>OX457147.1:11044426-12316943 GCA_949752895.1 Dendrolimus pini | reverse complement strand
AAATTATACAACTGGCAAGCATTGGTATACACCTTTACCTTCCTACCTTAGGCGCTCTTCAACAACGGTTGCTTTCGAATTCCCCGGGATCCACAGATCCTGACTTGGTGACAATGGGACCAGCTCAGGAGTATAGTCCTTCGAATAAAAAAAAACTTGACAGGTGTCAAGGGACACCCGGATGGAACGAAGTAAATACATACGCATTGATATTGTAATATTAAAAGTTATGACGCGTTCACTTGCTAAACGCACAATAATGGAGAGATTATAACGCGTATGACTTGGTTAGCACAATAGTAAAGGGAGGTGATATTGCGTACTTGCTAAAAATCTCTACTTACCTAACTCCATCAGCAATATCCGGAACTTGTGCAGAAACACTGTCAGGGTTCATTATTGTTATTATTTTTTATTATTTATTATGTACAAAAAACCTGTATACACTCAACCAAAATAATCGTCGCGACACCACACTGTTCAATGCGAAATAGAAAGACGAAACGAAAATAACTGGCTTGCTTACTATGAGAGAGAGAGAGACAGACAGAGAAACAGGCGCACGCCGCATGGCTTACAACTATAGCAAAAAGTGTCGTTACAACTTTTGGTCTTAATTTTTTCCGTCTAGCCCCCTTTCGCAACGCGCGATAAGGAACTTCGTTCCAAAAATTATAGACTTGTATCACCTAATCATGTAACTTATAATAACAGCCTATAAATGTCCCACTGCTGGGCTCGGGCGTCCCGCTATAGGTGAACGGACAGTATGCCCGCCACGTTTCTCCAAGGCGGCTTGGCAGGTTTAAAACGTTGGTTATTTCGATGTGCAGATTTAATTACGATGTTTTCTTTCACCGTTGTTAATACGTAGTAATTGTACCATTATGCACATTAGGTCAGAAAACTGCCTAAGTGATGCATGCGTTCCGGTATCATTGCATTGTGTCATTACGCTACCAAGACTAATGTATCATGTTTTTGCAAATAAAGATTGATTGCTTGATTATGCTTTGTCAACAAAGAGAGGCCACGAACGGTAACCACTAAGCTACCATGGCTTTTTCGAAAAGGTTTGTATTTCCTTAAATAGCTTAATTCATTATTTTGTATTGTTTGTTGTGTATTCCAGACATCCATTAACTATCAAATTAAACGACGCGTCGTTTTGTTGGCGAAATGTTATGCAGTCAAGTGCATGAAACTTTCTCAAATTAAAGCTTCCTTTAGCAACTCTCTCAATACTGTTTAGATTCAGGCCATCAAACTAGCGTATAACGTTTATAGTGTAAAGTTTTACCTCTGACGGGTACACTATACAAGCGGAGTAGTTCCGAAGATATGGTATGAAAGAAAATAATTTTATTAAAAGAAATTAAATATATTCCCTATTTATCTATCTTTGTTGATTTGAAAAAGGAATGTTAAAATGGTATAAACACGTAGAGAGAACGGATAAAAGTAGAATTACAAAACAAGTGTATGACAGCATTGTGAATGGTAAAGTTGCTGCCGGTAGGCCAAGACGTACACGCCATGACCAAATATCAGAAGAGTTAAAGAGGTTAGGTAAAAAGCATCTCAAATAAACGTGCATGTATGAAGTGGTTAATGAAAGTACATGAAACGAAAGTTGTTTGTCAGGATCGTCACAAGTGGAGATCCATAGTCTCTGCCTGCCCCCATGGGAAACAGGCGCAATACGTATGTATGTCTGTATATATATATATATATATATATACACACACATCTTGTATAGTATAGATAGTATATCTAAATGGGGAAACTAATGATCATAGATAAATGTATAGGTGTTACAAATACAGAATTTCGAAAATTCAAAATATATAAAATGGAAAGATATTACAGTTATGTTAAATACAACTACCCGCTATTGCTTGAAAAAACTGTACCATAAAATCTTCAAGGACGTTGGCTTTGCTGCAAGCCTTTCGCAACAAAAAAAATTATTATTGGCTAAGGTTTTCGGGGTTCAAAGCTATTTAGAAAAAAAAACATTATCCATTTTATTCATTACAATTACACGAGGTTATAAGCTCGTTACAAATAATTAAAAAAGTATTTTTAACTCTTTGTTGAAATTTTTAATAATCAGGAATAGAAGGGGTTATGTATCTTATTTTCCTTTAAGTATTTATTTATTTATTTAGACGTATAAAACAGACTAGAACATAAAATGACTGCTAAATCTAATCAACAATTACAGTATGAGCTTGTTGAACTTCTTAGTACGCACATATTAAACAGACTCGTGCTGTTCGAATATTACATACAATTTAAAAAGTGTTCTCCAGTGGAAGTTCCATCTTACATATAATAAAACTGTAGAGGTCGAATTTCGGTACAATGAAAATAATAAACCGAGTCAGTGTGTGAAATAAAAATACTTTAGAATTTTTTCAAATTTTTGTTTCTCTCTTTGTCTGTTTGTACGGCCTAATCTCCGAAAAGACTGGACCGATTTAAATGAAATTTTGTACGGTGGTAGCTTACATCCCTGGTCAACATATAAGATTGATGACTTTTGATCCCGAAAAATTAAAGAGTTCCCCTGGGATAGTTTAAAAAACTTTCCACTTTTCCATTGAATAAAAACTTTTAAATTTGAAAATTGAATTTTAATGAATTATTTTTTAATTTCTTCAGCAAGAGGATTGCGAGGTTTTAAACGCTTGTTTTGTAGCCGAACAATACGTTCCGTTGAGTGTAAATCGAATGAAGTTTGTAGCAGGCAACTTCTGATGGAAGCCACCGATATAAGGGTACGTTGCTCTGAACACAAGCGGTACAATGTTACTTTGCAGTTCCAAATCTCGTATTCAACATGGAATTTGTTCAGATATATTGAAGTTTCGTTGCGATATGTGACAATGTTCTGAACTTATCTAAATTTCGATATTATTATCGATTTACATACGGGGAATAATTTGGCAAGCTCAGTAGCAGCGGCGTAGCGTGGGTGACGGCCGCCCGGGGCGGAAGACAATTTTGCTGCCCTTTTATTTAGGTATAGCTGATGCCCGCGACTCTCATTTAAATCGGTCCAGTCGTTTCGGAGATTAGCCGGTACAAACAGACAGACAAACAGACAAACAAAAAATTTGAAAATATCTAAATTAGTTCTATTTCATTTCTTACATCCCCCTGACTCGGTTTTTAGCATTTTTTTATTGTACAGAAATTCGACCTCTACAGTTTTATTATATGTATAGATTTCAATTTAATGCATATACTATATTTATACTAATATTATAGGTATAATCTTAATTAAGTATAATCTTAAAAGATTTTATACTGATTCCCAAAGCGGACCATCATGCCCACATGTGCAGTCCTGGAACTAAAATGAGAACCATATACTAGAATGATGATACCCCTCCGCTTTATTATCAAATCGGAATTAAACACTAGAATGATGATAACCATTACTCGCCTCTGCACCTATTTATTGAAATAACAATATTGTGTACACGACTCCCTGCGGCACGAATAAACCCATGAGGTTTCTGTGCCACAGTTCAAATGTGATTGTAATGTATATGAATATAAGCATATTGGATAATAAATTTAAAAAAAGGTAAAGTTAGTGTGTTTGTTTATTTTTATTTTTATAATGAATAGGTTCGCGTTTGACCGACATTGCGCCTTATCTCAGGCGGAAATGCAGTCTAAGGTGGAGCACACTTACCTAGAAGATACCTGTTCACGCGAGACTTTAAGATACCTAGATTGTTTGTGACGTTGAAGGGGGTAATCAATGGATCTACTGAACAGATTTTGAAAATTCTTTTTTTTTTTTAATTTATTCATGACCATAGAATCAAAGTCTTTCAATCGGAAACATGTTAATTAATAGGTCTTCGTATAGTAGCGCAGTTGTATTGCAGGCGACAACCGACGCCATTCAATGGAGTTCTTGTGAAAACTCGAAAGATCACATCTGACTATACAGTTCACATTTCTCACAAAAACACATAATTTATACTCAAAAACTATCAATATCCTGCAACTATTGTTCATTTTAGAGTAATTATACACATTTTTAGAAAATAAAACTGCACAGCACAACGTCTCCTTTCAGTTCCCGCCAAAAACTCTTTGAAAATTCTTTTTCTTTGTGTTGCCAGCAGTCGCTACAAAATATCATTCAATGGAAGGGGATTCCCCGAATTCATCACAGAATAAGTAATGAAAAATTCCGTGCTCTTTTCAATCAGTCCAAATTTGTAATTGCGATAAAAATTTGAAATGGTTCAAATATTTGTATTATTTTTCATGAAATTTAGCCACCCCTTAAAAACTGCCGCCCGGGGCGGAAGGGGCGGCCCTACGCTACGCCACTTTGGGCCAATTTCGCTATTTACAAGTTGGAGTATTGATTATTGTATTGATCGATTTTATTGCATGGGTTCAGCAAACATGCAGAGGGCCCACTTGATACAAAGCGGTTATGATAGCCTATGGACATTTGCAACATCAAAGGTCCTACAAATGCGCTGCTGCTCTCTAAAGAGAGACTGAAACCTGGTCACTAATGCCGGAACATATATCAGGGTTGTTATGGCTGGTGGCTGCATATCCTAGACCAGGGGTGGTAGTCATCCAATCGGGCAAATACCCTACCACCTAGATTTGATTTGATGTTATTTAACGCCTGATTTTTTTTATGTAACACTAGCTGCACCGGCAGACGTCGTCCTGCCCGGAAAAGCTTCAATCGATATGCCGACAGCAGCGCCACCTACCGGGTCCAATTGTGAACCAACTTGGAAACCTTCCTTGGCTCATGCACAACAACTTTGCTAAAAATCATCAGATGATCCAATGTATAGTTTATGATTCTATAAAGAACATACAAACAAACATTCATTTTTATAAAGAAGAGAAGAAGATATTAGAATTATTATTGTAAGATTTGTCCGAATACTCTTTATTCCATTGCAAAAAAATACACTGCAATTTCATTTAAAAGAATAACAGACGAATAAATCTCCTGTAAAATGTAATCAGTCGACGCAGAACATTAAACAGCCCATTGCAGACGTCAACAGAACGTAGTCCACTTTGCAACACGAAAATTCACAAAAATACACTTGGCAAGTATAATAAATCACTCTGTAAAATTATATACTTAGTGTAAACAAACATACTGTTACAACCTAGGCCTCGACAAAGGTAAATTCCACGTAGAAATTTGTAAAAGCACATTTTATTACCTGTCGGCATTTCAACTAATTGTAATCATTTTAGGATTGTCTTCTATTGTTCACTAATTTATTAGCGTACTCGTTTATGGCCAGGTGTTACGGATTACGTCGACGTTGCATTTGTGATGACATTTGTATTTGTGTAGTATAAAAACGGCGGCCTGATGGAGAAAGGAGGTAGTTGAGCTACTACTAAGATACGGGCGTGACGTGTGTACATTCGGGAATCTAATAGTTACGGACTTTACGCATTTTATGAATTACAACCTTCTGCATTACGTCTGGATTTGTTGTGTTCGGTTATATTTGCACCTGTCTTATACGTGTTTGTATTGTTCTAATGAACTCTATAATAATGTTAACGGAATTTTAATTCGATTCCCGCTGACTCGTAACAATACCTTCGGAATACTCTAGACGCGTTTACCGTGTTAGTTTACCATGATGACGTGTTCATTGACAAAAATTTACTTTAACGCAAGCGAAGCAGCGGGTAAATGCTAGCTTTTATCATTACGTATATATATATATACGTAGTATATATTAATATATGTATATATTTATGTATGTAATATCAATAGGTATATGTATATATGTATATATATATGTATATATATATATATATATATATATATATATATATATATATGTGTGTGTGTGTGTCGGAGAAGGCCTCGTTCTCGTGATATGTTCTTTATAGATTGCAGGTGTAATGGGCGTCATCAGGATAAAATGCGAGCATAAAACACAATGGCCACGGTTTATACACTTTTAATTTAGATTTAAAACACATTTTAACATAGTTTAGACCGGACAGAGGGTTCAGGGCACCGCTCATACTTCCAACTTCAATACTTTCTTTAAAATTCTCAAAGGTCCAACTCGACCTGTTGCCACCAACCAAATGTGCCATAAAAACTCCTCAGTCTACCCAATTAAAAAAGTACAGTGGCGCCTCGACCCCGCTCGAGGCATATTATTATGCTCTGCTCTGATTGGCCAATTATTGAATTACAATATTCATAACTTTTATTAGGTTAGAACGATCTTTAAGTTATAGAAACATTTAACAAATCTAATTAAATTACATTAAGAATTTTAGAAGTAATTAAAATGTAAACAAATGATATTATTTATGCGTTATACATCCAAACAACAATCCATCTAATCTCCCCTAAATGTTAAGGGTAGTCCACCCTATTTTTTTTTTTTAATTTTTTGATATTTTATTTATTTTATGATACAGAATTAAAAAATACATTCATACCTAAATTTTCAACCCTCTACGATCAACCCCTATTTTTTAATAGCGATATTAGTATTTTTACAACTTTCTACTGGGATGATTTAGATTTTAATTCAAACGATTCTCATGAAATTTTGTGTGCATATTGGGTAGGTCTGAGAATCGGACAACATCTATTTTTCATCCCCCTAAATTTTAAGGGTAGTCCACCCCTAAATATTTTTTTTTAATTTTTGAAATTTTATTTTTTATTTTTTTAAGATACAGCATTAAAAATACATACAACCCTAAATTTTAAACCCTCTACGATCAACCCAAATTTTTTTCTACTGGGATGATTTAGATTTTAATTTGAACCAGGTAGATGGCGCTGCAATCGGGTACCAGAATTTAGGTGTTCTTTTTGTTGTTGTATGTGTTGAAGTTTGTCCCGGAACGGTTTAAATAAACGATTGGACCCAGTAGGTGGTAGGTAAACGCTGGGCCTGATTTTGATGACATTTTTTGTTTGTTCAAGTGGATTTGAGAATAGTTTAGATTAACATTTTGTCCGGGTAGATGACGCTGGAATCGGGTTCTAGATTTTTATTTTTTAACGTCTGTCGGGTACAGCTAGATATATATATATATATATATATATATATATATATATATATATATATATATATATATATATATATATAGAAAAAGCTGCTGGAAAGCTTCCCCGCGTCGTCTAATTTAGATCATGGAGTAGCACAGGTTGTAACCAAAGAACCTGTAGTTGTTCCCAAAACTCGTCGTCCAACAGCAGGAGCTAAGAAATAGCGATTCTCAAACGAGCCTTTTGCTTGTTTTATTTCGCTCCACTTTATACATTTCCGTTTATTAATTGTTCTGTACTTCATTTCTCGTTGTGTAATTTATAAACTATGAAAAAATCTTATTATTTTTATAACTTTCGTTCTTTTATACTTTACGTACGTAATTGATTTTATGAATTTTTATGTTAATTTAATTATGTTGGTTTGTTTACCTTTTTTTTCTACTCTCTTTTTCTTGTAATTCTGTCATAATTGTCAATGTCATTCATATAATTTAATTTTTTCCCTGTGTCTTTTGTTGCGTTTTGTTTTTGCTATAATTGTGTTGTTATACTCTTTGTATCAGCTATCTCATCCGCACACCTGGCAGATACATTCTGATTGATTTGTATTTTATAAACAATATTTGTGTATTATTATATATTTGATTATTTATATATTTGAAATTGTAATTTATTTATATAAAGTATTTATTTTATTCTATGGATAATTATGAGAGTTATAGTGATTCTGACTCAGATTTTCATTCCTGTTTGTCTTCATCTGACAGTTCACATGGCAGCAACCATGATGTACCTTCACTGCAAGAAGAAATTGAAAATCAATTTTCAGGCCTTTCCCGTAATTTCAATGTGGCACACATAAATGCTCAGAGTATTCCAGCTCATTTCCCCGATATGCTGGCGTCGTTTAGTCATGATTATTTGCACGCTGTATTAGTGTCGGAATCCTGGCTTAAACCTTGCCTGTCCTCTACTTCATATACTTTGCCAGGATATCGACTACTCAGAAATGACCGTATCGGTACTGGTGGTGGAGGCGTTGCTATATACTTGCGCTCCCATCTTGCATATAAAATTTTAAGTGCATCCTCACAACCCCCAACACCGGATAACGGCGAGTATTTGTTTATAGAAGTAGAACTTGCGCATACCAGGATTTTACTAGGAGTATTTTACGCATCGTCTGTTCGCATTAATTACTTCTCCTCCTTTGAAACTTTACTAGAAAAGTTTTCTCCTTCATATACGCATAGTGTCATAATGGGTGATTTCAACACCTGTCTCCTTAAACAAGACCATCGTTCTTCTTCTTTAGAAACTTTAACAAGATCTCTTAACATACATATTCTTCCTCTGAGTGCTACTCATCGTTTCCCTAATTCATCCCCTTCTCTTCTCGACCTAATAATGGTTTCATCGCTCCCTCACGTTTCTCATTATGGTCAATGTTCGGCGGATGCTTTTTCCTATCATGACATGATTTTTCTCTCATATAACTTACATCCGCCGAAAGCCAAACCTAAAATCATCCTTCAGCGCAATTTTGGTGGCATGAGCCTAGATGCCCTATTAAAGGACGCTCAGGAAATAGACTGGTCTGGGGTGGTCAGTGCAACTACTATTGATGAGAAGGTTCATGTGTTTCATGCGGCTTTGATGAAGCTGTATGATATTCATGCACCTTTACGTCGTATAAAGGTCAAACATTTGCCTGCACCGTGGCTTACCGATGATATTAAATCGCAGATGCACAAGAAATCTAAAGCAAAAACTAGATATAAAATGAAGCCAACCGAAGCAAACAAAGCCGCTTATGTGAGCATACGTAATCGCTGTAATAGAGTGTGTAGGGACGCTCAACGCCGTTATATCCACGAATCAGTTCAAAATGATAATCCAGCTAAAGTATGGAAGTTTTTACGCTCGTTGGGGATTGGCAAACAAACGGAAATCTCGGTCAGTCAAAAATTCAATATCGATGATTTAAATCAACATTTCTCAACCACTTCTGACTTTGATGTAGTAATAAAGTCTGAAACTTTGAAAAGAATCTCGTCCAAGCCAACACCTAAGCATTCTCCTTTTCTTTTTAGTCGATTTACTGACAGTGATGTTAAGAAAGCTGTGCAATCCATCACATCTAATGCTGTCGGCAGTGATAGCATTAGTCGCAACATGATCCTACCCATACTGGATGTCATTAATCCTACCCTTACCCATATCCTTAATACATCCATAACCTCTTGTGTATTCCCAGCCACCTGGAAGGAAGCCCAGGTTACTCCTCTTCCAAAAAAACCAAATCCCGCTTCCTTTTCTCAATTTCGTCCTATTTCCATACTACCTTTCCTTTCCAAAGTCCTCGAACGCTTAGTTCATCAGCAGCTAAGTGTTTTTCTGAACCGTAATTCCCTCTTGAATCCTTACCAGTCTGGTTTTCGTCCTGGCCACAGCACCACCACAGCCCTCATTAAAATTACAGATGACATCCGGCATGGCATGGACAATGGTTTGCTAACTGTGCTATCGCTGCTCGATTTCAGTAGTGCTTTTAATAATGTTGACTTTGAAGTGTTACTCAGCATCCTACGCTCTATTAACATATCTCCTGAAGTTATCGACTGGTTTCATAGTTACCTGTATGGACGCCGGCAGCGCATTCGAGTTGATGACGACTATTCGTCGTGGTGTGATCTCTCTGCCGGTGTTCCACAGGGCGGCGTACTATCTCCTTTATTATTCGCTGTTTTTATAAACTCAATTTCCAATGAACTTACTTCATCCTATCACCTCTATGCAGACGATCTACAAATTTACACACAGGCACCGGTTGCTACACTAAATCAAGCAGTCGCAGCAATAAACTCTGACTTTGACCGCATACTGCAATGGAGTAAATCGAATGGACTTCTTGTGAATCCTGAGAAAACTCAAGTAATTATCATCGGTAGCTCACGGATGCTGTGTAAAATTGACTGGACCTGTATGCCAACTTTTCTTTTTGATGGAAAGATTATCCCTATCAGTGATAAGGTCAAAAACCTTGGAGTTTTATTTGATAGTGAGTTGTCCTGGAGACCCCATATAACGGAGTTAAGTAGGCGGTTGTTTCTCTCCTCCAGGTCACTCTGGCGGCTGAAAAACTTCCTTCCCATCGCCACCAAAATTAAGCTTGCAGAGTCGCTACTTTTACCTATACTTGATTATGCCGACGCCAGCTATCTAGATCTAACTCAAGAACAACTTAATAAACTTGAGCGCCTCCAAAACTTTTCCATAAGGTTCATATTTGGGTTACGCAAGTATGACCACGTTTCTGAATTTCGAAAAAAACTCAAGTGGTTGCCAATTCGTTTTCGCCGGAATACTCACATTCTTTCATTGCTTTACAGTATTTTATTCATCCCTACTACTCCACAGTACCTTAAAGAACGCTTCGAATTTATTTCTTGCTCTCACAATTTACGCCCTTCCAGTCAACATAGACTTATTACTCCTATCCATAAGACAACATTCTTCAATAATTCTTTCACGGTTAAGGCTATCCAACTTTGGAATTCATTGCCTGTTGCTGTCAGACAAGCAAAATCCCTAACAACATTTAAGAACTTGGTCAGAAAATTCTATCTGCAATATAATGATATGTAATTTTTTTTTATAATTAATAGATATTATATTGCATATATTTATATGTTTATTATGTTTAAATAGTTGCATATTATCACAATATCTTGTATATGTATATAACTTATGTGTATATTTGTATATATAGTATAGTTATATATTTATTATTAAAATGTATGTAATCGTACAATAATTATGTATACCACCATCGCCACTCCCAATCACAATATTCTTGCCACGGGTTGTCTGGAAGAGATCGCTTTTTAGCGATAAGACCGCCCTTTGTACACAATTAAATTATTACCTACTAGTAGTCCGTAAGTTTTCTGTAATGGTGTACAATAAAGTGTTATCTATCTATCTATCTATCTATATATATATATATATATATTAAGTATAATATATTCTTATCTATTATTTACAACATAAATTAGTTAATTAGTGATGTTTGATATTTCTACGTATATTTATGTATGTGTATATATATATATGTATGTATATATTTATGTATGTAATATCAATAGGTGTACTTATATATATATTATAGTCTATTAAGTATAAAATATATGTAAGTAACTGAATATCCTCTATTTATGTATACCACCTTGGCCCAATATAATCTGTTTTATTCCTGCCGCGGGTTGTCTAGAAGAGATCGCTTGTTAGCGATAAGACCTGAAGGGGCATTGTGCACATTTAGAATATTTTTGGGCTATGAGTTTTTCTGTGTTTTCTGTAATGGTGTAAATGTAATAAAGTGTTATCTATCTCTATTTTTACAACATAAATTATATGAATAATGAAATCGTTTATTTACACATAGTCCAAGTGCCCCATAAACCCTTAAAGCTGAAATGAGCTTCAAGACAACCCATAAATGATTTTCAATCAAGCCTTGGCCATTCAGGGCGCGATTTATCGCCTCAGGCCATCGGTATTACGTCGCGGATGAATGGCTCTCTTTGTCCCGATAGATATTCTGGCCTTTGGTATCTTACGGACTCCTGTCTTATGGCTAATGCTATTTTGTACTTAAATAACATTAAACTTTTTTATTTGCGACGCTGGCAAAAGGTAATACGGTTCAACTAATGGAATATAGTTTTACAGTGGTCTATAGATATTCGCTACACCGGGGATAAAGCCAACGTGCTGCCAACTTTCAGTTCAATGTATTTAATTTATAGGAAAAATGGTAATGTGTGCTGGGACACATAGTGGAAGTGAAACTTTAAGGGACAAGTGGAACAACGAATGGCAATGGACAAGTGGCAAAAGGAATCGCAACAAAATTTTAACTTGAAGTTTTACGGGCAGATTGTTAATGTTCTTGTCCAATTTGAAAACCTGCTAAAGAACAAAAAAAAATATCCGTGCAGGAACGGAGAAAGAATACAATTTCCTGCGTTGGGGCGGCCTGTCGTAAGAGGGGACAGAACAACCCACAGCCAGGTGGGAGGGCATTTGGTCGACTGGATGGCTACCACCCTTGGTTTAAAATATGTCTCCATAACAACCGTGAGTTGTGTTTCGGTATTAGTGACCAGGTTCCAGTCTTCCTTTAAGAGAGCAGCAGCGCATTTGTAGCACCTTTGGTGTTGCAAATGTCCATAGGCGATGGTAACCGCTTTCCATCAAGTGGATCGTCTGACTGTCTGCTGAACTCCTGCAATAAAAAAAACCTGTCTGTTAAACTAGTCATAGGTTTAAAACAAGTGGCTATAGGTTTAAAAATTGTGTAAAATATAATATTACTAACACTACTAATATTATTTTATAAGATAATTGTAACTAACATACTAACTAAATATGGACCCCGGTCCGAAATAAAGTTTTTTATTATTATTATAAACTTCAAGTTAAATTTTTGTTGCGATTCGTTTTTCCACTTGTCCGTTGAAGTTTCACTTCTATTATGTGTCCCATTAGGCATTTCGATTTAGGTTAGACATATTTTATTTTTTCAAACAATAAAGCTGATACCGATCCGGAACTAAAAAACGCATCCATAATCTCTAAGCTTATGCCGCCTCTCACGTCGTCTTGTCTAAATTTATGCCGCTCCTTCATGCGGCCGTACCGCTTTTTCGTGTCAGAGAAATCCTAAGAACCCGTCTATATATAAGTTTCACTTCAAAAATATGAGTGCACGGATCGATGTCTTTTCTCGTTGACAGTAAGTGTTCAAAATATCTGCTCTTACACTGCTGTGCTAGGGCCGGCACCTCACACAGTAAGAGAGGACAACAAAATCAGTGGAGCGATGTTTTACCTACTTATTATAGGCAAAGACCGAACACTCGGGAGAAAGAAATAAAGAAACAATGAGCAAAAAAAATCTTCACTCAACTGAACTGAGTAACGCGATGACCTACACGATCCAATCGCCATGATCCAATCGGTATGATCAAGCAGAAATAATTGAAGTTATTGTTCTGTCAAGTGTAAAGGTCTGGTCAAACAGCGGACGGGACGGGACGACGATGCGACGCTAGCGGCACGGCATCGCGGCGTAGATGTCACACTGCGAGCGTGATGATCGCGCTAGCATCGCGTCGGCCGACCCGTCGCACTCGGCGCGATTCATCGAGCATTTCGAAAAGAGATGTCGAGGATTCCCATATCGCAGCTTTCAAGTTCGCATTTTTGTACTGTTGATGGCTCAAGTCATACATAAAGGTGTAGCCTCGATCAATTTCGAATAATTTTTCCACATTCTCGACGTTCATTTTGTAAATAGATACAAAATTGGCGTCACGCCGTACGCGACGTGCTCCCGTCACTCTGTCTATTTGACTACTCAAATGAATATCCATAAAACGCAAAAAGATCATCGCGCTCACGTCGCGATCGCTCTCGTATTGCATTCCCGCCGAACGCGGCGGCGACGTGACGCGACCGCTAGTCGAGCGCCGAGCGCGACGGCTCTATGTGACATATTCTACATTAACTAATATACTACAACTCTTCACGTCCCGCCAGCGTCGCGTCGCCGTCACGTCCCGTCCGCTGTTTGAACAGACCTTAATTGTCATGCCAATCCACGCCCACATACGGTCAGTTCTACTTGACAGACAGCATGGTGTATGGCCAACATTATGGCTACCAATTTGGCCAATTTGCCAAAATGTGTTCATAACATAATTCTCTGAGAAAGCGTCAGCTGTTAATTTTAAACCTCTAAAGAAACATTCTCTCTAGAATCGGTGTATACGGCAGGTACTTATGAAATTGTATTCAAACTTCGCAATTAAACCTAATAAATGAGAAACTTAATTAACACACCGCGTTCATAACGTACTATTTTCATACAGAAACCCTTTCAGTTTGTTAAACAGAGAGTACCGAGAAATTTATAAGATTACGTAAGCTGGAATTTATATTACCTTCTTTTCATAATGGTGGGAAATGTGTACGCATCCCCTCGGATCTCTCGGCCTTTAAACTGGGATATTTGTTAGTAAATTGCAAGGATGATACCAATGAAGCGACCGCACATGACGTCCCACTGCTGGGGTCTGGACTCCCATTTATAAGAGTACGGAAGCGTACCCGCAACGCTTGTAAGGCAGATTGGCGAGTTAAGTACATAAATTACAACACAACATAATTATGCTAATACATTTATTATAAATAATTTATGTATTTGGAAATATATTATTGTATATATGAAGATATTTTGAAGAAAGGTCACATATAAAAGCAGTTTAAATAAACATGTATGATCAAAAGATTAAAGAAAGTTGATGATGCGAAAAGTTTTTGTCAGGATCGTAGCAGGTGGAGATCCATCGTCTCTGCCTACTCAAATGGAAAACAGGCCTGACAATATGTATGTATGTATTTGTATATGTAATTCTTAAATTAGTTTGAGTTTTTTATCCGTGCGGCAACGGAGAAAGAATGCAATTTCCTGCAGCCGGGCGGTCTGTCGTAAGAGGTGACAAAACAACCCACAGCCAGGTGGTAGGGCATTTGCCTGACTGGATGGCTACCACCCCTGGTCTGGAGTATGCCGCCATAACAACCTTGTGTTGTGTTCCGGCATTAGTGACCAGGTTCTAGTCTCCCTTAAGAGAGTAGCAGCGCATTTTTAGCACCTTCAGTGTTGCAAATGTTCATAGGCGATGGTAACCGCTATCCATCAAGTGGGCTGTCTGCCTGTCTGCTGAACTCATGCAGTAAAAAAAGAGTATTTATGTATCTATTGCATTTTTACTGCACCACCTATCGCCTGATTCATTTTTTTTATTTAGGTTGCCTGGAAGAGATCGCTGTGAGGGATAAGGCCATCAATATTGTATTGCCTAGAAAATATTGTTACGTGCGAGCGGGGGTACGCACTTAGGATTGGAAGGAAACAGCAGTTTTTAACTAAACGCTTTTAATGACTTACACAGCCGCACGTGATTCCTCTCCGCAGGGTTGCCCCTATACACACGACTAACGACGCGCTGTACCGACGATAAGATGTCTCACTCACAATACCGTCGCGCATATTGCGTAGACCACCTCCTGCTGCTGCGGTGTTCATCTTCGAATTTACCGCGCGTAGCTCGCTTCTAGACCTCCTTTTAAATTTTGCTAAACTCTTCCTTCACTGAACTACCCACAAAACTTTTCACTAAATTCACCACTAAGCTCGTCACTGTCTTCTTTTAAACTTTTCTTCTTTCGTATCGCACTTGTCGCTTCGTTTTTTTATGTTTGCTTCTAGGCAAACTGGCAAATGGTCCACTTGATGGCAAGTGGCTACCGTCGCCCATGGACATCTGCAACACCAAGGTAGCCGATGCGTTGCCTACCTCGTTGAGACTTTGAATATCTGTTATACGCAAACTGGCAGACGGGTCTACTTGATGGCAAGTGGCTACCGTCGCCCATGGACATCTGCAACACCAAGGTAGCCGATGCGTTGCCTACCTCGTTGAGACTTTGAATATCTGTTATACGCAAACTGGCAGACGGGTCTACTTGATGGCAAGTGGCTACCGTCGCCCATGGACATCTGCAATACCAAGGTAGCCGATGCGTTGCCTACCTCGTTGAGACTTTGAATATCTGTTATACGCAAACTGTCAGACGGGTCTACTTGATGGCAAGTGGCTACCGTCGCCCATGGACATCTGCAACACCAAGGTAGCCGATGCGTTGCCTACCTCGTTGAGACTTTAACAATCTGTTTACTCCCTTTTTGAAGAGCCCCATATAGTATATAGCGCTCTGGGAAAACCGCGGGAGGGAGCTCATGCCGCAGCTTGCTCGCGTATGGCATAAAAGAGCGAGCGCCACGTACAGTGGATAACTTCCAGCGAGGAAGTGTGGATCATTGTCTTGAACTGAACTCAATGCCCAGTAGGTGCGCCTTACGCTGCTTATATATCCGGAAGAATCTGGGACCTATAATTTCGATTTTCTTTTCGTTATTCTTTTATTTACTATCTATCCCCTTCTAACATATATCTATCTCTGTCTATTCCTTCCAGAATCTTTACCTTTTTCTAAAAGTTCTTAAAACCAACTAGATTGTTCCACCATCACTCGCCACAATATTGTAAATATGGCCTGTTTTGTAATTGTATATCTTGGTGTGCAATGAAGTGTTATCTCTCTCTCTCTATTTTCACAAAAATTTCTACGGAACCCTAAAAACTTTGTAAAGTGGCTGAATACAACTGACAGAATAAGTGACTACACAAATAATAAGTAGTAACAATGTAACAGAAACGTTCTAGAAGTTATCGGCATATCATTTGAATTTATTATACGGTTATTATTTTACAAGCTCGTTTGATAACTTTATAAACTTAATAGCAAAGTGTTTTATTGCTCCTTTAAGTTGAAGTCGGAATATATTACAGAATATATTGTTACATACCGACAAAGAACACACACCTGGCTGTCGTAAAACGCAGTTTATTGCCTTCCCTGCATTAGGAGTTCTTTTGTTTACTTCGTGTTTAAAATTTAAAAACATCCTATTGCTATCGTACTTATTTTATGGCCGTTATTAGTGTCGAACTAATCCTTGTTTTTATTGCATTGCGTCGAAGCTTGCTAGATGTGTGGATTAACTCAGTGAACTCGGCCCCTTTGTCGATATTATACAGTTTAGTATAAAACAATGCCCGAACGGATGGGTGGGGCAGTCAAACGACGATTCCGATACTAGCAAGACGTGTGTAGTACTTTCGATTAGCGATATAGTGACGGACTTTGCGCGTGTTATTGAATCGTGCAGTTTCTACTGGTTGTGTCCAGTCATATTTGTGCCTGTTTTATACGTGTTCGTACAGTTCTAATAAACTCTATAGTAATTACAAGGGCATTTTAATTTGAGTCCTTGTAACTCGTAACAATTTGTACTCCAAATTCTTCTATAGATATAGTTCTTTTAGTTCATGAAATCTTGAAAGTAAAAAATAAAAACTTCGTTTAAAAAAACCGACTTCAAAAACGAAAAAACTAAAATGTATAAAATAACTTATTTCTAAAGCTATTATTATTAATATATATTATCTAAAACATCTTAAAGTCGGTGCTTAGTAATTTTCAAAATATAGTAATTTTTATGTTTTACTTTGCACCGACTTCAAGATGTTTTAGATAATATATATTAATAATAATAGCTTTAGAAATAAGTTATTTTATACATTTTAGTTTTTTAGTTTTTGAAGTCGGTTTTTTTAAACGAAGTTTTTATTTTTTGTTTGTTACTTTTTAGTGTCTAGCTATGTATGGGTGGACCTACGAATGGTGCCGCACTTCTTAAAAAATATAGGTCCCAAGAACCGGGAACAAAAAAAACTTCTGGGCCAAACTATGTCAAATTTTTAGGGGACCACATGGCAGCTATTCCGCGTCGAACAAAAAAAGAATCACGTAAATCGAATCATAAATCTCAGAGTAATCGGTGTACATATGGAACGGAGTGAAAATTATTTTCATGAAAAATATTCATAAAATGAAAACTACTGGGCCAAACTATGTAAAATTTTTAGGGGACCAATTGGAAGCTATTCCGCGTCAAACAAAAAAAGAATCACGTAAATCAGATCATAAATGACGGAGTAATCGGCGAACATACATAAAAAAAGCAAAAAAAAAAAGATCCCGACGAATTGAGAACCTCCTCCTTTTTTCGAAGTCGGTTAAAAATACTTACTTGTAGGCTAAGATCCCGCTATACAACGACCTTCACCGAGTGCTAATTTGATGAAACCTATTTTATATATAATTAAAGGTGTCAATAAATATATTGCATATGGGTTGCCTAAAAAAATTCAGTCCAGTATATGATTAATTAATAATAAAAAAAT
Organism: Dendrolimus pini; assembly: GCA_949752895.1. Classification (NCBI taxonomy): domain Eukaryota; kingdom Metazoa; phylum Arthropoda; class Insecta; order Lepidoptera; family Lasiocampidae; genus Dendrolimus; species Dendrolimus pini. Next base: position 12,298,940 of record OX457147.1, on the reverse strand, counting down.
AAAAAATTTTTTAGGGTAGTGTATAATCCTTTTCAATTTTCCAAGAGTTGTGGCCGGAAAAGAATAGGCAACCTAACATTTGCATATTCTATGGGCTACATACTTTCGATTGGTATAGAATTTTTTAAATTAAAATACCGGTGAAATGTTATTTTTTTTATTAATTTTTTATTATTATTAATTAAGCATATACTGGACTGAAATTTTTTAGGCAACCCATATGCAATATATTTATTGACACCTTTAATTATATATAAAATAGGTTTCATCAAATTAGCATCTCGGTGAAGGTCGTTGTATAGCGGGATCCTATACTATTACTAAATATCAAAAATAATGGCTGGATGAGGAAGACAGGAGACCGGGAGATGTGGCGCGTACTTGAGGAGGCCTACGTCCAGCAGTGGACTGAATTTGGCTGAAGATGATGAGTTCATGAAAGCGTGCTGGCATATAGCACGACATTCTTCAAAATCTAATAGAAAATTTTAATGATTTAGGCATTGTTTCTGCCATAAATTTTTTGTTTGTCAACCTATTACTATAATTCTTTTTGCGTTGAATTCAGTGTAACTTCTAAATGATTCTAGACAGAGATGACTCTTAAGACTTTAATAAAGTTATAGCTAGTGTAAACAGGTATATATATATATATATATATATATATATATATATATATATATATATATTGTTACGTGCGAGCGGGGGTACGCACTTATGGATTGGAAGAAAACACCAGTTTTTAATTTAAAAGCTTTTATTGACTTACACAGCCGCACGTAGTACCTCTCTGCAGGGTTGCCCCTATACACACGACCAACGATGCACAGTCCTGTCGATAAGTTGTCACAGCCTCAATACCGTCGCCGATATTGCGCGGACCACCTCCAATATTATCGCGTGTAGCTCGCTTCCGATTCGTCTCTCGAACTACGCTACACACCTCCTTCACGTATCTGTCCACCAAACTTGTCACTAAATTCACCACTTAGTTCGTCTCTGTCCTCTATTAACCTTCTCTAAAAACTCTTTAGTGTCGCACTTGTCGTTTCACCGTCTTGTACTGAACTCAACTTTAAACTGCTCGGCTTTAAACCCCTCTATCTATCTATCTCTGTCTCTTCCTTCCCGAACCTTCTGTTCGGGAACTTTCGTTTATACATCTATCCCTTTCTAACATCTATCTATCTCTTTCTTTCGTTTATCGTCTATCTCTTTCTAAATATATCCGTCCTTGTCTTTTCCTTCTAGATTGATCTAGTACTTTCCAAAAGTTCTAAAAGGGATTTTACTTTTTCATATTTCTTGCTTAATCATCAGAACAAAGATATACTATGTACTTAAATCTGGATAACAAAAGGTTTCCAGGCCCTCACTGATTGAGAGAAATAGCCTTTTGGCCGACAAACACATTGAATCATTAGTGATTCGCCCCGTAATGTTAATTTTATCGATAGTTTTTCCCTAGACTCATGTGGATGTGGTGTTGATAGGAATCAAGGCCTTCCACGCGGTTTCGCTTACGTAAATCTCGAGTTAAAATACTTCGAAAACTGTCTAATAGCAGGATCAGGATCAATTATCAGGACCAGAGACGTCTTATAACCAACCTAGTTTTCGCAAGTGTACATAATTATAATAGATTTTATCATAATTGGTGTAATTGCTTTCGCTCAAGTAAAAATATTCCTGTCATTTTGTGGGATAAAAGCTGTCCTTTTTTTGGGGCGTAATCCTCATTTTTGAAAATGCGCGTATACATACATTATATTATTATACAGATTTAAATGATAATTTTATAGTCATGAAGAAGAAACGGATTTCGCGTCCAAATATCATTCTTACAGTCCATTTCTCACTAATGAAACTCCGATTTTGCAAGTAATGGTAAATTAATAGTAAAGACAACAAATAAAAAGGAAAGAAAGAAAGAGTTTATTTGCCAAAAGTGACACATGGCTGATAAGGTATTTATTTTACAAATAAAATAAACCAAATTATTTAGATTTTTGTAGCTTAATTTGCCAAATGAGTTTCGCACTTTGTATTTTACTGTGCCGAAATATAATCCAACCGATCCAAACAAGTTACACTATAATATCCGGCTAAATAATCTATAACGCCTTTTGTATGGGAGAATTTGGATATTATTCATATATGATTAGCTATCATCTATCATTTTAAGACGTTCCAGACAGATGGTCAAGTGCCAAAAGCATTCATATAGTACTTAGTAATCCTCATCAATATTACACAATGGCTTTTATCTTTTATTGAATAGCTTAATAGTGAATATTGTATATTGCTTTATTTTCTTTATGCAACAACATTTTTCCACGATTCAACCAGTGTAAGTTTTTCAATAAAATCTCGTTGTATTTTGGATGATTTTACAGAATAAAATACATTTCGACATTCTCACCTCCCTAGCACATTTAAAGTCTGTTTTTACGGATATGCTGCCTAGTACTGGTCGCCGGTTGGCAGCCGAAAAAACGTGAAAAATGCTAAAACGTCGGCATTCGTAATGAAATACCAAATTTATTTCTCATCCAAACGCTTGATGTATAGAGTTTTTATTCCAAAAAATAATACAGAAATGATTTATTCGCGTTGGCGTCAACAAAGGTATTTTTGCTGCCAACAATTGAGATCTGATGGCACAATTTGACACAAACAGAAACAAGGGAGAAATATTAGCATATCCCTATATTTTTTATATTCCTTTTCTTTCGGAAAGTTACATGGGGAAATTTTGCACAACTTTGGAAGCTTGATGTTTCATAATAAAACTACGTTTTATTAACGGTTTTAAGCACGGTAATTTATAATAAGTTTATAGTTGCGGACTCTTCACGCCTCGCATACCGCCGGCATAGCTTGCACAGTTAGCAGCTAGGCGTCGGACGGAACGTGGGATATAGAAGCGACCTTGGAGGCCGGATTACTCACTTGCTCATTCGCTTCACATTGCTCGCATACAATATCACCAATACGCACTCTCTGTATTTCTTCTATGTATTGTATAGTTTATTTGTAAATAACGCTAATAATAATTCATACAGTCCACATCGAGTTTTATTTGAAAGAAGCAATTGCCACCAATAATTATATTACATAACAAAATATTAAATCTTTCATTCATTAAAAATTTAAAAATTATAATTGATATAGCAAGTCACACATTACCGAATCAACTAAAATAAATCAATTTATTATAAAAAAAATGTATTTTATGTTTCATTGCCCTTTTTATCTTTACAGTATAGACAAGATTCCTAACTTAATTAAGATTTATGTTCAATATTTTTCGATTATACGTCAATCGCCACGTCACGTCACTAATGTTTAAAAAAAAGTGTTGACAAACATAATGTCATGTGTTACGTTTCTAAAGAAGAATTATGGTACAAATGTTTATTTTATATAAATAATTTTATGATACGGTTACAAAGTTAGTTTGTAACCGTATAAAAAAAACTTCAAACGGGGCTTCTTAGAACGGCTCAACTATATCATCATATACCTATATAGGTTTGAACTCCAATTAGAAACGGCCATAACAAGTGTTGCATCCAATCTTAGATTAATTATTATTACCGTGTTCAGGATCATTCAATCGTTCATTCATTTGGAATGAATGACGTGTGACGATCAATATGCATTTCAACGCATTCTAAAGTGAGATAAGCACTAGTGATACTAATAAATATGTCATATCAGGTAATAGAAGACATTAGAAGAGTCCCGCTATCGATAGATGATTTCGAGTTTAGACAAACAAAAGAATCGTAATCATCGATAAATTACATACATAGACATACATACGAACATTTTCTCTTTGTTTCGTGTGTATTGTTTGACTTGACGTATTCGTTCTATATGACTGGCGACCAAGGCTTAGAACCGGTTTTATCCATTATAACCGGTTTTAGTCAAGTATTTCGTTCATAATGTAAACTTTAAAGAGAGTTTTTTATAAACCTATCTAGTACACTGACCACGTTCATAGTTGTAGATATTTTTAAATTCTTTCCTTTGCTTAATATACCATGATTCTGGTTACCACGCACTCGGGTTTCAAACTCAGTTATTCGCTTATACTGTTAGAAAATTTCGCAGTAAAACTAGTTGGGAAATGTAACTCTCTCATAAAGAAAAGTAGATCAAGTTCAAGGTCAATCTTTTGGCATTTGGCTTTTGACGTTTGACAAGTGCTACCTTAAGAAAAACATAGCAACAACATCTTTTTATCTATGCTATGTTTATTGTTCATATATAATCATAAAATAAATTATATATAACTATCCACTTCAAGTGTCTTATTAAAATTTAATTTGTCAAATATTTTGTTACTGCATTACACAAAGTTTGTTAACGGAACGTTAAATGTCATATCATGTCACTTTAAAAAACAATATAACCTCTTCGAACTGGAATCGAATTGCTTAAAATTCAAGAAAACGTTATAAACATACTTAATGATCTAATTTTGTTATTGTTAACCAATGCCTATATAGTTGTGTTAGCCATGACGTATGGATACGGCTAACCAATGAGAGTTATTTATAAAACTCGCTCTCATCGGTTGGAATTCAAAAATGCAAAAAAGACACGGGTTTTAAATTCAGTTAGGAGAGAGATTTTTTGTACTACTGAAAGATACTTACTAGAGTGAAAATAAAAGCCAGTATTAAGATCGAATTTATATTTATTCAAGAGTCTTACATCATGTCCAATATCATAGCACTCGCTTCACCTGAATTAACCGGCTTACTCCGTGTTTGTGCCAGACCGAAAACTTACTGTACCACTTGGCTGCGCTTTGAAGATGTTCGGCAAAATCCGGTCGAAATCGGTTTACTCAACCAAACATATTTAACGAGCTTTTGGTACTAAAAACAAATTGATTGAGCTCAAAGTGAGAACGAAACTGAAAAGAAAAGTTCCCATATACTTAGTCTGCAACCGGTTTGCCTTTTTTACCGGTATCCAAACTGCTGGCAACACACTTCTTTATCGTATTGCCGTTATGTTGTTTAAAACATATTTTGTAGACTAAAGGGCCTAAATGTTGTATTAAACCTTATTATACCTAATATCATAGACAAAATATCCTATTGTATTGAATATTATTTGAATTCATTACTTAAAGAAAAATGTCTAAGGGCACAAACTTTTCATTAAGGTCATTGATGTAACAATAATTACATCAATGATTAAGGTACGTTTATATAAGTTTCAAAATAAAATTTAACTTTATGCAATATCTTGCACCTAAATTCTGTTTAATTTATTAAGCGATTCAAAAAGTTTTTTTTTGGATATATAGGTTTTCTTTTGACCTCTCTCTCACCTGTTGTTGAGTGATGACGTAGTTTAGGATGGAGCGCGCTTACCTAGATGTTACCTATTCACTCGTGACTTGAAGATTTCAAGATTGTATTTGTCAGGAAAAGCAGACTTCGGCAAATTATTCCACTCTTTGCCAGTGCGCACCAGAAAGTGGCCCCAAATTAAAAAAAAGTTAATATCTTATTTTTTGTTTTAAATAATTCAGTTTAACAAACTATGATAGTTATTTCTTTTTATTTATAATTGTATTATATATAATCGCAGATGTAATTAAGTTTCGCTTGTTACACAATTACTAGCCATCCTAGAGCACTAGTACGACATGTGCACCCGACCGAAGTTGGTGTGGGTGGTGGGAATGATGCTTCGTTGTTCCATCCGCATGTTTTTAATTTGAGCGATGACGGATCGAACCGACTAGCGGGGTAATGTATACAAACTACCCTCTATTATTATTCTGTCACTAAATAAACTCTGTTAAATTAGTACAACAATCTAACTTAATACGCTAATTACTATCGTCAGTGTTTAAAATGTGAAAGGATCTGGAAGATATCGCCGGCGACGACGAGATCTCTTATTGTAATTATTTATATCTAATATAAAAATCAGTTGCTGTTCATTAGTCTCGCTAAAACTCGAGAACGGCTGGACTGATTTGGCTAATTTTGGTTTTGAATTATTTGTGGAAGTCCAGGGAAGGTTTAAAAGGTGATTAAATATAAAAAAAAGCTTGGAATACAACGTTTAGAAATCAATTAAAATTAAAAGTTGTTCAGAAATCAAATTAAATTTAAAAGTAAAGATTTTCTTTTTCATTTTTGTTTTGTTTTGAATGTCAAACGTTTGATGTTCGTCCCGTCGTTCAAAAATCAAAAATTTTTATTTATTGATTCTGAGGCAGTACGAAGTTTACCGGGTCAGCTAGTATACAATAAAGAACATTCGTTCATTATTAAAAATGTTTTGATAATAAAACTGCGCAGCAGATTACCGTTTTTCAAATTCAATAACCACAGCTACTCTAGCTTAAATCTATTTCTTGAACGGAACTAATATCAATGGAGAGATAAAAAGCCAATATTCATGCAATTTTCAGCTGAACTAGTGTCACATTCAGTGAATATTAGTGGCTGGAACGTTTTCTGAACTGAATAAAACATACGGAGAGATCGTTCGACGTCCTTTACACTGGATATCCGAGGCGTTATGAAGAAAATCGACGACCAGCACGCTGATGTCAATTTAAAATATTTTTGAATGCTACTTAGTAAATTTTATGTCGAATGTAGAAGTGCTTTCTAAAATGTTAAATTCCGAACTTTCAGATTGCTGCTGGAATCAAGCTCTCATATCCATTAAGTATGGAGGTTTAGACATCCATAAACTCTTGCATTGTTTTTCCGACTTTTCTTTCTTCTGCTAATTATTTCCGTGTAGGAACGGAGAATAAATACAAAATTTCCTATGGCCGGGCGGTCTGTCGTAAGAGGCGACAAAACAACCCACAGGTGGTAGGGCATTTGCCCGACTGGATGGCTACCATCTCTGTTCTAAAGTATGTCGCCATAACAACTTGGAGAAGTGTTTCGGCATTAGTGACCAGGTTCCAGTCCCCTTTAAGAGAGCCGCAACGCATTTGTAGCACCCTTTGGTGTTGTAAATGTCCATAGGCGATGGTAACCGTTTTCCATCTAGTGGGCCGTCTGCCTGTCTACTGAACTCCTGCAATTATGAACACATGCAATCCTGGGATAATGTCCAACCCCGGTGAAGACATTCTCATGGCGTTGAGTTTACAGCAATGTTGGGATGAATCCATTTGTCCTCTACAAGCGAATTCATCCCAGCATTAAATAAGAATTTTTAATTTTAACTTTGTATTTCTACAGGGACGTGCCCGCATCTTTGCCGTTTCAAAACATTCCAAAACAGCTGAATCACTCAAGTGACCCTCGGTGAGAGTTATATGTTTGTACCGTTTGTGTTGTTGGATCGTGTGGTCCTACGGCCAAGAGCTTCTTCAAAGATCTATCAAGGTGATTCATTGACTCTTTAGCGAGTTTAGGTGATCAGAGGGCTGGTTTCTCAGATCTATCAAAACGACTCATTGACTGTTGAGCGAGTTTAGGTGATCAGAGGGCTGGTTTCCAAGATCTATCAAAATGACTCATTAACTGTTGAGCGAGTTTAGGTGATCAGAGGGCTGGTTTCTAAGATCTATCAAAATGACTCAATGACTGTTGAGCGAGTTTAGGTGATCAGAGGGCTGGTTCGTAAGATCTATCGAAATGACTCATTAACTCTTTAGCGAGTTTAGTTGATCAGAAGGCTGGTTCCTACCTCAGACAACAAATGTGTTTTAAAGTAGTAGTATATCTAAATTGCCTTCAGACCTTAATTAGCCAGCAATGGAGTTAAGTGTGTCTCCAAACATTTTTTGAAACGGGGCCTATGCGAGCCATTTGTCTTTCCTTGACGTTGACAAATGGGGGATAAATAAAGCGAACGAGGGGCTAAATACAAACAAAACATAATAGACTTAATGTACGAAAAAACGGTATCCTGCTATGACAGATTTCTTGTGAGGAAAATACGGGATAAATAGGCAGTGTTTGCTGAGTTTATACATGGATATTAATCATCTTTCTTTCCGTTAAAGGGGTACGAGTATATTGTACATTGTATTGTATATTGTACATGTATATATCGAGGGGTGAAAGGCTATTTGGTTTAAGCGACATCTAGGGCGATATTGAGTTATATACATATTCGGAATCAGCGAATTTTTCTCCGTCGAATGATGCCGGATTCATTTAAATCAGAGCATTTTTTTGGCGTTTGAAACAATACTATCTTTCTGTTTTTTCCAAAGTAGCAGTGTATTATACGACGTGGATATAGCATATTTTTTTTTGTAATATACTTGAACCATACAAATATATAAAGAACTGAGACATGAACCAATTACCCTTCCTCAGATAAATAATTCAATAAGAGTTAAAGCGTTTTTCCTATTTTAAATTTTTATTAAGGTGTAACTTGAATCAATTTGACTTCCACTAATTACACGGTGTGATGTTACTTAAACCATTTGTCCGTCACCCAAATACGACACGGAGCGTCGCTTAAGCTCTTTCAGCTGCATCTATTTACCACGCAGGGTGCTACTTAAACCAAATAGTCGTTTTGTTTCCACATATTTTGTTTAGTTGTTGAAACATTTTGTTGCTATTATTTTTTTAATTGGATGTCACTTAATACAGGCGATAAAATGAAGTGAAGAAATTTGAAACATTTTTTCAATTTTAACATAAATACGAGTCGGTCGTTCAATCATTAAATTTTAATATGATACATCTTATTCATGTCACATGATACCATATTTATTTAAATCTGCAACACTGCAATTCTAAAGATGTCCTACTGGATACTGATGTAGAGGATACAGTCGAAGAAAATGATAAATAAATACGTTATTTCCAACTGCGTTATGATTATTATCAAGCATTGACTGTGTTTTATAGTTACTACAAATTTTCTTTCTTGATTTTTATTTTAAGCAGGGGACATTCTTGCTAACCCACAAGAGGTTTTAACGCGATGGAGTGAATATTTTAGAGAAATGTATGATAATATCTCGGATGCTGGCACCACGACTGAGTCTGTGACCGACTTCGAGGAGTCAGCATCCGAGATCACTTTGGAAGAGATCGAATGGTCGATAAGAAGTCTGAAAAATGGAAAGGCAGCAGGAATCGATAGTGTGTCTGAGATGATCAAATATGGTGGAACCTGCGTCCGGGACGCTTTCCTGTCCTTATGCAACTTGTGCTGGAGGACGGGAAAGGTTCCCAAGGACTGGAGGCGCGCTGTCATCGTGCCCTTGTATAAAGGCAAGGGGTCACGTATGGAGTGCGCCAGCTACAGGGCCATCAATTTGATCAGCACAGCATCTAAAGTGTATGCGAAGATTATTGAAAGGAGAATGAGAGTGGTATCCGATGGATTACTGTGGGATGCACAAGGGGGCTTCAGAAATGGAAGGGGATGTATGGATCAAGTTTTCTCGCTCCGCAATATCGTGGAGAAGCAGCTGGCTATGGGCCGGAAGGTTTTCTGCGGTTTTGTGGATCTAGAGAAAGGATTTGACAGGGTTTTGCGGAAGGACCTCTGGGACATATTGCCCGGATATGGGATCAATGGCCAATTGCTGCGTGCTGTGCAGTCCACTTACGAGGACTGTATGGCATGCGTGCGGGTGGACGGCAGCCTGTCGCCCTGGTTTGACGTCAATATTGGCGTCCGGCAGGGCTGCGTACTGTCGGCTTTGCTGTTCATCCTATATCTGGACAACTGTCTCCAGAGATTAAGATTGATGGATGTTGGGGTGCGGATGGGTGATCTAGTTGTTAGCACTTTGCTTTATGTGGATGATGCCGTGCTTTTAGCCGAATCGCCATCAGAACTGCAAACACTAGTCACAATGATGAAAGATGACTGTCAGGCGAGAGGCTTACATTTGAATGCGAAGAAAACAAAGGTTATGGTGTTTGAAAGAGAAGAAACCAGAACGAATGCAAGGATAATGGTCGATGATGTTATGCTGGAACAAGTGAATGAGTTTGTATATCTTGGATGTGCTTTTAGCAGGGATGGAAGGTACACCGCTGACATAGAAAGAAGAGTAAATTTGGGGAATAGTGTGAATGGAGCGTTAGGTAAACTTCTAGGCGCTAAGAACCTCAGCCAGAAAGCCCAGCTTGCCATACACAACGCGGTGCTGGTACCTACGCTCACGTATGGAAGCGAGAGTGGGGTATGGAACAGAGAGCATGAAAGTAGAGTAAACGCAGTCGAGATGCGAGCACTGCGCAAAATCTGCGGAGTGACGCTCGCGGACCGCGTTCGTAATACCGAAGTAAGAAAGAGAGTTGGTCTGAAAGAGAGTGTCGGGGTGAAGGTAAGGAAAGGAATGCTCCGGTGGTTCGGGCATGTGGAAAGAATGTATGATGAAAGAATGACTAAACAGATATACAATGCAAAAGTGGATGGATGCAGAAGTCGCGGAAGGCCACGACACACCTTCCATGATGAAATTGATCGTGTATTAGCAGAAGGTGATGTCAGGAGCCTTAAGAACAGACGAGCGTGCATGACAAGAGCTATGAATGTCAAAGAAGCAAGTGAGGTGTGTAAGAATAAGCCTATATGGCGCTCTGTTCGTGCCTACCCCGCAAGGGACCTGGCGTGAAGTTATGTATGTATGTATGTGATTTTTATTAGTTTGAAGTTTAACAATTATTGGTTGTGATTAATTATAATTTTAGTAAGTTTTATGACAGCTAATCTTAAGTGATACTGAATAAATATTACCTAATTTTATTTGATGTTCCCACATCGAGACTGTTCTACTTAATTATTATTCTACATAAATACTTTAACTGATGTATGTATTCCTTTATTTATTCAATAGTAGCGGCCCGGTGCGGTTTCCGTGGTTATATAGTGTCATGTTGTATAGCCTATAACGATATATCCAGGTTGTTTTAAGAGCCTTTGATAGTATAAGACGTAAAAAAATGTAATATCAAACGTTACATTTTCAGTACTATAAAGTCACATAAGTAAATTAGGCTTCCAGTCATTTTAATCTAAATCGGTAATTGAGATAAATAGCTTGCTACTATTATTTTTGGGCTACGTCACTTCATACTTTTTGGCTTACTCTGAAAATATACTGCAGTGTCGCTTAATTCTTTTTCCCTGTATTCAATTGTAGTTATGAAGTCACTTAAATCTTTTTTCCATACTCTGAAAAATAAGGGCTTAAGGCAAATTGTATAAAGCGACATTTATCTTTGTAATTAAAGATCCGTTTTATTTGGTATGAGCATCACCAACACGATGCTTTTAATTGAATTTAAATAAAGTTTACTCCATTCAAATAGCTGAACAAGTTTTTTTGTTATGTTTTTTTTTCCAAAATTTTAAACTTTAGATGGCTCTCCTGTAAAGTTGCAAAAATGTCGCTTAAACCAAATAGCCTTTCACCCCTCGATATTGTTACATGCCGACAAAGTTGATGCACACCTGGGTTTTACCTTTTCCGCATTTTGACTTCTTTTGTTTACTTTGTGTTTAAAATTTTCAATTAGAAAATAGCCTATCATTATTGTAATTGTTTATGGCCGCAGGTGTGCAGATTACGGAAACTTCAGTCCACGCGGTCGATTGTTGTATTGTATGTACACTTTAGTATAAAACGATACCCAAACTTGGGGGGGAGACACAATCAAGCGAGGACTACGATACGCAGAGCAAGACATACATTCGGTAAGCTATATAATGATGGACTTCGCGCGTGTTATTGAATTGTGCAGTTTGCACTGGTTGCGTCCAGTTATATTTGTACCTGTGTTATACGTGTTTGTATAGTTCTTTGTTACCTATTTTCATTATTACGGGCTGTACTCTGCAAAAAGCTGCTGAGCATAACAAGTACCTAAGTATGAGGTATAAACTTAAATTTCCTTTTCGCTTTTGCTGGCGACCCCCTGAGCCAGGCTCTGCGACCGCCCTAGGGGTCGCGACCCATAGGTTGAGAAACACTGTGCTATATGATCATGGTATGTACGTCACAAGCTACAGGCACCGACTCTACGAATCTCAATGCTGTCCTCCACTTGTTTTGTAATTCTACTATCATTCATTCTCTCTACATGCTCAAACCGCTAGATTATATTATATTAAACTATATTAAATTAATATATCCTAATAATTAAATAATAATAATACCCGCATTGTGGGCTTTGTGGCGACGATTTAGGTGAGTAGCGATACCTCGTAGCTCGTAGCAAGGCCCCGCCTCCGTGCTTGCATTAGCCAGCTGGCATAGAGTAGAGATCGGTAGAGGGCGGAAGTGATAAATGGCATAACATCGGAAGTAGCTTCAGTGAACCTGCAGCCCTGCAGCCCCCTCTCTACACCGCTTAACCATTCTTACCCATACTAGAAATGTATGATTATATGTATATGTATGTATTATATATCTGTATGTATTTTATTATGTACTTATTTATTTACAGATAAGTAAATGTACATTTAAGTATGACCCATATACTTATGCATTTAAACTAAAACATTTAATTTAAACTAAACTTGACCCATAGGTTTGTTGGAAGAAACTCTTTAGGGTAAAGCTCGCCTTTGTATGTACATCACCACTTAACTATTTCGTAGTTTTAATTTTTAAATTTAATTATATGTAACTATTTTGTGTACAATAAAAATATACTGCCGACCTCGAAGGGAATAATGGAACCTGCAACACCAAAGGTGGTACAAATGTGCTGCTCTCCTAGAAGGGGAGACTGGAACCTGGGCAATGATGTTGAGCATATGCTAATGTCCATAGGCGATAGATCTGGCTGCTTACAGAAGGTATTGAAGTAATTCTCTGCGTATCATATAAAATTCAAGATTGAGAATATATGTAAGGAAATTTCAATTAATTTTTGGAGTTTTAAAGCGTCTGGAAAAGGTAACCGCCGACGAAAAGTGTATGGAAGCATTAATTTATTAACTTTCACAATATTTTTTGAAACATACAAAAATCAGCCCTGAGACTTGAAGTAAAGTGAGTTGAGTTTTAGAATAGAATAGAATAGAATATATATTTATTGCGTAATGCATGTACAAAGTTGTTACAGTTTTTATGGTATCAATGCATTCGGCCCATCATTGGGCGTGCAAAATTAATATTACAGGATTTTATATATCAATCAATATCAATGATTACGAGTTTTGACCTACCTTTAACACCCGGTATCTGGAAATTGACTGTCGCGCTCGGCACAAACTAGCAGGTACGCAAACACTGAAAGTACACACGAGCACCACCTTATACTACTTTTATTATTGCAGAGAAAATAAGGAAGGTCTGGAGCCACTGGGCTCTTATGCTTCACTAGCTGTGCCCGCGACTTATTTAAAAAATTTGCCTAATTTACTTCTCATCACATCAGCTATCTGTCAGTAAAAGTCTGGCCAAAAACGGTCCAACCGTTTCAGAGATTAGTCGGAACATCCAGATAGGCAAAAACGTTAAAATTTTATTTTTGAAGTGATAACTTTTTATGGGAGGGTAAACCGCTTCGTTACGTAACGCGTTACGGCGCCAATCTGTCTGGCTTTCCTTTCTCTCACGCATATGGCAGCGGTAGGCAGGCTAAGTTATCACTTCTGTCAGGCGTCCCGAGACGCACGCGTTGGTTTTATTTAAACTTTTTTGATATACGAGTAAGTATCGTATATACTCATATTTATGTATTTAGTAAATCAAAAGCTATGTTATTGACATTACAAACAGACACTTCAATTTTATTTATCTGTCTGTATAGATGTATCGATGGGTAGGTTGTATGATATGGTACACAAAATACTGCAAAAAATATTTACAGTGACATGTGTCAGATTTACGGTATGATTCTGAGATATTTTATTAATTGGTCAGAAATAAAAAAACCATGATGTACATATTGTAAATATACATTTATTCAAACATTTTTCATACCCAAGGCATTACATACATGATTTCATCATACAATTTTATATATATGTGGTTTTACCTAAAGCTATTTTAATGTTAAGGGATTGTTACGTTGTTTAACTTGATTATTTCCCTCTAATTTTGATAAAAAATACGTAAAAATTGTTAGTTCTTTACTTCACATTCTTGGCACAATTTCGCTAAGTACATTAATTAGACTAGGAGCTAATGGCTGGTATGTTAAACTTGCAAGTATTAAGTTTGACTAATGAAAGTAAAGTGAAAAAGCGCGGCAAATTAAATAAAGATATTAGTATGGCAACGCCTAATTTCTTCTTTGATATTCGCAAAATTAATGCTAAAATTTTTATATTCTATAATTGTAAAAAAAACTTCAAATACCATACTGTATTATACAATACAATACGTTAATGATTTTTTTATTTTTTTATAAAAAATCAGCATATTTCTAACCCTGCCTTTCACTTTCAACGGCTTCAATTCATGTGTTAATGCTAAAACGCAACACAATTTCACTAAAATGACAATTAACATTGTTTCTTTGGTAAAATGATATCGACTTCTAAATAATCCTTTTCATGTAAACGTTTATAAATAATTCATAGGTCTACTTTTATTAGCTACACGCTACAGTCTACATAGTCTTTTTTGATAATAGCTTGACCAAAAACACAAGCCGTATGTTTGTTTAATTTAAGAAGAATTTTGTAATTTGACATGTTATTGAATTCAAGAAAAAAATCAAGATATTTAACTTTAAAAATGTTTTCACACGAATATTGGTTTTAATAAGAATTATTCAGTAGGTTTTGAGATGTTGGAGTCCGATACCATGGTCATTTCAGTGAATTAGCAAATCCGACGAATATGCGTGTATTTATAATATGTTAATTCTTGCTTTTACAATTTGTTAATTTTGCAATTACAACTAATACATTCGATTACTTTTATCAGTTTAAATTGATGACTATAAAACATAAACCGTTTTTCATAGTCGATTATCGATCCGAGTGCCGTGACATTGCAATTACTTGATGTGATGGAAAATCGACTTAACTGGCCTGAAAAATACTTATTTAGGATCCCGTGACCAAATAACAAAAGCAGTGGATCATTGTCACCTCTACGAAACAATTACCTCTTGAAATGTACATTACTAGATGGCTCCAAATGTCGTTTTTTACTCCCTTTGTAACCTTTAGTATTTTGTTAAAGTTTTCACATAATCGAAACTATGACGTAACGGTTTTAAGTGCGGCATTTTATTTGATTTTTATTTCAATATTTCACGGAAGACAAAGATGTCAAGTGTCAATAAATATGTTAAAGTGGCCGAAACGTAGAAATAAAATATTATATAATATGCCGCGCTTAAAACCGTCAAAACATATTTTTAATTATTTGTAACGTTTTATTAGATCAAACATATTTTTAAACGGATTCAGTCATATATTGAAAGACTAATAATATACACTTCTTGCGTTGTCTCGAGTGTGGTTACATAAATCAGCCGTTAGCTCTTCGTCTATATATAGTACTGTCATACGTTAGTTTAACTAACCTCTTATGTAAATATAAATAAATGCATCGTGTTCTTTGAACGTATACAAAATATATAATCTTTATCGCTTATTCGGCAAAACATTTTTTTGGTAGCCCTCTAAGCAAAGAGAAAATGACTATAACAAAAACTATCGGCAAATGGTAATATTTTTTATTTCGAAACAAAGCAGAAAACACAGAACTTATGTATACGGCATCGCCGATGAGCCGTTACCACTACGCCACCGCGCTTCTGGTATATTCTGTGAATTTTTGTGTATATGCAAACATTGTCAGCGCTAGTCTACATCACACCGCCAGTCAGCTGCTAACGGCTGTTCAGTAGCAAAAGTGCGGCGGCGGCGCGGTGGCAGTATAGGTACACGTGGCTTATATGGATCTTCAAAAATCCTTTTAGGAAAATTAATGTCTATAAAATCCGTGGAGTAATTTTTGGAAACACAAGAAAAATCCAATTAATAGATTTTTTAGACTTTCCTAGTCAAATGACAAAAATAGTTTATTTTATTTTATTTTGGTTGCATGAGTTCAACAGATAGACAGATGCCTGATGGAAAGCGGTTATCATCGCCTATGAACATTTGCATCACCAAAGATGCTACAAATGCGCTCCTGCTCTCTAAAAGGTTACTGGACCCTGGCCACTAATGCCGGAACACATTTTTGAACAGGATGAACGACATGACAATGTGTATATCATTCTTACAAGAACTTGCTCCCTCTACAAAATTTCATATTTAAATATTAATAAATTAACAACAATAATTTCAAATTCGCAAGTTTGCATCTTAAAAACTACTTTAATTACTAATTTATTGTGTACATTATTTTTATTTATTTTACTTCATACAAATATATAAATATACTAGCTCATACCCGCCCTATTCGCGTGCCGTAAAATCCGTACTTACCGGACCTCTCCTTGGAGAAAGGAAGGTCCATGCCAAATTTCAAGTCTATAGGTATTATATGTATATAGCTCCTGAGATATATGTGGATTTCAATGATATATATATCATTGAAATCCACAATAATATAATATATAGGCATATATAGAAATATATAGGCAGAGAAGTGATTTCGAAATTGCCTTTGCTAGGAATATGTCGTTAAGGGCTTCATCTGCGTTAGTGTTAAAGATTTACGATCTTAAAATCTTAAAATACCGCGCTAAAACCGTTAAAACGTTATATTTACGATTTTGTTCATATTGAATTAGAGTAAGTTTGTAGGCTTTTTTAACAACTATAAAGATGCCTAAAAACTCAGTCTGACTCAATATGAATATGATCGTTAGCTGTGGCAGAAAGCGTTAAAAATAGCGCCGTTATCATATAACCACTTCAGTGTGTACACATACGTTTCTGTCAATATTTAACGTGGTTAACAATGTCGTTTCTCAAGTAATGCTTTACACCCATTGCCACATCTACGGCAACGACCTATAACTGTAACATTATCCCAGATGATCTTAATAGATACTCTTCTTGCATATTAATATAATAATAGCCCATAAATGTCCCACTACAGGGGAACGGACAGTATAACCGCCGCTCTTGTCCAAGGCGGCTTGGCAGGTTCGACACATCGGTTATCTCGATGTGCAGTTTTCAACACGATGTTTTCCTTCACCGTTATTAGCACGTGGTAATTGTAACAATATACATACATATTGTCACGCCTGTTTCCCATTGGGGTAGGCAGAGACGATGGATCTCCACTTGTTACGATCCTGACAAACACTTTTCGCTTCATCAACTTTCATTAATCTTCTCATACATACACGCTTATTTAAACTACTTTTTATCTGATCTTTCTTCAAAATATCTTCAATTTGATAGTGTGATAGTTAAAATTTAGCATACATTCCACACAACTAATGTTAATTTCCAACCAAGGAGAAGAGGAAAAAAATTACGAAGGAAATTCAAGTATTGTTACATACCGAAAAAAAATGCGCACCTGGTTTATTACCCTTGCCGCATTTGGAGTTCTTTTGTTTACTTGTGTTTAAAATTTGCAATTAGAAGATTTTGCCTGTTGTTATCGTTTGCTTATGGCCGTTCGCAGGAATAATTAACCACGTGTGCAGAATACGTTTTCTTGGAAAAACGCAGTCCGCGCGTTTACTATAAAACAATGCCCGTACGGAGGCGTGAGGCAGTCAAGTGAGGATTACGATACGAGCAAGACGTACATTCGATGAGCGATATAGTGACGGACCTTGCGCGAATTATTGAATCGTGCACTTTGTACTAGTAGTGTCTAGTTATATTTGTACCTATGTTATACGTGTTTGTATAGTTCTAATAAATTCTATTGTAATTCCAACGGCATTTTAATTCGAGTCCTGCGTAACTCGTAACAGTATATAACCCGGTAAAAGCCTATTACCAAAACTGGCCGCGAAGATTTCGTAAGCATGCGCCAACTATTCGCACAAATTGTATAATTTATCATAACACTGTTGACATAATAAAAAAGTTCTCGAAGCACTCCCATATCAACTAAAGAGGATAATATTGATGTAATAAATCACACATTTATATAAGTTAATGCATTAATTTGGTTGGCTAAGCGCCAAGCGAGCCGACAAACGCAAAGTTCGTATGTGCAGATATATCTAAACAAGTACCGTGAATGTCTGGATTACATGGACCTGCAATGTAGCTGAAGTACAACAGCGAAGTGACGTTTCCTTTGATGGAAAGTGCTTAAATCCTAAGGGGTCATCCAGAAATTACGTCACACGAATTTCATAACTTTTGACCCCTCCCCCGTCCTTGTCAGAGTTGGTGACACTCGTGAGACTCCTCTCACCTTAGTACGACATCATATTTTGCAATTTTATATCAAGAAATTATTAAATTAAAACAGCAGATCCGTAATTAGTCATTATTATTTTAATCATTAAAACACTACTAGTGGTCGCCCAGTGGTCAAAATTTGACCATAACAATTAATTTAAATTATAAGTTTAAATATTATTAAGGTACGTACAATACTGTATACAATAGATATATAAATAAAACGTATTAGTAAATCAGAGTTGTATAAAAGTGTATTAGAATTAGGTAAATAAAACAAGACAAGAAGAGAAAAGACTGTCCTGAACTATGATGGAGAAGTAGGCGATTTAAAAAAATATATTATAAAGACTCTGTTGTCGAAGACAATACTGTATAGACGTATAGTCTTTGGGAAACAGTATAGTCTTTGATCACAGTTTTCGCCAAGGCTACACATTTAATTTGACTTTAACAATAAACAAAAGAGTGTATAATGTTTAAAAAAATATATTAGCATTCTGTACTCCTTCTCTATATAAACTATAATTGTGCGAAATTCCAGCCACCTTAGTGTGACATAATATATTTTGCAATTTTATATCAATTGTTAAATCAAAACAGCAGTTCTGTAATTAGTTTTTTAATCATTAAAACACTACTAGTGGTCGCCCAGTGGTTGAAATTTGACCATAACAATTAATTTAAATTATAAGTTTGAACATTATTAAGGTTCTGTTGTCAAAGGCTATACATTGACTTGAATAATAAACGATAGAGTATATATGCGTGTGAGTGTCAAATACATGGTAGTGTGTGTAATGTTTTTTTTATCGATTTACTGTATTTTTTATGCATAATTAAAAAAATATATTAGCATTCTGCACTCCTCTATATAAACTATAAGTGTGCGAAATTTCATACTTCTCCGTCCGTGCAATTTTCGTAAAAAGGGGTTCAAACTTTTTGCTTCTTGTGTTAATGTAATGATGTTCATTAAACACTATGCTTATAAAGATAGAGTTGGAAATAATTCGAAGCTTTTAGTTGATAGTTCAACTTTCGTGTTGTAAAGATTAAATATATATAAATTTTGAAATGAGATCTCACGAAAACCTCTTGTCACATTTATCGAATTTGTGGATGGCCCCTTATGACAGTAGTAGATTTAAGTACGTGATATACCTGAGTATCGTTTTCAACTTGGGGGTCGCGTTTGTTACTAAAGAGGGTTTTATAGTTACTCAATAACTATATATTTATTTAGATTATTTCGTATATACGTATATATTGGTATTCTATAAATGTGTCGGGATCTATGTATGTATTAAAATTATAAATTAGTGTATGTATATTTAAATTATACAGTCCTATCTTTTTTCTGCTCCACCTTCATTGCCAGTTAAGCTAGGTTGCCTGGAAGAGATCGCTTTTAGCGATAAGCCCGCCTGCTGTTTTGCCAAGAAGTATTGTACTACTCCCCATTCTTGATTATGCTGACGCCAGCTATATTGATTTGACTCAAGAGCAACTTAATAAGCTTGAGCGCCTCCAAAATTTTTGTATAAGGTTCATATTTGGGTTACGCAAATATGACCACGTTTCTGAATTTCGTAAAAAACTCAAGTGGTTGCCAATTTGCTTTCGCCGGAATACTCATATTCTTTCACTCCTGTACAGTGTATTGTTTATCCCCACAACCCCGTATTATCTCAAAGAACGCTTTGAATTCATCTCTTCCTCTCATAATTTACGACCTTCTACGAATCTCAGACTTAATACTCCCAAACATTATTCATCTTTTTTCAACAATTCTTTTACTGTACAGGCTATTCGACTCTGGAATGAGTTACCTGTTACTGTTAGACAAGCTAAATCTCTAACAATATTTAAGAATATGACAAAAAAGCACTACCTACAACTTAGTGATGTCTGATATTTCTACGTATGTTTATGTATATATAATAATATATGTATCTATATATTTATGTATGTATATATTTATGTATGTAATATCAATAGGAGTATTTATATATGTCTATTTAGTATAAAATTTATGTAAGTAGCTGCATATCCTCTAATATTTATGTATACCACCTTTGACCAATTTAATATGTTTTTATTCCTGCCTCGGGTTGTCTGGAAGAGATCGCTTCTTAGCGATAAGACCGCCCATTGTGCACATATAGAATATTTTTAGGCTATAAGTTAATTTGTGTTTTCTGTAATGGTGTACAATAAAGTGTTATCTATCTATCTATCTATCTATTGTAATTATGCATTTTGTTTATTTTGGTGAGGAATAAAGTGTTATCTATCTATCTAAAGAGGGTTGCAGTCTGTTATTTCTAGATTTATGTTATTTCCTTATTATTTATAGTGTAGTTTAATTTGTAAGTAAGTTTATTTTGAATAGGTTATAATTACGATTTGAATGTTGTATAATATTGATTTTTCAACCCTTAATTAAAATGATGTACATAACTATACCTATATATTCGTATATACCTACGAATCAAACTATTAAATAATGATTATAATCCTGCAGTGAAGGGTCGCTAGACTTTTTACTTGACTTTTCGCTTTTCGACATAAAAATTATTATTAATTATACACTAATAAAGAAAATAACAAAAGAAAAAATGTAACTAAGATATTGAAATTTGTCTGTCCGTGTCTATATCAAATTAATACCTTTTTAGCTAGACGAATCTTTCTGTAAAATGATTTTTTCGAGTCAAAGCTAATCCGCGACATCACTGCTGCTATTGAGAATTCGACACATTGTTGTTCTTAATGGGGAAATGGGAAGAGAAGAAAGAAAAAGGAAGAAAGATAATATTAACGTAGTACCTACCTATTAAATTACAGAAACAATTAGAGTAAGGAGCTAATACAAGTACATGTGTATTAGGAAGAACATGTAATTGACGTTCGTATAAATGATACATGTAGTATACGGAAAACGAATTCGAAATAAACTTAACTAACAAACATAATTCACCCAATTCCAATCGCAATGTAGTAATATAATTGGTTTATTACACAAAACTCTCCTTAGTAGTATAATCGTATATAAATATATTTTTGTTTTCCCTATCTTGATTCGGTATACAAACAAACTTATTCTTCTCCACACCATCACTTACTAAAGTAATAGAATAAACATTAGTTTTAACATCTAAATTTAATATTTGTATTTGCTTATTGTTCTCAGTGTCAATATTATTTTCGACGATATCAGCGTTAGGTATACTATGCAAGCTCTCATTCATAGCTGCTATGAACTTCATGCTATTACGTCTAGTGTTTTCAACATTGATTATTTCTCCGACCTTCTTTTCATCTTTCACTTTCTTACTGTCTCTATTCAATACATTCCTCTGTGACGATGTTCTATTGCTATACCGTCTCCAGAAAGAGTCAGATGTGTTTTGAGAACTCGAGAACCCTGTGGACGTCGTTGTGTTGAAAGTGTCACGCCTTTGCATCGTTTCCCTTAAATTCCTCCCGCATCTCATCAGTTTGTTTACCTTTAATAACTTCACGAATCCCTCGCGGAATTTCGATGACATTAGATTATACAGTATAGGATTAATAGCTGAATTTAAATATAACATTACCCTACAAAAATATAGAAGGATGTAGTATCCATCTATGCCTAACGACATTATTGTCTCCGGTGGGAATACGATTATCCATAATGTTAACGCCTTAAATGGTAATAAACATATGAAGAATGATAATACAACAGTTCCTAACATTAAGATGACTTGTTTTCTATATCGGACGACGTTGCCTCCACTATTAGAGTTCTTGCTGTTCTGAGCGATGATGACAGGATTTTCCATTAGATTCTTGGCGATGACGCTATACAGTACCAAGAGTACAGCCAATGGGACGATGAAGAATATTGCGATTGTGAGGATGAAGAATAAAGCTGCCCAGAATGTGTCGGCTTGAGTGAGGCAGACGGGTACTTGGGATCCATCGTCGTCTATCTCGTATGTGAAGGTAGCCACGGCGAGAATTGGACTGAAACAGAAAGAAAAAAGAAATTAGAAAAGGAGACCAGTTTAATATATAGAAAAGCATTATAGAGGAATAATGCCAATTTTGACTTTGAAAAGCTCCTGAATCCTACAAGACCGGATGATGCAATGGTCATTTCTTTTATTGCTCTTTAACATTTTATGTTTTTTTTAAAATTAGCTGACAAACACCCACATTCTATATTTCCAAGCTAAGTTATTTTAGTGTTATTGGTAAAACACAATGGACAGAATGGGCCGCTCTCAGACACCCGATCATAGTAAACAATGAAAGCTCTGTTTACGAAGTTGACCATACTAGGGCATCTGAGATCCAGTGGGTTCAGCTGCCAGAGACTTAGTTCGCACAACCACAGAGGCCGTCATTTTTATTAAAATGGAAGTGTAGGTTTGCTTTTGACCACTGTCTCACCTGATGTTGAGTGATGACGCAGTCTAGGATGGAGCACGCTTACCTAGAAGATACCTATTCACTCGTGATTTGAAGACTTCAAGATTGTATTTGTCAGCAAAAACAGACTCCGGCAAATTATCCACTCTTCGGCAGTGACCACCAGAAAAGATGAAGCGAAACGCTTGGTTCTGACAGGTGGTGTTTCCACCATGTAGCGGTGGCGTAAACCGGTCCGTCCGTGGTTGTCCGATGGTAAAAAGGGGATGGAGGAATCAGCTCGTGCAATTCTGAGGAACACTCCCCTAAATGTATCCGATAGAAGACAGTCAGCCCCGCGACCTTGCATCTATGCTCCAGACTCTGAAGTCGAGCATCAAAATGACGATCATCTCCGACAAGCAAACCAGCAACTGCTTAAAATATATTGTTTTTAGACATAATGAAACAAATATTTACAATAGTAAAATAGGTATTGACATGGTAGACCGTGCTGGAATCGTGATCTTGATTACCAGCTCGTTGGGTCGGCTCGATCGGTGTATTTTTTTCTTTTATTGAATAGGTTCGCGTTTGACTGCCATTGCGTCTGACGTCACTAGCCACAACCAATATTCTCAAAAATATTTATAAAAAATAGGCCTTGACATTGTCATTGCTTGCTATTAATATTTTTGAGAATTAAATAGTGGCCAGTGCCACACGTAGCTTTGGTGGATGATGGAGGAGGTGGATGAGGAAGTCGGGAGACCGGGATATGCGGAGCATACTTTGGGAGGCCTACGTCCAGTAGTGGACCGAGATTGTGGCTAAAGAAAATAAACATAAACTTGATAATAATTTACAAACTACTATTTACTACATACATACATACATACATAACTTCACGCCAGGTCCCTTGCGGGGTAGGCACGAACAACAGAGCGCCATTTAGGCTTATTCTTACACACCTCACTTGCTTCTTTGACATTCACAGTTCTTGTCATGCACGCTCGTCTGTTCTTAAGGCTCCTGACATCACCTTCTGCTAGTACACGATCAATTTGATCATGGAAGGTGTGTCGTGGCCTTCCGCGACTTCTGCATCCATCTATCTACTATTTACTATGTACTATTTATAAAGTAACAATTATAAAAACACAAGAAACTAAATGTAATAGAGAAATTTAATACAACCGAATAGAATTGTAACTGCAGCTGATAAAGCAAGGTTTAACTTGAAATTAACTGCGGCTTACTTTACGAGAACTTTAGTTCGAGTTAGTTAGTTTTGTAGACTAATTTACTAATTCTGTCTAAAATGTTTTGTGTCTGTGTTGTTTTGTTTTTAGTTTAGATAAAATTTGAACTCTAGAGGTCAATGAATATGACTTTTAGTTCGTACTTAATATTTGTTTCAAAATCGGCTAAGTGCGTGTTATTCTACGTGCAATCAAGAGTTCCATAAAGGTGACTAATTCACCGGGTTTGTCATTTGGCTATTTAATCTAACATACCTTATATCTCAAAAACTACTCCACGGACCTTGCTCAAATTAATTTTGGTTGAAAGTATTTGTTAAGCTGATATTAGACGGATCAACAATTTGGATCAATTCGGTTGAAAGGCAGCGAGCGAACAGGACGCGGTATTCAAAGTATTCAATGGCATTGAATATTTTACTTTACTGTAATATGGATAAATTTGATTGATTTGTCCAAACTGAAAGTGAGAAATGAATCGTTTAATATCGGCTTAAGTAAAAAAATATGTAAAAAGAACTACAGCAACAACAAAGAACAAGAGTAACTAATAAGCAAGATGTTTTAAACATTATTTATATTATGGTTTTTATTTACTCTTGAAGTCGGTCTCTTTCTTGCTAGATTTTTTTATATTCACTTTTAACAAACTAAAAAGAACTATTACAACAACAAAGAACAAGAGTAACTAATAAGCAAGATGTTATAGACATTACCTATATTATGGTTTTTATTTACTCTTGAAGTCGGTCTCTTTCTTGCTAGATTTTTTTATTATTCACTTTTAACAAACTTAAAAGAACTATTACAACAACAAAGAACAAGAGTAACTAATAAGCAAGATGTTATAGACATTACCTATATTATGGTTTTTATTTACTCTTGAAGTCGGTCTCTTTCTTGCTAGATTTTTTTATTATTCACTTTTAACAAACTTAAAAGAACTATTACAACAACAAAGAACAAGAGTAACTAATAAGCAAGATGTTATAGACATTACCTATATTATGGTTTTTATTTACTCTTGAAGTCGGTCTCTTTCTTGCTAGATTTTTTTATTATTCACTTTTAACAAACTTAAAAGAACTATTACAACAACAAAGAACAAGAGTAACTAATAAGCAAGATGTTATAGACATTACCTATATTATGGTTTTTATTTACTCTTGAAGTCGGTCTCTTTCTTGCTAGATTTTTTTATTATTCACTTTTAACAAACTTAAAAGAACTATTACAACAACAAAGAACAAGAGTAACTAATAAGCAAGATGTTATAGACATTACCTATATTATGGTTTTTATTTACTCTTGAAGTCGGTCTCTTTCTTGCTAGATTTTTTTATTATTCACTTTTAACAAACTTAAAAGAACTATTACAACAACAAAGAACAAGAGTAACTAATAAGCAAGATGTTATAGACATTACCTATATTATGGTTTTTATTTACTCTTGAAGTCGGTCTCTTTCTTGCTAGATTTTTTTATTATTCACTTTTAACAAACTTAAAAGAACTATTACAACAACAAAGAACAAGAGTAACTAATAAGCAAGATGTTATAGACATTACCTATATTATGGTTTTTATTTACTCTTGAAGTCGGTCTCTTTCTTGCTAGATTTTTTTATTATTCACTTTTAACAAACTTAAAAGAACTATTACAACAACAAAGAACAAGAGTAACTAATAAGCAAGATGTTATAGACATTACCTATATTATGGTTTTTATTTACTCTTGAAGTCGGTCTCTTTCTTGCTAGATTTTTTTATTATTCACTTTTAACAAACTTAAAAGAACTATTACAACAACAAAGAACAAGAGTAACTAATAAGCAAGATGTTATAGACATTACCTATATTATGGTTTTTATTTACTCTTGAAGTCGGTCTCTTTCTTGCTAGATTTTTTTATTATTCACTTTTAACAAACTTAAAAGAACTATTACAACAACAAAGAACAAGAGTAACTAATAAGCAAGATGTTATAGACATTACCTATATTATGGTTTTTATTTACTCTTGAAGTCGGTCTCTTTCTTGCTAGATTTTTTTATTATTCACTTTTAACAAACTTAAAAGAACTATTACAACAACAAAGAACAAGAGTAACTAATAAGCAAGATGTTATAGACATTACCTATATTATGGTTTTTATTTACTCTTGAAGTCGGTCTCTTTCTTGCTAGATTTTTTTATTATTCACTTTTAACAAACTTAAAAGAACTATTACAACAACAAAGAACAAGAGTAACTAATAAGCAAGATGTTATAGACATTACCTATATTATGGTTTTTATTTACTCTTGAAGTCGGTCTCTTTCTTGCTAGATTTTTTTATTATTCACTTTTAACAAACTTAAAAGAACTATTACAACAACAAAGAACAAGAGTAACTAATAAGCAAGATGTTATAGACATTACCTATATTATGGTTTTTATTTACTCTTGAAGTCGGTCTCTTTCTTGCTAGATTTTTTTATTATTCACTTTTAACAAACTTAAAAGAACTATTACAACAACAAAGAACAAGAGTAACTAATAAGCAAGATGTTTTAGACATTATTTATATTATGCTTTTTAGTTAATCCTGTAGTTGATTTCTTTCTTGCTACATTATTTTGATTATTCATTTTTAAGTTGCGTATGTGGTATCCAATAAGAATGGTATTTATATATTTTATATAAAGTGAAATTATCCACAAGCTGTGCTGTATGTAACTAAAATAATTATCAAAATCGGTTCAGAAATAAAGCAGTTATGGCTGAATATATTGTTATAACTCAGGTCCCGACAAAAACAAAATTCACCTGCATATCTGAAACAATTATTACCTATCGGCATTTAAATTATAATCCCTAATATGATCGTCTCGTTTTTGATAATAAATTATTGTTACGAATAGCCTATTGCCGTTTTACTTGCTCATTAGCATCATTAGCCAGGTGTTGCGGATTAAGTCCACTACGATACGGGCGTATTCCATTTATGCAGTATAAAACGATGAGCTGATCGAGGAAGGGGCAGTCGAGCGAGAACCACGGTCGAAGCGAGACGTGTACTATATTCGGTAATCTATTAGTGACGGACTTTGCGCGATTTATGATTTACGACCTTCTGCATTACGTTTGGATTTGTTGTGTTCGGTTATATTTGTAAATGTGTTATACGTGTTTGTATAGTTCTAATAAACTTTGCAATAATTCTAACATGCATTTTATTTGAGTCACGCTAACTTGTAACAGTACTAATATCTAAATAATATATAAAAATAAAACTACTATTATATAAATATAAAAATAGATTCATGGATGGTCACTGTCGGTGGGTAGCGTTCCTAAAATGCTGACCGCATTTCCACGCTGTATTAATTAATTGCCTTTAACTTCTAATTTTCCACTGAAACTAGTTTAATCTCCAAATATTCTCACGTGATTTTCTGTTATTCCCATAGAATGCACAACAATCGAACCTTAATTATCCTTCACTTTACTTAAAGACAAACAATTTTCGAGTCCTATTGAAGGTATTGTTTGAAACCTTAATTAATTTTGCGCCCTTCGTCAATTGCGTAATTCGGTGGCCTATGGCTTAATAAGTCCGTTTTGTTCTCGAACATAATTCAAAAGTCTGTGTGTTATTGTCCAAAGTTTTTGGCTCGTGTTTGGTGACGTTTAATTGTTTTATTCAAACAAATTGTCTATATTCAAACAAATAATGTTCTATATTCAAACAAATTGTCTATATTCAAACAAATAATGTTCTATATTCAAACAAATTGTCCCGTGCGAGTCGGAGTTGATCACTGTTATGGCTTGGCTATATCTGCAACAGATATAGGCCATTTCTTGCAGACATGGTATGATGCGGCATTGTTAATGCCGTTAAATATTAACAGATACGTATATACAATTATACTAGTACACTAATTTGGCTATTCGTAAACGGCATTATTTTTAACGCTTTAAATAAGACGCGTTCAGCCACAGTCTAGTAGCGGTCTTATTCATACTAAGTTGGAGTAAGTTTGTGGTCTTCTTTAAGAACCTTAAATCCAATGGGAATAAGACCGTAAATCTTTAACACTAACAGAGAGAGAGAGAGAGAGAGAGAGGTATCTCTTTATTGCACACCAAAACATACAATTACAAAACAGACCATATTTACAATATTTTCTAGGCGATACAATAGGCGGCCTTATCGCTCAAAGCGATCTCTTCCAGGCAACCTATATCAAAAACAAATTTGAATCAGGCGATGTAGGTGGTGCAGGAAAAAGGCAATGGACGCATAAATACTCAAACTAATTTAACAAATAAATATACAAATACATACATAGCCATAAATACGATAATATACGTATATTATACGTATAGTATATTATACATTAATATATTTCAAAATACATATGTTATTTTAATAAATGTATAAGCATGATTATATTGTGTTAATCAGACATAGCTATTTATAGACAAATAGTGTTTTCTGAGTAAATTTCTAAATGTTGGTAAGGATTTGGCCTCTGACAGCAAGAGGCAGCATATTCCAAAGTTTGACAGACAACCTGCACCGTAAAAGAATGATCATAATAGGATGAAGTGTGTGCAGGTGTTATAAGTCACTAACGTAGATGAAGCCGTACCATTACGTTGTAAGTACATTGTTATAAAAAATAATATTTCTTTTATTTCTTTTTATTAATTTATTGGCGTTGGGCTTGCACGTGGTAAACGGGTAATGTCTGTAAAGTCACTAGTCACTGTCAAAATTTAAAAAAAAGTTGAGACGCTGATTATTCATCGGACACTCGTACGAAATTCAAATATCTAAAATGTCAGCTGATTGATGATCGTTCCTTTTACAAAGTCTTATTTTCTACTAGAGTTTGTCTCGCGGCTACGTCGTGTGTAAGGTAATAAGTAGCTTTATTTTACTTACACAAAAACTTAATTTGGTTTTTTACATATAACTAGCTTCTGCCCGCGACTTCGTCCGCGTGGAATAGTTAAAAAAAGTAACTTAAAAAACCCCCGATTTTGAAACATTCTTCATCAGTGCTCCGCTCCTATTGGTCTTAGCGTGATGATATATATCCTATAGCCTTCCTCGATAAATGGGCTATCTAAAACTGAAATATTTTTTAAATCAGACTAGTAGTTCCTGAGATTAGCGCGTTCAAACAAACAAACTCTTCAGCTTTATATATTAGTATAAGATAGGATATAAGATAATAACAAAGAAACTAAGTCCATATATAATAGTCTACACAACTGCACAGCAAAACATATAGGCTAGTCGAAGCCAACCTGATTTGAAGTATTACAATAAGTGACATGATGTTTATGATAACGTAGGTATTTATTAGTGAATTTAAAAAATGCGATTGCCGCGCCATATATTTTGCGAATCCGTCTTTTTTAAGGAAACAACTTCATTTTTCGGAATAAAGTGTATATATGCCAGCACTATGTCAAGGTTCATTCATATATCTTCAATAGTTTCTCTTCTATTCTTGTAGTGTTGGCCCCAACGCCTTTGGCATTGATTTTGCCAATGTCACAGTTAAAAATTGTAGAAACATGTATAAAAAATGACAGGTGAACATAAAAAAGCAAATTAAGCTATTTGTAAAAAAAAAACGGTATGATATTATATAATAATAATTCATTTATTTCAGAAATTGATAAATCCATATTGTACAGTTTTATATTATAAATTATGTCACTGTTAACAATTAAAAAAAAACCCATTAAATTAGTTCACAACGATTAATACTACTAATTAATTAAACAAATACTATTATAGTTAAGGTTTTCTGTAGACCTGATTCAGTAGTTTCCAAAAAAAAAAATGTTTATATGATCGATACGAAGATACGATCGCAGCGCCATCTTTTTCGCTGTTTTACCGCGGAAACGATTTCACTTATCGGCGTAAAAGTAACCTAAGTTACGCCCCGGGATATGATTTAGCTCCGTTACCCGTTTCATATAAATCCGTTCAGTAGTTTTAACGTGGTTCTCTAACAAACAGACAGAAAAAAATTCATTTATGAATCCTCTGGTCCGAATTAGGCTCCTTGATTTTTTCACATTTTGAAAGCATTTTTTAAATTCAAATACGAACTCAAAAGTGATTATTCAAAATAAGTTCCACTGGAGAACACTTTTAGAAGGTCATATAGGTTAAAATTTAATTTTACTTCCTAGTCTATGTACACCGCTTCGCAACGTGTTATTGCTGTTAAGGAGAAGAAGCGGCAAGAAACTCCCCAGCAACACGTCTAGCTAAAAATTGTTTTTCTTTATATTTGTTGTTCTATTTATATTTAACTTCTTCTTTTTTAAGTTTTATACAGAATTATGTTACAGAATGACTTTTGAAGAATTAATGGAGTTGTAGCAAACAGTGCATATTCAATAAGACATAGACACGATAAAAGTAAAGAAAAATATTACTATAGTTATAACAAAGACATGACATACTAAATCTAAAACCAGTCTCAAACCATTTACAGACTTATTATTGAATAGATAACTCAAAAATTCATCTAACTTTATTAAAATTCTGAATGTTTCCGCTGGGGACAAAGATTTCCTTCTTACATCGCTGTAAGAAAAACCTGTCAACGCATTCCAGACGCAGACAGCTACCGTTTAGCTAATACCAGAGCTATTAAATTACTAGAGCTCTCAAGGCATCGTCAGGCCAGTGTACCTCTTTTTTAATACATAAAGGTCTACCATTTGTTACGCAAACAGATTGAATACATTTATATTCTTTATACATATTGTTACATGCTGTCAAAGATAAACGCACAGCTGCCTGCCGTAAAGCGCAGTTTATTGCCTCCAGATTTAGGAATTCTTTTGTTTACTTTGCGTTTAGAATTTGTAATTAAGCGATTGTTTTTCTACTTGTTTTATGGCCGTCATTAGTGTCGAACTAATCCTTATTGTTATTGCTTTCGACTTTGTTGGTCGTTCGCAGGTGTTGCGCATGTTATAGCATCGTACAGTGTGAACTAGTTGTATCCAGTTATTTTTGTACGTGTTTGTACAGTTCTAATATATTCTATTGTAGCTCCAACGACATTTTTAATTCGAGTCCTGTGTAGCTCGTAACAATATATATTATCACGCCGGTTTCCCATTGGGGTAGAGAGGCCGGAGACGATAGATCTCCACCTGCTACAATCCTGACAACATTTTTCGCTTCATCAACTTTCATTATCTCTCTTAATACAAACACGATTATTTAAATTGCTTTTTACCTGACCTTTTTTCAAAATATCTTCAATTCGATCATGGTGAGTATGTCGCGATTTACCGGCACCGGCTCTACCATTCATATTGCTGTCATATACTTTTTTGTGATTCTGCTTTTATTCATTCAACCATACCGTTCCCTTTTCAACTCTTGTCACTACATTCTCTTTCAATCAACAACGTCCCCTTATTTTTCACTGTTTCTTATCATATCACTTACATTAACCTTACATACTTATCAAAGCTCTTATTTCAACTGTGTTTTTACAACTTTCATGCTTCTTCTGTCATACCCAACTTTCACTGCCCTACATTAGCGTTGGTACTAAAACCCCTTGATGGACAGCCAGGCGTGCCTTTATAGATATCTTCCGACTGTT
Source organism: Dendrolimus pini (assembly GCA_949752895.1). Lineage (NCBI taxonomy): Eukaryota > Metazoa > Arthropoda > Insecta > Lepidoptera > Lasiocampidae > Dendrolimus > Dendrolimus pini. The sequence continues at coordinate 12,267,335 of OX457147.1, read as the reverse complement.
CAGAGAAGAGTTTAGCGCTTAATTGTATATTTCATATCTCTTCTATATAATATGTATAAAAAAAAAAAAAAAAAAAAAAAAGTATGTAAATCCTGCCAGAGGGAAGTGTAACCAGAAGGCTGGCTGCATTGCCACGCTGTATGGCAATGCTGATTCTGATGCTTTTTAGTTTGAATTCCGTTGTGTTTGAAAAGAAAATAATAATTTTCGTAAAAGAACAGTGCGTAGGGTGAACTCTTAATCAAGACTAATAGGGTATACCCTTAGAGATAACAGGCAATATTTTTACGACCACAAAACTATTTTTATTATCCCTGCTTTTCTGTCTCCCCCATTAGCCGTTTATACCTAGGCGGTTTTACGATTGTCTTTATATGTTAAGGAGTTCGTAAACTCGTCCGTGTGAGGCCTTGAACCACTTTAACCTCTTGGGAGTTAACTCTGTTTCAACTAAAGAGCAAGTTCACTAACAGGCGTGACGTCACGTTGCGCCACAACGTGTCGTCGTATCGTCGAGTATTTTTGCAAATGGAACAATGTAATTGATGTCGTTTATATGTATTGTAAGTCGTGGTAGCGTAATGGCTAGTGTACGCATTCCAAACTCAAAGGGCGCGGGTTCGATTCTGGCCGGAACGCATGCACCACTTAGTCAGTTTTCTGATCTAATGTGCATATTGTTAGAATTACCACGTGCTAATAACGATGAAGGAAAACAACGTGATGCAACCTGCACATCGAGATAACCGATGTGTCAAACCTGCAAAGCCGCCTTGGACAAGAGTAGCTGGTATACTGTCCGTTTCCCCCTATAATGGGAGGCCCGAGCTCAGCAGTGAGACATTTATGGGCTGATATTATTATATGTATTGAAATATAAATTTATTTAATTGAGTTCCAAAGACGTTTTGACACCTTCTTTCCCCTATATATATGTAGGACAGTAAATAAATAACACTGGTCGGCAACCAAATCCTCCTTTAAATAAAAATTCGATAAATATATAGAATTTGACATGCAGAATTTAGATCTGGTTTTAGTTTCTTGCTATCACGTATATTTTTTTCCATATTTTGCTCCTAACTGAATATTTTTTTCTTATCATGTCAGTAGATTTAATTTTCTTTTCCACAAATCTTTAAGCAATATAATATTGTTACGACCTGAATGCCGACAAAAGACAAATTCACACCTGCGCCTGTAGAAACACATTTTATTACCCTTTTGGCATATATAGAGAAACGATACGAATGGTAAATGCTCAGACATGTTACTTCATTCGCCACAAAATTACAATAGAATACATAAAAATGGAGAAAACTACTAACTGGAATGAGTTTATTAATTAATTAGACAATAATTTTGATGATTTTAAATGTTTTCGAAGGAATTAAATGAGCTATTGTCATAATAATTCAATGTGCATTTTGTATGTAAAGCAAAAAAAGCGTTTAATTTAAAACATCAATTACAAAAAAAATTGACGTGGTACAAAGCTTTTATAACTTTATTTATATTAATAAGTGCCGAAATTATAAAAAAAATTACAATAGTTACAAGGAGTGACTTTTCATATTTTTTTGCCGACCAATTTTGTAATTAACTTATCAATCTTTAAACTTATAGAACAGAATAGAATAGAAAACAGTTTATTGTTCACCAAATCAACAATTACAGAATGAAAAATTGCAATAATTGAACGGAAAAGCAAAAGGAGGCCTTATCGCTAAAAGCGATCTCTTCCAGGCAACCTGACTGAGAGGATACTTTTAACAACATATGTCTATGATTTCCCTCTGCGCTATGATATGGGGTCGTTTAAGAACGGTGTTATACAATTTCATAGTGGCCGGCAACGCGTGGTCAACCCTCCTGGTGTTGCAAACGTCTATAGACGACAGTAACTACCTTCCTGGCCCGTCTGCCTGTTTGTCCTGCTTCAGGCAATATAAAAAAGAAAGTTGGCTCACGTTATGAGAAATGGTTACGTCGCCTACACACGTCCGCAACACCAAGGTCCAACGCTGTGTCAGGCTTCAGGATGGAACAAAGGAAGGAGGATGAAATAGGAGAATTGAATACGGAAGATGGGCTACGGGAGGAGGGAGTGGCTCATCGGAACTCTACTTGAAAATCAGGCATGCTCAGTCTCTTCAGGCGTTCAACGGACTCGTGAAGGAACATTACCTCGGGCTCTAATAGTCTAGTCTAGAATAACATCATCATTCCCTCCCATATTTATTTACATAGCTCTATACATTATTTCTATGTTTATTATTTATTTGTGTCTATTAATTTATGTATATTTTTGTCTTATTTCCGTGTCTATTTATACTTACCATCTCAAAATCTTATATATATATATACTTTTTCATTCTATTTATATTGCAAAACCCACATGTCACACAATTTTCTCTAATCCATCCTAAGGTTGTCTGGAAGAAATTGCTTTTAGTGATAAGACCGCCTATTGTCTTCTGTAGTTAAACTTCTTAAATTGTATCTGAATGTTATGCAATAAAGTATATTCTATTCTATTCTATTCTACTCAACTTACGAAACCAGGTTAGATCTAAGCAAAACCGTTTCACGCCGATATTCTGTCAAAGCGTGGTATAACACCTATTGAATTGGCCCATCAATCTTTAACCAAGATAATGATTCCAGCATGTCTCTAGGACGTCACAATTATGCTCTACCTGACATCAGGGGCACTGTCAGTCAAACGCGAACCTATTCAACAAAAAACATAAAAGCACTCCTTGTCTAGAGTATGTTGCCGTAACAACCTTGAGTTGTTCCGGCTTAGTGGTCAGACTCTAGTCTCTTCTTCAAAGTCGGTAGTGCATTTGTAGCACCATTGGTGATGCAAATGCCCATTAGCGATGGTAAACATTTTCCATCAGATCTAACTAACAGCTATACTGTATAATGTACTAGCTGTCCCGGTAGACGTCGTCCTGCCCGGAAAAACTGCAATCGATATGCCGACAGCAGCGCCGTCTACCTGGTTCAATTGTCCGAACCAACTCATAAACCTTCTCTGGCTCATGCGCAATAACTTTGCTAAAGATCATTACATGGTCAAATGTATAGTTTACGATTCTATAAAGGTCATACAGACAAACATTAATTTTTATATACAAGAAGAAGAAGATTGGCTCTGACGTGTCCAGCGGCGTACATTGCCGACTTGTGCCTTTGCAATTCTAGCTTTACTGTGCGTGAGTTGACATGCTTACTCACTTACTCTTACTACATTAGCTCAACGACCCAAAGTGGGTCTTGGCTTCCGAAACGAGAGAATGCCACTTTTCTCTGTCCTGCGCAGTTTCTTGCCAATGGCTTGTAGCTCCGACAGGTCAGCCTCCACTCTGTCCTTCCAGCAATATTTGGGACGGCCGACCCACCGGCCGTCCCAAATATGCTTTCCTCACGCTGCGATCCTCTCCCATCGTTCTACGACCAAGCCAGCGGAGGCGATGAGCTTTTCTTTCTCCTATTATTGGTTTGTTGGCTTGGCCACGAGATTTGGATTGGCACGCACTTGTCCGTTTTTATTTTAATATGTGTTCTTATCTATCTGATTGGTTATTACGGTCCGCTCACTTCGATATGATTAGATAGTTTAATTACACTATGCCCAAGTGCGATTTAAAGTATGTATGCTCTAATTGGGATGTGATTTGGGCCCAATGCCAACTGTCACAGCGGAAGTGGTTTGCTCTGTTTTTTATGATCATAACAAACATTATCCTCCAACCTTTATTGATATAACTAGTGGTCGCCCAGTGGTCGAAATTCGACCATAATAATTAATTTAAATTATAAGTTTGAACATTATTAAGGTTCTGTTGTCAAAGACTATACTTCTATAATCACAGATTTAAGGCTACATACACTGTTAATTTAACTTTAACAATAAATAAAAGAGTATATATGCGTGTGTGTGTCTAATACATGGTAGTTTTGTCTGTATTTTTTATGCATAATTTTTTTGAAATATTAGCATTCTGCACTCCTTCTCTATATAAACTATAAGTGTGCGAAATTTCATACTCCTCCGTCCGCGCAATTTTTGTAAAAAGGGGTACAAAATTTTTGCTTCACGTATTAATATAATAATTAGCTAACTGAAAACAGGAAACTCTTTTGTTTACAATTGTGTACAATGGGGAATGTTCCGGGAATTTTTTCTATATGGTGCATTCCGTCGTAGCGCTCGTCATCAGCTGAGCGTTCATCCTGATTCTACTGGAAATAAGTTCCACTGGATAACACTTGTTGAAGATACATATAAGTCAAGATTTAAATCTACTTCCAATTCTATGTACATTGTACACCGCTTCGCAACGTATTATCCCTGTTTAAAGGAAAAACAACGGCAACACATCTTAGTAAAAAAAAAGGTCATCATAATTATTATAGAACAACCGACTTTTTATCGGGCCCGACATCCGACAAGTGTAAACAGATGGTTTTACGTTTGCTAGAAAAAAATATTTTAGAATTATTTCGCCTTGTTTTTTTTACAGTTTTGTATGTAACTCTTACTTATGTGTTAAATAGAGAATATTTTAACTTTCTGAAGCAAATTGTTCACTGTTACAATATTCAATATTTATTTTGCAAATATTAAATTTAAAGCCTAGTGTTAACAACAGGCACTCAAGTTTATTGTTTGCAAACAATGTGCATATAACGTAAAGGTTGTGAGGCATAAATAACTCGCATGTATGGTAATGGGAAGCGTATTGTTCCGATGTATAAGCAGCTTAATGGTATGGTCTTAGTCAAAGCGGGAAATCGCGAACATTAATCAACAATAATACCTAATTTATTCTTACATATTATATTTAAAATTTACATTCACATTTAGAAAAAATCTTAAAATTAAAATATACTAATAATGTGTTCAATAGTTTAATTTAAAATATACAAATATATTATTAGTATATAATAATAATTAACCCGCAGGGGAGCTTTGTGGCGAAGCCTTTAGTAAGTAGCGACACCTCGGACCTGACTCCGTGCTTGCCTTAGCCAGCCGGCACGGAGTGGAGATCGCTAGAGCTCTCAAGCTCCAGGGGTGGAAGTAATAAATGGCACAACGACGTAAGTAGCTTCGGTTAACCTGCAGCCCACATCTTTACACCCCGTAGCCACTCACACCTATGTTGCCCCTGTCTTCTATGGCATATTTTGGGGCCTATGCAGGGAGTGGCGAGTCATTTCCATGTTCCTCAAATATTGCGACGAGCAGACACCATAGTCCCTATATTCCCAGACCCCTAGTACCACTAGCAGTTCACCCTAATAGACTGGTACTTTTTGTTCTCATTTCGTACAATAGTCCTACACCGGCTGGGTGTTTGCCTTGGGTGCATTGTTATATGGTGTAGAAAGGGATAATCGCCGGTCAGTGTTAGGCTACATTTACATGAAATTTCTCAAGGAGCTTCTACGTGTTAGTCTTCCGAGGGTCCCACGCAAGCCCTTCAAATGTCTAGTCAGTCACTTTATTGACTGTGGTTTTCAGAATCATAAAAATATAATAAATAATTGATTTAGAGAAACGTATCGATCGATAACGATCTTTAATTTTTTGGAGATAAAAATATTGTCTGAAAGAGGTTTTTAGCAACAGATTGATTCACTCAAATTTGTATTTAGCTAAAAGAAAAGTAGAGTCTATAATAAAGGAGAAAGTGTGTGAGGTGTATAATTGTTTTTCTTCCACACAAAAACTACTGAACGGATTTTGATGAAACTTTATAATAACATATTTTGTACATTAAAAAATCATATATGGTAAAATTTATACAGATATTGATTAAATACAATCATAAATATCCATCCCGCGGGAAAGAAGTCACAGGCAAAACTATTTTCATTAGAGGAAAAAGTATAAAACTGATATTACACGGTTCAACCAAATTTAATGAATTTGTTAGAAAGGCACAAAACCGAAAGGATATGACGACTTACGGGGCCATTGAACGACCCAATTTTATGTTTACATGGTTCATTTCGGTTGTTTCATCAATTGGAAGACCGAAAAAAATCAAGTGCTATCAGCATTACATCATTGATTTGAGGAAATATTTTTGATGTGAAAACTTCTTTAGGATCGTTGGGCACTTTTGGGATAAAAAAGCAGTGAACACGCGTGACCGTTACACTCAGATACAAAGTTTTCAGTTTTCACGCGCAGTCCTACGAGTGACTTTTTTCTATCATTATATAATATTTTAATCAACCATAAAATCGTAAGTAAATGAAAGTTATACTAACATTCAAGAAGTCTTTTATAAAGAGTTTGAACGATGTCTAAGCGGGTTATTCGCTGCAAGTCAAACCACACGAAACTCAGGCGTTATTAAGGACTTTAAGATATCGCCCCCGTGTGGGCTTTCAATACGCTTTGTTCACACATTGCTGGTTTACCTTGTAACTTATAGTTTTTTAAGTTATCTATAGTTAAAACATATCTCTATGATTTTACAGGGGAGCGGAGGAGTCTCACCCCTGTCAATGAAGTAAATTTGCCTTTCCCGGGGCATTCTAAAGCACTGATGCGCTAGGATCAGCGTGGGCGTCACTAAGTTCTGAGTCTCACGCCTTTCCTGCCATAAGCGCGGGGCTCAAGGGTGGTTTTAGTGGAGTATTGAGTAGTTGAGTCCCCACACAAGCCGACGATTGACTCTGGTAGCTATTCGTGGCTTCATCTCTCGTTGCTTTGGTCTAAACTCTGGTAAAGGACCCGGTAGTGTGCGAAATGCATTTCCATCGCCTCAAAAAAAACTGTAATTTTATCCGTGCAGGAACGGAGAAAGAATACAATTTCCTGCGTTGGGGCGGCCTGTCGTAAGAGGTGACTAAACAATCCACAGCCAGGTAGTAGGGCATTTGACCGGCTGGATGGCTACCACTCCTGGTCTAGAGTATGCCGCCATAACAACCTTGAGTTGTGTTTCGGCATTAGTGACCAGGTTCCATTCTCCCTTAAAAGAGCAGCAGCGCATGCGCAAGGTGCTACAAACCTTTGGTGTTGCAAATGTCCATAGGCGATGGTAACCGCTTTCCATCAAGTGGGCCGTCTGCCTGTCTGCTGAACTCCTGCAATTAAAAAAAACAGTTTAACTGACGCAGCCTACGGCGTCTGTAACTAGCCAGCCACCACCTAGATATTTATTTTGATATGTTACATAAATATATTAAAAACAGTATTTCCAGTTAGTATTTCGAACAAAAAAATACACCAGAAATTTGTACTTGAATATATTTTTTATTCATAATTTAATAAAATAAATAAGCCTTTATTATTATTCAATCACATAACAATTTTAGACAAACATAATGATAATAATGATAAATAGTCAAATCTACAAATCTATGTCTATGGCATTTGTATCTTAAAATCTATATACAATTTTAACAAAGTTATTTTTACTACGTGTATACTATTTTCTACATAATCAATAATACGACACTGAAAAGATCCTAAATCACGTGTGACTAGAAAACGCTAGACTCTGTCCCACGAAAAAGTCTCGCAGACGTGGGAGGCAATGATTTTATTTAAAACTAGCTGCCCAGCACGGTTTCACCCGCGCTCTGTCCCGCTACCGTGGTATATAGCGTCATGTTATATAGCCTATGACACTCCCTGTTTACGTAGCTTTCCAACAGTAAAAAAAAATTAAAATCGGTTGAGTAGATCCAAAGATTACCCCCTACAACGTCGCAAACTTTACCTTTTTATAATATTAGTATAGATAATATTAGTTTTAAATATTTTTAGAATTATTACGATTATAATATTAAGTAGCATATGCCCGCGGCTTCGTGACCACGTTTGACTTGAAATTCCTGCGGGATTCCTGGGACACAAAATAACGCAGCCATTTAAAAAATAATGTAAGCTATCGTTTTATTGAAAAGTATATTGGACTAAGCTAATTTTTATCCACCCGAACAACTACAAACCGCCCCCGGGAAAAATCCCGCGGGATTCCCGGAATAATAAATATCACAAATGACATAAAAATTTGTCATGTTGATCAGTGAAAAAAATCAAATTGTTCTTTAAATCTGGCCATTTTAATTTTAAATCATTCTTAGAAAAATACCCGCCGTATTCCCAGGTAAAAGGTAGCGTAGATTTTAAGTCTAAAATTTTGCTGTCGATCAGCAAAAACGGTATCAAAATCGGCCCAGTCGTTTTGAGGTGAATCTCGAACAAACAGACAAGGAATCAAAAAAAAATTGCATTCTGTTCTCCATCGTGTATAGTCTATTTTAGTTATTTTAACGTACAGACTCACCATGTTTAGAATTTTATAATATTATAGATGAATAAAATAATGTGACATTTACATTGAGACACTTGATAAAAACAACATAACAACATGACTTGGCTGATCTCTATAACCTATTATTAAGTTCTAATTTTTGCCGCGGGACTTACTTCGTGAGACGCACTCTACGAGTCATATTTCTGTCACTTTTGACGGTATTGTTTGCATAAAATTAATATTCAAAATGTTTGCAATTTCTTACTAAAGAAGTTCTTCTCTTAACTAATTTGGTCTTTTTGGCCAACCTGTTAGGAAGGTTCCCAACTCTATTTAATTGTCAACATTATTATTGTTATGCTAAGCTTTATACGTATACATATATTTTTGATTTCTTTACTGTATTAGCTTTTGTTTGGTTAAATAAATAAATCATGCGAAGTCATGTTTAGGAAAAAGGAAGCATTATATTTTTACAATTCTTTTTTTATTTCTAAAATCTAAAGTACAAAATATCTAATTTGATCTTTTAAATCTACATAAATAAAAATAAATGTTTATCCTCTATGCATTCCTAAGCCATTTATCAGATTGTGACGAAACTTTCAGGCCCAAAAAACAAAATATACAACAATTTTTTTTTATGTTGGTAGCATTGCAACGCATGCATGCAGCTAGTGTTTTATATTGTTGCGAATCGCGATAATTAATTCTTTACAGGTGTTTTATTACCCCTTCGAATTTGAGTGATCTATTGTCCGCGTTAATCCCTTTGTATATCTCCCGGTACAACGTCATAAATCCTAGAGTGGGTATGGTGCTAGGAGGTCATAGCTATTCACATATCACGCATATATATGATCGGTCAGTCAGACTAAATTATTTGAGTTTTCAACTGCGATCGTTACATAGTTAGTACTGGGACGATTATCTTATAACGACGGACTTTGCCCGATTTGTGTCATTACAATTTTCTGCCTTACGCTTTGGAGTTGCCGTATTCGGTTGTACTAACTGTGAATTACGTGTGTGTACTTCTAATAAACTGTATGGTAATTCTAACGGCATTTTGAATCCACACCCCATTCATTCGTAATAATATAGTGAAACGTCAAAACCGAGAGAGGAATCACTTGTGGCGGTATCTTTTCGTGTATTTAGGAACTTTCTAGAGTCATGTTTTTCCCTGGCCTGTTATCATTCTTAGTAGGTATAAATTTGTTCAACGCCAATACGGTTATACTACAAACACTATTAGACAACTTGTATACTGAGATAACCGATGTGTGAAACTCGCTAATCTATCTTGAACAAACGAGGCGGGTATACCGTCCACATCCTAAAAAGAAGATTGAAGTCTTGTAGGATTAAAGATTGATATAATACTGAACGGGAAATTGAGCTACTGTTTTACAACAAAATCAGTCTAAAACTATTTACTACAAGACGAGCACAATATAAATCTATTTACAAAATATGAACAATAAATACTATCTGCCACACTCAGAAAGACTTAAAACCTGATTAAGTTCAAAAAAGTGGTATTAATTTTTACCTTATTATTATTATTAGTGCTTATATTTATTGAATAAGCACTGTTTGCTACAACTCCATTAATTCTTCAAAAGTCATTCTGTAACAAACTTCTGTATAAATCTTATAAAAGAAAAGAACATGGGATATAAATAAGAGAAATAAAAAATAAAACAATTTTTAGCTAGACGTGTTGCTGGGGAGTTTCTTGCCGCTTTTTCTCCTTAAACCTCCTGGAAGTAAAATTAAATTTTAACCTATATCTATGACCTTCAAAAAGTGTTCTCCAGTGAAACTTATTTTGAATAAAAAAAATTGAATTTGAATTATCATTTATATTTATTTACGATCAAAGAATTTACATTAAAAAAAGATCATAGAAAATATATTTTTCTATAAAAAATATGAACAATTATTCTTTTTTTTAAACATTAAATTCATTACACTATCATAATAAATTTAAGATGCCAAACTTTTTTTGGACTACATAGGAAGTTTTTGTGTGTACAAAGTTAATGGTCCCTTAAGGTCTCTAAGTGTGACAGTGAGATACGAAATTAAAAGCGATTGAGATAAATACGTAAACACAAGCGTAACTATTGGACAAGTCTTTTATAACTAGAAACTACTCGTTTTACTACAAAATGAGACGTGTTGAACAAGTGTTTTAAAACTAAATCAAATTAGTATAAAAAAAGGAAATAAATATTTTTATATATTTACGTCACATAACATCGTGCCCAGTACCCAACGCTTCCCTTGAACGTTTAATTCAAGAACTGAGACAACTTGCCAGAGAATTTCCTGCAATAGTATTATTACTATTGTTTTACATCATGGCTTCCCAAACTTATAGCTCTACGTAACCCTATCATGATTTCCTAGACAACGCGAAACATTTAAAAAATTGGTTATAGATAGAACAAAATAATACATAACACCCCCGTTATCTATAAGGGTAGGCAGAGACGATTGACCCCCAATTCCTATTATCTCAGCAAACACGTGAAGTATTTGTTGCGGCATATATAGCTTCCAAATGTATACGAGTAACGTCACATGTAAAGCTATAGAGTAGATATTTTCAATACGTATTCAACACGCTCGTTTTGTTGTAAGACAATTATCTTAAATCAATCATACAAAACTCTCAGGGAAATCATATTCAACGCTCTTCGACTTCTGAAAAGCAACAACACAATCGACCTTTATTTTCTGGTACGCTACAAATTTCTTATTATCACAATCCATACTTTTCGCTTTGGCACTATTTATTAAAACGTTCCTCCTCAAGGAATTCCTATCGGACGCAATTTCATCTCTCGGATGAGATATTTTCGTGCAACCCTCAATCTCATCTTCGATCATGTTTCCCTCGCTTCGCATCCTGTTAATCCTTTGAGGATTTGTATTTGAACAAACCGGTGCAGATTGCTGCCTTATGAAGGTTTTGTTAGCGAATATACGTTCCAGAAACCTCTTGCTGTCGCCTTCATCACGGCTAGTGGTATCTGTGTCACTTTTATCTATACTACTTCTGTGACCGAAGAATTTCTTTAAACTATTGGTAGTTCTAGTCAAACTACTACTTGTCGTCGAACCGTTTGTAGCAGTTCTTTGGACCCGTCTATTTGTCTCCTCCGAGGAGCTATTATAACAAATACAAACTCTGCAAAATCCTAAACGAAATTTCGAAGACATGAGATTATATAATATTGGATTAATAGCTGAATTAATATACAGCATTACTCTTGAGAAATACAAGATGTTGTACCATTTCTCTGGACTAAAATCATCGTACAACTCAGATGGCGAGATGATGATCCATAATGTTAAGGCCCTATACGGCATCAAGCATAAGAAAAAGCATAATACAACAGTTCCGAGCATTAAAATCACTTGTTTTCTAGCCCTAGCGTTGTAAGGATCTACAGTTTTGTTCATAACGACCTTCGACGCTGCAGTAATGAGATTCTTAGCTATAATACTATATAACACAACGAGTATGATGAGAGGCAGAACGTATAGAAGAATGATGATGGTTATGAAGAAAGTAATCTGCCAGAAAGTGACGGCTTGTGTCAGGCATTGGGAGTAGGTGGATCCGTCTTGTCTGGTCACTGTATGATGCTCGGCGATGGCCAATATTGGACTGAAATGAAAAAAAATATTAATGATATTTATCTATCTACCAAAATGATTAACTACTTTAGACATGAAGGTGAAGAACACTAACTGTACATGCCAAAGTATTAAACTATTACATGTTTTTACTAATGTATTGGTACTTGAAATAACAAATCTTAAATTTTAGGTAAAAAATTAAATGACATTGCAATAGTTTGTTACAAAGGCATAAAATTGACAGGAAATAACATTACTGTGTGTAAAATAACAACAAACATTTGGATCGTGTTTTTGAACCGTAAGAATTATTTGTTGTGTGATGTATTTCAGAGTTAGTGATAACTGTCAAACACTTTAACGCAATTTAGTTTAATATCTTTACTATTAAAGTATTATATTAATATTTTTAAATATTCATCTGCGAATTTGATTGACCCTAAAATCATTTACTAACCTAACCCAATAGAGATCTGCAACTACTAGTCCCTTTGTAATTTAACCAGTTTGTCAGAATTTATTATAACGTGTGCCATATACCCGATTGTATGAATTATTTTTGTTTTTTATCAAGCAATGGTTCTAATTTTGATGAATTTTGAGATATTCTTCTTTAATATTGACATGAAATTTCCATCACGAAATATTCTTTATTTCTTGCAGTATACATATCTGAAGTTTACTCGGTCTACATGCATACATGCAGGGTAATTCCAAACTCGAAAAAAAATCGGTTGAGCCACTAAAGTTGTAGACCAAATACGTTTCCACTCAGCTGAGATGAAAATGTTAAGACGGATGTGTGGTTTTACAAGAATGGATAAGGTGAGAAATGAGTACATAAACATCTTTGAAAATTGCACCCGTGAGTGTAGAACTGAGAAGAGGAAGACTAAGATGAGATGGACATGTAATGAGGAGAGATGAAACATATGTGACAAAAAGTATAATAAAGTGAAAGATCGATGGATGCAAGTGTAAAAAATAGACATGGATGGATTGTGTGAAGGTGATATATAATTTGTGGTGATACAGGAGATGCACTCTAGAATAGAGGAGAGTATAGAAGAAAAAGACATATCGCGTTGACCTCAAACGATAGGTATAAGGCGAAAGAAAAAAAATCGTAATTAATTGTTATCATCATATTATTAATGACACCATCCCACTCATCTACAATTACTTTTTTCGGTCATTAGAAAGTGGGTCGCAGCAAATATGGGGCGAAATCATTTATACTAATAAGGAGATGTTGCGTCAGTTTGTTTATCCGCCCACTAATGGCTAATGGCAAAAATAATTGGACATTCTTAAATTATACCAACAATTTTCTATGACATGTCTGAGGAATGACTCAAAGGCTTAAAGATCGTTTTGTTATTATTAACTATTGCTTGCTTGTCTATGAAAATCACGGGCCATAAAGATGGCCCAGACTTTTAGAGGGCTTGCGTGGGGCCACGCGAAGGTCAACACGTAGAGGCCTTGTAAAAATTAATATAAATGTGGTGTGACGGGTGGTTTTCTCTTTCTACACCATATAAAAAGCCAAGCCCCGGTTGGACTGTTAATAGAACTAGGGATCTGGGACTATGGAGACCTATAGCGTCTGCCAGTCGCAATGTTCGGGGAGCATGGATAATATAGCTAGACGGTAACTCGTCACTTCCTGCATGGAGCCCAAAAAATGGTCTACAAGATTGGCGAGGGATGTGTATGGCTAAGGATGTGGAGAGGTAGACAGCAGGTTCACCGAAGCTACTTTCGACGTTAGGCAATTTTTCCAACCCCTGGAGCTTAGTTAGTTAGAGTTTTATCTCTAGCGATATCTACTTCATGCCGGTTGGATATTAACTGTTTATTATGATTAAATACAGCTTTTAATTATTTACAAATAAATAGTGATTAGTTAGAGCTCTGCAAATTCAAAACATAGCAAGTGCATTCTAGGAAATTTTACATCACAGCCCAAAAATGTCATGAATTTCAACGATATGCCAATTCAATAGTATTTATGAAGCTTATTGGAAGCGATGCCATATTTTGATACAGACTACATGCTATGGTAGGCACAATATATCAGCAAACGTGTAGCAAGACGATAAATGCACAGATATAAATTTAAAAATGTCAGTTGCTAGATTTCGAAATGGCACACCAGAGTTCTGTTTAAACTTTTGTATCGATGCCAACGATATTAGGTTTTCTGATTTATTATATAGGTGTACGGGCTGCGGTGCGACACCCAAATGATGGTGTGATATGACAATGGAATGTGGTGTAACATGGTAATAAATTATAATCACTTGGTTCACTATAACGATACTATATAATATATAAAATATTAAATAAAATGCTAATGATAAATGGTAGACTTATGACAAACTATGATAATGATCAATGATAGATGAGTAATTCAAGATTTATATATACCAATTTTATAAAGAGGAAAGATTTTTATTTTTGTATCTTTCTAACGAATAAACTCCAAAACTACTGGACCGATTTCAAAAACTCTTTCACAATAAGAATGCTACATTAACCCAGATTAATATAGGCTATATTTATTATTAAAAAAATTAGGGATCCCTACTAAAACTTCAATAATGTAACCCAAGGTGTAAAAATTAGTGTTTGACTGGATCCGGGGATGGTTTAGATTCACAACTAGACTCAGTAGGTGGCGCTGGAATCGGGTTCTATATTTTTATTTTTTCAGAGCAAGACAACGTCTGCAGAGCCGCTAGTGTTTTATAAAATGCAACTGTGGAATGAGCTGTCAATTGCTGTCAAACAAGCCAAATCCCTATTAACTTTGATCAGAAAATATTATATATATCTGCAATATAATGATATATAATTTTATCTAGTAATTTACTGTATGGCATAAAATCATAATGTTTATTGTGTTTAAATAATTGCATTGTATTTATATAATTTGTATAATATATAACCTATATGTATATTTATATATATATATAGGAAAGATACCAAATGCATACGAAAATCTGTCTATAAGAATCTATTACAATACGAGCATAATAAACCTAGAGAAGAGTCTAGTTTCTACAATGATTTTAATTATAAAAAATCGCGGAGGGTTAAATTGGACCAGCAGATTTCGAAAATGTAACTTTTACTAATTTTGTACGTCTGTCTGACACAGAATCACATGAAAACTACTGAACGGATTTAAATGAATCTCAACACAGAACTAGCTTTATATCCTGGGGCGTAACTTGGATACTTTTATCCCGATAAATGTCGTTCCCATGGGATAGAGGAATATAACTAAAAAGATGATGCTATAATCGTGTCTTTTTTGAGCCGCCGTTGCAATTCATTACACGATTTACATGACGTCATGGCAACGCGAACGAAGTTTCGTTGGTATTACTAGTTTAAAATAAAATCTCTGTTTTAATACCTATAGTTTTCATTGTTATTTATTGGCCCGTTTCAGAATCTATTCGAGACAAATTTTCCTGACTGACACAGAGATAAGAATTCTGCAAATGTTATCTATGACTACGTTTTATAATTATAAAAATCAATTTATTATTAATTAAATTTGGTTTTTCTTATGAATTCACAGACAGACACTTCAATATTATTAATGAAATTTGCTCAGAAAACACTATTTTTCCACAAATGGCGATGTCTTATTAACACAATGTAATCATGCTAATACATATATTATAATACCTTATGTATTTTGAAATGTTTTATTATATGTATGTATTTATATATTTATTTCTTAAATTTGAGTATTTATATATCTATTGCCTACCTACACCAACTATATAAGCGATTCAAATTTCTTTCATTTAGGTAGCCTGAAAGAGATCGCTTTGAGCGATAAGGCAATACAATAGGCGTGTATTGCCTAGAAAATATTGTAAATATGGTATGTTTTGTAATTGTATATTTTGGTGTGCAATAAAGTGTTAAGCATATCAAATAAACGTGCATGTATGAAGAGGTTAATGAAAGTAGATGAATCGAAAGTTGTTTGTCAGAATCGTCGCAAGTGGAGATCTATAGTCTCTGCCTACCCCCATGGGAAAAAGGCGTGATAATATGTATTTATGTATGTACAAAGTGTTATCACTCTCTCTCTCTCTCTGTCTATCTCTAATATTTATTGGTTGGTATAGATTTCTACAAGTTTAAAATACGTTATAGTTGTAACTCAAGGATGGCGTTGATTGTAATTCGATTATGAAAATAACATTTTTCTTTCGCAATTTGGGACACTGACGTGCAATTTTTAGGCAATTTATCATTTCATCTCACGCAATCATAAAAAATTAACATTCTAGATCATCCTTCTATAAAAGATGAGATTATAATGATAGCATCAGTGAGTAAAATAAATAATTTAAGCTAAAAGTTACTGAAAAACAGAAGTAAGTACATAATGCTGTCTTTAAAAAGAAGTTAAACTAAATAACCAATCAAGTGTTTAAAGCGGCGTGCTGGAAATGCCTCTATATATAAAAAAAAACATTTTTTGTTGTTGTTGGAGAATAATAGAGAGACTGATGGCCCACACCCATATGACGGAGTCATCGTTATCGATGAACAATTGCACCACCAAAGGTACTACCAAAGTACTGAAGGTTTCAAAGGGATGTCTGGAACTTGGCCACTAATACCGGACCAAAAGTACAGGTTGTTGTGGGAACATTATCTCGATCAGGGTTGTAGTCATCCAGACGGAATGATGTACTATCTGGTTGAGTATCTTCAAACGTAGTTTGATATCTATCTATCTACAATATTATAAAATTGTAAATGTTTAAGTAAATGTAAAGTCTTTGATTGTTAGATGTTTTTTGTGTTTGTCTGTTTGTTCGGTATTCACGTAAAAACTACTGAGCGGATTTCGATGCAGTTTTCTCTGATCGATAGCAAATTTTTGGAGCTAAAAACTGCGGTACTTTATATCCTGGAAATCTCGCGAGATTTTTTTAAAGAGAGGTTTAAAGTGAACAAGTTGAAAAAATCTAATATATAATTTTACTGATCGATAGTAAATTCGCTGTCCCGAGTTCTTATATCCATTGCCCTGCTAGAATTACCATTTTATTTTGAATATTGGCCACATAACTAATCTTTAATAATATAAGTCGCTGGCAAATGCTAGTTTATACATCATATCAGACTGAGCCACAGCGAAGCATAGCAGGGAATGTCCAGACCAGGCAGGACTATTATTTTTTCGGTTCGCTCATGATAAGTTCGCGCTGCGCCCGTAGTGCTCGATTCCAACACATACGTACCTGCACGCCAGTCTCATCAAAAACATCTGTTAAATTAGACAAAACAACGTGCATTTTTTAGCAGCGCACGAGATAATAACTAGAACATAGTTCTTTAAAAAAATTGATTTTTCTTCCAAAATATTAGATAATTGGTCCACCAACACCAAGGTCCTTGTGCGTGTGCTATGTTATCACCCTGAATGGAATAAAGTAGGCCTATACAAAACATTGCTCTAGCTAGGGTACCAATAATATCTAAAAATAACAAGGCCGCAGTTATAGAAGTTCGCATAGGGCGCATAAAAGGCTATTTACGGCACTGGATTTAACTATAAATTCCAAAGACATTATTACCTAGGAGTGATAACATTATAGTAAGCTATTTTCTTCAAAAACCTAGCCAATTCCCATAAAAATTATATTGTCTATATAAAACTCTACCATTATCGCGAAACCATTAAAAAACAAAGCATCTATAAAGTTTAAAATTTTCAAATCCCTTGATAGTGCTTGACAGTTATTGGTTATAAATAAAACGATTTAAACACACATATCTTCTAGACTATTATGTTATTAAATTTATTCGTGAGATACAAAAGCAATTTTCAGTGCAAGAGAATAAGACTGAAATACACTTACTGCTACATATATGATGTATTAAAAATATATACAAGCAATATACTCGTATATGTTAACTTTCGGCAAATATATGATTCATTCACAAAGTATTATTACGATAAAAATTGCAGTACAAAACTACACAGATAAATAATATAATAACAATAAAAATTATTTAAAATTGAACAGCTTCAAAAAATATTCAAGTCAACATTTCATCTAAAGTATAGCCAAAAATTCTTCGAGCCATAAATATCCATACTTACTCACAGTTCAATCACCTGCTTAAAAACATAAGCTAGTGTTACATATAATTGTATTTCAGTCATTTTAAAACATCAAAAAACATATAAAGCGTTATACAATCGTAGCAATCACACACAACATCCAATATACCATCAAACAGTACTTTTACTTAATATTTGTAAATCGACTATTTAATCCATAGACTATAATTAAATTCCCTATATAGTCCTCCACACACTCGCGTGAAACAAGAATGTGTAACGGGTTTTTAATATTAAATTTTAGCATTCGAAAATGGAACGCCTATAAGAAATGAGACAAAAACCTATTTTGAAATAAGTCGTCGTTATCCTTTAATTTTAAAAACATTCGAAATATAAAAATATGAATCTTTACGCTGCCAGCAACCATAAATTTAAAAAATATAATATTTTCTTATATAACTCTTTTGAAATCCGTTGAACTAACCTCTTTTAAAAGCTTCAAAGATAATCTATTCTTTTTTTAATATATTATAATGTGTCTTGATTCAAAAATAAATTATAATTAAGTCTGTTTGACGGCATATAAAATAAAAGCAAAATCAGTACGCACCTTGCTGCAAAAAGGGGTTTGGTGATTCACAAAGCATATTTAGTTTCATTTTGGCACTATAAAACCGTTAATGTCCCATTCGTTTTAAATAAGATTTTTTGGTTATTAAAAAACAGGTTTGTTCCATTTAAAAAAATATATTAATTATTTACTTAAGTATAATAAAAGTTTTTTTAAATATATTGTTTAATTGTGTCAGTAAAATCTCTCGGTCTTATAGAATTAGAGTAAATTTGTAAACTTCTTTAAAACCTTAAATCTCAATATATGTAAAACCGTCTGCCTTTCTTTAATAAATCTATTCAACTAATAGAAAAGTTAATAAATATTTATTTCTTAAATTACAATTAGTTTAATATAATATTGTAGGTAACATTGTATATATTTTTGTATAATAGATTATTGTCATATTTTACATTTAAGATTTTTTTATTGCAGGAATTCAGCAGACAGGCAGACGGCCCACTTGATGGAAAGCGGTTACCATCGCCTATGGACATTTGCAACACCAAAAGTGCTACAAATGAGCTGCTGCTCTTTTAATGGAGACTGGCACCTTGTCAATAATGGCGGAACACAACTCAAGGTTGTTATGGCAACATACTTTAGACAAGGGGTAGTAGCCATCCAGTCGGGCAAATGCCCTACCTGGCTGTGAGTTGTTTTGTCGCCTCTTACGACAGGCCGCCCGGCCGCAGGAAATTGTATTCTTTCCCCGTTCCTGCACGGATAAAAATAATATAATGAATAGGTTATTATTGAAGTGTTTATATTTAGTGAAATTCTGCATTTTATTTTGACTATTGTATTATATGCGCAGAGGCATAGAATTAAAATACTCCTAATGACAATCATCTAGTTATAAACGTAACTAAGCTCTTAAATCCTGCATAACTAGATGGCGCTAGTGGTCACCCTGCTTTTTGACATTTTGTCATTTACAATACATTTTTTAAACTAAACCAGTCAAAATTCGACTGTTTACTAAGACTTACTATTCTATTTATAAAAATTTTGTCCAAAATGGTTTATATATATATATATATATATTAGTTATAAATATTAATGATATTAAATATTTCAATAAACAATATAGTGATTGAATTACTAAGTCTTTAGCTTAACTATACGGTGTCCCCCCACCTTCCCCTACATGAAATCTGGCCTGGCGGCTAGTAGGCGGTAGTAAGAAGGCTTAGGTATCGATGCAAATAAACTTATAGCGTTACTGGAAGTTTTCAATCTTTACTATATATATATACTTTATATATAAAGTTGAAGAGTTTGTTTGTTTGCTTGAACGCCCTAATCTCAGGAACTACTGGTCTGATTTGAAAAATTATTTCAGTGTTAGATAGCCCATTTATCGAAGAAGGCTATAGGCTATATCATCACGCTAAGGCCAATAGGAGCGGAGCACCATTTGAAGAATGTTTCAAAATCGGGGGGTATTTATTAACTTACTTTTTAATTATTTCACGCGTACGAAGTCGCGGGCAGAAGCTAGTTTCTATATATTAATCTTATTACAGCTTATCACAAGCTCTAAACAAATGTCGTTTTTTTTATCAATGGCAAACGATAGACGCGTGTATACTAAAATATAGAAATACGGCTTCAATAATGTACGGTGATCTTTCAGGATTACGTTATTTTACTAGACTATATAACTAACTAGCTCCGTAGGCTAGCGACCCAAAATGTGTCTTGGCCTCGGAAACGAGAACACGCCAGCTATTTCTTTCCTGTACAATTTCTTGCCAGTTAAGGGCTTGAAGCTAACACAGGTCAGCCTCCACTCTGTCCCTCCACCGGTACATGGGGCGACCGACTGGACGTCGCCCATCCGTTCGTCCCAAATAGGCCCTCTGGGTTCGGACCCTCTAGCTGCCATCGTCTAGACTACTAAACTATTGGCACTAGAGATGTGTAACTCAAGAGTGATTGATTTAAAAGATGTATATCACTCTTTAAATCTTTGGTTTTGAAAATACATCTTTAACAAATACATCTTTAACTCACTACGTTATGATTGATTTAGTCACATTGAATGATGAAAACTAACAAATCACATACGTAGATGTAGTATGAGACAATAGATACAGGTCATGCAGGATATTGTGAATTGAATGATTTTATTAAGTATTGAGGGAATGAAAGAATCAATACCTAAATGGATCAATAGATATGTGGTGTAATAAGATGAGACAGTAATAAATAAGTATTCAAAGACGATACACGTGTTTCGTCTTTGAATACTTATTTATTACTGTCTCATCTTATTACACCACAGATATTTGCATCATATCATGGTCAACTGAATGAATTATGTCATTCAAAATTATTCGAAACCAAAGATTTAAAAGAGTGATTCAAATCTTTCAAGGAACAAGATTTTTAAACCACTCGTTGGTGATTTAGTTTGTGTATCTTTAATTGTCACATTTAACATTCTTCTTCCATGTACGCAACACGCCAAATCACGGGATCAGATAAAAATGCAGTGTAGTACACGCATTGTGAGACAAATGGAGCGTTTAATGAAACATCGAAACTATTCACTTATGTGTAATAAAATAGGAAGAATGAACGCGAATACATTGCATGGGACATATTGCCTCAGCGCCATCTATTATTCGGTCCCGGAACCAATAACACAGTCGCTGCGACCTCAATAAATGTGGGGTATATTAAAAATTCTCGAGTTTTATTGTTCGTTGTGTTCGCTGACTTAGCTCAAAGCGGGTAGATTCTTTTGAAATGCTATTTTATTATTAAGACTTGGTTATTTGGAGGGTATTCTAGAAGAGATACTCTTAATATCATAAGTATACTGTTACAGTTATTTAGTAGCATGTAGTATGATATAGTTCTTGACATGTTTACGTTTGAAATTAATAATTAATTTTGTTATGTACCCTCTCATTTTAAACGATACAATCGGCCATTTCCTTAATTGAATATTAATGTTATATTTTTATTTATTCTGTGATTAGCGCCTGTTTTGTATAGAGTAGCTAGTCTATAATTTACCAAATATTTAATGTAACAATATTTATCCTTTATATGATGTAGTAATTGTGTAGATTATAAATCGAAATCTCTCAATTGTATATAGACGGTATTCATTACATTTTATTTTCATGTTGGCAGACGCGATAGATTTATTCTGTGTCCGGTTTGTTTTATTACATGTAAAACTTTGAGTATAATATTTTATATAATATCTTGTATAAAATGTTGTCTAGAATTTCCAAACAATAATGTATTGGATTATTTTCATTCATAAAACCCTTTAATTAAAATATTTTATCAATGACTTCAATCCGCTATCGATTGTGCCAATTTCATGTACTGTTGGATTTTTGGAGGGATGGCGAGGTGTTCTAAAAATGGTTGTCGAATATTCAAAGTTTGTGTTAAATATATGTTAAAACCGTAGGGTTCTCTGATTATAAAGTATTGTAACTGTGACCAGTTGCTGTTCTTTTATTACCATAAACCCTTGAGTTATTACAAGTATTACATCATATCGTCGTTAGTGTAAGTCGGAGATGGTCTAGATAAGTGGTAAGATGGTAAGCTTTAGCTCTTTTTCCTCTCCTCCTGCTCCTTAGTTCTAGCAGTGTGTGAGGAGCTACATTTTTGATGAGCGACTTTCAATTCTTAATATTGTTCTTCTATAGCTTCTTTAGCAAATAAGTAATAGCGGATTTCAGATAAGTATAAAATTCAACATTTTTGCTTTTCTTAAAAAGAGATTGAGGCTTTCTGCAATATTACGTATTGTGCTATGACTATCTGAATCGATAATGGCCTAGATATAGGTGTTAGCGACTTCAACTCGATAGCCAGATCGTTGAGCATTTTTCAAAGAAAAATCACCAGAACGAAATCTGGCAAACTAAATTTTTGATAATTTTGACTTCTTTTTTTAAGACGTCATCCCCATATACGGCAAATAATGTCTTGTTTGCTTGCCTTTTCGGAAATAATAAAGTAAAATATCTCTATAACGCACGCCTTGTTCTTCCATTTTTAAATTGGGATTAAAACATAACTAAGGAACTAATCGATATAATTTTTTACTAAATGAAAGGTACTAACAATAATATGCTTGTATAAAATTATAATGATTAATTAACCTTTGATATAATTATGAAATGTAATTATGTAGCTGACAAATGTTATTTGTACGTTCTCATTGGAACAACTGTTGCTTCTTCATTCTATTTATACCACCTTTATTTACACAGTTCAACAATAAAGTATTCTATTCTACTTTGAACACATTGTTACGAGTTCGCGGGACTCGAATTAAAATGCCGTTAGAATTATTATAGAGTTTATTAAAACTATACAAACACGTATAACACAGTTAACCGTATAACCGAACACAAAGGTCGTAATTCATAAAACGCGCAAAGTCCGTCACTATTAGATTATCGAAAGTACACACGTCACGCCTGTATCGTAGTCGTAGCTCAACTGACTCCTGTCTCCATTAGGCCGTCGTTTTATCCTTCACAAATGCAAGTGTGCCCGCCCGCCAACTACGACAATTTCCTAGAATTAGCTTTTAACACCTGGCTAATCATGCTAATGAGCGAGTACAATAGGACAATAGATTGTTCTCCACTAGAAACGTATGCCAATAGATAAGTAACAAAAGAAAACGATCGTAAAAAGAATTACAATTAGTTCAAATGCCGACGGGTTATAAAATGTGCTTTTACAGATTTGTACGTGGAATTTGTCTTTGTCGGGGCCTAGGTTGTAACAATACTATGGAAACAAAAGAAAGTAAATCATTGAGAATTTTGTCGACACTTGGGTTGTCAATTAAGTGATTGATTACTTTGTTATATACATTCACTAGCTGTCCCGGAAGACGTTGTCCTGCCCTGAAGAAATAAAATTCAGAACACGATTGCAGCGCCACCTATAGGTTCATTAAGATGTAAGCTATCCTATCTTTCAAGTTGGATCAAACTGCACACGGTGTGCAAATTTGATTAAAATCGGTTAAGTAGTTTAGGAGTCCATCGCGGATAAACAACGTGACACGTAATTTCTATATATTAAGATATATTTCACTAAACACAGCATCGATTTTGTCATAACCAAACATGTTGCACTTGACAAACTATAACAAACTTTGACACACTTCACGTCAATAGCGAGTAATAGAAAATTTTCAGTATTACGACCTCTACTAAGGCTGGGAGAGCAATAAAATGCAAACGAGTGCTTGCAAGTAACGTTTGACAACGCTGCTTTATTGCCAGCTGACCCGATAATTTAGCAACTCTTTCGGTAATCTCGAGTTTATTATACGACAGATTTTTGATGACAGTCCCTGATTTTGCTGATATAGTTTACAAAAAAAAACCGTTGTTTATGGAAGACGATCAAAAAATCAAAAATTAAAAAAAATATACTTTTTATTTTTAATTACACTGAATTTTCTGCTTAAAGCTATAATAATAATGTTACATACCGACAAAGAAATGCGCACATCTGCCTGTTGTAAAGCGCAGTTTATTACCTCCCCGCATTTAAGAATTCAGTTTGAGTTAAGTCCCACTTTTCGAGGAGTGCCCATTCCGATAACCGACCAACTTCAACTTCTTTTCTTTAACATCCCCTCTCAATTACGGCTCCTATATTGAAAGTGTAGCTCAGCCGGCTGCCAAAAAGCTGAGTATACTTTCAAAGGTGAGACGGTACTTCACTGCAGAGCAACTGCTCAATCTTTACTGCGCTCAAGTAAGATCTTGCATGGAGTACTGTTCTCACCTTTGGGACGGCTCTGCCAAATACCAGCTTGAAGCGCTAGAGTCAATTGAGAGAAGAGCCAAGAGGTTGATAGGTAACGACCAGCTTGTCGATACAAGGCTTCAAAGCCTAGAGCATCGATGCCGGGTTGCTAGTTTATCGGTTTTTTATAAGATTAATTTCGGAGAGTGTGCGGCTGAACTGTTCGACCTGATTCCCCCTACACCATTCCATTTTCGGACTACAAGGCGCTCTGGTCTACGCCATCGTTTCGCAGTGGAAACGCTGCCAGTGCGTACTAAACGTTTCGCCTCTACATTCCTTATACGTACCGCAGAATTGTGGATGCACTACCAGAGTCCGTGTTTCCCGAAAAGTACAATCCGGGTATCTTCAAGTCTCGTATGAATAGGTACTATCTAGGTAAGCGTGCTTCATCTTCGACCGCATCATCGTCCGGCATTGGACGTGATCGTGGTCAAACGCAAACCTATTTAATATAAAAAAACATATTGTTTATTATTTATAATTCATATTCGACCATTGCCGATCCCGAATTGCTACATTAATCTTGGCAAAATGTGGGTAGATCAATACAAACAAGTTGATTTTAACGGCACGTTGAACGTGAAAAACACAATAATATGTGAACGTGTTCTTGTCCTGTTGACACAAAAATACCTATTAATGCTTCCGAAAGTCCAGTAACTTTTAACGTTTGTCGCGTCGTCAGCAGCTAAATGTTTATTTTCGAGCCCCATAGGCAAGAAGCGAAATCGGCAAGATTCGTCATATCCGTCTCTTTATTCAAGGTTTTTATGCTTGTTTGCTTCTATACTCCATACGTGTCTATTAGGGTGGCGCAAAACTGACTTTTTTATTTTTGAGTCTTGAGTGAAAAAATGTTAGATTTTGATGTTTTAAGAACTAAGAACTTAAGGGAGACTGGAAACTGGTCACTAATGCTAGAACACAACTCAAGGTTGTTATGGCAACATTTTTTAGACCAGGGGTGGTAGCCGTCCAGTCGAGCAAATGCCCTAACACCTGGCTGTGGGTTGTCTTGTCGCTTCTTACGACAGGCCGCCCCAACACAGGAAATTGTATTCTTTCACCATTCCTGCACGGATAAGGATAACATTTAGTGTGTGTGTAAAGCCTACTTTTTTAAGAAAAGTGGTTTAATAAAGATTTTTTAAGACATGCTATTCGTTCGATTATATTTTCAATATTCTGTACACAAATGACAAAACGCTGACGAAAGACGAAGAAAATCCCTATTTGATCTATGGGAGCTGCATAAATCTAGTCATCGCAGCGGACAACGATCTACTGGCTAGCGCAGCGCGGGATGGCAGATATTAATCGTTGCTCTATCCCGCTCGCACATCATCCGTCCCGCTCACACACTGTGCTATACATTGTAATAGCAGTACGGCTTGTTAATATTTGTACTTAAGGTTACCGTTTCCAAAATCAATGATTTCACTTCAGTTCACATCAGCACTCGACAGTGAATACTACTCTCTGCTATCTGAACTATTATTTAATCACTACCATCGCTGCTACAAGCCAAGTATAAATATTTTTGTTAAATGACCAAAGATGATTTTGCCACATGTAGTCAAACGTTTTTGCTAAATAAAAAAAAAAAAAAAATTTAAAATTTGTAATTTTTAAAGGTTAATGAAAACTTTTCTCTGTACGTGGTCTGTCACGTACTCTTATGAACACGCAGACCAGAGAAAATATCAAAACTTCTTGCTGTCGAAACACTTCTTCCAATTCGTGATGAGAAATACTTAGTTTCTAGTTTCGGTTTATTCGTTTTACGTATTGGATTTCTTTTGAGGTTAACATATAAAAGTTAATGCCGTGTGTCCAGTACATAGCCACGGCGTAAAAGGGTCCGATGACAGTTAAGTAGAGGAAACAACGTACTTAGGACCTATAGCCTAAGGCTTTCTCGTTACAGATAACAAGGTCACATTATCACTTAGTACCACTTACGTTTAATTTGTCTTTCAAAAATAAAACTGTGTAACTACCTACGTTTGATTTCAACCATTCATATTTAATTTTTTTTATGTGTTTGTGCAGTTCACACGTAGTTGAAGTGAAACTTCAGAGAACATACTCACAGATATTTCTTCTTTAAATTTTATTAATATTGTTACATGCCGACAGAAGTAAATGCATACCTGCCTGCCATAAAGCACAGTTTATTACCTTCCCGCATTTGGACTTCTTTTGTTTACTTAGAAAAACCTCCTATTGTTATTGTGCTCCTTTATGGTCGCAGGTGTGTGGATTATGTTTTCTTGGAAAATTCAGTCCACGCGGTCGAGTGCTGTATTTTATAGTTAGTATAAAACAATACCCAAACGGAGGGGTGAGGCAGTCGAGCGACGATTACGATACGGGCAAGACGTGTACATTCGATAAGCTATATAGTGACGGACTTTGCGCGTGTTATTGAATCGTGCAGTTTGTATTGGTTGTGTCCAGTTATATTTGTACCTGTGTTGTACGTACGTCCCGCACCCGTAATAATAGAAATATAATTTCTTCAGCCTACATCCGTCAACATATTATAATTTAAAACAAACTTCTTAAGTATCATTTTCAATTTCTCAATGTGTCACTGTAATAATATTATCATCAGTTTTATTTCGGTCCAAATTGGACCTATGTTTAATCTTCTTATTGACTTATTGACTCTCTAATCTGTGCTGAACAATGTAAACCTCGTATCTTATTCTCTCCCAGACTTATTCCTATAAATTTATGTGTTTATCTCATTTTCATGTCGCTTTTACGTTTCACCGAGTTTCAAATCATAACGATTCAAAAGAAGTTCCACTAAAAAAAAATATTTGGAAAACGAATTTTCTCCGTTATTAAAATAGTCTGGGTGACTGGAATCGGCCCTAAAGTAGTCCGTTGGGTATTACCCCTAACACTTTATAACAGTGAAGGAAAACACCGTGATGAAACTTATACATCGAGATAACCGATGTGTGAGACCTGCCAACCGTCTTGGACAAGAGTGGCGGGTGTACTGTCCGTTCTCCTAGAATGGGAGGCCTGAGGCCAGCAGTGAAACGTTTATGGGCTGCTATCATTATTTTATGCAAGTACAAAAACTATTAGAGGAGTTGAACCCGAGTCCTCTGCATTCCAGTAAGCTAGACGGGAAATGCTGAGATCACTCCACAATAGACTAAACGATAATAAAACCTTGAAAGTTTGTTCTGTACATTTTTAGCAACGGCAAGCAGCTGCCAACAGAATTCCGACCATTAATTTCAAACTAAACTCATTTATCTCGCATCAAAAGAAAAAGGCGGGTAGTCCTTATTAATTTTCCCACAATTCACTTCGAATATAGGCGTAATTTGCATAATTTGTGGACATAAAATATGTGTGCCGATTATTTTTTCAGGCGGGGGAAATGCTGTTTACGCACAATACTGGGTCCTGGCAAGGGATCAGACCAATATCGGTCGCGAGAGAATGACTGCATGCTTTGAAACCCGCTCGCGATCGATCAGCTTGTGTGGAGACTCCGAGATGACTGCACGGGCCGCACCCAATAGCCACTAAAACCACCCTCCTCACATGTGCCCTGCGCTTTTGTGTAGGAAAGGCTGAGACTTAGAACAGAGTTACGCCCAGTCCGATCCAGCGCAAAAAGTGCCTAAATGTGCCCCGGGAATTAGAGCACATCCACTTCGTCATACGGGGGTCGATGATCCTTTTCTCCCTAGCAAGCTAAAGGCCCCCCGCAGCGGTATTATTTCAGGGTGGGAAGTCATGCGCGTACCTGCGTCTCCGGGTGCCGGCTGAAGGCCGGCGACCTCGTAAAGACGCATTGGCACGTGCAGTAGTACTCCTCTCCCTATCTCGTTCGGCGGCCTCTTTGAGAGCCATTACTGTCTCACAAAAAGTAACCGCAGCCCCCCAGGTGTCGCTGCTATGCAACATGGGTTGCACCAAATTGCAGAGCGAGTCGACCGCTCCTACGTGTGTCTCGAGTTCGAAACGCTGAGGCGCTCATGCGGCGCATTCGACTAGCGTGTGAAACGCCGTGTCGGGCGCGCCGCACTGGCGACATTCCGGGGAAGGCAAGCAGCCCACAATGCGATACAGATACTTATCGAAACACCCGTGTCCAGTAAGTATCTGCGTCGTCCTGAAGATCAGGGTTCCGCTTGCGCGGGTGACCCATTCCATCAGCTGTGGCCTGATTGGCTCCACCGTGTAGCCGCCAGCCACAGGGTTTTCAAGTTACCCATAGTACTGGTGATGTATAAGCCAAGTTCAACAAAAAAAAATACGACTTGTACATATAACAATACTACCTTTTAACAGTTTTAAGCGTGGTATTTTATTTTTATTCTGACGTTTCGGCTAACTTGCAGTAGTCGTTATCACGGAAGACAAAGATGTCAAGTCAAGTGGAACTTTGGAATAAAAATCAAACAAAATACCGCGCTTACAATCGTAAAAACGTAGTTGTATTAAAAATTACGACTCTAACTCCGAAACTCTTCAAGGAAACTTGCGCCAACATTATGCAAAATATCTGAATTTTAGTACTTTGAAGTTAGAAGTCTGAAGAGCTGAAAATCGACTTGTGGCTTGCGAATAGGGAACGCAAATGAACTACCGCTCAAAGAGAATATTTTGATGTGAATTTTCTTGTATGCTGCAGTTTTATTAAGTAGGTAATAGACGTGCAAGCAAGTATGCGTACTTATGGTGCGGCTTCGATCAACATACTATTGTTGATCGAAGTGGTGCGGCGACATTTTTCGTCACTGTCACTATTGATACAGTTGCTTCTTTTAAAATTAAACTCGATATAGTCTGGACTGTATGATTATTAAGCGCCCTCCTATTTCAAGGAACGCTTTGAGTTCTTTCAAGAAAATAGTACAAGGCTCTTGAGATCATCGGCAAATCTGCGACTATTGACGCAAATACTACATTCTACGCAATTTTGTCAGTAACCAATGTATAGACATGCCGTCTTTGCCGGGTCTCGGTCGTAGGGGAACGCCCAAGAAATGTTGTGAAGGATAACGTGCGTAACAATGGTCTCAAAACGAGGGATGCTGAAGACCGCGCGAAGTGGAGAAGAAAAAGTAGGAAAGCGGGCCCTGGACGTCGGAGCGAACGCAACCGGGATCTTACACTCGAATGATGATGACCTCATTATACGAAAAAAGAGTCCGGCATTCTAGGGGTTAAAAGTACACGAACTTTTAGAAGAGAAGAAAATCGTCGAGCAATAAGTACGCATATTTATTTGAACGTCTATCACTTTAATTTTACTCCAAATAGGAGTTAAATAGCGCAATAATTGTTGTTTAAACCAGAGATTTATAAAGTGCTTGATATCGACCCCCAGGGTCGAAATCGGTTTCCCAGGGGTCGAGACGATAAACGAGAACTGGTTTTGGGAATCGACGAGGTCTAAAAATCGACTACTATTAATTAACATAAGTTCTTACTTGAAACTTTGCGCAATGCGCAAAACTAGGAATAGGGTTTTTAAAGTAATTTGGCTATGGGGGTCTGAGGTATCAGTTCATTTTGGAAAAGGGGTCTCTTGCTAAATATAGTTTGGGGATCCCTGGTTTAAACAGTAACGGGCTTATTAATTTTAAGTTAGAGTAAGTGTTAAGGGTTGTTTAAAAACCATAAAAAAAACCTTCAAACTTACTCTAACGCAATATTAATAAGACCGTAAGTAATTAAAATTATTTCTGTCACGATATTTTAAAACTAAGATGGCAAGATGTTATTTTAACGCAAGTTCTTTTAAAATGTGATTAATGTTAGAATTTATTGTAACAAATAGTCTCCGCATCGCTATTACATCAATAAAAGTTTATTATTTACGTTTTGATAACAACCATATTTTTTTAATACGGCTATAACAAATTTAATACACCAATAAATCTTTTCAAAAGTAGTCTAAATTACGTATAAATGTCATTAATTTTTAATCAGATCTTTGTACTACGAGTTACCATACATCCATTTTTGTATTATCCATGTTTTTAATAAGCCTATTAATTTCTAGGTTTTTTTAGACCACAAATTTGCATTCGCGCATACTTGGTTATAAAGCGTGGTGCTAAGACCCGATACACACTGATAGAGTAGCAGAGGATTTAATTTTTTTATCGAACATTATGAAACAATAATTTATTTTAAATGCAATTTTAAGTAGACTTTTAGTGCTATATATGCTGTGTGTGTTGGACACACAACTATTTTTTATAAATTACAATTTAACCGGTTTTTTAATTGACCAAATATTAATATATATTAATATTATAATGTTATAGTAATCGTTTATATAGTCCTTCTATATGTTAAGGGAAATAGCTTGACTTAATAGGCCCTAATATTATTTTAAATTTAATATTCGAGTAAGTAATTAAATTATCCAATAGGATAATTTTGGAATACCAAAGCTAGCAACGATTTGACATAGTGCCTGGTGTTGTAAACCATTTTACATTAGGCAGGCCCTGAGCCAGCTTCAAGCAGTAATAAAATTTAAACAATAAAAAAAACTAAAGTAATTACACAGAAACGAAAATTGTAGGAAGAAAAATGGAATAATTTAGCTTTTCAGACAAATTTTGTTACATAAACAGTTAAAAGATAATGTATAGATATTTATGTTTTTTTAAAGAATGTAGTCAAACAACTTCATTAGTATTAAAACATTTTGATAAATATATATCTTCCTTAGATCAGTGATATTAGAAAACTGAATACAGTAAGAAAGAGTTATCAGTCGAATAAGAAAGCAAATAGAATTTCTTTTAAGGGGAGCAAATCAGTGTTAGTCATTACTTACTAACATAGATATAAGGCAAAAAATATTACTAATATTAAGATACTTTATATTGTGTGTATTTCTTTATACATATATTAGTTGCTGTATTTATTGTCTTTAAGTAAATAAATTATTATCATTATTACAAAATCCTCAAACACAAATCAGTGTGTGCTGGCCTTATTTATCACTATTGTCATTCGTTAAAACAAGCTTTATGTTGTATTTTGTGTGTCGTTTAATATAAATATATTTTTATTTATTTTTTATCACTTTTGTAGGTAGTATTTTATGGAGTAAACGAGTATTTTAAAAGCAGCCGTGCTTCTGACATGACATTTTGAAATAAAAAAATATTAAGTTATATTTGGTTGGTTGTCAATTTTGATGATATAGTTTTAAATACATTGAAGAGGCTATTAAAATAGGCATTGATCTAATTTTAAATAATCATATAATTTTTTATATCATGAAAATAACTAATAACATTATATTTAAATAATTCTATGAAATTAATTAATATATTTTCATTGTCTTCAAATTAAGCTTCTCAACATAGGCAAGTGTTAATCAGACTTTATTGATGTGAAATAGTTAACTTGGCAGAAGGTGGAAAATAGTAGAGAGTAATTACTTTATCTACTATTTTTCACCTCCTGCCAATTATTTGGGGTCGGTACAATATCTCTTTTCCTTCCATACTCATAATTTAATAACTTTCTATCAAAATCTCGTTTTGTGTGTACACATGAATTTAGTTGTTGGCCTTCAATCAAAGACCTAAAATTTAGTTTAGTTAGTACTGATAACAATTACTACTAAACTGCGCTGTATGAATTAATTTCCCTTGCCGTGTAGTCAACTAAACGAGAAACTAAAACACATTTCAAATAAGTCAACCAACCAAGTATAACCATAGCAACACATAAAGCGTCAACCAACCTGGTGAACAAGGCAGCGAAGAACCAAACCAAGGCACATATCAATGTTGCCCTGGTCTTGGTGCAGACGTATCCAGCCCGAAGTGGCTCACAGATGGCGTAGTAGCGCTCGAAGCTTATGGCGAGGATGGTTAGCACCGAGGCATGGGTAACTGTGAGCTCCACGAAGGGTACTGCCAAGCCTAGAGGAAGAAAAAGAAAGTAATTAAGTATCAGTTAATATTATCGGCATATGAGTATTCCAGAATTGTGCTGGGCCATTCACATTTTAGAGGGAATAGAAAGTATACACGCTATGCTTATCCAAGGCTGATTGGCGAGTTTGGCACAATAGTTATCATGATGTGAAGCTTTCTGTGCATGTCATTACGATGCGGAGGGTCGCTGGAAGATTTAATAGGTAGTCTGGTGGCCGGTGCATTCAATATCTATCGTTAAAACATTATGTGTAGCATCGGCTGTCGGGAGTCCCACATGCGGAGACTTCCCCCGGGGCCTGAAAGGGTTCCCTCAACCATAAAAAAAGACAACCCAGTGCCGGTCATCATCCTACAGGAATCAGGTATGCCAGTGTTTCTGAAACCTTTTTGGTTTACCGCCGCTCGCCCACTTTAGGAAAAATTGAATACCCAAAACCTCCCAGAAATTCTTCAATTTTACAAAAATATGTAAGGAAATAAACAATAACAGCTTATGTTGAGTTATTAGTTTGTTCTAAAAATTAAAAATGTATTGAATATGTAAAAAATTACTGAATTATGGGATATGCAAATATCGCGACGAGAAACTGTACATAATAAAGGTTCAATATATTAAAAAAAAAATACATTTATCCACTTTGTTATACTGAAAACAATGCCGCATAACGATTTTTATTTAACGCTCTCCAATATCACTTGAAGTTTTAATCGCCCCCTCAGATAGATTCAGCGCCCACTGGGGGGTTGTACCACCTACTTTGAGAACCTATTAGCCATCCCAACCATAGTGATCACATTTTCTCTTGATGTTTGCTGCAAGATGTAATGCCAACCTTGTCTTACCGGTAGATAAATAGTTATTTTTAGTACCTCAAAGAACAGTTATGGGCGCAATAAATTCAGCCCGCATCCATCTAATGGCGCAATAGTTTTTACATTAACGGGTAAAAGAGGTTTAACTGTGATTAATCACTAGGAGATAATACCCCTTTTTGTAGAGTCCATTTGCGTTAACGGATATATAAATCTAACAACTTTTAAGAAGCGTTGAATGATTTATAATCAATCAAGTAGTTACACCCGACGTAGCTCGCTAAAATAGCATGTTCCAATGACAGGTGAGCTGAACCCTAAGTCTTATACTATAATGGTAGCTTTTACATAAAGAAAATAGCAAATGCACCTATTAAAATGCCATAATGACGCTAGAGATCGACCATTCTGAGACAATTGTAATAGCCGACTTGGGGCCCCGGTTACATCAGTTGAGGATCGATTGTTGACAGACGATTGAATCGTCGTTCGTTTCCCTCGAATCCGCTTAATATATTCGAGGGAAACGAACGATACAATTTTTCACCAATGGCCCAGACAAAGGCTTGTAGGAAGCTCTCGAGTCCGGTGGAACATGAGGAAAGCAGTGAACATGCTTAGTGCAAATGTAGGGGAGTTAAGGCAAGGCCCCCACCTCCGTCCTTGCCTTAACCAGCCGGTACAGAATGGAGATTGCTAGAGCTAACACTCAAGCTTCAGGGGTGGAAGTGGTAAATGGTCAAACGTCGGAAGTAGCTTCAGTGAACCTGCAAGCCCATCTCTCGATATCCCTTAGCCACTCACACTCATGCTGCCCTGTTTTATATGGCATTTTTAGAGCCCATGCAGGGAGTGGCGAGTCACCGTCTGCCCATTTTTCCATCTTATGGATTATATGAAACATGGAACACTCACTTGTTTATTGGGTTTGCTGGTTCGTTTTTTAATTTAGTATTTTTCGTTACACGTTAATCTACTGCAAGCGGTAAAAGTGCAAGACTGCATTACAACACTTGACAGCTACGGAAGCGCAGTACCATTAGTACCATAAACTTTGTTTCTTCCCATTGTGCGTCTCGTTCGCGCAAGTGTTGTGGTGGATAGGACAGACAGAGAAAGAGGACAATGGGAGGATATTTCTTTTTCCTTGTCGCGGTTACGTGTACATGGCGTCAACACGTGGTAAGTACCACACTACCTTACTGTCGTACTGCTGATTTTTTAAAATTACACGGAGATACACTGACAAAGAGAGTACATTCAAAGTAACTGTGTCTTTCAAATTAAATGTTAATTATAGAACGAGCTTATATTAAAGAGATTAAGCCTCGACTTTTGTCAGCATCTTCCTACTAACCCATTACAATTAGTGTAATGTTACAAAAGAAAATAAAAATACAACCAAGATATTTCGCCTACATTCTTAAAAGCGGATTATCCTTATTTAAGACTTAGTATATGCCTGCGACTTCTTCCACGCTTCAGTTGAAATTTGTGCCGTGTCCCGGGACACAATGTCCCCTCACAACATATAAAAAAGAATTTGCCAACTTTTATGCACCCGAACCGCTACAGACAGCTTCTAATAAAACACCCGCGGGATTTAAGAAATCAAAAATATCACACATTTTAATACATAACATTTACTATCGATCAGTAAAAAACCACTTTAAACTTGGTCTTTATTGTAATCTGGCAAGATATCCAGATTCCCAAAATAAAAAGTAGAGCAGATTCTTCAGCCGGCAGTGGATGAGGCCGATGGGCTACCGTCTGCCAGGGTCAGCGGAGAGGCTAGGCCATTTACCCGTGGCCCTGGCATTAAAGGCGGAGGACGCAACACTGAGGGGTTTTAATGGGTATCTGTAGCTGGGGTGTGGCAATAGCATCTTTAGTTCTGGCTCGAGGTGCTAGTGCCGACCCGACATAGCGAATCCCACACACCGGCCGCGATTTTCCCCTAGGAGAATGCGTCCCCCCTCCCCCGTGTCTCCATACGTCATTTAAATCATAGTCTCACTGAGCTATAAACTTATACGATGTATTTAAGATTCTGAGCTGACTAGGATTTTAGTAAAATGGTAACGGAACCCAATAAAGGATGATTTTGTTAATTTAAGAGCATCAAAGAAGTAACATTACTACCTCACATTCACATTATTAATACACTCACAATACATAAATAAAGAATAGGGATAGAAAGACGTCTTCAATCTGAATTACTCTGAGCGGTGGCTCAATGTCGCGACAATAAGACATTCCCCAAAACAATTTCTTCGAGATTCACGAAATTTAATATCGAGCCAAGCTACCATCTAACATTTTAAGGATATCATATTACTCGTGCTGCGATACTAAAGAGTATTTCCTTTATAATACACATACAAAAAGACACTCCAAATGTCTTTATATATACACATCGTATGTTTTAAGAGAATATGATACGCAGATATTGTAGCGACCGAGGGCAGAATTTTCTGGCAGCGTAAGCCAGCCGCCTCAAGACTTTTAGAAAAAGGTAGAAGATTCTGGAAGGGAAAGACAAGGACGGATATATTTTAGAAAGGGATAGACGATGAACGAATGTTCTAGAATAGAAAGTTCGGGAAAGAAAAGAAAGAGATAGTTAGATGCTAGAAAGGAATAGATGCTAAACGAAAGTTCTGGAATAGAAGGTTCGGGAAGGAAAAGACAGAGATAGATAGATGTTTAGAAAAGGGACAGATAGTAAATAAAAGAATAACGAAATTATGGGTTCTAGATGATTCTTCCGGGTATATAAGCAGCGTAAGGCGTGCCTACCGGGCAGTTTAGAGTTGAGTTCAGTACAAGACAGCGAAACGACACGTGCGATACGGAAGGGTTGGAAGAGAAGTTTAATAGAAGATAGTGACGAGTTAAGTGGTGAATTTAGTGATAAGTTTAGTGGCCAGTTAAGTGAAGGAGGAGTGTAGCATAGTTTTGAGAGGCGAACCAGAAGCGAGCTACACGCGGTAATATCGGAGGTGAGCACTGCAGTAGCAGGAGGTGGTCTACGCAATATCGGCGACGGTATTGTAAGCGAGACACCTTATCGTCGGGACTGTGCATCGTTAGTCGTGTGTATAGGGGCAACCCTGCGGAGAGGTATTACGTGCGGCTGTGTAGTTCAATAAAAGCGTTTACTTAAAAACTTGTGTTTTCTTCCAATCCTAAGTACGTACCCCCGCTCGCACGTAACAATATCATAAATAAGCAATAGCGTAGTCGACTGTCGAACCAATTAAAGACCAATTTTTCAATCATCAGATAAAATATTGTCTTTAGTTTTCGCGACTTGTATATATACATAATAAAACTACGTTTTAACGGTTTTTAAGCGCGGTAATTTATTCGATTTTTGTTATTCCGACGTTTCGGCCACCTACCGGTGGCCGTGATTATGACTCAGTGCTTTGATTATATAATTTGTAGGAATTTTATTGCAGGAGTTTAGCAGACAGGCAGTCGGCCCAGTTGATGGAAAGCGGTTACTATCGCCTATGGACATTTGCAACACCAAAGGTGCTACAAATGCGCTGCTGTTCTCTTAAGGGAGACTGGAACCTGGTCACTAATGCCGGAACACAACTCAAGGTTGTCATGGAGACATCCTTTAGACCAGAGTTGGTCCATCCAGTCGGGCAAATGCCAATACCACCTGGCTGTGGGTTGTTTTGCGCTTCTTACGACAGGCCGCCCGGCCGCAGGAAATTGTATTCTTTCTCCGTTCCTGCACGGATAAAAAACTGCATCCAGTCGGGAGGACTCAAACTCAAAGAACTCAGCTGAGTACTGCGTTATCAATAAAGAAGTCATGTAATAGCGTGGATATAACCACTTTTCTGAAATCATTCTGTTACATACCGACAAAGAAATGCGCACCTGGTTTATTACCCTTCCCGCATTTGGAACTCCTTTGTTTACTTTGTGTTTAAAATTTGCAATTAGACAGTAGCCTATTGTTATTGTTTTCGACTTTGTTGGTCGTTCGCAGGAATAATTAACCAGGTGTGCAGATTACGTTTTCTTGGAAACCTCAGTCAACGCGGTCCTTTGTCGTATTATACAGTTTAGTATAAAACGATTACCAAATGGGGGGGGGGAGGGGGGGGGGGTTTAGGCAGTCAAGCGAGGATTACGATACGAGCAAGACGTAGATTCAATGAGCGATATAGTGACGGACTTTGCGCGTGTTATTGAATCGTGCAGTTTGTACTAGTAGTGTCTAGTTATATTTGTACTTATGTTATACGCGTTTGTATAGTTCTAATAAATTCTATAGTAATTCCAACGGCATTTTAATTCGAGTCCTGCATACATACATAACTTCACGCCAGGTCCCTTGCGGGGTAGGCACGAATAACAGAGCGCCATACAGGCTTATTCTTACACATCTCACTTGCTTTTTTGACATTCATAGCTCTTGTCATGCACGCTCGTCTGTTCTTAAGGCTCCTGACTTCACCTTCAGCTAATACACGATCAATTTGACCATGGAAGGTGTGTCGAGGCCTTCCGCGACTTTTGCATTGTATATCTGTTTAGTCATTCTTTCATCATACATTCTTTCCACATGCCCGTACCACCGGAGCATTTCCTTACCTTCACCCCGACACTCTTTCAGACCAACTCTCTTTCTTACTTCGGTATTACGAACGCGGTCCGCGAGCGTCACTCCGCAGATTTTGCGCAGTGCTCGCATCTCGACCGCGTTTACTCTACTTTCATGCTCTCTGTTCCATACCCAACTCTCGCTTCCATATGTGAGCGTAGGTACCTGAGTCCTGCGTAACTCGTAACAATTCGTATTTTTTCTCAATAGCAATACGAGCATATTTAATTATAATGTAATCAAAATCTCATCAGAAAATCTACTACCCCTAAATTAGCAATTGTATCCCGCATACTGTATGCCGTCGGCATATAAAGTGACTTTTCTGGTTGTCTGGAATAATATTTATTCTGTCAATTGCCAAGCCAGTGCGTCGACAACCCAAAATAATATGTAAGGCTGCGGTCACATAAATAGCGATGAGCGGGGCGGGTGAATCTTGAAAACATACACAGATACATAATATGAAGTTAAAGCCATTATTGTAACCGCATTATTGTAAGCCAAATCTCTACCTTAAGCCTGATTTACGTTGGCATTAGTCAAACAGTCAGGTAACTTGCGAAACGGGCGATATAAATCTTTACATCATCGTTTGATCAGAACTTACAGTTACTTTATAGTTTTACTCCGTGCAGGTACGGAAAAAAAATACTTATTTCTGCGGCAGGGTGGCCTGTCGTAAGAGGCCACAAAACAACCCGCAGCCAGGTAGGGCATTTGCGCGACTGGATGGCTACCACCCCTGGTCTAAAGTATGTCGCCATAACGACCTTGAGTTGTGTTCCGGCATTAGTGATCAGGTTCCAGTCTCCCTTAAGAGAGATGTTTAAGATAATATATATTAATAATAATAGCATTAGAAATAAGTTATTTTATACATTTTAGTTTTTTAGTTTTTGAAGTCGGTTTTTTTAAACGAAGTTTTTACTTTTATTTGTTACTTTTTAGTGTCTAGCTATGTATGGGTGGACCTACGAATGGTGCCACGCTTCTTAAAAACGGACAAGTGGAAAAACGAATAGCAATGGATAAGTGGCAAAACGAATCGCAACGGACAAGTGGAAAAACGAATGGCAACGGATAAGTGGAAAAACGAATCGCAACGGACAAGTGGAAAAACGAATCGCAACGTACAAGTGGAAAACGAATCGCAACGGACAAGTGGAAAATCTTCAACTGACAAGTGATAAAATGAATCGCAACAAAATTTTAACTTGAAGTTTTACGGGCAGGTTTTCAAATTGGACAAGTACATTAACAATCTGCCCGTAAAACTTCAAGTTAAAATTTTGTTGCGATTCATTTTATCACTTGTCAGTTGAAGATTTTCCACTTGTCCGTTGCGATTCGTTTTCCACTTGTACGTTGCGATTCGTTTTTCCACTTGTCCGTTGCGATTCGTTTTTCCACTTATCCGTTGCCATTCGTTTTTCCACTTGTCCGTTGCGATTCGTTTTGCCACTTATCCGTTGCTATTCGTTTTTCCACTTGTCCGTTGTTATTTAAAGTAACAGCTTCCTAAAATTAACGGTTTGGAATTTCAGAATTTGTATAGCCAAAATTCCGCTTGTAATGTGACCACGCCGCATAAATGACCATTCCTGGCACATGCTAGCATATGCGTTTAACTACCGAATTCGAAACAAAACACACGTTATTAATGAAAGCTTTATAGCCTGGCAATAAGGTTTATATTCGTATATATTGTTATAAAATATTATTTAAAGAAAATGAACTGTATCACGTGACATATAAGGTTGCTTTTTGTTTTACATTTCTAGTGTATTCAAAGTCTTTATTACCTTACAATAGAGGTTGTATTTGTTTACCTATATCATAATTGTTTCATGATCTTTGATATACATGGATAGGATTCACCTTTGCATTTGCTTTATTTGTTCAACTTCAGCCAATCGTAGTCTATTTTCGGACTTAGGCCACCTCAAATAATGTTAAAAATTCCATCTGCGCTCATTACGATGCATTGCAACAATGAACGAATGTGTCGAAATCAGAGTATTTAGACTTATAGACTAAACTGCATCTGTCACGTGACGTCGAGGACGTTATAACGGATATGAATCACAGATTATACAATTTTTACATGTGTTGTGATATAGAACGGAAAACTAGTGTTCATCAAAGAGTAGTTAGTGAATTATAGAAAATTCGCTTCCGAATTTACCGGCTTGTAATTGGACGAGAGACTTCTGCGTTCAATTCCAAATACTTTTTAAAATGTTTGCTTGTAAGCAATGTAGCAAACTTTCGGTTGTTTTTTCCCTGTAGGTCCATAGTTTCCTCTTTCATGCGCCAAGAAAGAAGTTAAATTGTTTATAATAAAAAAAACGAGCAAACGGTCTACTTGATGGTAACGGGATACCATTGTCCTTAGAAATTTGCATACCAACGATACTCAGAGGCCATGCAGAAATTACGTCACACCTTAGAAGGAGGTCGGGGGAGTTCGTTGACAAACAGCGCGTTCCATTAGTAGCTCACTACGCCCAAAATGTTCCGTTCACCGTCCCACAAGGTGATCGCGGTCGTTGTGGTCGTGGCGCTCACAACGACCCATGTCAAGAGGTGGGTCGAATAACCGTTCCACTTAGGTTTACAATTGTAACACCGGCAAGCAAGTGGAACGGGCAAATTGCAGAACTGCTGCTTAAATTTAATAATTTATTGGTGTAAAATTGCAAAATAGGTGATGCCACAGTAGCAAGGTGGGAGTCTCACGAATGTGACCAGTGTCACGTAATTTGTGAATGGCCTTAGGGAGCCGATGCGTTTCCCAAGCCGTTGAGACTAGTGATGAGTAGTACACGTGTGAGGCAGAACATTTGTCCCGTACAAAATAGATTTGTACTGATACGGCTTAAAATTTAAATTTGTACTACTTCGTGGTTCAGTACAAGATCTCATGTTACTCTTACAAACTCATTTTCAAATCATGATTCATCCAACCCAACTCTAGTTGAGACTTTAAATGATTGGCCTTTTTTAAGAGGCCCATATTAACGTTAATAAAAAAAGAGTTTTAAAGTTAAGGTGAATCCTTTCAACGATTGTCAATGTTTTATAAATCATTGTACAGCAAAATGAGTCTTGCTTCATTAATATAAGGTTGATTATTATTTAATAGTCTCAGATGAAATTAAGGCAATATTTTAAATCACCACCGTTTTAATATAGCTTTTCCGTGGTTAAGATAAAGCATATTTTTCATTTTCTTTTTGCAAAGACGCACGATGCGCTTTAATTAAGTGCAATAAAGTTAACGTTCGACTTTTATTATTAATTGTGTTTTACGATTCCAAATTTATGGTTACCTTTTTGTATTGGCGATATCAAAGGTATTGCGGTTTTATTGAATTGCGATGGAGTTTTATTTTTCGATTGTTATACTCTTTCCATGCATTTATTTTACTTTTGACAGCTGATGACAGATCAGTGAGTAATGTTCTAATGCGTTACCGACTCGGTTTGTTATAAAAATCGACTTCATTTATAAACAAGTTTTAATCAATTTCATCATCATCATCATCATCATCATCATCCGAGCGTTAAATCCCGGTAGCGTTCTTGGTTTTGTTGGTTCATGGTTTTGAGACCATTGGCACGCATGTCATCCTTTACGACATCAAGCCAGCATTTCTTGGGCCTTCCCCTTCGACCGGGACCTGGCGGAGGCGGCATGGCTAGACATTTGTTCGCCACGTAATTAGCCGGTCTGCGTAAAACGTGGCCGTACCAGCGTAATGCCACGTTTTACGCAACAACAAACAAGTTTTAATCAATTTAACTTGTCTATATATTTTTGTTGAAAATACTATATCGTATAATAAATATACCCACATTTCAATGAACATATTTTACATATATTAAGTTAGCT
The DNA here is from genome assembly GCA_949752895.1 of Dendrolimus pini. Taxonomy (NCBI): domain Eukaryota; kingdom Metazoa; phylum Arthropoda; class Insecta; order Lepidoptera; family Lasiocampidae; genus Dendrolimus; species Dendrolimus pini. The sequence goes on along the minus strand of OX457147.1, from coordinate 12,225,531 downwards.
ATTTTATAAGCACTTATGATAATTGCGGTATTATTGTTCTTTAAAGTAGCATTTTTTTTATTTCAAGTCGATTAATTTCGATATATTTACTTACTAGTGTCGATGGCTTTATTACATGGACTCACAGAACATCACTATTACATTAGCCCAACAATAAAGTACGATAATTATGTCATTTGATTCATGTGGGGTTTACTTTCAAGAAATATATAACACATTTGACAGTTCACTTTTCTTACAAAAACACATAATTAGTACTCAAAAACTATCAATATCATACAACACACATATTGTTCACTTTAGATTATTAATTTCTAAAACTGCACAGCATAACGCCCCCTTTTTGTTTCTGCAAAACAAAAAAAAACCGCAATTGACTAAGTTAAAATGATTTACAATTTATTTACAAAAAGGAGGGTAATTTATCTGTAACATCATTTGTGTGGCGTGATAGGATTGGTCGCGGCACGCTCGCTATGAAAGAGCGGGCGGTAGTGCTGTACTTGAACTAATTAATTCCTGCTTGACTTCCGAGCGAGTCGAACGTCTGTTAGGCTTGTTGTACAAATAACTGAATTAATGTTTCTCAATTACTTCATAACGGCTACATTGTAGATTTTATTTGCATTTTTATGTTATGTTACGTGTTACGCAGGACTCGAACTAAAATGCCGTTGGAATTACTATAGAATTTATTAAAACTATACAAACACGTATAACATAAGCACAAATATAACTAGATACTATTACTACAAACTGCACGATTCAATAACACGCGCAAAGTCCGTCACTATATCGCTCATCGAATCTAAGTCCTGCTCTTATCGTATTCCTCGCTTGACTGCCCCTCTCCGCCTTGGGCCATTGCTTTATAATGCACCGATCCATACCTGGCAAGCTTCAACGCAATACAATAACAACAAGGATTAGTTTGACACTAATGACGGCCATAAAACAAGAAACAATAGAACGTTTTTCTTAATTACAAATTCTAAACACAAAGTAAACAAGATAATTCCTAAATCCGGGAAGGTAATAAACTGCGCTTTACGACAGGCAGCTGTGCGTTTACCTTTGTCGGCATGTAACATTATGTATTGTGTTCTGTATATTTATAGTCACGGTTTGTTGAAATTTTTTGAACATTTTTATTTATTGTTTATTTTCTTTTATTTCTTATTATAACAATGTTCATATACACTAGTAATTATTTTGCATAATTTTATGACGAATGTTTATTGTTTTAATTTGCTTTTTGGAGCTAAGCCGTGGCATCACTGGGAGGTACTTGCGGAAGATCAGCGCTGGTTGTGAAACTAGCATTATGCTGAGCAAGAGCTTTTTAGGACATCACAATTAATTGTAATATATATTATCATGTAAGACTTTTTGCATCTTGTCCTAAATAAATATTTTTATTTCTATTCTATTTTATTTCTATTTCTTTCTTCTTCTTTCAAATATATTCTACTGATTCGTCGTCAGCCAACCATTGTCCATTGCTGGATGTAGGACCTCCCCTAGTTTCCACCTTATGTCTCCATCCTCCGCTTTCTCATTCAGCTCCAACTGGCAACCTTCCCTAAGTTGTTGGTCCACCGGGCTATAGAGAGACCTACATTACCTTTGCCTACTGATTGTTTCCATTCTCCATTTTTTTTAGAGCTAGTTCAATTAATATAACAATGTTTTATTGGATCGAAAGATTTGATCTCAGGCTAAACAATTTGTTCTGGCAAATTCAATGACAAGCTGAAACAATACCTAGCGACCAAAACACTATAATCCCACTTTACGAATTAAGATCATGCTATTAAACGCTCATGATTCGCAGATACGAATTGTAAATAACTTTTTCGTGGAATATTGCCCGGGTCGTTATTTTAACGAGTTTCTTAATACCGGAGTCATCAACTTAGCACTCGGCAATAAAGATGTTATAATCGACGCAGTTTCTAATAACCCATCACAGTGGAATTTACTGCCGTACTATGTAAAGCGCGTGGTTGCACTTGAATTGTTATTATTGTTACAACTGACATAGAACAGGGTAGATCAATTGGACCTACTCATGCAAACAGAACCAATGCACAAACATGCCAAAATTGGGTTAAGGATGCAGAAGGATTTCAAAATGCACCTTCTATCGACTCAATAAGAATCATAACAAAATCTGACAACATTCATAGAATAAAACATTTTTATTATAAAGTAGCTAACCCACAAAACACCAAGAGTATAATAAACTAACAAGATCCATGACCCATAGTAATCCAAAAACCTAAAAGGTTTACTTGAATATATAGGACAAAATATAATATATAATATTCAACAAACTTTTTTCCAAAATATACTCATTTTTTTGTACGCAAAATTTTAATAAAAACAGCTTTTTCTCAGATCTGTCAGTATGTCGGTTGGTTCCATTTTGCATAATTAGGTCCAATTTTGAAACAACAAAAAAAATAGTAGGATGACACCCATTGCAAAAGGAAGGGAATATAACAAAAATGAAAGGAAAAATAATTTACGGGCGATCTGGGGTCGGGAAGCGGGAGGGAGGGTGAGTTTTAAGGGTGAAGAAAGGTTTATCTCGATTTCCGGAAAATCTACTAGTCCTATGGAAAAAATTCTAGATAATAAAAGACCTACAACCTTTGTATTAAGATTTTTTTCACATAACCTCAAAATTTACGTGAATATTTCACCAAGTCTGTTTTTTATTTTTATCTTTTACAAAAAGTCACGAAATTTGGTGATAACTTGCCTTTTTATGTACCAAACACACTGTAATTTTTTTGATTTAAAATATTTATATTTTCACCTTATTTTGACTGAATATCAAAAAATCAAAACCTAATTTTCAATCGAAAATTCTCACGTCAAATATGTTTTTTTTTAAAGAATCGGTGGGCTTTATTTGTCGTTGATATCTCTTCTTTCAGATGGTGTAAAAAGTATACATTACTATGGTAAATGTTCTCAGAAAATGAAAAGATATAACAGGTAGTTTAGCCCCAAACCCTTCAAGCCCCTTCCTTACTTCTCTATGAAATACATTTTGGTGGGCTAAAATGTATGCGTAGAGCACTCAGGTATATGAGTTATTTTAAAATAGGAATAAATAGGCTATCTACGCATAATTTTTTATTTTTATTTTTAACCTACCTATTCCTTTAAAATAATAATTTTATGAGTGACTTTTAGATCCGTAAAAGTATCGGAACATGTACTTTATGTTTCATCTATGTTCGCGGAATTTTTGCTATTCAAAATAGAATATTCTTGTTCTCACAAGAAAGAGCCGTTAGACGAAAGTTTCGACTTCACGCCGAACGCTACGTAATTTCGGCTGATGTGTCACACGTTACTTAAAGAACACTGCGAGCGTATTTTGCCGAACTTTCGGCAGGTATGTCGCTAACCTTACACTGCACTTGTTTTATCATGAGATCACCACCCTAATTAACCCAATGCGAAACTTTCAATCAACAGAAAAGAACAACACAAACAGTAAAATAAATTTACACCCACACATGGTATATTAAAATCTTAAAAATCACCAAAAACGTACCATCCTTGATTTTAAGACACATTCAATCCTTTCTTTTGTATCTTTAATGCTTATTGAATATTAAAATGCCTAAATATGGATAGAACGTGTTAATTATGTTTCTTAATTTTCATTAAATATGATAATGAATATACGAGACGCGGGAAATATATTGTGTGGTTCCGAACAAGAAATTTAATTGTGTTGAATTATCTACGCAACAAATTTTATTAGATAACAATTAAAATAAGCCTTAGATATAAAGGTAATAATATGCCTGCATGAGTGTGAGTAATATAATATATATTGTGGCGAATGATGGTGGAACCATCTAGTTAGTTTTAGAACTTTTAGAAAAAACTAGAACATTCGAAATTCGAACATTAGAAAGGGATAGAAGTATAAACGAAAGTTCCCCAACAGAAAGTTCGGGAAGGAAGAGACAGAGATAGATAGATGGGTTCTAGAAAATTCTTCCGGGTATATAAACAGCGTAAGGCGCGCCTACCGGGGAGTTTAGAGTTGAGTTCAGTTCAAGACAGTGAAGCGACAAGTGCGAAGAAGAGTTTAATAGAAGACAGACGAGTTTAGTGGTGATTTTAGTGACAAGTTGAGTGGTCAGTTAAGCGAAGGAGGAGTGTAGCGTGGTTTGAGAGATGAACCGGAGGCGAGCTCCACGCGGCAATATCGGAAGTGAGCACTGCGGAACCAGGAGGTGGGCTAAGCAATATCGGCGACGGTATTGTAAGCGAGACACCTTGTCGTCGGCACTGTGCATCGTTAGTCGTGCGTATAGGGGCAACCCTGCAAAGAGGTACTGCGTGCGGTTGAGTAAGTCAATAAACGTTTTTAGACAAAAACTGGTGTTTTCTTCCAATCCATAGGAGCATACCCCCGCTCGCACGTAACAATATATATATATATATATATAGTTATTTTTCAAGTGCGCCTTCAGAGCCAAATTCTAAACTATTATATATTTTGGTTAATTTACACTATATCTTTAAAATTATAGCCTATGTATTATTCTGATTTTTAAGCTATATTATTGTAAATTTCACCAAAATCCATTCAGCAGTTTTGCGTGAAAGAGTAACAAATATACATTCAAATTTCAATTCAAATGTCGCTTATAATATTAGTAGGCTAGCAAAAAACACTCAAAGGAATCTCGAGGCTGATGTTGCCGAAAACGAAAATGGTCAAATGTCATTAGAATTTTGAAAAATCAATTACTCTTTTCAGGAATCGGATTGCCGGATTTTGAAAAAATAAACGCAACCTGTACACACCGTATCCAAACTTGAAGTGATTTTGATATACAATGTCCCTTTGACGCCGTGGAGTAGATTATTGATAATAATGATTAATTATAGTGACGCGGGTGTAATGCCCTAGTATTTGTCTAATTAATTAATTGTTGTGGCGTGAATTAATTTGAACTTTGATAACACGGAAATAGTTTTATAATATAAAATTGTTTCCTATGAAAATACTCAATTTTCTGAAATAAATGACTTATTATTATTGTAACGATTTGGGCCACCTGCATATCTGTAAACAAAGCACATTTATTACCCGTCGGTGTTTGAGCTAATACACCAGTAACACCAAAGGTGCCACAAATGCGCTGCTGATCTCTTAAGGGAGACTGGAACCTGGTCACTAATGCCGGAACACAGCTCAAGGTTGTTATAGGGACATACTTTAAACCAGGGGTGGTAGCTATCCAGTCGGGAAAATGCCCTACCACCTGGCGAATATTCAAAAACGATTAATAAAGTTTTTTTATTGCAGGAGTTTAGCGGACAAGCAGCCGGCCCACTTGATGGAAAGCGGTTACCATCGCCTATGGACATTTGCAACACCAAAGGTGCTAGAAATGCGCTGCTGCTCTCTTAAGGGAGACTGGAACCTGGTCACTAATGGCGGAACACAAATCAAGGTTGTTGTGGCGACATAGTTTAGACCAGGGCTGGTAGCCATCCAATCAGGCAAATGCCCTACCACCTGGCTGTGGGTTGTTTAGTCGCCTCTTACGACAGGCCGCCCGGCCGCAGGAAATTGTATTGAAGGTTAGCTACTTTATGACAAAAGGAGCTTCACTTCAAAAAATCTATTGACATAGTCCTAAGTCCGACACACTTATCCGACTTACCTGAGGCAATAATCCATATTATTTTACACCCCAACCCCAAAACATAAAATAAAATATAATTGCTTCAACAATTCACTTAAACTGAGCTTGCTTCATTAAGACGACCATGCAATATTCGACGAAAATAAAAATTACGTTTTAACGATAAATGCTTAATGCTCGTGGGTTGTTATATTTCATGCTAATGTCGAGTGTTTAAAAGTTTTAAGTGTCGCTTAATGTAGATTTAATAGGGGCCGAAAAGTTAAAAGATGTACAATTCAAGTAGCCCTTGCACGTTTGTCTGTATGTGTTGTAATCTCCAATAAACAGTTTTTATTTGTTTGGTGTGGCATAGTTTTTTAAGTGAAACTTCTATATAGACGGGGTCTTACGATTTTTCGCTCACGAAAAAGCGTCACGGCCGCGTGTTCTATTACTTACATTTTTAAGCTGGTGATATCCTTCGAATGGAATGTCCGAATTGAATAATTCAAAAAGTTATATAAAGGTATTGAAGCAGTGTTGAATATGAAGTAATTTATTTTGATAAGGATTAATACCAAGATACAAATAAAGAGCCTTTTCTAGCGGCGGCATTATAATTAAAATTTTAAAATAAAAGAACACTTATTGTGGCATAACTATAATAGTTAGATATATAGTGTAGCGACACTTTTTGTAAATAATGATGTGTTCTGCAAAGTCGTACATTATTTTATTCTATCATCAATAGTTTTCACAGCGCACGCGATTTTAGGTATTTTTTACACCTTGGGTTACATTATTGGAGTTTTAGTAAAGATCCCTAATTTATTTGTAAATATAATATACCCTATCTCACCCGGGAATATCGTAGCTTGCCCACAGTGAAAGAATTTTTCAAATCGGTTCAGTAGTTTCGGAGCCTCTTCATCAAAACCTGAGCAAACGAAATTTCATTGAGTTATTTTTTTTTGGAAATATTTTGCTGTTAATATAATTTGATGTCCGAATGAAGTTGATGACGAAAGATGCGCATTTGCTAATGTTCCGTTGTATGTGTATAATTTTAGAGTAGACTATGAATGTTTTTTTTGGTTCCGCATCGAATTCAGTTTTTTGTTTGATAAAATAAAATGTTTAAATAAAAAATGCATTCATTAAAATGTACCTAACCTAACCAAATCATAATTTGCAGTAAACCTGCGAAAAATCGAAATGTGTACTGGGACACATATTAGGAGTGAAACTTCAACGGACAAGTTGAAAAACGAATCGCAACGGACAAGTGGAAAAACGAATCGCAACGTACAAATGGAAAAACTTCAACTGACAAGTGACAAAATGAATCGCAACAAAATATTATCTTGAAGTTTTACGGGTAGATTATTAATGTACTTGTCCAATTTGAAAACCTGCCCGTAACACTTCAGGTTAAAATTTTGTTGCAATTCGTTTTGTCACTTTTCAGTTGAAGTTTTTCCATTTGTACGTTGCGATTCGTTTTTCCACTTGTCCGTTGCGATTCGTTTTTCAACTTGTCCGTTCAAATTTTTTAATTACGCATAATAATTATATTAAATCAATAAAAAACATTACACACATTACCATGTATTTGACACACACACGCATATATACTCTTTTGTTTAGTGTTTAAGTCAAATTAACAGTGTATCCTTGGCGAAATCTGTGATTATAGAAGTATAGTCTTAGACAACAGAACAATGAATAATGTTCAAACTTCTAATTTAAATTAATTACGGTCGAATTTCGACCACTAGGCGACCACTAGTTATTATTATTACGTACTAATATTTTAAGTGCAAAAATAACGCTACGTTTATTAGTTATTACGTTTCATAAAAAAACTTCAACGCACAAGTGGAAAAACCAATCGCAACGGACAAGTTGAAAACGAATGGCAACGGATGAGTGGAAAAACGAATCGCAACGAACGAGTGGAAAAACTAATGGCAACGGATAAGTGGAAAAATAAATCGCAACGGACAAGTGAAAAACGAATCGCAACGGACAAGTGGAAAATCTTCAAATGAGAAGTGACAGAATGAATCGCAACAAAATTTTAACTTAAAATTTTACGGGCAGATTTTTAATGTACTTGTCCAATTTGAAAATCTGCCCGTAAATCTTAAAGACTTTTTTTGATATATAGATGAGATAAGGCTGAATTTTATGTATTTATCTATATTTAAGTGTCACTTTAAGTTTCATTTCAAAAACTATTGAATCGTTTTTACTGAAATTTGATATAATTATACAATAGGAATTTTACAAGTACAACAAGGACTTCAAGGTAAAATCCTTTTTAAATTAACTAAACGAAATAGCAAAAAACAATTAAGGTTTCGGTTCCGATTTTGAGGAAAAACAAAGTGGTATCATTATATTTTTGAAAAATCATTTACCGTTAGGAATCAAATCAGTTGATTTTGAAAAATAAATACATTCTGTATTATTAAACCAGTAGATAGAACAGCTCTTAACGATCAGTTTCAGTGAAGGAATATCAAAAGGAAAAGTAAATTATAATTGTTTCCATTGAGTTATAACATGAGTTATAACGTTTATATGATCTAAGATTGTTTGTTATATTTTAAGAAACTGCTCAGCAACTGATTAGTGAAATGCTTACCCATAAACTCCTATTAAGATAAGAGGTGGTAAAGTAAATCATAAAGAACTGTTAAAAATAACCAATATCGACAGGTAGGTTAAGTGACTGTTTTTAATAGATAATACTTACATAACTCCTTTCCCAGCACCCAAGTATCCGGCTTCGAGTTGACTTCAACCAGCACAGTGGGCGTACACACCAACAACACCATTAAGTCAGCAATACTCAGATTCACTAGAAAAATGTTCGTCGAATTCCTCATATCCTTCGTTTTTAATATTACAATTGGCACCATCACATTCCCGATTACACCCAAACACATAATCGCGATACAGAACGACATAGACGTTGCCTTTATGTAATATGGTATCTCGGCGGATTCCGTAAAGTTCTCCGAAACACCAAACGTTGAGTTCGAGAAGTTCTTTTCGAAATTCGAATTTGGAACGAGATCGTAATCTGACAGACGCTCCCGATAGATGGCGTTGATTGAAACATTTTTAAAAGTGGAATTATATATAGGACTGTTGTATTGTATATTCACATCTGTTGTTGTATAATTTACTGTTGAAATCATGTGTCTGTGTTCATTATATTGTTCACATTGTTTTTCATTTGGTTGTTGTTTGTTTGCGCTATGACGTCACCATTTTAGGGTTGTTTACGATCTGTAACAAGGAGAAATAGATTAATATTAATATTATAAGGATATGATGTATCTGTTTTTACTTTTATTTATTTAGGTTTATGGCTTGGCAGCTAGGCCTTTAAGCCAGATCTTAGTTTACAATATACTTTCTTCATTTTCTTAAGGCTATGTGTAGCACAGCTGAACTGTAGGTAATCAACTAGTGCCATTCAACGGAGTTCTTGTGATAACTCAAAAGGCCACATTTGACTATACAGTTCACATTTTTCACAAAACACATAATTAGTACTTAAAAACTATCAATATCCTACAACTATTGTTAATTTTAGAGTAATTTTACACATTTTTAGAAAATAAAACTGCACAGCACAACATCTCCTTTCAGTTCCCGCCAAAAACTCCTCTGTTTTTACTTTAAAAAATATCATAAAAAAAAAACACTAATAAGTATTGTGCTTCGGTCATTCAAGTGAACGCTCCTTTATAGTACAACTCGGTCACTGAACTAGTTCACTTTAAAAGTGCTATTCGGTCATTCGAACTTTTTTTTTAAAGTTCGAATCAAACGAAAAAGTTCGATTCAAACCCGAGCGTGTGGTAACGAGGATCGTGGTATAAAATAAATAATAATATAAAACTATTTAAAACTATAAACGTGGTAAATGCATCCACTACACTATTCCCCTCCTGATCCACCCACTACATTGTTTTATTTAAAAAGCATTAATGTACAGACATGGCGACTTTAGAAAAAAAAATTGTTTGGTTTCGGCACAATATGACTTTTCTTCCACACTCCTTTATTCAGTGATACATGAAGATGTATTACAGAAGTGTCACACCATAATATATAGATTTTATTTTTATTTAATTGGTTTACCAACAATTACTTGCACTAATACAAAGGATTTACATTGCTTTATAAAAAAAAGACATAACAAATGCAGTAATCACTTATAGGCAAACACTACATACAATTTGATATTTTGTAGTTTGAAAAAAATATAATATAATTAATCTAAGGAAGAAAGAAGAAAATTATAAGGCTTTAATAGCTATTAAGTTCCAAACATAAAGAAATTAAAAAAAGAAAAAAGAATGTGGTATGCAATAATTCGACGAAATTTGTAATATGAATTTGCATGTAGAAAATTAGTACTGTATACATATAATAAAATTGTGGAAGACGAATTTCTGTACAATGAAAAAAAATGCTAAAAACCGAGTCAGGGTGATGTAAGAAGTGAAATAAAACTAATTTAGATTTTTTTCAATTTTTTTGATTCTCTGTTTGTCTGTCTGTTTGTACCGGCTAATCTTCGAAACGACTGGACCGATTTACATGAAAGTTTGTCCCCCGTATCCTTGGTCAACATATAGGATACTTTTGATCCCGAAAAATTAAAGAGTTCCCGTGGGATAGTTAAAAAGCCTTAATTACTTAAACAGCTTATAACAGACTGAAAGTAATTTATCTGCAACGCAACATAATAGAAGTGGAGATTTTGACAGGGTGTCGTGTAGCCGAGAGAGTTTTATCTTATATATATAATATATAAAGCTGATAAGTTTGTTTGCGTGAACGCGCTAATCTCAGGAACTACTGATCTGATTTGAAAAATTCTTTCAGTGTTAGATTAGATTCCCATTTATCGGGGAAGGTTATAGGTTATATACCATCACGCTAAGACCAATAGGAGCGGAGCACCAATGAAGAATCATCAAAATCGCGGGGATTTTTAAACTTACTATTTTTTAATATCACTATTAAGGTTTATTAGTTTACATAGTGTAGTAGTTATTCATTAATTAACACTTGTATTATTTTTCACTCGTCATAAAATTTCCATACAGGGTCCTTAGACGAAAATCGATTCTTAACTTAGCTCTAATAATTAAGTGACTGAATTTCTTCGACCAATAAGTAATGGCTCTCGTTATTGTTTTGAGCTGAATTCTGTCTAGACTCGTAGACAAACTAAGAGAAGCCGTAAAACAGTTTTTGATGATAAATTGGCCATCGATCTGCAATAAACCTTTTAACTTGCCAACGTTCAGTCTATTTCTTTTCACTTGAGTTACTTTTAAGTTATTTTGATTTGATTCTTACTGGATTCTCAGTGATCTGTTTAAGATGATTGGACGCAGGGGGAGTGGATGAAAGAAGATTGACAAAACAAGTGATGGTAGAGTTGGTGCCGGTAGACAGCGACGTGGAACACCTGCCAGGGATAGTGGAAAGGGCCAGGCCGGAATACCGAGGGATTTTAGTGGGTATCTCTAACTGTGGTGTGGCAATAGCATCTTTAGTTATACCTAGAGGTGGTAGTGCCACCCCCTCTTGGCGAATCCCACAAGCCTAGTTAATAGTGTTACTAACTCCCCAGGACTCAAATTAAAATGCCGTTGGAATTACTATAGAGTTTATTAGAACTGTACAAACACGTATAAAACACGTACAAATATAACTGGATACAATCAGTTCACACTTCACGATTCTATAACACGCGCAAAGTCCGTCGTCACTATATCGCTCATCGAATGTACGTCTTACTCGTATCGTAAACCTCGCTTGACTGCCTCGGCCCTCCATTCGGGCATTGTTTTATAGTAAACTGTATAATACAACAATCGGCTGCGTGGGCCGAGTTCTTCCAAGAAAAAGTAATTTGCACACCTGCGAACGACCAACAAAGCCAAAAACAATAACAATAGGCTATTGTATAATTGCAAATTCTAAATACAAAGTAAACAAAATAATTCCAAATGCGGGAAGGGTAATAAACTAGGTGCGCATTTCTTTGTCGGCATGTAACAATAGTGTAAATCTCAGGCTAACAGCTATATAAAATATGACATAAAGAAGTTGTATTACAATTGCTTTTCAAAGAATTAATGGAATGGGCCAATGACCTAACATCTTATTTTTTGTCTGAAATATCCTCTAATAGATTTAATGGACCGAGCTCAAAAGACTTACGGTTCTTGAAGGTTAGCTGAATACAAAAATAAAAAAGTTTTTACACTTGTTTTGTTGAATGTCAAAACTCTTGTATTTTTATTGTCGCCACTTAAGTCAGGATGTGTAGCATTACACTAATTTGTTACACATATCCTCTCATACATATTTTATGCAAGATCCATGGTGGTTTTATGGTAATTGAGTGTTTTTGTTGACGGTTATATCGAGGGGTGAGATAATTTGACATTTTGATATAAGGGAGCGGACAGTCAAATGATACGAGATACTTTTGAAGTGAAACTTCTATACAGATTTATTGTATTGATTGTATTAGAATTTTTTTTTGTCACGACAACGCGTTACGGCCGCGTGTAGCGGGCGGCATAAATTTAGAGTAGACTAAGAGAGGCGGCATAAATTTAGAGTAGACTAAGAGAGGCGGCATAAATTTAGAGTAGACTAAGAGAGGTGGCATAAATTTAGAGTAGACTAAGGGATGCGGCATAAATTTAGAGTCGACTAAGAGAGGCGGCATAAATTTAGAGTAGACAATGGTGCGTTTTTTTGGTTCTGGACTGAGTATAAATGTTAGTATGTATGTAAGTAACGAATATAAATAAATTATTATTTTGAAAACCTATAACATAACATGAAAAACTATACACAAAGTTGTGGAGTCAATTTAAGGCTATTAGGTCAAACTAATAGTATTCTGGCTGACCCATATTCGAATGAGGCCAGAATTCTAGATAAACTGGTATATTCAAATTCAAATTCAAATTCAAAAGTTTTTATTCAAAATAAGTTCCACTGGAGAACACTTTTTGAAGGTCATACATATAGGTTAAAATTTAATTTTACTTCCTAGTCTATGTACACCGCTTCGCAACGTGTTATTGCTGTTAAGGAGAAGAAGCGGCAAGAAACTCCCCAGCAACACGTCTAGCTAAAAAATTTTTTTCTTTATATTTGTTGTTCTATTTTTTATATTTAAGTACTTTTTTTAAAAAGATTTTATACAGAATTATGTTACAGAATAACTTTTGAAGAATTAATGGAGTTGTAGCAAACAGTGCATATTCAATAAGACAAAAGCGCAATAAAAGGATAGAAAATAATTATAGTTATAAATATAAAGACGTAACGTTTTTTTTTTTGCAACATATCTCCATATATTCCTTACAAGTACGGCAAGATAAAAACGTTATACTCGTACAAAACACAGTATAAGAGGTTGGAGCGAGCTGTTATGTAAATGAAGTTTTGTCATTTAAATATTCTTCAATAGTGTAGTATCCCTTTTTAAGCAAGATACTTTTTATTTTAAATTTGAATTTAGTGAAGGGCAGATCTAACATTTCACTCGGAATCTTATTGAAGAAGCGTATACCAACCCCCAAGAAAGAAGACAATACTTTTTGTAATCTAAAAGATGGCAATATCAGTTTATTACAATGCCTGGTGTTGAAATCGTGAACATCCTTATGCCGCTTGTAGGCACTCAAGTTATTACGAATATAAATTATATTATTGAAAATATATTGGCAGGCGACCGTCATAATACCGATTTCCTTAAAGCGTTCCCTAAGAGACACCCGAGGGCCGAGGTTGTAAATTGACCTTACGGCTCTTTTTTGTAAAACAAATATAGTCTCCAAGTCAGCAGCGTTGCCCCAAAGTAAAATACCATAGGACATGACACTATGAAAATAACTAAAATAAACTAGTCTAGCAGTCTCTTCGTCAGTGAACTGCCTAACTCTTCTGACCGCATATGCAGCAGAACTAAGCTTTCCTGAGAGACTAGATATATGAGCGCCCCACTGGAGTTTCTGATCTAGGTTATTGCCTAAGAATACAGTTGAATCTACTAGGTTAAGTCTAGTGTCGTTAAGGGAAATATTAACATCGTATTCTTTTACATTGGGCATAACAAACTTAACACATTTAGTTTTATTCGGATTGAGTGATAAGTTATTTACGGTAAACCACTTAGATATTTGGGTTAAGGCGTTGTTTACGTCGTCAAAGTTCTGTTTATTTCTGTCTACTTTAAATATAAGTGACGTGTCATCAGCAAACAACACTACCTCACACATATCATTAATAAAATATGGCAAATCATTAATATATATCAAAAACAAGAAGGGACCTAGAATAGAGCCCTGGGGCACACCCATAGATATGCCAGTCTCACGAGATTTGATATTGTTAATTTCAACGCTTTGGGATCTATTGTTTAAGTAAGACGACAGAAGATTGAGAGAATCGCCATAAATACCGTAATAATTGAGCTTTTTCAGGAGGGTCACGTGTTCAACGCAATCGAATGCCTTGGACAGGTCACAGAATACACCAATGGCATTCTGTGACCCTTCCCAAGCACCATAAATGTGTTTTAGAAGCTCAACACCTGCATCGGTAGTGGAACGACCTTTGGTGAACCCGAACTGTTTAGTATGAATTAATTTATTAATATTAAAATGTGAGAGCAGTTGATTTAAAATTATTTTTTCGAAAACCTTGCTTAAGGTTGGTAAAATAGAAATTGGCCTAAAGTTGGAGGGGTCGTTTTTGTTTCCACTTTTAAATATAGGAATAACTTTGCTAACTTTCATTAAGTCAGGAAATACTCCTTTATCTACACATCGATTAAATATTTGTACTAGTGGTAGCGCAATAGTGCATATTAAGTCACTTAATACTTTTAAGGATATACCCCAAAAGTCAGCTGGAAATATATATATATAAGAAATCAGTGATTAGTAGTAACAGATTAGTGAATCTATGTTTTGTTTCCGTACGTAATTATACTTACCAGGGCAACATGGTCTCTTAAGCGACAAAGCCTTTTAATTATGAATAAAAAAAATGTCCAGTGATGTCATCTAGTCACGTAGGACTGATGAGCTTTAAGAGCTACATTTTTACTGTCATATTATGAGTATTCTTCTTCAAACTGCTTATAATCAAATAAAAAGAAAAACTCCATTTTCGTCCCGAAGCCCCAATAACTTATTGAATACTAGCTGTCCCGGCAGACGTCGTCCTGCCCGGAAAAGCTTCATTCAATATGCCGACAGCAGCGTCACATGCCGGGTCCAATTGTGAACCAACTCAGAAACCTTCTTTGGCTCATGCACAACTTTTTTGCTAAAGATCATCAGATGATCCAATGTATAGTTTACGATTCTATAAAGGACATGCAGACAAACATTCATTTTTTATATATCAAGAAAATTGGTAAAATTCCAAATTAGACATTTCTTTTCAAACCTTTCATTATGTTACTTCTATCATGAGAAGTGAATTTTTTTCATCTACTTCAAAAGTATCATTATTGTAAAAAATGCCTTCGATAATAAAAATAAATATCTCCCAACTTGGAATCCTGACACCCAAACAAGTGGTCTACTTATTGATCTTTACAAACTTGGGGCAATAACTTTGGACATTTTTGGACAAGTTTCGTAAATGTCTACTTTGCTGTATTTGCGGAAAGTTATTTTTATACTGGATTTGAACTAATTCTTCTTTATTGGACACATTTTTTGTGGCAACACACATAAATTGTATCTAATAAAAAAGTATTTATTCTGTCCTCCCTATTGGAAGGTTACAATCAAATTAGTCGAAGCTTTTTATATTAATATTTTCTTAAGTTTTCGCGACTTGTATACATAATAAAACTACGTTTTAACGGTTTTAAGCGCGGTAATTTATTAAGTTTTGGTTTGTCCGACGTTTCGGCCGCTTTTCAGTAGCCGTGGTCACGGACGACAAAGGTGACATTTGTCCAACAAGTATTATTAAAGTTTTATTTAGCCTACCGCCAACTTGTTCATTTTAATTATTTAGTTTTAATTTTTGTTTATGGTTATTATTTACTCTATGGGAGCCTAATCTAATCTACCACCGCTTCACAACATGTTGTGGCTTGAAGAGAAGAAGCGGCGCAAGAAACTCTTCAGCAAACATGCCCAGTTCTAAAAATTTATATAATATTAAAATGGGTGGAAGGAAAAAATAATAGTAATTATTAGTCCAGTTCGTTTGTGTTCCGTTGCACGCAGAAAGAGCTCACAGTGTCCTGAGGTCTGGCAGTTGGTTTTTGCTGGGTTTGGGCTGGGCTTTTTATATTGTTACATACCGACAAAGAAACGCGCACCTGGTTTATTGCCCCTCCCGCATTCGGAGTTCTTTTGTTTACTTCGTATTTAAAATTTGCAATTAGACAATAGCCTATTGTTATTGTTTTCGACTTTGTTGGCCGTTCGCTGGAATAATTAACCAGGTGTACAAATTACTGTTGCTCGAAAACCCCAGTACACGCGGTCGATTTTTTTTGTATTGTATAGTTCGTATAAAACAATGCCCGAACGGAGGGGTGGGGCAGTCAAGCGAGGATTACGATACGAGCAAGACGACATTCGATGAGCGATATAGTGACGGACTTTGCGCGTGCTATTGAATCGTGCAGTTTGTACTAATAGTGTCTAGTTATATTTGTACCTATGTTATACGTGTTTGTATAGTTCAAATAAATACTATAGTCATTCCAACGGTATTTTAATTCGAGTCCTGCGCACTCGTAACAATATCATGACTATACCAAATTTGCCATCAAAAATTTGTTCGCGTTGCCTTCACGACGTTTGTTATTGAATTGAAACGGTGCCATCAAAAGAAGCGCATTTTGGCTATATTTATCTATACTGCCGAAATGACGTTCGAAATCATTTATAGAGATAAAAATATTGTAAGTGTTGACCCGGGACATAGTTAGCTCTGTTTTGACTTTCGATCAAATCCGTCTATTACCTTTCACTTGATACTCTAACAGACAAACAAAATATCTACGAGTTGCATTTTTGGAATCTTCTGTTCCGAATTACCCTCTCTGATTATTTTGTTATTTTTAGTTATAGTAGTATAGGTTCGCGCTAGACCATGATCTCGCTCGATGTGGAGCGGAAATATGGTCTAGGATGGAGCACGCTTACTGTTGCGGACAGATTCCCCCCCCCCTGCGGACCTCTTCCCTGGAACTCGCATACCCGCACGCCCCGCTTACCAGAAATATTTAGCTCGCTCGATTAGCAGCTAAGCGTCTGCTTAAAAGTAGTACATTAGCGAGTGTGGTGCGAGCCACCGACATGGTCAATGGTCAATAGTCATAGTCAGTTGGTCAAATATACAACCAGTTTCCAAATCAAGTTATACACGCAACAGAAGAAAAAGAAGACCAGGAATACCAAGAAGCAATCGGAAGACTCTACAGCTTTCTAGACTCTCAGTGTGTTTTTCGTGAATCTTGTGTATATTAGTGTCAGTGTGTTTGGTTAGTGCAACTGTGAAATCTATACAATTAGTGCTATCAGTCTTCAGAGGAACATCCGCGTTCTGGTGCTAACTTGTGTAGATTAACTTGAACATGCCTTTTAGTACAGTAGTAATAATCATACCAATTGCTGTTTTAAGCGCCTATAATAAATACAGTCCATATTTAAGGGGTCTTACATTGAGTACACCACCTGCATCATACATTTACCTAGCTAATACATAGATTCACACGGGACTCTAAGAAGTATTGGAAAAGACAGACTCCGGAAATGAGTTCCACTCTGTTGCGGTGCGCATTATGAAGGTAGACGCTAAACGCTTCATTCGTATAGGTGGATAATAATTCGTAATATCCTATATATAGTTCTGTAAAATATAAATTCATTATTTATTGTTATAGTAAAGTAAATTCCACGTTTGACACACTAATCTGCGGCATACGCTACCCGACCAAGTTGTGAAGGTAATTAGATTGCATTCTCACTGATGAGGTCAATAGCCTATTACATCTTGCACAATATTATTTACACAGGGACGAAATTAAAAAGGGACGCAGTAATTGGCCATAGCAGTTCCTCACTCCAGGGAAATAAGTGGAATTGAATAGATTTTTCATAAGAAGCTCATTACTAATTAAATAAAACGTGTACTTATGAGTTTTTTTGTGTGCGGTTTTGGCGTGTAATGTATATAAAAATTTACAGACAAAAGGATACCGACTTCAAGGGTAAATAAACGTAAAAATATTATTTAATATATATTTGATTTTGGGGAATTTCCTACCATATTCGGAAGTCAGATACCAATAACAATGAAATATATGGAACTATCCAGAGGCTATATTGAATTCAACGCAAAGAGAATGATCAAAATCGGTACAGAAACAAAAAAGTTACGGCTAAACAACTGCAAAAAACGCGTTACGTAACGAAGCGGTTTACCCTCCCATAAGAAGTTATCACTTTAATAACAGCTGTATAATTTTAATATTTTTTTCCTATATGTGTAGGGTGGTTGGCTAGTAACGCGATGTTGATAGATGGATTGTCGGACGAGCATTGTAATATTTCTTTACTTTATTGTGTGTCAATTAATATACGAGTTTGAAGTATGATAAATTATTTATTTACTATCCTACGTATATTTGGTACGCAAAGTCCGATAGCAACAAATTTAATATGAGACTATATTGAAGTTTTACTTAATCCAACACAAAAAGATTAATCAAAATCAGCTCAGAAATTAAACAGTTTTGGCTGAGCATTCATTAAAAAAATGTATTTACTAAAATAATAATATATATAAAAATATATAAAATGTATTTAAAAACATGACAATTAAAAGACAAAAAACGAAAGAAGAATCACTTGTGGCGTTTTGTTCTTTTTGCATGATGTTTGCATCTCTCATACACCAAATAAAGAATTTAATTTGCAAATTATTACGTATCTTGTAGTAAATGAAACAAACAAGAAACTCAAATTAATAACACGGGCCCAAATTGCTACTAGGTGCGAATGTTGCCTACGGAATTAGTTCCTAAATTAAACGTCTTAATGTTGCCAGATTCATCTTGCTAATGTCTCGATCTGGGATACTGGGCCTGACTTACAAGCAGGGTTGCCAGGTCTCTGGATTTCTATAAAAGGATTATAAATTTAGAAGAAATCTTGATGAAATTTGGCTAGTTTCCTTCGGAAGGACAATGAGTCAACACAACTTCTTAGAATCATTTATCAGTATAAATGTTACAGCCAAAGTAATAAATCCGGATATTATATATATCATCTAGCCATTATTCATAATGTCTACTTAATTTAGATAAAGTGATAATTGACACAGAATTAATCACATTAACAAGCAATTTTATATAATATTTTCGAAGATTTTGAAATGTAATAAAACAAGTAGGTATAGGTAAAGATTATAAAATTATGTATTATTAAATATTATATATATAAATCTGAACTTTTTAATATAGGTTAGCAGGCTAAGGCGGGTACGAAGCGAAGCTTAACTTTGATTTATAAAGTAAATTTAAAGCTCACTGGCCATAAAAGAAAATTTGGGAAAAACACAGAGATCAATAGAAGTATTTGGTATCACTCTTTAAAGACTACAATAATAAAATATTTAATTTAATACTTTGGCTAACTTTGACCCGCTATTATGAATAATATCCGGATAAAGTGATTAACTTATCACATTGTCTAGTCAATTTTGCTATTATGTATAATGACCAGTCATTGTATATAATAGCTATTTAATCACTATGACTGTAACGTAAACATAAATTCCAGTAAAAAGTCAGTACCATGGGCCAGCATCGGAGTATAAAAGCTGAAAGCGGGAAAAATCTGCAGATATTTACACATCTTCAACACATAAGACCACATCCTTTTCTTGGATAAGATTCTCTCGAGTCTTCGGGATTACTGGCCGTGCCAAGAACATTGACCATAGACTTTGTACAAAGCGTTAGCTCTACAGTGGAATTTAGTGCCGTATGCTGTTCCTGTGTGCAACCTGAACAGAGCCAGGAGAGGGCGGACCTCAAGGTTGGTGGAGCTTCTGCTCTTCTAGTGCGTGTCTAGTCCATTTCTTCCAATACATTCCATAACTATTGAACCAGCACATAACCCGCGGGCTATAAGCGCCCCACGCACCGACTTCGAGATGTTGTAGACGACATTGATGTTTTGCTTTTTAGTCGCTATTTAAGCCCGTGTCTTTTATGTAAATTTTTCACTTTTATATTTTTTTACATAAACTTATTCACTACATAAAACTATAACAGTTTCTTCTGTTGTTTATTTATTATAACTAGTAGTCGAAATTCGACCATAATGATTATTTTAAATTATAAATTTGAACATTATTAAGGTTCTGTTGTCAAAAGACTATACTTCTATAATCACAGATTTCGCCCAGGGTACACTGTTAATTTGACTGTAACAATAAATAAAAGAGTATATATACGCGTGTGTGTCAAATACATGGTAGTGTGTGTATTGTTTTTTTTTGTTGGTTTCATGTAGTTTTTTGTGCATAATAAAAAAAAATGCATTCTGCACGCCTTCTCTATATAAACTATAAGTGTGCGAAATTTCATATTCCTCCGTCCGCGCAATTTTTGTAAAAAAAGGGTACAAATTTTTGCTTCACGTATTAATATAATGATAGGTATATTTTTGATATCAAGTTTATTCTATTTACATTGGTCTCTCTGTGTACCTTTTGGAATGTTTGATATCCCTATAAGAAACCTAAAGCTTCTATATCGCTTGCTCTGCCTTATCAGTAACATGCTCAGTTTCCACTTTGAAGGTCAAGGGATTCAAACAACTTGAACTATTATTAGAAGCGCTTTAATTACTTTGCAAGTTTGTTTGAATTAATTTCCTTTTCTAATAGTTAATTCAATTTACTTCGGCTTCTATACGAACATTTTTAAGAGACTGTTTTGAAGATAAAGCCATAGATAGTTTTTTTTTAGTTTTTGCAACTAGTACACTTAATAAAGCTACGTTTTAACCGTTTTAAGCGCAGTATTTTATTTCTGTTTATTACGACGTTTCAGCAACTTCAGTAGCCATGATCACGGAAAACAAAGATGTAATGATTCTATGAGTATTGTTAACGTTTTTACTTAACCCACCGTCAATTTGTTAATTTTAATTATTTAGTTTTAAGTTTTTGTTTACAGCTACTGAAACGTGACTGAAACGTCGGAGTAAAAATCAAAAAAACACCGCGCTTAAAAGAGTTGTAACGTATTTTTATTAGATAAAGCCAGTCGATTTATGATGATGTTTGCTGCACTTGCAAGGCTACTTTATCTTAAACTCTCCAGCGGCGCGAGTAGACCTTTATCTGAGAAACGTTAGGAAGAAGTTACTTTATATAGTCTATGGGGTCCAACCGCAATAATTTGATAGATTTAATTTAATTTAAAGTTTATATTATTGTTACATACCGTCAAAGATATGCGCATACCTGCCTGTCGTAAAAACGCAGTTTATTACCTTTCTTGCATTTGGAGTTCTTTTGTTTAC
Source organism: Dendrolimus pini (assembly GCA_949752895.1). Lineage (NCBI taxonomy): Eukaryota > Metazoa > Arthropoda > Insecta > Lepidoptera > Lasiocampidae > Dendrolimus > Dendrolimus pini. Next base: position 12,204,215 of record OX457147.1, on the reverse strand, counting down.
TTCGTGTTTAAAATTAAGAAAAATATCCTATTGTTATCGTACTTGTTTTATGACCGTCATTAGTGTCGAACTAATCATTGTTCTTATTGCATTGCGTCGAAGCTTGCCAGGTGTGCGGATTAACTCAGTGAACGCGGTCCTTTGATTTATTTTACAGTTTAGTATAAAACAATGCCCGGACGGAGGGGTGATACGAGTAAGACGTACATTCGATGAGCGATATAGTGACAGACTTATCGCGTGTTATTGAATCGTGCAGTTTGTACTGGCTGTGTCCAGTCATATTTGTGCCTGTTTTATACGTGTTTGTACAGTTCTAATAAACTCTATAGTAATTCCAACGGCACTCTAATTCGAGCCCTGTGTAGCTCTTAAGACTATTCTTTTTAGAAATGGTTTTTACTATTAATTTTAGACTGAAAAATATACATACAAAAGAAATATTTCGATATTTCCATAATTATAATGTTTTAGACTTTTAAAATTAAACCAATTAAAAAAGTAAATAGAAGAATTATCAAATTAATGAAATAATCAATTTGAACAAACAACCTTTGTAACTGTTCTCTTTGTACAGCAAATTAGCAATATCTTGTGAACAATTTAATTCTATTTCACCCGTATACTAACATAAAACAGGTTACTTTTAATTTAAATGTACAAGATTAAAATGGCAAGGTCCCGGCATATTGCATTTATCCAGTACCGCTGCTGCATAATACGAGTATAAAGGGGTCTTCCCACGATTTGCGGCCAAACTAGATAACGATATCCGTGCATGAACGGAAAAAGAATTGTAATACTTGCAACAATTCCAAAGGGTTTATGGTAATAAAAGAACAGCCTTACTGCTTTAATACATTTCATACACTGACTCTACTCTATACTCTGACACGGACCAACATTTTTATAACACCTCGCCATTTCTCTAACAATTTTACAGTATAAAAACGATCGATAAACTATTTTAATTAAAAAGGTTATGAATGACAAGAGCTTATTACATTATTGTTTGGAAGTTTTAGATAATTAATTTAGATACATGTTATTATATTTAAAGTTTTACATGTAATAAACTAAATCGAACACAATAAAAATTTAACGCGTCTGCGAACATGAAAATAAAATGTAGTGAACACCGTCTATATATAATTAAGAGATTTTGAATTATAATATACATATATATATTATTACATATATACATATACACATATATATATATATATATATATAATATATTTATTACATAAAATTATGCTAAATTAAAGACAACTTACTTATATAAAACAGGCGCTAATCACAAAATAAATAAATATATAAAATTATTATTCAATTAAGGAAATGGCCGATTGTAACGTTTAGAAATAAGAGGGTACATAACAAAATTAATTATTAACCTCAAAAATAAACATGAGAAGAACAACTATGCAACTAAATGCCTGTCGTAAGAGGCGACAAAACAATCCACAGCCAGGTGGTAGGGCATTGCCCGCCTGGATGGCTACTAGCCCTAGTCTGTCGTAAGTATGTCGCAATAACCACCTTCATTTGTGTCCCAGCATTAGTGGCCAGGTTCCAGTATCCCTTAATAGAGCAGCAGTGCATTTGTAGGACCTATGGTGTTACAAATGTCACTAGGCGATGGTAACCGTTTTCCATCAGATGGGCCGTTTGCCTTTCTGCTGAACTCACGAATTAAACAGAAACTCGGAGTCTTGTACTCTTAACATTACGCGAACTCAGAAGTAAATAAAAAATTAAAAAAGGAATATATTAATGTATATGTGTATATATATGAATATGTATATATGTATGTATTTGTATGTTTAATTCCTAATTTAGTTTGAGTATTTATGTATCTATTGTCCTTTTCCCCGCACCACCTACATCGCTAGATTCAAATTTCATTGATTTAGGTTGCCTGAAAGAGATCGCTTTGAGCGATAAGGCCGCCTATTGTATTGCCTAGGAAATATTGTACATATGGTCTGTTTTTGTAATTATACTTTTTGGTGAACAATAAAGTGTTATCTTTGTCTCTCTCTCTCTTGCCTCTCTCTCTTATATTTTTATCTTTGTACACCTCTTTTGGTAAGATGTACAAAAAAATAAGAAGCACCATTAAAATTACTTGTGAGAAACCACCACAAATAGACTAAACACAATATTGAATCGTTCTACAATCCTCAAGAGGGTTGTCCCTAATTCCACTTAATTCTTATACAATGTTAAAAACTTTTATAGCTTTCCTTTAATTATCTCTGAAGAATTTAGTTGTTTATTGTGCTAATTAAATTATTTATTTAGGATTATGGCTTGGCAGCTAGGCCTTTAAGCCAGTGTGCTAATTAAAAACTTAAAACGAACACAAGTGTTGTTCCGCGATTGCCTCCTTCTGTGAGTCATGACCCAAAAGGAGGCGTCGGAGAGGCGAACGAGGAAACGGCTCCGGAGTCGGAGGCGTCGCTACGCACGACACATTCTCCCTCCAGGATTTCAACACAAGAGGACTTGCAATTTTCGTAAAAAAGGGGAACAAAGGTCTTTGTTGTGTTTTTGCTTCACGTATTAATATATAGATTAGTATTATTATATGTTTATTATGTTTAAATAGTTGCATTTTATAAATATACTAGCTGTCCCGGCAGATGTTGTTCTGCCCTGAAGAAATAAAATTTAGAACCCGACTGCAGCGCCATCTGCCGGGCTTATTTGTGAATCTAAACCATCCTCGAATCCACTTGAACACACACAAAAAAATCATTCAAATCGGTTCAACCGTTTAGGAGGAGTTCACTATCAACACACGTACAAAATAATTATATATATAGAGATCTTGTATATAACTTGGTGTATATTTGTATATATCGTATAGTTATGTATTTATTATTAAAATAAAATAGTAATCGTACAATAATTATATATACCACCAACGCAACTCCTAATCAGCAATATTCTTGCCACGGGTTGTCTGTAAGAAATCGCTTTTAACGATAAGACCGCACTTTGTACTCAATTAGAATAACACTAGTTCGTAAATTTTCTCTAATGGTGTACATTAAAGTGTTATCTATCTATCTATCTATGTTTTGTTTCACACTCTGATCCTTCTCGATTCATTCTACGTGACCAAACTAACAAAGACAGTGAGCCTTTATCTCTCCAATTGTTTTGGGCTCGACTAGAAGTTTCCTATTGCAGAGTTGGTTTGGACTCAGTGTTGTAAAATAAGGGTCTTAATTAACACTTTATACACAATTTCGATGCATATAAATAACATTTTTATTCTTAGCTTTCGTCGTCCCACTTGGGATATTTTAATTACGTTAGCCAAGAACTGCATTAGCGAGTTGGATTAGATTCGAAAAGTTGAATTGTTTTTGTAAATAATTTTACCGCTCCAAGCAGCGTTAGTTGGTAAACAAAACAACTTAATTCGCAAATGTTAGCGATCCTTGAGTTTAACTTTATTATTGTTACTAGAACATGCCCGCGACTTCGTCCACCCTTGACTTGAAATTCCCGCGGGATTCCCGAAACACAAATTAAGTACTATAGCATTTAAAAATGAATGTAAGCCAGCATTTTAGCGAAATATGTGTTGGTATAAGCTATTTTTTAAAAACCTAACAACTACAAACCGCTCCCGGAAAAAATCTTGCGGGAGATATATATGTTTAATATAATATTTTAATTTACTATTACAAAACTTTAGGTTTTTTCAAGCGAGTAATGCACTAGTAAATCAGAACCTATTATTTTTTGGTCTATAAAATTATACCGCAGAGAGAAAAAAATTTTGAATAAAAAAAACCGTTTTTGGTGATTGTGGACGTCTTAAAAAATTAAGAGCAACCTCATAAAGTTTTTTTTGGGGATGTCCTTTGGAGTTCTTAAAACATCAAAAAGTAACATTTTTCACTCGAGACTCAAAAAAAGTATTTTGCGCCACCATAATATATATAATATATATATATATATGTCGGAGGGAAGCTATGACTATGACGACATGACGATGTATTGTTGACAGGATGTATAACGCACAATATCATTTGTTTACATTATAATCACTTCTAAAATTCTTAATGTAATTTAATTAGATTTGTTAATGTTTCTATAACTTCAAGATTGTTCTAACCTAATAAAAGTTATGAATATTGTAATTTAATAAACGACCAATCAGAGCAGAGCTTATGGCGGAGCGGGGTCGGACGCCCTCTATACTTTGAGTAGTATCTACTTCGGTAGACTGAGGAGTTTTTGTGGCACATTCGGTTGATGGCAGCAGGTCGAGTTGGACGTTAGAGTATTTTAAAGAAAGTGTTTTAAGTTAGAAGTATGAGCGGGTGCCCTGAACCCGCTGCTCGGTCTAAACTATGTCATAATGTTGATCAAATCTAAATTAAAAGTGTATAAACCGTGGTTATTGTGTTTTATGCTCGCATTTCATCCTGATGACGCCCACTAAACCTGAAATAACTAAAGATGTCGTGAGAACGAGGCCGTTCTGCGACATCAGAAGTGGGATCTCAGCTTGCGCCCACAATGAAAGCAATGACTGCGAAGCCTTGCCAGTATGAGAAGGCGTGCTGATGGATTGAAGGATGCTCCCGGAAGCGCTGGCAGTGGAAGACAATTGGCATGTATGTGGCAGCAACGTAGTGATGGCGCCCTGAAGGTGCCTGTGGAGCGGCGGTGTGTCGGCCTATGCATGGTTTGATCACCGTTGGGCTTACTATGTGCCGGCATGGTTCAAATTCACGTTAGTACAGCGAGTGGAAGTGCAATTTTATGGATCGTGGAGGGTAAGATAAAAATTACGTGCCTATTCTACCTGGCACAGGAGGTATGGTAATTTTTAATTATTATTTTAGTGTGAATTCTGAAAATTAAGAATTTTAATGTAAATAATTATAGTTCATCGTTTGTGGTAGACAATTTTACTACCCTCATATTTGAGTGATATTTTTCGTGTACGAAAAATTACGATATGGTTGCCAAAAAATCAACGAACGGAAAACGAACAAATTACGTAGGTAGTTTACTTTTTCATCATTATTTTTGGGAGTTGGTTACTTGCAAGAAAATTTGTGTTTGTTGTAAACTATATGCGTGTATTCATTGTCTTTTCAAGTCTACCTTCCAAGAGTATGTGAAAATCGGGTCTAGTTTTTTAAATTATTTTACTTGGATTATGTATGGTAGACAGTTGCCTTTGACATATTATTCCTATGCGACGTTTTCCTTGGTTTTCTGATTAAGGTAAGAAAACTTGTGTTCGTTATAAACGATGTGCGTGTATTCATTGTCTTTTCAAGTCTACCTTCCAAGAGTTTTTATAATGTGAAAATCGGGTCTAGATTTTTAAATTATTTTACTTGGATTATGTATGGTAGACAGTTGCCTTTGACATATTATTCCTATGCGACGTTTTCCTTGGTTTTCTGATTAAGATAAGAAAACTACTGTATGTTATAAACGATGGGCATGAAATTCATTGTCTTTTCAAGTTTACCTTCAAATAATTTTTATGTGAAAATCGGATCTAGTTTATTGAGTTTTTTTTTTACTTAGATAACGTATAGTGGAAAGTGGTTATGACACATTATTGCTACGCTGTGTTATCTTTCTTGTAAAAGTAAGTTTACAGGCATTATATGAAAGACATTTTAGATTCAGATGATTAGAATTTTACCGTGAAGAAAGTGTGGCTATGAAGAAGTTTGAAAGCCACTATAAAGTACTCAGGGGGTATTTACGTTAGTAGACACTTTGGTAAGTTGATTTTTTTTATTTAAGATTATTTTTGTGATAGTCTCAAATTCGAATTAGGGTGAATACCCTAGTTATTGAACGCATTGTAAATTGGAAAATTATTTTGAGTTTGTTTGTTCCTCTATTATAATGAGTTTTCATAAGTTGTCGACCCTGGAGCCCGTAGAGTGACAACCTTCGTTGCTCTGATTGCCTACTTTGGTCAAAAAGTGTCATCCGAGCCACGCTCAGCGGGGGTTGGTTGAGAGTACATCACTCATTTAGATGTATTGGTTTGTTTGACTGATTGAGAACTGTTGTTAGCGAATCGGATGACTGATGCGTTCACACGGTTTTTGTTTGAAGTTAAAATAATGGAATTTCAATAATTATTAAACGTGGTAATGGCAGTTGACTATTATAATAGGTAGTTTTTAAATTTAGAGGTACAATCAAACAAATTGAAACATGACCCACCATAGGGTCATTTTCTTGCAGTCGTGAAATACAATTGGGTTGAAATTCGCCTGAACATACATTTCCTTGGTAACGAACTTGTTATCATGTTATTAGACATTGACAGTTACTGACTACGTTGTATTAAACAGATCGGAGAGACTCGTCTGTACTCGTGTGGCACCTGACAAATGCTATTACGTGCTATTACTATCGCTGTCATTAAGTATGTTGGATTAAGTGCCGTTTCCTGTATCTTACCGACCGTTTATTTGCCTTACTAACGATTAGAATTGGAAGTAATCTCTATACAAGCAATGTCAGAATTCAACCTGCGGTGGAGCAGGGGAAGTGAAGTGGAGTGAATGGTGGGATATCGGAGCCGGTCATGAATCGACAAGCCAAAGGTGACACAGGCCAAACCTTTTGTATATGCAACATTGGATGTTAGGGTTATCGTTATACGGTAGGTGGCAGAAATACACAAGAAAATAAAACATTAACAACATTAATGTGGAAGAAAAAAAAAAAAAAAAAATTTTTGTTAATTTTATTAATTGGTTGTAGTATTTCAAAGTTAGAAATGACACTCATTTTACTTTATTTAAACCTAAAACCGGGTATAAGCACCATTGTTTTCAATGACGTGTAATAGTCGATTACGCATCGACCCGATTGGACGATTGCGGATGTCGGTTCCCCTCATGTAATTCCAAATTTCGTTACAGTGCTGCTCGGTTGCTTCCTTTGTCCTCTCGTTTCTGTGGTCCCACATTTGAACCATCAAACCCCATAAATTTTCTATTGGGTTGAGGTCTGGTGACCTAGATGGCCATGGAATTGGATTAATTTCGTCTTCATGCTGGGTGAACCAGTTCGAGACAGTTCTGGCGGTATGTACTCGACGGTTGTCGTGAGCGTGGGAGAATACAGGGACTTTTTCGAGTGGGTGCACTGTTCGCACTGTCGGTAGCATTGATTCTTCCAACAAATCGACATACTTTGGTGCGTTTTGACGAGGAGAAATTTGGACAAGTTCACCTATACCCCCGGTACCCATCCGGGCCCACATGTTGGCTGAAATTCGGCCAGATAGTTGATTGGGTGCTACGTGATCCTCTGTGTATCGCGTATTGTTGTAACGCCACAAGGTTGAGCGACCATGTTGAGAAGATCTAGATGATTTTTCATCTGAAAGTATGGTATTCGTCCGGTCAAAGTCTAAATTATTGCGTGCAAAATTTGATCTTGCAGTTTTGTGTGCATTCGTTAAGTGTACTTTCTTATCATAGTGCCGGTGATGCGGTCCAATACGGTGTAAATGATTTCTTATGGTTTGTAAACGGGCGTCGTGACGTGCCGCGAAATCTTGGGTGCGAGAAGGGGGATGTTCTTCATAATGGTGCTGCATATCTATACTTTGTTGGTTTGTTATTCGACGAACGCCATGATTATGTTTTCGTCTATCTTCAAGAATGCTCTCTTCGGCGTGCCGTCTGGTCCATGTTCTCACTGTGTTCCGACTTATATTTGGCACACGTGATGTTTCTCGAATGCCATAGCCTTCCTCGCTGAGCACTGCAGTCCGAGCTCTTTGTTCTGCGAGACTACCCATTATACAATTTAATTTTTAGATATTGAGTTCTAATTTTTTTCTTATTGACTTTACTTGACTTCTCATATACTTTCAGAATGACATTTTATTTTTAAAATTATAATAATTTTTCTATAATGAAAAGAGTTAGAATTATAAGGCAGATTTCAGTTCGAGATTCAAATTATTTCAAATCATTACTGTTTTATCTAAAACATATCTAGTACAATGATAACAAAGTTTAAAATTGCGTAGTTCTGAGGCTAGTGACGCATTTTTATTAATGTTTATAACGTCCTAAGTGCAACACACACAATAAACCTTACTATTTTGACGGTTTTAAAGGAATTATTAGCAAAGTGGGTCATAAATCAGTTGTGCCGATCGTACATATAGAGTGAAAGATTTTAGTCTGATAGTCAAAGATTGTGAATTTGTGATATTATTATTGAAATAATAGTCGTTGGAAATTTTGAAAGTTTATTTTTACTTGGATGTTGAAGTAGTCATTAGTGGCCAGTGAAATAGAGGCGAGATGGCCAGTGAAATAGAGGCGAGGTGGCCAGTGAAATAGAGGCGAGGTGGCCAGTGAAATGGGTGCGAGGTGGCCATTACAAAGTGGAATAAAAGGCGGGGTGGCTATTGAAAAGTGAAATCGGTGGAATGAGAGGCGACGTATCGATTGAAAAGTGGTATCGATAGAATGAGAGACTGTATACTATTTGGATATTTTTGTGTTTGATGTTTTGATTTGTGCTTTGATGTTTGACCCAAAATGCGTAGCTCGATGGGCGACGAGGTGGCAGTTTCGATACTGCTGAACTGATTTGGTGTGTAGTCTGGAGTCTGTTAGGACTCAGATCTCAGAAAAAAAAATCCAGAATGAAAATGTACACGATGTCCTTGGTCAGGAGTGGCCGAACTATAATATCTCTTTCTTTTTGCAGATAATCCATAATGGGCGGCCTATTACACGAGGGCGTGTAATACGTCAGGAAGGCCGTGTCGGAGGGAAGCTATGACTATGACGACATGACGATGTATTGTTGACAGGATGTATAACGCACAATATCATTTGTTTACATTATAATCACTTCTAAAATTCTTAATGTAATTTAATTAGATTTGTTAATGTTTCTATAACTTCAAGATTGTTCTAACCTAATAAAAGTTATGAATATTGTAATTTAATAAACGACCAATCAGAGCAGAGCTTATGGCGGAGCGGGGTCGGACGCCCTCTATACTTTGAGTAGTATCTACTTCGGTAGACTGAGGAGTTTTTGTGGCACATTCGGTTGATGGCAGCAGGTCGAGTTGGACGTTAGAGTATTTTAAAGAAAGTGTTTTAAGTTAGAAGTATGAGCGGGTGCCCTGAACCCGCTGCTCGGTCTAAACTATGTCATAATGTTGATCAAATCTAAATTAAAAGTGTATAAACCGTGGTTATTGTGTTTTATGCTCGCATTTCATCCTGATGACGCCCACTAAACCTGAAATAACTAAAGATGTCGTGAGAACGAGGCCGTTCTGCGACATATATATATATATATATATTACAACATACCTGGCATAGAGTGAACTGTACCTATTTGGTACCATCGCGAGACATATATTTTTGCTATATATTATAGTACTCATTTTTTTGTTGTCGTTCAATGTGTCTCACTATATTTAAAATCAAATATATTTTTTTTTCTTTCTTTTCTCTCTCCTACTTTTACGTCTATAGGCCACGTAATAACCATTTTTCATTAGGTGGGCCGTCTGTTTACCAGCTTCACAATAAAAAAAGTCATCGATCTTCTTACAGATAGCCTCGTTTCAGATTTTATCCATAACAGTTTTAAGCATAGCTCGATCTCTAGTTCAATAAGAAACAGAATTATGGACCAAATAAAATTTTACATTGTGTTGTATAAGGCTCTTAAAACTGTCGAATAATGCTGTCCATATAACGGAAGTTAACCCCAAGTGCCATCCTTGTTACCCTCGCACTGACCTCGAGGGTCTTAAACCACAGGTAATGAATATTTAGGCACGTCGTAAAAAGTTCAGGTTTGGTACGTAGGAACCAGCACAGACGACAAACTTTATGGTCGTGAATATAGTTAACAAATTTATTTTGACAGATTCATAGTTTTAGGGGTCCGACCCCTTTGAGGAAAAAGCAAAGACCTTATATGACGGTCTTGTCCATGCTAGACATGCTGAATCTTCATTCAAAAACATGGGCGTAAAACCTAGAAACACTTCCAACGACAATTAATTATAACAAGATCCATTGAGTATTTTTTGAGATAAGAGATTTTTCAATTGATGATAATAGAATGATCCATATGGTTTTAGGACTTTAAACAAATGCTGGAATGATAAACAAATGAGTAACTCAACTTTACATGTAGTGTATGTGCGGGTACTTCGCGCGTACTACATATATATAAGGCGCGGGTAAAGCCTGCCTTGGTCACTTATTATCGACCCGCCGGGGTTGTAACACATTATAATATTGTCGAGAGCCTTTCTAAAGATAGAACGGCATAGTAAATACGCATTTCATGAAATGCTACAAATTTGTTAAATTTTCTTATTTTTAGACAAAATATATATATATTGCTCACCAAATACAATAGCAAAACTGCACGGTTACAATATTGTCTTGGTACAAATTGGCTGCCTTATAGTTTAAAGCAATCTCTTCGAGGTAACCCAACTTCCTACTAATATTACATACGCGAAAATTTATAAGAATGTATGGATGTATGTTTGTTACTCTTTCACGCAAAAACAACTGAATGGCTTTTGATGTAACTTTACAATTATATAGCTTACACATCACATAGGCTATAATTTATAAAGACATTGAGACGTAAATTATCCAAAATATAATGAATTTCCATCACCACGTGGGTATTAAATAGGACTGAATTTCGCATACTTAACCTACTTTATAAATTAAATATTATATATATATATATATATATATATATATATATATATATATATATTAGTTGACACCATAAGAGTTAAGCATTATTGATTAAAAGTAATGTTTTGGAGTAAGTGCTTATCCAACAGACAGGCAAACAGCTCACCTAATGGAAAGCGGTTACCATCGCCTATGGATATTTGTGACACCAAATGTTCTAGCTATGAGCTGCTATGTCTCTAAAGGGAGATTGGATCCTGGTCACTAATACCGGAACACAACTCAAAGTTGTTATTGCAGGGTACTCTCAACCAGGGGTGGTAGCCATTTAAACGGGCAAATACCCCTACCACCTGACTGTGGATTGTTTTGTCGCCTGTTACGACAATCCTCCCGGCCGCAGGCAATTGCATTCATTCTCCATTTCTGCATGGATAAAAATTAAATTTACAATTAAAATTAAATGTAGGCAATCTTTTGGCCTCTCACAGTAAGAGGTAGGGTATTTTTACGTTTTACAGCCTGCACTGTAAAGGCAGATTTTAGGTGTCGGAGCTCTGGTGACGTAAATTTATTTTTAAACCACTAACTTCATTAACGTGCAAATGCTTGTACTTTATTCCACGGCAATTTAACTGACAGTGAATTTTGAAACGAGATTTTTCTTATGCATTTAACAGATGATAAATGGTTATGCTTAGACTTTTTTTTCCAACTTATTTATCTGTATAAAAACACTGTTTATAAAGATGTTACAAAAAATTACCAGGTACACGTGTTTAGCCTGAATGAAATACAACTTGTGCGATTAATTACGCCTTTTCAGAATAATTAATTACAAATTATTATTACTTAGGACAACATTATCAATTATACTCTAACGCTAGCTTTTGCCCTCGACTTCGCACGCGCAGAGTTATCCTAATCTCATCAAAATTCATTCAGCCATTTGGACGTGATTGAGCAACAAACATCCATCGAAAACTTTCGCATTTACAATATTAAATAAAGATATTAATAAATCCGTAGAGAGATTGAGTCTGTACATCGATTTAAAAAAAACCCCGAAAATAAAACATTTAGAACATTTGCTTGTCTGTTCCTCTGTCCGAGTATCACGTAAAAAGCACTGAATAAATCTGTTACGTCACGATTTTGGAAGAAAAATACAAGGAGAGAGACATTTGAGAAAGGGATAGATGATGAACAAAAATTCTAGAATGGAGGGAAGGAAAATACAGCGATAAATAGATGTTTAGAAAGGGATGCATAGTAGATAGTAATTAAAAAAATAACGAAAGGTAGATCGTAATTATGGATTCCAAAAGATTCTTCCGGGTGTATAAACAGTGTAAGGCGCGCCTACTAGTGACTTCAGTTGAAAACAGCGAAGTATCATACGAGAGAATTTGAAGAGAAGTTTAATAAAAGAAAGTGACAAATTTAGAGAGTTAGAAGTAGAGTTTAGTGGGCAGTTTAGTGAAGGAGCAGTTTAGCATAGTTTAAGAGGAGATCCAGAAGCGAGCTTCGCGCGGTAAATTCGGAGTGAGCACTTCGGTAGCAGGAGGTGGTCTACGATATATCAGCGACGGTATTATGAGTGAGAAATCTCTTCGTCAGGCCAGTGCGTTGTTAGTTGTGCGTGAAGGGGCGACCCTTTAGTTGAAAACTGGTGTTCCCTTCCAATCCTAAATGCGTACCCCCGCTCGCACGTAACAATAATAAATGGTAGTCACTCGGATGGCTATAATCATATATATTAAATCTTTCTTATATCTATCTACATATATATAAAAGAAAGTCGTGTTAGTTACACTATTTATAACTCAAGAACGGCTGTACGGATTTGGCTGAAAATTGGTGGGGAGGTAGCTTAACACCAGGAGACGGACATAGGATACTCTTTATCCCGTTGGAACCGGTAGATGGCGCTGAGATCGGGTTCTAGAATCCTCCTAATCTCCTAAACCGATTTTGGTGATTTTGTTTTTGTGTGTTTGAGTGGGTTCCCGGATGGTTTAGATATTCACAGTTCGAACCAGTAGGTGGCGATGGGATCGGGTCCTAGATTTTTATTTTTTCAAATCAGGATAACGTCTGCCGGGTCCGCTAATATATGATAAATGTTAAATTTCTGAAACTAATGATAAATGATTATGATACGATATTGTTTGCTAAAATGATTAGACCAGGGCTGATGAAGCCTTTGAAAATAGTATAAAGTGAAAAAAATTATAGTAAGATGAAACCCATTGGAAAAGGAAGTATAACAAAAATGAAAGGAAAAATAATTTACAGGCGATGTGGGGTCGGAAATGGAAGGGGGTGAGTTTTTAAGGGTAAAAAACGGTTTATCTCGATATCCAGCAAAACTACAAGTCCTATGAAGAAAAATTTAATCGGCAAAGTTGTAGGTAATAAAAAGATCTACAACTTTTGTATTTACACTTTTTTCACATAACCTCAAAAATGTGATAAATTCAAAAAACCAAATTTTTACTTTTTATTTGTTTCTTTTACAAGCAAAATTTATTTACGAAATTTGGTGAATGAAAACTTACCTTTTTATGTCCCAAACACGGTGTAATTTTTATTTATACTATTTATTTTTCACCTTATTTTGACTTAATATTGAAAAAATTCTGCCGTCAAAATAATCAGCTTTTTATAAGTCTGTGGGCTTTTTGTTCGTTCCAATCTCTACTTTATGATGGTATGAAAAAAAGATAACAACGTACGGGCAATCAATGTGTTGTCACAGCCCTTTTGTGAAAAACATACATAAGCTGTAAATTAAACAGAAAATACTCACAAAATCTAGATTTAAAATTAACTCAAAATTGCGAAGTAAACAACTTCCCTTGCGCCCGCAAAATTGTTTTTAAAATGACTTCACTGGCTCGTAAAGATCTGGCGCAGAGTCCTTAAACTTCATCACTTGAGAACTTAAATTATCCGGGGAGGACATAATTCAGATAAAAAATATAACACTAGCTGCTCAGACGAGCAGTGGAAAAACCATATTTATTGAAGTTATACTTCTTTTGGCGCGTTAGGGAAAAATGATAATAGTAAATTTTTAATGCGCGCGCGCACACCGTCACGAAAAACCGACACCCTGAAGTTAGCTATAGTCAACCGACACCCTGAAGTTAGCCATAGTCAACATTTTAGTCTTTCTATTGTTAGTGTCGTTTTTTCTACAAACGTAGAATAAGGCGAAAGATAAATTTTTTGAAAAGATTTTTATCTTGTTACGCCAAAGAAGTATAACTTTTAACGCGTGTACATAAGTATACACACCCTTTTTTTTAAATCTGACCATACAGCATAACCATGCCACTAGCGGTTCTAACTTTGACAACAAAAACACAGGACCACAAAAAAATTGTTTGTGTGCAGTTCACACGCAGTAGATTTTTTATTTATTTATTTATTTATAAGAAAACTTCAGAGAATATACTCACAGATAATTATTCTCTAACTTTTATTAATATAATTATAATTCCTTTAGCCTATATCCGTCAACATGTTATAATTCAAAATAAACTTCCTTAAGTATCACTTTCAATTTTTCACTGTTTTAGTCTAAAAAATATTATTATCAGTTTAATTTCGGTCCAAATAACTGGATGGCTACCAACTCTGGTCTAGAGTCATCATCATCATCCGAGCGTTAAATTCTGGTTGCGTTTGTAGCGTTCACTCCGACGCCCAGGGTCCGCTTTCCTACTTTTCCAGTTCGCACGGTCTTCAGCATCCCCCGTTTCGAACCATTGACATGCACGTCATCCTTCACAACGTCAAGCCAACATTTCTTGGGCCTTCCCCTTCGACCGGGACCTGGCGAAGGCGGCATGGCAAGACATTTGTTCCCCACATAATTAGCCCCTGGTCTAGAGTATGCCGCCATAACAACCTTGAGTTGTGTTCCGGCATTAGTGGCCAGGTTCCAGTCTCTCTCAATCTGTCTGCTGAAAACATGCAATAAAAAAAATTGGACCTATGTTTAATCACCAGTTTTATTGACTCTAATCTGTGCTGCACAATGTAAAATTCGTATCTCATTCTCTCGCAGGCTTAGTCCTATAGATTTATATGTTTATCTCTTTTCAGTGTCGCTTTTTCGTTTCATCGAGTTTCAAATCACAACAATTCTAAGGAAGTGTCACTTCGAATAAAACCTTGTGTGTGCTGGATGTTAAACTATCATTTTCTGGCGTATTTTTTGCTGCTTCACACGAAACCGAAGTCAAAATTGCGGGTCAATGAACATATAATAGAGAAAAACCCAAAAGATCTAGTTTTTTATCGATTACTAGATGTCCCGGCAGACGTCGTCCTGTCCGGGAAAGCTTCAATCGATATGCCAACAGCAGCGCCACCTACCGGGTCTAATTGTGAACCAACTCGGAAACCTTCTTTGGCTCATGCACAACAACTTTGCTAAAGATCATCACATGATCAAATGTATAGTTTACGATTCTATAAAGGACGAACAGACAAACATTCATTTTTATATTTTTATATGTAGGATAAGAAGAAGAAGATACCCACAAATATATTCAGAGAAAGGCTACACAAATGACTGTTACTGTATAAATAGGTTTTTACTCCGTCAACGAATTTTCAGGGTAATTGTCAATTTTTCACTACAGTCGTGTGGTCTTAAGTTCAGTACCGTATTAAGTTTCATTTTAATTAAATTAAAAAGAAAATACTATGCCTATGGAACCCAAAAATAATCATAAACCTCATCCCAAACCCCTCTTGAACTAACATTCAATTAATTTGCGAAGTACCCTCTATATTCGGAGCTAATTGTGAGAAAATTAATAAGGACTACCCGCCTTTTTATTTTGATGCGAGATAAACGAGTTTAGTTTGAAATTAATGGTCGGAATTCTGTTAGCAGCTGCTTGCCGTTGCTAAAAATGTGCAGAATAAATTTTCAGGGTTTTATTATCGTTTAGTACCAAAGAGTGGTTGAGTGATCTAAGCACTGTTCGCCTTACTAATTTGAGCAGAGGGCTCGGGTTCAGCTACTGACATAGTCTTTGTACATGCATAAAATAATAATAGTAGCCCTTACATATCCAACTGCTGGGTTCGGGCCTACCGTTATAGAGGAACGGACATTATAATAAATACAGCATATATTAATCTGGGATAATGCATTCTAATTGTGAAAGAATTTTTGAAATCAGTCTAGTCTACTCTAGTCTTTTTGATTTTATTCGTTACAAACATACAAGAATACAAATCTGTCCTCTTTATAAGTATTCATACACGCAACATTTTCTTTTACTCTAGTTTATATATTTTACTTTATAGCATGAGTTCAGCAAATAGGCAGACAGCCCATTGGTGGAAAGCGGTTCCCATCGCCAATGGACATTCGCAACACCAAAGGTGCTGCAAATGTACTGCTAAAGGGGACTGGAACCTGACCATTGATGCCGGAACACAACCCAAGGTTGTTATGGCGACCAGGGGTGGTAGCCATCCAGATGGGCAAATGCCCTACCTGCCTGTGGGTTGTTTTGTCGCCTCTTAAGACAGGCCGCACGACTGCAGGAAATTGAATTCTTTTTCTCCGTTCCTGCATGGATAAAACCTAAACTTCGATATTTATACAGAAAGTATAAAGAGGAACATTAGTTCTCTTTATGATAGGAGGAGCTCTTCGAGTCAACGACGTCAGAACCATCAGATGCGACTCTGTTTCCTGAAGCTCTGACATACGGTTAGTTGGAGGGTCCGAGCATGCCATCGGGAGTCCAAGACTATCCTACTGCTATCGTGGAGCAGTCGGGTGTCCATGACGGATTATACCTCGAAAAAAAGAAGGGATAAGAATCTGGCTACTGATGCCGGCACACAACTCAAGGTTGTGATGACCGCATACTCTAGACCAGAGATGGTGGCCACCTAGACGGGCAAATACCCGACCTGCTGTGGGTTATTTGTCACCTCTTACGATAGATTTCCCAGTCGCAGAAACTAGTATTATCCTCCGTATTACGTATAAAAGTAACGTTGAGATCAAACAAATATTAAGTTGTATTAATAACAAGAAACCGCGTCCATATTTTCTTAAGTAACTTAAAGTTGTTTAACTTTATCCAACAATCTACCTAAAAGCTAACTTCATTCATACAAGAAATACAAAGTTTGTCTTTCATTCATGAAATTTAAGTTAATTAACCGTCTTTGGTTTACAGACTCCAATGACAAGTCTTCTTGTTTAATATATGGGGGAACGTCTACTTCGGACAATTTTTGACATTCTCGTTTAAAAAAAATAACGATGAGCAATAAGGCGTATCAAAAATGCATACATGGAAAGATCAGTTACTCAACTATATAATGCATTAATTAAAATTGTAAATATTCTATAAAGTTCGGAATTATAGCTGTAGAAAAAAAGGGAAAATTGCCCAAGTCGGACATTCTAGGATGAACAGCTGACCCATGAAGATAAATTTGCTGTAGTGAGTTTATTTTTTTTTGTATTCCAGGAGTTCAATAGACAGGCAGATGGTCCACTTGATGGAAAGCGGTTACACCAAAGGTGCTACAAATGCGCTGCTGCTCTCTTAAGGGACATTGGAACCTGGTCACTAATGCCGGAACACATTTTAAATAATTCCCAGAAAAATTCCCGCAGGATTCCCAGGATAAAAAGTAACTCAGAGTTTAAGTCTACGATCGCTGATCGACAGCTTATCGATCAGCGAAAGCCGCCTCGAAATTTTTACGTGAATTTCAACCAAACAGACAAGAAATCTAAAAAAAATGCATCATGTTCTTCATCGTTTAATGACACAGCAGTGTTAAGAATTTTCTAATATTATCGATTTATCAATAAGGAAATCCTTAGCATTGTTACATGGCGACTTCTTTAGTTTGCTTTGTGTTTAAAATTTGCAATTAGACAAGGGCCTATTGTTGTACTTATTTGTGGCCGCAGGTGTGCCGATTACGGTTTCTCGGAAACGTTAGTCCATGCGGTCTATTGTTGTATTGTACAGTTTAGTATAAAACGATGCCCGAACGGAGGGGGGGGGGGGGGGGTGAGGCAGTCAAGCGACGATAACGATGCTAGCAACACGTGTCTATACTTGACAAGCTATATAGTGACGGGTTTTGCGCGTGTTATTGAATCGTGCAGTTTGTACTGGTTGAGTCCAGTTATATTTGTGCCTGTGTTATACGTGTTTGTATAGTTCTAATAAATTCTATAGTAATTCCAATGGCATTCTAATACGAGTCGTGAACTCGTAACAGTATATTACCAATTCGTTGTTGTCCGTTTACATTCGGAAGATGATAATGTTAGAATTACGGAACCTTCTAGAAGAAGACGATTGTTACACATCTCACAGATGATTCACAAAACTTCAACTAAACACAAAAACATGGAGATAGCAATCTGTCTTCAGTGCTTTTTATGAGTTATTTATTGCAACAATATATTAGATGTTGTGTTTATTTATCAGTTATTTATGACCACCATTATTCATTCCACGGTGTCGCAAGATCTTGTGTATGTTTTCTCACATCTATATTAATAATGTCAAACTTATATTACATGACTAATACATTACGCCATTTTGAATGAATACTATGTGATTTTTAAATATATATTATGGATGGTGGAAATTTGTCATTAAGGTGATATGAGACAGTTAATTTTTAACCGACTTTAAAAAAATGAGGTTCTCAATTTGTCGTGTAAATATTTTTTGTTATGTGTTCAGCCATAACTTCTTTGTTTCTCAAGCGATTTTAATGATTTTGCGTTGGTGAATCCAACGTAAAGCTGCAGGATATTTTCATATTAATTTTATTGTTATAATACTATCCGTGCAGGAACGGAGAAGGAATACAATTTCCTGCGGCCGGGCGGCCTGTCCTAAGGCGACAAAACAACCCAAAGCCAGGTTGTAGGGTATTTGCCCCACTGGATGGCTACCACCCCTGGTCTAGAGTATGCCGTCATAACAACCTTGAGTTGTGTTCCGGCATTAGTGACCAGGTTCCAGTTCTCTTAAGAGAGCAGCAGAGCATATGTAGCACATTTGGTGGTAGAAATGTCCATAGGCGATGGTAACCGCTCTTCATCAAGTGGGCCGTCTGCCTGTCTGCTGAACTCCAGCAATAAAAATAATAAAAAATCGGAGAAGTATCAAAATTTCGCATACTTATAGTTTATGTAGAAAAGAAGCGACTAATGCTCATTTTTTTTAAATTATCCATAAAAAATACATTACATCAATAAAATAAACATTACACACACATCCATGTATTTGACACACACACGCATATATACTTTTACTTATTGTTCAAGTTCAAGTCAAATTAACAGTGTAACCTTGGCGAAATCTGTGATCATAGAAGTATATAGTCTTTGACATTAATTATTATGGTCGAATTTCGAGCACGAGTGACCAACAGTAATCTATTAAATCATGACATTATTTACGAGTAATACTACAACGGTAGCTTCATAACATCTCCTATAAATATACGTCAGCTGCCAATGTCAACAATACATACACACAGACCCAGTACACATACACACACTACATACATCATACTTCACTCTGACTTCATACGCCTTTGACATTGACAATATTTTATAAATAACGACTTTCATACTTTATATTTTTAAATTGACTACAGTCGTTTTGTTTATTTGACTTAATTTTGATGACATAATTTCGATTTCAATTAGATGAATTTAATTTATTCTCTTTGTATACGTTTGACATACAAAATAAGATCTATTTATTATCTCAGGTGCTGCTTTTAATATGTATCGTCTTTTTTAATGTACAGTGTAAAACTGTGTGATCGTTGTTGAGTAATAAATAAATAACACTCAAAGGAGTCTGGGGTCCAAATTTAACGAAAATTAAAGCGATATCATTAGATTTTTAAAATGAATTACCCTAGTCAGGAATCAAATCCGCTGGTTTTGAAAATAAAATCAATTTGAAAAAACTTTGTACTCATTTTTACGAAAATTGCGCGGACGGAGGAGTATGAAATTTCGCACACTTATAGTCTTATAGAGGAGTGCAGAATGCTAATATTTGTTTAAATTATGCATAAAAATACATTTATTCAATAAAAAAATATTTGACACACACACGCAAATATACTCTTTTGTTTATTGTTAAAGTCAAATTAACAGTGTAGCCTTGGCGAAATCTGTGATTATAGAAGTATAGTCTTTGACTACAGAACCTTAATGATGTTCAAACTTATAATTTAAATTAATTATGGTCGAATTTCGACCACTGAGCGACTACTGCTTATTATTATTACACCAAATTATAGTGTAAGCATGAACGTGAAACACGAACGGGCTGTGGAATTTTGCATAATTATGGATTCTATCTATACTGTAGATCCGCACTAAGAAAGTATTTTTGAAAATTCAACCCCCTGAGAAATGAACAAGGGGATAAGATATTGATGATAATTTATTTGAAAATCCATCATGTTCAAAGTAAGAAGCATAAAATTTTATGTACGGTCGCAGAATGAAAATTTTCATCACCTTAAAGTCGACTTTTGTTTGCACGAGTACAAGCAACAATACCGTCAACATTTTATATAGAAACGTGAGAAAGGAAAATTGCAATGTTGACAATGACAGATGTTGAGATTAACAACAAGAAACAAAGAAGATATAATCACTACGCTTAAAATAAATGAAATGAAAAAACCAATAAAAAGATTTACATGTCTAAACAGACTTCTGAGACAACATAGAAGATCAAACAACTTTGATCAACTTAATTTTAAATAATATTATTAAATAGTTAAACATCATTTTCTGTGGAACAGTCTGTTCTGCGACTGACTTAATTTGAAAAGGAAAACTACCAAACATTTTCATACCACGACTCTACTCGCATCACACGTATACAGGCGTTTTCGGAAATTCTACCGCTAAGGTGGTGAAAAAAGGGGCTTTACGCTTTTTTTAATATATGCGAGTGAAACCGCGAGCAAGAGCTAGTTTTGTATAGTTAAGGATTTGACCTTGACGGCTACTTGAAACATCCACCTGTATATATTTGTCATATTAAGACCCAAGTATGCTTGCCCAATTCCCTGGCCACGTGTGTACCTTGTACTTAAAACACTACACAACGTGGTACACAACATAGCACTTTGGCGAAGCTGTTAACAAGTGCTCGCGCTAACATTGTATTACCAAGGAAATATCGTTGGCACAATATTATTCTTATTTTTCAAAACTCTTATGATACAGGGTTTTCTCTGAAACCCTGGCTAACTGTTTGCTAAATGCTAGTCGCTCCCGGATAATTTACTTAATTTTATCCCGGAAACATTCCTTTAAATGCAGAATGATGGAAAGCGGTTACCATCGCCTATGGATATTTGCAACACCAAAGGTGCTTACAATGTGCTGCCGCTCTCTAAAGCTCTCTAAACCCTCTTTCCTGATAAACGAGAACATACAGGCACAAAAAAATTATGCAGACGAGGTAATGACGACCGACTGATGGCGAGTCAGCCATATTGAAACTCAGCAGCAGAGTACAACAGTAAAATAGTTGGTTTTGCGGTCAACACGCCTACACAACGCTATAACTAGAGTAACTCCCCTATGTATGATCGGAACCTTGAAGATACATTTTTTTGGACGATGAGAAATCCACTTTCAGACATCTCAGCGTGTCGTCACAGTGACAGCGAACATTGGAGAGACCTTTTTTGGACGATGAGAAATCCACTTGCAGACATCTCAGCGTGTCGTCACAGTGACAGCGAACATTGGAGAGATTTTTTTTGGACGATGAGAAATCCACTTTCAGACATCTCAGCGTGTCGTCACAGTGACAGCGAACATTGGAGAGACCTTTTTTGGACGATGAGAAATCCACTTGCAGACATCTCAGCGTGTCGTCACAGTGACAGCGAACATTGGAGAGATTTTTTTTGGACGATGAGAAATCCACTTGCAGACATCTCAGCGTGTCGTCACAGTGACAGCGAACATTGGAGAGATTTTTTTGGACGATGAGAAATCCACTTGCAGACATCTCAGCGTGTCGTCACAGTGACAGCGAACATTGGAGAGACTTTTTTTGGACGATGTCCACTTGCAGGCATCTCAGCGTGTCGTCACAGTGACAGCGAACATTGGAGAGACCTTTTTTGGACGATGAGAAATCCACTTGCAGACATCTCAGCGTGTCGTCACAGTGACAGCGAACATTGGAGAGACCTTTTTTGGACGATGAGAAATCCACTTGCAGACATCTCAGCGTGTCGTCACAGTGACAGCGGACATTGGAGAGATTTTTTTGTACGATGAGAAATCCACTTGCAGACATCTCAGCGTGTCGTCACACTGACAGCGAACATTAGAGAGACTTTTTTTGGACGATGAGAAATCCACTTCCAGACATCTCAGCGTGTCGTCACAGTGACAGCATATGGAGACCGGCCAGTTGCCGAAATACCCACTAATACTCCTCGTGTTCCTTCCACTCGCTTAAAGAAGGGAAGCGGCTACCGCCTGCCTGTGAGACTTGGAAAGATCTACGTGAAAAGTGGACTAGAATTTCCCTGACTGCGAACCCTAAAACCGACTTAGTCATATAAATATTACAAAATTAAATTATGTAATAAACAATTTATAAACCATGTTATTTCAAACTTATGCTAACTAATCTCGTCCTAAATTCCCACATGTTTGTTTTAAAAACATATCAAATCCCTTCAAATAAAGTGTCCGAAAATAATTTTATAGTTTTCACAAGTAATCCCTTTCATCCAGTGGAAGGTATAAACATACAAATAAATGTTAGAAATTTTATATGTATATTGATGAAAGACGTATTTGTTTTTTTTATTGCAAAGTTGGCAAATAGGTAGACGACTTACGTAATGGAAATTGGCGAGGAAGACGCCTTGCCAGCCTTTGGGATGCAAATTAGGGAATCGGATAGCAAGGATAGGATAGAAGAGGTGGTATATAGGGCATGAGATGGAGGAGTCACGTAGGGTTGGAATAGAATAGAATAATATAGAAAGTATATATTAATACATGAAGCAAAAACACGGCAAAAACTTTGTACCCCTTTTTACGAAATATGCGCGGACGAAGAAGTATGAAATTTCGCACACTTATACTTTATATAGAGGAGTGATAGGAATTAGTAGTAGTAATAATTCAATGCTTATAATATTCAAGGTTCTCTCTCACCTTCCCTGGGATCCACTCATCAGATCCTGACTTGGTGACAATGGGTCACCTCAGCAGTATACTGTTTCGAATAAAAAAAAATGAAAATCAATCTACTATTGACGGAGATATTATGTAGCAAACATACAATTTTTATGCCCGACTTCAGAGTCTAGAACTCTAGAGCATAGACGCAAAGTCATGGGGCTGTCTGCTATCGATAACATTTCTGGGAGTGTTCCTTAAAATTGCACGAGCTGATTCCTCTATACCCTTTTTTTTAACAGGGGAAATCCGTTTGAGGACCGTAGGCCGCGCGAGAGGGAAAGGTCGCGGCCCGTGTGTGGGATTCGCCGGGTCGGGGTGGCACTGGCACCCCACGTTGAGATGGAGAGAGAGGGATGAGAGATACCCACTAAAACCCCTGAGCGATCACGAGAGTCCTTTGTACAGGCTGTGGGCTCGCTCGCGCATTCACCACCAGCCTGGACAGACGGTGGCCGGCCCCTTGCGGGCTGGCCTCTCCATTTGGTAGCCGGAGATTTGGGTCTCTCCGGCTTCTCTACCTCACCGCGAGGTGAGAGAGGGCACGCGGGTCGGCGCGCGTCCCTCCTCTCCGACCTTTATGTGCGGGCGGGTCCGGTTTCCCCACCGGTCGCTCGCACGACCGTAGCCTACGTCCATGACGACTCTCAGACGCCGCCGCCGACTCTGACGGGAGGGGAGCGTCGTGGATTGCTCCCTCTCCCGCTCCGCCGCCTCCTTCGCGGACATGACGGTCTCGCAGAAGGAGGCGGCTGCGTTCCACGCGTCGGCGCTCCCAACCATGGCCTTCACCACGGCCGGGAGGGACAAATCCGTCCCGATGGCTGTGACGAGATCACGGCGCTGCTCGTCCCAGGCTGGACACACCTGGAGAGTATGCAGCGCCGTGTCTTCGTCATCGCCGACGCAATGGTGGCATGATTCCTCCATACCCATTTTATGATCGGCCAACTAGACGCACCAATTTGCGCCACCGTTACATGGTGGAAACACCACCAATCAGACCCAAGCGTTTCGCTTCATCTTTTCTGGTATGCACTGCCGAAGAGTGAAATAATTTGCCTGAGCTGTTTTTCCTGACAAATACAATCTTGAAGTCTTCAAGTCACTAGTGAATAGGTATCTTCTAGGTAAGCGTGCGTCATCCTAGCCTGCGTCATCACTCAGCATCAGGTGAGAGAGTGGTCAAACGTAAACCTCTCTCTCTCTCTCTCTCTTTTCTTTCCTTCCACACTCATCTATTCTGACACATCTACTGTCACACCACATATCATCATATCATCCTTCACACAATCCATCCATCTTTTTTGGTCTACAAACGCAAACCTATACTGCCATAAAAAAAATACAAAAGAAAAACTTAGTCGATTGAGAACCTCCTCCTTTCTTTCGGTTAAAAAGCAAGCGAAACCATGTTAAATTTAAAAACACGAAAAATAAATCTTTCGCAAACAAAACAAGATGTTAATTATCTAATAACAAGAAAACTCAACACTTCCGTCGTCAGTTTGATAGTTTCTGTCCGTTGCGTCCGTCGGTTGAAATGTTCCCAAAATCCCGTTACATGTTTTGTTGGCCACGTTGTTTAATTTATTTTGTCAGTTTTAAGATTAGCTGGCAAATGATATGTTAAAGATACTCCATCCATCCGTCTGCACTATTTAAATGTGATAATTACTTTTTAGATAAAGTAATTAATTAATTTAAAAATATTATAGCTGGAGTACAGCAGACAGGCTGACGGCCCACCTGATGGAAAGCGGTTACAGTCGCCTATGGACGTATGCAACACCAGAGATGACATCAACGCGCTGCCGTCCTCGGAGGAATCTACACCCTTTTTGAAAAACTGCACATCATAGCGCTGTTTCACACGGTACGAAAGAGAAACGTTCTAGAGAACCGTTGGGTACATGAGCGAAGCGGCTGGAACACCCAGCCAATGGCGAGTGGTGCGGTGGTAGAAAGAAGACGAAAGTTCCATTCTAAGCAGGTCCTCGAAATGCCGCCCGTTGTATAGTCGGTAGAATAGGCAGAGAGGCGCGAAGTCTCTCCTAAGGCCAAGCGTATCTAGATCATCTTTGAGAAAGGGATCATCAACAACACGAACGGCTCGACGTTGAATACAGTCCAGGGGATTACGCTGGTAGGCGAGTGCTTCACCCCAAATTCAAGTTCAAATCCAAATTCAAAAGTTTTTATTCAAAACTAGCTGATGCCCGCGACTTCGTCCGCGTGGTAAGTTTTTTTAACTTAACCACGGAAACACTTAAATTTTTCGGGATCAAAAGTATCCTATATGTTGACCAGAGATATAAGCTACCACCATACAAAATTTCATTTAAATCGGTGCAGTCGCGTCAGAAATTAGCCCGTACAAACAGACAAACGAAACAAAAAAAACTAAATTAGTTCTATTTTACTTCTTAGATCCCCTGACTCGGTTTTTAGCATTGTTTTCATTATAATACATATAAGTCAAAATTGAATATTTTACTTCCAATTCTATGTACGCCGCTTCGCTACGTGTTATGACTGTTAAGGAGAAGAAGCAGCAAGAAACTCCCCAGCAACACGTCTGTCTAAAAATGGTTTTTCTTTATATTTCTTATTCAGTATACCCACCACTTGTACAGGGCGGCTTGGCAGCTCTGACACGTCGGTTATCTCGATGTGCGGTTTGCATCACTATGTTTTCCTACACCGCTGTTAGCATGTGGTAATTGTAACAATATGCGCATCAGGTCAGAAAACTGACTAAGTGGTGCATGCGTTCCAGCCAGGATCGAACCCGCGCCCTTTGAGTTTTTGACGCGCGCGCTAACCATCGTGACGCATAAGATTATCCATTAATTACGCCACACTCCATACTGTATGTCAATAAAGGCGAAGATAAAATCAAAATCCAATTAAATGATGAAATCTTATCTCCAATCTGACACTTCATCGCTTTCAATTATTTTTAGGGTCTCCATTCGCAATATTATCAATCGTGCTGTCAGATTGTGATTATCTTTGTTTTATTCAAGTTTGTTTACATATAAGGGTTTTATTAATTTTACTTATGCCCGGTTCCCATGTCTTGCTAACCGTTCATTTGCCTCAGTAGCGATTAAAATTTGACAATGTCAAATTTCTGCCGACGTTTATTACTTATTTAGTTTTAAGGCTTGGCAGCTAGGGCTTTAAGCCAGATGTTAGTTTACAATATGGTTTCTTCATTTTCTTAAGCATATGTGTAGCACAGCTGAACTGTAGGTAATCACCTAGTGCCATTAACGGAGTTCTTGTGACCACTCAAAAGGCCACATTCGACTATACAGTTCACATTTCTTACAAAACACATAATTACTACTAAAAAATTATCAATTTCCTACAACTATTGTTCATTTTAGAGTGATTTTACACATTTTTAGAAAATACAAACTGCACAGCACAACATCTCCTTTCAGTTTCCGCCAAAAACTCTCTACCGATGTTAAGGCACGTGGATAAATAGTGTTGGAATCGCCAACAAAAAGTTTTTATTAATTTGGTGTGTCATGGTACTAACCACTAAACATAACTAAATGTTTAAATTTAGAACACAGATGTTCTTTTGTTTTTTATCTGTTTTTTCCCCCCATTATTATTAAAATCAAATTATGATTTGGTTAGGTTAAGTACATATTAATGAATGCATTTTTTATTTAAACATATTTTATTTAATAAACAAAAAACTGAATTCGATACGGAACCAAAAAACCGCTTCCATAGTGTAGCCTAAACTTTTGGCGCTCCTCCACGCGGCCGTGACGCTTTTTCGCTATAGAAAAATCCTAAGAATATAGAAGTTTCACTTCAAAAAATAAAAACAGGATAATTTTCACACAGCCGGCACACATACATGAAAGTATCAAATCAACATTCAAAACTGTGCGGGGTCCAGGCGTGAGGATCAAAAGCCGGGTGGGGTCCTCTTCCTTCCTTGCCTTCACATCTCTCAACAAAACTGTATTTATCAAAAAAATTACCATCGTGTGACATATCTTTGATCATTATCGTTGTCGATTCACTTCCGACCTTTTAGACAATTTTTATTTTTTTAACGTCGCGTTTTATCTTTGACGATAATTTATTCTAGCTAATGGTACCATGACACTGCTGAGATTTTCTTCCTAAATATATTTGGCAGAGATTTCAAAAATACGCGTGAAACGTTGGTTTTACCAAGGTTGTTACCTATCACCCTTGGTTTTTTTTGTGTTTGCTTGTATGCAAACTGGCAAACGGAACACTTGGTGGTAAGTGGTTACCGTCGCCCATGGACATTTGCAACACCAAAGCTCCTACAAATGCGCTGCTGCTCTGTTTAGGGAGACTGGTGACTAATGCGAAACACAACTCAAGGTTGTTATGGCGGCATACTCTAGACCAGGGGTAGTAGTTATCCAGTTGAGCAAATGCCCTACTACCTGGCTGTGGGTTGTTTAGTCACCTCTTACGACAGGCCGTCCGGTCGCAGGAAATTGTATTCTTGCTCCGTTCCTGTACGGATTTCTTAGGACGGATTATCAACGGGTAGGAACTCCTTCGGAAGGTACGTTTTCTGCACTCCGGCTCCGGCGCGTCCTCATTTGGCGGGAGCGGAGCAGGCTGGTATGCTCACGTTCTCGTCCACGTCCTCCTTGGCGAGCATGATCCGCTGTTAGAAGGATGACAAAGCGTCCCATCCGGGAGTTTTCTAGCATTTTACGCGTACAGCGATCCAATATGATTAGAATCGCATATATCGCGATACGAGTTCCCGTGTTGGTTGGCCATCCGCTTGGCGCTGTGCCAGCGCTTTGATGTCCCCAACATGCTAATCTATATCATTGAGATCGCGACGAATCATGTTTCGCGATTCGCGAAACTTTTTTTGTTGTTGTCGTTGCGGTCTACAAGATCGCTTTATTTGAGTGCCCTAGATAATTATACACACTTCGATATATTTAGTGATGAATGATATACGTTGTTTAAATAAAAACATGGCCCGATATGTTAGGAGAGGAAAATTTTCTCGGTTGAAACATCTCTTATAATTAGATTGTCTATTTATACGAAACAAAAAATCAAAAAAGTGCATCATCTTCTCGATCATTTTATATATAGTCTATTCCAGTTGTCTTTTTTGTCAATGGCTTAAATGTTTAGAAATTAAATGAAAATAAACTTAAATATTATATAAGTTTATTTTCATTAATTTCTAGTAACCCTTTTTACGAAAATTGCGCGGACGGAGGTGTATGAAGGAAAAAATGTACTATTAATAACTTCGAATATTTTTATTTTTTAAATGTATTTTTTAAGTTAATCAATTTAGAAGTTAATATTAAATTTATGAGTAAGCAAAATGTCGGCATTACAGTGTAATGAGGTCGTCTATCCCTTTCACCGTGCCATTAATCTGTGGATAGCTCCACCAGGCACCATTTACTAAACTAATGAATTGGACGACGACTTATTCCATAACATTATATCGTGGGGTGGCTATTTGTGTTAAATGACATTTGGTGAGAGATTTTACCTGATAGGTTTTCTCAATTGTAATATAATAATCCTCCATTTAACGACATATAAAGAAGCTGACTTGTCATAAAAATATTGTTACATACCGACAAGGAAATGCGCACCTGCCTGTCAAAACGCAGTTTATTATCTTCCGCAATACGAATTCTTTTGTTTACTTTGTGTTTAAAATTTGCAATTAGGCAATAGCCTATTTTTATTCTTTTCGATTTTGTTGGCCGTTCGCAGGAATAATTAACCAGGTGTGCAGATTGAGATGAAAACCTCAGTCGAAGCGGTCTGTTTTTAGTTCATTCCGTTTTTAATAATAGTGTTCTTCATTCCGTTTTTAATCAATAAATAATTTATTATACATGTTACAGATTCTGATTCTACAGACTCAGAACAATCGGCGTCAGGCTGAATAAACAATGATTTCTTTAAAAAAATGTTTCACTTTTATCCTCATTTCCATAAACATTATTATTATTCTCATTTCAACTCAATTTCTTTATATTAATTGTTACCTTTTTAGAATAACATATTAATAAATAAATTGTCTACTAAAATATATAATACAACTTTCAAAAAGTTACGCACCCCTGTATTTTCTAATGACCTTGCATTGGTTTTGTTTACATTTGGTATCGCTTCTCGTTGGCCCTACTATAGTGTATACTTAATAATAATGTTCCGTAATATTAGTACAATCAATTTTTTCGCGTATTTTATACTTTCCAATTTTTGTAAATTTAAAAACAAATGCACCACCCCGTGTGAGCTATCGACGCCGATGCTGCCCTCACGCGAACAGTCAGTGCAACTTCCTACACCGCACGCGCTGCATCGACCTTCCTGTTTTTTTCGTCCATTTCAAGAGTTTTCCAAACTATATACTTAGCTAATCCTCTAGCTTATCAAGAAATCGTGCCAGTGACTGTGATTTACAATCCACCATCGAAGGGTTCCCGCAGCACAGCAAGCAAGGTAAGTGGTTGTGCATTTAAGCGTTTGCCAAATTCCGCATTCTAAACCGTACAAATATATACTTATTATTTTACACATGGGTTGTTAAAAAAATCTCATATTGCATTGTTAATACATGGTTTAAACTGTGTACAATTTTCAAGACGTGATGTCTCTAATCTGTTTACCTACTTGCATATTTCTCATAACTGCCGACCATTTGCGGATGTAATCAGAACATAAGAAAATAATGATTTTATGAATGAACCGTTGTGTGTCTGCTTGTTGACTCGGGCCTTATGTGTAGATTCAGTCGCGGTATCTGCTCGGATTTATACAAATGGTTCATTAAAACTAGTCGCTGTACCAGAAATCAGCATTACATCCAACGTAGCTATAGCCAAATGATTTTCCTCTAAAGTATACATTGAATTCAAGTGACATAAGTGCTAGGTTCGTTGTTATAACCAAAAAGTCCATACAACAAAGGTGAAAATGAGTAGGAAAATTTATACATATTCTTCTTCTTCTTTTGGGTTAAATATTATCACAATCAACTTTCCTCCAGTCACATTTCTGAAATGTCACTTAAAACAAATAGCTTTTCGCACTTATATATTATATTTATTTTGTAGTAAAATCGAGTAAAATGAAATTTTCATTTTTCTAGTACATTTTTTGTAGTCAGTAAAATATATTCTCAAAATTGGACCACTTCTGCAATTGTCATGTCCGTCCGCCTGTTCATCTATTTTTTCGTGATCTTCTAGGCGTCGTTAGAGAAATCTTAAAAATTATAACGATGTTTGATTATATTTTGATTAAGGTTATACCTTTTGCCCCCTCTTCATATGTTTTGAAGTATAAAGTGAAAGTTCTGAAAAATGTTATTTTATTATTAACATTTTGTAGTACACTTTATTGTATACACACATTCGACTACAAGAATCAACATACGATATATTTTGTCCTGAAAATTTTCATATTACCCGCGGGATATGAATTGCAAATTTATGCGAAAGAAACAGCAAATACATCTCTGATAAAATATTGCAAAGCTTGCAAATTCTTGCAAAAATAAACAACAATAAACTTGACATGAAATGGACGAAGTCATATTTCATATCGTGACAGCGTACAATGCACCTACCTAACCACGATGTTTCAGGAGCTTTCATTGCCCTTTGCTCGATGCAAAATGCTTAAGTATAACGTCATGCCACACAACAGTTCTTAAAGCATTTCTAACTTGTTTCCATAGATTAATCTATATATATAAAAGTAGTCGAGTTGTTGCCGGTAGACCGAGACGATTAAAGCCTAATTTACATATCCATTACTTTAGTATAATATTTTCTTAAGTTTTCGCGACTTGTATACATAATAAAACTACGTTTTAACGGTTTTCAGCGCGGTAATTTATTTGATTTTGGTTTATCCGACGTTTCGGCCCCTTTTCTTGCGCCGCTTCTTCTCTTCAAGCCACAACATGTTGTGAAGCGGTGGTAAATTAGATTAGGCTCCCATAGAGTAAATAATAACCATAAACAAAATTAAAACTAAATAATTAAAATGAACATGTTGGCGGTAGGCTAAATAAAACTTTAACAATACTCGGTGGACAAATGCCATCCTTGTCGTCCGTGACCACGGCCACTGAAAAGGGGCCGAAACGTCGGATAAACCAAAATCAAATAAATTACCGCGCTTTAAAGAGTTAAAACGTAGTTTTATTATTACTTTAGTAGTTAGTTATTTGTTACCTGTCGTTAGAATATGAATATAGTTATATTTAAACATATCTATGTATTTGTATGGTATGTATATAACGTAAGTATATATCTATTTAACATATAAAGCTTCTGCATAGATAGCATATAAGTATTTATTATTGAAATGTAAGTAATTGTCCTTTACGTTACGTATACATTCTTTATTGCTATTATCGTCACAAATAAATACTGGGGTTGGCTGAAATCAATCGCTTTTTAGCGATAAGACCGTCCTTTGTGCATAATTAGATAAAATTTAGTCCGTTATTACATTTTTGTATCAGTGTACAATAAAGTGTTTTATCTATCTAATTTGCGAAATTGGTGAATCACTGTTTGAATACAATCTTTCATCATCATCAACAAAAACTTTGTACACCTTTTTACGAATATTGAGCGGATGGAGGGGTATGAAATTTCGTACACTTATAGTTTATATAGAAAAGAAGCGACGAATGCTAATATTTTGTTAAAATTATGCATAGAAAATAGATTAAAGGCGGCTTGCATAACGTTCCTTAAATTTATTTAAAGAACACTAAACGCATTTAACACCCTTAAATACGATTAGAGTGTTGCACAATGCAAAATTTGCCGCTAAATATGTTTAAAGAACTGTCAATACGTTTTACACAAAACATTTAAGGGTGTTAAATACGTTTCGTGTTTCTTAAATAAATTTAAGCAACCTTATGCAAGCGGCCCTAAATTTTGTTTATTGATGCCTTGGCGAAATCTGTGATTACAGAAGTATAGTCTTTGACAACAAATTATTATGGTCGCACTAGCTATTTTTAGTTAAGTATAACCGTAAAACGATCTACAGTACGCGACATTCTCGTAAATTTTCGAACGTATGACAACAGCACCCATAACCTTATTCCTTGAAAAGATTTCCACTTAACTTCAGATGCTTTTTCCGTAACCCGACGCCGAGATGCGGATATCGGTTTACCCGTACTATACTTTCATGTGCTTAACTCGGCTTAAAGATTTACGGCTGAAATACAGTAAGAGTGCCTTGCTCGGTTAAAATTATGAGTAGAAATTTAAGAATTTTTTTTAAATTTAATAAATATTATAACATAAAAATTAATTTAAAGAAGAAAACAATTATAACGCTTTAAAGCCTTTAAGCTTCAAACATATAAAGATATTAAAAAAAAAGTTAATTAGTAATGTGAAATGCAATATATCGACGAAATTTGTAATATGAATTTGCATGTAGATCAGTAAAATAAAGATAATCATCAGTAATAAAGGTTTAATAGTTTACATAGACTAGGTATGGTAAAGTTGGCATCAATCGGTAAAGGTTGATCATACTGTTACACGCCGACAAAACTGAATGCATACCTACATACATACATAACTTCACGCCGAGTCCCTTGCGGGGTAGGCACGAACAACAGAGCGCCATTCAGGCTTATTCTTACACACCTCACTTGCTTCTTTGACATTCATAGCTCTTGTCATGCACGCTCGTCTGTTCTTAAGGCTTCTGACATCACCTTCTGCTAGTACACTATCAATTTGATCATGGAAAGTGTGTCATGGCCTTCCGCGACTTCTGGATCCATCCACTTTTACATGGTATATCTGTTTAGTCATTCTTTCATCATACATTCTTTCCACATGCCCGAACCACCGGAGCATTCCTTACCCTCACCCCGACAATCTCTTGCAATGCATAACTGCCTACCATAAAAGATTACACTTTACTACCTTTCCGCATTTATTTATTTATTTAAGCACAAAACAGATTACAACCATTAAAAATAAATAATAACAATGTAATATACAGGGCCAGATTATAATCCAAACTATGCGCTAATTAAACGAACGACAAAGTAGATATACTAAAAAAAATGTTCAAATTAATTTTACAAATAATATATATATATATATATATATATATATATATATATAAAATGAGTGAAAAATCGACAATAGATATTAATACAGATTGTGTAGGAGAATTTTTTTACAATTATTCATAAACTTAAATTGACTAGAATTAAAAATATCAATTAACGCATTTAATTTGGTGAGTTCATTATAAAGGCGACACATTCGAACCAATGGGTTGAAATAAGAAGTATTATTACGATACAATTGAAGGGAAAAAACTGCTGGTTTTCTGCATCGATAATTGGTATTGAAGTTAAGTAAAGAAATTAAATAGGGTGAATCAATACGTCCATGTAACATTTTGTGAAGAGAGATAAGGTCTGAAGTGCTTCTACGATTTTCTAAGGATGTTAGAGAGTAATATTTCAGTCGGTCATGATACGTTTTAAGAGTTCGAATTAAATTATATCTGTATGAAACTATTCGCATGAAACTATTTGGACTTCTTTTGTTTACTTTGTGTTTAAAATTTGTAATAAGAAATAGCCCAGTGTGTATCGTAATCTCTTAGGGCCTATTGTTGTATTGTGATCACTGCCAGGTGTCACGTATTTAAAATACAAGCTGGTTTTAAGAAATTCTCCAATCGGTCGAGTATTGTGTCGAGGCACATTGTGTTTGACAGTATAAAGCAATTCCGCAACGGAGGGGTGCGGCAGTCGAGCGAGAACCACGATCAAGGCGAGACTTGTGTACATTCGGATATCTATTTAGTGACAAACTTTGCGCGTGTTAATGAATCGTGCATTATATTTACACCGGTTGTGTTCAGTTATATTTGTACCTGTATTATCCGTGATTGTACAGCTTTAATAAATTCTATAGTAATTCGAACGGCATTTTTAATTCGAGTCCTGTAACTCGTAACAAAACCTAATATACCATACAGAATCATATTATACACAAATATGATACATCAAACAAATAGCAGCCGTATCAATTGTTTGACCCAAATTTGCCGCAATATATGAGATACATTTCGTTCTATCAAACAATGTTTTAAGAGTAAGTGTTTAAGTGCCTACTCTCTATTAGATAAGGATTTAATGCACGAGTTTATTTGTGTATGATAGACAAAAACATCATTTATATCATAACTGCCCAAAAAGTACCATAATACTGTTACATAGAATGAATTTATTAGAACTATACAAACACGAATAACACAGGTACAAATATAACTGAACGCAACCAGTCCAAACGTAATGCACGATTCAATAACACGCACAAAGTCCGTCACTAAATAGATTACCGAATATACACAAGTCTTACTTCGCTCGTGGTAATCGCTTGATTGCCTCGTCCATCAATCGAGGCATTGCTTTGCTGCACGGATGCAATATGTCTGCCTGGCCGCGTGGACCGAATTTCCTAGAATCACACCTGGCTAATGACTGCCATAAGAGATTACAATTCACAATGGGCTGTTTTTCTAGTCACAAATATTAAACACGAAGTAAACAAAATAATTTCAAATGCCAAAAAGGTAATAAAATGTATCTCTACAGGCCTTGGCAGCGCCGTTATTTGACGTGCCTGAACGTGAGGTGGTTGAAGGATATAAAAGGATATATGGACTTACTTGTGATAATATGATTGAGCTGATGGTCACTATGATGTTGATGATCACGATATCACTCATATGGGTGTTAATATGCACTGGTTCTTCCACTTTATTAATTCATGCGTGCACGCACCGTTTTGTTTTAAATGCGACTCGCGGGGGCACTGCGCGTCTCGCTAATGGCGAGAACAGGGCTGCAGGTGTGAATTCGTCTTTGTCGGCACCTAGGTCGTAACAATACTTTAAAGGCAGTACATTTGTAGCTCTCTAAAGGTAGTCCGGAAATTGGAGACTAATGCTGGAACACAACTCAAGGTTCTTATGGCGGCATATTCCAGACCAGGGGTCTACCACTTGACTAGGGGTTGTTCTGTTGTCTCAGGCCGCCTAGCCGCCGGAAAGTGTATTCTTTCTACGATGCTGTACGGGTAATGATCGTTTAAACTTAACAAGAACATCTTTTTAACTACTAAAGACGAAGTAAAATAAAAAGTTATGTCTTTCAATCTTAGATGAATTTTAAATCTTGTAAAAAGGAAGTTTTCTTAGATATCTCAGCAGTTCTTTTTTTGTTCTAAAGACTTAATAATATCAATTAAAACTTGAGTAAACTTCCAACTGTAACCTCAGTTGGGAGTTACGCAGAAGTTCTGTGACTGTTCATTTTATATCAATGAATTCAAAGTTGAAATCATGATGACTTTTTAAAAAGTCATAAGCATCAACCATATTGTTACAACTTAGGACAAAAACGAATTCCACCAGCATATCTGTAAAAACACATTTTATTATCTATCGGCATTTGAACTTATCGTAATTCTTTTATGATCGTCTTCTTTTGTTTACTTAATTATTGGCATACGTTTCTAGAGGATAGTCTATTGCTCTATTGTAATCGTTTATGGCCGCTTGGGGCAAAATCATTAGCCAGGTGTTGCGGATTACGTCGACTGCGATACGGGCACATTTGTATTTGTGAGGTATAAAACAATGGCTTGATGGAGAGAAGGGGCAGTTCAGCGACAACTAGGACCAAGGCGTGACTGGTGTACAAGCGGGAATCTAATAGTGACGAACTTTGCGCGTTTTATTGAATTCCGATCTTTTGCATTACGTTTGGATTTGTTGTGTTCGGTTATATTTGTACCTGTGTTATACATGTTCGTAAAGTTCTAATAAACTCTATACTAATTCCAACGGCATTTTATTCGAGTCTTGCAACTCGTAACAATATTTTAACATTAATTAGATTTCAAAATCTAACTAATGATACCATAGACAACTACAAACAGTAAAAAAATCCTAATAATATTTTGTCGTTTCGAGATCTCACTACACTTTGTATTGTATTGCACTACAAAGAACGGAGTGGCGTATTTCAATTGATAAAGCTGTTGCTGACTTGTTGCATCGACGCAGGCTTGCCAGCATATCGGTTTTCTATCGGATTCACTTTGGAGAGTGTGCAGCTGAGCTCTTCGATCTGATCCCGCCATCTCCCTTCCATCATCGGACAACCGGACGCACCGGCGGCACCGATTTTAGTAGATATTCCACCTATTAGAACGACGCGCTTTGAATCTAGCTTCATCATACGCACAGCAACGGAGTGGAACTCATTGCCGGAGTCTGTCTTTCCCGATACTCATAACCTGGGTGTCTTCAAGTCCCGTATGAATAGGTACCTTCTAGGTAAGCGTGCTCCAACCTAGACCACATCTTCGCTCCACAGAGGGCAAGATAGCCAACTCAACAACAGAAGCCCTCGAATGTGTCAAAAAAGTACTTTAACTTAGTTTTACTTTAACTTAGTGTTACATACCGACAAAGAAATGCCCATCTGGTTTATTACCTTTACCGCATTTGGACTTATTTTGTTTACTTTGTGTATTTTTGGCAAACTCAGTCCACGCAGTCCATTGTTGTATTGTACAGTTTAATATAAAACAATGACCGAACGGAGGGGTGGGGCAGTCTAGCGAGAACCACGATCAAAGCAAGACGAGTACATTCGATAAGCGATATAGTGACGGACTTTACGCGTGTTATTGAATCGTGCAGTTTGTACTGGTTGTATCCAGTTATATATGTACCTGGTTTAGACGTGTTTGTATAGTTCTAATAAATTCTATAGTAATTCCAACGGCATTTTAATTCGAGTCGCGTAGCTCGTAACATTAGAATAAAAACATCTAAATAAACAGTACAAGGACAATAGGAAGAATGGCCAAAAACACGACCCACTAACCCAGTAGCTGCGATAATATTTGATCTAACAAACAAGCCTGATAACGCTTTCAGTCGACTTCCGATGCAGGATGTTATTGACTACGGCCTGATAGAAACCACTCAGCCAACTAATGCACTTTTGTTTGCTCATATAGATCGCTTTACCTGTTATAAAGGGTGCAATCTGGACTTCTATTACACCTCTACCCCGGCTAGCCTTCACCCATAAATTTATTAAATTTAAAATATTAACATTTTAAAAACTCCATTTTAAAGTTCCGTATCCATACGATCCACGTTTCAAGTGCGGTAATTTATAAACGGACCTCAGATTTGGTTTTTTGGTATACACTCTCAAAATTTCAAGGATGTGTGGGCTAAACTGAACCCTGATTCGGGTTCAGCGTATCGTAATACATAAGCACACAGGGTTCTCGTTAAGAGTACAGACCACTTTTTTCTTTTTGTGGGTCAGTGATGAAAACTATTATTAGACAAGGTAAATTAAGTGACGTATTTTTGATTAAACAAATCCAACAGCGGAGGTTTATCAGCTCCAACGAACCCGTTATTATGCATGATACGACACGCACTAGACCGCTTTTTATCCCTGTAAATGCTGTCATTTCCAATATGTAAGCCGCGCGCAGAATAGAAGAAAAATAAATCTATACATATTAAAAAAACTGTAGAGGTTGAATTTCTGCACAATGATAAAAAATGCTAAAAACCGAGTCAGGGGGATGTAAGAAGTGAAATAGAACTAATTTAGATTAGATTTTTTTGTTTCTCTTTTTGTCTGTTTGTACGGGCTAATCCCCGAAACAACTGGACCGATTTAAATGAAATTTTGTATGGTGGTGGCTTATATATCTGGTCAATATATAGGATACTTTTGATCCCGAAAAATTAAAGAGTTCCCATGGGTTAGTCAAAAAATCTTTCGACGAAGTCGCCGGCAGTTGCTAGTATATAATAAATTTTTGCAACAAATTTATGTGACCTTTTTTGTCAACCCTACTGACCATCGACGCGTGACGTCATGAGGCTATCGGCAATCCTTCCGCGCACGGTTAGTATTCAGAAACATGTTTGTGGTCGAGATAGTGAGAAATGCACTAGTAATTTATACGTTAGAGTTTTGTATGACACATCTCAGATTCTTGAAACTGAACCAACATTTACTAGAAACCTTGTTCATTATCTTATGGAGTCAAACAATTGGAGATAAGACAATATTCATCTTTCTTATCTTAGATTTCAAGAACAGAAGCGAGGACTCAAAGTGTTAAATTAAATTGTTTTCTTAGATTTTGCCTTTATTTAACTATTTTGTTAATTTCTTTTATCTATTCACATAGAAGAATGGCCGAGGATTATAAGCTTGTAATTTTGAAAGACGATGCAGGAAGTCTTTCGAAAACATCAACTGTTGACAGTAGTCAAATATATTTTTAGAATAGAATAGAGTATACTTTATTGCACAGAATATAACAAAATATATTCATAGATACAAGCGTAATGATAATCGCACTGTCGGTAACATTGATTCTTCCAAGAAATCGACATAGTTTAATGCGTTTTGACGAGGAGAAATTTGGACAAGTTCACCTATACCCCCGGTACCCATCCAGGCCCACATGTTAGCTGAAATTCGACCAGATAATTGATTGGGTACGATGTGATCCTCTGTGTATCGCGTATTGTTATAACGCCACAAAGTTAAGCGACCATGTTGAGAAGATCTAAATGATTTTTCATTTGAAAATATGGTATTAGTCCAGTCAAAGTCTAAATAATTACGTGCAAAATTTAATCTTGCAGTTTTGTGTGCATTCTTTTAGTGTACTTTCTTAGCATAATGCCGGTAATGCAGTCCAATACGGTGTAAATGATTTCTTATGGTTTGTAAACAAACGTCGTAACGTTCCGCGAAATCTTGGGTACGAGAAAAAGGATGTTCTTCAAGAATGCCCTCTTCAGCGTGCCGTCTGATCCATGTTCTCACTGTGTTCCGACTTATATTTAACACTCGTGATATTTCTCGAATGCCATAGCCTTCCTCACTGAGCACTACAATCCGAGCTCTTTGTTCTGCGAGACTACCCATTATACAATTTAAATAAATATTTAATTCTTAGATATTGAGTTCTAATTTTTTTCTCATTGACTTTACTTGACTTCTGATATACTTTCAGAATGACATTTTATTTTTTAAATTATAATAATTTTTCTATAATGAAAAGAGTTAGAATTATAAGGCAGATTTCAGTTCGAGATTCAAATTATTTCAAATCATTACTGTTTTATCTAAAACATATCTAGTACAATGATAACAAAGTTTAAAATTGCGTAGTTCTGAGGCTAGTGACGCATTTTTATTAATGTTTATAACGTCCTAAGTGCAACACACACAATAAACCTTACTATTTTGACGGTTTTAAAGGAATTATTAGCAAAGTGGGTCATAAATCAGTTGTGCCGATCGTACATACAATGGGCGGTCTTATCGCTGGGAGCGATTTTTTCCAGACAAACTTTGGATGGACAGAAACTCGGTATGGATGGGGATATGCAATAGATATTTTTTTTATATTTTTTTTTGCAGGAGTTCAGCAGACAGGCAGACGGCCTACTTGATGGAAAGCGGTTACCATCGCCTATGGACATTTGCAACACCAAAAGTACTACAAATGTGCTGCTGCTCTCTTAAGGGAGACTGGAGCCTGGTCACTAATGCCGGAACACAACACAAGGTTGTTATGGCGACATACTTTAGACCAGGGGTGATAGCCATCCAGTCGGGCAAATGCCCTACCACCTGGCTGTGGGTTGTTTTGTCGCATCTTACGACAGGCTGCCCGGCTGCAGGAAATTGCTCTTTCTCTCTATTTCTTTCTCCGTTCCTGCACGGATAGATACTTGTTTGAAAACGAGATTTACCCTTCGAGCTCATTGATGAGTACGGTATTTTGTTTACACAGGGACGTCAATATGCAAGGACCAGGCGATTGTCGCCCTTCCACGTACGATATCGTATGTTTAGTTTACAGGATACTATTGTTTTTCTTGCTTTCGTCAATCGTATCTTCGAGGCAAGATACTTTCTCCGTGTAAATGGCCCTTTACTTTTAAAGTTGGTTTTGTTTTTTGTTAAAAAGTTTTTAATACAGAAAATTCACAAATCCAAACGACAAGTCTTTTCTAAACTGCTTTAAAAAGTTGCGCTGTTACGAGTAAAACGCTTGGAGAATTCCACAGGGAATTGGAATAGCTTGCCTCCTTGCTCTAATTTCCGACTTGATTACAACTGCAGTCTTGTACAATCACGCGTCTGCTTTTTGGTCAGCAAATTGCATTTTCAAAATCCTTATCTGTAATATTCTGAAATTCTAAAAATGCCGTGTATGTATGTATGTATGTACATTGAAGCTATTTAGAAAAAAACAACTGAAATACACTATTAGTCCATTGAAATGTTACAATTTAAGGACCGAATATTGCATTTTTTAGAGGACGCAATTTCATTTTTGGGACATGGGGGCAATAGAAGCTTAACCTCAAGTTTGTGGGGTCGCCACCCTTGTCCCCCGGGCTGCTATCTTGGAAAAAGGGGTGAAAACACTTTTTTCACGATATCTCGGAAACTATGCGTATTACAAAAAATTTGTGGTCATCATTTATAGCAAATTGTTTTGCCTACAAATATGTTTGTGTAATTTTTGCCCTAAATTAAAAATTAAAGAAGTTATAAGCAAAAAAGTGAGAAATTTTTTATAAAAATTTTCTTTTTTGCTCTATAACTTTTTTTATACATTTTACAAAAAAAATACTTCAGACCAATCTTGTAGATGATCTTTTGAGGAAATTTTTTCTCTATATTTTTTTTAATTACATTCATTTAAAACTCTGTTACAGCGCTCCAAAGTTGACCGGGTTCGTCAATGCTCATGAGAATCCTGTCGAAACGAAATGTTTAACTTATTTTCGATTTTTTTATTTATTGTAAATATATTCTTATAAAATTTTTGTTAAATCAACTTCCGCTTTTATTTATTTATTAAGGCATATTATAAATTCAAATTAATCTTTAAATAATTATCTAAATCTAACAATTATTAACAAATACTAAAATATCCTATAAATAAACCTAACTTAAAAATATATATACAATGGTAAAAAACTAAAATAAAAATAAAAAATGTTAAATTCGTACAACTTTGCTTACTAATTATACTATTAATTACTAAAGGTTATAAACGGATTATATGCATTTGCATGTTTGCATATGCCAATGCATATAAATCTATTTTTATAGCGTTATTGCATATTTTGGTACTTTTTCATTGACAGTGCTTATTTCGGTAGTTCTACATGTTAGGCGTCTTGTATTATGCCGACGACACTATTAAAATATTAGAATAAATGATTGAACAGAGTAACGCCCTTCCGAGTTCACTATCGCAAAAGGTTTATGGAAAATTAAATGCAGTTTTGTATAAAAACCCCGGTCTTGAAAAAATAAAGAAAATTGACGCATTTATCAACGGCACCGGACAAACTCTACTAGAAGAAGTCTGCAGAAATGGCGCCAAATTCTGTTCGGTGACGTCAGTTGACGTCGAAAGGTCATTTTCAGCCTATAAATTAATATTAAGTGACAAACGTCACAAGTTTGCTGCAGAAAACCTGGAAAAATATGTTATTGTTTACTGTCACAAGAATTATAATAATTTATTTATTATAATTTATAACTAATATTAAGATATGTTTAATATGTAAATATTATGTGAAAATAAACTTAAATTGTAATTAATCTAATAATAAATGTTTTATTGATTGTGCATATTTTGCCATTTTGATAGTGCATAATTATAATCCGATGTCTAGTTATAAAGTATAAAAGGCGAGAAAGTTAATATTCAAAAGTATTCAGTCACATGTTTTGCACTACAAGTGACTTGGAGATATACGATGAGTATTTAAAAAAAGTTGTCAGTTTTATTATCAGCGAACGCGAGAACATTCACGTTTCTCGTGCATTTATCGCGAGAGTGTGGAGTGCACATAAAAATATGCAAGTAAAAATATCTGCTTCCATAATAAACTGTTGTGTGACCCAACCGAGCGTCATGAGATTAAACACCTTCTTTTCTTACGTTAGCTTAATGTCCTGGAAAGACAAGAAAATTTACATTCATAAGTTCAACGGCGCAATCTTTGTGTATTATTAATGAAAAATACTAGATAATAATAACAATTGCTTTGGAAATAAATGACCGTGTAAGAGTCGGACACGCGCATTAATGGGTTTTTTAGTATATAATACTAATCTTTATTGCAAAAAAATCAGATATAGAAAGTAATATTGTAGTGCCTAATACCCAAGCTAGCCACTAGGCCTGTTTCGGGAATTAGTGCCCTCTCACATTTTATTGATTTATACTGTAATGTTACAACTTAGGTTCCGACAAAAACAAATTCCACTCCTAATCTGTAAAAAACACATTTTATTAACTGTCGGCATTTGAACTAATTATAATCCTATTAAGATCGTCTTCTTTAGTTTACTTATTTTTTTGGCATACGTTTCTAGTTATTTTGAAGAACAGCCTATTGTTCTATTGTACTCGTCTACGGCAGCTTGCGACTGAATCATTAGCCAGGTGCTGTGGATTACGTCGACGGGCGCATTTGTATCAGTGAGGTATAAAACGACGGCCTGATGGAGAGAGACAGCAGTTGAGCGACAACGACGATCAAGGCGTGACTTGTGTACAATCGAGAATCAAATATGACGGACTTTGCGCGTTTTATTAAATTACGACCTTCTGCATTACGTTTGGATTTGATGTGTTCTGTTATATTTGTACCTGTGTTATACGTGTTTGTATAGTTCTAATAATTTCTATAATAATTCTAACGGCATTTTAATTCCAGTCTCGAAACTCGTAACAGTAATAAAAACATATCAGTAACAAAGTGTCTATGTCTAGTATGCAAGCATTGCGCGGGTGTGTGTGTAGGAGCTTCAGAGATCCTAGGAAGTGACCTATGATCAGTATTGATAGTAAGTGTCAAGTAGAAATGAGAGCGCTATGAGTCGTGGATGCAGTCGTCTGATAGCGTGCAGTGCAAACGAAGCGTCGTCGCGCATATGGCGTCATCGCCATATGCGCGATCCGAAGGCGGGCAGACGCCGGAGATTTATTTTGTGAATACAGGTTAAATGATACCAATATACAAAGTAAAACATCACTGCATACTGCCGAATCTGCAGCTTACACTTTGGTCTATTGCCAATTGTGTCTATTGTCAAATCTAAAGACAAACGCAGACAAAGTCACGGACGGCCACTAGTGTTGCAAAAGAAGAAAATTCTCATGTCGTAGTATAATTAACAAACACAACAGAAAAGACCTTAAAAACAAGCAGAAAATTCCATCGTTTGCAATAATTGCTTCCTGTGAACTTATCGGAAAAATTTACAAGAATGTAAATTGTTATGAATAACTCGTTAAACAGGTTTTTTTGCAGATTAAGATAACAAAAGGTAACGTTTCTACTAAACTTAGCATGAAAATATGCGATAATTGTTATTTTACGCTCAGAACTATTGATCGATACCGCCTTCAAATTTTTGAAAGAAATTTTGTATAATAATTTAGCACATTGGAAGTTTTTATTGTTTTCAAGGCAGAAATGAAAATGAAACGAAACGAAAATGTATTGTCTTGTACAATACAGGGTTCATACAATAATATTAAAATACAAAGAACATTTAGAACAGGAGGCGTCCCAAAAGAAACTCTGACTCCAGCGCTAGGTCTCTTTAGAGCCTGTGTGACGGGCTACAGTTGAATTCGCTTCGGTCATATGCTCCTCAGTATACATGTAGTATATAGCTGCAATGTCTTTGTGCATTCTATATGACAATAATATATTCTTATACTAGATTAACGGTTCAAAGTTAGTTATGTTAATATTAACAATTAGTTTTTTGCGTGTGTGCATGAGTGCATGTGTTCGTACGTGTGTGCGTGCGTGTCTATGTTTGTATATCTACAAGGGCCCGTGCCTGCTTCTTGTGTATTTGAAAGGGTTTAAAAGAAAGAGTTAGTGAAACGCAAGGTTTTGCATGCTTAATAATTTACAAGTGGTTACCCAATGAA
Source organism: Dendrolimus pini (assembly GCA_949752895.1). Taxonomy (NCBI): domain Eukaryota; kingdom Metazoa; phylum Arthropoda; class Insecta; order Lepidoptera; family Lasiocampidae; genus Dendrolimus; species Dendrolimus pini. The sequence continues at coordinate 12,160,059 of OX457147.1, read as the reverse complement.
CACAATTTGACTGTGACTTATTAAATTTTATAATTATCTTTTATTTTTAATACGGTCTCAGGCGAATGAATAACATTATAGACGGAACCTACGTGATCTAAAGAAGCGTCAAATGAAATGAAGCATTGTTTTAAACTTGTTGTGTTCATAAAATTTTGTAATATATTTACATATTGTTTGCGTCTCTTTATCTACTGAAAACTTTTCCACCTTTATCCGTACTAATTCGATTTTTTTTAATTATCGGCAGACAAACACACACATTGTATATTAAGCTAAGCAAGTTACGCTTGTGTTATGGGTAATCTCAAACTCATCCGTGCAGGAACTGAGAAAGAATACAATACCTGTGGCCGTGTGGACTATCGTAAGAGGCGACAAAACAACCCACAGCCCATGGTCCAGAATATGCCGTCATAACAACCCTGAGTTGTGTTTCGGTATCAGTGACCAGGTTCCAGTATCCTTTCAGAGAGCAGCAGCGTATTTGTAGCACCTTTGGTGTTAAAAATGTCTATAGGAGATGGTAACCGCTCTCCATCAGGTGGGGGGCGTCTGCCTGTCTGCTGAACTCTGCAATAAAAAAAACAAAAGTGTGCGTCTCGGGTCACCTAACAGAAGTGATAAATTAATCTAAGTTGAACTATTTCATATATAAATATGTTGTTTAACTCGAGAAAAGCTTAGGTTATTACTAAAATTTTATGTATAGCGCGTGGGTTACATTGAGAAATGAGAAGCCTGCCAACCGCTGCCGTATGCGGAGAGAAAGGGAAGCCAGGCAGACCGTCGCCGTAACGCGTTACGTAACTAAGCGGTTTACCCTCCCATAAGAAGCTATCACTTCAATAAATCTACATTGGACCACTCTGGGGCCCAGAAACCTAGACCATAGTAAATAACAGAAAATTCGTTTCCGAAATTTACCAAGCCAGGGATCGAACCCAGGCCCTGTGGGTTCCAGCAAGTTCAGCCGGCTAAGACTTAGCCGCTCAACAGAAGCCATCGTGTATTTAATACTAAGTTCTTGTAATGCCCTAAGGCGTGTTTGGCTTCCTTTTCTAAAAGAAGTTTCCTTTAGCCGGCTTCATTCTGAGAGGTCGGAGCTCTGTCTACCTATTTAGTACGTCTTAGTGTTGGACAATAAAATTAATTACAGTCACGAATATAATTATGATTTCCGATAACTAAAAATATCAATTAATAATGTAAGCCACGACTAATAGAAAATACTATAAATCGACACCTACACTACTCGAAATTAGCACATATAAATTAAAATTACTATCGCAAAATTCATAAAATATAAATTATTTTACATAAATACAATTCAATAAAATTTTGTTAAGTAGGTAAGTAGTCGTCCAACCTATATATTATAATACGTGTAGCAAACACTTTGTACTCCTCTTTATGAAAATTGCGCGGACGGAGGAGTATGAAATTTGGCACGCCTACAGTTTATATAGAGGAGTGCAGAATGCTAACACTGTTATTATGGCTTTAACAATAAACAAAAGAGTATATAGTATATGTGTGTATGTCAAAGAAATGGTAGTGTGTGTAATGTTTTTTTTATAGATTTAATGTATTTTTAATGCGTTTTTTTTAATATTAGCATTAGCATTTTGCACTTTTTTAACCGACTTCGAAAAAAGGAGGAGGTTCTCAATTCGTCGGGATCATTTTTTTTTTGCTTTTTTTTATGTATGTTCGCCGATTACTCCGTCATTTATGATCCGATTTACGTGATTCGTTTTTTTTCCACGCGGAATAGCTTCCAATTAGTCCCCTAAAAATTTTACATAGTTTGGCCCAGTAGTTTTCATTTTATGAACATTTTTCATGAAAATAATTTTCACTCCGTTCTATATGTACACCGATTACTCTGAGATTTATGATTCGATTTACGTGATTCTTTTTTTGTTCGACGCGGAATAGCTACCATGTGGTCCCCTAAAAATTTTACATAGTTTGGCCCAGTAGTTTTCATTTTACGATCATTTTTTTGTTCCCAGTTCTTGGGACCTATATTTTTTAAGAAGCGTGGCACTTTTCGTAGTTCCACCCATACATAGCTAGACACTAAAAAGTAACAAATAAAAAATAAAAACTTCAAAATTACTATATTTTGAAAATTACTAAGCACCGACTTTAAGATGTTTTAGATAATATATATTAATAATAATAGCTTTAGAAATAAGTTATTTTATACATATTAGTTTTTTAGTTTTTGAAGTCGGTTTTTTTAAACGAAGTTTTTATTTTTTATCAATAAATAATCTATAAGTGTGCGAAATATCATACTCCTCCGTCCGTCCAATTTTCGTAAATGGGTACAAAGTTTTTGCTTCACGTATTAATGTAATGTAATGATAAGAAAATTCATACAATTATCATACATACATGCATATTATCACGACTTTTTCCCATGGCGGTAGGCAGAAGCTATAGATCTCCACTTGCGACGATCCTCACAAACAAATTTCGCTTCATCTACTTTCATTAATCTCTTCATACATGCACATTTATTTGATATACTTTTTACCTGACCTCGTTTTAGCACTTCTGTTATTTGATCATGGTGTGTATGTCGTGGTCTACCGGTACCAACTCTACCATTCACAATACTGTCATACACTTGTTTTGTGATTCTATTTTCATCCATTCTCTTTACATGCCCAAACATAATATAACTATCATCAGATCTCATTCATGAATGTGAATGAGATGGCGTGTGAACCAAACTGACGCCAGATTCAAAATTTTGAGGGTATTTGACCCAATCTGACCCCAGATACGGATTAAGTGCATCAACATACATAAGAATACATGCGTTGGAACAAAAGTACGGGTCACCTCTTTTTTATAGGCCGGTGTTATAGGAAAAAATTAAAATGTCATGTACATAAAAGGCCGGCTGTTAAAATAAATCCACCTTAATTCGTGCCATCCCCTAACAAATTAAATAATTAAAACTTTCCCTATAAAAATGAAATAAGATTGAAGTTGGTCATGCGATTCTTTCAGTGAAATCCGGATTCTGGCCTTGAAATTTTATGATGTAATTAAAGTAAAGTTTGGTCAGCAAGGTCGCCATATTTGTTAACTGGTGTAGAAATTATTTAACTATTATAATAAATTATTATTATTATTTTAATGTTAATGGAGGGCTTGCGTGGGGGCGTGACAATTTAATATAATTGTGGCGTGATAATGACCGGCGATCCCAGTCCATACCATATAATAATGCACCCAAGGACAAGCCCCTGCCAGTGTAGGACTATTGTGGGATATGAGAACAAAAAGTACTGGGCTATTAGAGTGAACTGTTAGTGGTACTAGGGGTCTGGGACCTGGGTATATGGGGACTATGGCGTCTACCCGTCGCAATGTTCAGGGTACATGGAAAAATCGGCAGACGGTGACTCACCACTCACTGCATGGGCCCCAAAAAAATGCCATAAGAGACGGGGGTAACATGGGTGTGAGTGGGTAAGGGGTGTCGGGAGGTGGGCTGCAGGTTTAACGAAGCTACTTCTGACGTGATGCCATTTATCACTTTATCACCCTGGAGCTTAGTCTTAGCTTAGTTTCTCATGCCACTGGTATTCCATGCGAATTCTTGGAAGCCATTAAGTTGACCATTTAACGATTTCATGAACCAGTGGCGCCGGCATGTTACTAGGAGGCGATGTCTAATTTACAAACGGATGAGGGTCGGCCAATCGTGTTCTAACTGCGAACGAGGCGTTACTTAGTGCACTTTAGGAGCGAGTATCTTATAACGAGGAACTTTGTACAATTTTTGTGATAACGATTTCGACGATCTGCCCTACGGTTTAGTTTTGTTGTATTCGTTGTGTGATGGCATTTTCGAATTTACATCCTACAAATCCCTTACAAATTCGTAAGACTACTTAAATGTAAAACTTTTCATCTATATAAAAATTTCTGTTTTCTAAAGGTTTCCTAATGTCCATATTTATCCTTTTTATTATTTAATTTATTCTGCGATTTGTTTTTAAGTTTGCTTGTAGGCAAACTGGCAAACGGTTCCACTTGATGATTGATTTCTAATCAATAAATACAATTCAGTTATGTAAAATTTTGAACTATTATATCTATAGATTTTTCTAGTCTAAACACAAAATCTAAATTTTATGAAGGCTGCTCAATAAGGTTCGTAAACATATTTTTTGAAAGGAAGCAAGAACCATGAAATTACTTCACTTTCAGTATAAGTCTGTATCAAGAGGATATAGGTTCTTTGTCTCTAAGACTATTATAATATTATAGTTCAAATATCAGATCAGTGAATACGCATTTGGTTCGTTTTTAAGTTTCGTAGCTAAATAGAGTAAAGGCGAACACGTATCATTTTGGTAACTCCATTTGAATTCAATAAGTTATACTATTTAGATTTTATTTTGACATTCCGGCCAGTTTAAAAAAAATATCGGCAATAATTCAAAAAATTCAAAATTCAAAAGTTTTTATTCAAAATAAGTTCCACTGGAGAACACTTTTTGAAGGTATACATATAGGTTAAAATTTTATTTTACTTCCTAGTCTATGTACACCGCTTCGCAATGTGTTATTGCTGTTAAGGAAAGGAAATAAAACATAAATGCATAAAACATGTAGTTTAGAAGTAGAAATAAGAAGTCGAAATCGTACTAGTACTAAGCAAAATGCAATAGATATTAAGTTTTGTAAAAAAAAAGAATGAAAATAAAATAAAAATATAATATGTAACATTTTTAAAAATATGGTGCAGCAAAACCTGCCCTAACTTTTGTGCCATATTTCTCTCTCCATCCCAAGGTTGTCTGGACTCTTCCAGATCGCTGTCAGCAATAAGGCCGTCATTTTGTACCTAATTCTAAGCTGTGTTTTGCATTATTTCATTAATTAATTTTACTGAACAATAAAGTATATTCTATTCTAAGACACCTATGCCTAGATAGTAAAGAAAATAAATATTTCAAACTAAAGAAAAAAAAGTCTCCATTGTAACCAATAATTGAGGAGCAGGAAAATAAAAAATATTTTCAAATTCTTAATAAACCTTTATAAAAAAGTATACAAACATGAATTACGTAACAAAAGCCAAGAACAAATAATTTGAAATATCCTTCAATGTAATAAATAAAGTGAAAATACCCCAAACTTGAGCAAGTAATCGAACGGAGTTCCACAAACAAAGTTAATAATTGGTTAGCGTAATAAATAGGACAACAAAAGGGCTACTAAAAAAATCATAGAGGGAGAATTACACAGAGAAGCATTTCTCGTATGTTTAATACGCATCAGGTATGTTAATTCGAACTTTAAACTCACTTAAACTTGCAGTACCAAAAATACTACAGCATATTTGTTACACTCTATGGTTATTAAAACTTTAAATTAATTGAAAAATTGTTTCGCCTTCTCTGCTTTGTAAGTAAAATGTTAAAGAAATTACTCTTTTTATATATTGTTTATTACTGTCTTATGTATGTTTAAATATTAATAAATAAGGGGACCTATACTTTTTCTACTACTACTTATTTACTAATATCTATGGAACTGCTTCTTTAACCTTCAACTTTTAAAAAACCAAATTAATTCAATACTTATTCTATTATTCATAATAGTTATACGAGGTTTGTTGATTAGTGTTTTTAACATTCCGTATTGATGAAAATCATTTTCTTTAGACTCTTTTTTAACGAGCCTATAAACCTCGTATAATCTATTCCTATTAAGGAGATTAAATTACTACTATATAGTTATAAATTTATTTTGAGTTGTTTTTGATCACAATAGTATCTGGTACGCTCTGGAAATAATCATTGTATCAGATATAATTCCGGCACCATAATAAGCTGTATGTAAATCTCGTTTGCTGAAAATTGGCCTTAAAATGCTCAAATTAATTTTAAAAAATATATATATTGTACAATTTACATCGTTTTTTCTTCAAGTGAAGCCGTTTATCTTTCTATCTTGCTTAAGAAATAAAATCTCATATACAGACCTAGTTCCACAACAAGTAAGTTGTCTCTATCTAGATTATGACATCGCACAGTCCATCCTACTTTTTCAACCACTTTTCTTACCCATGCCATCTCTACAATTACTACCTCTACGAGAAAAAATGATTGGCGCAAATTGGTTTTCCTTTTCAAAGAAAAGTGAAAATAAAATTGATTAAGAAAAGGTTTTATAGTCTTAATTGTAAGGAAACGATAATAAGGGTAAAACTAATTAATTTTTTTTTTCTCAGACTGCCGTACGCTTTTACTTTGACTAGGATTATAACTCATTTCAGTTCCGATGCTTGAAAGTAAAACTGGGCCAAGTGCGTGTCATTCCACGCATAATGACGGTTCTTTTTTTTTACGAAACTTTTCTTGTAATAAATAGTTTGACCACGATCACTCCTGTATGATGATATGTGGTGTGACAGAAGATGTATGTCAGAGTAGAGGAGTGTGGAAAGAAAAGACATATTGTGCCGACACCAAGTAATTGGGATAGGGTGAAAGAAAAGAAAGAGAAATCACGCCTATTAGAAGATGATGCGGCCGAAGAAGGAGTGCGCTTTAGAATATATATTTTCACACGAGACTTGAAGACACTCGGATTGTACTTTTCGTCAGGTTATGGCGCTTTATCAGAATATATCCGAAATAAATTTTATAATCCGTGCAAGAATCGACAAAGACTGCAATTTCCTGCGTTGGGGCGGCCTGTCGTAAGAGGCGACTAAACAACCCACAGCCAGGTGGGAGGGCATTTGCCCGACTGGATGGCTACCATCCCCGGTCTAGAGTATGCCGTCATAACAACCTTGTTCTGTATTCCAGCGTCAGTCGCCAGGTTTCAGTCTCCCTCAAGAGAGCAGCAGCGCATTTGTAGCACCTTTGGTGTTACAAATGTCTATAGGCGATGGCTTTCCATCAGGTGGGCAGTCTGCCTATATGCTAATCTCTGCAATAAAAAAAACATGTATAATATTCTATTTGTAACCGAATCTGGTAGAGATGTTTCAAATAATTTCAGACACGCGCGGAGTCTAAATGTTCTCCGTATATTCAATAAATAGAGAGTATTTTATAAAGAAAAAAGAAAGAATAAAATTTATTTCGAACTACCATGTAAAACCACTTAAATTATTTAAATAAAAACAATTAGTAAATGTAGTCCTAAATTGGTTTTAGTTCATCAAAATTACCGGTTGAGATAAATAACCATCTCTGATCTTCCGCTAGGGCCATTAGTGACATCCACGAACATAGGCTCATAAGACAAAGATACGAAGTGAGCATACAACAATTAAAACAGAAATTGAAAGAAATAAAATGCCATAACAATATTTACTATATAAAATACAATGTAAGTAGCTGCATGTCCTATATTATTTATGTATACCACCTTTGACAAATATAATCTATTTTATTCCTGCCACGGGTTGTCTGGGAAAGATCGCTTTCTAGCGATAAAACCGCCCATTGTGCACATTTAGAAAAAAATTAAGCTATAAGTTTTTCTGTGTTTTCCGTTATGGTGTACAATAAAGTCTTATCTATCTCTCTCTCTCTCTCTCTCTCTCTCTCTCTCTAAATATTAAAAGACTAAATATATATTACTTACATAAATTAAGATAGTTTAAATTTTAATTTAACAAAATCATAATAAACTTTATTACTATTTGTTCTTGCTGTCGATACGTAACGCTTTCGATTTGTTCTGCAGTCAATAAATAACGCTTTATAATGAATAGCTATAATAATTACTAAACTAATATGACTGATTGGAGTACTAAATGATAACCTAAAAATAAAACCTAATCATTGTCTTTTTGTATTTTAGTTTTAGATGTATAGATAGATAGATAACACTTTTGTTGCGGACAGACAGCACCCCTGACACGCGCGCCGGAGCACAACTACACTCCGCGCCCCGCATACCGGTGACGCTTATAGCTCGCGCAATTAGCAGCAGGGCGTCGGCGGTCAAATCGTAGGCTTGGATGCCAAGTACTTACTTACTTGTTACTTGCGACTACACCATTCTCACCCGACTCTCTCGCGCACTTATTCTATATATAATTCAATTTATGTAAATAGTCCAGTAATAATAATCATACAGTACATTATATCGATTTTAATTTTTTTTAAAGAAGCAACTGCCACGAATAACTTAATTGCTCACCAAATATACAATTTCAAAAATACACAATTACAATATTGCCACACCTTCGTATTCTTCAACTGTTATTGCAGAGTTTGTTAAGTGGTTTGTTTTTTCCTGGGCGAGTATCAAACGGATTACTAAGGTATTTTTTTTCCACACATATATGGAATTTTTCATAGTCATTTTTACAAGGTTTTACTTAACTTGCAATGGATGTACCTATGTATGTATGTAAGTTCAGGTGGAATCTTGCAAGTTAAATTTGACCAACTACCCGATTGAGCTTTCGATTGAGCTCAAATTTTGCACGCATATGTAAAACGCGTGACAATGCAATAATATGGTACCATGGAGCTGATCTAATGATGGAGTCGAAAGGCGGCCATAGGAACTCCTGTACTAAACAAGATACACCCGTCGTGTTTGGGCTCGTTTTACTTGTCTTGGCTAGCACTCTGCTGCTACATGATATCGAGGATCTCAAGAGCTTGTATTTAAAAACCTTTTTTAAAAACAAGTTATTTATAAAATAATATTAAGCAAATTGTCCGCGTACAACTAGCAGGGTTTGCTCATTCAATTCTATTCTCGAACGTAGCTCCAGATCCGAGGAGACGCTAATTTGATATCGCGCCTGTAACTTCGCCGTCCGAGTTCACAAACTTTTGGGTCAAGATATCTCTTTTGTTCTTCAAAACGTGACTGCTTAGGGCCTTATCACACTGGTAATCAAAAGTGTTTCACGCGATTACTTGTATCTATACGAGCTGGCTGTTGGTCATTTGAAATTTATACTGTAATAGCTTCTGCCCGCGTCTTCGTCCGCGTGGAATAGTTAAAAAAAGTAAGTTAAAAAGACACCTCGATTTTGAAACATTCTTCATTGGTGCTCTGCTCCTCTTGGTCTTAGCGTGAGGATATATAGCCTGTAGCCTTCTTCGATAAATAGGCTATATAACACTGAAAGAATTTTTCAAATCAGATCAGTAGTTCCTAAGATTAGAACGTTCAAACAAACAAACAAACTCTTCAGATTTATATATTTGTATAAAATATATCTCAACTAGCTGTTGCCGGCAGCTTCGCTAACGTTATGTACATTTTGGCATTCAATTATTTTTTTATTTCCCTTGGTTTTTGACATCGGTGAGCGCGGTAATTTATTTAATTTTTATTATTCTAACATTTCTGCCACTTTTCAGTAGCCGTGATCACGGAAGAGAAAGATGTAAAAAATGTCAATTAGTATTGTTAAAAAATTTATTTAGCCTAACGCCAACTTTTTCATTTTAATTGTTATTTTTAATTTTGTTAATGGTTTTTATTTATTCTATCGGAGCTTATGTAATAAACAAAATTAAAACAAAATAATTAAAATGAACAAGTTGGCGGTAGGCTAAATAAAACATTAACAAAATACAATTATTTACTTGCCTTACAATTGGAAGAAATATGACATTCGGTGCGAGTAGTTTAAAACTTTGGTGAGTAACTGTCAACAGATGAACAACGAAATTGTCTTGCTTTTATTTACGAGTGCTGCTATCTTCATGTTGAGGTCGGAAACTTTTCAGGCCACCCTCGCATTTGTATGTAGCTTATATCAAATTTTAATCACTAGTAAGGCAAATAAACGATTAGTAAGATATACAATCCGGCCATTGACGAAAATAATTTCAAAATTTCGTGTCAACAAAATGACGGGCACGGTAAGTACAAAATAAATCATAAAAAATTTAAAATGAACACTAGTTTATACACATTAATATTGTAACATACTGACAAAGAAGTGCCCACACCTGGCTGTCGTAAAACGAAGTTTATTACCTTTCCTGCAATCGGAGTTCTTTTGTTTACTCCGTGTTTAAAATTTGCAATCAAGAAAAACATCCTATTGTTATCGTACTTGTTTTATGGCCGCCATTATTGTCGAACTAATCCTTGTTGTTATTGAATTGCGTCGAAGCTTGCCAGGTGTGCGGATTAACTCAGTGAACGCGGTCCTTTGTATTATTATACAGTTTAGTATAAAACAATGCCCGAACGGAGGGGTGGGGCAGTCTAGCGACGACTACATTTGATGAGCGATATAGTGACGAACTTTGCGCGTGTTATTCAGTCGTGCAGTTTTGTACTGGCTGTGCCCAGTCATATTTGTGCCTATTTAATACGTGTTTGTACAGTACTAATAAACTCTTTAGTAATTTCAACGGCATTTTAATTCGAGTCCTGTGTAGCTCGTAACAATATTTATACACATTATTGACGTAGTACAATATAATAAAATTTGAATATAAACAATATATACGTAATCGACCGCTGGCTTTTATAAAATTCGCAAATACGCCGTTAACCTAGTCTACTTTTGATTTATTTCAATCTATTTATAGAAAGCCACGTGCTCATCTCGAGCGTTATTGTAAGATATGAAATTATGAGTGAATAAGACAATTTCGGTCATTACCTAAGTAGGTACGTGGTACTGAATATTGTGCAACAAATGGCCATACAGGCGCGCATTATACGGAGGCGCGTTCCTGTTGTAGCTTACAACGCTCAAAATACTCCTTCAGCCGTTCCACATAGTAACCAACGGTTGTTATAGTCGCACGGGAACACATCACTAATGAAATCATAATTTTCAATCACGCAGCGCTCACAACGACTTATGTAAGAAAGTGAGTTGAATTGGGCATTGGCCACAGAGCACACTCTATGGATACGTTGACAAAGGCGAGATTTTCATATCAACCATACATCAATATCTGCGTGTATTTCGTCTGCCTGGACGAAGTTGCGGGCATATCCTAGTATACAATATGTATATTCCTCACGCAATTTCCAACCTTTGAAGCACAAATAAAACGATTAAACTATTATCATAAATTTCCAAAAGGCATTATAAAAGCGAAAAGTTATCTTCAAGTGGTATAAACTAATACAAATCGCATTAAATCGTCTAGAAAGTTTGCGAAGAGGACATTTTAATAACTTGCACCAAATAACCCTGTCTACCCCATATTTGTGTACTTACTGCAAACAACAACAAAGTAATATATATTTAAATTTTATGTTATTATATCTTCGGGCCGCAGCTTCGCTCGCCTTAAGAAACATAATATGTGAACGATTCTAAAATTTTTTGATCATGATTTAAAAAAAATGTCACTTGTGTTTACAATTATACGATACCACACAATAGTATGAGGGGGGCCTGAAAGTTTCCGACCTCAACATGAAGATAGCAGTTCTTTTCGTTGTTCATCTGTTGACAGTTACTCACCAAAGTTTCAGCCATTTTGGACGCGCAGTTGTTATGTAACACTCGTTTGAGTGAGTTGATGAGAGTATTTTTATGAAAATGACAACATCGAGTATCGAGCTGTCATTTAATATTTGTTTTTGAAAGGCAATACGCCTACGCAAATCAAAGATGAGTTGGATTCTGTGTATGGGGACTCTGCACCATCATTTACCACAGTGTAATTTTGGGCAGCTGAATTTAAACGGCTGTAAGAGCTTGGGAGGCGATGAACGTTCGGGACGTCCAAAAACTGCAACTATAGACGGAAACACCGCCAAAGTTCAATCGTAAGATAAACAGAAGTATCGCAGTTATGGTGTAGTACCTTCAAAAATATATTCTATTGCAAAAAATATGCTTTTTACAAGCTTTTACTTAACTTTCAATGAATGTAAGAATGTAAGTTCGGGTGGAATCTTGCAAGTTAAATTTGACCAACTTCCCGATTTCCGATTGAGCTGAAATTTTGCACGAATATGTATATCGCGTGACAATGCAATAACATGGTACGATGGAGCTGATCTGATGATGGAGTCGGAAGGCGGCCAAAGGAATTCCTGTACTTAACAAGATAGACCCGTCGTGTTTGGGCTCGTTTTACTTGTCTTGGCTAGCACTCTGCTGCTACATGATATCCAGGATCTCAAAAGCTTGTATTTAAAATCTTTTTTAAAACGTTTATTCAACTCTTAACGTAATAAGTTATTTGAAAATAATGACAAGAACTGAGTTAAAAGAGCTGTGATATCATTGGTACAAGCAATTTTTCTCACACTTCAATTTATCGTGTACTTTTTTTATCGTTTTGTAATAAAATTAACTTACTTTTAATATGTTTTTATACTTTGTAACTAGGATATACCCGCGATGTCATCCACACTTAACTTGAAATTCCCGCGGGATTCCCGGGACACAAACTATCACAGTATCAAAAAATTTAAACAATTTTCTTAGTGGAAACTGTCGGAATACATTGCGTTCCCGGGATAAAAAATATCACACATTTTATTACATTAAATTTGCTACCTTGGACGTCGGAAACGCCCAGTTTTTAGCCTCGGGAAGTATGTAGATAAGATCAGTGGAGTGGGTTTCATACAACATTTAAGAAATTAGTCTCTACCGACTAAAAAGTCGAAAGCGCCACGAATTTATTGGCGCTTCGGTTTTTTATTCGTGAATATATTATAACTGTATAACTCTTACGCTTGGTGGTTTTTAGCACATATTGGATGAAATAGCAACTCATAAGATCGGACACCGGCTTTTCTTTCAAAATATTCGGTAAGATTGCTGAATTAAACATACTGTTACGACTTGACGCCGACAAAAGACAAATTCACACCTGCATACCTAGAAACACACTTTATTACCTTCCGGCATTTGGACTTCTTTTGTTTACTTTGTGACAGTGAACAGCCCATTGTGTATCGTAATCTTTTACGGCCTATTGTTGTATTGTGATCACTGCCAGGTGTCTCGGATTTAAAAGTACAAACTGATTCTAGGAAATTCGTTCCACGCGGCCGGTTAGACATATTACATCTGTGCAGTATAAAGCAATGCCCTAATTGAGAGATCAGGAGTCGAGCGATAACCACGAGCGAAGCAAGACTTGTGTACATTCGGTCATCTATTAAGAGTGAAGTTCATAGACTGGAGAAAAACGTTGAATCAACTAAACAGGTCATTAGAACTTAACAGTCGACATAATTGAGGAGCGTTTTTTTTAGTGTTCACCAACATCTTTTGCTTTTCGGTTAGGTAAACGAGCGGTATTGGGGTTTTTTGGATGAATGGCGAATGAATAGATATATATAACTAGACTAAATGAAAAAGTCAATTGACGTCTGCAAAATCCGTCAAAGCTCTAAATGACATTACGAATTTGTTGCTTAAAAAGTAATAATACAAAGTTTAGAAGTTACTGTAATAGAAACGTAACGCGTCTGTCAATGTCATTTGACAGGCGCGTCAACCGTGACGTACGGGAGCTTAACCCCCCCCCCCCCCCCCCCCGCGTCTCCCCGCCCTCCGATGGAGGTTTTCGACACGACACATATTATTAAGACATCTTTTAAAACTAGATAAGTAAGATACCTGTATTTGTGGAACAAGAAAATTAAACCATTGAAGACTGGAATATATCTTTTTTATTAACAATAATACAGTTACTGCGTTAATATGGTATTTTATGACAGAGGCGTCTTATTTAATTTGACGAGTTATGTGCAATATTTTATGTCAATTTACATACGTCATTCGCTTCGTAGTACTTACATAACCTGGTAGATGTCAGTTAACGTATCAAATTTTAAACAAATTAAACAATATAGTATTACAAACTTTGATTATAAAGATTACAAACATGGAAGAGAAGAAAAAGGGTACAGCAAATTTCTGTAACAGTGAAAAGCAGATTTTGACTGATCTGTTTATGAAATATAAATAAGTCATTGAAAACAAACGGACAGGTGCATTCATGCATGCATGCATGCAAATCTAGTTAAGAACAATACTTTTTCATATTCTTCAAAGAAATTCCAACGCTCTTGGTATTATGTAGATATTCTTGCGAATTTATAATGTCATCTTCCATCATGAAATTTAAAGCAGGAAGCATTTTACTCAATGCTAAAATTATTAAATAAAAAAACTATTTGTTTAAAATAACAGTGGAACATAAGTAAACACGGGCACCAGAAGCAAGACTATTACGCAAACTGCATAAAAAAGTCCCTTCAAAAGTCTGATTAAAGTTTACCGGTGTTTAAACGGCTCAGATTTGCTCGTTTAAGTTAACCAACTCATTTTCGTCGACAACCATGAAATATTTTGTGGTGAACACCAAAAGTTGCCTAAACAGTGGTTATTTTATCTTAAGAGTCGGTCAAATGTCTATGCACACCACCCTTAGTGACGGACTTTGCGCGTGTATTTGAATTATGATATTCTGCATTATGTTTGGACTTGTGTTCGGCTATATTCATTATAGTGTTATACGTGTTTGTATAGTTCTAATAAACTCTATAATAATTCCAACGGCATTTTGATTCGAGTCCTAACAATACGAATTGCAAGACGTTTATTTATTTACTAAGTGACTAACACTTAGTATTTATCTACAAAAATAATTCAATGATCAAAGCCTGTGTTTTTTTCTATGCTGATAGTGAGGGCTTAATTCCTACAGCCGGTGTTAACATCATACAGTATGTTTTTCACACGACTTACCCTAGCCAAATTACGACCCCACACCACTGATGTAGATGACCTATTTGCGACGCGACGTTATTATCTCGGGAATGTCAATTAAGATACTTATTCAACATCAATGTATTTGATCTCTCGTTCGTACAAACTTAACTGACGCGAGTAAATTATCAAACATTACGCGTGAATGCCGATTAGGTTCGTTCGTTCAATTCTCTTCGTGCAGGAACGGAGAAAGGATACAATTTCGTGCTGCCGGGTAGCCTGTCTTAAGAGGCGACAAAATAACTCACAGCCAAGTGGGAGGGCATTTGCCCGACTGGATGGCTACCACCACTGGTCTAGAGTATGCCGCCATCACAACCTTAAGTTGTGTTCCGGCATTAGTGGCCAGGTTCCATTCTCCCTTAAGAGAGCAGCAGCGCATTGGTAGCACCTTTGGTGTTGCAAATATCCATAGGTGATTGTAACCGCTTTCCATCGAGTGGGCCGTCTGCCCGTCTGCTGAACTCCTGCAATAAAAAAAAATGGATTCCGAAGATATAGCAGGGAATATGCATCACAAAATCAAATAGATAATGTATAGTGATTGAAATATTGCTAAGTTTATGACATAAAAAGGCGTGCAACGGAACTGACAACATGTAAATTGAGTTTCCGCTTCATCTAGTCATCGTTACCGCAATCAAGAAGCTACCTTACTAGAGATGCCATATTAGACCAGTGCCTAATCCCTGTGAAAATGGTAAAAAATGGAAAAAAAATTGTAGGATGAAACCCATTGGAAAAGGAAGAGAATAATAAAAATCAATAAAATCTTGAAGTCGGTGCAAAGTAAAACATAAAAATTACTATATTTTGAAAATTACTAAGCACCGACTTTAAGATGTTTTAGAATTTAGATAATATATATTAAAAATAAGATATTATAATTAATAATAGCTTTAGAAATAAGTTATTTTATAGTTTTTAGTTTTTGAAGTCGGGTTTTTTAAACGAATTTTTATTATTATTATGGTGGGCTAAAATTAACTGTAGATCACTCATGTATGTAAGTTATCTTAAATTAGGAATTAATAGGCTATCTACGCATACATTTTAGCCCACCAAAATATATTTCAGATTTATTTACTATTAATATAGGTATATATGATTGTATATATTTCAAATTATGCGCACTGATTACCGACCCATTTGAGAAATGTGAAATTATCTCCAGAAGGTTGTGTGGAAGAAATCGCTGTTAGCGATAAGACCGCCGATTTTACTAGTTATACGATTGTTAACTATGTATTATTTTCTTGTTTGCAGTAAAGAATATTCTAATCTACTTTGCAATACAACTATGGAACTTTAATAACACTTTAGATAAAGGTATAATAAAGTATATAGCACGACATCAGGTGCCTATTACCGAATAGAATTTGGCGAAAACACTACAATAAATTCTTCACAGATTTGAACTGCGATATCTCGACTCGAGTATATCCAGAAAATCCTTCTTTATGTAAACTAAAAAGTAGCTTTTCAAGGAAATCCGACACTGTTGTGTTTTCGGATAATAAATATATTTTCAGCTGATTCCGTATGCTGAGATTTGGCCGGTTACATATAATATATTACTTTAGGTACAAGGGTGACAAGTATTTCCAAGGGTTCTTAGTCAAACAAAATAGATTTAAAAAATTATGCGCTGTCTTTGGGAGATCTGGTTGGAACATGGTTGGAACAAAGTTCTCGAAGACTATCATAGAGTATCGAAAAGTATCAAAAAACTGTATGTATAGAAATACCTAAACAAACAAATTGCATCAAAGTATAGTATAATACATACATACATAACTTCACGCTAGGTCCCTTGCGGGGTAGGCACGAACAACAGAGCGCCATACAGGCTTATTCTTACACACCTCGCTTGCTTCTTTGACATTCATAGCTCTTGTCATGCACGCTCGTCTGTTCTTAAGGCTCCTGACATCACCTTCTGCTAATACACGATCAATTTGATCATGGAAGGTGTGTCGTGGCCTTCCGCGACTTCTGCATCCATCCACTTTTGCATTGTATATCTGTTTAATCATTCTTTCATCATACATTCTTTCCACATGCCCGAACCACTGGAGCATTCCTTTCCTTACCTTCACCCCGACACTCTCTTTCTTACTTCGGTATTACGAACGCGGTCCGCGAGCGTCACTCCGCAGATTTTGCGCAGTGCTCGCATCTCGACCGCGTTTACTCTACTTTCATGCTCTCTGTTCCATACCCAACTCTCGCTTCCATACGTGAGCGTAGGTACCAGCACCGCGTTGTGTATGGCAAGCAGGGCTTTCTGGCTGAGGTTCTTAGCGCCTAGAAGTTTACCTAACGCTCCATTCACACTATTCCCCAAATTTACTCTTCTTTCTATGTCAGCGGTGTACCTTCCATCCCTGCTAAAAGTAATAATAATAATAATATAGGGGGAACGGACAGCATACCCGCCACGCCTGTCTAAGGCGGCTTGGCAGGTTTGACACATCAGTTATCTCGATGTGCATGTTGCATCGTTGTTTTCCTTCACCATTATCAGGACGCAGTAATTGTAACAATATGCACATTAGATCAAATAACTGACTAAATGGTGCATGTGTTCCGGTCAGGATCGAACCCGCGCCCTTTGAGTCTGAGACGCGTGCGCTAGCCATTACGCTACCACAACTTTTTTTTCAAAGTATAGCAAAAACACAATATTAAATTAATTCTAAGTTAAAAATATGCAATCCAATTGAGCTCCTCCTTTTGAAAGTCGGTTAAAAATGCTAAATTATGTAAAATCATGGGCATGTGAGGGGCGGCAGCGCCCATTAGCAGCCGAATGACAACGGCGGTTACAAAACCTCCGTGTGCAATGCGTTGGCCGGGAGAAGGCAAAGGGACGAGGAAGGAGAAGCAAGGGAAGAGTAACTTACCTCGCTGCCAGTCCACCTCCACTGCAATCATCCCCGGGGGCTGACACACTCACTAGGATTTGCTATTTGAATTCTTTAAATTAAGTTCTAACAATCATCTATACATATAATAAAATTGTAGAGGTCAAATTTCTCTTTCGCCCTTTGACTGTGGAACGCATGCGCCATTACGCTACCATAATGTGCATATTATTACAATTACCACGTGCTAACAACGATGAAGGAAAACATCGTAATGAAACCTGCACATCTAGAAAACCGATGTGTAAACCTGCCAAGTTCCAACCATGGCAGTTATACTGTTCATTCCCCAATAGTGGGAGACCCGAGCCGAGCAGTAATACATTAATGGGCTGTTATTTTATACTGCGGTAAGCACTTTTCATTTCGGTTTAACACTATTTTTCGTGTAGCTCCCATCCGCCGAGTAACGCGCGATAAGGAACTTCCTTCCAATAATTTAAATTATTGCTAGAAATATATGTGTATATAGTATAAGTATAGTAAAAATAATCCTCAATTTTACAATAGCATTTATTTCATTACCAAAAAAATCTTTAGATGCTTTTTAAGTAACATGAGGTTTTGTCTCTATATTCTCTGGTAATTTATGGTACATAAGCAGTTCCGGCAGACGTTATCCTGAAAAAAATAAAATCTAAAATCCAATTCCAGTGCCAACTATCGGGTCTAATTGAGAATCTAAACCATCCCGGGGGCTATTCAAACATACATAAAAAGTTCATTAAAATTCTGGAACCCGATTCTAGCGCCACCTATCGGGTCTAATTGTGAATCTAACCTATTCTAGTATGTTTCCTATTTGCAGTGCCGGGCGTGATGTGAGCTGTCTAGAATAGAATAGAATATAATAGAAAACACTTTATTGTTCACCACATACACATAAAATAAACAATTTACAGTACACACATTAAACGGTAAAAGTCTAATTTACAAATTTTTCGTAATTTATAGTTATTTTGCTATTTGGGATGGAGACAAATCTAACAAATGAAAAACTATAAAAATTGGTCAGGCCGTTCTTGAGTTATAAATGGTGTAACTAATCCGAGTTTGTTTTATTTATTTTATATTCCTGGTGCTATATATATTACACTTTTTGACATGATAATTTAATATACAAAATGTTAATTAATCTAAAACAAATTTAGTAAAGAAAGAAATCTTTAGAAATCCCCAGTGTACATTTCCATTCGCAATTGGCAAATCACTCTGTAAGAAATGAATTTTGAAATGGCCAGAAAACGTGGAATGGCCCCACTGAGAGAACAATTTAATCAAACGTAAATAGCTAAGTCGGTAGTAGGCAACGATATCCCAAAAATAGGCTCGCAGGATTTATTGGGGGATATTCTCTGAATGGCGGACCTGTTTATATTCTTCAACATTGACGTAGTATGAGGCAGGGCATGATATACCGGTAAAATGTGATGTCGTTACGTATGCCTATTTCAGATGACGGTAAAAAATAGGTATCGTTATAAAATTTACCGTTAGCCCTGTTTTTATTCTTCAACATTGAAGTAATGTGAGGCAGGGCTTGATATACCGGTAAAACATGTGGTATCGTTATTTATGACAATTTCAGATAACGGTAATAAATAAGTATCGTTATAAAACTTGCCGTTAATCCTGTTTATATTTTACAACATTGACATAGTGTGAGGCAGGGCTTGAAATACCGCCAAAAATATGGTATCGTTATTTATGACAATTTTTATTTCTAGCCATTTTATCGGTAAAAAATATAACGTTAATACTATTTTTATTGGTAATTTTACCGTTAATAGTATGTTTTGTTACCATTGTCGCTCTCTTTCAACTCGCAAAGATTGTCAAATACCTTAAGAGAGCAGCAGTGCATTTGGAGCACCTTTGGTGTCGCAAATGTCCATAGGTCCATAGATTATCCCTGTCTACACCATATAATAATGCACCCAAGGACAAGCCCCGGCCAGTGTAGGACTATTGTGGAAAATGAGGACAAAAAGTACCGGGCTATTGGGGTGAACTGCTAGTGGTACTGGGGCTCTGGGAATATGGGGACTATGGCGTCTGCCCGTCGCAATGTTCGGGGAACATGGAAAAATGGGCAGACGGTTACTCGCCACTCCCTGCATGGGCCCCAAAGAATGCCATAAAAGGCAGGGGCAACATGGGTATGAGTGGCTAAGGGGTGTAGAGAGGTGGGCTGCAGGTTCACCGAAGCTACTTCTGACGTTAGGCCATTTATCACTTCCACCCCTGGAGCTTGAGTGTTAGCTCTAGCGATATCCACTCCGTGCCGGCTGGTTAAGGCAAGCACGGAGGCGGAGGCCTTGCCTTGGCCCCCGGAGTCAGGTACGAGGTGTCGCTACTCACCTAAGGCTTCGCCACAAAGCCCCCCTGCGGGAACACATTATTATTATTAGTATTAATTAAAAATGCGCACATTTTTGTAGTCGATTATTTTGTAGTTTTTCTGGAAAAAATATCGAGAAAAGCCTATTTTTTTGGCCTCTACAGGGCCTAACCCCTTAATACGCGAGCGATATATCAAACTACATTTCGGTAACCCATGCGATTAAAATTCCTTATTTTCTTATTATCTATATACTATTATATAAAGGTGTAGAGTTTGTTTGTTTTTTTGCTTGACTGCGCTAATCTCAGGAACTACTTGTCCTATTAAAAACATTATTTCAGTGTTAGATAGACCATTTATAGAGAGAGAAAGGCACGCATCATCACGCTAAAACCAATAGGAGCGGAACACCAATGAAAAATGTTTCAATGTCGAAGGTTTTTTTAACTTACTGTTTTTTTAACTATTCCACGCAGATGAGATCGCGGGCAGCAGCTAGTCTAACATATCCGTTCAAGCCCGGTATTAAGGTAGGCAAATTTTTTATTAACCAAATGTGGGTGGCAATAAACATGCGACGGAATGGCCTGAGTGAGCAATATTCTCTAATAGAATATTCACATTGTTGTTTACATGTTGGGCACGTGTCGCTTGTTGTCACATTTGACGCGCAAGACACGCAACCGAATTTAGAGCTTGCTCTCTTCGAAACTTCTATACAAACGGGGGTGTTTTAGGATTTTTCTGTCTGTGGAGGAGCGGCATAAATTTAGACTAGACGTGGTGAGAGGTGGCATAAGGTAAGAGTATACTATGGATGCGTTTTTTGGTTCCGGATCGAATTAAGTTTTTTTGTTTGATAAAATAAAATGCATTCATCAAAATGTTCCTAACC
Source organism: Dendrolimus pini (assembly GCA_949752895.1). Lineage (NCBI taxonomy): Eukaryota > Metazoa > Arthropoda > Insecta > Lepidoptera > Lasiocampidae > Dendrolimus > Dendrolimus pini. Next base: position 12,139,147 of record OX457147.1, on the reverse strand, counting down.
TTACCCCGAATTATAATTTGCAATAAACCTACGAAAAATTAAAATGTGTGCTGCGACACATAGTACTAGAAGTGAAACCTCAACGGACAAGTGGAAAAACAAATCTCAACAAAAAATTTACTTGAAGTTTTACGGGCAGGTTTTCAAATTGGACAAGTACATTAACAATCAAGAACAAAGAAATAATTTTGAATAAAACCAACAATAAAATAATTTGTTACTTAAAAATCTATATATTAATACGTGAAGCAAAAACTTTGTTCCCCTTTTTACGAGAATGGTGTGGACGGATGAGCATGAAATTTCGCACGCTTATAGTTTATATAGAGAAGAAGCAACGATGCTAATATTTTGTTAAAATTAGGCATAAAAATACATACATACAATACACTCACTACCATGTATTTGACACACACACGCATATATTACTCTTTTGTCTGTTGTTGCCTTATTGGCGTAATCTGTGATGAAAGAAGTATGTCTTTGATATTAATTATTATGGTCAAATTGGGCGACCACTAGTTAAAATAAATACTCGTGTAACAACTTGTATCGAATCATTTATTCGAATACAATTTCCATCTTATATATCATCTTCCATTCCCGTTCTAGCGATTAATATCAATATCGCTTTCAATTGACGAGATTTACAGACGTCGGTGCAGCGATTGCCGATTGCTACACCATCCGTTTGTAGTGTGACCACATGCTTCGTTATAAAGAGACTTTCAAACGAGATACAGCTATAGATAGTACAGGAGCTGTATACGTGTTGTCATCGCAGCGGACAACGCACTACTGGCTAGCGCAGCGCGGGAGCGTAGATATTAATAGTTGCTCTATCTCGCTCGCACTTCATCCGTCCTGCTCACACACTGTGCTACACATTGTAGTATCAGTACGACTTGTTTATATTTACACTTTAAGGTTACCGTTTCCAAAATAAATCAGTTCAAAAAAAAAAGTCCTCAGCCAGTTCGGTCTCGGCGCTCGCACCGTGCGGACGTGTCCGCACCTCGTGACGTCACTCTGGCACGCCCACCCGATATTCGATATTTAGATACGGTCGAAGTATATACACGCTTTGGTCGGTCGAATATTGCACACACACGTAGGTCGGTCTAGTGTACACACACCAGGTTGCGTCATCGCAATTTTCATTGCGCTCTGACGCGGGGACGTTTCCACCCCACACCCGCGTAGTTCGTTTGCGCGAACCCTCGTGGCAATTTTAATTGTTTACTCAATTTTAATTGTCACTAGGTCAGCTAGGGGATACCTAACGGTGTTAACGAACCTAGTTGGGGCGTGACCCGGGCGCCCGCCGGTTCCCCTTCAGGGAAACGGTGAACCCGGACGTGGCGTGGAACCACCGGCACAGGGGGAGTACCCTTGCCGACCCCAGGCATCTCCAATTCCGTCCTAGGTTACCTCCTCCTTTTTTCCCATCCTTTGTGGTTCTGGCTACCCACAAAGCAGTTAGGGACCCCTTTGCACAATAAGATCGGCAAAGGGGCTACAAGCTTAGGGCTCACCATAGGGCGCACCCCCCTGCCTACACCCGGCAGGGGGACTAGGTTACATACATACACTTATCCCTCGGGCTGCTCCCGCCTGAGGGATGGCCACACCCCAGGATTGGTGGGTTCAAACCCTCCGCCTTCTTGAGAGTCGCGACCCGGCTCTCAAGTCATGGTACTGCCAGGAGATGAGGGGATTACTCCCCATGATGGAAATAATCCCCCCATCTCCGGCTGCCACCGCGACCCCCGCGAAAGCCGCGTCTTCCGCGAAGGCCCCTAAGGCCGCACCGAAGGCTCCTAAAGCCGCTGCCCCCGTGGCCCCTAAGGCCCCCGCGACCCCAGTAGCCACTAAGGCTACCACCCCATCGGCCACTTCGGCCACCCCTACCGCGGCCGCGCCCGCACCCGCCCCAGCCCCCGCCATTACCGAATCCCCCGCTGTCGCTTCAGCCACGTCTGAAAGCGACATGGAGATTGACCTCACCGCCCAAAATGGTGACGACGATGGTTTCAAAGTCGTCACCAACCGCAAGTCCAAGAAGCGGCTGCTTAACAGCTCGCCTCAAGGGCATACTGATAAAGAGCCCAAACAGGCCAAGACCAAGGCCGACAGCCAACCCCGCCGCGAGCGACTTCCGCCCCCTCTCATAATCAGAGACAAGCACCTCTGGAGAGATGTCTTGTCCTCCCTTCCCGCCCTCAACATCGTGCTGAAAGAGGCACGTGATATCCAACACGGTATCAAAGTTACCGTGCAGACTCCGGCCGACCATCGGGCCCTTACCCGTATTCTGATTGACAAAAATGTCAATTATTACACATACGCTCTCGAAGAAGAGAAGCGCCTCCGCGTCGTCATACGCGGCCTTTCTCAGGAGCTTGAGACCTCCTATATTCTGGAAGATCTCCAATCCCAAAACCTTCCTGTGCATGAGGTTCACCGCATGCACAAAGGAAATTCCGAAAGGACGCCATATAACATGGTGCTCGCTATCTTAGACCGAACTGAACAAGGCAAGGCAATCTTCAATCTGAAGAGCGTCTGTGGCCTTACTAATCTCCGCTTCGAGCGACCTTATAATAATCAGACCCCCCGGCAATGCCACCGCTGCCAACTTTATGGGCACTCTGCCAACCACTGCCACTCCCGCCCGAGATGCGTCAAATGCCTCGGGGACCACGGGACCAGCGACTGCACGCGGACTCGGGACTCCCCCGACCCTCCAGCCTGCATTCTCTGCGGGAAAACCGGACACCCCGCTAACTACCGCGGGTGCCCGGCCGCCCCCAAATTCAAAAAGAACGCTAAGCGTTCTCCCCCAGCCTCTAAGGCCGCCCCTAAACGTCCGGCATTCGTGCCTGCACCTCTCCCGGCGTTCAACGCTTGGACAGGCTTCCCCGCTCTGCCTACTCAGGCTAGAGCGGCGATGCCCCAACCAAGACCCCAGCCGCAACCCGCCGCCGCCCCACCCCGCTCGGGCGCTCCCTCTTCCTTGTCGGAGGATCTCGCCTTGGCAACACAGTTTGCCAAGTCGTTTCCCTTCGACTTGAATGAGGTATCTGTCCTCGCGGAAAAATATAAAACCGCCACCACCCTGCAGGACCATCTGCGGATCGCCATGGACCATGGCCCGCTGGTGAAAATCCTGCTCAACATGCCCTAAATAACATTTTCAATGGCTACCACAAGTAGGGAAAAACCCCGCTCATTGACTTTGGCTACATATAACGCCAACGGACTTAGAAATCAACGCGACTTGGTTCACGACTTCCTGGTCACCGATAATATAGACATTCTCTTAGTGCAAGAGACTTTCTTAAAGCCGAGTATTAGAGATCCCCGTATCGCTAACTACAACCTGATCAGGCACGATAGGTTAACCTCCCACGGCGGAGGGACACTTATCTACTACAAGCGGTCCTTGCACTGCATCCCCATCGATACCCCCCCTCTAGAGGAACTAGAAGTCTCCGCCTGCAAACTATCGATGACAGGCCATCAGCCCATCGTCATAGTTTCAACATACTTAAAATGTCAAAAGCCCATCTTAGAGGACGACCTAAACGCCCTATTCAATCTAGGTTCAGCGGTTATAATAGCCGGGGACCTAAACTGCAAACATCCCTGTTGGAATTGCACCAACGAAAACACCAATGGCAAGGAGCTTCTCCGCCTCTCGGACAGGCTCCTCTTTGGCATTCTCGCCCCCTTGACCCCGACTAGATACCCGGACAGACCAGACTTACATAGCCCGAGCGTTCTCGATATAGTGCTACTGAAGGGAGTCTCTCTTCAGTTTCGCTCAATCGAAGCACGGGACGACATCGACTCCGACCACTTGCCGGTCGTACTCCAGTTAGGCCCCCCGACTGACTCGACACCACCGACGAAACCCGTCATAGACTGGGCCAAAGTCCGGGACTTGCTGGCAACAACAAGTTCCCCGGACTTGGACCGAATTCCGGACCCGATTGCTTGCGACCAGGACAACGATGTTGCCATCGAAGCCCTCACCAGCCACCTCCAAAGCGTGGTACAGGAGTCCACTCGGCAGGTACCTCTCGAGGACCACCGACTGCCACTCCCGGACGACGTCAGAGACCTGTTGAGGGAAAAGAGGGCAGCATTCAGGGCCTGCGGTAGCTTCCCCTCCTTGGAGAATAAAGCCCACTACAGGGCACTCCAACGCCAAGTCAGACTCCGTGTCCAGGAGGTCAGGAACCAACGTTGGGACCGACTGCTAGAGGAGATCTCCCCAACTCACCAGGCTTACTGGCAGCTGGCGAGATCTCTGAAAGCAGAAACCCTCTCGAGTATGCCACCTCTCGAGAGACCCGATAATACCAAAGCGTTTGATGACGATGAAAAGGCGGAATGCCTCGCCGAAAGTCTCGAGCTCCAATGCTCCCCCAATACTGCCGACAACGACCCGTCTCACCTATCGGAGGTAGACGCCGAGGTCGAACATAGGTCCTCCCTCCCGGCGGAAACCACACTCGAACCGGTCACGGTTGAAGAAGTACAGGATTTCATCAAAGCCCTAAAGCCCCGCAAGGCCCCAGGCAATGACGGAATCAGCCATAAGCTTCTGAAAATCCTCCCCGCCCATCTTATCTTAATTATGGTAAGCATCTTCAATGCTGCCATAAATAACTGCCAATTTCCCAAGGCCTGGAAAGAAGCGGAGGTCATTGGCATCCGCAAACCAGGCAAACCGGCCTCAAAGCCCTCCAGCTACCGCCCCATCAGTCTACTCAGCTCACTGGGTAAACTGTATGAGCGAGTCCTCCTCACTAGACTGAGTGATTTTGCCTTCAGCAATAATCTCATCCCCCACGAGCAGTTCGGCTTTAGAGCTAGACACTCTTGCCCGCAACAAGTGCTCCGCATCACGGAGCACGTCCTCTCCCATTTTCAACGCGTCGGACGAAGACCCTGGCCGACAGGCGCAGTATTCTTCGACGTCGCGAAAGCCTTCGATAAAGTTTGGCACAACGGGCTTATATACAAGCTGTATCAGCTCGGTGTGCCAGACCGACTCGTACTCATTCTACGGGACTTCCTCAAAGACCGTAAATTCAGATTCCGAGTGGAGGGCACCCGCTCCTCCCCTCATACCATCTCAGCGGGAGTCCCCCAGGGCTCCGCGCTCTCCCCCCTACTTTTCACGCTGTTCACCAGCGACATGCCACGGCACCCCCATACCCAGCTAGCCCTATATGCGGATGACACCGCCATATTCAGTAGCGACCCCAGCAGATACAGAATCTGCAAGCAGCTCAACACCGCCATCAAAGAACTAGGTGACTGGTTCCGTAGATGGCGGATTGAGGTGAACCCCGAGAAGAGTGCAGCCATCATGTTCTCCCGCAAATGCCTCTCACCCAATACCCGCCCCTCCAACCAACTTATGCCCATCAAGCTATTCGACCAAGTTATCCCTTGGGCTAACGAAGTCAAATATCTTGGGGTAACCCTAGACAGAGGCTTGTACTTCCACAAGCATACCAGAGCGGTCGGGAACAGAGCATACCTGATCCTCGGCCGACTCTATCCGATGATAGGCAAGAGGAGTAAGATGAGCCTTAGAAATAAGGTGACTCTTTACAAAACTTGCATCCGCCCCATCTTGACCTATGCGAGTGTGGTCTTCGGCCACGCCAGCGACGCTAACATCTGGAGACTGCAAAGGATCCAGAATCACTTTCTACGTGCTGCAGTCGACGGCCCGCGCTATATGCGGCTCGCCGACTTGCATCGCGACCTGGAGCTTCCCTCCATCAAGGACTATATAACTTCACTATCGCGCAGATTCTTTGACCTCGCCCCCCATCACCCGAACCCTCTGGTGACGGAAACGGTCAACTACAAACCCACTCCAAACGCTCCCACGAGTAAACGCAGACCTCGCAATGTACTCATTGACGAGCCTGACAAAATCGCACGTCAAATCGCGATCATGAACCCCCCGAGGCTCAGAACATCAGCCTGGCATAACAGACGCAGACACAACAGACGCCGGAGAGCCCCCGGCTCGAATCCTCTTACACAATCGTAAGACCCACCAATCCATACTCATTACAGACACAAGTAGCCATACAAGATTAGCCTAGGCGTGTTGCTGGAGAGTTTCTTCCGCCGCTTCTTCTCCTCCAGCTATAACACGTTGCGAAGCGGTAGTAATGATAGACTAGGATCGGCTCCGCCGGCGGAGTCGATGAAGAGTCCCCAAATAATCACTTCAGCCTGTTGGCTTAGCTCTTTCAGCCTTTTACGGCTTGTTCCCAATATAGAGTCAATCCCCCGCAGCGGTCGAGCCGAGGTCGAACCTCACAGGAGGTGCCTCCTCGAGCGTGCTGCTTCCGGGCTGAACGCCTCCGCTCCCACGGAGGCGGGAAGCCCCCAAAGCCCGGTATCGCTGAAACAGCCATCTGCGGCTATTCAGCTGAGTCAGCTCCAAAAAAAAAAAAAAAAAATAAATCAGTTCACATCAGCACTCGACAGTGAATACTACTCTCTGCCATCTGAAGTATTATTTAACATTCTACCTCTCGCTGCTACAATAGTATACATACATACAGTTATAGATAGATAGTTACAATAATAAAACTATTTTTCAGACAATTTGGAAATAAATACCGGTCAAGTACGTATCGCGTACCATACTAATTGAAGATATGCAAAAATATTGCTTAATTGGTAACTATGATCTGCTTGCCCTTGCCCTGGTATCTGCCCTTCATTAAATTTAAAGCTAAATTGAAAATTTCCTTTCTTAAGTATCCCTTATACTACACTACTGAAGAATATTTAAATGACAAAACTGTATTTATACTTAGATGCTCGCTTCAGCTTCTTATATTATTTTTTGTATAAAGTTTATATTTTGCATAACTTGTCAGGAATCCATGGAGATTTGGCGTAGTATGAATGAAGTCTTCGTATGTCATTATTAGGACGGTAACAAATTTTTTTTGTTTGTTAAAACTCCATTAGTTCATTGAAATGTTACATGAGCTTTGCATTTGTTAGAGGACGCAATTTTATTTTTGGGACATGTGTCAATGAACTACATTATATTTTGAAAAGTAATTGTAGTACAACTTCTACATGTATTAAAAAAAGAGCCTTAGATATAAATACGTATTGTTACACGCCGACAAAAGAGAATGCACACTTGCAGTTTCCCTCATTTGGACTTCTTTTTTTTACGTTGTGTTTAAAATGTGTAATTAGAAAAACATTCTATTGTTATTGTACTCGTTTATGGCCGCAGCTGTGCGGATTACGTTTTCTTGGGAAATTCAGTCCACGCGTCCGAGTGTCGTATTGTATAGTTTAGTATAAAACAATGCCCGAGTGGAGGGATGAGATAGTCAAGCAACGACTACGGGCAAGACGTGTGTACATTCGATAAGCTATATAGTGACGGACTTTGCGCGTGTTATTGAATCGTGCAGTTTGTACTGGTTGTGTCCAGTTATATTTGTACCTGTGTTATACGTGTTTATAGTTCTAATAAATTCTAAAGTAATTCCAACGGCATTTTTAATTCGAGTCCTGCAACTCGTAACAGTATGATGAAGAAATGTTTTCGCTAGATGTGTTACTGGGGAGTTTCTTGCCGCTTCTTCTCCTTAAAACAGGGATAACACGTTGCGAAGTGGTGTAGATTTGTGGTTACATTTAAATTTTTACTTACATATATGACATTCAATAAGTTTCCTGCAGTGGAACTTATTTTAAATAAAAACTTATGAATTTAAATATGTTACTTTATCTTTCCGTCAGGCAAGCCGTCGTCAGCCTGTCAGCTGTACTTCGCAATAAAAACAACCATGGTATACATTGTAAACACGTTGCTTTTGACGGCCTGTGGTTAAGCGGGCTAAGCCTTTGCCGGCCTACCTCACTGCAATACAGAGGCTCCGGGCTCGATTCCTGTTATAGTAAATTTCGGAAACGTATTTTCTCCGTTATTTACTATGGTCTGGGTGTCTGGGATCGGCCCTGTAACTTGCTTAATATGTGTGTTTGTCTGCCGATTATTATTATTATACTTTCGATCCACTATAGATCTTGAATCCATTACAAATTTATGAGGCAGCACACAGATTGCCCATTGCCTAACTATTCGATTGTAGGGCGACCGCAAGTTCGTTAAACTACGGATATTCGTATAATTACAAAAGGTTTAAAATTTAAATAGGCCAAATTATTACTGGAATTAATGACGATAAATTTCTATCTTACAGAATCTCAGAATCTAATATTTCAGTTCTTAATGGGTATCTGTTACGACATGATGCTGGATATTTTTTAATTAAACATCACATTTATTTTTAAATTATTACATATATAAGACGATATCATTATACTATATGAGAACATCAAATTATGAAAAAATTTCAAATGCAGTAATTTAAATTATTGCTTTGATGGTTGGTTGGTTTCATTTTATTCGCAAGATTTCACTTACAGAGTATACTGATTCTTCATAATTTTGTATATATTTTTTGGAAAACTATAAATATACTTCTGGATACTCTATTAGAAGAGAAATTGAAAAGTGACCTAATATTATTTGTACTTAATAATATACAATTATAACAGCCCATAAACTTTCCACTACTGGGCTCAGGCCTCCCACTATTGGGGAACGGAGAGTATACTTAGCCGCCATGCTTGTCTAAGGCGGCTTGGCAGGTTAGACACATCGATTATCTCGATGTGCAGATTTCATCACGATGTTTTCTTTCACCGTTGTGAGCCCGTGGTAATTGTAACAATATGCACATTCGATCAGAAAACTGCCTAAGTGGTGCATGCGTTCCGGCCAGGATCGAACCCGCGCCCTTTGAGTGCGGGACGCTTGCGCTAGCCATTACCCTGCTACGACATTTTTATTTACAGGTATTGGCAGATAAAGACTATAAATAAGTTTTTAAATATTGATTACTTGATATTTCTAGTATTATTTATCAATAATGATAAATTCGATTTTTAAAAGGATGTATAGTATCTGTCCAACGTTTATCTAGTTTTACTGCATTGTCAAAATGGATTTTATTTTTTGATTATTTCTTCATAGCGTTTATTATAAATGTATTATATATTTTATATATTAAAATTGGTGATATTATCAAATAATAAGTTATGAACGTTGGATAATAAATGAGAACAATACGGTTTAAAAGAGAAGACGTGAAACTAGAAGAATCAATTTACGAGTGTTTCGAATAAACCCAAATTCAAAGTTAGAGGCAAATATATGACAGTCAGGTCTTCTAAGCAATACATATTTTATCAAGACATATAGAGGCAAGATATTACATTCGTTTGGGTGATAACTGTTCACCAAAATAGTACATGGACCAGTGTATAGCTAGTGAGTGTAACAAGTTTATACTTTGATATGTAGATTGTACAGAGTATGATATTCTAAATCTCTCAGTAAATACAAAAACAACATGTTCCCACTTGGCCCACCCGAACATCTCTCACTATAATTCTTTCAAACACATTTATTACAAAAACAACTTTACGTAAAGATATGAACCTAATCAGCGATAATTGGACGAAAAACACTCGTATAAAATATGTTTATTACTTTAACAATAAATAGAAAAGCTTTCAATAAATTTATTTACACACATCTTAGTTTTACGAATTCAAACGAATAACCCAAAAACCGTCACGGTCTTAATAACATCGCATATATTTTTTTATACTCGTAGATCTGTCAAAAACATTGGTGATGTGCCAAAAATAAAATGGTGTTTTCCGTTGTGTATTATCGCCATTAGTTTTCGCGATTCTAGGTATAATCACTCAAAGCAATTAATGTCTCCATTTCAAAGAAATTAGCCGACAGCTAGTCACTTTTGGTTGCTATAATGGTGATATTATACATCAGAGAAAATTTGTACCCATTGAGTATGGACTTTTCTACAGATTTCCCCGACGTATAATCCATTACAAGTTTAGGTATCACATTTTGTGCCATAGTAAATTTGCCATCGGTTGTGTTTATCGCGCAATATAATGAAGAATTTGAAGACAACTAATTTTTTCCATTTTTTTATATATATTTTAAGTGGGTACTTATTGTTCCAAAATTTTACTATTTCATCTTTCGTGAGACGCTGATTGTAGATGTTTTCTTATGTCATAATTCGGACATTTCTAGAGAAAATGACAATAGAGATGTCTATATGAATATGTTAGACAAACATGACAATCTCAATGATCAAGTGTCAGAGTTTGGTATTCAGTCATATATTTATTTCATCTTTCGTGAGACGCTGATTGTAAATGTTTTCTTATTTCCTAATTCGGATATTTCTACAGAAAATGACAATAGAGATGTCTATATGAATATTTTAGACAAACATACAGTATCAATGATCAAGTGTTAGAGCTTGGTACCTAATTCATATTTAAGTAGGATAGTCAAATCAACTGAAATACTTTATCGTCTTACAAAAGGTCATAGCCTCACAGATTTTGTACGTATGTACAAAATAATGACGGCATCATTTGATACAAGTAAAGGGATATATAGCGCTTTAATTATTGGTTAAAATTTCTGTAGTAAGCTTTCTGGATTTCAAAAGTTTTCTACTTCATATCAATATCATATCAAATTTCAATACATAAAATTGGGAGCAAATTTATGGTTTTTGAAATCTCACTGACATTATCCCACATGTTTGTGTTTATGGGAGCTTCATACGTCTAGTCAAGGCAGCGAACAACGCACATCTTCCGTCCCGCTCACACAATGTGCTATATATATATATCTAATATATAAAATTCTCGTGTCACAGTTTTCGTTGCCATACTTCTCCGAAACGGCTTGACCGATTTTGATGAAATTTTTTGTGCTTATCCGGTATCTATGAGAATCGGCCAACATCTATTTTTCATCCCCCCTAAATGTTAGGGGTAGTCCAACCCTAAAATATTTTTTTAATTTTTTTTACAAAAATTTTAATTTCTATTTTTTTATGATACAACATACAAAAATACATACAACCCTAAATTTTCAACCCTCTACGATCAACCCCTATTTTTTAATAGCGATATTAGTATTTTTATAATTTTCTACTGGGTTGAATTAGATTTTAATTTGAACGATTCTCATGAAATTTTGTGTGCATATTGGGTAGGTTTGAGAATCAGACATCTATTTTTCATCCCCCTAAATGTTAAGGGTAGTCCAACCCTAAATAAATTTTTTTTTTTTTTGATATTTTTATTTTTAGATGTCAATTGTTAACATCTTTGTCTTCCATGATTACTGCTACTGAAAAGTGACCGAAACGTCGGAATAATAAAAATCAACTAAATTACCGCGCTTAGCATTGTTAAAACATACTTTTATTAGTATAATTGATTCCATAAATCGCATAAATGCATTGTACCAAAATGATCTAAGGAAAACAATGTATATTGTTAAGAGTGCGGGACACGAATTAAAATGCCGTTGAAATTACTATAGAATTTATTAGAACTATACAAACACGTATAACACAGGTGCTAATATAATTGGACACAACCAGTACAACTGCACGATCCAATAATACGCGCAAACTCCGTCACTATATCGCTTATCGAATGTACTACACACATCTTGCTCGTATCGTAATCGTCACTAGACTGCCTGGTTCGGACTTTATACTAAACTGTACAATACAACAATCGACCGCGTGGACTGAAGTTTCCGAGAAACCGTAAACAAGTATAACAAAAACTAACAATAACATTAGTATGTGTGTCTTAATTACAAATTTTATACACAAAGTAAACAAAAAAAGTCCAAATGCGGGGGGAAAGGTAATAAACCAGGTGTGCATTTACTTTGTCGGCGTGTATCAATATTTTAGTTGGATAGTCCTTCGTCTTTAAATATCATGGTTATAGTACTATACAAGATTTGATTCACCGTCTTAATAAAGATATATGAGAAGGGGGTCAGTTTTTTATGGCGCATATATTCTTATAGGTTTATTGTTATGTCCCGCCGAAACATTTGGCAAGGAATGATAATCGACGTGTAGTCATTTTGTAGATTGAATTTGGTTAGATTAAATCCATTATGGTTTGAATGGCTTGTTTACATGTCTCACTTTGGATAAATTGTAATAGTCGGTTTTTTTATGGTTGTGTAACAATTTTGATGAATACAGAGCTCTCATGTTCTCCTTTCTTCATGTCTGTACGTACTACCTGTGCGCAGAAGGTTTGCCGATAGCCTCATGATGTCACGCGTCGATGGTCAGTAGGGTTGACAAAAAAGGTTAAATAAATAGTTGTTGCAATAAATTTATTAATGTATATACCTACTTTACATAAGTATATAAAATCGGCCAAACAGTTTCTACGTAAATCCCGAACAAACAGACAAAAAATCTAATCGTTTATATATTCCAGTTGCTTTTTTTAATTAGCTTTAATGCATAGACACGGCAAGTTTATAATTTCATAATATTATAGATATATTCAAGCGAGACCACGAAGCATACTTTATAAAAAGTAAATAAAAAAATATCTATAATAAAAAAACAGATCAAAAGAATCTGTCATGTAATTCATATAATTTTTCAAAATAACATTTGAAGTAATAAGAGCAATTTATAAAATTTTATGCGTAACAATTTAATGAAATGGCAAATGGCGAAACATTATCAGTTTATGAGGAATGTTGTCGAACATTCACATGTCTGAAATTTAAATGAACCAGTGACTGAATTATGACACTGACTGAAATAAGTGACTATATCAGTCGTGCGTAGAAGGTTTGCCGGTGGCGGCGTGACGTCACGCACAAGTGGGCAGTAGTTCCCAAAAAGACATGAATAAAAAGTTAACAAATTGGCCAAGTGCTTGTTAGATTCAATCAATTAATGATTTAACAGAGACGGTGCTACGCGTACAACATGATATAAAATTGTAGAGGTCAAATTTCTGTACAATGTAAAAAAATGGTAAAAACCGAGTCACAGGAATGTAAGAAGTGAAATAAAACTAATTTAGATTTTTTCAAATTTTTTCTTCTGTGTATCTCCGAAACAACTGGACCGATTTACATTAAATTTTTTATGGTGGTAGCTTATATCTCTGGTCAACATATAGGATACTTTTGATCCTGAAAAATTAAAGAGGGATAGCTTCTTTACCGTGGGATAGTTTAAAAAGCTTTAATTACTTAAACCGCTTATAACAGATTTAAAGTAATTTCTCTGCAACGTAACATATTATAAGCAGAGATTTTAACAGGGTGTGGTGTCGGTGAGAGCGATTTATCTTATATATAATATATAAAACTGATAACTTTTTTTGTTTGCTTGAACGCACTAATCTCAGGATCTACTGGTCTGATTAAAATTTTGCAGATAATTTTTTTCAGTGTTAGATAGCCCATTTATCGAGGAAGGTTATAGGCTATGTATCATCACGCTAAGACCAATAGGAGCGGAGCACTAATGAAGAATGTTTCAAAATCGGAGGGTGTTTTATCCCTTTGAGAACTTCCGCTGCGTAAACGGTTAAAGTTTCGCAAAAATCATGTGTGACAGAAGTTAGCGTCAGCCCAAAGTAACTATTCCTCGCGGACGAAGTCGCGGGCATAAGCTAGTCCAATATATGTGGAAAGCCGCCAAGCGTAAGAGATAGTAATACCGCAATAATATAAATGCACGAATTAAAAACGGAAGCACCAATAAATTTATGGCGCTTTAGACCTTTTGATCCCTATATACTTTATGCAAGCACTAGTACTAATATGTATGAACAGAAGGCGTAAACATGAACGAATGTATGGCGTTTTCGACATTTTGGTCGCTTGTCACTAGTTTGTTAAAGGTAGGCTCAGGGAATCGAGTTGTATGAAATCCACGGCACTGCTGCCTATCACTGCGTTCTCGCAGATCTGAGACTTCTGATGAGTGGTCCCCAGGGAAATCGAGAGAAACCTTTGTTAAAGGGCACCGAGCGTCCACAGTGTCCGAAGGGCGAACTTGTATACGCATGCCAGTAATACAATTTCTACAGGCGCTTAAAATATTGTTACGTGCGAGCGGGGGTACGCACTTATGGATTGGAAGGAAACACCATTTTGTAACTAAACGCTTTTATTGACTTACACAGTCGTACGTTATACCTCTCTGCAGGGTTACCCCTATACGCACGACAACGATGTACAGTCCCGACGATTAGGCGAGTCGCTTACAATACCGTCGCCGATATTGCACAGACCACCTCCTGCTACTGCAGTGCTCACCTCCGATATTACCGTGTGTAGCTCGCTTCTGGCTCGTCTCTCGAACTACGCTACACTCCTACTTCGCTTAACTGTCCACTAATCTTGTCACTAAATTCACCACTTAATTCGTCACTGTCTTCTATTAACCTTCTCTTCCAACTCTTTAGTATCGCACTTGTCGCTTCACCGTCTTGAACTGAACTCAACTCTAAACTGCCCGGTAGGCGCGCCTTACGCTGTTTATATACCCGGAAGAATTTTCTGGAATCCCTCTATCTATCTCTGTCTCGTCCTTCCCGACCTTCTGTTCGGGAGCTTTCGTTTATACATCTATCCCTTTCTAACATATATCCGTACTTGTCTTTTCCTTTCAGAATCTTCTACTTTTTTCCAAAAGTCTTGCGACTGATTTACGCTGCTGGAAAGTTCTACTCTCGGTCGCCACAATATTATTAACATAATCATAACATAATATCACGCCTGTTTCCTATGGGGGTAGTCAGAGACTATGGATCTCCACTTGCGACGATCCTGACAAACAATTTCGCTTAACAACTTTCATTAACCATACATGCACGTTTATTTGAAATGCGTTTTATCTGACCTCTCTTTAACACTTTTGACATTTGGTCATGGTGTGTTCGTCTCGGTCTACCGGCAACAACTCTAACATTCACAATACTGTCATACACCTGTTTTGTGATTCTACTTTTACCCATTCTCTCTACATGTCCAAGCCACCTTAACATTCCTTTTTCAACTCTTGTTATTACATCTTCTTTCAATCCACAACGCTCCCTTATCACACTGTTCCTTATCATATCATTGAAGCTAACCGCACATATACTTCTCAAAGCTCTCATTTCGATCTGATCGCGTTTATCCTACTTTCATGCTTCTTCTGCCATACCCAACTTTGCCATACATCAGGGTTGGCACCAACACGCCTTTATGGACAGCCAAACGTGCCTTTACAGACATTTTCTGGTTGTTCATAAAAGAATTTAGCGCTCCATTCATCTTATTACCTGCCATAACTCTCCTTTGAATATTCCTTTCATGCTTTCCGTCTCTGGTTAACATGCAGCCTGAAAATAAAAATATTGTTATGAGTTGCAGGACTCGAATTAAAATGCCGTTAAAATTACTATAGAATTTATTAGAACTATACAAACACGTATAACACAATTATAACTGAACACAACCAGTGCAAACGTAATGCACGATTCAATAACACGCACAAAGTCTGTCACTAACGTCTTGCTTCGCTCGTGACTATCACTAGACTGCCTTACCCCTCCGTTGGAACATTGCTTTATACTTTACAAATGTCTTCTCGACAGCGTGGACTGAATTTCTAAGAATCACACCTGGCTAATGACTACCATAAAGATTACAATACACACTGGACTGTTTTTCCAATCACAAATTTTAAACACAAAGTAAACAAAAGAAGACGGTCATAAAAGCGTTTCAATGCTAATAAGCTCAAACAGCGATGGGTAATAAATATGCTTTGTTTACAGATATGCAGGTAGCCCAAATTGTAACAATATTATTATTATTTCTAAAGTTATTCAAGCAACTTAACGGTAGAAAATATTTTGTCAAAAAACAAAACTGGCCTTTAAACTAAAAAAGCAAAAATTTATATTTTCTACAAAATCTTGAAGTCGATACTAAATAACAGGGTAATACTTACCACACTCTCACTCTATACTGAAATCCGATTCGGTACCATATTTGTACTGACAAAAGTATTTCAATACAAAACAAGGCCTAATAGGCCTTTGAAATACGTATTTACAAGTATGGAAAACATGTGTTGCTAAAATCAATTTAGAAGTACTACATTACTCTTCTTTTGTTCTCGAATGAAAAGAAAAATCGTTGTCGAAAAAATTTAAAAACTTCGTTTAAAAAAACCGACTTCAAAAACTAAAATGAATAAAATAACTTATTTCTAAAGCTATTATTATTAATATATATTATCTAAAACATCTTAAAGTCGGTGCTTAGTAATTTTCAAAATATAGTAATTTTTATGTTTTACTTTGCACCGACTTCAAGATGTTTTAGATAATATATATTAATAACAATAGCTTTAGAAATAAGTTATTTTATTCATTTTAGTTTGTTAGTTTTTGAAGTCGGTTTTTTTAAACGAAGTTTTTAAATTTTATTTCTTACTTTTTAGTGTCTAGCTATGTATAGGTGGACCTACGAATGGAGCCGCGCTTCTTAAAAATATAGGTCCCAAGAACCGGGAACAAAAAAATGTTCGTAAAATGAAAACTACTGGGCCAAACTATGTCAAATTTTTAGGGGACCACATGGCAGCTATTCCGCGTCGAACAAAAAAAGAATCACGTAAATCGAATCATAAATCTCAGAGTAATCGGTGTACATATGGAACGGAGTGAAAATTATTTTCATGAAAAATGTTCATAAAATGAAAACTACTGGGCCAAACTATGTCAAATTTTTAGGGGACCACATGGCAGCTATTCTGCGTCGAACAAAAAAAAATCACGTAAATCTGATCATAAATGACGGAGTAATCGGCGAACAAACATAAAAAAAAGCAAAAAAAAAAAAAAGATCCCGACGAATTGAGAACCTCCTCCTTTTTTCGAAGTCGGTTAAAAAGCAAAATGTTTTTTAAATATAATACAGGCAGGGTTTTGATTTGAATTACTTGTAATTAAAATAAGTATTTGAAACAAATACATATTTTTTTGTATTTGTATTTCAATTACTTCTTAAAAATGTAATTTTAAACCATGTTTTATGGAAGTAAATAAATTTAAATTTGTAACATTTAGATAACAAAGACATCGAAACTAAAATACACTATGTAGCAGATCACTGCGAACGGGGAGCGTGCCCAGAACACTGGCTGCATTGCATGGAAAATGTTATTTATGATTGGTATTACTTGACGCTGGGGTATTAAATACTAGTACATTCAGCTATCGTATTGATGGGTGTGTTCTTCAGAAAATAGCGTTCGATAGCTTTCGTAGGCAAATTTTTTCCCCATAGTTCCCTTAAGATTACTCCTTTTTCTTATTGTTGGAGTTCAGCAGACAGGCAGACGGCTCACTTAATGGGAAGCGGTTACCATCGCCTATGAACATTTGCAACACCAAAGGTGCTACAAATGCGCTGCTGCTCTCTTAAGGGAGACTGGAACCTGGTCATTAATGCCGGAACACAACTCAAGGTTGTTAAGGCGACATACTTTAGACCAGGGGTGGTAGCCATCCAGTTGGGAAAATGGCCTACCAGCTAGCGAACTAGTATGTACCTTAATAACCGGGTTCTAGATTTTCATTTTTTCAGGGTAGGACAACGTCTGCTAGAACCGCTAGTTTATTATATTTTCAAATTTTCTTGAAGACATTTCATTATTTTACAGTGACGGATTTGTCAGTAGACTGCGTGTGCTGGACCCTAGCGCGGGAGTTTTTGAGTGGCGGCTTTGGGGCCAAATTTTTTGTTTTACAGAAATTTAATTTAATTTCATCCGCGCAGGAACGGAGAATATACAATTTCCTGCGGCCGGGCAGCCTGTCGTAAGAGGCGACAAAACAACCCACAGCCAGGTGGTAGGGCATTTGCCCGACTGGATGGCTACCACCCCTGGTCTAGAGTATACCATGGCGGTATACTACAACCATGAGCTCTGTTCCGGCATTAGTGACCAGGTTCCAGTCTCCCTTAAGAGAGCAGCAGCGCATTTGTAGCACCTTTGGTGTTGCAAATGTCCATAGGCTATGGCAACCGCTTTCCATCGAGTGGGCCGTCTGCCTGTCTGCTGAACTCCTGCAATAAAGAGGTTAAAAAAAAAATTAAAAAATCATATTTATATACCAGTACAGAGAAAGAATACAGTCTCCTGCGTTGGGGCCGGCCTGGCGTAAGAGGTGACAAAACAACCTATAAACCATCTTAACATTCCTTTTTCAACTCTTTCTTCTTTCTTTCTCACTGTTTCTTATCATATCAGTTATTTAATCTTACATATACTTCCCAAAGCTCTCATTTCAACTGCAATTATCCTACTTTCATGCTTCTTCTGCCATACCCAATTTTCACTGCCGTACATTATCGCTGGTACTAATACCCTTTGATGGACACCCAGACGTACCTTTACAGACACTTTTCGGCTGTTCATAAAAGCGCTCCATTCACCTTATTACCTAAACAAACGTAAGTACACGTATAGTGTAAATGAATAAAAAGCGTGTATAATTCGTTATGTATTCGTAGTAAGTAAAATGCAAGTTTTAAGATTTTTGAAAGAAAGAAAAGAAAATAAAAGATCATCATCATCATCGTCGTCTTCCGAGCATTAAATCTCGGTTGCGTTTGGAGCGATCACTTCGACACCCAGGGTCTGCTTTCATACTTTTTCTTCTCCACTTCGCGCGATCTTCGGCTTGCCTTGTAAAACAAAATAAAAAATGGTCCCCCCTTTATTATCTCAAAGAAAGAAAGAAAGAAAAGACAAGAAAATAATAATCTCCGTTCTACCATAATATAATAGAGGAGAAAAAGCAAAATCAAAATATACAAAAAAGTACACGAATAACGGCGTTTTTTGAAAATTCCACCTCTAAGAGGATTAAAAAAGTGTAGGTTTGCTCAAATAATGACTATTTTTAATAAACGCGGGCGAAGCCGCGAGCAACAGTTATTTGCAATTAAAGTCTGTTTGAATTAAGACGGTATGAGAGAAATTGCTTAAATAGAGAAATAAACATCGTGATGCTAAGTCTCTTTTCTTTCACCTTCCCCAATATTTGGGGTCGGCACAATATGGCTTTTCTCTATTCTGATATACGTCCTCTGTCACAGACAAACATAATCATCCTTCACACAATCCATTTATCTCTTTTTTAGTCTACCTTTCTTTACCTTTGTATCCTTCAATCTTGCAGTTTAACATTCTTTTTGTATGTGACTTTCATCCCTACTCACTACATCGTGATTCTATGCATAAGATTATTATCATTATTTATAGACATGAAGCAAAAACTTTGTACCCCGTATTAAGAAAATTGCGCGGACGGAGGAGTATGAAATTTCGCACACTTCAAGTTTATATAGAGGAGTGCAGAATGCTAATTTTTTTTTTTTAATGATGCATAAAAAATACATTAAATCAATTGAAAAACATTACACACACTACCATGTATTTGACACACACACGCATATATACCTACTTTTTTGTTTATTGTTAAAGTCAAATTAACAGTGTAGCCTTGGCGAAATCTGTGATTATAGAAGTATAAATTATTATGGTCGAATTTCGACCACAGGTGACCAGTTATAAATATTGAATCGCGTAATAAGAAGTAATTAATTTAAAACGATTCCGAGAAAACATGCATCGCTTTATTTTCAGGACAATTATTTTGCGTCATACACGAATCCAGCAAATCGGTCATGCTGGATTTTTATTTAAATATCCCCGAAGATAAACGAACGTGTCAAACAGCAAGACATGTCACATCTTATTACACTCCAAAAACCTATTTTCATAAAAAAAAATACAATTTCATAAAATTATAAAAACACTTACCGATATTACCAAAACATCATGAACACAAAACACAAATCAAAACTTTAATAAACACTCATTTGATACACAATATATCACGAGATAGTTACGATGAAACTTTCGCGCGGGAAACTTTGGCAGCGACTGGTATAGACCGTTCAGACGTGTTCACAAGGCGCCGTTCGCGCGGCTACTGACCGGCACTCGCTTTTCTTCATTTTCATTTAGATCACGAGTGAGGGCGGGAACCCCGTTTTGTATACTTGTGTGCTGTATCATGTTATTTTATGTAGGTTTATGGCTTGGCAGCTAGGCCTTTAAGCAAGATCTTAGTTTACAATATAGTTTCTTCATTTTCTTATGCCCATGTGTAGCACAGCTGAACTGTAGGTAATCAACTAGTGCCGTTCAACGGAGTTCTTGTGACAACTCAAAAGGCCACATTTGACTATACAGTTCACATGTCTAATAAAACACACAATAACTACTCAAAAACTATCAATATCCTACAACTATTGTTCATTTTAGAGTAATTTTACACATTTGTAGAAATTAAACTGCCCAGCACAACATCTCTTTTCAGTTCCCACCAAAAACATAATTTTTAATAGATAAAAACAAAAGAACATCTATGCTCTAAATTTAAACATGTAGTATATTTGGTGCGGCATGCACCAAATTAACAAAAAGTATTTTTTGGAGATTCCAACACTGGGCGTACGTTGGTACACATGATACAGCACACAAGTAGGTTGTATCATGTGTTCCTTTGATGAGATATACAAAGTGGGCAATTCTCCTTGTTAGTGGACAATTATCCAACGCGCATCACTGGCTGTAATCAGGTTTGTTTCTAAACTATTCCTAAATCTTAGTTGCACGTGTGTGTGAGTGCGTGCGTGCGTGCGTGCGTGCGTGCGTGCGTGCGTGCGTGCGTGCGTGCGTGCGTGCGTGCGTGCGTGCGTGCGTGCGTGTGTGTAGGTGCGATTGAGTTTTTGTATGCCCGTATTCTTTCAAAGTGTTGTACACTACGATCTTTTTGTTCGTGCATAATGTAGTTGGATAAGCATTGACTTTATACTATATACTTTTTTTTATTATGTAACTTTACTGTATATCTGTTTATTATCCTAAATAAATACAATAAAATCTTTAGTTTTCAACAAAAGCGGCCTCGAGACTCCTTGGAGTGTTTTTCGCTATTTCGCATAGTTGGGGCTGTGAAGCCCACTTGAAAAAATCACCTGTATATTATCTGTACTATAGATATATGTATTTAGTGTAGTAGTATATACTAGTGGTCGCCCAGTGGTCGAAATTTGACCATAATTAATTTAAATTATGAATGTTTGAACATTACTAAGGTTCTGTTGTCAAAGAAATCACAGACTTCGCCAAGGCTACCCTGTTAATTTGACTTTAACAATAAACAAAAAGTATACATGCGTGTGTGTGTCAAATACATGATAGTGTGTGTATTGTTTTTTTATTGATGTAATGTATTTTAACTGCATATTTTTTTTAAATATTAGCATTCTGCACTCCTTCTTTATCTCTTATAAACTACAAGTGTGCGAAATTTCATACTCCTCCGTCCGCGCAATTTTCGTAAAAAGGGATACAAAGTTCTTGCTTCACGTATTAATATACTGATATTATAGGGTTCTGTTACAAGTACTTTACTCCGGCTCGAAGGACCAAGGCACAATGTAGGTGATACAAGTAGTATTTAAATAAAACACCAAAAAATATGGCTGCCAGGCTTCGGGGGTTGTGTACACGGCGTTGGGAATTATATGTACGGCAGATGCGCTCGCGTCGATCGGAGACTCGCGTGACACTATTATTCAAATTGAGCCAATAGCACCGTGTAGCACACCCCGTCGTATTGCCCGTATTTTAATTACAAAATAACAAATATTTTGCCGTAAATAGCGCGACTAGCGAACATAATAAGCCGCGCTTCAAAAAGTTGAAAATCGTTAAAACATACTTTGGTTTTTGAAAATAATATAAATAAGTTAAAAAATATCTCTATATTTATACATGTGTGTGCGTCGCCTACAGCTGGCTAGCAAAAATATCTTTCTCCTTCTATACCTGTGTACGTCACTAAACTCCTAACCCGCTTGATCTATTTAGGTACGAAGGTTGACAATTGGTCCATGTAGGTGGTACTTTTTATATAATACTTCATATCTAAAAATATACTCAACGTATATTATTAGAATAATTTACGTTTGACATAACTTGTATAAGGGATTGTATAAGAGTTCGTCTATGGCCAGGAAATTCTAAAATGATATTCAGTCAATAAAACAACGTTTTAACGATTTTAAGTGCGGTGTTTTATTTGATTTTTATTATTCCGACGTATCGGCTACTTTTCAGTAGCCGTGATCAAGGAAGACAAAGATGTCAAGTGTCAATGAGTATTGTTAAAGTTTTATTTAGCCTACCGCCAACTTGTTCATTTTCATTATTTAGTTATGTAGGGATATTACATAAGTACTGACTGACTGACATATTAATCCTAAATATATATAGACAAACATTTAACTTATTACCAACTTAAAACTAAATTATTTAACACACATACACACGTTTTTTTTTTTATTCTATTTAAAATATAGCATCGCCGAGGGTGCGCGTAGTTATTAGATTGCTTAGCAACACGGGCCGGGGCATGCGCCGATTGCGCCCGCGTCATAATTCCTTACTTCGTTGGTTGGTCGTAGCATCTCGTTAGAAACACACGTGCCGCTCGCTGATACCTTCTTGTTTATTGTTAAACGTTATTGTAGTAAACGAATATAGTTAAAGTATTATACTATTATATATTATAGTAAATAAACGGATACTTACTACAACTAACTACATACTTACTTACTACATGTTATAATTTTCTTTATGGTTATTATTTACTCTATGGCAGTCTAAACTAATTTATAGTAAGTTAAAGTTAAAGTGACCGAAACGTCGGAATATAATAAAATAAAAGTAAGTTAAAAAATCTCCCGATTTTGAAACATTCTTTAATGGTGCTCCGCTCCTATTGGGCTTAGCTTGATGATATAACCTATAGCCTTTCTCGATAAATGGGCTGTCTTACACTGAAAGAAGTTTTTAAATCAGAACAGTAGTTCCTGAGATTAGCGCTTTGAAGCAAACAAACAAACAAACTCTTCAGCTTTATATTAGTACTAGCTTCTGCCCGCGACTTCGTCCAAGTGGAATAGTTTAAAAAAAGTATGGTCTTAGCGTTATGATATGTAGCCTATAGCCTTCCTCGATAAATGGGCTATCTAAAACTGAAAGAATTTTTCAAATCAGATTAGTAGTTCCTGAGATTAGCGTGTTCAAGCAAACAAACAAACTCTTCGCCTTTATATATTAGTATAAGATTACTGTTATATAAATATTGCTTAAGAAACATTTTTCATTTAACTTCCATTGATTTGTATGATTAATGGCGGACATAAAAAACACATAACGTTCAAAAACAGTTTGATCTAGTTAAGAAAGTTTCCATCGACATTTGTAAACAACAGTATTTTTTCCTCAAGAACATAAATAGTGTTGATCAAATTGTTGTCTCTAATACACCACACTACATCCCGTGCGTGCTTAGGAAATTAGCTTTTTTGTGATTTTGGTCTTTACTTTAGCCCGCCTGTGAGTGGTAACAAAACAAACAGCCCACCATTTTTTTATTTAGAGGAAAGCCGTTTTTTTATAAATGTATAAGGTTTATTATTTACTAGCTTCTGCCCGCGATATCGTCCGCAAGGAATAGTAACAATAAAAACGAATTTGAAACATTCTTAATTGATGCTCCGCTCCTATTGATCTTAGCGTAATGATATATAGCCTATAGTCTTCCTAGATAAATGGGCTATCTAACACACAAAGAATTTTTCAAATCAGACCCGTAGTTCCGAGATTAGCGCGTTCTAACAAACAAACAAACTCTTCAGCTTTATATATTAGTATAACAATTAGGTATATCCGTGCAGGAACGGAGAAAGCATACAAATTCCTGCAGCTAGGCGGCCTCTCATAAGAGGCAACAAAACACACACCACCCACAGCCATCTGAATGGCTACCACCCCTGGTCTAGAGTATGCCGCCATAACAACCTTGTGTTGTGTTCCGGCATTAGTGATCAGGTTCCAGTCTCCCTTAAGAGAGCAGCAGCGCATTTGTAGCACCTTTGGTGATAGAGGACATATGCACGAATACAGGAGTATTGAAGAAAAATATATTGTGCCGATCCCAAATGCTTAGGAAAGGAAAAGAAAGATAAAGATTCAAGACTATGAAATTTGGATGTAATAGGACTTGTACACTGTCACCTGTTTTTTTTTTTATTTGATGAATTTATCATGCCCCAAGTGACTTTCACTATCACTCAAGCGGCGCAAATATGTAACCCTCAGTGAGAAATAAATATTTGTGCCGTTTGCTGTCGAGTCGCTTGGACCGTGGGGTCCTAAAGCCATCAGCCTCTGCCAAAATGTACCGAAACGACTCGTTAACTCTTTAGGTGATCAGAAGGCTGGTGCTTATCTCGGCCAACGGATCAATATTGCGATCCAGCAACGAAACGCAGCCAGCCTTCTGGGCACCTTACTCATAGAAGACGGTGATCTGGGCTCAGTATTCTACTTATAGTCTTGAGGGACTATGGGTAGAATACAATACAAATAAGTTAAGTTATCTTGCATTGTACTCAATTTTATGTAATGTGTTTTTATAATTGTTCTATGAATACAACATAGTACAGATACCTGTTCCCAGAGTAACTTTTGTTCGAATTTTAATATCTCACAGACAATCCCAAACAAAAAGTTTTGAGGGTTAAATTCCCAATCAAGAGCCCTTGCTTTTACAGTCCTTTACATAAGCATCAAACAGCACGCTTCCACCTATAACAAAAAAAAACCTAAAAACATTAAAAACTAAAGTAATAAAATCGAAAGCGTTCACTCATATTGAGAAAACGTAATAACAAAAATTTACTTTTGAAACCACTAATCTGGGGTAAGGGTATAAATCAATTTTACGTTTCAATCTTACTTTGTACATACTTTTTTATTGTTCGCCGAAATGTTTTTTATATTTTTAACTTCTTTCCTGTTAATTGTGTTTAATTGTGCACATAGAAGCAACCCTGCGGAAAACACTCACGCCTGGCTGTGTAAGTTATTAAAGGCGTTTAGTTAAAACTGGTGTTTTCTTCCAATCCTAAGTGCGTCCCCCGCTCGCACGTAAAATATCTACATATTGTTACGAGCTACAGGACTCGAATTAAAATGCCGTTGGAATTACTATATAATTTATTAGAACTATAAAAACACGTATAAAAGAGGTACAAATATATCTAGATACAACCAGTACAAACTGAACGATTCAATAACACGCGCAAAGTCCGTCACTATATCGCTTATCGAATGTATTCGTCTTGCTGTGATCGTGGTTCACGCTAGACTGCGCCACCCCTCCGTCCGGGCATTGTTTTATAGTAAACTGTACAATACAACAATCGGCTGCGTGGACTGAGTTTTTCCAAGAAAACGTAATCTGCACACCTGCTTAATTATTCCTTCGAACGGCCATAAACGAAAACAATAACAATAGGCTATTGTCTATTTGCAAATTTTAAACACAAAGTAAACAAAGAAAGTCCCAATGCGACAAAGGGAATAAAGGGTGTTCATTTCTTTGGCGGTATGTAACAATATTTATAAAAGAGAGATAAATAATTTGGTATTATATTTTTTTTAGATTTTACAAATGTTATTCGCAATAAAATAATAATGCATCTGAAAAACGCCCGCGTCGCTTGAATAATTAGTATCAAAAAAATCTCAAGGACGTTGGCGTTGCTACAAGCCTTAACAGAGAGGCATGACTCACGTGTTCAATGTAAACAGGCCTTTATCTGATTCCCAAGAGAAGGAAACATTAATCAAGTACCGACTCGGAATTAGATGAGCAAAGTTAACCAAAGTAATAGTGATCAAGTGTACAAATTGCTAATGGGAATCGGTACCTATGTCTTTGAAGGTTTGTTGTTGATTTATTATCGTATAAATGTTTTGTCAGTAACATTTTGGCAAAAAATAAAAGGTAATTATAATCTTTACTACACTAATAAATCGATAATATTACAAAAATGCCGTTTACATCAAAGCTTAAAAAATCAACTGGAATACACTATAAACGAAAGAGAACACC
This sequence comes from Dendrolimus pini, assembly GCA_949752895.1. Lineage (NCBI taxonomy): Eukaryota > Metazoa > Arthropoda > Insecta > Lepidoptera > Lasiocampidae > Dendrolimus > Dendrolimus pini. The sequence continues at coordinate 12,113,047 of OX457147.1, read as the reverse complement.
ATTTTTTTCTAGATTTCTTGTCTGTTTGTTCGGCTTTCACTTTAAAACTACTGAGCTAATTTCAATGCGGTTTTTACTGATCGACAGCAAATTCTTAGTACGTGCGTGCGTGTGTGCGTGCTTTTGTATTTTTTAATGACTCCCAGCGAAGTGACCTAATGCTACTAATATTATAAACGCGAAAGTTTGTAAGAATGTATGGATATACGTTTGTTACTCTTTCACGCAAAAACTACTGAATGGATTTTGATGAATCTTTACAATAACATAGCTTACACATCAGACTAACACATAGGCAATAATTTATAAAGATATAGTGTGAATTATCCAAAATAGACCGGTAGACCGCGGGGCGCAGCTAATATTATATACTTGCTCTGTCGATTTCTTAACAGATCAATTCTTTCTTTCTTCATTCTTATCCAATCGCTCTAATCCTAACCTTTCGTCGTCAGCCAATCGTTATCCACCGCTAGCCGTAGGCCTCCCCAAGTCTTTAACGGTCGGATTTGCCCTAATCATCGCAGGGCCAACTATTTCTACTAGAAACGCTGCTGCCCGCTCCCAATCTGTGGAATGTTTAGTTGCCAACTTGGTACCATCCAATATCATCATTAGTCGGTCGCCATTGTCTCGTCAGTAAATTGCAGAGCGGACCACGGCCAGGTGAGGTTGACCGTGGTGATAGATCGCTTCCTCCTTACGCATTCTAATCTTAATGACAGAAAATTATACACCAAGCCAAGAAAAATGTTCTTACCTTCTATTTGTATATCTATCATGTTTATAGAATAGAATAGAATAATTTCAAGACCACGGGCCATAAAAATGGCCCGGACTTTTGGAGGGCTTGCGTGGGGCCATGGGAAGGCCAACACGTAGAGGACCCTTGACAAATTTAATGTAAATGTGGCGTGACACTGACCCGATTTCGGCGATTATCCCTGTCAACACTATATACTAATGCACCCAAGGACAAGCCCCGGCCAGTATAGGACTATTGTGGGAAATGAGAGCCAAAAGTACCGGGCTATTGGGGCAAACTGCTAGTGGTACTAGGGTCTGGAAATATTGGGACTATGGTGTCTGCCCGTCGCAATGTTCGGGGAACATGGAAAAATTGGCAAACGGTGACTCGACACTACTAGGGGCAACATGGGTGTGAGTGGCTAAGGGTGTAGAGATGTGGGCTGCAGGTTCACCGAAGCTACTTCCGACGTTAGGCCATTTATCACTTCCACCCCTGGAGCTTGAGGCTTAGCTCTAGCGATCTCCACTCCGTGCCGGCTGGTTAAGGCAAGTACGGAGGCGGGGGCTTTGCCTTGGCCCCCGTAATCAGGTACGATGTGTCGCTACTCACCTAAAGCTTCGCCACAAAGCCCACCTGCGGGTAATAGAATAGATTCAAGAAGTTTAAGTACAGAAGACAATAGGTGGACAATAGGTGACAAAAGACAATCACTAAAAGCAATTTCTTCCAGACAACCTTAGGATGGATTAGCGAACATTGTGTAACATGTGGGTTTTGCAATATAAATAGAATGAAAAAGTATATATATATATATATATGTATATTAATAATTTTATACATTACGTAAGTAAATATAGGGGAGATGAAGATGTTACGAGTATTATAGACTTTAGAGCCCGAGGTAATGATCCTTCACGAGTCCGTTGAACGCCTGAAGAGACTGAGCATGCCTGATTTTCACAGGTGGCGCATTCCACAGGCGCACTGCATGAACTGTAAAAGATTTATTGTAAAATCGCGAGTGATTTAAAGGTATAAAATGAAGAAGTAACAGTTGGCCCAATGAGACATTACAAATAACATTTGTTAGCTAGATGATTATACAATTAATATTTATGTCAACGGATAATCAATCGTTATAATTTCATACATTTTATACAAGCATATTATTTTTACATTTTTTTTTAAATAGTCAGTAATATTTAATGTAAATAATGCAATAAACTATTTGATTTGAAAACACGCAGCAAAGTCAATCATAAAACAATTTAGTTCATGTTATAGTGTCGACGGCTATTTGATTAATGCAATATAGTTTCTTCGAATTGGTGTAACATTCGTCATGTTTGTTTGTCTCGTCTCGGAGATGACCGCTTAAATCATAGCGTGTCATATTGTGGCATATCTGCTTATTTTCAAACAGAGCGTATTATTCTAGAAGGATGTCCGGTCCGTTTAAATTATATTAGTAACTATTTTTATACCAAAATATTTAGTAAGGCCAGACGCAGATCAATGCCACGATTCACATTGTTTTATGTTCTGAATACTTACGGTTAATAAAAATCAGCCAAGTGCGTGTCGTAGGCAGATCAGATCCGTGGTGAAGCACTATGCATACTGAAAAGGTCTGTAGAGTCGATAAAGGTCTGTAGGCCAGGGCTTGAAATATCGTTAAAAATGTGGTATCGTTAATTATGCTAATTTCAAATAGCGGTAAAAAATAAATATCGTTATAAAACTTACCGTTATTTCTAGCCATTTTACTGGTAAAAAATATAACGTTAATACTAACTAACTATGTTTTGTTACCATCGTCGCTTTCTTACACTTACAAAGGATATCAAACAGCACTTTGCCAACTGCGTGCGTAATATTTAGAGTTGTGTTTGTTTCGGCAACATGCGGTCGAAATAAAGCCAATTCTTAAAAGTAGCAACGTCGCTTGAAATAACGTAAATATTACCGATACGATTTTTACGTTATATTATAACTTTAAAATCATAAAAATTACCAAGTAACGGTAAAAAACATACTGGTATGGCAGTATCTTTTTCGAATACCGGTAATTACCTATATTTTTAAAGGTAATAGATAACGTTTTTAAGCCTTAATGTAGGCCAATAAAGCCTGTTCCTATATTTGAGTAAATAACCATAACCCCACGGTAATGGCGCGGATTCATCTGCGATAATGTCAAAGATTTAGGTGTTAAAAAATTATACGATTAACGCATACCCACATTAGTGTATATGTTATAGTCAAACGTCGAAGATCTGGCGCTCCTAGATTTGACTAGTCAAACCAGCCTGACATAAAGTCAAAGTCCAAATAAATTACGTTTTTATGCTTTTGACTAACGATTTCTTGTTTTTTTTATCGCATAGGTCGCATGGTCTAAGATCGAGCATGCTTACCTAGAAGTTACCTATTCACACGAGACTTGAAGACACCCAGTGGTGTTGTGTTGTGTCAGTCACCCCCCTGACCTCTCCCCCGTAAATCCCGTACCCCCACTCTCCGCGTACCGCGGATACGTAGCTCGCTCCGTTAGCTGCTTAGCGTCTGCATTTCTGTAGTACCTTAGTAAGCACGGGGCTAGCTTATGGCAGTCCATCTATCCGTCTCTTTCACACTTGTGAAAACGACATAGCGTGGTCTCTTTCTCGCACTCCAGTTCGCGGAAACGTTCCCCGGTCGAGGACTCCGTTCGCGTTGAGACTCCCGGGGGACCCTCTTTCGCGTTCCCAAGTGCTTCTGCCGTTGGCTGTGCGGACCGCCGCCGCCAACGGCCAGTGTTGTTTTGCTTGCCCACCACCCCTTCATGGAGAAGGGTCCCGGTGGGCAGCAGTTTCATTAGAGACAGTGACTCATGTGTTGTGATGTGCTAATTTAAAACTAGACTCAGTGCTCCTATGGCGGAACAGCCTAGGAAACCTACGCCCTCGAGCCGCGATCCGCGGCTCGCGTACAGGGCCATAGTCACAACATCCAGCACCGCACCATCTACTACCACCACTCCCTCCACCTCAGGCGGGGCTTCGCTCGCACCCCCCGGATATTATTATCCGACCGGGGGCGAAAGGGGCCCGCGCCAGGCTGGGGAGAAAGCTAGAAGGACATCGTCCTCTGAAGAAGAGAACGAACCAAGGAAACGCCGGGACACGGCAAAATCACCATCCCCCATCGTTCCAGAAGAGGGAGGCGGGGAAGAGATGGCATCCTCTTCCACCGCCACCTCATCCTCAAGCAGTCAAGCCTCGGCGGACTCCACACCACCTTCGCGCTCCACTTCATATGTGGAGCTGGAGAGTTTACGGAACGCCGCCGCCGTTGAAAATGCCGCTGCCGACAACCACACAACGGACGCCGCGTACGGCGTCACGGACGCCGCGTACGGCGTCACAGACTCCGCGTACGGCGTCAAGGATGCCACGTATGGCGTCGCGGACGCCGCGTATGGCGTCACAGACGCCGCGTACGGAGTCACGGACGCCGCGTACAACGTCACTGCCGCCGTCGAACACCGCGACGCCGCCGCAGTAGAAACCCAAGGTAGGACTCTTCCTACAAATGTTACATTTGCCGAGATTGCTTCATCGCCACGTACGAGTCCGACCCCGCGGCCTCGTACGAGTCGGACTTCACCTTTACCGACGGCAACTTCGACGCCTGGCCACGATGAGCAACCTCCCCCCACCGCTCCCAAGGCAAAAGGCTACCCACCACTGATAGTGGATAAATTACCCAACTGGACCAGGCATTTCGAGAAATTGCACGAACGGTAGGGTTTCGCCCCGAACGGCCGTCCATTTGGCCAAGGTGTAAGATTTATACCCCAGAGCCCAGAAGAGTACCGTATCATACAGAAATACCTTGTGGAAGCCACACAAGCGGACGCGGCAGTACAATGGTACTGCTACAGCGCGTCCGCCGAAAAACCCACAAAAGTGGCCGTAAGAGGCCTCCCACCGGACACTGATCCGGAAGAGATCGGGAGAGCCCTGGAAGCCCTCAACTTTCATGTCCAAAACGTGCGACATATCCCAGGGACTAGAGGCAGACCTGGCTGCCTCTTCCACGTCACACTTGGTCACCTAAACCAAGAAGAACTCGCCCGGCTCTACGCAACCAATCAGTTGCTATATATGCCGGGCGTAGTTATAGAAGCCTGGAGAGGGCAACATATAGTGACGCAATGCCATAGATGCCTGAAGTTTGGGCACGCCTCCAAAAACTGCTTCAGGCCGACGAGATGCCTCAGGTGCGCGGGGGAGCACCTGGTCGCCGACTGCCCCCAACCACGTGAACACCAAAAATGTGCCAACTGTGGCAAGGTGCACGCGGCCTAAAAAGAGGGCACTACACCCCCCTCCCCCACCAAGTGCCAGTAACAGGCAACCGGCCGGCAACCGCCCAAAACGGCCAACCAGGGCCGAAAGAAGGCGGGCACAGGCCCCGCTTCCTCCAGAACCAAGTTCTGCCCCGGATAGACATGTGCAACCAACGGGCAGCGACTTCCAAAACACCCCAAGACCCTAAGGGGTGCTACCACAAGTGAGGGCACAGACAACACTTGCGCCCCCCGCCAACGACCCAATACCCAGAAACGCCCCCCGCAGGAAGCGGAAATCGCACAGAGGGGGGCGAAAACACCGTAAGGGACCCAAACCGGACCACAGAGAGGTGGAACAGACCGGTCACTCTGCCAAACCTCGGCAATCGGCTGTTCTCCCGCGGGAAACGGTTGCCCCAATACAACCAACCCCAGCAAATAAGGGCTGCCCCCACTGTGGCATCCAGGAGACGGATAGTCAACAAGCGGGCCAGTTACGAATTCTTTACTGGAATCCTGGGGGGGCGGCCGACAAATCGCAGCCCCTACGTCTTCTCGCCCAGTCGCAGGGTGTGCATATCATCCTCCTGGGCGAGACCAAGTTACGGTCAAACACCAACTTCCGCATCCCGAACTTCGTCGTGTACAGGCGTGACGAAGTCTCTCCCCGGGGCGTGCCCTATAGGGGGACGGCCGTCCTGGTGAGGAGGGACATCGTGCACGACGAAGTTCCTCTGCTAGACTTTGAAGAGCTCCGCACCATCGGGGTGCTGGTCAAGGCGGCCGGCAAAGAGGTGAAGATATTCGCCGGATACCGACCGCCGGGCCCCCGACTCGTCCGCACCGATCTCAATAACATCTTTGACGGGACCACCCCCACCTTGCTGGCGGCTGACCTTAACGCCAAGCATCAATCGTGGGGGTCGAGGGTCATCAATCCGGCCGGCAGGGGACTACTGGAGATCGCCGAAGACAGTGGTCTCACCGTGCTCGGCCCGGACTCGCCGACCCACATCCCATCAAACCCTCGCCACAGTGCGGACGTCCTGGACATCGTAGTGCACCAACGCATCAGCTGCCCAGTCAACATGGAGGTGCTGTATGACCTTGATTCGCAGCACCTCCCAATCCTCGTAACGCTCGCCCTCGCGGCTGTTGCCGTGCCGCGAAGGTCGCTGAGCGCGAGGACAAACTGGGCAGCGTACGCCGAACAAATGGAAAACATTCCCCTGGGCAGGCTCTCCGCTCCAGAAGAGGTGGAGGCTGCCACCAGGCTCATCATGGAGCGGATCGAGACCGCCCGGGCCTCAGCAACTACGATGTTCACACCGCGGAGCAGACGTCCAGAGGTCCCAGCCCGGATCAGCCAGGACATCAGCCGCAAGCGCGCACTCAGGCGCTTGTGGGCCAGAACCAGATGTCCGGTGCTTAAGTCTAGGTTGAATGCCTTAACAGCCCAGGTTTCGGATGCAGTGAAGATCTGGCGAGGGGAGACCTGGGAGAGTGCAATAGACCGGGCCTCCGAACACGCCACGGATCTCTTTGCCCTAAACCGAGCTCTACAGAGGACGCCCATCCCCACTTACCCCCTGCTGGATGCACAGGGGAGGCGGTGCTTTGCTCCCGGGGAGCGCGCGGAGTTGTTCGCAGCGCACCTGGAGGAGCAATTCACACCGCACCCGATCCCAGCAGGAGTCTCACAGGAGATAAGGGAACACCACCAGAGCGTCGAGTCGACGGTCACCGAGTTCCTGTCGCGCCCACACGAGCCTCTGGGCGGGGAGGACTTCATCTCCCCTGCCGAGGTTCGTAAGGCGGTGCTTTGTCTCCCCAGACGGAAGGCACCGGGCTGCGACGGGATACCTACGGAAGCCCTGAGGCACCTCCCGAGAAGGGGCTGCGCGGCACTCGCGCGCCTTTTCAATGGGATCCTCAGGACCAGCCACTTCCCCGACGCCTGGAAGACAGGTAAGGTCGTCATGCTCCCGAAACCGGGCAAGGATCGGCGCCTGCCCGCAAGTTACCGGCCAATCACTCTGCTGTCCCACCTAGCGAAACTGTTTGAGCGTCTGCTGCTGCGACGATTAGCTCCGCGTATCGAGCCACGCGCGGAGCAGTTCGGATTCCGCGGCAGCCACTCCACCACGCTCCAGCTGACGCGAGTGCTACACCACTTGGCCCACGAGTCAAACCAGGACAGGTGCACTATCGCAGTGTTCCTGGACGTTGAAAAGGCTTTCGACAGGGTTTGGCACGAAGGCCTCATTGCCAAACTCCTCTCCACCGAGACGCCGCTTGCGATAGTGCAGCTCGTGGCGTCATTCCTCCGTGGCCGGGACTTCTACGTTTCGGTCGAGCAGACGATCTCACAGAAGCGTACCATACCTGCTGGTGTTCCCCAAGGCAGCTGTCTGTCGCCAGCGTTGTACGGTTTGTACACTGATGACGTCCCAACGCTCGAGGGTTCCCTAGCTCCCGGGGAGAGGGACGTCACGCTGGCGTTGTACGCAGACGACAGCGCCTTTTTCGCGTCCTCTCGCAGCCCAGACATAGCAGCTCGCCGAATGCAGCGCATGATGGACATCCTACCGGCGTGGCTTGACAAGTGGCGCATGGCGGTCAACGTGGGGAAGACTGCCGCGCTGCTAGTCGCCCGCCGGCGCATCATACCTGAGCCACTTCAGCTTCGAGGTCAGGAGATCGAGTGGAAGACCTCGGTCAAGTACCTCGGAGTGCACATCGACAGGTCGTTGAGCATGGGCCCCCAGGTGGACCAGGCGGTCAACCAGACCCGCACAGCTAGGGCCCTACTCCGACCTGTACTTTCATCCAACTTGCCTCTGAGGACGAAGATCGGGGTCTATAAGACCTATCTCCGCTCGAGGCTGACCTACGCAGCTCCAGCGTGGTATGCGCTGTGTTCGGCTTCCAGAAAGAAGCTGCTGCAGGCGCAGCAGAACATCGCCTTGCGGGTGTGCACGGGCGCGGGTCGGTTCGTAAGGAACGACGTGATCGCCCGCGATTTGAGCATTCCCAGTGTCGAGGAATTCGTGGCGATGTCGGCGCGTCGGCTATTCGACCGCGCCGACAACGGCCGCCACACGCACCTCCACGGGATTGCTCCCCTACACGCGCGACCACCTGATCACGAGACCCCAAGATGGCTACCGACCCCCCGTGACCTCATCCGCCGGGATTAGGGCGATGTTGAGAGGTCGCGAAAATCTCCAATGCCGCAGACAGGCCACCAGACGCCACAGATGGCCACCCAAAGCCCGAGATGGCCATCGAAAGCCGAAGACTGGCCAACCATGCCGCAGACGGAGCCAACGCGAAGCCCGTGATGGCCACCGATAGCCGCTGATTGGCCAACGCGAGCCAGCCGACACACCCCTATGTGTCTGGCGGCTCCCGAACCCCGTTACCAGGGGGTAGTTGCCCCCTGCGAATTCATTCCGGGGCAAAGAGCATTAGCTCGAGGCCCCTACCGGCTCTGCCCCATAAAGGTGGAGTTGATGACCAACAGAGAGAGCTTATGGCATGATTCAACCACCTCGGTCGAAAATATACACACAAGGAAAAGTATATACACACAAGGAAGACTCAGAAGACCAGGAAGATCAAGGAGCATTCGGAAGACTACAGGCGACGGACTCTCAGCGTGACTACGTGGATCTTGTGGACCACCAGTGATTGTGATTAGTGCCACTCGTATTGATCGGAGTAATCGATATAATTTGAAAACAAAGCGCTTTGTTCGAATAGGTGGTATGTCGGTATGTCCACCATATAGCGGTGCCGCATACCAGTGCATCTCGTTGTCCGATGATGGAAGGGAGTTGTTGGAGGAGTTGTCTAACCTAGGAGAGACTAATAGACATTAAACATGTAACAAGTGGAGTACAAATCGACGTTTGACCGAGTCTGCCTTAGTCGCTTCTAGGATCGACTAGTCAAAAGCCCGAAACAAATTATTTTAAGTTCGTCATTTCGATGTTTGACTAAAAAGTTAGGTACTTCTAGGTTCACTAAAAATACTTCAGTCAATGGCCGAAATTGGAAATTATATCGGGTTTTGTCGAAAGGCATTGGTCAAACCTAGGATAAACCAGTCATACCGGGAAAAAGTGTATAAAAGAATCACTTACAAAGCTCTTATCCAATATATCCAAAAAGTTTGTGGAAATGTCTCAAAAATACCCTCTTACCAAAAAAAGGTACAGACTTGCCAACGATTTTAAATGATGCTGATGCCATAAACAAACATTTTTTGGATGTGCCTGGTACCTGTGGCCTTAATTTGCCTATGTTGATTTATTATGAATCTAACAAGTTCAGTGATGCTATTTTTCATATACATCCAATAAAACTAGACGCATTACAAAAAATCATTCGTAGTCTTAGGTCAAATGCGGAAGGCTGCGATGAAGTAAATTTACACATGCTCTTGATGACTCTGCCTGTTAGCCTGAATGTTATACTCTCTATTGTAAATGTATCGATTAAGACTTCAACATTCCCGGATGTTTGGAAGCGTGCAGTTATTCGTCCTTTACCTAAAAACTTAAATCCTTCTGATTTAAAAGATCTAAGACCCATCAGTATTTTACCTTGCCTCTCAAAAGTTCTGGAAAAAGTAGTCTGTACGCAGTTAACCGAATTTTTAGAAAACCATCATATTCTACCAGAGTTTCAGTCGGGTTTCAGGAAAAAACGTGGCAGTACTACAGCCTTACTAGATGTCACCGACAACATTCTTTGCGCTCAAGATGATGGACTGTGCACAATTCTTGTCCTGCTTGATTTTTCAAGAGCTTTTGACTCCATAAACATAGATTTATTAATAAGTAAATTAAGTTATTGTGGCTTTGACAAAGAGGCTATTCGGTGGTTTTACAGTTATTTAAGTAGTCGTTACCAATATGTCAAGTTAAATCAAAACGATGGCACATCTCTAACATCCATGGAAATGCCTGTTACCAAGGGAGTTCCGCAAGGTTCGATTTTGGGACCCATATTATTTATTTTATATTCTGCCGATATAGTAGCACAAATTAAACACTGCAAATTTCATATCTACGCCGACGATACGCAAATTTATATTTCTTGTAAGCCATCCGATATCGATTCAGCTATAGTTAAGCTTAATGACGATCTGGCTAATATATCTAATTGGTCCAAAAATAATTCATTATTATTAAATCCCACAAAAACGAAATGTATGATATTCGGTAGTAAATCTCAACTTTTAAAACTAAATCCCTCAGTGACAGTTTCGCTCATGGACAAACCAATTGAGCGAGTTTACGAGGCTCGAAACTTGGGTTTACACGTTGATTGTGACTTAAGATTTCAAACACATGTGACCAGTTCTGTTCAAAATTGTTTTTATAAACTTAAGGTTTTATATAAAATGCGCTCATACCTAAACGAGACTCTACGTATTCAGTTAGCAGAATCCTTAGTACTATCGCGTTTGAATTATTCTGACATTGTTTTTGGCCCTCGTCTTCTATCTAGTACCAAGAGACTAATTCAGCGTGTTCAAAATGCTTGTGCCAGATTCTGCTTCGATATTCCATTGAGAGGTCATGTAACACCATATCTTAATAAACATTCACTATTAAAGATGACGCATCGCCGCAAGTTACATCTAGCTTGTCTCCTTTTTGGACTAATCAAGCACAGATTGCCTTCGTACTTGTACGACAAATTAACTTGGATGTCAAGTCGCAGGTCGATCGGGACAAGAAAGTGTGCAGTACAACTCTCGATGCAGCGGCACTCCTCAGCTTCTTTCAAAGGTAGCTTTAAATATGCTGCTTCAAAATGTTGGAACAACATTCCCCCGCCAATAAGGAACCTGCAGTCAGTCCAAGGATTTAGGGTCAAACTTAAGAAGTTTCTTGGTGACCACCAGAAATCACAGGCGGGCCAAAGACACGACACCAGCATTTTATAATTTCCTTGCCTTGATTATCAAATAATATTTTGTTAATATCGTTAATTTAAAATATAATATATATGTGTGTAATTTATTGTAAGTATATATTATATGTATATGTGCTGTATTTCAATTTTATATTATAAATATCTGGACATATATTGAACTATTTGTTTAATATAATGTATAGTTTGCCGTGACGTCGCTCTCGGTTCAAGCGGAAGATCAGCGTTGATCTAATAGATCGACATTATTGCTGAGCTTGATCCAATTTTTAGGACTTATGTATATCTCCTGATACTTTGTGGTTGTGTTCTGTTTTTTTTGTTTTTTTATGATTTGTTTATTACTTTTGATGTGTTTAGTTTACTTGTGTATGTCCTAAAAATAAACCTGTTTTCTCTCTTTCTTTCTTTCTTATAAAGACCAGTACCCATACAATACACCCCGTATTGGAACTATCAACATTAGCGTGGATTACGTAAATAAAGTCAATTTGAAAACTAGCTGTGCCCGCGACTTCGTCGGCGTGGATTTTTTTCGCGGAACCCTAAAATAAATACAAATCTAGCTTAAGTTACTTCTTATAACATCAGCTATCTGCCAGTGACAGTTCAGTCAAAATCGGTCCAACCGTTTCAGAGATAAGCCAGAACATCCAGACAGACAGAGAAAAGTCTTTTGATATAAGTACCGTGTATACTTTCAGTCACGCGTGTGGTGATAGAAAATCGTTATATTTTGGATGATTCACTCTATCTTTATAAATTATAGCCTATGTGTTATTCTGATGTGTAAGCTACATTATTGTAAAGTTTCATCAAAATCCATTCAGCAGTTTTTGAGTAAATAATTGAGTAAACATAAATCCATACAATCTCACAAACTTTCGCGTTTATAATACATTGAAACCTGGTTAAGTGAGACATCATGGGACCTGCAGTGTGGTTTCACTTACAGAGGTATTCCACTTACCCAGTGTCTCAGATATCCAGGTATAAATAAATATATAAATAATATAATAGGTATAAATAATATATATCTGTCTCATTTACAAAGGGTTCCATTAACAGAGGTCAGAATACAGGTTATTTCAGTTATAGTAGTGCGATTATTAAATTAAATAACATGTTATGTAAACATAAAATATATAATAAGAATAAATAAGTAAAAAAACAAAACGACGTTATCTCAGTTACAGAGGTCTATGCATATAAAATTCATTTGCTGTCTCAGTTATAGAGGTAACTATGATGATAACTCGAAAGATCGAATCCCAGATATAAAGGTTTGTTTCGTACCACTCACTAACAGGGGTAATTCAGTGCCTAAGGGTTGGGACCTCAGCATGAGTCCCAGTTATGGTGGTTTCTCACTTATCCGGGTCCCACTTAACCAAGTTTCACTGTATTAGTAGAAAGGATATGCATTTAGAAAAAAACTGTTTTTTCGACATTACAAACAGACACTTCAATTTTATTTATCTGTAGTACGTATAGAAGAATGTTCGCTCTCATTCTTTCTGGGAGTCGTAAGCTGCTTCAAAAGTTTTGATTTGATGAGTTTGATGGACACTATCGAATATTTTTCTGCGTCCTTGCGTATTCGGGTCGGCCGGTTTGAATTGTTTCGGTCTAGATTCAGCGGAAATGGGAAAATTGTGAAAACTCAATTTTCACTGTTTTTGCATATTATTTTGCTACTGGACTGATTTATTTTAATGTATGGCCCTGGAAGAAGTATATTCTATTATATATTATTAATAGTGTTGGTGGCAGTTGCTTCGAAACTCGATTGTATGATTATTGTTAAACTATTTACATTTATTAATTTAGATAAAAGACTTACGTATAGGAGCAAGTAATTGTGTCAGAGAGTCGAGTGAGAGTGGTTCAATGCCTTTTTTCCGGCCTCCAAGGCCGCTTATATATCCCCCGTACCATCTGACGCCTAGCTGCTAATTGCGCGAGCTATGGGCGTCAGCTGTATGCGGGATGCGGTGAGGTGTGCTCCGGCGGGCGGGTCAGGCGGTTGCTCTCTGTCCGCAACAAATAATTTTCTACCTCCATGGTAGCTATTTAGCCATTTTGACAAAACGAACCAATGCTGTCTTCATGGCTTTTGTTTCTGTATATCACTGTTAGGGTTCCCTACTTTACTATAATATATATTCTATCCGTAATCCGTAAGAGGCGACAAAATAACCCACACCTAGGTGGAGGATATTTTCCCATTTGGATGGCTACCCCATCTGGACTAGAGTATGCAGCCATAACAACTTTGCATTGTGTTCCGGCGTTAGTGGCCAGGTTCCAGGTTCCCTTGAGGCCGGCTGCACATTGGCAGCCCTTCTGGTTTTGTTATCTCTAGGCAACAGTAACCACTTTCCATTTCCATTGCATTACACGCACACTTCACAAACAAACCAAACTATACACAAAGAGCCTAAAAATTAATAACCCAGGCACAGAAAGGAAAAACCAACACATGGTACTAGATAGGATAATATATATAGATATAGACATAAGGCCAATACTGCACATGCACTTCCTCACAGCACCAGCATGTAACAGATACACTCTACATTAGTATAAGTTTACTATTAATAGACTAGTAAACAAGTGCCTTTTGGACCAACTTTTTTCAGCAGTCTCCGAAAATTATAAATTAGGTGTCATTCGATTCGAGAATGGCAGATGCTAGATGATTTTTGAAAAAAATGAAGTTCCGCTTGCAAAAATTGTAAAAGTTATTAACAATTAACTAAAAAAAAAGGGGGGTTTAGTTTTTTACAAATATCTCAAAAGTAATAAAGATTTTTCAAATTTGAAAAAAGATCCGAAAAGTGGAGGAAATTTCCTAAAAAAAGTCTTGACTTCAACAATATTTATAATTTTCCCAGAGGGATGAAAATACGGCCGAAAACGGGTACTCTGGCTTACGCAAGCCACACCCACATCGGCCCTTTAATGAATAAATATTATTTAAACATACTAAATATGAAAATAAAAAATTGAATAAATTCAGGCACTAACTGAATAGATGAATGAACAATAACCTGCTTGAAATTTTTTTTATAACAATTTTTCATTTAGTTATTCAATAGTTAATTAATATTTTTTTTTGCTTGAACATGAACATTGCAAGTGTGATAATTGTTAAACTATAAATTTAAGATTTTTTTCCTTTTTGGAGCAATTCTTGAAACGCTTTAGAATAGAACCCCGTTGGAAAAATTAGAAAATGTTTATTTTTCATTTTTTTATTAATAATTTTCGTTGTTACAAAATCTCTTTATAATTTTCGGAGACTGCTGAAAATAGTTGGTCCAAAAGGCACTTGTTTACTAGTCTATAAAATTAGAATGAATAAATATAATAATACTTATTTGTAAGGTACTTCTCAACACAAAAATCACTAAATTAGTGTCACACAAGAATCTAACTAACCAATAAGCGTGTTTGAATTCTAAAAATTAAATCTAAATTGTCGAATCTTGTGATAGAAAAGTTGTAAAAAAAGGGTACGGAACTCGAGTCCGTAGAGTTGTTAAAGTAATTATTTTTTAAAATAAATTTGAATTAAAAATAGTGTAATAAAAAACGATTTTATTGAAAAAAAAAGCGTGGGGTTCATGGTATCAATAGTTATAAATATTTTATGAACAAATATGAGTAGAAGGGTTATTTTGATAATATCCTGAAAAGCACCCCATGCTTTTTTTACAATAAAATCATTTTTTCTTACACTATTTTTAATTCAAATTTATTAAAATATATTTTCTATTTTTTAGTTGAAAATATTGATTTGTCATCGTTCCTTAATAAGTATGCCAAATTTCGAGTTAATCCGACGTTTTGAAGGGTTTCAAAATCATGTTCAAAGATTCCGTTACATACTAACATACGTATGAAGCTAATAAAAGCGTATTAAAAAAAACCACTTTCAATTACAGTTGGGTCAAAAAAATAGTATTCTACTATATTTTAGTCAATTGTACTATATATTACGGCTTCACCTGGGCTTTACAAAGCTCAGGTGATTTATTTATAAGATATAAGACATAGTACTTAGCGTAACGATATGTCACTCCCATACCTTTTCTATTCTATTCGTTTAGCGCTAATGCCACTTGTCTAGAGCACCTGTTACCTTGCATATTGTATGCGTTTAAAATACAATAGGCTATAAAAAGAAGTATTTTATGTCAAATAACTAGGTCTTTGTTGTAAAAATCTATAAAAATATATTTATTTTAATAAAGCATTGTGTTTATCGCAACTAAACTTTAAAATAAACAAACTTTCATTATAATAATAACATTTAGAATATCCACGTTTATCATTAATAAAATTTGACCAAGTGCGTGTTGGCACAAACATCGAAAGATTCGGTAAGCGTTACATACATACATACATAACTTCACGCCAGGTCCCTTGCGGGGTAGGCACGAACAACAAAGCGCCATTCAGGCTTATTCTTACAAACCTCACTTGCTTCTTTGACATTCATAGCTCTTGTAATGCACGCTCGTCTGTTCTTAAGGCTCTGACATCACCTTCTGCTAGTACACGATCAATTTGATCATGGAAGGTGTGTCGTGGCCTTCCGCGACTTCTGCATCCATCCACTTTTGCATTGTATATCTGTTTAGTCATTCTTTCATCATACATTCTTTCCACATGCCCGAACCACCGGAGCATTCCTTTCCTTACTTTCACCCCGACAGAATGTCGGGGTGAAGGTAAGGAAGTGACTTTCTAGTCTTACGACCATGGTTTGCTTAAAATTTTCTGCCTCATAGTTCAAAATTAGAGAGATACACTGTTAAACACTTTGACAGATTTCATATTTCACCACTTATTATAATATCCGTATATATTGTAGGGGGAACGGACAGTATACCCGCCACGCTTGTTGAAGGCGGAAAGTATCTACTTGTCCAAGAAAGAAAGACAAATAATTTATTTAGGACAAATACTAAGTTAATACCTATAAATAGAAATAGAAAGACAATAGAAATGAAATAAGCCCTAAATCGGACCCAGTCTCAGCATAATGCTAGCCAACAAGGACCAGCGGTGTTCTTCCATCTGGGACCATAAAGTGAAGTCACGTTGGACAATACAATAGACATAACATCAACAATATATTGTTACGAATTGCAGGACTCGAATTAAAATGCCGTTAGAATTACTATAGAGTTTATTAGAACTATATAAACACGTATAACACCGGTACAAATATAACCGAACACAATAAGTCTAAAAGTAATGCACAATTCAATAACACGCGCAAAGTCAGTCACTAAATAGATTACCGAATACACTAGTCTTGTTTTGCTCGTGGTTATCGCTTGACTGCCTCATCTCACCATTGGGGCATTGCTTTATACTGCACAGATGCAATATGTCTGCCCGGCCGCGTGGACGGAATTTCTTAGAATCAGTTCGTACTTTAAATCCAAGACACCAAGCAGTGATTACAATAAAACAATAGGCCATAAAAGATTACAATACACGATGGGCTGCTTTTTAATGACAAACTTTAAACACAAAGTAAACAAAAGAAGTACAAATGCCGAAAAGGTAATAAAATGTGTTTCTACAGGGCTGCAGGTGTGAATTTGTCTTTGTCGGCACCTAGGTTGTAACAATATACAATATAACGCAGTTTGATGAATTGCAGACTAAAAATAATGTACCTACATAACTTCACGCCAGGTCCCTTGCGGGGTAGGCACGAACAACAGAGCGCCATTCAGGCTTATTCTTACACACCTCACTTGCTTCTTTGACGTTCATAGCTCTTGTCATGCACGCTCGTCTGTTCTTAAGGCTCTGACATCACCTTCTGCTAGTACACGATCAATTTGATCATGGAAGGTGTGTCGTGGCCTTCCGCGACTTCTGCATCCATCCACTGTTACATTGTATATCTGTTTAGTCATTCTTTCATCATACATTCGTTCCACATGCCCGAACCACCGGAGCATTCCTTTCCTTA
The DNA here is from genome assembly GCA_949752895.1 of Dendrolimus pini. NCBI lineage: Eukaryota > Metazoa > Arthropoda > Insecta > Lepidoptera > Lasiocampidae > Dendrolimus > Dendrolimus pini. Next base: position 12,096,010 of record OX457147.1, on the reverse strand, counting down.
CCTTCACCCCGACACTCTCTTTCAGACCAACTCTCTTAAAAATAATGTAATAAAGCAAAAGTCATGAGCATTAAGAAATTTCTTAAGTTTCTTATTATTTCAGATTTGCATGCCGTTTATATTAGGATCCCATTTTTTTTATTAAATAGCTACGGAACCCTAATAATACTTTGATTAAAATTAGTTCAATGACAGCCATGTTGAAGTGCATAAACTTTTTATGGTTTTGGACTAATTTCGCAGGAAATTTTATAAGTTATTTCTGTAACAGCTACCTTCTTTGATTTTGTTATAGGAAAAATAATACTAAGAATGGTAATAATATCAGGAATATGTTGCTATGATGGTTCGACTTCGTACCATCATAGACTTCATATCATCATAGCGACTTCGTTCGACTATTCACTAGATGTCTCTGGTATCGGCCGCGTACACATTACGCCAATGATGGTGGTTCGATTCTTGGCTCAATGTGTACCAATCGAATGGTTGAATCTGGACGCGTTTCTTTAGTATCTCACAACGGCCAAAATGCTCCGTCTGCCGTTCCACATGGCGACCACGGTCGTTATGGTCGTGGCGAAAACGTCACTAAAGATGTCATGGTTTTCGCTCACGCAGCGCTCACAACAACCCATGTCAAGAGGTGGGTCGAATAACCGTTCCACTTGAGTTTACGATTGTGATGCCGGCAAGCAAGTGGGACGGTAAAAAATCGCGGTCGAGAACGCGGTCGTTGCGAGTCTCTTGTGGAACGTAGCCTCTATGGATAAACTCAGTTATTAAACCAGCCGTCAGGCTCTCATCTGTCTATTTATAATATAACTAGCTTCTGCCCACGAAGTCGTCCGTGTGGAATTTGTTTTCAAAACCCTCCGATTTTGAAATATTCTTCATTGGTGCTCCGCTCCTATTGGTCTAAGCGTGATGATATATAGCCTATAGCCTACCTCGATAAACGGGCTATCTAACTCTAAAAAAAAATTTCAAATCAAATCAGTATTTCCTGAGATTAGCGCGCTCAATCAAAAAAACTCTTCAGCTTTATATATTAGTATAAAATAAATCTGTAGAGAGGTCGAATTTGTACATACAATAAATTAAAATAGAAAAGAACGAGGCAGCTAATTCCGATCAGCAGATTTCAAAATTTAACTTTCATAATTTGGTTTGCTTGTCTGTTAATACATCAAGGAAAAGCTGTGCACGGATTTAAATGAAACGCTATACCTAGCTTATATCCCGTGTAACTTTTTATCCCGATATGTTATTACCGTGGGATAGACGAATATAGCCAAGAAAGTGGCGCTGAGATCGAAACGACAACGCCAACAAAGTTTCGTTGGCTCAAGCTGGTTATAAAATAATTTTAATGGAAATTTTGGTCTATTACTTTTTTGATCTTATCTATCTTCTATCTTATCTATCTATCTTATTATTTAAATCATAAATTAAACAAAATATTTATACTATTTATTCTATGTACGTATATATTATAATTTACAAAGTAAATAGTTTTAAAGTTAAACGCATTAAAATATTCGGGTCGTATTAGTATTAAGCCAAAGAAAGGTTTGCAATGAAAATCAGCGTTGTGTCGGATATTATGCCTGCAGAGCAACAAGCTGAGTGCAAATTTGCGGAAAATGCGGGGTACAAATTCTCAAAATATGTTATTTTCAATACATGTTAGCAATGTAAGTACTTCGCTATTTCTTCGAATAATTTTTTTCTTTCTTTCTTTCTGATCTGGTAACCCACGTTTGTACATCACGTAATTAGCTCTATCCAAATTTTCGGGAGATAAATTAAAGTACAGCTCTGAATACCAATGAAAGGACTTCGCGCTACAATTTAGTTTGATGAATACGTATTTCAAGCAGGCAGGCGGCTACTGTCGCCTATAGACGTTTGCGACACTAGGCAACCGTCAACACCTGGCTAATGATGCTAATGAGCGAGTACAATAGGACAATAGGCTATTCTCCACAATAATTAGAAACGTATGCCAATAAATCAGTGAACAAAAGAAGACGATCATAAAAGGATTACAACTAGTTCAAATGCCGACAGGTAATAAAATGTGCTTCTATAGATCTGTACGTGGATTTGTCTTTGTCGGAGCCTAGGTTGTAACAGTATGTATACATTGGTATTCTAAAATTATGGCTGGATTTTTGTGTGTTTTAAATTAATGTAAGTATGTTTATTTAAATTGTACAGTCCTCTATTTTTTTCTCTTCCATTTACATCGCCATATTAGTTGAGAATTTCTTATAAGATAAGTTGCCTGGAAGAGATCGCTTTAAGACATAAAGCAGCCTCGTCTTTTGTCAACACATGTTGTAATTATGTATTATGATTGTGTGATATTTTCAAGTACTATTCTTGATACGAACACAATTTACGACCTTCTACGAATCTTAGACATAATACTCCCAAACATTATTCATCTTTTTTCAACAATTCTTTCACTGTACAGGCTATTCGACTCTGGAATAAGTTACCTGTTACTGTTAGACAAGTTAAATCACTAACAATATTTAAGAATATGACAAAAAAGCACTACCTACAACTTAGTGATGTCTGATATTTCTACGTATGTTTATGTATGTGTATATATAATAATATGTGTATTTATGTATGTATATATTTATGTATGTAATATCAATAGGTGTATTTATATATGTCTATTTAGTATAAAATATATGTAATTATCTGCATATCCTCTAATATTTATGTATACCACCTTTGACCAAAATAATATGTTTTTATTACTGCCACGGGTTGTCTGGAAGAGATCGCTTCTTAGCCCTAAGACCGCCCGTTGTTGCACATTTAGAATATTTTTAGGCTATAAGTTCATCTGTGTTTTCTGTAATGGTGTACAATAAAGTGTTTCTATCTATCTAAAATAAAATAGGGAACGGTTGCTATGTGTGTAATTGGATGTAATGTGGAGCTTATGCCTGATATCTCCTGACTGTGTTACTTATGTCGTGTGTTAAATGCTGTATTGTTTATTTAAGTTGTTTGATATCGTTCTTTTTTAAATTTTATAGATAATAGGTGACAATGTCAATTTATGTAAGTAATAAGGGTCGCTATATAAAGATTCAGATTCAGATATTCAGATATTGGGGGTCATGTCAGAAGCGTGCACGTCGCGATCCCCGCTGGCCCAGAGGGCCACAATTCTGACCGAGATTCACCCGAGTGCAGTGCATGATAGGGCGTCCCCCGCAGGCGACGCTCACCGATGCGCCCCCGTCGGTGTGAACTCTCGCGCATGCGGCGAAGGGGGCCGCCACCCTTCACGCAGCGCCAAACCTGGCGGGTCGAGAGGAGCAGAGTGCCGTATAGGCACGTGGAATGTGAGAGGTGGAATGAAAGATAAGATGGACGAAATGATTGATATAATGAATGAGAGAAGCCTGGATGCCTTATGTCTGACAGAGACAAAGCGGAAGGGGTGTGACGTCGATGACCTCCCCGGTGGCATGCTTGCTCTGTGGTCCGGCGTGGACCTGGACGAGCGTGCAAGTGGGGGGGTAGGCGTCGTACTTTCATCCCGCTTTGTGTCTGGAGTGAAAGACTATTGTCTGGTGAACCCGAGACTTCTTTAGGTCCGTCTAAAGCTGGGGATCACGCGAGTTTTTCTGGTCGCAGCTTATGCTCCCGTAAGCTCAGCGGATCCCCAAGAACTCGAGAAGTTTTGGGAGTCTGTGAGAGAAATTCTGGATCTGGCTGAAGGGAACGAAAGACTAATTATGTGTGGTGATCTTAATGGCTGGGTGGGGACCAAACGAGACGGCTTTGAGGCTGTCCTTGGACCCTATGGCGACAAGAGAGCGAACGAGGCTGGTAAGCCAATCATAGACGTATGCATGGAAAGAAACTTGCTTGTGTCGAACACCTTATTCCATCATAAGGATATTCACACGTATACATGGAGAATGAATGAACAGAAAAGTATGATTGATCTGATTTTAATAGATAGTCGCCTCCGAAACACAATAACGGATACAAGAGCCTACAGAGGCCCCACTCTTGGAACGGACCACTACCTGGTGATAAGCCGGTTTGTGGGCCTTTTCAAGAAGTGGAGGCACAGGCGAGAGCGTACCAATTTCGGGGAGCTTGAAAGAATAAAATGTGAAAAATTGGAAGATGTTAGTGTAAGGAGTATGTATGCGCGCCTAGTCGAAGAAAGGCTTGCAAAGGCGGACTTCTCCGACTTAGATGTGGATAATGACTGGGATAGTATGAAGGAAAGTATAGTGGAAAGCGCAAAAGAAGCATGTGGATGCGCAAAGAGGCATATAACAACGAAAGGTGACGAATGGTGGGACGCAGATGTTAAATCTAGCGTAGAGAGAAAGAGAAAAGCCTGGCTGGATTATATTGCATCTTTGCATCAGAATGACAGTATGAAAGAGATGAAGAAAGAAATATATCGCCTCTGCAAGAATGAAACCAAAGCTTTAGTGAAAGAGAAGCGTGAAAGAATAAAATTGAAAGAAGAAGAGAAGCTGACGGAGAACTTCGAGGCGAATACCAAACTCTTTTGGAGAGAGGTTAAGAAGTCTCGGGGTTGTTCGTCAGCTTCCAGAATGGAAAGAATAAAATCTAAAGCAGGGGACATTCTTGCTAACCCACAAGAGGTTTTAGCGCGATGGAGTGAATATTTTAGAGAAATGTATGATAATATCTCGGATGCTGGCACCACGACTGAGTCTGTGACCGACTTCGAGGAGTCAGCATCCGAGATCACTTTGGAAGAGATCGAATGGTCGATAAGAAGTCTGAAAAATGGAAAGGCAGCAGGAATCGATAGTGTGTCTGCTGAGATGATCAAATATGGTGGAACCTGCGTCCGGGACGCTTTCCTGTCCTTATGCAACTTGTGCTGGAGGACGGGAAAGGTTCCCAAGGACTGGAGGCGCGCTGTCATCGTTCCCTTGTATAAAGGCAAGGGGTCACGTATGGAGTGCGCCAGCTACAGGGCCATCAGTTTGATCAGCACAGCATCTAAAGTATATGCGAAGATTATTGAAAGGAGAATGAGAGTGGTATCCGATGGATTACTGTGGGATGCACAAGGGGGCTTCAGAAATGGAAGGGGATGTATGGATCAAGTTTTCTCGCTCCGCAATATCGTGGAGAAGCAGCTGGCATTGGGCCGGAAGGTTTTCTGCGGTTTTGTGGATCTAGAGAAAGCATTTGACAGGGTTGTGCGGAAGGACCTCTGGGACATATTGCCCGGATATGGGATCAATGGCCAATTGCTGCGTGCTGTGCAGTCCACTTACGAGGACTGTATGGCATGCGTGCGGGTGGACGGCAGCCTGTCGCCCTGGTTTGACGTCAATATTGGCGTCCGGCAGGGCTGCGTGCTGTCGGCTTTGCTGTTCATCCTATATCTGGACAACTGTCTCCAGAGATTAAGATTGATGGATGTTGGGGTGCGGATGGGTGATCTAGTTGTTAGCACTTTGCTTTATGCGGATGATGCCGTGCTTTTAGCCGAATCGCCATCAGAACTGCAAACACTAGTCACAATGATGAAAGATGACTGTCAGGCGAGAGGCTTACACTTGAATGCGAAGAAAACAAAGGTTATGGTGTTTGAAAGAGAAGAAACCAGAACGAATGCAAGGATAATGGTCGATGATGTTATGCTGGAACAAGTGAATGAGTTTGTATATCTTGGATGTGCTTTTAGCAGGGATGGAAGGTACACCGCTGACATAGAAAGAAGAGTAAATTTGGGGAATAGTGTGAATGGAGCGTTAGGTAAACTTTTAGGCGCTAAGAACCTCAGCCAGAAAGCCCAGCTTGTTATACACAACGCGGTGCTGGTACCTACGCTCACGTATGGAAGCGAGAGTTGGGTATGGAACAGAGAGCATGAAAGTAGAGTAAACGCAGTCGAGATGCGAGCACTGCGCAAAATCTGCGGAGTGACGCTCGCGGACCGCGTTCGTAATACCGAAGTAAGAAAGAGAGTTGGTCTGAAAGAGAGTGTCGGGGTGAAGGTAAGGAAAGGAATGCTCCGGTGGTTCGGGCATGTGGAAAGAATGTTTGATGAAAGAATGATTAAACAGATATACAATGCAAAAGTGGATGGATGCAGAAGTCGCGGAAGGCCACGACACACCTTCCATGATCAAATTGATCGTGTATTAGCAGAAGGTGATGTCAGGAGCCTTAAGAACAGACGAGCGTGCATGACAAGAGCTATGAATGTCAAAGAAGCAAGTGAGGTGTGTAAAAATAAGCCTGTATGGCGCTCTGTTGTTCGTGCCTACCCCGCAAGGGACCTGGCGTGAAGTTATGTATGTATGTATGTATGTATATAAAGATCGCATAACGATCGCCTTTAAATTAAATTAGTTAATCATATTAAACTGTCTAAATACGTTTTACACAAAATGTATTGACAGTTCTTTAAACAAATTTTGCATTGTGCAAAATGCTAATCGTATTTAAGGGTGTTAAATGCGTTTTGTGTTTCTTAAATAAATTTAAGTAATGTTATGCAAGCCGCCCTAAGTATTTAATCTTTTAATATTTAGTTAACGTTATTATGGTTTTTTTCTTTTTTTATTGTTGTTGGTTCACTTCATATCTTCATCTTGTTTGTCTGTGTTCGTGTATGTCACGAATGAGCGGAAGATCAGCGCTGGTTATATTAACCGGCAGTTTTGCTGAGCTAAGGCCAATTTGGGACTACATTTATTAATTGTGTTGGAATCTCCAACAAAAAGTATTTATTACTTTGGTGTGGCATAGTACTGGCCACCAATACTAAATATTTGAATTTAGAACGTAGATGTTTTTTAACCGACTTCCAAAAAAGGAGGAGGTTCTCAATTCGTCGGGATCTTTTTTTTTTGTTGCTTTTTTTATGTATGTTCGCCGATTACTCTGTCATTTATGATTCGATTGACGTGATTCTTTTTTTTTCGACGCGGAATATTTGCCATGTGGTCCCCTAAAAATTTGACATAGTGTGGCCCAGTAGTTTTCTTGGGACCTATATTTTTTAAGTAGCGCGGCACCATTCGTTGGTCCACCCATACATAGCTAGACACTAAAAAGTTACAAATAAAAAATAAAAACTTCATTTAAAAAAACCGACTTCAAAAACTAAAAAACTAAAATGTATAAAATAACTTATTTCTAAAGCTATTATTATTAATGTATATTATCTAAAACATCTTGAAGTCGGTGCAAAGCAAAACATAAAAATTACTATATTTTGAAAATTACTAAGCACCGACTTTAAGATGTTTTAGATAATACACATTAATAATAATAGCTTTAGAAATAAGTTATTTTATACATTTTAGTTTTTTAGTTTTTGAAGTCGTTTTTTTTAAACGAAGTTTTTATTTTTTATATCTGTATATTTTTTTCCGCTCCGTTGCTATTAAAATCGTCATATCATCAATACGCACGTGCAGTTTTTTAATAATTAAAATATCTACAGTCCACAACGAATTAACATTTAAAGAAGTGTTTAACTAATTGTTTTTATTTTAATAGTTTAACTGAGTTTTATAGTAGTTCTAAATAAATCTTTACTTTCTTTCTTTATGTCTTTGATTGGGGGCAAGTTTTTTTTATATTTTTCTTGTGACTTTTCTTTTTTATTGCACGAGATCAGCAGACCGGCAGACGGCCCACTTGATGGAAAGCGGTTACCATCGCCTATGGACATTTACAACACCAAAGGTGCTACAAATGCGCTGCTGCTCTCTTAAAGGAGACTGGAGCCTGATCACTAATGCCGGAACACAACTCAAGGTTGTTATGGCGGCATACTCTAGACCAGGGGTGGTAGCCATCCAGTCAGGCAAATGCCGTACCACCTGGTTGTGGGTTGTTTTGTCGCCTCTTACGACAGACCGCCCGGCCGCAGGAAATTGTATTCTTTCTCCGTTTCTGCACGGATAATTGTTTCTAATTCGGATTGTTCTCTAAATCAAAAGTGGGGGAGCGGAATACGTGATGCAGCCTTATGGAAGTCTACGTCCAGTTATGGACATGATTGGCTGAAGATGGGTTGGTGATAAGACCCTAATGAAGAGCCATTTAAGAACCTGATCATTAAGAGCAGAAACGCGTCCATAACCCGTACAGAATACGCGTGCCTGTACATTTTCGACCCTATTACGTCTCTGGGTTTACGATTTGTTTACGTGCCTTAGGGACGATGACACGTTTCTGCGTCACCGTCACGTTTTCAGTACGTGACTGTTCCACTCGTGGCTGTGTAACGCGGATTGTTAGTTCATAGAATTGGCGTAAACTTAATTGGGGACAATTTGACTGGGTTCATAGGAATATGTTTCTTTGGTATACGCCTGATAGTTAGACAGTGGCTTAGTTTGAATAATGCTGCTGCAACTGGGTAATTCTCCGTTGCAGCCGGGGCGATGAGGTCTATCCTCGTGTTCTCAACCTCATGATTCCCTCAATTGGATACAAAGGAAGAAGACACTAGTCACTAGAGTTTTTTTTTTTTTTTTTTAATGAATAAGATATTTAAAAATAAATACCTTATTAATATTACCATCTAATCTAAAAAGATTAATAAGTAATTTAAATATAACCTAAATTAACTAAAAGTATTCATACTAAGAAACTGTCCATTAACACTTTTCTTATTGTCTCTATTAAGGCGAAGACACTTTGTTCATGTGTTCTTTATTAATAGCTAGCACATTATACTACACTTTTGTTTTGTTTATACCACTAGTTCAAATGGTTTTGTCCTTTTGAGCCTTCTCGTTATGTCCGTGTTGTCGAGGAGCTGGATCGCCTCGACATTCACGTGATGATGAAGCCGATGCTCGTGGACTTCCGCGTACTTCCTAATAATGTTGTTGACAAACTCCACTTTCAGGTCCCGATGGAGGTCGCTCGATCTAACGTACCATGGCGCGTTTACAATTCCTTTCAGCACTTTATTTTGGAAGCGTTGTATGATTTCTAAATTACTTGGTTTGGTACAGCCCCACAACTGTACACCGTAGGTCCAGACTGGCATTAGGACTTGTTTATAAAGAAGCAGTTTGTTAGGTACGGACAACTTTGAATGTTTTCCAAGTAGCCAATACATATTTCTATAGCGAGCTTCCAGTTCCTCGCGTTTCTTTTTGACGTGAGCTTTCCAGCGCAGTTTAGCGTCAAGTGTCATACCTAAGTACTTTGCCGTATTTTCATACGGTACTACGGTGTGATTTACGTATATCGGGTGATAATTTGCCATTTTGTTAGTGAAGTCAATGTGGATCGACTTGGCTTCGTTGAGCTTAATACGCCATTTTTTTGTCCAGTTGTAGATGGTATTAACTGCTTTTTGGACATTTTCCACAGCTTCTTCGTGGGTAACTCCAGTAGCCATGATAGCTGTGTCATCCGCGAAGGTAGCTAGAGTATTATTTTCTAGTTCTGGAATATCACTTGTGTATATTAGGTACAGGACCGGGCCTAACACACTACCTTGTAGTACTCCAGCTTTAATTTCTTTAAGATCCGAAAAGCAGTCTTCTTGTCGGACCCTGAACATTCTATTTGAGATATACGAGGCTAACAAATCTGAATACTGTTTAGGTAGCAGTTTTTTTAACTTGAAATTAAGACCTTCATGCCAGACCTTGTCAAATGCTTGTGCCACATCTAAAAATACTGTAGAACAAACTTTCTTTTCTTCTAATGTTCTTTCAATAATGTTTGTGATTCTATGCACTTGGTCTATGGTTGAGTGTTTCTCTCTAAATCCAAATTGATAATCGGGGATTATTTTTCTCTCTTCTATTATTGGTTTCAGGCGGCGCAATAACAGTTTTTCAAATAGTTTAGACATTATTGGTAAGAGAGAAATTGGTCTATAAGATGTCGTGTCATGTGGAGATTTACCAGGTTTTTGTATCATGATCACTTCCGCAACTTTCCACAGACTTGGAACATGCTTTAGTCTAAAACTGGCATTGATAAGTGTAGTGAGTTTGACTACACCCTTCTTTGGAAGGCTGCGCAAAATTTCCCCGGTAATGAGATCGTAACCTGGAGCTTTCTTTTGGGCTAGTAGCTGTATTTCATTATGAACTTCTTTAGGAGTTACAAGTTTTATTTCCAACTCATCAGGTGCTAGGTGCCAAAATATATCTTCGTTATCCTTACCTTCATTTGGTTGGAATATTTTTTCTAAATGTTGAGCAAATCTGTTGGCTTTCTGACTGTTATTGACAGCCCAGTTTCCGTTCTCTTCTCTAATAGGAGGAATTTGATTTATCGGTTTTTTGAGAGATTTTGCTACTTTCCATAATGAGTAATCTGTATTACGATCACTAGAGAGTTGACTAAGTTGAGATTGCATAGATTCATCATTGAATTTTTGTATTTCCCTACTTAATCTTTTTGTGAGATTATTCAAAAGAGTTTTATCTGGCGGATATCGTGATCTATGCCATTTTTGTCTCTGTTTCCTTTTTTGATTAATAAGATTAATAATTTCGTTTGGATAATAAACACGCCTTGATTTTGTCTTAAATTCAGGTGTATTTTTCCAGGCGCATTGTTGAATATTTGTTACAAACGTATTCACATCTGCATCAAGTTCCTCTGGTTTTTTTAGTGATACTGATTTATTCTTGGAGGTGACTTTAATGCAAAGAATACTTATTGGGGCTCCAGGTTAACTACAACAAAAGGCAGAGAACTTTTGAATGCAATCAAAGAAAACAGATGTGATGTTATTTCAACAGGCAAACCCACTTATTGGCCAACCGATCCAAATAAACTTCCAGACTTAATAGATTTCTTTATTTATAAACATATATCACCTGAACATCTTCACATTGAAGAAGGTTATGACATGAATTCTGATCATTCTCCTATAATTTTAAGCCTAAATGAGGACATTGTGTGTCGTGAAAAAAACCCCTATTTGACTAATAAGTATACAGACTGGGAAAGCTTTAGACAAGACTTAGATTGTGTTATAGATTTGAAAGTCACTAGAGTGACAAGCAAACATTCTATTTTTATTTATTCATCAACCAAATTCAGAAAGGGAAAGTGACAGTGGATTAAAACCAATATTTTATTTATAAATATACCCTCTTTTTAACCGACTTCGAAAAAAGGAGGAGGTTCTCAATTCGTCGGGATCTTTTTTTTTTTTGCTTTTTTTATGTATGTTCGCCGATTTCTCCGTGATTTATGATCAGATTTACGTGATTCTTTTTTTGTTCGACGCGGAATAGCTGCCATGTGGCACCCTAAAAATTTGACATAGTTTGGCCCAGTAGTTTTCATTTTACGAACATTTTTTTGTTCCCGTTTCTTGGGTCCTATATTTTTTAAGAAGCGCGGCACCATTCGTAGGTCCACCCATACATAGCTAGCCACTAAAAAGTAACAAATAAAAAATAAAACTTCGTTTAAAAAAACCGACTTCAAAAACTAAAATGTATAAAATAACTTATTTCTAAAGCTATTATTATTAATATATATTATCTAAAACATCTTGAAGTCGGTGCAAAGTAAAACATAAAAATTACTATATTTTGAAAATTACTAAGCACCGACTTTAAGATGTTTTAGATAATATATATTATACTTAGATCTAGTTGTTAATGTAACTTCATTTGTAATTCAATTTTAATCTCTTCGTTGCTAATGGTATACTTTAAAATAATATAAGACCTACATTACTAGGTTATTAAAATTAATAAAGTCATTATTCATTATCAAGCTTTGTACGACGTGTAACCTAGTTTTAAATATCATTTTTTCAGAAACGATGTATTGTTCTGAATATATTATTGTTGTTTTATATAAATAAATAAAATATTTACAAGGAAAATTAATCATAAAATTAATTCATATATCCCATTAGTAGACATAAGACTATTTAAAAAAAAAGAACGGTACATTATAAATATAACATAATTTAATTATATTATTATTTCACTGATATGATTATTTGAATATGGAACTCTGAACAGCAGCAGTCAGCTGATCAGCAGACGCTGAACTCCTGCAATAAAAAAAGAAAAAAAACCTATAAGATTGATTGTCATTAATATATCCGGCCTCATTTGTGTCGCCGACAGACACGATTGGAAGATATATCAAGACGAAATATCCAAATAAACAATTATGTCGTACAAATGGGGGGTAATAATGTTAAAATTTCGAAATTAACCACTTCCTTAAGTCCTATGATTCTAATAATCACCACATTTGTCATTGTAATTGGTTAGAAATTGGGATAAGCATTACACAACTCGTAGACAATATATTTCCTATATTTTGAATATATAAATTATAGCTGTGCCAGCGACTTCGGCCGCTTGGATTTTTTTCGGATTCCTAAAAAACTAGCCTACGTTAGTCTTTATAACAACAACTATCTGCTAGTAACAGTCCCTGCAAAACAGATCCAGCCGTTTTAGGGAGTACCCGGAACATCCAGACCGACAGACAAAAATTATAGAAATTGAAAATTATATTTTGTGACCTTGATCAGCGTTGTGTCGGATATTATGCCGGCATAGCAATAGGCAAGTGCAAATTTTGTTTACTGGAAATCCTATTTTGACATTGCGAACAGATAATTCAATTTTATTTACAGATTAACTACAACGAATTCTTTGTTTTAATTTCGAATACTCCCTCATCCCCCAATGTTATATAGATTTTACAAAATATTTAAAAACGTTTGTCGAGTCGCGCGCTTAGCGGTGGCGCCTAAATAATCGAAGAGCTACTGCGCTACTTTGCGACGTTCGCAAAACCACAATCAACATTATTACGTAAGACTGAGCCATATTTTAAATACGAAATATGTTTTATTTCATTTAACTACATTTTCCAGCAATATGACAAATTTTCCCGCGGTTTTTTTTTATGTGATATTAGCCCCAAATAGGTATTTAATGGCCACCTCCTAAGTTAGAAATTAAATGACAGAAAGGAAGTCGAACAAATTGGTTCATTAATTTACACAAGGTCGAATAAAATAGACCAGACAATTTATATAAATATGAAACACTCAAAACAACACGAGTTCTTGTAAAAGCAAAAACAAAACAACATTTTTTCCTTATAAACTAAGTTTCCTCTTCTACAATAATCCTGAATCATATGACTGATATTGCGTGGGACTTCCAAGTATTTTGTATTCTCGTAATTAACTCGATGTTTTGGGGTAGACGACGACATTGATGTGGCCTTGAAGCAAAGCCAAATGAGGTCCTGTGTCATGGAATTTTTGTACAGTCATGGTATGAAAATGATCACCCAGTTTTCAAATTGAATCATTTAACGTTCCGCGAGCACGTGCTACCTTTTCAAACGAAGTCACAGAACAGACTGTTCCACATAATATTATGTTTGACTATTTGAAAATAAAGTGTAAAATTACTTAGATCAAGATGTTTATTTTTCTATCTTGTGTAAGAAGATTGTTTAGATACGTAAAAACTTTTTATTGGTTTTCATATTTATGTTAAGCGTAATGATTATATCCTCTTTGTTTCTTATTTTTAATCTTAGCGTCTGTCATTGTCAACATTGTGATTTTCTTTTTTCACGTTTCTATATTTTTCAAAAACAAAGGTCAACTTTAGGTTGACGAACATTTTCATTCCGTGACTGTACTTTCAGGCAGCCGTTTCGAGAATAAGGTTTGTGATCTATGACATCGTACACTATGATTTGATTGATGTTTTTATGGTATACTTTACGAGTATTACAAGTAAAGAAACGTATTTCTCCAAGAATGAAACATACACACAACTCAAAATAAAATCCACAAAGTAGAGGTGAAATGGAACTGTTTCGGAGGCTGTTCATTCGTTGTATCACTAGTTAACACACAACATTAACTCGTAGACTATATATATATTAGTGCCTCGCATAGAAATTTTCACTTCAGTTCGACCATTTATTTTGTACATTACTTAAATTTTAGCTCAGCTGTAAGATGAAAGTGAAGTAGGGACACTAAAAGCTTGCAACGGATATGATGGCTTCCTAATAAGTAAGCGTCCCCGTTCCAGATATCAAATTCTTACTGTAGCATGTACATGGTGTATCAAATTCTTACTATAGCATGTACATGGTGTATCAAATTCTTACTGTAGCATGTACATGGTGTATTAAAAACTTAATAGTAATTTATTAATGACAAAAACAGCAATAACACGGGTCAACATGAAATTTGACTTTGATTGCAAAGCATTAAATTTCGGTAGTTTAGGTCGTAATAAGACGGAAAAAAAATATATGGCATGAAAAACTTTGCTTTTGTGCTTAGAAGACTGATTGAACGAAATTTTTAAAAATCTCGGATTTTAATTTTTGATTGAAAATAAAACTATTGAAATAAAAATGTTTATTATTTTTATTAAGTTTTACTATCAAATTAGCTTACAGAAAAGTGGAAAATAACTTAAAAGTGCACACTTCTACTTTTTCTTTTATTTTCATAGCTACTTTCTCTCAATAAACCCCAAATATAGTCGCCCATCATGTTTTCATTGTATTGGCCTTGATAGCGTTGTTCAAAATTCATGATATCCTGATGGAAACGTTCTCCTTGCTCTTCGGAATAGGCTCCCATATTGTTTTTAAATTTATCCAAATGAGCATGCAGCATATGTACTTTTAATGACATCCTGCAGCCCATGGCCTTAAAATTTGTAAGCATATCCTCAAACAACTTTTCGTAGTTTTCAGCTTTATTATTTCCTAAAAATCCAGAAACTACTGCTTTAAAACTGTTCCAACTTGCTTTTTGAGTACGATTCAGCAACGTTGGAAATTTTTCATCGGCGAAAATCTGTCTTATTTGCGGACCAACAAAAACCCCAGCTTTAACCTTTGCTTCCGATAACTTCGGAAAAAAAAAATTTAAGTATCCAAAAGCAAACTTTATACCGAAAAAAGGTATTTTCTTTTCGTTTTTGTGCATAACTAACTGGAAAATAATAGTATAAACTTTAGGACAAAGAACGAATTTTTTTTTGTAGAGTTGTGTAATTTGTTTAACACAACCAGCAACAACCAGCTTTTATCTTAACAAATTTTAATAAACTAAATAAAAGTATCTAATTCATTTATAAACTCTGTTTAGAACACCTGGCGTTGACTTATACTAATTTTTGATATTTTTGCAATATACATATAAATTGCATGCGCGCGTGGCGCTCGCTCTTTTACGCCATATGTGAGCAAGCTGTGGAATGAGCTCCCTCCTGCGGTTTTCCCAGACCGCTACAATATGGGGCTCTTCAAAAAGGGCGTATACAGATTTTTAAAGTCTCAACGAGGTAGGCAACGCATCGGCTCCCTTAGTGTTGCGGATGTCCATGGGCGACGGTAGCCACTTGCCATCAAGTGGACCCGTCTGCCAGTTCGCCTATACGCAAACATAAAAAAAATACTATAATTCATAACGCGTTCAGAAACTAATTATGATAAAGAAAGGTTAGCACAATAAAAAATTATTTAATATACAATAAAGAAAGAACTTTAAATTTTAAATCATAATTTGAACAACCGTCATTCTAAACACAAGAATCATCCAAGGTCGTCTAAGGAGCCTAACACACGTCCGACTCGCTAGGATGCTAAGCAAGAAGTGAAACTGGGTAAGTCGCACTCCTTTTATAGTCAAGCACACCACTACCAATTCGGTCATGACGAGAATGATATTACCGCAAGACTACCTTCTTTCTTGTACATTATTTTTAACAATAGGATTTCTGGGACACCATGTGGTCGTATATGCTGATCTGTTTGATGGAGTGTCATTGAGATGAAATAGACATTCCATTTACTAATAGGACATGTGTCTGGCCGCAAGCCATTAGAGGACACCGGGTCATGCGCCCACCTGTTCCCAGTCTGTCTGCATAGTTGCAAATGGTTATGTCTAGGTGGTTATTTAAATCGTTAAACATCGTATCTATTTTTAAACCATACTAATATAGAAATTTGTAGCGTGTATTGTTATTTGTACATTTCATTTGTTCCTCATCTTCACCCATTGCTGAACGTAGGTCTCCTGACATTTACGCTGCATATCCCGGTCCTTTGCTTTCTTCGACCAATTTCTATCACCTTAGGTCAGTTGTCGGTTCACCGAACTGAAGGTTGTCCTAGACTACGTTTAACGAGATACCTTCTCTAGTCCAGAATTCGTTTGCTATGAGCCGTTAATCTTACATCTATAATAAATGAACAGATATTGAGACGAACAGATGTTCAGACAGACACGGCAATTGTAAAAGTTTCCGTTTTAGGCAAAATGGCTAAAGAACTCGCGAAATCCTTACCTGAACTAATTAGCACAAGAGCGCGTCATAGGTGCAGGAACGGGGAAAGAATCCCTGAGGCCGAGGGCCTGCGAAACAACCCACAGCCAGGTGATAGAGCATCTACCTTTCTGGATGGCTACCACCCTCGGTCTAGAGTATGCCACCATGAGATTCTTAAGCTGTGGAAGCAATCTTTAATCAGGGTATTGTGCACTAGGGCATTATAGCTTTTTATATATTTTTACTTTCTTATTATCTTTTTTGTTTGTTTATTGTCAATCTTAACCTATTTCAGTGTTCAGTTCTACTCTAGCTATATATAGTTACATTCTTACTAATACAAGATGTATGTACTATTTTTATTGTTACATGTACATATTTATATTTCCTCACTTTCAGCACTTCAGCAGTGTCTACACTACTTAGTTTTTAACCGACTTCCAAAAGGAGGAGGTTCTCAACTTGACCGGTATATTTTTTTATGTATGTACACCGATTACTCTGATCTGAGATTACCTGATTCTTTTTTAGTTCGACGTGGAATAGTTGCCATTTGGTCCCCTAAAAATTTAAGTGTGACAAATGTCTTGCGGCATTTATTATTGTCATCTAATGGCTTGTCAGTGTTTCACAATGTTAGTCTGTTTTGTTTATAACATTATTTATATTATTAACTTATTATCGATGCTATTACTATTATTTTTCTATTTATATGCTTGTTAATACATGTATTCTGGCATTAGTGTGAAGTTTTCCATCTCCCTCTCATCTCCAGCAGCAGATTAGTTTCACCTTTGATGTTGTGAATGTGCATAGACGACCATAACCACGTTTCATCAGGTGGGCCGTCAACCTGCTGCTGTATAGCAACAAGAAAACTTTGGAAACCGTAGTATACGTGACCGAAGTCGCGTAGAATCATCTAGTATACGCAACGTGTCCATTATAATTGTGTATTTGAAAATGGGTAATCTTAGTAACAAATCAATTAACCAGCGGTGGCAAGAAGCCAGTCTTTTAACACAAACGACCGGTGCGTTTATCATTTTACTAATATTTATCATAATAACTACATCGGTGAGGCGTGGTAAGGTGGTGATTTAAACTGCAATTTAAATGAATAACTAACCGTTGACAAGTTAAATATGATGCAGTTAGAATTATGTCTGGTAACAGCTGTAGAGTTTTGAGATTTGTATATATTGATAATAATAGCTCTATAATAGACACGTTGTTATACTAGATGATTTTCAGTGACTTCTTTCACGTAATCTTCAGTTTTTTTTAATTAATATCTTCACTACTTTTTAACCCGGAAATCCCGCGGGAATTTTTCCCCATTGGGGTTTAAAGTTGTTCAGGTGCATAAAAATTGGCTTTTTTCGACAATTTTTTTACTAAGACGATAGCTCACATTACTTTTTAAATGCTGTGATACTCTGTGTCCTGGGAATCCCGCGGGAATTTCAAGTCAAGCTGGGATGAAGTCATGTGCATATCCTAGTAATTTATATAAAAGTAGTCTTTCGCAATATAGTATAGTAGCATAATAAAACTACGTTTTAACGGTTTTAAGCGCGGTGATTTATTCGGTTTTGGTTTGTCCGACGTTTCGGCCGCTTTTCAGTGGTCACGGACGACAAAGGTGACATTTATCCAACGAGTATTGCTAAAGTTTTATTTAGCCTACCGCCAACTCGTTCATTTTAATTATTTAGTTTTAATTTTGTTTATGGTTATTATTTACTCTATGGGAGCCTAATCTAATTTACTACCGCTTCACAACATGTTGTGGCTTGAAGAGAAGAAGCGGCGCAAAAAACTCTTCAGCAAGCATGCCCAGTTCTAAAAATTTATATAATATTAAAATGGGTGGAAGGAAAAAATAAAAGAAATTATCAGTCAAGTTGGTTTGTGTTCCGTTGCACGCAGAAAGGGCTCACAGTGTCTTGAGGTCTGGCAGTTGGTTTTTGCTGGGTTTGGGTCTTAATAGTTTTGATGATCGGATCCCAAACAGTTGGTACTTGCCAACCATCTTCTCTATTGATTTTGGGTGTTTTCTGATTTCAATAGCCTCACACATCATCCTAGGTATGAAACGATTCTCTTTCGCGAGGATTTGTGGGTTATCGAATCTGATGTAATGGTTGGGTTTATCCAGCGTGTGTTCACTAAAATATGTGCTACTGTAGTATAATAGTAGCACATATTTTATGTCTATTAATTTACTGTCGATTAGCGAAATCGGCCCAGTAGTTTTTATGTGAATCCCGAACAAACAAGCAAAAAATTTAAAGAAAATACCTAGTGTTCTCCTTCCTTTATAAAGTATTTTCCAATTTTTTTTAATAGCTTCAATGTACAGGCATGGAATTTTATGATAATAATAATATAGATGATATACTTTCAAACACGAAACAATTTTAAAGTCGCTAGGGAAATTGTTTTTGTTTTGTTTAACTTGATTACATAAATTAATAAGTTTAACCTTAAAAACCGTTTACGATCTGCTTTGGGGCAAGATCGGCACATGACGAACTTTCCCTAGACTACTAGATGATATTCCCCGATTTTGAATTTCAAGGTTAGTTTTCCATTAAAATTTTTGACCAGAAGGCTGGTGCTTACCTCGGCCAACGGATCAATATGGCGATCCAGCGAGGAAATTAGCCAGCCTTATGGGCACCTTACCCATAGAAGACGGTGATCTGTTCTCAGTATTCTACTTATAGTCTTGAGGGACTATGAGTAGAATACAATATAAATAGGTTAAGTTTTGCTTGCATTTTATTCGATTGTATGTAATTTTATAACTGTCCTAGAATATAATACATGTATTATTATATTTTTGTTAATATTAAAATTAACAATTTGAATAGAAATAAAATAAAAACAAATAACATGAACGATATATACACTTACTTCAATAAAAACGTGAGACCTATTCTTTTTTTTTTTAATTGTTTTAAAGTAAAATTACAGCACCACTAGTGAGTGGTGTTTTTAGTACGATTTGACAAGTTGAAACACGAGTGCGTATTTCAACTTGTCAAATACTAAAAATGAAAAAAGACCGTTTTGTTCTTTTAAACGGAATTTGACGCAATGAACATTTTGAAGATGGATCTAAATAGCGCTTAGGTTTTCCGACTGATTCGACATCGCCCTGTAGCTCTTCGAATGTGGACATATCGAGAAGTGTACGGTGTTCCCCCATTGACGGACTTACCCACATTGACCTCAATGCAAATTAAATTTTTTTGATTTTAAAATTTGCAATTAGACAATAGCCTATTGTTATTGTTTTCGACTTTGTGGGCCGTTCGCAGGAATAATTAACCAGGTGTGCAGATTACAGTTTCTGGGTAGTAAAACAATGCCCGAACGGAGGGGTGGGGCAGTCAAGCGAGGAGTACGATACGAGTAAGACGTACATTCGATGAGCGATATACTGACGGACTTTGCGCATGTTATTGAATCGTACAGTTTGTACTGGTGGTATCCAGTTATTTTTGTACCTGTGTTATACGTGGTATTTTTCTTAAGTTTTCGCGATTTATTATGTGTTTGCATAGTTCTAGTAAACTCTATAGTAATTCCAATGGGATTTTAATTCGAGTCTTACGCTCGTAACACTAATATACACCATGAATTAAGAACTTCCTTGTTCAAAATCGGTTACAAACAAAAAATGCCTGGCTCCACTTGGATCTCGTAACAATAGTTTTTGAGAAAAATCTCTAGGCCACTTTTCACAGCAGTGAGGCAGTGACCAAGGGCCAAACGGATATGGCGATGTTAGAAGGACTACATTTTTGCATGAATCATTGCAAAATCTTAAAAAGCAATTTAACGATTGGTCAGACTTTATATAACTTTAGTTATCTCTTAGGAACATGTCTAATAACGAATGGCAGGCACAGCTGTTCCACGTCTCCCCAAGGCGACACATGTCATAACAGTTATAAAGATTAAATTTGTCTTGTCTACTTTCATCCTTACATACCCTACTATCGATCAGTGTTCAGACATATTTTGACAGCTTGAGTGCAAAAGATTGATGTGTGTATCATCTTTTTTTTTAAATGATTGTACGATTTATATATGGGTCAATTTAAAAAAAAATGCTTAAAATCCTGCTTACTACTAATATTATAAACGCGAAAGCTTGTAAGTATGTATGGATGTACGTTTGTTACTCTTTCACGCAAAAACTACTGAATGGATTTTGATGAAACTTTACAATAATATGGCTTACACATCAAAATAACACGTGGGCTATAATTTATAAAGATATAGTGTGAATTATCCAAAACATAACGATTTTCCATCAGATCGATCGGGTTCGATCCTGGCCGGAACGCATGCGCCACTTAGACAGTTTTCTGACCTAATGTGTGTTGGCAACACCAACATAAAATTGTATTTAATTTTATTACTTGCAACATTGTTGTTGCATTTGTTTTTTTTTCTCTTCCGATTTGATTGTAGCCGAAAGCTGACACTTTCGTATAATAAGTGATTTAATTACAAGTTTTCACCATATAACAATGTTTAACTTCCACCACTACATCAACCTGGGTGTCCTAGGCCCACCACCATCAGCGTGCTACAACATTTATTATTATATGTGCGACGAGCTGCGCACAATGTGCATATTGTTACAATTATCACGTGCTAACAATGATGAAGGAAAACATCTTGATGAAACTTGCACTGCCTTAAGAAAGCAGCAGCGCACTTGTAGCAACTTTGGTGTTGCAAATGTCCATGGGCGATGGTAACCGTCCTGTCTGCTGAACTCCTGCAATTATATATATATATATATGTCGGAGGGAAGCTATGACTATGACGACATGACGATGTATTGTTGACAGGATGTATAACGCACAATATCATTTGTTTACATTATAATCACTTCTAAAATTCTTAATGTAATTTAATTAGATTTGTTAATGTTTCTATAACTTCAAGATCGTTCTAACCTAATAAAAGTTATGAATATTGTAATTTAATAAACGACCAATCAGAGCAGAGCTTATGGCGGAGCGGGGTCGGACGCCCTCTATACTTTGAGTAGTATCTACTTCGGTAGACTGAGGAGTTTTTGTGGCGCATTGAGTTGATGGCAGCAGGTCGAGTTGGACCTTAGAGTATTTTAAAGAAAGTGTTTTAAGTTAGAAGTATGAGCGGGTGCCCTGAACCCGCTGCTCGGTCTAAACTATGTCATAATGTTGATCAAATCTAAATTAAAAGTGTATAAACCGTGGCTATTGTGTTTTATGCTCGCATTTCATCCTGATGACGCCCACTAAACCTGAAATAACTAAAGATGTTGTGAGAACGAGGCCGTTCTGCGACATATATATATATATATATATATATATATATACAGGTGCGGCATACACGGCCGTAGCTAGGGGGGCATAGTGAGGCGATGTCCTACCTTGAAATCACAATGCCCTACCTTAAAAATATCAAAAACTAAGATAAATTGTTATTATTAAATTGTTTGTTCATAGTTTAGAGACAAACAACTAGAGATCAATTATGATTGTTTGTAGTTTGGTTAAGTGAAGTGTACGGTAAAGAGTGTTTAAGTTAAAAATTTATACAATTGTTTTTTTACTTCCACCCTACCTGTAACCAATGCTGCCCTACCTCAAATTTGACTCTAGCTACAGCCCTGACGGCATAATACCTATTATTATAAAACAATGGATACATCCAGATTATATCCAGGCCCATATCGTTAACCCTCATTTTACAAGTGGGGTTAATGTGGCCCCCACATAATATCAAAAGGTTTTTTTACAAGCTTCTCCAGCCGACCTTCCAATTTGTCGTATAACAGGTTATCGCTACGTTACCAATTAAATGTCAGAATCTTTTAATATTATAAACTAGCAGCCTCTGTAAACGATTTCCTGCCCTGAAAAAATAAAAATCTAGTTCCCGATTCTAGCGCCACCTACTGGCTCTAATAGTGAATCTAAACAACCCCACCACCACAATCTCCATGCAGGAACGGTAAAAAAATACTGTTACATGCCGGCGAAGGTAAAGGCACACCTGCCTGTCATAACCTTTCCCGCATTCGGAGTTCTTTTGTTTACTTCGTGTTTAAAATTTGCAATTAGACAATAGCCTATTGTTATTGTACTTTTTTACCCGTCGCAGGTGTGCAAATTACTTTCTCTTGGAAAAACTCAGCCCACGCAGCCGATTGTTCTACGAGTATTATACAGTTTACTATAAAACAATGCCTGAACGGAGGGGCGAGGCAGTCACGCGACGATTACGGTACGACCAAGACGTTTACATTGATAAGCGATATAGTGAAGGACTTTGCGAGTGTTATTGAATCGTGCCGTTTGTAACAAGTAGTATCAAGTTATATTTGTACCTGTTTTATACGTGTTTGTATAGTTCTAATAAATTCTATAGTAATTCCAACGGCATTTTAATTCGAGTCTTGCGTAGCTCGTAATAATACTAATTCCTGCGGCCGGGCTACCTGTCGTAAGAGGCGATAAAACAACCCACAGCCACGTGCTAGGGCATTAGCCCGACTGGATGGCTTCCACCCCTGGTGTAGAGTATGCTGCCATAACAACTTTGAGCTGTGTTCCGGCATCAGTGGCCAGGTTCTAGTTTTTCCTTCATGGCCGGCAGCACATTGGCAGGATCTCTGGTATTGCTAATGTCCATAATCGACGGCAACCACTTCCCATCACAGTTGGGCCGTCAGCCTGTCTGCTGTGCTTGAGCAATAAAAAAAACCCCAGAACACACTCAAACAAACATAAAATTTTCTCAAAACCGTAGAACCCGACTCCAGCGGTAAATATTTTGTTTCGATTGATAAGTTTATTGAAGTTTTAGTACGGATCCCTAATGTTTATATAGTCTATATTAATTAGGGACAATGACGCATTCGAATGAATTGGTGAAATTTTGAAATCGGTCCAGTAATTTTTGAGTTTATTCGATACAAACATTCAAATCTTTTTCTCTTTATAATATTAGTATAGATGATATGTAAGTTAGTTGGTTTGTTTGTGACATTTCAACGACCTAATTACTCAACAAATTATCATAAATTTCGCATACATGTTTTCAGGTGTATAGAAAAGGTTATAGGTACATTTCATGTTTCAGGTTTAGCGGAGTATTTGGGAACGACAACACCAGAATCCCCCTAACACCCCACAAAGGACCCAGTATGGTAAGAAATGTATTCCCCCTGCGTTAGAACAAAAAAGTGACCGAAACGCTCAGAATCAGCCAGCGAACAGACAGTCGCTCACTGTTCCTCTAATGGAGACACAACCTAAGGCCATTGTCGTAAATAGGGCGGTGCCACCGGTGCCCAGGCACAGGGCATAGACTCTGGGTAGTGCAAGAATGTCCAGACCAGGCAGGTGTATAAGTTTTTCGGTTTGCTCCTGATAAGTTCCCGCTGCGCCCCTAGTGCTCGATTGCAACACATACGTATCTACATGCCAGTATCATCAAAAACATCTTTTAAATTAGACAACATATCGCGCTCATTATTTTCAATTCGCGATAATTGGTCACCAACACCAAGGTCCTTGTGTGTTATTTTATCACCCCGAATGAAATAAAGTTGGCCTATACATAGAATTGCTCGAGCACCTATAATCTAGGGTACCCATAATATCTAAAAAAAACCAATGGCGCAGTTTTAGAAGCTCGCATAGGGCGCATAAAAGGCTATTTACGGCACTGCCTAAGGCTAGCGTATGGGAGTCCCATCTGCAGGGCATCTTCTTAATTTACTTAATGTACATTAACACGAGCGAAGCCCCTGGCAAAAGTTAGTAAGTAATAAATATAAAGAAATGACCAATTAAACTTAGTAGAATTAAAATATTACTAAGCTCTGGTATAAATACATACCGTAATGTATTTCTCTTTAAATCATGACACCACTCACTTCAACAACAACCTTGCTTGTGTACAAAGCCCGAGAAAGTTCTAAGGTTTTCTTTGATCTATAAATACCTATATATACATATTCTAATGTTACTTTATGAAATGATATGTTCCTGTACGCCCCCGCAGCACCGCTGCTGTGATACGTGTCCAGAATCGAATGCTTTACTTGAACAAAAATACGGGAAGGTAAAACGAACGTTGCCGTTGCTAATTTAAATTCTAACATTGCAGTCGTGCTTGGTTTTTTAAATATTGTTACGAGTCGCGAGACTCGAATTAAAATGGCGTCAGAATTACTATAGAGTTTATTAGAACTATACAAACACGTATAACACAGGTACAAATATAACCGAACACAACAAGTCGAAACGTAATGCAGAAGGTCGTAATTCAATAAAACGCGCAAAGTGCGTCACTTATTAGATTCCCGATTGTAGTACACACGTCTCGCCTTGCTCGTGGTTCTCACTCGACTGCCTCCCCCTCCATCAGGTCATCGTTTTATACTGCACAAATTTGTTTTATTTTTATTGCAGGAGTTCAGCAGACAGGCAGACGGCCCACTTCATGGAAAGCGGTTACCATCGCCTATGGACATTTGCAACACCAAAGGTGCTACAAATGCGCTGCTGCTCTCTTAAGGGAGACTGGAACCTGGTCACTAATGCCGGAAAGCATCTCAAGGTTGCTATGGCGACATACTTTAGACCAGGGGTGGTAGCCATCCAGTCGGGCGAATGCCCTACCGCCTGGCAAATGCAATGTCCCCGTATCTAAGTCGACCAAATCCGTAAACAAATCCGACAAACTGCCATAAAGAGTACAATAAACACGGGGCTGTTTTCTAATCACAAATTTTAAACAAAAAGTAAACAAAAGAAGACGACCATAAAATCATTTAATGCCGACAGATAATAAATGTGCTTTGTTTCAGATATGCAGGTGGATTTTGTTTTTGTATATCGAAAAATGCTCCTGCTTTCCTAATAACTCCAGTCCCACCCCAATTGTTTATCCCAAAAGATATAAATAAAAAGACCAAAAAAATAAGATCTCTGCTCCAATTAGAGACAAAGCAGCTACACCTCATATACAGCTAGCAAATTAATATAGTGAAGATGACTAACGAGAATTAAAGAAAAATATCGGCTCGTTACTGCAAATTATAATTACTACATAATAATAAGTCAAATTCCTAAATAAGTCTCTAAATAAGGTTATTGCTTAGAAGTTTTGTTTGTTTGTAAAACGCTGATATTACATTTTGATAGTTCTTATAAACTATTTATTTATATTAAAGTCTCTTTCATATTTATGTAAACTAGTGATCGACATTCGACTATAATTGATTTAAATTATAAGTTTGAACATTATTAAGGTTCTGTTATCAAAGGCTATACTTTTAAAATCACAGATTACGCCAAGGCTACACTGTTCATTTGACTTTAACAATAAACAAAAAGTATACATGCGTGTGTGTGTCAAATACATGGTAGAGTGTGTAATGTTTTTTTTATTGATTTAATGTATTTGTATGCATAATCATATTCTGCATTTCTCTTCTATATAAGCTATAAGGGTGCGAAATTTCTTATTCCTCCGTCCGCGCAATTTTCGTAAAATGGGGTACAACGTTTTTGCTTCACTTATTAATATAATGATTTGTTTTTTATTCTCATTCTTTTATTTCATTATAAGTAAATAAATACCAGCCAATCATTAATGCAATCCATTCAAAGCAACACTAGGATTTTGTAGGTATTAAATAACTATTACAACAAAAATGTCGCAGTAATGTTAATAAATTAGCAAAAAGATTGTACAAGTATTGTCTTCCTAAGCTATTTAAACTAAGTTCCCAGAACTAGTAGGGCTTCTGAAGTGTCGCATATGGTAGCGGAACTTGTTGTGAAATATTTCCGTATTGTTTCAAGGTGAGCGTTGAACTGTAAAGGGTTCACGGAGTGGGTAGTTTTGATATATTTTCTCAACATATTGCCACCGTTTTCTCAAATTAATTTACGTAGGTGTCCATTGTAAAATGGGATAAATGTGCAGCATCAATCGCTTAGAACATTATATGCAAGGCAGTATCTACTAATTGTATTAAATATATATTTTTTCATAAATGTTTTATTTGAAAATACTATAATAATATTACAATAAGTAATTTAAATATAACCTAAATTAACTAAAAGTATTCTAACTTAGCACTTTTCTTATAGTCTCTATTAAGGGGAAGACACTTTGTTCATGTGTTCTTTAATAAGTTAGCACAGAGTACTATACTTTAGTTTTGTTTATAAGCACTAGTCAAACGGTTTTTTCCTTTTGAGCCTTCTCGTTATTCATAATACATTCACATGATGGTGAAGCCGATGCTCGTGAGCTACCGCGTGCTTTCTGATAATGCTATAGTAGAATTATTTTCTCCGTGCAGTTTGGGTCATAAATAATCGGAGCAGTGAAGCGAGTATTTCGCTCTCTCTTCCACTCACGGGCCTTATGGGCAGGCATAGTGATACGCATTATTGTTGTCGATAAGCGTTATCGATAGTGTATTTAGTTTTGTCATTTTGTGGGTTAGTGATATAAATGAAAGAAAAAAATAGATAAAACAACGTAATTTATTAAAATAAGAATAATAATGATTTAAAATAAATTATTAATTAGGTATCTATGTATTAAAAAACTATAAGTACAAAAGTTTAGAATGTAACAAGTTATATTAAAAATATAAATACTTATATCTAAGTTTAAAATTAACAGCAAAAAAGATAATAATGATTTTTATAAGAATGATAATCTTTCTTTTATAAGAATGAGTTTTCATCGATAATGGCGTCGCGCCCGCGCAACATGTTCACCGCCCTAGCCGGGCTGAGGCCGAGTTTGATTTATGACCCAAACTGCACGGAGAAAATAATTCTACTATAGTTATTAAATATACTAATAACAGTTTTAGGCGCCCATGCAGGGAGTGGTGAGTCACCGTCTGCCCATTTTTCCAGCATTGCGACGGGCAGACGCCATAGTCCCCATATTCCCAGACCCCTAGTAACACTAGCAGTTCACTCGAATGGCCCAGTACTTTTTGTTCTCATTTCCCACAATAGTCCTACACTGGCCGGGGCTTGTCCTTGGGTGCATTACTATATGGTGTAGATAGGGATAATCGCCGTCAGTGTCAAGCCACATTCATATTAAATTTGACAAAGGGCCTCTACGTGTTGGCTTTCCCATGGCCCCACGCAAGCCCTTTAAAAGTCCGGGCTATTTTTATAGCCTGTAGTCTTCCAAGACATACAGTATAACAGGCCCCAAATCACTGTCAGCTGGGAACGTTCCCAAAACGTTAGCCACGTTGCCATGTTGGATGGCAATGCTTGTCCGTTGCCCAAAATGCAGGCTAACCTTTTGGTTGCGTGAGTCTTCCATCAACTTAGACTTATAGATAAGTCTCAATATAAGCGGTGAGCTTCTGGACCCAATGGCCTCAGGGTTTCGACACCATGAGCCACAAATATGAAGCTGCTGCCTACGAATGCATATTAGGTAAGTAAAAAACTTTCAGGAATAAAATTAGTGAATATCTTTTTAATTACCTGAAGCAGATAAGCAGGCTTACTACCCACCTGATGAAAAGTGGTTACCTGCGCCTATGAACCTTTGCAACAGGGGTACAAACAAGTTCCCGGCTTAATGGCTCTACCAGGACTGAAACCCGGTCACTGATTGTGTAACATATTTCTGTATATATATATATTTTTTTAAGTTTGAGCTAAATAAGTAGAAAGAAAAACATTTTTTATTGTGAAAATAAACTAAATTATAAATTAATTAATATAAAGTATGTAACGAATCGCTGCCAGACAGAAGTGTGCCCATAAGGCTCGCTGATTCGTTGCGCGAAATACGAACCAGCGTTTTGATCAAGGGTGGTATCAAAATGACCCTTTGCCGATGGACCCACGGACAGAATTTAATTTTTAAATTAAGAATAAAATCATCAAATCACATCCAAATAATTCACATGAAACAATTTTACTCCTTCAATTTATATCAAAACCGGATATAAAATTAGCTTTATTATTTTTTTAATTTTTACTTGCTTTGACCGCGTCTATGGAATCCTCGCAATCGTTCGAAAAATTAGCACCGGAAAATCCTGAAGGACATTGACGTTGTGAGCCTTAAAACAGAAACGATAGCCATCCAGACAGACAAATGCTCTACCACCTAGCTGTGGGTGGTCGCCTCTTACTACATTAATATTCCTTCGCGGTTCCTGCACGGATGTTTCAGCACACGTATAGTGAGAACTCGATAGAAGTGCCAAACATTACACATAGTATTGTGTAACCATTACCAGTTACCATCAGGTCAACGAACTGCACATTAATAAACCTACATGATTTAAAACCACTCCGTAAAACGTGATTTATATAAAAGCTGACGGTATTCGAAAACAGTTCATCCTACCTAATCCTGTTTGATTTATCGACGCGGAGTAGTAATAACGCATTAATTATAGGATGCATGGAGTGTAATGGGAATTTTTGGCAGGACTTAAAGGGGCTTTACTTTGCAAAACTGTGTGCACTTCGCTGGATTGTATTAAAAATACACATGCACCCACGCACACATGCACGCACGCACGCATATGAAGGTTTAATTAAGCTTTGTAACCTTTAATTAATTCACAAACGCAGAAAGCACTCGCAATGCCTTGTACGAGGATGTGCGCAATTCTTGCGTGGAACGTTATTGCTGTAACATATTTGACAGGCGTTCCCGTGCCCATTTCGCTGGGCGTTAAACTCACAGTGCCTCGTACGAGGATGTGCGCATCTTCTTTCGTGGAACGTTATTGCTGTAACATATTTTACAGGCGTTCCCGTGACCATTTCGCTGGGCGTTAAACTCACAGTGCCTCGTACGAGGATGTGCGCATCTTCTTTCGTGGAACGTTATTGCTGTAACATATTTGACAGGCGTTCCCGTGCCCATTTCGCTGGGCGTTAAACTCACAGTGCCTCGTACGAGGATGTGCGCATCTTCTTTCGTGGAACGTTATTGCTGTAACATATTTGACAGGCGTTCCCGTGCCCATTTCGCTGGGCGTTAAACTCACAGTGCCTCGTACGAGGATGTGCGCATCTTCTTTCGTGGAACGTTATTGCTGTAACATATTTTACAGGCATATTTAACATATTCGTTCCCGAACCCACTTGCTGGGAGTTATTTTTTTAACTTTTTGAATTATTAATCAATATCAAATATGTCACTCGGGAATGATGTAGTTTACTGCATATTTATCTGTGCCTCTCATTCGCGAGAACGCAAGAAAATGTTTAATAAATTATTGCTCCAACACTATAACCTGCTACGCGCGAATTGCACATATCTTACGCCGAAGATTCGATTTTCGGTATTCGGCTTAACCACTATTCGTGGCATCTCTAATCTAAAGTCTGGCTTAAAAGACCAGAGGCCTGATTTGTATATATGTCATTCAGTCTGTTCTCACGGAACGCTATAATTGATTTGTCGTTAACAAAAGTCAAAAACCATTAAACAGACATATTGGCACGCTCGTCACTTTGGCTTTAAGCCAAAAATGGCAACAAGCATGCTTCCATTGCCAGGTTGCCAGGAAATAAAATTGATTTTACTCTTAGTACAATTCAGTGGTTGCGTTTTAATTTTACAAATGCATTTTCAGTCTAAAATACTTTAAGCACAAAGATACAAAGGCACTTCATATATACATACATATTATTACGGCTGTTTCCTACAGAGGTAGGCAGAAATAATGACCTTCCATTACCTACAATTTTGGAACGCTCCTTACTTCTATTTTTCATTAGTCTCATCATACATACACATTTATTTTAAGTGCTTTTTAACTTTTTTACATGTATGGGTAGTATATAAATAAATAAAATAAAAAAGCCTCTATTCTACCGTCATATTACAAATATAATTAAATTCATAAATTGTTACATAATTATAGTTTTGTAATTTGTATGTAATATAGGAAGTAATATATATAGGTATAGCATAAGGCACACACTGCACATGCACTTCCTCACAACACCAGCATGTAACAGATACACTCTACATTAGTATAAGTTTACTATTAAAATTAGAATAAATTAATACAATAAGTAATGGGTAAGGTACACCACAACACAAAAATCACTAAATCAATGTCACACACAAGAACGAAAATAACCAATAAGCGTGTATAAAATCTAAAAAATAAATCTAGAAATAAAGTTGTAAGAACTCGAGTCCGTAGAGTGCTGTTAAAAAAAATAGGAAGTAAGATTAATGAGTAATTTAAATCCAACCTAAAATAACTGGATATAACTTAAACTTATAATGTGTCCAATAACACGTTTCCTATTGTCTTTATTAAGAAGAAGAAGACACTTTGCTCATGTGTTCTTTCTTAATGTTTAGCACATAGGACTACACTTTATTATTATGAGAGTATTATAACACTAACTCAAATGGCTTTGTCCTTTTGAGTCTTCTTAATAAATCTTTATTATCAAGGAGCTGGATGGCTTCGACATTTACATGGTGATGAAGCCGTTGCTGGTGGGCTTCAACGTATTTTTTAATTACGTTAATGACGAGGTCCACTTTTAAGTCTCGACGGAGTTCGTCTGATTTTAACTCAACTTCTCTGCTTTTAAACTGAACTTTCAAAATAAGGTCTTTGTGGAATTATGATATAAAATTCGTCATATAGAAATGTAGTGTATTTATTAATATATAGGTTGTATCAAATTTACGGAAATATTTTTTTTAATATTAAAAAGGGGGCCCTAAACAAAAGTGTAAAAAACAATGTACAAAATAAGCAGACTGTCAAAATGAACAAAGACCATCACACACTATGTAAAACCAGCCAATCTCTCTTAAACAAACGTAGGGGGTATATTGTTGACCGAAGGCACAGCACGCTGACGTTCCACTGGACGCAGGTACTGACTGGGCACGGCTGCTTCGACCGGTACCTGTATCAAATAGAGCGTGAGACATCGTCAGGGTGGTATCACTGAAATAATGGAGGAGGAGAGGACACGGCGCTGCACACTCTCCAGGAGTGGTGCGCAATCATCACAAGTGACCTGTCGCTCACGGCCGTGGTCCAGGCCATGGTCGGGGCCAACCTGAATGAGATACCGTCGCCTCCTTTTGCCAGGTCATAATGTCCGCAAAGGAGGCGACAGAGCGGGAGAGAGAACGATCAGCGGCGCTCCTCCCTCGCCGCAACAATCGGTCACCGCACCGGAGGAACTAGAACCTCCGGCCGCCATGAACCCGCGGCGAGGGTGACGGTCAGAGGAGGTTATAAGGCCGTCACCCGCATCCAAAGCCGCTGAGTAGGGGGGCGTCGGTGGCCCTCGCGCGCCAGCCAGGGTCGCGGAGGAAAATCTCACGCACATCCCGTTGCCCCGGCACATGGAGTCAAGTGGCACCAAGTGGTTTTAGTGGGTATTTCGGCCCTTCTGGCTGGCGAGTCCCACACTCTCCCGCTGAAGTCTCCCCGGCGGCGGATCCGCAAATAGATTGCCCTTTGTAAAAAAATATTTGTATTATATTTGTATTAATATTGGGCGTTTCCCTAAAATTGGGCAAATCCCAACCCTGAGTTGGTAAGTTTCTTGGACTGATTTATGAAGTGCATGTACAAACTCAAGAAATAGGAAAATACATAATAACCCTTCTTGGTTCAAAGAAAACATTGATTAAACACAGTCCAAGCACAGTTTGCTTAGGAACCTACATTTGCTGGTCACTCAAATATTACGTAAGTTCGCCAAACACAACCGAAAAGAAGCTAAGGAGGTCGGTAGCTCTATCGGCAAATAGTAGCTATATCGGCAAATATCCATACAAATATTTGCATTGTTTGAAGCGGGAATCTATCTCATATATACAAAAACCTCGTGTCACGGTGTTTGTGGTCGAACTCCTCCAAAACGGCTTAACCGATTTGAATGTTTTTTTTGTATTATATTTGGTAGGTATGAGAACAGGTAAAGTATTTTTCAACTTACTATGGTGCTTTTTACCAATTTTGTGGCAGAACAGCGTTCGCCGGCTCAGCTAGTATTCTAAAGCTACTTATTATTATACTGTTATGAGTTGCAGTACTCGAATTAAAATGCCGTTAGAATTATTATAGAGTTTATTAGATCTATACAAACACGTATAACACAGGCACAAATATAACCGAACTCGATAAGTCCAAACGTAATGCAGAAGATCATAATTCAAATACACGCACAAAGTACGTCACTGAATAGATAACCGAATGTACACAATTTTTGCTTGGCTAATGGTTATCGCTCGACTGCCTCCTCTCTCCATTGGGGCCCTGCTTTATACTGCACAGATGCAATATGTCTGGCCGGCCGCGTGGACCGAATTTCTTACAATCAGTTTGTACTTTTAAATCCGAGACATCCGGCAGTGATTACAAACAACAATAGTACAATACACAATGGGCTATTTTTTAAGCACAAATTTTAAACATAAAGTAAACAAAAGAAGTCCAAATGCCGAAAAGGTAATGTGTACAGAGCTGCAGATGTGAATTTGTCTTTGTCGCCACCTATGTCGTAACAATATAATAGTCTTGCGTTTTTTCTATTTTTTGTGTTTGCCTTGTTCGGGATTAGTATAGAACTACCTACTATAGATAACGTCCGAAGTATACGGTCCCTTCAATGTCCTTATGTCCAGTTTTGGCTGTATTTTTAAAGGTAATTGATAACGTTTTCAACATCTGCTATAAACATTTATAATATAGTGTTTTACAATAAAAACTTTGAAATAAAACGATTCGAGGTACAGTAAATATCGGTGTAATATGAAATTTAGGGCTAGCCAATATTTGGACAGGGTTTTTCCAATATTTGAAGGAGATGTTTGCATATCAGAACGCGAAAGGAAATAAATATATTTGTGAAAAACATATTTATTTTCAAGTATTGATTTAAAAAAATAGGGTTTTGTAACCTTTCACCAAAATTAATAACATTGAATCTATACATTAATACGTGAAGCAAAAAGAAGCAAAAACTTTGTACATACATTATTGTAAAAAAAACGTGGGGTGTATGCAAAGGTTTTTAAGATATTATAATACACCCCACGTTTTTTTACAATAATGTACATTCATTTTTTTTACACTGTACTTAATCAAATTGATTAATTATTTCTTTTTTGCACTCCACGGTAAGACCCCATTCATCAGAAACCAAATTTATTAAATTTTATTTTCTGTTTTTTAGTTTGATTTTTTATGAAAGCGTGTTTTTTTAGTTTTTTTAAAACTATTATTTATTTTTCATTTTTTAGTTGAATTTTTTTAAATGTTTTTAAATACAAGCTTTTGAGATCCTGCATATCATGTAGCAGCAGAGTGCTAGCCAAGACAAGTAAAACGAGCCCAAAAACGACGGGTCTATCTTGTTTAGTACAGGAGTTCCTATGGCCACCTTCCGACTCCATCATGAGATCAGCTCCATGGTACCATATTATCTCACTGTCACGCGATATAAACATACGAGCCCAAACACGACGGGTCTATCTTGTTAGTACAGGAGTTCCTATGGCCACCTTCCCACTCCATCATCAGATAAGCTCCATGGTACTATATTATTGCATTGTCATCGACCTTTGACAGGTGTGCAAAGTTTGAATTAAATCTGATCGTTCAAAGTAGGACAAAATCGAGCTCAAAGGGGTCGGTTCCAAACATACAGACATACATACAGGTGAAGCTAATAATAAAGAAAACATTACACACACTACCATTTGGTTTTATTTGACAGAACAGAACCTTAATAATGTGCAAACTTATAATTTAAATTAATTATTATGGTCGAATTTCGACCACGGACGACCACTAGTAAAATAGATCGATTTGCAAGACGTACGATGCTCGTTGATATAAGTGTTCCACATGATTAGGGGTCCTCCAGCATCTAGAAGTGCGGAGATCTAACCTCTGTTGACGAAGTGAGTTTGCTCTTTCAGAGGCCCTCCAGCATCTAGGGAGCGGAGGAGTCTTCACCCCTGTTGACGAAGTGAGTTTGCCTTTCCCGGGGCATTCTCAAGCACTGATGCGCTAGGACCAGCGTGGGCGTACCTACGTTCTAAGTCTCACGCTCTTCCTGCCATAAGCGCGGGGCACATGGGAGGAGGGTGGTTTTAATAGAGTATTGAGCGTCTTTGTGTCTCCACAAAAGCCGGTGATTCGACTCTGGTGCTCTATTCGTGGATGTCACCTCTCGTCGCTTTGGTCTAATCCCTAGTAAAGGACCCGGTAGTGTGCGAAATGCATTTCCCCGCCTAAAAAAAAAGTGAGTTTGCTCTCACTCCCGGGAAGCATCCCGGGGCACTTTCAAGCACTGATGCGCAGGATCAGCGTGGGCGTAACTACGTTACGTTTCAATTTCGCCACGAGCCTTTTTGGACATAATTTCGGTCATCATACTGTTGACATTGTCCCAATTTTTTAATTCTTTATTATGTCCAACATTGTAGTTGATGTTATGTTGGCACCTAAATTTGTCTGTGTGCTCGGGATTAACGTAAAAACTACTGGGCCGATTTCGATGAGGTTTTCGCTGATCAACAGCAAAATCCTAGACTTTAAACCTTCGCTACTTTTTAAACTGGGAATCCCGCGGAAATTTTTCTGTGAATTATTTTTTTACTGATCGATAGCAAATTTTATCCAGTAAAATGTGTGATTTTTGTATCCCGGGAGGCTCGTGGAAGTTTTTCCGGAAGCGGTTTGGATTTGCATAAATATTTGCTTAGTCCGACACAGTTTTCAATTAAACGATAGCTTAGATTCTTTTTTAGATGCTGCGGGACTTTGTGCCCCGAGAATCCCGCGGGAATTTCAAGCCAAGCGTGGATGAAGTCGCTGGCATATCCTACTTTAAAATAAAAAAAATAATTTTCCCTAAAGTTTTCATTGCAATCCGTTGAGCTCTTTCGGAATTTATTCGAGATAAAATAGACGGAGTGACAGACGAAAATACCTATTCTAAAAACATTTGTATGTAAATTTTGTTATTTTAAATCACAGACAGTTCCGTATTTTATTAGTAGGTATATAAGACAATTGTACGTTATCTTAATATTATAATATACTAGCTGACTCGGCGAACTTCGTACCGCCTTATTCAAATAAATTAATAAACAAACAAATCGAGAAAACATGGCAAAGGGCTCATAGAATTTGAAAAATATATATAGCCTATAACCATCTACGATTAATTCCACATCGAATGGTTGTGGTTTCATGCTGATCGGTCCAGTAGTTTTCGAGTTTACCTCGGACAAAGAAAACAAACTTTGCTTATATATATATATAGATAGCCATAAACCATCTAGGAAAAATTTCGCATCGAATGGTGGTAGTTTCATGTCGATACGATCAGTGGTTTAAGCGTGATTGAGCCTCAAACGAACACCATTTTCATTATATATATATAGATATATAAGATTATTGTTTCATCTGTAAACTCCTACGTAATTCTCAAGGAATAAATAGCCCTCTGGCTGAACTACTTTCAGCTAAAATTTGATAAAGTTATTGTTTGTTAACCCAGTTCCATAACTAAAATTATAACTTAAGATGTATTTTGATATGAAGGGGTAGTACAGTTATATTTTTAGCATTGTCTGTTCAATTCAGGTTGTTTTGCAAATGTTAGAATATAGTTATTCAAGCGAGACGTTATAATTAACTAACTAGCTGCTGCGACTTATCTACGACAAGGTGTCGTGATGGCATAAAAACCAATATTTAAGTGGCAACACTAAAAGGCTGGCTAATTTATATTACTTAGACTGTTAACACCAAAAAGGGTCACGCAATTCGATTTATAAGAGTGGCAACACCATAATATTAAAGTCTTCTTGAATATGCATCGGTGTAGACATTTTCTCCAAAATCCACATATACCATATATCTATTTAATCGCTAAACCAAGCTTCCGAATAATTCAAGCAATCATGACTCAACGACCCAAAATGAGTCCTGGCTTTCGAAATGAGAAAACTCTAATACTTTTTGTTCAGCGCTGTCTCCTGCGAGTCATAGGCTTGAAGCACGCGCAGATCTGCCCCCACTACGTCATCATTCCAGAGATAACTAGGGCGACCAACTGGTCGCCGTCCCGTTGGTCTACCCAGATAGGCTCTTTTCACCACGCGCTCCTCCCCCGTTGTATGTAGGTGGTAGGGTACTCAACCGTACACTATATAGTATAGTATCGTTCTATATTCTAGCCAATTTCGCTATATACTAGTGGTCGTCCGTACTCGAAATCGACTACAATAATTAATGTCAAAGACTATACTTCTATAATCACAGATTTCTCCAAGGCTACACTGTTAATTTGACTTGAACAATAAATTAAAGAGTATATATGCGTATGTGTGTGTAATGTTTTTTTATTGATTTAATGTATTTTTCATGCATAATTAAAATATATATAAGCATTCGTCGCTTATTCTCTATATAAACTATAAGTGTGCGAAATTTCATACATAGCATTCATAAAAAGTAAGTCCATCATCAAAACGTTGCAATTGAAAATCAATTCGCCATTTCGCAGTCCGAATAGAAATGCCGCGATTATAGTCACCAAACTTACCATCAAACGAGCGAAGCGAATGCCATTTTCAAGGGGACTCCAAGTTTTAAAATTTATCCAAGATATTTTGTTCCGATTTAAAAAAAAACAGGAGTTTTTTAATAGGACTTTGCAAAAAAAAAATATTTAGCTACAAGTGTTCATGTATGTTTAAATAGAATAATCTTCTGAACCCGCAGATATTTCACAAAACATTTGACATTTTCCACACAAGACGCAATTCTTTCTTAAAAACAATTAATACTTGATGTCTTCATTATATTCATAATAATAATCAATACTTTGCATTAAAGAAAAAACTTACAATTATAGGTACTAACATAATGGTTTTGCTAATTCCGGGATAAAGTTAGTGGTCGTTTCACGCAGATGTAACGATCGCTTAATGTGTTTATTGTGATGCGACATTGTTATTAATTGTTAACGACGTTAAACTAATAATTCTAATGGTAACGTAACGCAATAAACACGACGGGTTTGGCCAGTCTCCAACACTAACTTTTCTAGATGGAGCACTCTGGAGCAGGGACATAGATAACATATACAACTTATTAAAAAATATTGCAAATTAATCATGTATGTCCAATGTACATCAGAATTAATCATAATTTTATTAACCAATAACTCTATTTTTTTTTTATTTGACTTGACTTTATGTTGTTGGTCCGAAGACCTCACAACTTTACCGGGGTCTTTGGGGCGAGCGCCTTCGCCAGGCGAAGGCGCTCGAGCCCGGGGGCAACTTGCATGAGGGAGCTCCCTAGGGAGTTTTACCTCGGCTGGACTGTTGCCATGAGAGGGGGATGAATCTGATGATGCCCGCCAATGGGCGACACAATGAACTAATTGAGAACGGGCGTCGGGTAATATAAAGCCCGAGAAGAAGGATCCCGGTGGAACGGGATCGGCGGTTCGCGGCGGCCTACGCTATCTTACTGCCGTTTCGCAACGTGTTATGGCTGGGAGAGAAGAAACGGCGAAAGAAACTTCCCAGCAACATGCCTAGTCTAACCTGTGGGGGGGCTATGTCTCCTGGCGTCCCTCTCGAGGACGTGGAGAGATCGTGATTGGCGTTGTCTGAGACGCCGCCGTCTATGTCTGTCTGTCGGTGCCTGCCAGCCTGCCGTCCTAACCGCGGGTGGGCTGATCCGGGCCAGCCGTTTTGTAACAGCGTCGACCTTGTCCGTAAGGACATTACACGGTCGTCGCACGAGAGCCTTTCGCCGAGGCTTGTAATCAGACGCGGACACGACGAGCGGATTTCGATGGTGCGGCGCGAGAGCGACGTAATGTAGTTTTTGATGGAGGGAAGCTCCAGATCGCGGTGGAGGTCGACGTTACGCATATAGAGGGGAGCACCGACGGCTCTGCGCATGAATTTATTCTGCACGATTTGCAGTTTATTTAAATGGGTAGGCTTGGCATGGCCGAATACCACACTCGCATATGTCATGATCGGGCGGAAATAACTCTATATATTAAAAAACAAACCTCGTCAGCAGAACATCCTGCCAAGTTTTAATTAAAACAATTCAAAACTCTCGTCTTTTAAAATTCAAAAAACAAATAATCATATTTTAAAAAGCTATCTAGAATATCAGTTACATTAACATCAATGCACGAACCACTATAAAAAGTTAAAAACTTAAAACCTCCTTTGAGTATTATTATATTTCTGAATTTTTGTGGAACATGCGCCACATCTCAACTTCAAAAAGGTTGAAACCGAATGTAATCTGTGGTTATACTAACGATATCAGCCGACTGTCGCTTTGATACGCGGGCCTTTTAGCCAAGTGCCGAGCGATGATGGATCGCATCTGATGGTTAGGGCCCTGACCTTTAGGTATGTTGTACAGCGTGAAGCTACAAATTGAAACTTTTTGGAATGGATGTTATTTTTCAGGATTTTAAATTTATGTCATATCATTTCTTTGTTACTTCCTTTATGTCACTTGTGAAAATTTTCTGTGAGATCAAGTATTAATATAATGTGTTTAGAAGCGAATTTTATATATGTACGTTTTCGCTAATAGATTTATATTATATAAAATAATCCGTAACACTACAGTTATTATTAGTAAACTATTAACATGATATATATTTATTTTTTAATTAAATTAAAATTAATAAAGGCACACAATTCTTCATAATAAATTAAATAGATACTTTATTGATCACTAAAATAAATAATTACAAAATTCATAGTTACAATATTTAGTTTTAGCTAATCTGTAATTATAATTATAATAAAATAATTTATAAAAACAATATAAATAATACACGTGAACCGTAGAAACAATATAAGATATAGTAGAATATAAAATTACTGTGCTACGTATTATAGAATTAGTTTTAATGTCAATGTGAAATGCGGTTTGTATCTTTGTCTGTTTATAGATCAAAAAACATGATAACACTTTTTGATGACTCTTGAAAACATGTTTTCTCAATACATATTGTCTGTCTTTCAACAAAACGACTGCTGACTGTTAGCATTGACAAAAACGTAACTGTAGTTAATTTATTGATATTGAAAATTTGACGCAAACTACACAGGTATGTTGAACTTTTTATAAAGAAGATGAAGAGATAATACCTTTATGCCAATAATAAATATAGCTTTCACAGGAAAGACGTCTGAAGTTTACAAAGACAAGTCGTGTGGA
The DNA here is from genome assembly GCA_949752895.1 of Dendrolimus pini. NCBI lineage: Eukaryota > Metazoa > Arthropoda > Insecta > Lepidoptera > Lasiocampidae > Dendrolimus > Dendrolimus pini. The sequence goes on along the minus strand of OX457147.1, from coordinate 12,056,332 downwards.
AAGCCCGAAATGTATTTTAAACACATTTCGGATACATATATAACTCATTAAAAGCAATTTTTTCCATTATATAATAATATAAATACTGGAACCGCTTTTCTAATAAATTAAGAGATGTTTCTCTTCTTCTGATCCTTTCCTCTACGTTTAGAGCCAAAGACAAATACCGTTCATTCATCCCATTGCATTCTTCAATGCTCTATAAATCGCATAGCTGATTCAATGAATTGAAAAATTTCTTCCGTTTTCAAATGTGGAATTCGAAATTTATAGCTAACTTTTAGTGTCACAAACACCTTATTTTTAATACTGGCAATCTTATTTGATGGTTCATTTGAGTAAATAGTTATTTTTTTTCTAGTCTGAAATTTGTGGTGACAAGATTAAATTTATTCCTCTAGTATTACAAACACCAGGAATAACTTTAAGGTGTAACAGTAACTACTTTCAAATTTCTAAAATAAAACTCGTGCGATCAGATAGCCGCCATATTGTCATTTATAATTATATATTTTTTTAATTGACTTCACATTAGTTTTGGCACAATATTGAAGAGGGTTATACCGTTGAACAATAGTTGTAGTATGCGTGCTGATTGACTTTATGCCAAAACTGTGTGTTTCTGTAGAAAATATAAACCGTTTAGTACAATATAGAACTCCCTCCCGCGGTTCTCCCAGAACGGGAATATACACGGGAGTATAATATGGGGCTCTTCAAAAAGGTCGTGAACAGATACTTAAAGTCTCAATGAGGTTAGCAACGCATCGGCTCCTTTCGTGTTGTAGATGTCCATAGGCGAACGTAGCCACCTACCACCAGGTGGTCCGTTTGCCAGTTTGCCTACAATCAAACATAAAAAGATGTCATTCTGAGCTGCCACAAGAACTCCCTTGTTTGGCGTTAGTCATGTAGAGACATAGACATAGACATAGACAACACTTTACTGTTCACCATAACAAAAATTACGAAAAAATGCACAACAAGACAATAGTTACTTGGTAAAACAAAAGGCGGCCTTATCGCTAAAAGAAATCTCTTCCAGGCAACCTGACTTAAAAGGAAATCTTAAATTATCTATAATTATTATTTAATATAATAAAAGTTTTTTTTTTTAATAAAAATGACATACATGGACAACAGATTACAGTCAAAAGTAGAATAAACTATAGCACATACATTATTGTGTAAGACTTACATAATGACTCCAAAGTAAATTTTTAAATATGGCAAAAGACTTGGCCTTTCTGACGTCAGTGGGCAAAGAGTTCCAAAGGAAGACAGCCTGCATAGCGAAGGAGTTGGAATAAAATGTTGAAGAGCGTGCAGGTGCCATTAACAGGAGATTATTAGTGGAGCGCAAACTGAGTGTATGTGACGTATGAAGGAAGTTGAAACATTCCTTAAGATAAGGAGGGGTGTAAGGTATAAACAATATACGATATAGTAACTTGAGAAGATGAGCATTCCGGCGAAGTGAGATAGGCAACCACTCGAGCTTTTTGCGATATTCAGAAACGTGGTCATATTTTTTTAAACCAAATATGAACCTTATGCAAACATTTTGAAGACGCTCGAGCTTAATAAGTTGCTCTTGAGCGAGATTAAGATAGCAAGCATCAGCATAGTCGAGGATGGGTAGTAGTATTGATTGAGCAAACGAAATCCTAGTGGCAGTCGGAAGGAAATTTTTCAGTCTCCTAAGGGATGCATAGGATGCAAAAATCTTGCGGCTTAGTTCAGTAATGTGGGGTCGCCAACACAATTCCTTGTCAATTATTACGCCAAGATTCTTTACTTGCTCGCTTATAGGAATAGGCGTATCATGAAAGATCACATCGGGAAGCAGTGGAAAATCTATTTTTGCTATGGCTCGCGAGCTACCAATGATGATGGCCTGAGTTTTATTGGGATTGACTCTAAGTCCATGGGAAGTACTCCAGTTGTATATGCGGTTCAGATCATCATTAATAAGCTTAATAGCGTTATGTAAGTTGTCTTTATCATCTGTCATTTATTATCTGTCATGTACTGTTCAATCTATCTTCAATTTGTCTGAGGCTTTTACATACAGATTAAACTTGAACATTGCCGCATAGTTGACAAAGGCTAGATACAATAATTATGCAGAGCCATATTTAAACTAAAGAAAAATAACAACTATTGTTCCATTAAAAAAAAATATGTGTATTCTATTTTTAAATATTATAGAGCAGACTAAAGGGGCCCATCCACAATGCCTCTTCAGTCCCACAAGCTACGCCTACTGCACGACTGCATTGCAGGATAGTGAATGGGTCTCTATAAACTCTCAAAATTTCCGCTTAAAGAATAAAAAAAACTTCCATATTTAAAATCTGCAAAATGATAATGGCGTCTAATCTTCACGTATATCGGCCAGTTGTCTGACCTCTTTGCACAAGACAACGCCTACCTTCTCATAGATTTAATCAATGCCGAATACTTCTGTCCAAAAACAAATATAGGCAACCTCTACATAAAAATGTAAATAAATTTTTGGTGGGAACTCGAAAGCTAAACTTTGCTTGTATGATTTTACAATCCAAAAATGTACAATATTGTTTAAGAGAGCACAATAGTTAAAGGATATTGATTTTTATTATTTAGCGAAGACGTGTATGTTTTTATGAATACAGATGCGGCGGCGTTGGATTTTTTGAGGATAATTGTGGACTGCATATAAATTATATAAAATTGTAAGGGATAATTTGGAGAAAGGAAATTATAAAGAAAACAGCACGCACGTACCTGTTAATGAGATGAAATTATATACGATTCCGTAGCTCCCTCCAAATTCTACTTCGCACTTGTATTCATTCATCGATATTCATCGAGAAGATGATACACAAATTTAATAATAGGTCTACGGTGCGGAGCTGGTTTTATATCATTGTTATATATTAATTATAATTAATGTAAGTAATTCACAAAGGATAATTTTACATGCCGACAAAAAGTGAATGCACACCTGCCTGCCATAAACCTGGTTTATTACCTTTCCCGCATTTGGAATTCTTTTGCTCCCTCTGTGTTTAAAATTTGGAATTAAGAAAAATAATATATTGTTATTGTACTTTTTTTATGGCGGTCATTAGGCGGATGTGTCAAACCGATTCTAAGAAATCCGATCTATGCGGGCTGGCAGCCATATTGTATCGGTGCAGCAATGGCCGAGTGGAGAGATCGGCATTCTAGCGAAAACCACGATCAAAGCAAGACGTGTACATTCAATAAGCGATACAGTGCCGAACTTTGCGCTTGTCATTGAATCGTGCAGTTTGTACTGGTTGTATCCAATTATATTTGTACGTGTGTTATACTTGTTTGTATAGTTCTAAAACTCTATAGTAATTCCAATGGCATTTTAATTCGAGTCCCACGCTCGTAACAGTAATATATTCCAGTTGGATTATTGGAACGAAGTTCCTTATTTTATAATATATTAATTCATTTTATATTTGTTAGAGGGGTGATTTTATTTTGTTCTTATGATGACGTGATGAGTTAACGTGCGTGCTATCTAAAATTGGAATATTGTCTGTCTTATTCATATTGAGTTGGATTCAGTCTGCAGGCTACTTTAAGAACCTTAAACTTACTCTAACTCAATATGAATAAGACTGTATAAGTTTAAATGCAGAAAACTATGAATCCTATGACAAAATAGATAGAATGGTAGGAAATGAAATGAATTTAATTAAAAAAAGGTATATGGCGTAACTAGATATGCTAATTTTTTTGTGAAATGTGTCTTTTCGATCTACCACAAGAACTGCCGCGCTGGGCATCAGTCAGAAACTTAGAAAATCTGCTGCACTTTGTGAATATTCTTGTATATTTGACACTGGCTAGATATATAAATACACAAACACAAATTTGAAACCTTCGAAACATGCTGTTGGCGTCGAATGCTAAAAATTCCGTGGACAGCTCGCCAACGAATGCCTCCATACTGGAAGAGCTTAAAATTGGAGATCACTAAAGGTTATTAGTATTAGCAGTATGCACCCAACGGATACTGAAGTACTTCGAACACGTAGCCCACAAGAACACAAATAACGTGGAGAGACTTATAGTCATGGGGAAAGTTGAAGATAAGAGACGTCTTGGTAGATCTCCAAATAGGTGGACTGAGACATATCGATAAGTTCGGACCTCGACTTCTTCACTGCCATCAACGTCACGACCCTCAGCGGTAATGGTACGACTTACATGTAGATATATAAATCATACAGACATATATATTATCACGCCTGTTCCCCATGAGGTATGCAGAGATTATAGATCTCCACTAGCGACGATTCTGACAAACAAGTTTCGCTTCATCTACTTTCATTAACCTCTTCATACATGCACGTGTATTTGAGATGCTTTTCACCTCGTTTAAACACTTCCGTTATTTGATCATGATGTGTACGTCGAGGTCTACCGGAATCAACTGTACAATTCACAATACTGTCATACACTTGTTTTGTGATTCTATTTTTATCCAACCTCTCTACATGCCTAATCCGTGCAGTAACGGAGAAAGAATACTATTTCCCGCGGCCGGGCGGCCTGTCGTAAGAGGCGTCAAAACAACCTACAGCCACGTGGGAGGGCATTTCCTCTACTGGATGGCTACCATCCATGGTCTAGAGCATATCGCCATAACAACCTTGAGTTGTGTTCAGGTGACCAGGTTCAAGGTCTCAAGTCTGTCTGCTGAACTCCTTAAATAAAAAATAAATAAAAAACCGCCTAACATTCCTTTTTCAACTCTTGTTATTACATCATCGTAACCGTACCATATAATTCATGATTACCTCACATAAACTTCTCAAAGGTCTCATTGCCACTGCGTTTATTCTACTTACATGTTTCTACTGCCACACCCAACTATATAAATCATGAAGACTGTTTACAGTGACAAAGATGAGAACGTATTCAAAACGAAATGCTATAAAAACACTTTCGCCATAAAACGTGCAAGGCCATTTCCGGACATCCGATAAAAGGGAAACTAAAAGCGTTATAGTGGCCATGAAAAAACTATCATAGGAATGTTCGAAAAGACTAGGCAATAAAAAATTGGGTTGTATCATTTCTAAGAAGACGCCTACACTTTCATCTACTATCTATAATATTATAAAATTCTAAAGAAGCCGTGTCTGTACATTGAGGCTATTTAAATATATATAATGAAATAAAAATATTGAAAACCTCGCGCGATTCGCGAGACAAATCCACGAGACTTTGACAGCTGGTTTGGTGAATTTGTGACATACCAAATTGTCAACGTCAATCCATCATATTTTTTTCTTAAATACATGTGGAAACTAATTGAAGAAGAAAACATTTAAAAAAATAATTTTATATCGTAAATGAACAGATAGGGGAAAAATGCTAAACTAACTTGTCGTTGACGACAGGACGTTGTCCTGCCCTGAAGAAATAAAATTTAGAACCCGACTGCAGCGCCATCTGCCGGACTTATTTGTGAATCTAAACCATCCTCGAATCCACTTGAACACACACAAAAAAATCCATTCAAATCGGTCCAGCCGTTTAGGAAGAGTTCACTGTCAATACACGTACAGAAGAATTATATTTATAAAGATATATGCATAGGTGTATAGGTATATATATAGGGGCAGATCCATTAATTCTTGACGAAAGCCTGCGCACTAGCGTCAGCGATTTTGGTGATGATTTTTCCTCGAAAGTACACCTAAAAAGGAGACGATCCTGAAAATTTGAGCCCGACATGTGCAAATCCGACCGCTGGAGAATTTTTTGAATTGTTAGAAAAGTCGATTTTCAGTAATTTTCAAATGTCTGATCTGAGCTTATATAACTTAAGGCTCCTGCCCAGCGGCATTTGTTTTAGTAAGACTTCTACTTTAATGAAAAAAAATAGATATTAGGTCTAAACTTATACATATATGTCTTCATTGACATTTTGTTGTACAATAAAGTATGCTCCCTTATGCCTAATTCTATGATGAACAAACAAACAAACATCCTCTCAAATCACATTTATTACGAATTTTGCAATGCTACCCGTCCGCAATGAAAAGTAATAAGATTAGATTTGTCTAAAAGGGCTTAGTGGTAATAAAGCTTGAGGATTTTTTCGAAAACCGACGATAATACCAACACACATTATTGGTCTCGACCCGGATAAATAATTCATGGTATTTGGTTTTCTATTATGAGAAACGATGTTGAAACGATAAAATAGTATAATCTATTTTGCAAATTAATGGCCATTCATCAACTGTTATTGTAGTACACTGAATACAAGAACGTATGAATGAACGTGTTTATTATTTAAGCGGAAATTTCAATTGTTATTGCCAGGCTTTAGACTTACATATATTATGTTACGAGTCGCTAAACTCGAATTAAAATGCCGTTAGAATTACTATACAGTTTATTAGAACTATATAACGAACCCAGCAAGTTCAAACGTAAAGGTCGTAATTCAGTAAAACTTGCAAAGTCCGTCACCAAAAGATTCTCGATTGTAGTACACACGTCTTGCTTCGCTCGTGATTATCGCTCGATTGGCTCCACCCTCCATCAGGTCATCGTTTTATACTGCGCAACTGCAATGTCCCCGTATCTAAGTAAACTTAATCCGACACACCTGGCTAATGACTGCCATAAAAGATTACATTACAACATTGGGTTGTTTTCTAATCACAAATTTTAAACACAAAGTAAACAAAAGAAGACGACCATAAAAGACTGTGTGTTTTTTCGGGACCAGAGTTGTAACAATTACATACTCTACTTTTGTCTCTCTGACTATAGTAATGTGTAACACGGTGGACGGGCGAATTGCAGCGGCGTCGGCGCGCTTGCTAGACTTTGTTACGAACCATCGTATTATGAACTTCACGTGAACATATAAACAATACCATATCAAAAGGCCGGCCAAATGAACTATCTATATATATAAAAATCAATTGCTGTTGGTTAGCCTCGCTAAAACTTGAGAACTGCTAGACTGATTTGGATAATTTTGGTTTTGAATTATTTGTGGAAGTCCAGGGAAGGTTTAAAAGGTGAGTAAATATGAAAAATGCTTGGAATATAGTAAAAACAACAATTTCGCTTTCCCTTAGAAACTATTCCTACCTGTCAAACATTCGATGCTCGTCCCGTCGTTTAGAAATCAATTAATTTTTAAAGACGTTCAGAAATCAAATCAAATTTAAAAATAAAACTACGTTTTAACGGTTTTAAGCGCGGTAATTTATTTGATTTTGGTTTATCCGACGTTTCGGCCGCTTTTCAGTGGCCGTGGTCACGGACTACAAAGACGTAAAACGTAGTTTTATTATGTATACAAGTCGCGAAAACTTAGAAAATATTAAATGTAAAAGTTAAGTTTTTTCTTCGATTTGAATGTCAAACGTTTGATGTTCGTTCCAGTTAAGTATTAACTACATCTTTTTACTAAAGTCGACACATGCTGCAATACGGTACATGACAGTATGAAAAATATAGGCTGATTTTAATATATATCGTAGATTACGATCTAAATATGACAAAATAAATTGTTTTAACTTAAATATTAAATATTAATTGATATTTTTGAGAAATAATATTGTTATATTGCAGCCATTAGCCACGTGACAATGAACGCCGGTCAGAGCGCGTGACGTCATAGCGTGCAAAACACAACAAGTTATCAATGACTTCTCAAATAACACTTCAATGAAACAGATGTTTGTTTTGCACCCTGTGACGTCATGCGAGATGCCATGACGGCTAGACGAGTTTTTGTGACAAAATGTCAAAATATTAATAAAATTGCTAAATTAAATATGTTAATGTTGTTTTTTTGCTGAAATATTAATATTTTGGCTAAAATAGACCATAAGGCTCAAAATAAACCTGTTTCTCAAAAATTGTCAAGTACCGAATTATCAGTGCCAGTGCCACAATGCCCAGCGACAGTGGTGGGTGGGGCTTTAACATATTTAACGATTTTGGCCAGGTTGAGTGTGTGGTTAACGCACGTGTGGGCAGAATTATTTAATTTTTCTAATTAATTTTAATAATACAGTTTTTTTTTGTTCTATTACTATTATATTTAAGTCTATGTGGTGTTTGTGCTAACAAGTTTGCTTTTAATTTGCTGTATGTTTTTTTTCTTTTAATAACACGTGTAAACATAACCTAAAGGTAAAGCTATTTTTTCTTCTTTTTTTGCATTATTCATAGGGATCTCCGGCCCCGCCGGATCCTGATCCGGATCCTCCTCCACTGGATTCTGATCTGGATCCCCCTACATCTCCCATATCATGCTCTACAAATATGGATGTCAATACAACTTATATACGGAATCGAAAGCGCATTATATCCCGTTTTGGGGCGAACGATCCTGCTAAAAAATCACTAATAAACGAGTCATCAACTAATCCTGCCCTATGGACCCACGCTTTGTTGAGTATGTCACATTATTATACCGACATGGATGATGGCCCCTTCCTAGTTCATGTGCACAGGACGGAGAGCCACCCTAAAGCTGGTATATCTATTAACAAAATGGACTTTGGGAAACTTATGGTAAACGCCAAAATTGGCAAGATTGCCCAGCAAGGCATTAAAAATGTCGGCCGTAATAGAGTCTCTGTAGAATTTCTTACCCCACACGATGCCAATGACTTTGTCTCCAATCCAATTTTAGCAGATTCGAAATATGAGGCGATGATTCCCACTTTTAATGTGACCCGAATGGGAATTGCCCGAGATGTACCTCCAGATTGGTCGATGGAGGAGTTTGTTAACAAAATAGAACTCCCTCAAGGATGTGGAAAAAATTTAAAGGCTAGGCGCTTTAATCGGAAACTACGTCATCAGGATGGCTCCACAGAGTGGTGTCCATCTACCACAGTTGTCCTTACCTTTAGCGGGCAATTTCTGCCGAACTACATATATTGCTATTTTACCTCACTCAAAATTAAACCTTACATTCTTCCCACGATACAATGTTACTCTTGCTGCCGCTTTGGTCATGTGGGAGAGAAATGTAGGTCAAAACCGTTGTTACAAATGCGGACAGGCTCATGCCGGTAATGCATGCACCATCCATGTAGAAAATGCATACTGCTGCTTATGTACAGGGCATCATTATGCCATGGACAAAAATTGTGCCGAACATAACAGACAGAAACTCATAAAGAAAAAAATGTCAGAGGATAATGTATCCTACTCGGAAGCTGCAACTCTTTTCCCACCTGTCTTACGCTCTTATTCCGATGTTGCTAGAACTATGTTTGCTTCTCCACAATCCCCATCTAAAACTCCAACTAGACTACAGGCCATTTCTACTACCTCCCCCCCAATCCCCCTCTAGGCAGAGCCATAGGCGTACCATATATACCTCTCGTAAACCACGTGCCCCTCTTGCTCCAGGCTATGACAGAGCTGCTCATCAAGCCCTAATTACCTAACGCGACCCTCCCTCACCACATAATGGTGTTGCTTTCAGCAACCACCATACCGATGTTTCAGAAGACGATAACCTCATGGATATCCTTCTCGCTGCCTTAATTAAGATATATTCAAGATTTGAAGATGTTCCCACACCGCCCAACGTTGCCCAAAAACTATCTTTGCTTACCTCTTTAATTAATAAACATGGATCTAATACAATGGAATAGCCGTAGTCTTATACCCAAAAAACACGAAATTTTTCAGATGATCCGCACCCATAACCCCGCTGTCTTTGTTATTTCGGAGACATGGCTTGTCCCAGGTGCTCGTTTTCGAGTTCCGGGATATGCCTGTCTCCGCAGTGACAGAGATAATGGTTATGCAGGTTCGGCTATCTTGATAAAATCCTCTCTAACTTACTCCCGTATCCCACTTCCTCCTATCCCTGATTCTTTAAATATTGTGGGCGTCAAAATCCAAAATTATAATTTATCCATCCTCTCAGTCTATATCCCGCATCCTAGTCCTGACCTCGTTCCAATCCTTGAAACCATTTTTTCGTCTCTCTCTAGCCCTTTTCTTATCCTCGGAGATTTTAACTGTGCACATTTACTCTGGGGAAGTTCCCATTATGATGCCTTCGGGTGCGATCTTGCAGATCTTTTTGACCGTATGAACGCCTGCGTCCTAAACGATGGTTCAGCAACTCGTCGGACTGCTCCAGGAAGGCCAATTAGTATCCCTGACCTATCCATCTGTTCTCCTGACCTCGGATCCGTTGCGTCCTGGCTCGTTTTAGAGGATTCCCATGGTAGTGATCACCTCCAAATCCTTATATCCCTCCCTCGCCTTACTGTACCTACTCGTCAGCATACACCACTCTTAAAATACAATACCAACAAGGCAAATTGGGGTACATACAGCATTGAATCAGATCGCCTGATTCAAAATGTTCCGGATATAACAGAAGACAATTTGTTCGCCTCCCATGACCAACTGATTGAAGATCTTCATACTGCAGCAACCTACAATATTCCTCTGAAGAAGACAAGATTAAATGGCAAGTGCTCTCAGCCTTGGTGGGATGCCGAGTGTACCGACATGTTTCAAAAGCAAAAAGCTGCTGAACGTGATTATACTGTCGATATGTCTGTTGAAAATTACTTAAAATATAAAAGAGTCCTGGCATTATCTAAACGCTTTTTTAAAAAAAAGAAAAAGATGTCTTGGGTCCAATATGCTGAACACTTAAACCCCCGTACCCCGTCCACCCTTATGTGGCGGGCTGTGAAACGTTACCGTGGTTCTTTTCAGTCTTCTAGCCTCGATTCCAATGATAAATCCGTTTGGATCTCAGCATTCTTCAACAAATTAGCTCCCTTCTCGGTTCCAAATATGAATTCTCTCTCCTCCCCCTACCCCAATTCATTTGACTCTCAAAGATTCAATCAACCATTTTCAATGGCAGACTTGTCCAAGTTCTTAGCCGACTTAAGAATTCTTCTCCCGGTCTCGATGGTGTACCTTACTCTTTCTTTGTTAAATCTGGTTCTATTATTAAGAACTTTATTCTATCCCTCCTGAACAAAATTTTTGAAATAGGCTCTATCCCGGAATCCTGGAAAACTCAACTCATAATACCAATCATGAAACCTTCCAAATCTCCATCTGACCCATCTTCCTATCGCCCAATCGCTCTCTCCAATACTTTAGCCAAGATTATGGAACACCTTTTGAAAAATCGTTTAGAATATTATATAGAGTCCAACTCCCTACTTCCACCTAGCCAGTTTGGTTTTCGAAAAGGTATGGGCACTGTAGATAGTCTATCGATCCTTACTACGGACATTAGGACCGCTCTGTCCAGAAAGAAAGTTCTAGCAGGTGTCTTTTTGGACATCTCCGCAGCATATGATAACGTTATGCTTCACCTCCTCAAGCAAAAGCTGCATCAGCTGAGGGTACCAGTGAGACTAGTGCATTTCGTATGTAACCTCCTTATGGACAGATCAGTTGTATTAAGGGTCGGTAATTCTCAACTTCCCCCTAGACGTGTCTGAAGAGGCCTCCCACAAGGGTCTGTTTTAAGCCCGCTTTTATATAATATTTATACGTATGACCTGGATCAGTCTGTTTTGTCTTTCTGCGATATATTACAATACGCTGATGACATTGTCATTTACGCAACAGCTGATACAGTTGAACAGGCTGAATCAATATTAAATAGTGCTTTATATTATCTAGAAGGTTGGTTATCAGATCATGGTTTGGAAATATCTCCCTCCAAAAGCAGTACAGTTGTTTTTACTCGGAAACGTAACCCTCCACCGATCAAGATTGTTTGCGGCGGGAAAGTCATTCCTACCTCGGAGCAGGTTAAATTTTTGGGAATTATCTTGGACTCGAAAATGACAAGACTTCACGATTTAAATTACATAACTAAAAAGGCCGAATCAACTCTAAACATCCTTCGTTATCTTTCTGGAGTATGGTGGGGTGCAGATCCCTACACGCAAAAGCTTATTTATAATGCCTTAGTTAGGAGCGTGTTGGATTACAGTACATTTGTGTTGGAGCCCTGTCTTAAACTGCCTTTAGCCAAATTAGATAAATTACAATACAAGTGCCTCAGGGTAATTTTGGGTGCCATGAAGTCATCTCCGACTAATGCTTTACAGGTTGAGGCCCTTGATCCTCCCCTCTCTCTTCGTCGACAGTATCTTTGTGATCGTTTTCTTTATAAAACTTTTCAAAATTCATCTCACCCACTTATACTTAAACTGAAACTCTTACTTAGATTAGTCCCCAATAACCCATAGTGGTATCATAAAAACGTTCCATGTCTAATAAAAACATTACAAAAAAATTCTAGCTTGAATCAACCTTATTATCAATCCTCCAAACCTATTATTTATTCAATTAAGTATGATGCCTTAAATTTACAAACTAAAGTCTTGCTAAACTTTGATATATCCAAAAACGATCCTAATGCTAATTCCACTTTCAACCAAAAGCTACAGTCGGAATGGTCTGATTGGACACCTATTTATACTGATGCCTCAAAATCAAGCAAAGAGGATGAAGTCTGTGCAGTTTGGTGCCCAATTTATCAACTTGCGCTAACCTTCAAATGTCCCTCTCTAACATCGGTTTTTACTGGAGAGACCATTGCTATTTTGGAGGCGGTTAAATTCGTATTGGATAACAAAAATAAATTCACAAAAGTTATTATTTTCTCAGACTCCCTCAGTTGTTTGCAGGCTATTCTACACAGTAACCTCTCAAACGTATCCAAATCTCCCTTAGTTTTCAAAGTCAAAGAAATCTTATTTGACCTATATGACCATGTTGAAGTCGTACTAGCTTGGATTCCCAGTCATTGCGGTATAAGTGGCAATGAAGTTGTTGATCAATTAGCGAAGGGTGCCATTGTCTCAGGGTGCCTTGACCACCGCCTTGTTCAGATGCAAGACTTATGCTCCAAAGCCAAAGTTGATTTGACTAAAGACTGGCAATTGAGTTGGTCTAAGACAAGTATGGATAGAGGTAGACACTTTAAAGACATTCAACCTTCTATACCAAACAAACCCTGGTTCTATAAATACCGCTCTCATAGCAAATCAATAATTTCCATAATCTGCAGACTCCGGTTGGGACACCTATGTTCTCCGGTCCATTTAAATAGAATTGGTGTACGCAGTACTCCTATTTGTGACTGTGGCAATGAAGAAGGATCGCCAGATCATATATTTTTTAACTGTCCATTATATCCTCAGTCTCTGTATGAAATCCTCCCAAAAGAAATCCCAAAGCCTATAAACATAAAATTCCTACTTGTAAATATTCATAATCCTATGGTCCTTAATATAATTTGTAAATATATAAACAAGTATAATATTAAATTGTGATGTCCTTTATCTATGTGTTTAAGTACCTATTTATGTTATAAATTATATTTCATTTTTTATTATTCTTATATGTCTTTCTAGGTGGTGGTTCTTTTTTATGTGAACAAGATAATTAAAAAATAAAAATAAAAACAATTTTAAACTGCCTTTTCCACACTTGACATTGGCAGAAATGGTCGTTGGCTAAACAAACGAACCTATTGCCAAAAAACGAAAGAAGAAAGAACGAAAGAACATATTTTACGGGGTTTTTTTACTATTGTAAATATATTTTTAAGTTAATCTTATTTATAGGATAGATTAATTTTTAGCATTATAATTGATATTAATATAAAATATAATATAAAAATCACTAGTTAGCAACAAACACATACGTAATCATAATTATGTTTAATAAAACGTTTTAAATTCGTACCTCAATATTCTCCACTATCAAAACTATAAGAAAAGCAATAAACATCGGATAAAGTATACGGAAAGTGAAAGTGAAAGTAAGTGAATTTAAATAATAGGCAATAATACTATTTTGGGAAAATATACTCTGCTTATTGATCCGTCCATGTACGAGCATGTCCATATCAATATGGCGATCCAGTGAAGTAACGTAGGCAGCCTTCTAGGCACCTTACACAAAGAAGTCAGTTACCTAGGCTCATTATTCTACGTATAGTCTTAAGCCGAAAAGCATCTCCTTATATTGTTGGACGCCGCTTAGTGAACCAGAGAAACTCGCATTGCCAATCAGAGAACGTCGAGTGAACCAACAATTGCCAAGTAACCTGTCAAGTAGGTATCCATTAAATAATGGACATATTTTATCCGTGCAGGAACGGAGAAAGAATACAGTTTCCTGCGGCTGGGCGGCCTGTCATAAGAGGCAACAAGACAACCCACAGCCAGGTGGTAGCGCATTTGCCCGACTGGATGGCTACCACCCCTGGTCTAATGTATGTCGCCATAACAACCTTGTCCGGCATTAGTGACCAGGTCCCAGTCTCCCTTAAGAGAGCAGCAGCGCATTTGTAGCACCTTTGGTGTTACAAATGTCCATAGGCGGTAACCGCTTTCTATCAACTGGGCCGTCTGACTGTCTGCTGAACTCCTGCATGCCGAGTAATCGTCAAGTAGGTATCCATAAAATAAACATATATATAGTGTTAATAAATAAGCAGAAAAGTGTGAAAAATTCGTTAGAATATTAAGAATGTAAGAAACAAAACATAAATGCATAAAAACGTGTATCAGTTAAAAACTAGAAATAAGAAGTAAATTTCGTATTAGTACTAAGCAAAATGTAATAGATTTTAAATTTTGTTAAAAAAGAAAAAAAGATTCCTCCCTTATTTATCCCTAGATAGTAAAGAAAAGAAATATTAAAAAGGAAGAAATATAAAAATCTCCATTTTCACCATTAACGGAGGAGAAAGCAATTTAAAAAATTAGTAATCTCTCACTGATTGGTACTAGGTATATATGTGAATGACTCCCAGCCAGTTGTCACCAAGTAGTTGTCCTGTCTGTACGTGGTCTTGTGAGCGAGGCGACTCGATGCTGGCTCGATGAGTCTAATAAACTTTAAGATATTCATCATAACAATAAAATTCGTGACAGGTAGACAAAAATAATGACTTTTTGCTAAACTTACCCAGGGACTTGAGTGTGTTCATGTTTAGGTCTTCCGAGAAGACTCCCGTGCCTAAGCCTTCTGTGCCTGAGTCTTTTGGTAGCTTTTTGATTGTCCGACTTCAAAAAAAAGGGGATGTTCTCAATTCGTCGTGTAACTATTTTTTTCAAATTCATCTTTTTGCGTTACCAGAGGGCCTCACAAAGTGTATGTTGTCCACATAAAATTTAGGTATTGCTCCGCCACTGCTAAGATGGAACACGCTTACCTAAAAGATACTTGTTCAAGCGAGACTTTAAGACACCTAAATTGTTTCTTTCAGGACAGACAAACGACGGTAAGGAGTTCCACTCAGCAATACATGTTATATATGTGAAAACGAGACAGGGCGTCATCGGCTTGGTTGATATTCTCGTACGTCTGCTTGTCGAGTAGTAAAAAGGTGAGGGAGAACTAGTTTGAGAAATTCCTCGGTATACTCGCCGAGGTATATCCTATAGAATACCATACAATCTACCGACTCTGCGCTTTATTCCCGCATTTCTAAAAGTAGCCTAAAACAAATGAGCCCTATAATGCAATCAACAGCACATTCTAGTGTTACTGTAGTGACCGCTACGTTTCTTCAGAGGTCAAATAATGAAGCGTTACCAAGTTCCTCAGCCGAACCCTGATCAATGTGGCGGACCCTTTTCTAATTTGATTTATTAGTTACGTCCACACAGCAATTGCGGACTTATGAACAAATAGTTTTGGTCAATTCCACTGTTTCGGAAAGCGAAACATAGGATTTTCTATTTGTCTTAAGGAAAGCATTACACCCGCTGTTTCGAGAATGTTTGTGCTCCGTTGTTTAGCAGCTATGAATGAGTTATTTATTACAAACACTAGCCATATTTTTAGTTTTGTTACAGTAGCTTAGGAATTATTTATATTTGCATTAGTTATGTAGTCAACTCGCGAAATTGGCAAGTAAAGCGTTATTATCGTTTGGATAGAAATTTTCCAGCTAGTTGGTGATTAAGTTAGTAAGACGACCTACCAGATGTAAAGCGGTCACCATCGCCTGTGGCAATTTGTAATACCAAAGGTGTTAACTACGTGCTGCCGCTCTCTAGAGGGAGACTGGAAACCTGGCCACTAATGCCGGAACAAAACTCAAGGTTGTTATGGCAGCATGTTCTAGCCCAGGGGTGGTAGCTCTAGGTTGTTTTGTCGCTTCTTATGACAACCCGCCCGGCCGCAGAAATTTGTATTCTTTCTCCGTCCTGCAGATAGAGATAGATATGAACTTCACGACTTAGTTCCTCCCATATCCTTTCTATCATCGGACAATTAGACGCACCGCGTCATTTTACGCTATAGTTGCGTGGTGGTCATAGCATTGGTTAGAACTAATCGGTTTACCTCCATCTTTCTTCGCGCACCGCTGTCCAGTGGAACAATCTGCCGAAGTCTGTGTTCACCGATTCATAAGGAAACAAGTTGTCTTCACACCTGGTCTTGCAAACCTCCTAAGGTGGTCCGTCTGCCTGTTTGCTAGCTTTGCAATAAAAAGTAATGAAGTGTCTTTGGATTTGAATTTGGCACACCTGGTTAGAACGAAGTATCGAAGGCCATTGGCGGCTATTTAAGGCCATCGGAGTCTATCGGAGTCTATCGGAGACTATCAAAGACCAACGAAGACATAGTAAGTAATAAGGGTAATTACATGACCTTATATTTTCAAAACAGCGTACATAACATTAATGGATTTTGTTTTAGATCTTATATAATTGCATTAATGTTTGAAATTGTATATAATATACAGTGGTCAGCATTTTTCTTTCGCTTAACTCTTTTTTTCGTCTAGCCCCTATCCGCCGAGTAACGTGCTGTTATGTAATTGTATAATTAATGTATTTACTTTGTTGTATTAAATTATTTTTCAATGTATATGAGTGAATTTGCCGTCTTTCGCGCCAATACGTCCGTTTTAAAACTTTTAGCTACAAAAGTGTGTGTTTCACTTACAAAATGACCCAACCACGAGCCACCATCCTAACAGTGCGATAAGTAACTCCGATCCAAAAAAATGTAATTGAACAGAAATTTGTTAAGACTTTCAAGTTTTACTGTTTGTTACTCAGGACTTCAATGCCTTTAAACAACAAACAAGTAACTCACTGAATGTTGTAGTGATTCAAAAGTTTCCGCCGCCGAACAGGCTGTTGTAGCCGTATTTGGTTTTATATGATGTGGCCAAAATGTCTGCGCAGATCAAATCTTATACCAAAGGCTTACAACACAGCCAAAGAATTATATTAATTAGTCTGCTGTACTCCAGCTACAAAGAAAAAAAAGATTAATTCCCTCAAAACCCCAAGGGGCCACCCATAAATTACGTCACATGTTAGGGGGGGGAGGGGTCGATGAAGTATATGACATTCAGCGCGTTCCCTTAGTAGCTCACAACGCCCAAAATGCTCCGTCTGCCGTTCACAAGGCGACCGCGGTCGTCACGGTCATGGCGAAAACGTTACTAATGACATCATGATTTTCGCTCACACAGCGCTCATAACGACCCATGTCAAGAGGTGGGTCGAATACCCGTTCCACTTGAGTTTAAGATTGTGACGCCCGCAAGCAAGTGGAACGCGAAAAATCTTGGTCGTGAACGTGGTCGTTGTAAACTGCTAATGGAACGCGCTGGTTGTGTCACAACGGTTGGGAGGCATCCAAAATTTCGTGACGTCACATTTCATAATCTAAAGATTTAAGACACAAAATTTGACCTATTAACGAAAAACTTAAAATTATTTCCATGTGTGAGTATAGTATTTAAATTATAAAAAAATAATTAAATGGAAAAAAACTGTGACGTCACACTAGGGAGGGAGGAGTCTTACAATTTTGACCAGCTATAACAAGGAGTGGTCAAAAATTCGTGTGATGTAATTTGTAGATGGTCTCCAAGGTGACTTAATGTCAGTTAATTTCCTTAGATTGATTCCGTAGAAGCGACGAACTACTGTTTATGTAATTTGGTAACGAAACCATAAAATGACATCGAGGTTGTTCGCATTATATATTGCTAGGGTTTGTTCTGAAGGAATTTAATCAAAGCATATCCTTTTATGCACTCGCCCGCCTTCTTGAAGTACGTTGGTCATAACTCGCCACTGCCCATGAATTCAACCCGAAGGTTACTATCTGTAGACGATGAAATTTTTACACACCCTTAAAGTAATGCTCGGATTTTGGGTTATCGTAATTTTTATTCGGTTGTTAAAAATTTACGAGGTACAGTAAGTTGTTTTATTTATTCGTTTCTTTTACAAAGTAGGTATTGTTACATTTATTTAGTTGTTCTTGTCATGTTTTCTGTTTAAGGGTAATAATTTATTTTGTTATGTACCCTCTTATTTCTAAACAATACAATCGGCCATTTCCTTAATTGAATAATAAAATATATATCTCTGATATGTGTGGTAATTGTGTAAATTATAATTCTAAATCTCTGAATTGTATATAGTTGGAATTCACTAAATTTTATTTACATGTTGGCAGACGCGATAAATTTTTACTATTCGAATTATTTTATTACATGTCCGTCCTTATCCGTGCAGGAGAAAGAATACAATTTCCTGCGGCCGGGCAACCTGTTGTAAGAGGCGACAAAACAACCCACAGCCAGGTGGTAGCGCATTTGCCCGACTGATGGCTACCACCCCTGGTCTAATGTATGTCGCCATAACAACCTTGTCCGGCATCAGTGACCAGGTCCCAGTGTCCCTTAAGAGAGCAGCAGCGCATTTGTAGCTCCTTATGTTGCAAATTTCCATAGCCGATGATAACCGCTTTCCATCAAGTGGGCCGTCTGCCTGTCTGCTAAACTCCTGCAATAAAAAAAATGTAAAACTTTGAATAAAATATTATCTAAAATTTACAAACAATAATGTTTTAAATTCTTGTCATTCATACATACATCAGGTCCCTTGCGGGGTAGGCACGAACAACAGAGCGCCATTTAGACTTATTCTTACACACCTCACTTGCTTCTTTGACATTCATAGCTCTTGTCATGCACGCTCGTCTGTTCTTAAGGCTCCTGACATCACCTTGTCATTCATAACCCTTTTAATTAAAATAGTTCATCAATAACTTTATAATCCGCTATCGGTTGTGCCAATTTGCTAAGTTTGGATACGTTGCGCTGTCATAATAATTACGCCTAACATTAAATTGACTATAAAATATAATATTGTCAAAGATCACTAAATTTTTGGTATTTCATGATCCCTTAACCTTTCCAACAATGTATCACGAAATTTTCTCTAAAAATAACGCGGGTACAATTTAAACTTGCTACTTTTCAGTTTCCAGTCTCGGAACATATTAAACTTTCCGTGCAAGCGTTATTGTCAGTCGTTTGGAAATATTTCGACATATAAAAATGTTGGGTACGTGAGGAAAATCGGAAACATTTTGTATTATTTCTGTAACGTATGCTTTTTGATTGCACGCAGACAAAGTTGGTGTTTACCTTACTCGATTTTAATTTAATAATATTACTTTTTGGGATTCCTTAGCCGGTTTGACGAAAACCGAACTTTTATGAAATCGTCGTATTGTATGCCCACCGACCGTAAGTTCGCCTTTGTATATCAACTAACCTCTTGAGCTATTTTAAAAATTGAAACTATAGTACAGTTTTTTACCCCTAAAAATAAAAACTTATAAAAAATAAAATTTACATGATTTACATTGTAAGTAATATTCACCTATTCTAAAACACGGGCACAGATTAATAAATAGTTACTACGTAACGGGGCACAACGCTCTGGGCACGCTCTGGTCACCGACGGCGATTTGGAGTCAATTTTTGATTTATAGATTTATGTTACTTTGTAAGTACGTATAGCTTTATTTATAGTATAGTTTAGTTTATTTATTTTTAAGGTTTTATTTGTAAGTATGTTAGATAAAAGTGCGGTAATTTATTAGCTAAATAAAAAATAAAAAAAATCTAAAACATGACTAATTAATGAAGGTAGTAGGTACACCGAAGAAAATTATAAATAATCGAATACAATAAAAGAAAACTTAACTTATTTGTATTGTATTCTATCCTATATGTATAATTTTTTTTATTTAAGTTTATGGCTTGGCAGCTAGGCCTTTAGCCAGATCTTAGTTAACAATATAGTTTCTTCATTTTCATAAGTCTATGTGTAGCACAGCTGAACCGTAGGTAATCAGCTAGTGCCATTCAACGGAGTTCTTGTGACAACTCAAAAGGCCACATTTGACTGTACAGCTCACATTTTTCACAAAAACACATAATTACTACTCAAAAACTATCAATATCCTACAACTATTGTTCATTTTAGAGTAATTTTACACATTTGTAGAAAATAAAACTGCACAGCACAACTTCTCCTTTCAGTTCCCGCCAAAAACTCCTACGTATCCTTTAAAATACATTGGGCGCGTTCCATTTAAGCTCGCAACGACCACACTCACGACCGCGATTTGTCCTCTTCCACTTGCTTGCGGGCATTACAATCATAAACTCAAGTAGAATAGATAACGAAGTGTTGATGCCATACACAAATGTCACAGAAGACATCTTTGCCTTCCATGGTCACGGCTATTGAAAAGTGGCCTAAACGTCGGAATAATAAAAATCAAAAATATTACCGCGCTTAAAACCGTTTATTTATTAGAATATGCATATTGTTACAATTACCACGTGCTACAACGATGAAGGAAAATGCCGTAATGAAACCCGCACATCGAGATAATCGATGTGTCAAATCAGCCAAGCCGTCTTAGACAAGTTATTACACACATTATTATAGTAACTATAGTTTATCACGTTCGTTGCGTTCAGTTTTAATCTTGCTAAATTATGCAGGAATAAATTAATCTAGTAACTTCACGTAACTTTATCCATGGGTCTTCACTTAGAAAGCCTCATTTATGTACCCAGTATCGATAGTAACATACTGTTACAACTCAGGTTCCGACAAAAACAAAATCCACCTGCATATCTGAAACAAAACTCTTTTATGATCGTGGTCTTTTGTTTACTTTGTGTTTAAAAATTGTGATTAGAAAACAGCCTATTGTTTTATTGTACTCTTTTATGGCAGTTTGCGGTCAAGTCATTAGCCAGGTGTGGCGGATTAAGTCCACTTAGATACGGGGACATTGTATTTGTGCAGTAACGATGACCTGATGGAGGGGGAGGCGGTCGAGCGAGAACCGCGAGTGAAGCGAGACGTGTGTATTACAATCGGTAATCTAATAAGTAACGGACTTTGCGTGTTATTGAATTACGACCTTCTACATTACTTTTGGACTTGTTGTGTTCGGTTATATTTGTATCTGTCTTATACGTGTTTGTATAGTTCTAATAAACTCTATAGTAATTCTAACGGCATTTTAATTCGAGTCTCGCGACTCGTAACAATATTTGCATTTCATTTAATCTCTCGCACGTCCGAGTACACATAAAGTTGTTAGGAATTAATTTGTCGGATATAAAAGTAATAAGCAGTTGAAACAATGCCCCAAATATAAAAGATATCTCGTAAAGCGTTTACGTCAACGACCGGAGTTGAGTGCCGATAAAATATTTTGGCATCAATTATAAGAGTGATTAAATTTCTTCGCATACATTCGACTATTTTCGCAGGCTCTTTAGACCATTAATAGAAAGATGGAGTCTCGGACTCTCAAAGTTAAGCCGACTAAAGAATTGGGTTTACACACGCACTTGGTGAACACACGCTGGATAAACCCAACCACTACATCAGATTCGATAAACCACAAATCCTCGCAAAAGAGAATCGTTTTATACCTAGAATGATGGTTAAGATGGTTGGCAAGTACTACCTGTTTGGGATCCGATCATCAAAATTAACAAGAACCGAAAGCAGCAAAAACCAAATGCCAGACCTCAAGACACTGCGATCTTTTTCTGCGTGGAACGGAACACAACTTGATTGATAATTTCTTTTTATTTTTCCTCTTATTTTAATATTATATTAAATATTAGAGCTGGGCATGTTTGCTGAATAGTTTCTTGCGCCGTTTCTTCTCTTCAAGCCACAACATGTTGCGAAACGGTGGTAAATTAGATTAGGCTCCCATGGAGTAAATAATAACCATAAACTAAATTAAAACTAAATAATTAACACGTTGGCGGTAGGCTAAACAAGAACTTTAGCAATACTCATTGACACTTGACATCTTTGTCTCCATGATCACAGCTACTGAAAAGTGACCAAAACGTCGGAATAATGAAAATAAAACAAATTACCGCGCTTAACACCGTTAAAACGTAGTTTTATTATAACTTGTTTGCTTTGTCTTTTGTAATTCTTATTCTGGTTAGAAATAAAGCATTATCTTATAATCTATACAAATATATTTATTTAAATTTGTAATCGAAGAATTGATATATTCGACACTTAAAATTATTATAATTTTGATAACTTGGTTTCTACTACTTGTTATAAATTGCGACGTAAAAATCTGTATCGCCCTTAACAACAGCCGTACCTACACTTAACCGCAAGTGGGTCAGCCTGAGCATTTAGTGAGCACGATTAACACGGACAAATGGCTCAACTGAACTTGATGAACCCCCGACAGCCATCAACGGCAGTTTCATTATGACCACGACAACTAATATCGTGTCAATCTCTTTTTTTTATATCTAGCCGAGATTTTATCTAGCCTGTTTAGATTAGGGATGAAGTCGCTTAACAGTTGTACATGTGTTTTTAAAGCATAATGATTTCGCACTATATATGTATTTAGCCAGAAACATAATATGTTTTAAATTCAAAATAATATTAGAAATAATACTGAATCTATTTTCTTATAAAAAACAAAGTTTAAAATCTCATATTAGTTTTAAAATTGATATTTGATGATGTATGACGATTCATGCATGTAATTTTATTTACAATTTAAAGATTTTTTGGCAGGCGAAGACACACATGGTGCATTCCCAAGCTAAGCGAATCACACTTATGTTATGGATAATATACTGGAATCGAACCCGAAGCCTTTGTGTTCCAGCTCGGTCGCCAAAATCTTAACTTGCTCAACCACAGAGGCTTTCATATACTTTATTTTACTCGATTAATTTGTATGAGGCCTTTAATGATGACGTCACAACTTTTTGTGCCGTCGTGTTATACAAATCTACTAGGCCGTGCCTTTTATAGGACGCATTTCTCTTGTAGCTCACAACGCTCAAATAGCTCCTTCAGCCGTTCCACATAGTGACCACGGTCGTTTTGTCCGGCGCAAAAACATCACTAATGATGACATAATTTTCAATCACGCAGCGCTCACAACGACCCATGTCAAGAGATTGGTAGAAATCATACATCAACCAATGACTTTGTGTATTTTGTCGTTAATGACATCAGGGCTCTTCAATCCGTTTCACTTGAGTTTATGTTTACAATGCTCGCAAGTAAGTGGAACGGGAAAAATGGCGGCTGTGAGCTCATGTGGAACACGGCCGTAATATGATAAAAATTGTCAGAATTCATTTATATGTATCTTATCTACATCACTATCTTATTTAGCAGTATCTTACTCCCATGAGGTTAATTCGATCCTGGCCGGAACACTACCTACCACCAGCGATTCTTCTTTTTCGAACTGTCATAAGAATTTCATCGTTTACCATCAGTCAAAGGCATATAATTTGACTGAAGCTTCTATAATAAGCGTCTGGATTTCCTCTCATGTCTATTAGCTTGAAGATTATTCTAAAACTTATATATTCATGAATATTTAACACAGACTACATACGCACACCAACATTTTCAAATCTTCTTCGGCCGCCTACACACAGAGCCAACGAAGTACCAACAAACGTTTGCCAGGATTCCCCCTGTGGCAATAACGTCAAGCGCATCGATATAATCGATTAAATGTAGACATAGACGACTAACCTCTACTATTTCCACTGGTCTGGCTGCTGCATATAAATGACATGCATATTTTGTGTCAATTTGAAGCGCCGCTTGCGGCAACCTCTGAAACTAATATTGCGGTACGCCCAGTTTAAGTTGGCGTTCCAATGACTCGTAGGCTTTTTTGTTCACTTTATTATATTTTCTCTACTAAAACGATCCAGTTGAAACTGTTTTTTGTCATTTATGTTCAGAATACTAAATTATGTTGTAGGTTTACCAAATAAAATAAAGAAATATCAAGTACTGATAACTGTAAAATTAGTTCGTCTTTTAGTTTTTTCGGCTATAGAAAGATCCGGATCGCAGGACCAGAGAGGAATGTAAGATAAAAGGGTCCGCAATTTGCATAATTTACTGTTTTTTCTTCGATAGCTTCATTTGAAATAGGCACCAGTAAGACACTCTGACATCTTCTATTTATATTATTTTCAAGTCTAACACACGTCGCGGCGCGGTGGATTATTTAAACTCTTTTTAAAGTTATTTGAGTAGAACTACGTGAGTTCGTAAGCGTGTGTAGCCGGCAAGTTGCGAAACGTTTCTATATGGAAACGGAAGGCGAGGGAGATTTTAAATAAGAAATGAAAATGAACAAATAAATGTATGACTGACGCGTACATGCTTCCGGAACTATAATACTCAAATAAGTAACTTTCTATTTCACTGGGACTCTCGCACTAATCCCTTGACTATCAGCGCCAAAATGGCGCCAAACAAATGGGCTCAAGAATAAAGTGACAGCAGTCTGTAAGTGACAATAATAGAAAGACAAGAGAGAAAACGTTTATTTGAAAAATATAGACGTCCTTCTTTTACTTAAATTAATACATTTAAAACAAAAACATGTTATGAGAATTATAATAAGACGGCCTCTGTGGTTGTGGGGGCTAAACCTTTGCCGGTCTACCTCACTGCAACGCAGAGGTACCGGGTTTGATTCCTGGTATAGTAAATTTCGGAAACGGAATTTCTCCGTTATTTACCATGGTTTGGGTGTCTGGGATCGGCCCCAGAATAGAGTAGTACATTGTATATTACCCATAACACAAGCGTAATTTGCTTGATTTGGGGGATATACAATATGTGTGTTTGTCTGCCGATTATTATAAAAAAAACTGGAGAGGTGGCAAGGGACACCCGGATGGAACGAAGTTCCTATCGATTAATTAGTGAAGGAATTGTAATAAAATTTTATTTTTTTATATATACATATGTATATATATATATATACATATATATATATACATATGTATATATATATATACATATATACATCGGCCACACTGACCACATCACCACCAACTACACCGACCACATCGTTCGACCACATCAACCATACCGACCACACCGACCAAATGCACCAAAATGACAAAAATGGCAAATCACAAAAAAGTGTCGTTACAACATTTGGTGTGTCGTTACAACTTTTTTGGTCTTAAAATTTTCCGTGTAGCCCCCTTTCGCCATTCGCACCGCGCGATAAGGAACTTCGTTCCAAAAATAGAGATCGATGACATATACCAAATGAAAGCCAGCCAATCTCTATAGTAGGCTCTATGTGTACGTGGCATTTTAGGAAGTAATTTACGAGCTCTCAGAACAGAAAATGCGCGTGTAAAGGAACGACAAGTATGAATATATTATAACAATTTTTTCTCCATATCTTAGAATAAAAAGGAATAAATTAAGTTATAATTTATTGTAACGTGCCACACAAAGGACAAATAACGCGTGAAGCGAACTTAGGTCATAAATAATAATGCGTTATATGTATCGCATTAAAAGCAAAAACGTGTAATGGAACGTGTTGCTTGGACACTTTTTCGCGCGTACAATAATGTAAACAACAGCTTAGAAAAACTCAAGTAATTTGTTTTTATATTCTTTTATAGGGGTCCGTAACCATTTTGACCAAAACAGTATATACAGTTGATCTAACGAATGTACATTCGAATTATCCACAAACTTTTTACATGACAATGCTAATACAAATGTCAATGTCAAAGTCATTTTAGTATTTTAGTAACTGGTAGGTTCTAATTTATAGTTATGGCGTCCTCCGTGGGCGAGGACGTCCCTCCTGATAGAGGTAGAAACTCCATGGATGTTGCTATAGACTAGCTAGCTGAAGTCTGTACACCTTCTGAAAAGATCGCTTCAAAGAAGCGCTCTGCCAAGTCCATCCAGTTACCCTCTGACTGCCCTTCTTTAAATAAAACTAAACTTACACCCCCATCGGCTTCTATTCAGCATACCTTTACTCGCCCTGGCTTTGAGGCTGATGCTGACCTGAAATACACCGATTCTGACTCTGGCCCATTTATTGTTCATGTTACACTGTCGGATAGTGAATCATTGAGAATTTCAAGTAATATGCGCTCCCTTAAGATTGCTCAAGCCATTTACAATGGCAAGGTCTCTGGCATTGAAGAAATCAAACATTTAGGTCGAAACAAAGTCTCTGTTTTTTTCAAATCCTATCAAGAAGCGAACAACTTTTTAGACAATCCCCTTCTCCCCTCAAATAAGTTATCAGCTAAAATCCCCCGATTCCACCTGACTAGAATGGGTGTTATACGGGATGTCCCCACTGACTGGACCCTTGTCGATTTGATAAACTTTAATGAGCCCCATCACATGTGTCCAGTAGTAATTAAAGCTCGTCGCCTCAATAGGAAAAAGAAATTAGATGACAAAACAGTGTGGGAACCTACGGGTACAGTAGTACTCACCTTCTTAGGACAAGTTTTACCTGAGCACATCTACTGCTGCAATATGTCCCTGCCTGTTGATAGGTACTCGCTCCCCACTATCCAGTGCCACAAGTGCTGCAAATTCGGACATGTCCGTGATCAATGTAGGTCGAACCCTCGTTGTTTCCGTTGTGCAGGCCCACATGAGGGCCCAACATGTAATGTTCCCGACGAAAAGATCTCTTATCTTTCATGCTCCGGAGCCCACTTAGCCACAGATTTTAAACGCCCTGAGCATAACCGGCAAAAATATATCAAACTAGTCATGTCTGAAGAGAACATAGGATATATTGAAGCAGCTCGCAGGTTTCCTGCTGTACGCTCTTCGTATGCCAATATAGTTACCTCCTCTGAACCAAAGAAACCTGTCTATCTAGCTAGTCCTTCTCCTGTCCCTGGGCCCCCCTCTTTTGATCAATCTTCCCAATCTCATCCCCTTCCAAATTCCTCCTCTTACAAGAAAACTGTATTTATTCAACGTCAGCCAAGGCCAACACTTTCTCAATCCTATGATAGGGTTGCTCACCAAAACATTATTTCCTCCCCTCCCCCTACTCTTCCTAATGGTAGTGCATTAGGTAACCCTCTATCACTTAATGTTTCACCTAGTGACAACCTGGCTGAATTAATATCCATGGTTCTTTTAAATATGTTCTCAAAGTTTAATGACATTTTACCGTGCAATACCCTACAGATGATCCAAAACATTGTATCCTCCTTACTTAACTCCCATCCAAATAATGGCGAATTTACTTCAGTGGAATTGCAGAAACATTAAAAACAAAAAGCAAGAAGTTATCTTCCTATTAAATAAATTCAAACCTAAAATTTTTGCCATATCTGAAACTTGGTTAAAACCAGGTTCCATTTTTAGGGTTTCTGGTTATTCGTGTCTTAGGGATGACAGACAAGACGGGTGGGGTGGTTGTGCCCTTCTTGTCAACCGAAATTTCAAATTCAACCGCCTTATCATCCCAGACCACTCTTTAACTATTAATATAGTTGCTGTTAGATGCATGAACATTTCCTTTGTGTCTATATATATCCCACATCCTAATCCCGATGTTATCCTAGAACTCTCTTCTATCTTGTCTACCCTCCCTGCTCCCCTTCTCATTCAAGGAGATTTTAATATTCATCACACCCTTTGGGGTTCTCATTATTGTGATGCACTATCTTCCCAGTTTCTTGATGTTCTTGACTCTATAAATTTGTGTATTTTAAATGATGGTACACCTACTCGTAGGGTTTCCCCCCTCCAAAATCCTAGCATTCCTGACCTTACCTTATCTTCTCCTTGTTTAGTAAATCAACTTTCCTGGGAAGTCCTTTTGGAGTCTCATGGGAGTGATCATCTACCTGTTCTTACTTGTATAGCTGATTCCTCTCTTCCAAATCCTGCCCCTTCCCCTATTTTAAAATATAAATTAAAACTTGCAGATTGGGATAAATTTTCAAAATTAGTTCAAATCCAGTTAGACACTTTGCCTACTGTGACCAATGAAAATGCACTTTTTTTATATTCTAAATTCACTTCAATTCTTACTGTTGCAGCCAACTCTTCTATCCCTTTGAAAAACTCTTCTTCTGACAAAATACGATCTCCAGCTTGGTGGGATTCAGAATGCACATCTGCTGTTAAAGAGAGGAAACAAGCGGAACATAATTTTGCTAGTTCACTTACCATTGAAAATTTTGTAGTGTTCCAAAAAACCTCTGCAAAGACCAAACGGTTTTTGCGAAAGAAAAAAACTGAAGGCTGGCGGACTTTCTGTGAGTCTCTAGCCCCTAGAACTCCAGCCACTTTTATCTGGAAAAAAATTCAATGCTTCCGTAAATCTCAGGTTGATACTAATATTAATTCAAATGATGCAACACTATGGCTTCCTAATTTTTTTTCTAAACTCGCTCCTCCCTTTGTACCTAATGAACATTGTCTTCCATCTCCTTCCTTTACTTCTTTATCGAGTACAGACCCTATGAACTCTACCTTCTCTTTTGCGGAACTTTCTTGCGCCCTTGACCATCTCCATGATTCTACTCCTGGCGTGGATGGAATCCCTTATTCCTTCATAATTAAGTCTTCCAAATCTACAAAACTTTTTTTCCTAGATTTAATTAATAACTTTTTTGTAAGCGGTGTGGTCCCTGATTCTTGGAAAACCCAATTAGTTGTCCCTATTTTGAAATCTGGAAAACCTCCCTTAGATTCTAACTCCTACAGACCTATCGCTCTTTCCTCTGTTTTATGTAAAATTATGGAACACCTCCTTAAAAACCGTCTAGAATGGATTGTGGAAAATCAAGGCCTCCTTGCAAGAAGTCAATTCGGATTTAGAAGGGGAATGGGTACAGCAGATAGTTTAAGCCTCCTTACCTCGGACATCCAACTTGCTTTTTCAAAAAATGAACATGTTGTAGGTGTCTTCCTAGACATTACAGCAGCATATGATAATGTGGATCTTCCTCTTCTCAGGCAAAAACTGCAAAAGCTGAGTATTCTGGAAAGAATCATAAATTTTATATGCAACATGCTCATGGAACGCACTATTACAATCCGTTCTTCTGCTTGCCCTCTTCCCTCTAGACAAGTCTGGAAGGGTCTCTCTCAGGGATCAGTTTTGAGCCCTCTCGTTTATAGCATTTATACATCTGATTTAGAGTCTACAGTCAATTGCTTCTGTAAAATTTTACAATATGCAGATGACATTGCCTTATATGTTTCATCTGACTCCTTCAGTGATTCCTGCAGGCGGTTAAACTGCGCTTTATATTACCTGAATAATTGGCTCTCAGACCATGGTCTTGAAATTTCTGCCCCCAAAAGTTCCACCGTTGTCTTCTCCCGCAAAAGATCTATCCCTCCTTTAGATATAAATGTCAATAATCAATCTATAGAAGTTAAAGATAATGTGAAATTTTTAGGACTTTTTCTAGACTCTAAATTATCCGGCATAATTCACCTAAATTATATTCCAAATAAAGTGGAGAAGAACATTAACATCTTACGAGCTCTATCTGGTGTTAAGTGGGGCTCCCATCCATATAATCAGAAACTATTATATAATGCTATAATAAGGAGCCATTTTGATTATGGAAGTTTTTTGTTGGAACCATGCAATAAGCTCGCCCTTACTAAGTTAGATACGGTTACAGGCAAAATGTTTGAGGATTATCACTGGCACTATGAAGTCGTCTCCAACTAGCGCCCTTCAGCTCGAATGCCTAGAGCCCCCCTTAGCCCTACATCGACAACTCCTTGCAGATCGCTTCTTCTATAAAGCTGTTCAGTTAGTTAATCACCCTATCCTTGACTCCCTTAAAGATCTTTCTGATATAACCTTTCTGTCTCCCTATTGGAATCATAAGCCTCTCCCTCTCTTAGTAAAATCCCTGCAAAAACTTAACAATATCCCTTTTAGACTCTTCCAAAATTACTGTAATCCCCTATTCGAAATTAGCTTCAACAGTTTACTCTTCATCCCTAATATCATACTTAACTTTGGCATAGACAAAGATTCTATCATTGCTAATGAAAAGTTTAATCAAATCTTCCAAGAAAAATGGTCTGAATGGCTTCCGATCTTCACAGACGCATCTAAATTATCCCCAAATAGTCCGGTGCAGGTGTGTGGATACCTAAATTCAAAATTATCCTTAACTTTAAATTACCATCTTACAGCTCAGTTTTTACTGGTGAATGTATTGCCCTTTTAGAGGCGGCTCTTTATAAAGAATCACACCAAATTAAAAAAGCTATTATTTTCACTGATTCCCTCAGCTGCCTGGAAGACATTCTGAAGCCCCCATTCCACTCCCGACAAAACTTTCCCCTCACTCTCCAAATTAGGAAAGTGCTACACCACTGCCATTCTTTGGACCTTGAAGTAGCACTTGCTTGGATACCTGGACACTGTGGTATACTAGGAAATGAAACTGCTGATAATTGTGCTAAATAGGCTATTTCTCTAGGTATTGATAAGTATAATAAATGCTTCCCCAGAGATTTATCTGCCCTCTCGTCTCTTGAAATGCATGATCAGTGGAATCAACAATGGCAGCAGTCTAGCCAGTCAGTCTGTAAATATTACGGCTCCTTACAACCTATCATCCCTTCCACTCCATGGTTTTTCCGCCATCGATTTTTACCAAAAAAAATTACTTCGACCCTTATACGACTTCGACTTGGACATGTATGTTCTCCTACCTTCTTAGCAAAATTAAGAATACGCGATCACTCTTTATGCGAATGCGGCTTAGAAGAAGGAACAGTGGAACATATATTCTTTCATTGCCCTAAAATTTCCACCCATATATATGATATATTACCTCCAGAATGTGAGCGTCCTGTGAATGTCAATAACCTTTTAACTCTTGTTCATACTAAATTTGTATATATTTTGTGTAAATTTCTGTATATTAATAATATTTATTTATAATGTAGTTAGCTTAATACAATTTATGTTTTGTGTTGTCCTCAGGTTATCAGAAAACGTTTGTCACCGCTCAAAGCTATTATAATTTTATATCTGATCGTCTTACACCTGTCATTTTTATACAGTTACTCCGACATTGGCAAAATCAACGCCGCATAAAGCGTTGGAGCCATCGCCGACCAAGGCTTAGGCTTAGACTTCGATAACCTAGCCCCAGTATTCTACTTATAGTAAAAAAACAAACATGTGCGTCTCGGGACGCCCGACAGAAGTGATACATACATACATAACTTCACGCCAGGTCCCTTGCGGGGTAGGCACGAACAACGCCACAACGACACCAACGAGCGCCATTAAGGCTTATTCTTACACACCTCACTTGCTTCTTTGACATAATGACATTCATAGCTCTTGTCATGCACGCTCGTCTGTTCTTAAGGCTCCTGACATCACCTTTTGCTAGTACACGATCAATTTGATCATGGAAGGTGTGTCGTGGCCTTCCGCGACTTCTGCATCCATCCACTTTTGCATTGTATATCTGTTTCGTTATACATTCTTTCCACATGCCCGAACCACCGGAACATTCCTTGATTCCTTCTGATTCCACAGAATTGATAACTTAAAGTAATCTAAGTTGAACTATTTAATATTGAAATTGTTTAACTTGAGAAATTAGGTTTTTACTTAAGTTATATGTATATTAATATGATAATGTAAGGAAAGGTTATTTATTAATAAAAAAATCCTAGTTACAATTCTTAATACGTAACATTAGAATTTTGTGTGTGTACACTATTGGTATCATTATTTTATTTTATTACCGAAATACGGCTAGCGTTGTAGGTTAGAGTGAGAAGAGCCTGCCTACCGCTGCCATATGCGTGCGAGAAAGGGAAGCCAGACAGACTGGCGCCGTAACGCGCTACGTAACGAAGCGGTTTACCCTCCCATAAGACGTTATCACTTCAAAAATATAATATAGGGATGAAAGTCACGCGACAATAAGAATTTTAAGTAAGGCTATATAGTAAAATAAAGGACACGGCCATAAGCGGACTCAATTAAGAGCTTAAACTTTTTTCCTCGCCTGTACAACCGTTTGAGCAAACTTTTGTAGTACGACGTTAATCCTTTTAGGTGGTCGAGGGTTTCCTAAATGATCCTTTAGTAGTTCAAATGGACACGAGTTTGTTTAACTTAATTACACACTTTACCTTCATGGTTTAGTAGTATGAGAGTTGGTTGCAGTGGCGTAGCTTGCCTTAGACGAGTCCTGTATCAAAATGTGTTAGGGAGCCCGAAAGAAGGGTAAAGGGTAACGTTTTTTTGAAGTGATAAATCTTATAGGAGGGTCAAGTTAGACAAACAATTCAATTGTAGTTGTTACAAATGTCTATAGGCGATGATAACTGTCTGCTGACCTCTGCAATAGAAATGTAATGTTTTTTTTTTACTTCTGTCAAACATTTATTACTAACAGTTTTACTTATAGTACTGATACAAATTTCTTACCAATCTCAAGATAAAAGAACGGTTAGTAAGAACACGACAAAAGTCGGTGAAATCTGAAAAATGAACTCGCACGTGTGCAATATTGTTATCATTTGTTATGATGACAGGCTATTATAGGAACGACGGGGGAAATTCCCCCTTGTTTTGTATTTTTATCATATGGAAATCATATTGGAGTAAAAATAAAATATGAAACACTGGCTAGCATGCTTGAGTGGCCTGTTTTGCATTACCATGTAGATTATTTTCAGCAGCCTTCAATTAATTGACGGCCTCTGTGGTTGGGCTGGCTAAGCCTTTGTCGGCCTACCTCACGTGAACGCGGAGGCTCCGGGTTCGATTCCTGGTATAGTAAATTTCGGATTTTATATATTCTTCGTTATCGGGTGGGATCGGCCCCAGAGTAATCCGTTGTAACACAAGCGTTACTTGCTTAATTTGGGGATATTCAATATGTGTGTTTGGCTGCCGATTAGAAAAAAAACTTGAATAATTAAATTGGGCTTGGTTGACTGGAACTAAGAAGTAGTATTATGTAGTGCTGCGGAATTGAACCAATAGGTTTTCTAAAAAAAATATAGCTGTAGTACAGCAGGCAGGCAGACAGCCCACCTGATGGAAAGCGGTTACCGTTGCCTAAGAACGTTTGTAATATTAGAGATGTCACCAACGCGCTGCTGGCTTCGAAGAAATTTTATGACACCCTTTTTTAAAAAAAACATATCGTAGCGCTTTTGGAAAACCCAGCTGGGAGCTCATTCCAAACCTCAACGGTGTGCAAAAGAAACATCCAGCCGATGGCGAGCGGTGCGGTTGCAGAAAGAAGACGAAGTCACCATTCTGAACAGTTCCTGGGAACACTACCCATTGTACAGTAAATACGCAGAGAAGAATATGCATTAATTCCTCCCTCACTCACCTTTTTACCACTGGACAACAAGACGTACGTACCTATGCCAGCGATATATGGTGAAAATAACAACCAAGCGGACGAAGCACTATGCTTCCACTTTTATTATACGTACCGCTGAGGAGGGGTCCCCCTCTTCACCGTCGTCTGTTATTCCTGAATCATACAATTTAGGTGTCTTCAAGTCTCGCATGAACGGGTATCTTCTAGGTAGGCGTGCTCCAAGACTGCATTTCCACCAGACATCAGCTGTAATTTTGTTCAAATACGAACCTATTCAATTCAAAGAAAAAACAAGTTTTTATGACCATCAAGAAATCTTTTTTTCCTTTTTAGAACTTCAATTAATTGAATTACATAACATGACATATAATTGAATACAATGTAAGAAAACTTATCTTTGTGTGTTGTATTCTACCCATAGTCCCTCAAGACTATAAGTAGAATACTGAGCCCAGATCACCGTCTTCTATGGGTAAGGTGCCCAGAAGGCTGGCTACGTTTCCTCGCTGGATCGCCATACTGATCCGTTGATTAATTGAATTAAATTTTTAATTTGAATATGACACTCGCCATAACAACCTTGAGTTGTGTTCCGGCATTAGTGACCAGGTTCCAGTCTCCCTTAAGAGAGCAGCAGCGCATTTGTAGCACCTTTGATGTTGCAAATGTCCATAGGCGACGGTAACCGCTTTTCATCAAGTGGGCCGTCTGCCTGTCTTGCTGAACTCCTGCAATTAAAAAAAAACACTAATTGTGAGAACAATTATTGAGACTACCACTTACATTCGAGAAATTTAAATGGTAGTAAAATTTTATTATTATTTGATTACATTAAAATATACCTATTCAATGTCTCTTCAAATACCTTATTTATAATTATTATCAAATTTAATTTCAAAATGAAACCTAAAATAAACCATAACAAGATGATTGTCAAAAGCAATTTGCGTTATAAGAAATATTGCAGGTCTTATTTTAACATTCAACAAAAGTAGTTATTTGATACCCTATGATATCATGAACTTAATATAGAGTGAAACTTGGTTAAGTGGGACCTGGATAAGTGAGAAACCTTGATAACTGGAACTCATGCTGATGTCCCAACACTTTGGCACTAAATTGCCCCTGTTAGCGGGACGAAGCAAACCTTTATATCTGGGATTCGTTCTTTCGATTTATCATTATAGTTACCTCTATAACTGAGACAGCGAATGAATTTTATATGCATAGACCTCTGTAACTGAGATAACATCGTTTTGTTTGTTTACTTATTTATTCTTATTATATATTTTATGTTTACATAACACATTATTTTATTTAATAATGTCACCTCTGTAATAATGTTACTGCCTTAGTCAAAATCACCGACGACATAAGATTCCCTATGGATGAAGGCAAAGTGACAATGATCACCTTGTTAGATTTCAGCAATGCTTTCAACGCTGTTGACTTCGACATCCTGCTCGGTATACTCTACTCTCTTAACATATCTCCTAAGGTAATTGAGTGGTTTCGAAATTACCTGTTTGGCCGGCGGCAGCGGATTCGTATTGATGAATCCCATTCATCCTGGTGCGATACGTTTGCCGGCGTGCCACAGGGTGGCGTCTTATCTCCTCTACTTTTCGCAATTTTTATAAATTCTATCTCCAACAATCTTCGATGCTCCTACCACCTTTATGCAGATGATCTCCAAATCTATACGCATGCGTCTATTGAAGAACTCTCAGATGCTATTAAGATCATAAATGAGGACTTATCATCGATCGTAGACTGGAGTAGATCTCATGGACTAGCAGTGAATCCAAAGAAAACCCAATGTATTGTTGTTGGGAGTTCGAGGTTGGTTGCGAAAATTCACTGGCCAATGTTGCCCCCCGTTACATTCGACGGAATCCAAATCCCTATCGCTGATTCAGTGAAAAACCTAGGGGTTCATATTGACAAAAC
Source organism: Dendrolimus pini (assembly GCA_949752895.1). Classification (NCBI taxonomy): domain Eukaryota; kingdom Metazoa; phylum Arthropoda; class Insecta; order Lepidoptera; family Lasiocampidae; genus Dendrolimus; species Dendrolimus pini. The sequence goes on along the minus strand of OX457147.1, from coordinate 12,020,790 downwards.
CTTATCCTGGGAACCTCAACTTAAAGAGATTAGTCGCAAATTATTCGCTTCCGCAGCTTCCTTGCGGAGACTGCGGAATTTCTTGCCACATACCACGAAAGTTGCACTGGCACAATCCCTTCTTTTGCCCATTCTAGACTATGCCGATGCCAGCTATCTCGACCTCGCAGAATACCAGTTAGATAAACTTGAGCGACTCCAGAATTTTTGTATACGTTTCATATTTGGTTTGCGCAAATATGACCATATATCTGAATTTCGCACTAAGCTCAAGTGGCTCCCTATCCGTCTTCGCCGGAATACGCACATCCTGTCTCTATTATACAATGTATTGTTTAGTCCCAAGTCTCCTCCTTATCTTAAGGAACGTTTCCAATTTTTCAATCAGGAGAAATTCCTCAGGTCATCAGTGAATATGAGACTAGAGACACCGCTCAATACAACAAGGTTTTATAATCACTCTTTCAGTGTTCAAGCTGTCCAATTATGGAACATGCTTCCACTGGAAGTAAGGCAAGCCCAATCCCTATCCGCCTTTAATAGGCTTGTCAAGGATTACTATCTCAAAGTATAATTTATGTTATTATAATCTTTATGCTATATTTTATTGAATTATTATATAATATGTACTGCTTTTAATATATGTAATATGTATGTATATATATATATATATATATGTGTGTATGTATATGTATACTTATATATAATATTACTATGCTTTATGTATTTAATCATGTGTATATAAATCCATATGTGTAATAATAATATATAGAATATGTAACACTTTTAACGTATTGTGCAGCAAACCCTACCCTAGCTTTGTGCCATATTTCTCTCTCCATCCCAAGGTTGTCTGGAAGAGATCGCTGTCAGCGATAAGACCGCCATTTGTACCTAATTCTAAGCTGTTCTTGTATATTATTTCATAATTTTTATTGTACAATAAAGTATATTCTATTCTATTCTATTCTATTCTCTGTAACTGAAATAACAGAAAATAACTAAATGAGAAAGATATTTATTTATACCTGGATATCTGAGACACTGGGTAAGTGGAATACCTCTATAAGTGAAACCACATTGCAGGTTCCTTGATGTCTCACTAAATCACTGTATTAAATTTATTATATACTAACTATTTAATCGTTATATTTTGGATAATTCACACTATATCTTTATAAATTATAGTCTATGTGTTATTCTGATGTGTAAGCTATATTATTGTAAAGTTTCATCAAAATCCATTAAGTAGTTTTTGCGTGAAAGAGTAACAAACATATATACATTCTTACAAACTTTTGCATTTAAAATATTTTATAGATTATAGAGATATACATTATATATTAAATTTAGTTAAATATATTAAAATTGATATTCAGTGCCCACCTCTTGTTGCTAACTTTTTAGATCAAAAACATAATTTTTCACATCGGGTTTCCTAGGTATTAAACGAAACTATAAACAAGAAATTAATTCACATACATTATGCCCTAACTTGCTCTAGATTAGTGTCGCCAAACCACCCCTAACATAATTTCACGCCCCGAATAATTACGTGCGGAAAATGGAACTAGCAGAAGGGTTAATGTTTTAATGCCTCACAAAATAAATGGTACGATTTGGGGATGTTTTCATAATATTATACATATGAAATATACTTATTGCGGCGAATGATGGTGGAACCATCTAGTTAGTTTTAGAACTTTTAGAAAAAACTAGAACATTCTAGAAGGAAAAGACAAGGACGGATATAGTTTTGAAAGTTTTATCCGTGCAGGAACGGAGAAAGAATACAATTTCCTGCGTTGGGGCGGCCTGTCGTAAGAGGCCACAAAACAACCCACAGCCAGGTGGTAGGGCATTTGCCCGACTGGATGGCTACCACCCCTGGTCTAAAGTATGTCGCCATAACAACCTTGATTTGTGTTCCGGCATTAGTGACCTGGTTCCAGTCTTCCTTAAGAGAGCAGCAGCGCATTTTAGCACCTTTGGTGTTGCAAATGTCCATAGGCGATGGTAACCGCTTTCCATCAAGTGAGCCGTCTGCCTGTCTGCTGACCTCCTGCAATAAAAAAAGGGATAGACGATGAACGAAAGACAGAGATAGATAGATGTTAGAAAGGGATAGACGATGAACGAAAGAAAGAGATAGATAGATGTTAGAAAGGGATAGAAGTATAAATGAAAGTTCCCCAACAGAAAGTTCGGGAAGGAAGAGACAGAGATAGATAGATGGGTTCTAGAAAATTCTTCCGGGTATATAAACAGCGTAAGGCGCGCCTACCGGGCAGTTTAGAGTTGAGTTCTGTTCAAGACAGTGAAGCGACAAGTGCGAAGAAGAGTTTAATAGAAGACAGACGAGTTTAATGGTGATTTTAGTGACAAGTTGAGTGGTCAGTTAAGCGAAGGAGGAGTGTAGCGTGGTTTGAGAGACGAACCGAAGGCGAGCTACACGCGGCAATATCGGAAGTGAGCACTGCGGAACCAGGAGGTGGTCTAAGCAATATCGGCGACGGTATTGTAAGCGAGACACCTTGTCGTCGGGACTGTGCATCGTTAGTCGTGCGTATAGGGGCAACCCTGCGGAGAGGTATTGCGTGCGGCTGAGTAAGTCAATAAAAGCGTTTAGTTAAAATCTGGTGTTTTCTTCCAATCCATAAGAGCGTACCCCCGCTCATACGTAACAATATTTTGCACACGGTAAGCATCAAGGCCTTAGCGTGTGCAAAGTAGTGTGCTACTTACTAATGTGCTAATCAATAATATGTCGAAACCGGCCGTATTCATGCATTTGACTTACCATTACTTGTATGGAGCTTGTGTGCAGCCAGTGTGTGTTAACCAGTAATGAAGCAATTGAATGGTCAGTAGGATATAGGAACCGCCCATTGTGTTTAACAGAGTTGAGTATCAACATGACATGACATCCGTACAATGAAACCTGCACATAGATGGACGATAATATATATTTTATTAAAAAAAATAGGTTTTGGCTCCTGGATAAAGCCGCGTTTTCACAATAAGAGTTGGCTCGGACCGAGTGCACTCGGATGTCTACTCGGACGACACTCGTATTATGTAAACACCTAATCCGAGCGTACTTAGATGCCGGCATCTAATCCGAGTAGACTCGGACTGTGCTCTATTTTTCGAGATCACTCGGATCATTTTTATGAAAACAAAATGGCGACAACCAAAAATGTGCGTTGTTTAATCTCGAATTATTTTTAAACGTGTTTTTATCTTCCTCTTCGATTTCACGAAGAAAATTATTTGATGCACCCATTTGGTCACGCCTCAAAATCCATTTCCGTGTCAAAAAATGTGTTTCTCTCATCGTTTTTTCCCCCTTTCGTGATTTTGAACTTCCGCTATTAACATATTCTGCTACAACTTGTATACGTCGCAGCAGCAGATCAGTCGACGACATCTTGATTGTGCAAGGAGACAAATGACCACAATACGAGTGCACTACTATCGTGTGTAAACCACTATCCGTGTACACTCGTATGAAGCCGACCCGTACGACTGTACTCGGTCCGAACCAACTCTTATTGTAAAAACGCGGCTTTAGCTTCACTGACGTATTTGTTTTTATCGTAACTATTCAAACAGGTGTATGAACTAACCCCATTGACGGACTTCCCCGTCTTGACTATATAAATATTATTGACGCTTATCTGAGTAATTGTTAAATTATATAGTTTTTTTTTTTAATATTGACATATTGTAATATTAATTATATAATCTAAATGATTGGTGATGGATGTTCACGGATATAGTGGTGTGGATGTTCACCAATTTGTGACGATATGGTGATGTGGATGGTATGGGCTAATATTGGGGATGGGACGTTTATGGGCTGATATTGTGGATTTTCGTGGATGTGATGATGTGAATGTTACGGGCTGGTATTGTCGATGTCAGGCTGCCGCGACTACAGAAGGCAATAACTGATCGAATAACTGTTTAAACTGAATTGAAATGTAATGGAAAATTAAAACTTCTTCCAGAGTACTATAAGGTCAACGACGAATCTCACAATCCTTTTGAAACTTAGTAGTCTCTGTATTAAACTGAAATTCAGACAGATTAAATAATTTAATTTATATTTTATTCAAATTCCTGAATATATTAGAATTTCGAAATGTAATTTCATGTCACAAAAAATATTTTTGATTAATTCACACTTTTAACAGTTTGGAATTATAAAAGTTTTTATATGATCATTGCGTGCGTGTGAATGTGTGTATGTATTTGTGGATTCCCTAAAACATACATGGTAATTTACATTTTTATTTAGAAATGCCTAACATAACCTTCATAATTACATCAGTTACTAATGGATCGTCGGCAACCATGCCAGATGTTGGAAAACGATACTCATTTGCTGTGAACAAAACTAGATTCAACAATAGAACAAAAAAGAGCCTAGAACAACGACTTCGACTGTTATTGATTTGTAGCAGCGAGAGGTTTAAATGATACTTCAGATTAGGCGTGGGTAACTCTTTACTGAACCGAATCACTGATCCAAAACATTTAGGTGTTCCAAAAGATTGGAACATCAATAATGTTTCAAATGAATCATTTGGATCTGGAACATCGCGATCTCTCCGACTCTCTGTTCAGCGCGATCATGTCGCTTACGTGTGAGAGAAACCGACCAGAGCATAATGAATCACAGAGCAACAAGCGTAGCGAGAGAGCAGGAAAACAATAAAATATAAGCAAAATTAAATGAGAATGAGATAACAAATGAGGAAATACGCCAGCTAGCCTAAGCGTCTGGCCGCCAATCATAAGCCTGGATAAAGTATGAAGGGAAATCGGTTTTATTAATGATCTCACAATTTGTAATTTTTTCGAATATTTCTATGAATACTCATCTTTGTTTCAACCTTAACACCGTCTGCCTCAATATGCCTGCGACACGACATATATATTTATATATATATTTCTTGTGTGCGTGTGTATGTCACTGAACTCCTCCTAGACGGCTGGACCGATTTTGATGAAATTTTTTGTGTGAGTTCAAGGGTATTCGAGGATGGTTTAGATTCACAATTGGACCCGGTAGGTGACATTGCAATCAGTCTCAACATTTTTTTTCAAGGCAGGACGTTGTCTGCCGGGACCGCTAGTATATCTGTATTTTTATCTTTGACAAGTTTGACACGATGTTTCAAATGAAACCGCAGCCAATTTCTCAGCCGACGTAACATAACAATACAACCATTTTATATCTTTGACTAAATGTGCTAAACGTTCCAAATGAAACATATCAGTGATCCGGAACATTTTACTGTTCCAGGTACAAATGTTCCAATTACTTCCAATCGCAAAAATGTGACATTTCTCCCACGCCTACTTCAGATGGCAAAGAGTAGTTCACTATCAAGTGCTGATGTGAACGGAAGTGAACAATTTATTTTCAAAACGGCAACCTTAAATACAAATATTAACAAGTCGTACTGCTAGTACAATGTATAGCACAGTGTGTAAGAGGGACGGATGATGTACGAGCGAGATAGAGCTACTATTAATATGTGTGCTCGCGCGTTGCGCTAGTCAGTACTTCATTGTCCGCTGCGGTGACTATGCAGCTCCCATAGATTGAAATGAAATACATTTTTGTAGCCTAAGACGCTATTACACAGTTTATTTCTGACTTTAAATTTGAATGAGACAACCAAAGTGATCCTTAATAGACAACAACATAAACTTGAATCTTTAATGTCTGACCTGTTTATCTATGATATTCTCAGATGTTTCCTATTAGGAGCACACAAGCCAGAAAGCAACAGACTGACAGACAAAATATATAAAACATGATATTGTTATAGTTTTTCAGCTTTACGTTCTTTATTCTATAATGTTTTTGTTTATAAATTCGCTTCTTAGCATTAAATTTTACATTAGTATTTGTTTTCCAATAGTACGTAGTTTGTTTTTTGCTTTGGCTATCCGTGAGTCACTGTAACGGCGCTAGGCTACGTTCCACTAGAGACTCGCTTGCCGGCGTTACGATCGTAAACCCAAGTGGAACGGTTATTCAACGCACCTCTCGACATGGGTCGTTTTGTGATAAAAAATAATGACGTCATTAGTGATGTTTTCGTCACGACCACAAGGACCGCGGTCGCTTTGTGGAACGGCTAACGGATAATTTTGGGCGTTGTGAGCTACTAATGGAACGCGCTGCTAGCGGAAGACCAGCGATGGTTGAGTCAACAAGCATCATGCTGAGCTTGGACCGATTTAAATCTTCATTTCTTAGTTGTATTTTCTTATTTATTGTTCTAAATACATTTTTTTCTTTCTTTATTTCTTTCTAATGAATACCGTCGTGTTATTTCAGTATTGTGTTTTTCAACGAAATTGATTCAATTTGGTTGATCCATCTAATATCAGCATTACTGGCGCAATCGAAAGCTATCGATAAGCCAGATCAAATAAAAATACAGTACCTGCAGGATGCCAATTTGTTCGCGATGCCAGTCAATTATGGAGGGTAGAGGTAAGGAGTACCTATTATGTGTTGAGAAAGTGTCAAAGCGTAGATAGAGTTTTTGGCGGGAACTGAAAGGAGATGTTGTGCTGTGCAGTTTTATTTTCTAAAAAACTAAAATGTATAAAATAACTTATTTCTAAAGCTATTATTATTAATATATATTATCTAAAACATCTTAAAGTCGGTGCTTAGTAATTTTCAAAATATAGTAATTTTTATGTTTTGCTTTGCACCGACTTCAAGATGTTTTAGATAATATATATTAATAATAATAGCTTTAGAAATAAGTTATTTTATACATTTTAGTTTTTTAGTTTTTGAAGTCGGTTTTTTTAAACGAAGTTTTTAAATTTTATTTGTTACTTTTTAGTGTCTAGCTATGTATGGGTGGACCTACGAATGGTGCCGCGCTTCTTAAAAAATATAGGTCCCCAAGAACCCGGAACAAAAAAATGTTCGTAAAATGAAAACTACTGGGCCAAACTATGTCAAATTTTTAGGGGACCACATGGCAGCTATTCCGCGTCGAACAAAAAAAGAATCACGTAAATCGAATCATAAATCTCAGAGTAATTGGTGTACATATGGAACGGAGTGAAAATTATTTTCATGAAAAATGTTCATATAATGAAAACTACTGGGCCAAACTATGTCAAATTTTTAGGGGACCACATGGCAGCTATTCTGCGTCGAACAAAAAAAGAATCACGTAAATCGGATCATAAATGACGGAGTAATCGGCGAACATATGGAACGGAGTGAAAATTATTTCCATGAAAAATGTCCATAAAATGAAAACTACTGGGCCAAACTATGTAAAATTTTTAGGGGACCAATTGGAAGCTATTCCGCGTCGAACAAAAAAAGAATCACGTAAATCGGATCATAAATGACGGAGTAATCGGCGAACATACATAAAAAAAAGAACAAAAAAAAAAAAAAAAAAAGATTCCGACGAATTGAGAACCTCCTCCTTTTTTCGAAGTCGGTTAAAAATGTGTAAAATTACTCTAAAATGAACAATAGTTGTAGGATATTGATAGTTTTTGTGTAGTAATTATGTGTTTTGTGAGAAATGTAAACGTATAGTCAAATGTGGCCTTTTGAGTCATCACAAGTACTCCGTTTAATAGCACCATCTGATAACCTACAGTTCAGCTGTGCTACAGATAGGCTTAAAAAAATGAAGTAACTATATTGTAAACTAAGATCTGGCTTAAAGGCCTATCTGCCAAGCCATAAACCTAAATAATAATAATAAAGCGAATAATAAGGGTGGCGCTGTAGCGGCTACTACAGCGCCTAGGATGAGTTTTAAAGAAAGCACTTAACGTAATTACAATGAGATAGAAAAATAAACAAGAACAGAAATAATTCCACTTTGTTTTTTATTATTAAAAATTCACAGTCATTAAATCACTCTACGTTTTCTCAGAGCATTATATTTATTAAATTATTTTACACTTTGTAAATAGTTGTCTATACTGGCATTTTACTCATTTTATGACACTTGATCAATTTTCAGTTTTCAGCATACTGTTGAACACTTTTTTAACTTCCCTTCCATATAAATATAAAATGTTACTCCTTCTCTCTACCCTCCATACTATCATACGCTCCATACCATTAGTAACGGGCAAAGGAATTCAGTCCAAACAGCTTTGTCTGAGGTATTAATTCAGAATAGCTCAGCCAAAGTGTAACTGATACAAATCAACAGAATTGTAGTGAAACTCGATTTATTATTATATTGTTACAACCTAGGCCCCGACAAAGACAAATTTCACGTAAAGATCTGTAATCATTTTATGATCGTCTTCTTTTGTTCATTTATTTATTAATTTATCGCATACGTTTCTAGTTATTGTAGAGAACAGCCTATTGTTCTGTTGTGCTCGTTTACGGCCGCTTGCGGCTGCATCATTAGCCAGGTGTTGAGGATTACGATTACAAGTTGATTGTGTCAACGTTGACGGGCGGGCACATTTGCATTTGTGAAGTATAAAACGACGGCCTGATGGAGAGAGAGGGCAGTTGAGCTACGATACGGGTGTGACATGTGTACATTCGGGAATCTAATAGTGACGGATTTTGCGCATTTTATTGAATTACGACCTTCTGCATTACGCTTGGATTTGTTGTGTTTGGTTATATTTGTACCTGTGTTTGTATAGTTCTAATAAACTCTATAATAATTCTAACGGCATTTTAATTCGAGTCGCGCGTACTCGTAACAATATAACAATATTTATGTTGGGAAACAAACTGAAGAAAAATGAATTGCCCTTATATCCCACACGATCACTCAAAAACAAGGATCTTGTTCGTTACAATTCACATTATACACAACACAACTAAACTGATAAATAAAAAAACATACGCAAAAAGATAAAACACAGAATATAACCAAAATAAGGAAAATAAATTACTTATATCCACAGTGAATTACAAAAATTTACTTCGAGAAAGGGGTAACCAACCGTTCAGCGTATACGGAGACCTAATGCACTCAACAGGGAGGCCCATTGTGGCCCACCCGCCGGGACAATCTCATTAACAAACATACACACAAACGGATAAAACAATAAAACCACCGTAATTCTCTTTGTTTCAGATAAATCGCTTAGATTTATATGATATTGAGAGCTTGTGCTAAAAGGTCGAGTGATGAAATATGACGACGTTTTTGGCGGTAATTTCGTAGGTTTTCTTTTATTTAATCTATTTATTCTTTTCTCTGACTGATTTATGGTCTGACACTGTGTGCCTTTAGCCCGTACGAAGAGATTAGATGTGTAATAAATCTATATATATAATAAAACTGTAGAGATCGAATTTCTCTACAATTAAAAAAAATGCTAAAAACCGAGTCATCATGTAAGAAGTGAAATAGAAACTAATTAAGATTTTTTCAAGTTTTTTGTTTCTCTGTTTGTTTGTACCGGCTAACCTCCAAAACGACTGGACCGATTTAAATTAAATTTTGTATGATGGTAGCTTATATCCCTGGTTAACATATAGGATACTTTTGATCCCGAAAAATTAGAGTTCCCGTGGGATAGTTAAAAAAATCGCACCACGCGGACGAAGTTGCGGGCATCAGCTAGTCTTTAATAAATCAGGGAATACAATGAACTGAAATTCAATAACCATTTTTTCTTAGTACAGGATATTTTGAGGATTTGAAAGAAAATATTTTAAATTATATTAAACTAGCTGCGCCCAGCGATCTCACCCGCGTAGTGATGGAAAATTGTTATATTTTGAATAATTCACACTATATTTTTGTAAATTATACACACATAAACGCAGTCGTTTAAATTGCTAACTTTTTGTCTGTCTATGACCCAAGGGGGTCGCCAAAAATTTTCAACCTGTAGTGTTGAAAAAAGGGGTCGCGTATTCAAAAAGATTGAAAAGCACTGAACTAACGTATTAAATTTATTATATACTAGCTGCGCCCGCGGTTTGAAAAACCATTATATTTTGGATGATTCACACAATATCTTAATAAATTATAGCCTATGTATTATTCTGATGTGTAAGCTATATTATTGTAAAGTTTCATCAAAATCCATTCAGTAGTTTTTGCGTGAAAGAGTAACAAACATACATCCACACATTCTTACAAACTTTCGCGTTTATAATATTAGTAGAATTCAACAAGAAGTTTTACAAATGTCCTTATAGGGCTAATTTTAACGACTAAGTACAATGGGGTATGTAGTTAACACATTTCACAATAAATTCTGAAACAATGTTCATATAAAAGCGCGAGCGTTTAAAATGCCCATATCATCATCATAACCATAAAATACAAAAGCCAAATAATTTTTGATTCCTATTAAACTATAATTAATATTGTTACATGCCGACAAAAAGTGGATGCACACCTGCCTACCATAAACCTGGTTTATTACCTTTCCCGCCTTTTGGACTTGTTTTGTGTACTTCGTGTTTTAAATTTGCAATTTGACAATAGCCTATTGGTATTGTACTTGTTTGCCCGTCGCAGGTGTGCAGATTACAGTTTCTCGGAAACCTCAGTCCACGCAGTCCTTTGTTATATTGTACAGTTTTGTATAAAACGATGCCCGAACGGGGGAGAGAGGCAGTCAAGTGAGGATTACGATACGGGTAAGACGTATATTCGATGAGCGATATAGTGACGGACTTTGCGCGTGTTATTGAATCGTGCAGTTTGTACTAGTTGTATCTAGTTATATTTGTACCTGTAATATACGTGTTTGTATAGTCCTAATAAATTCTATAGTAATTGAAACAGCATTTTAATTCGAGTCCTGTAGGTCGTAACAATATATTATTTGAGCCGTTATAGAATTGACAAAACAATTTGCAAGGCTCGTAAAAAATCTAGATGGCTTCGGCGTTTTGTAAGGTGATAAAAAGTATTTCAGGTGGTTTTATTATCAACCACTCTGTCTTATGTATAAAAGCTGCTGTTGTTCATAATTTAATTAAAACTTACAAAAAGCCCAGTTATGTGAAGTTTTACTCATGAAACCTCAATTTTGAAGTGAAACTTCAATATAGACGTGGGGTATTAGGATTTTTATGTTACGAAAAGCGTGGTGAAAGGCGGCATAAATTTAGAGTAGACGTGGTGAGAGGTGTTAGAGTAATGTTAGAGTGGACTATTAATGGTTTCGTATTAATGATCTTGCGCTTAATATCGCTAAAACCCATTACGTCCATTATTCCCTAAATGGCCGAGCATCAAGATCTCTCTCCGTTGTGGTGGATGAAATGACCATTGATCAAACAGATAATATCAATTTTCTGGGTCTTCAAATCGACAAAGGTCTCCAATGGAGGACCCACATTAACAAATTGTCGAGTATCCCGCGTGACACCCGCTGAGGTCACGCGGGCCTGCTATTTCGCGGTCTTTCATTCTGTCATGCAATATGGCGTCGAATTGTGGGGACTTTCCGCTGATTGGCTGAGAGTGTTCCGACTGCAGAAGAGAGCAGTGAGAATGATGGCGCATGTACAGCGAGACGTGTCAGCTAGACATTATTTTAAGGATCTTTCCATTCTGACGTTACCTTTTTTTTTTGTCAACGCTGGGAATTTTTGACACGGACTATAGGAAATTCTTTGAGAACTCCTACACAGGTACTAGCATCAAGTCCTTAGGGGTAGTGCGTTTAAATTTTACCTATGGAGAGATAACTAATATTTTAAATGTGTTTGTAATTCATAATAGAGGACCACCGCTTTTAGGTTGTGATTTTATTGCTAAATTTAACCTACAAATGTTATCAATGAATTATTGCTATAAAAGTCATAAATTATTGGAGCAGTTACAGTCTTGTTACCCAAAAGTGTTTTCCGATGAATTATGCAAATTTAAATTGCATAAAGTCAAATTACATTTAAAAGAAAATGCAAAACCCATTTTTATTAAAGCGCGGCCCGTACCGTACGCTTTAAAAGACAAAGTAGACATAGAAATCGATCGGCTTATACAATTAGGCATTTCGAAACCGGTTTCTTATGCCGAGTACGCGTCACCGATCGTGCCGGTGTTAAAGCGAAACGGGTCGATAAGGTTATGCGCAGATTATTCGGGTACAATAAACAAACAACTTAAGATAGACCAGTATCCCTTGCCTACTGCACAAGAGTTGTTTACGAAGCTACATGGGGGTCGGCTGTACAGCAAATTAGACCTCTCACAAAGCTTATTCTCAGCTTGAACTGGACGATGAGTCACAACGCTATACTTGCATTAATACCCATCGCGGGCTATTTAAGTTCACGCGTCTATAGTTGAATTATTTTGTGCATGCGGTTTCGGTCATAAATCAAACTCGGCCTCAGCCCGGTTAGGGCGGTGAGCATGTAGCGCGGGCGCAACGCCATTATCGATAAAAACTCATTCTTATCAAAGAAAGATTATCATTCTTATAAAAATCATTATTATCTTTTTTGCTGTTAATTTTAAACTTAGATATAAATATTTGTATTTATTTTTAATATAACTTGTTACATTCTTAACTTTTGTACTTATAGTTTTTTAATACATAGATACCTAATTAATAATTTATTTTAAATCATTATTATTCTTATTTTAATACATACATTGTTTATCTATTTTTTTTCTTTCATTTTTATCACTAACCCACAAAATGACAAAACCAAATACACTATCGATAACGCTTATCGACAACAATAATGCGCATAACTATACCCGCCCATAAGGCCCGTGAGTGGAAGAGAGAGCGAAATACTCCGATTATTTATGACTCAGACTGCACGGACAAAGTAATTCTACTATAGTGTTCGGCTTGGCCTGTGCGCCTGCCATTTTTTAACGTACTATGGAATGCGTATTGTCAGGTATCGATGGAGTTCGGTGTATGCTGGATGATATATTTATTAGTTCCGTTGATTACGCGGAACATGTACAAAGATTATTACAAGATGTGGGGTTGACCGTACAAAAGGACAAGTGCGAGTTTTTCAAAGACCAAGTCGAATATCTTGGTTACACAATTAATAAGCATGGACTTAAAAAATCATTAAAAAAGGTAGAAGCAGTTATGAACGCCCCCGTGCCGAACAACGTTAATAAATTACAGTCATTTTTAGGCCTTGTAAATTATTATCGCAACTTTATGCCTAACGCGTCTTCTATGCTCAGTCCGTTGCATGACTTATTGCAAAAAGGTTCTAAATGGGTTTGGGGTAAAGCGCAACACGAGGCATTTGTCGCGGTAAAAAAATGATTGTCTTCGGAACAAGTGCTCGCGCATTTTAACCGTCGCGCGCGCGTCATCTTGACCGTGGACGCGTCGCCGACGGGCCTGGGCGCCGTGCTATCCCAAGTCGACGCCGATGGCGTGGAGCGGCCGGTGCCTTTCGCATCGCGCACACTAAATAAGCGGAGAAAAACTACGCTCAAATACAAAAAGAAGCGACCGTGATCATTTTTGGAGTACGACGGTTTCACCAATACGGGCCTCATTTCCACTAGGAAGAACCGATGAACCTTCGTGACAACTCTGTCTACCTGGTGGAATGTTGATAGGGAGGTCAACATGAGGGATCTGGCTCATTGGCTGAGTTCTGTCTCTCCGCGGAGTCTGGTTGACCTGGCTTGAAGTAGGGGTGCCTGGTGTCAGTTCCGGACGGGCATCCATGCGAGTCAGTCGCTAATGCCTGTGCTCTTCTCGAATATTGCAGATTTCCGCGCTTTTTCTTTCCGAAAAGGCGATAAATTGCGGATATAGTTGTGTAGTGTTAGTGTACAGTGTTATTTGGTTCGATTCCGGCGCGGATCGCAGTTTTTTGGCTTGGGTGAGTCGCTTTACTCTTTCCACTTGCTTTTCGCGCGCTTCAGCGCATATTGCGCAACATTTAACGGTTTATTTTGTACACTAAGTACACCGACGCGCGTCGCTGGTTTTGCGCAGGGAACGGGCATCCAGTAATGGATGCCCAGGACCCAAAGCCGCCCCCTGGGCTTTCAGGTGCGCCCTGTAAGAGAGGCCACCTGGAGGCCAAGGATGGCTGGCAAGCAGCAGAGATCGGCGAAACGCGGAGGAAGAAAGTCCCGTCTACGTCAATCGCTCGGCGCAGCAAATCTGCCGCCGGGCCACGTCCAGGCTGTCAGGCTGCTGCCGTTATCACGGCGGCACCCGAGGCGCCTGTCTCGTTAGGTAGGGCGGCGTCTGTGGTGGACCTCACCGCGGATGCCCCCGACTGTAGGACTAACGTTATGGGGCCACCGGAAGGTCCCGTGACGCGTAGGCCCCCATCCAGTCGTGCGGCACGTAGTGCCACACACCTGGATATAGCTAGGAACACGCTGCTCGGGTCACACTCGGCTATTTGCCTGGCCGTGAGCGACGCGAGCAACATAGACGTGGGTACCTTCGGGACGCCGTCGACCTCTGCATGGGCCTCACCTGTGCAGGGGGGCGACGGGTACGAAGATGGCTTTCGTACGCCACTGTCGGGCAGCATTCCAGAGTCTCTGGATAGTGCGCTCGATGGTGTCGTTCGCGCTTTCGAATATTCCCGCTCTGCTTCGCCTGCCTGTGGACAAATCGTCTACACGGCGGCCGGAACAGCGGCGGCGGGGGGCGGTCGCCCCACGACGACGGTGGCAAGTAGCGCGCAGGCCTCACCTGCGCCCATGCCACTGGCTTGCGACCTATCGGTGCGCAACGTCGGGGACGGCCGTTCCACGACCCCGGTTGTCGCGCGAGCTTCACTCGCGCTATCGACCGGGCTCGTGAATAGGGAGTTTGTAGGCGCGACAGCGGCGACCCCTTCGTCTTCCTTCCCTACTGGGATGGGAGTCGCTGTCGCGGCGTCGGCGCCTGCGTGTGCAGCGGCTGCGGCGATGGCGGCGACGGCGGCGGCGTCCACGTCTTCGGCGGCGGCAACAACTTCGTACGCGTCCACAGGTTCGTCGTCTTCTGCGGCGGGCTCGGCGACGCGGGCTACGTCTTCGGGGACATTTGTGCCCCCTGTATCGTGTGCTCCGGTATTCGCGGCCGGATCGAGGTCACGGTTCTGGGACCGGTCCCAGAGCAGTGGCGCCGATTCGGCCCCTACGTCTGGCGCGTCCACCCCAGCGCGCGCGCGCTCGCCTTTGCGCCCCACGTGGGGCGCAACCGAATCGGCCGCGTCGGCCGCGTCCGTTCTCGCGGGTGCGGAGGCCTTCCTCCGCACAGAGGGGGGGGAAAAGGGGCGCAAGGCGCGCAGGGCAACCAACGCCAAATTGGCCGCGGCTAGCCAGTGCGCCGCCCTCGTAGGGGACATCACGGCCCTCGGCCCTGGGGAGCTGCGCCTTGCGGCGAGCGCCCAGGTGGCCGAAATCCTCCATATCGCCCAGACGTCGGGCAATCTGAAGGGGGGCTACGTGCGTCGGCTGAAGGATGCCGCGAACAGAGTGTCGGACATTGTCGACACTCTGGTCACGCGGGATCCGGATGCCGAGGCATGGAAGCTCGGCAATGAGAATGCGCGTTTGCGCATGGAAGTGAACTCTTTGCGGGAGGAAAATCTCTCCTACCGCAAGGAGTTCGAAGAAATGCGCAAGGCCCTTAAGGCCTCTGCTCCGGCCGTGGAGCCGGCGCCCGCCGTCGTGGCGGCGCCGCCCCCCGTGCCCATCATGCTCGATGCCGGTGCGCCACTCTTAGACGCAAGGTTCGCCGCCATAGAGGATAGACTGGGACCCGCGCCGATCCTCCGTCCACCGCTTGCGGCCGACCGAGGCAAGGCGCCGGCGCCCAGACCGACTCCTCGCGCGTCCTTGTCGAAGGCCACCGGAGGGCCTAAACCGGCCTCGGCTGCCGCTGCAGTCCGTCGGGGTCTGGGGGAAGCTAGTACCCCGGTCCCGATGCAAGTGGTGGCGGCCCCGGCCGCCGGGGTGGCAGACTCCCCACTGCCACCGACTCCCCCCGCGAAGAAAAAACACAGGGGAGGCGCGAAGCGAACGCTTCCTTCGCCTTCGCCGCCCTTCGCTTCGGCGCCCGCCCCAGTAGTTTCGGCCTCTGGGCGACAAATGGCCCCCGCGCCCGCGCCACTAGTGGCGCCCGTCCCGTGCGCCCGTCGTGTCACCCCGTGTGTGGCACCGTCGCCGGCGCCCGTGGCGCGCGCCCGTCACGTCGCCCCGTACGTCGCGCCGCCGCCGGCGCCCGTGGCCCCCGCCCCCGCCCCCGTTCCCGAGGGGGGGGCGTGGTCCACGGTCGTAGGGCGGAAAAAGGGTAAGGGGGCGAGGGCCAACGGGCCCCCTCCCCCCCCCCCC
The DNA here is from genome assembly GCA_949752895.1 of Dendrolimus pini. Taxonomy (NCBI): domain Eukaryota; kingdom Metazoa; phylum Arthropoda; class Insecta; order Lepidoptera; family Lasiocampidae; genus Dendrolimus; species Dendrolimus pini. The sequence goes on along the minus strand of OX457147.1, from coordinate 12,004,489 downwards.
CAGGCGCAAGCTGCTGCCCCACCGACGGGATGGAGACAGCAACCGCGGAAGCAGGCCGCGAGGCCTGCCGTCGTTCTCCGCGAGCCGAAGTCGGCCGCAGTCATCATTAGACTGCTGCCGGCAGCGGCCGCGAAGGGTGTCGGCTATCGCGAGGTCTTCGCAAAGGCCTCGACGGTGGTCGACATCACCGCCATGGGCCTCCGCGAGGGGCTGAAAGTGGTGCGGACCGCCAGGGACGCGCGTCTCCTCGAGTTCCAGCCGGGACCCGAGAGCGCGGCCAAGGCGGACCGCGTCGCCGAAGCCCTGCGCGGGGCCCTAGAAGGGATGGCTGAGGTCGTCCGCCCCGTAAAGCGTGGGGAGCTTTACGTCTCAGGGCTGGACGACTCAGTCACGGTCGATGGACTTCGGGACGCGATCGCGCGCGCAGGCAACTGCCGGCGCGATGACGTGCTCACGAAGCACATCGGTGCAGGACCGGGCGGATTGGGCGCATCGTACGTGTTGTGCCCCGTCGCTGCTGCCAAGACCATCGTCGGGTTGGGCTACCTTCTGGTTGGCTTCACCTCGGCGAAGGTCGAGGCACTGGAAGCCAGACCGATACGTTGTTACAGATGTTTCAACGTCGGTCATGGCACCCAAACCTGTCCGGACACGTGCCCGGATCGGACCAACTTGTGCCTCCGCTGCGGTAAAAGCGGACACAAGATGCCGGACTGCACGGCTCGGAAACCCCACTGCGCGGCGTGCGCGGCGGGGGGACTAAACGCTGCCCACCCCACGCTGGCGAGGTTCTGCCAACCTCCCTTCGTGAGGGGCCATTTCGTCCACTCGCGGGCGAGATCACGTTTCGGTAAATCGGGAGTACAGACAATGGACACCTCCAATGCCTAGTGCGCCCGTAACAACGTTCTTTCAAGCTAACGTAAACCACTCCCCCACCGCTCAGGACTTGTGCCTGCAGGCGATGGCGGAGTGGCAAGCGAATTTAGCCGTAATAAGTGAACCTTATTACGTCCCTCCTTCTGGGAACTGGGTGGGCGATCTCGATGACATGGTGGCGGTGGTGGCCAGAGCCGGGTCCGGCACACCGCTTACATGTCTCGAAAGAGGAAAGGGCTATGCTGTGGCGGAGAGCGGGAGTATTGTCGTCATAGGCGTTTACTTTTCGCGCAACCGCCCCCTGGCGGAGTTCGAGCTTCACTTGGACGCCGTCGGGGTTGCCGTACGCAGACTGTCGCCCAAAACGATCTTCGTGATGGGCGACTTTAATGCAAAGCACCTCTCCTGGGGAATCGTACTTACGGACCCTAGGGGTCGGGCGGTCGAGGATTGGGCTCTTCAAGCCGGCCTGACCATACTGAACCAGGGGTCGGTCCAGACCTGCGTGCGCGCGCGGGGTGGATCGATCATCGACCTGTCATTCGCCACTCATGCGGCCGCCCGCAGAGTGACCGGATGGAGGGTGCTGGAGGAGGTGGAGTCGCTCTCTGATCATCGGTACATCAGATTTGAGCTCACGACCCCCTCCTCCGGTCCGAGCCCTGTTCACCGTCGCCCCCCTCTCCTCCCGCGTTGGGCCCTTACCAAGCTCGATCCGGAGCAGGCCGAGGAGCGGGCACTCTCGGAAAGCTGGGCCTACCCAGCCGACTTCGCGAATCTGGATACGCAGGCAGAGCACATGCGCGAGTGTGTCGACCGCGTCGCAAACCCTGACGAGGGTTTGCGACGCTGCGATGCCACGCGTCTCCAAGCGGCAGCCTCCGTGCAAGCAATCGGTCCACTGGTGGACCGAGGAGCTGGGCGAGATGTGAAAGGCAGTTCGCACCATCAGCCACAGGCTCAAACGCTGCGCAAACGCAGGCCAAAAGCCGCAGGCGCGCCGTCCTCCGGACTTCGTCGCGGAAAATGGACTCGTGGGCGAGTTTAGAGAGGCCAGAAAGGCCCTTTCGATTGCAATATTGCGATCGAAAGCCCGGGCTCGGGCCGAGCTCCTCGAGACGCTCGATCGGGACCCTTGGGGGCGCCCGTACCATGGGGCCCGCAACAAGTTGCGGCCTTGCACATCCACGGTCACGGAAACGCTCGAACCCGAGGTGCTCCGGTCGGTTATCGATGGGCTCTTCCCGGAACCGGGGATCTTCACTCCCCCCAGTATGGGTCCACCCATTCCCGACACCCCCACAGACGAGGAGCCTCACTCCATCTCCGAGGGGGAGCTAGACGTCGCCCTGGACCGGCTCCTGGGCAGGAAGACGGCACCGGGACCCGACGGGGTTCCAGGTCGACTCCTCTTCCTGGCTGCAAAACACCTACGCAGCCAGCTGCGGGACCTCTTCGTAGCCTGTATTCGCGCAGGTAAGTTCCCGTCGCAATGGAAAGAGGGGCGTTTGTGCCTAATTCCCAAGGGAGGTCGGCCTCCCAACGATCCGTCCGCCTTCAGGCCCATAGTGCTGCTGAACGAGGTCGCCAAGGTCTTCGAGAAGATCTTGGCGGAGCGGCTTGTGAAGCATCTAGACACTGTGGAGCCGGGGCTATCAGATAAGCAGTTCGGGTTTCGGCGGAGGCGCTCCACGATGGACGCCTTCGAGACACTGCGAGCGTTGACGGACGAAGCCGTCCAAGCGAAGGACGTCGTTCTTGCAGTGTCGCTAGACATAGCGAACGCCTTTAACAGCCTCCCTCATGAGACGATCAGGGAAGGGCTCCGCGCGCATGGAGTCCCCCCGTACCTCACGAGGCTGTTGGGCGAATACCTGCGAGATCGGCATATCCTTTGGGAGGGCGGTGAGTCCGCCAATCACGTGTTAGGTCGGCGACGTGTCGCGTGCGGCGTTCCACAGGGGTCGGTCCTCGGGCCGATCCTTTGGAACGTAGGCTATGACTGGATCCTTCGGGTGACGGTCCGGCCCGGGGTAGGGCTGATCTGCTTTGCGGACGACACCCTACTCACGGCACGCGCCGCGTCCTTTGCGGAATCCGTGGACGTCGCCAACGACGGGTTGGCGATCGTCATAGATCGAATAGCTAGGCTGGGCTTGAAGGTCTCCCCCGCGAAAACGGAGGCCGTCATGTTCCATAGGAAATTCCGGAATCCTCCCCCGGACTTGTCCGTTACAGTTCAGGGGGTGGCGATTAGAGTAGGGCCCACGATGAAATATCTTGGGCTAGTTCTCGACGGGAAATGGCTGTTCAAAGCGCACTTTGAGCAGCTAGTTCCCAAACTTGTGAATTCCGCGGGCGCACTCTCCAGGCTTCTTCCTAACGTGGGGGGGCCGGGGGGTGCGACGCGGAAGCTTTATTCCGGCATCCTGAGGAGTATGGCACTCTACGGTGCGCCCGTCTGGTCCGATGCGCTTCACCGCCACAACCGAACCCTGCTGCACCGCGCGCAGCGGGTTCTGGCCGTGAGGACCATACGGGGGTACCGCACAGTGTCGTGGTCGGCGGCGACTCTCTTGGCAGGCGAGCTGCCCTGGCATCTCTAGGCAGACGTCCTGTCCAGAGTTCGTCGCACCCGGCAGGATGCCCTAGCTAGAGGACTGACCTTCTGTCAAGTCGAATTAGAGACGGTCAGGAAACGGGAAACCGCTTGCTGCCTCGTCGCCTGGTCTCGTGACCTCGAACACCCTGTGGCCGGCGGCTATACGGTGGATGCAATCAGGCCGCAGCTGGAGAGATGGGTGACCTGCACCAGCGGAACCCTGACCTTCAGGACGACTCAGATACTGACCGGACACGGTTGTTTCGATCAGTATCTGTTTCGCATTGTGGGCTGCTTGCCTTCCCCGGACTGCCGCCAATGCGGCGCACCCGATACGGCGTTACACACGCTTGTTGAGTGCGCTGCATGGACGCCTCAGCGTTTCGAGCTCGAGACACACGTAGGAGCCGTCCGATCGCTTGGCGACTTGGTAACGGCCATGTTGCACAGCGACGACCGCTGGGAGTCTGCGGTTACTTTCTGTGAGGCAGTAATGTCTCTCAAAGAGGCCGCAGAAAGGGACAGGGAGCGAAGTCCTGCAGCGCGGGCTAATGTCTCCACCCGAGGTCGCCGGCCTTCAGGTGGCACCCGGAGAGGCAGGTACGCGCATTACTTCCCTCCCTGAGTTAGCTTCCGGTACGAGGGGCCCCTTGCTACTAGGCAACGCAAGGGATACCATCTGCCCCCGTTTCGAAGTGGGGTGTGTTCTCCCAGGGCACACTCCAGGCACTTTTTTGCGCTGGATCGACTGTTGCGTAACTATGTTCTATATCTCAGTCTTTCCTTCACAACAAAAGCGCAGGGTCGACGGGAGGAGGGGGTTTTTAGTGGGTATTGAGGTTGCTCGCCCGTGCGGCATCGCTCTGAGTCTTCCACACTCCTCAGTGTCAAGCCATCGCGGACGAAGCGCAAACAAAGCATACTATTGCTAGCGTTATCACCTCCGGTGGATGCGCGCCGTTTCCTAGTGACGGCCCTGAGAGTGCGTAAATCGGTTAGCATTTTCCCTCGCCTCAAAAAAAAAAAAAAAAGGGGTGCCTGGTGAAAGTGTTGCATTTCCCATGGGCTTTTACTTCGCACGCATCCCGCTCTCAAACGTAACATATAGTGACGGATTTTGCGCGTGTTATTGAATCGTTCAGTTTGTAATGGTTGCGTCCAGTTATATTTGTACCTGTGTTATACGTGTTTGTATAGGTCTAATAAATTCTATAGTATTTCCAACGGCATTTTGATTCGAGTCCTGTATCTCGTAACAATATGTTTAAATTAAAAATGCATTCATTAAAGTGTACCTAACCTAACTAAATCATAATTTGCAGTAAAGTTAGTATTTATAAAAACGATTAAATATTTTTTTATATGCAATAATATTTTTTTGTATTTTATAATATTATATTATAATAATAGTTTTTACTTTATATAACAGGGGTATGAACGTAATAATATACTTTTATTATTGGATACCTATCTGAAAGATCGCAATCGACTATAACACTCGCGCTTGCACCTACAGCGGGCTTTCAATGTGTTTGGCAAGAAGTAAAAACCATAAAAACTGTCCGGCTATATATATTTTTTATAGGTATCCAAGTAATATATATAAAATTTAGCTTTTATACTATAACGAAAGTATAATTATAATGTATTAAAGTTTAGGGGTGTCTGGCAGGGGGTAGCAACTGCCATAAGTGTCTGGAAATGAATGATTTCTAAAGTTATCCCGAAGAAAATAAAAAAATAATTATTATACTTTAACGAATTTAAGGTACTATTTTATATACCTTTACTCCCTGCTCAAGTAACCACAACCCAAACTCTATAGTCGCCGGTCGTTCTTACTTATACAGAGGACATGCACAGAAAATCTTTCAGCTTTTATAAATTGACGAAGGTCTGTTCGTCGTGGGCTCTTAAGCTATAATAGCAATTGGGCTCCAGTCTAGCACACTATGGCATTACGGTATGAAAACACACGCCTATATAAAGACTTATTAAGAAAATAATTTATAACTGGCTGAAATCAGTCAAAGACAACAACAAAGAGCGTTCACTTTGACATTGTTAAAAAAAAAATAAGCAATGGCGTGGATTATTTTATAAATTGAAAACATTTTATTCTTAGAATTTTTAGAGAGATTTTCTTTTAATTGTCGTCGTTTGTGATATGGGCAGCGATGAAGATAACATTAACGCTTCCCTCGCTCACATCGTGCTGTGCTGCGTTGCAGGGCGCGGCATTAGTCGCATGCAGGACAAGAGTTTCACCCACCCAGGAATGCATGCTAACTTCTTCATCCATGGCGTACTGGGATTCTTACACTACCAGAGTTAGTATACCACGATATTTTGTAGTGTAACAGAGGACGTATCTCAGAATTGTGGAATATAGGAGTAAAAAGACATATTGAAAACAGAAAATCTTTTATTCATAATAATAATAATAATTTTTAGGGGACTATACAGTGAAGGGCGAGTCACCGTCTGCCCATATTATGCATGTTTCCCGAACATTGCGACGGGTAGACGCCATAGTCCCCATAGTCCCAGATCCCTAGTGTCATTAGTAGTTTATCCTAATAGCCCGGTACCTCTTGTTCTCATTTTCTACATTAGTCCTACACTGACCGGGGCTTGTCCTTGGGTACATTTTAATATGCTGTAGACAGGGACAAACGCCGGTCAGTGTCACGCCACATTTACATTAAATTTGTCAAGGGGCCTCTAGCCTTCCCATGGCTCCACGCAAGCCCTTCAAAAGTCCGGGCCATTTTTATAGCGCGTGGTCTCTAGAGACACACAAATAATAATAAAAGCCCGTATTCGTCCCACTGCTGGGCTCAGGACTTCCATTTATAGGGGGAACGGACATTAAGAACCACGCTTGTCCAAAGCGGTTTTTTATTTAATTAAGCACCTGTCTTTTCTTACTTTGAAACTGGCAAAATCAATGCCGGAGGCGTTGAATGCATAAATTTAAAGAAGACAAATGCACAGTTGATAAGTTATGAAACTGGACGAGTATTCTGTCTTCTCCATTTTCTGGGGAGGCCAGAGTGCTCGTTCAGTTATTATATCAGTGTACTTAGTTTAAGGAATTAGAATAAAATGTAATATTGGACGGGGTGACATTATTACAAAGTGACAAAACCCTATTTAATTTGTAATAAAGAATTTTAAAAAAAAGTTTTTGAAACTGGATCAGAAAGTGTTGTTTGCTTCATAAATCCGGATAATCCGCCTAAATACAACCGTAGTCAGCCAACAAATACCCGTTCCAAAAAAGTTACTAATTGGAAAAAGTTGAACCACAGCGTCCACGGCGAAAATAGTTTTCTTTTTATCTGTACGCATCGGCTCGATAAACCTCAAGGACGTGTTCGGAATATGAAAATGATAGCGTTATTTCGCCGTGGAGCTCATTTGTCCGTATCAGCTGTTCCGTTTAGGATTTGTTATGGAACATCCGTTTGAATATTTTTAAGATAGATAGATGACCTATTATCTATGGAAGAGAAAGAAGAATATACATACTAATGACAATAAAAAGTAAAAAGTTTAACTCTGGATAGCTCATGACTAGAGGTGCCCGGAATATTGAAACTCTTTAAAGTTTATTTTCAATATTTAACTAGTTAGATACATAGTAACTACCTACATACAAGTTCTACCGCGTTCCAACTAAATTCAGCTATATAATATGCAAATCTGGCAAATGATAAGATGATCTTGATAAGTTTTCTACCATAAATACTGCCAACGTGCTGCGCTCTCTAAACGAAGACTGGATCCTGGCTATTTACGCCGGAATACTACTTAAGGTTGTTATGAGAGCATACTCATGCGATGGGCCAGGTAGACATCCTGACGGCCAAACTCTACCACCTCCTAGCTGTGGGTTGTTTAATCGCCTTTTACGACAGGCCGTCGGGTCGCAGGATATTGTATTCTTGTTCCTGCACAGATGGAATTAATATTTATGAAATTAACTTGGTTTCAGGCGGAAGGTTCAACAACGATTTTAAGCCAGCCTACATCATCAGCTATAAAGCATCGCGTTATTTAGCCCTGCCATGTCTAATGGCAGACCTTTACCGCGAGAACCAAACTTTAAGTGTCATCCATCTTTTATCCGGGTTGATTCCATTCACCCTATCATTGGCTGGAGATGACAATGTACATTTAGCAAATCTGATGATCGCAGCTAACATTATCTCTCTATGTCATTATTCTTTGGAGAATAATAAAGAATGGGGCTGGTACACTGCTGCTGCAGGAGTCTTCGCGTATTTCATAGCTGGTCAGCAAAGCCAGTTTAAGATGATGTATCCTCTAGGATTAGCGTTAATGGAATACTGCGCTTATAGAGTCTTTCATGTTCATTTCGATGCCACCGACCCAGCACAAAGAAGATGATAGCACAAACTGTTATGTATACATTACACACAAGAAGAATTATGTACAGGTTTAGAATAAAACAGAGATAAAAAATATATTTATTTAAACTTTTGTGTCTAATGATCTTATTATGATGTAGGTAGATATCATGAAAAACATATTATGGTATTTATGGTTTAGATATTAAGGTGCGTCACAGTCAGTGTTCAATTACATCAATTAATGAGCGGAGTGTCAAATGTCAAAACAATATATTTTTTTTTAATGGAGTGGCTTGTATACGAAAGTCTTTGAGCAGTACATCCTCCTCGTTCTGACTTGCGGGGCCGAGACGTGGTCACTGGCGGCAGGATTGGTCTATAAGTTCCAAGTCGCTTAACAGGCTATGGAGCGAGCTACGCAGAGTGTTTCTCTTATGGATAGAATTAGAAATGAGGAAATCCGTAAGAGAACCAATGTAACCGACATAGCTTGCAAAATTAGAAATTTGAAGTGGCAATTGGCCGGTCACGTTAGCCGCAGGTCTGATGGCCGATAGAGCAGACGAGTCACTGTCAGTAGTTGGAAACCTTCTAGCCCGATGGACTGACGACCTGCGCAAGGTCGCCGGTAGTCGCTGGATGAGGAAGTTGGAGGACAGGGATGAGTGGCGCGGACTTGTCAGGGACAATGTCCAACTGTGGGCTGCGATTGCCTGACGACGAGGTGTGACTTCAGCTGTGCTAGTGTTAAAGATTTACGGTCTCTTAGTAAGGCTCTTAAATAAACCTTAACAAACTTACTCTAACTCAGTATGAATAAGACCGTAAAACTGTGACCGAATGCATCTTATTATTATAGGTAATTCGGTAGTTGACAGTATGAAAAATATAGACTGATTTTAATATATATCGTACATTACGATCTAAATATGACAAAATAAATTGTTTTTACTAAAATATTAAATATTAATTGATATTTTTGAGAAATAAAATTGTTATATTGCAGCCATTAGCCACGTGACAATGAACGTGGATCAGAGCGCGTGACGTCATAGTGTGCAAAACACAAGAAGTTATCCATGACTTCTCAGATAACACTTCAATTTCAATGAAACAGATGTTTGTTTGCACACTGTGACGTCATGCGAGACGCCATGACAGCTTGACGCGTTTTTGTGACGAAATGTCAAAATATTTATAAAATTGCTAAATTAAATACAGTGTGTCTATTAAGTCGTGACGTTAATGTTTGAGGAACTTAAAATAATCATGTGTCTGGCAACACCAAACATCAGTACATCTGTTGTCATCGAGTTTGAGTTGCAGAAAAGTTTTCCTTTTATATTATTTATTGTTATTATTAAACTACAATAAATTAAGACAAAACTACGCAGAAAGGTTGAAAAATGAGTAAAGTAAATAAGAGTGGGACGCGGGAAGTGATTTTCAAAGTTTTCCAGCGATGTTTAGCGGAGTACGAAGCTGGACGAATTTTGTGTGATTTGGACGATATTTATGGGCGAACAGCATTTATGACTGGTATGTAATCGTGTTATTGTTTGTTTTTAATCTGCCTGAAGTTAAAATTTACTGAAATTACGGTTTTGAGAGCGAAAAAAGGCATTGTTTACATTGCAGATTTTTAGGTTAGATTGACATTCTAAGTAGGTCATAATTAAAGTACGACCAATATTTTTTGATACATAGGGATGATACAACTCAGTCCATTCAGTTTTTCTACCAATTCTGAATTTGAATTAATTGCTTCATGACAATAAATTATTATTCCATTCGTTTATGTACATTCCTTTTTACTACTTATGTTGTTTATTCTATTTTTACTTCTTTTTTCAGGAAAATCGGTGAGTACCGTTAAGCGTATAGTCAACGAAGGTCTTAGAAATGATGGAAAGTTTGAAACTCCCGGGAGACACAGGAAAGGCCGGCCAAAGAAAGAAATGGATGATTTTAATATTTGTGCACTGCGGAAAAAAATCCAGTTCTTTTACACAGTGAAAAAGAGATAATATTTTTTGTCTTTAGTTGCATGTTTTTGTGTGTATGTCTAAAAAGGCAACATTTAGCATAGCAAATTTATTGAATGGTACCGTGAGATGCACAATCAATGGAACCTTTTGATATTTCAGGTACTGACGCTCAGAAAATTGCAGGTGATCGCCAGAACTAACCTGGACTTTGATTGTAGTCTTGAAGTTATAATAATAGAACCTAGCCCCATCTATGCCATTGAAGAACTTTTAGGAGAATATGATCACACAGTGGTACGGCTTCCGCCGTATCACTGTGATTTAAACCCTATTGAGCTTATTTGGGCTAACCTGAAACAAAAAGTAGCAGCACGAAATGTTAGGTCATGTGACGTGAAGCAGCTTACTGAAGAGGCCTTCAACAGCATCACACCTGAGATATGGAAAAACTGCTATCATCACGTCGAGACGCTGGAAAAAGAGTACTACGAGCGAGGACAACGCCTGTATCAAGACACAGACGAATTGATTATTCGCATAGGCGATGATAGCAACAATGATGATAGCAGCTGCTGTAGTGATGACAGCGCTGCTGATGAAAGTGGCAATAAAATATTCCTTGATATTGAATATTTGGAATCTGATGATGAGTCAGATGAGAGAGAGTGATTAATTATTTTTTAACTATAATAATTTTATTTTGGTTCTGTGAAAAAATATGTGTATGTATAACTAATGTCTTATTTATTTACTCATTTTACTTCGACGGACGTGCTTTTAGCAGGGATGGAAGGTACACCGCTGACATAGAAAGAAGAGTAAATTTGGGGAATAGTGTGAATGGAGCGTTAGGTAAACTTCTAGGCGCTAAGAACCTCAGCCAGAAAGCCCAGCTAGCCATACACAACGCGGTGCTGGTACCTACGCTCACGTATGGAAGCGAGAGTTGGGTATGAAACAGAGAGCATGAAAGTAGAGTAAACGCAGTCGAGATGCGAGCACTGCGCAAAATCTGCGGAGTGACGCTCGCGGACCGCGTTCGTAATACCGAAGTAAGAAAGAGAGTTGGTCTGAAAGAGAGTGTTGGGGTGAAGGTAAGGAAAGGAATGCTCCGGTGGTTCGGGCATGTGGAAAGAATATATGATGAAAGAATGATTAAACAGATATACAATGCAAAAGTGGATGGATGCAGAAGTCGCGGAAGGCCACGACACACCTTCCATGATCAAATTGATCGTGTATTAGCAGAAGGTGATGTCAGGAGCCTTAAGAACAGACGAGCGTGCATGACAAGAGCTATGAATGTCAAAGAAGCAAGCGAGGTGTGTAAGAATAAGCCTGTATGGCGCTCTGTTGTTCGTGCCTACCCCGCAAGGAACCTGGCGTGAAGTTATGTATGTATGTATGTACTTCGACGGACTCCCTAGGCCTTTGTCCCAACTACGTTGGGGTCGGCATTCAATCTAACCAGATTCGGCCAAACATCAGTATCTTACACGAAGCGACTGCCTTCAGGCCTCCACAACCCAGAACGAGGCTATACGATTTTCAATGGTTAGACCAAACGTCAGAGATTTTTGGCTACTGGGACTCTGACTACCAGTAAGTTACGGGTAGGTTACTTTGACAATCGTTACGGGTCGTAACGATTGTCAAAGATGTTCCAAATGACAATCGGGACCGATGGCTTAACGTGCTCTCCGAAGCACGGAGGAAACTCAAGATGTTAAGGCCACCCATCCCAGTCCAACCACGGCAAGCGTTGCTTAACCTTGATAACGACGGATCTTTCTGGCCGTAATTAATTAATATTATTATTACCTCATATATATTATATTACTTAAATGAACTATTAGTATCAAAATTGTTTTGTCACACTATAAAGAGTTGCTACATGCACGACAGCAGCGCCATCATTTATTTTCACGATTTAATAGACAGACTGTATGTTAATGTTGTTTTTTTGCTGAAATATTAATATTTTGCCTAAAATAGACCATAAGGCTCAAAATAAACCTGTTTCTCAAAAATTTTCAACTACCGTATTGTATATACATACGTTATCTGTTAACATTTAACGTCATTGGCAATGTATCTCAAACAACGCATTAACGGTGAAACGGCCTATATTTGTAACAGTATCGCAAATGAAGACGTATATTGTACAATTTTTCGCATTTGTTTTACTATATTATGCTTTGTATCGTCGTGGTTGGATTTAATATTTTCTTTAGATTTGCGAACATCATTCTTATTCAAAGAAAGCAAGACATTTCTTTTCTTACCACTATTTGAACAGCCAACTTCCTTGATATCTCAAACAGTGCCATCTATTGTCAAATATTAGCAACATTTTATTTTTTAAATATGACTGTATAGTTCATTTATCTAAACTATTGTTAAATATTCAAACTTGAAAAAAATCTTCAATAAAATAATAGACATTAGGCGAAAACTGAACTTGTGTAACAAAATACTTAATCAAATTTTCTTTGATATCAAACGATGGAACCCCTGTGACAGCTCGACAAGAAACACCAATAAATAATTGATATTTCCCATATAAACAATTCGTAATTAAAACACAATGAACACAATGAATGATAAAAATATTGTTCAGTTTGAATCAATTTAATATGATGAAATTGCAAATCTAATTTCACTTTTGAGTTCCCGCTTTCTAAAGTACTTATAAAATAAATATTAAAACATTATTTATAATTAAACTTTTAACAAAAATATTATTTAAACAAAAAGTTCTTTACTAAATATCAACGTTATGTCTAATAACTATAAAATATATAAAAATATGTAATAAAGCAGTATAGTAAATCTAGGTAGAATTAAAACAAATGCCTTTGTCTATCGAAATCCTGATTCCTGAACGAAATTGTAATTAAAAAAAAAACTATTGCTGCCATTTTGCTGCTTTGGAGTATTGTCGTATTCGTTTTTCAGAAATAAAAGCAGAAATATAACCGAATATCGTTTATAAAATTGTAAATTAGTGCTAAATTGAGAAAATCAAAGCAGCAGGTAAGTAAAAATGGCAGCCAGCGACTCTGGTACGGATGAGTCACTTTACCCAATCGCGGTTCTTATTGACGAGCTGAAAAACGAAGATGTTCAGCTACGTTTAAACTCGATCAAGAAGCTTTCCACCATCGCTTTGGCCTTGGGTGTAGAAAGGACCAGGACGGAACTCATCCCCTTTTTGACGGACACAATATACGACGAAGATGAAGTACTTTTGGCACTCGCTGAACAGCTTGGTTAGTAACGATTTTGTACATTTTATTATTACTAAATCTTTAAAAGTAGGTATTCGTTCGATTAATGAATCGAATAGTCCGTATGAATTATTTTTGTATCATATATATTAATTTACTGTGCAATGGACCTGGATTACATTCACTACACCAAATTTTAAACAAAAAAAAGATCATTACTATAATATTTATGGTATTCAAAACTTTGGTACTTTTTAAAAGGGCTGTGTGACACTTTCCAAGTGTCACTTAAAACAAAATATGTGTTGCACTTTACCCCATACATCTATCTGCTTGATCCTTTAAAGGACTCACGAGTATTGAATGTTCAGCTTTGACAAGAATAAGATAAGAACTTCCCCTTCCCCTTGGATCTTAGAAGCGAGCGGACGTGTGTTTTAGATCTCTTTATTTCTAAATATAAATTCATTTTTAAATTAAAACGCCAAAAAAAGTTGAGCTGCATTCAGCTGTGTTTTTAACCCGAACAGAGCTCAAGTTATAGTGGATACATGTGTATTGTTCTGTGAACTAACTACATAAACTTTGAACTTGGAACATAATTAAGATGTCTCGGATTCCAAGATCACCTCCTGGCCAAGGACTACAACACACCTCATCTGATTCAGACGTAGCAAAACTGACTTCTAATGCTTCTGCTTCGTCATTTGTATCTCAAAGGCAAAAACGTCAATGCGAGACAAGTGAAGAAAAACTATTTGAATTTAAGGATGAAATAAAAAATATGCTGGAAGAATGGAAAATCTCACAAAATTCTTTACTACACAAACTAGTATCCAAAATCGCTGAAATAAAACAACAAAACATCCAGATTAAGAAATCAAATAGAGAGATAGAAAAGGCTCTAGAATTTATAAATTTGCAATACGAGGACATGAAAACTAAGATCGCTGACTTAGAAGGAGAACATAAGGATCATTTACTGTATATTTCTACATTAGAATCGCAAGTAGAATATTTAGAAAGACTCAAAAGCTTCTGTAATAGAAATTAGAAACATGCCCATCATAAACCAACCGGAAACGAAAGTCGACTTATGCAATATAGTACAAAATACATCTAAGGCTTTAAACGTGATAATTCCTCAAGCAGCTATCCGTGATGTTTACCGTCTAAATGGCAAATACGGGAAAGGTACAATAGTGGCTGATCTTAACTCGACTATCTTAAAACAAGAAGTGATCCAAGGGGTAAAAAATTATAAAAAAAAATATCCTACCCAATGCCTTACCTCTACCGCTGTTGGATACATTTTACATTTCCAAGTCTTTTTATGTCCATTCTTTAACAAATCTACAAAAATTACAGTACAATATTTTTTCTATATAAACCTTTGTACTATGTGTCTAATTATGTTTATATCAACAATTGTTCATCAAAGTGGGGAGTGTAATAATTTTTTCTTCAAAATAATTCACATATATTGTATTAATAAAGTACCAATATTTCTACTTATCAATAAAACATTTCAAACTCTTATGCCCGCTTGCATAACGATCATCTTTAAATGAAATTAGTTAATTTTATTTAACTCTCTAAACGTGTTTAAAACTAAATGCATTTATGTTGTCTTGCACAAGGCACTCTCCCATGTCATTTAGTAAAATGTATTTATGTCATCGGTAAAACAGCCAGATGTGTTCCGTTTCACGCTCGCGGTCCATTTTATCGAACAAACACAAGAAATTTAGCTTTAATGTTAATTATTTCTTGCGTAACAAGGATTTTAGTTGGCCACTTTACTTCGGAATTTTTGGCCACAACCTGAAGAATGATCTTTTGCTGTGCGGTTTTATTTTCTATTTTATGGGTATTTAGCATAAATAATTACATAAATAAAATACGAGTGACAATCTGCAATTAACTTTTTAGTAACTTATAATTTCATAAAGAATAATAAACATTAATTTATGAAAAGAGTTGTTGAAATGATGTTTAATGCAGATTTCCCTTCCCATCTCATGTTCAGGGTCCTTTTTATAATCAAAGAATTTGAGACAAAGATCATAAGTCTTCGCTGCATACATTATATAGGCGTTCTTGTTCTAGAATCTCATCCGACATGTTTGTCTTCATCAGAGTTAAAATTATTGTAACTTAGAAATTATTGTAACTTTATATCATATTTTGCTATAGCAACTGGATCATCAGATGCTGCAGGCTCATCAGGCTTTTGAAGTTTTCCTTGCAAAATTTCTTCAGCGCCGGTTGCCCTGCACGCTGTCTCAATATGATACCGCCAAGGCTTATAATTTTTACCATCTAGGTGCATTATTTTTACCTTGAAGCCTCTGCGATCGCCTTATCTATTGTGAATGTCAGGCCGAGTACAATGCTAGAACATTGTATTTATTCTTTCCTAGTTAAAATATATTTACTGGATCCAATTTCTTAACTTTATTACTCTGCTACCATGTTAGTTTGTATGAATAATGGGTATTTAGAATTGAGATAAATAATTAAAGCAAATAATATATGAGTGACAATCTGTAATTGACTTTTTATAAGTGACAACTTCATAAAGACATCCGAGTGACAATGTTTAAACGTGTTTAAGGCGTTAAATAGCCATTTTTGGATGATTAAATTTGACAGTTCTGTAAACGTATTTACCGGTCAATTTACCGTTGTGCAAGACGTTTATCGTATTTAAGGTTGGTAAATACGTTTAGTGTTTCTTAAATAAAACTAAGGAATGTCATGCAAGCCGCCCTTAGACTAAAGTCCCATAATTTTTGCATTAAAATTCGATTTAACAAATAACGAAAACATCATAAAAAAGCTGGATTTACTGCAACGTGGTGTATCGTTTTTGACTCAACCAGAGTTTTGTAAAGGCATAATTCAAGAACAAAAATCTTTTAATCACTCAATAAAAATTTTAACTCAAAATATTAGGAGTATAAATAAGAACTTTGACGAGTTCGAAATACTTTTGAATAGGCTAGATCTTCAATGTGAGATATATATACTAACTGAAACTTGGAATAACAAGATAAACAACTATCCATCGTTACAAAATTTTGATACTTACTACACAAAAAATTACTATAATCAAAATGATGGTGTTGTGTCTTACATAAAGCAAGGACTTGATTGCATAGACATTAGCAAACAACGGACTGTCGTTATTTGCATCTACCGTCCACCTTCAAATAGAAATATAGACAACTTTTTACAAACACTAGATTCTGCGTTAACAAATTTTCGAAACTATAATAACGTCATAATTATGGGAGACTTAAATATTGATATTAAAGGAAACAATACTGATAATAATTCTACTGAATATTTAAACATTCTGGCCAGACATGGCCTTTTACCAGGACACGAATTCCCTACAAGGAGTAATAACTGCCTAGATCATGCAATGGTTAAATGTAAATTACCTACCACCACAATTGTACTAGAGGCACCCTTAACAGACCACTCTGCTGTTCTTGCCGTGGTAAGTTCAACCTGCTCTGAAAGTATTTCTAAGAACACACATAATTGCAGCATTAATTATAACGCTATTATTGAGGAACTCAATACGAAATCATTTGAAGATATTTTGAAATCGGATAATGCGAACTGGTGTGCCGAGAAGCTAGTTGAAGTCTTGAAAACGTCTATTTTAAATAATACCCATACGTTTTCTTCATCAAAACGATCTCAATGCATTAAACCCTGGATGAGTCCCGGACTCATACGTTGTATAAGGCACCGCGATCGTCTTCATCTAAAATGCAAAAAAGATCCCTCAAACGCGACTCTAAATATAATTTACACAAGAGCTTACGAGAAGAGTGAATTAAAAAAATACATTAATAACCCAAAAATGAAATGGAAAGTTATTGACATGTTAACAAACAGAAAGACTAATAAAAAATCATCTCCATCTGATTTGCTCAATATTGAGTCATCTCCTGATAAGTCATTACAAAAAATTAACGATTATTTTGTTAACATAGCCAGTAGTTTAGCAGAAAAAAATAACCATAAAAGAAAATCAAAATAACCAAGACAAGACAAGAGTACCACCACTTGAATCTATTGTCATGATTGGTACAACAGAATTAGAAACTGAATCTGTATTAATGAGTTTAAAAACGGAAAGTGCAGCAGGTATAGATTGCATTCCTACTAAATTCCTGAAGATGGCCAAAAGTATAATTTTACCACCTTTGACCCAGATAGCAAATTTATGCCTAGAGAATGGTGTGTTTCCTGAAGCTTTCAAAAAGTCGATTATACATCCAATACATAAATCAGGGAGCCGGGATTGTGTTACTAATTATCGTCCAATTTCTGTGTTACCAGCCCTGTCTAAAGTTATTGAAAAAATTATCAACAAAAGACTCTTGAGCTACCTAGAAACCAAAAATCTCCTTTCTAATAATCAGTAAGGTTTTAGAGCAGGTAAATCAACATCGCATGCGGTATCTGATCTTACAGATTTTGTAGCTAAACATGTCGACGCAAAGAATAAATGTGTAGGTGTTTTCTTGGACTTAGCCAAAGCATTCGATACAGTATCCATTCCTATCTTGATAAAAAAATTAGAAAACATTGGCATTAGAGGTATTCCACTCAAACTTTTTAAGGAATATTTAACTGACAGGACTCAAAAGGTTACCATTGGCGACTAATCTAGTAAAGAAGCACAGATTACTTTTGGTGTGCCTCAGGGAAGTGTGCTTGGCCCTACACTCTTTTTTGATTTACATAAATAATCTCTGTGAACTTAAATTAGATCAGTGTAGATTTTTCACATTTGCTGATGACACAGCACTGATTTTTTATGGTAAGTCGTGGCATGACGTAAAAACACTAGCTGATGCAGGTTTACGAAAAGCAGCGCAGTGGCTCGCTCAAAACCAACTTACATTAAATATTTCGAAAACTAATTATATTCTTTTCACAAATTCTGACCGAACCTTGCCGCAAAACGACAATTTTGAGATTAAGCTAAACGACTGTAACAATATACCGATAAATAATTGTAGATGCTTTCAACTCACTAAAACTAACGTTATTAAATATCTAGGTGTTTTGTTAGACGATAAACTCACATGTTGCCAACAGATAAGTAAACTAACAGAACATACAAGAAAGTTAATATATATATATTCAAAAAACTATGGAATGGCAGCGACTACAGTTTGTTAAAAACAGTATATTTTTCACTAGCACAATCTATTTTGAGTTATTGTATTATGACTTGGGGAGGTGCGCGAAAAAGTCACCTAATAAAACTAGAAAGAGCACAACGAATTTTACTTAAAATGATAAAACACAAACCATTTCGGTATCCTACTTTTGAATTATACAAAGATTGCGATGTTCTAACGGTTAGGCAATTATTTGTTCTTCAAACTATAATATCTCAACATCAAAAAATAGTGTACGTAGATAAATCTGAAGAGTCTATTACTAGACGAAAAGATATGGTGTGCCCATCTGTTTCTTATAGAACTTTCTTCATAAACAAATTCCAATGTTATCTTGCGCCTATGTTGTATAATAAATTAAACAAAATACTCGACCTTTATTCTCTAAACAGGCATAACTGCAAATGTAAAGTTACTAAGTGGTTAAAAACTCAAAACTATGATGAAATAGAATATCTTTTTACAGTTCTTAAATAACAGTGTTAATTAAAAATATAAAATACAGCTCCAAACGTTAACACGTTACCAAAATAAACAACACTAAGTCAAATACAATATATATACATATATAACATCTAACTTAAAAAACATAAAATAAAAAATCTAAATATAAATTTACGAAACCAAAAATTAATTTAAAATAACTAAATGTTTATTGATATAAAAGTAAATGCTAATTAATATAATTTTAATGTGATACATTAACATTATAACAAATATAAAGCCCAAAAACTAAACTGAAACTACTCTTTGGCTACAAATAAATTAATTAAAATCGTAAATGTTCCTAAGTCCCAAGTATGCAGTGTTTTCGTTCTATTGACAATTATTATTATAGACATAATATGTACTTCTCACTCCCTTCAAAATAATTTCGATCTACCTTTTAAATTATTATCTTTCTAATTCTTTGTTTCTGATTACTTACCTTACTTACTAAAATCGTTACACACTCACGTCGTAGTTCTTAAGTCGCTGGAAGGAACTAACACCTAAGAGACAGACTTGGCCTAGTTTAGGTGTTAGTACCCAAACACTCTTAAATTTTAAGACAACATGTAAATTTAATTTTGATGTCAATAAATATATATTATTATTATTATTACTTCTCTGAAGTAAGAGTGTTTATCACTATAGTCTACAGTAGCAACATGATACGAGGCAGGCATGCAATCTGCATGATGTTTTGTTGCACTGTACACTACTGTTTCGTCTGTTGAGTAACTATGTTCTACATCTCAGACTTTCCAACACAAACAAAGCGCAGGGTCGACAGGGAGGAGGGGGTTTTTAGTGGGTATTGAGGTTGCTCGCCCGTGCGGCATCACTCTGAGTCTTCCACACTCCTCTGTGTCACGCCATCGCGGACGGAGCGCAATCAAAGCATACTATTGCTAGCGTTATCGCCCCCGATGGATGCGTGCCGTTTCCTAGTGACGGCCCAGAGAGTGCGTAAATCGGTCAGCATTTTCCCTCGCCTCAAAAAAAAAAACTACACTACTGTTAGAAAGTCAGAATGAAAAGAAGGTAGAATTAATAATAAGATTTGCATAGTATTTAAAAAAATATATAATTTAAAGAAAAACGTAAATCACTTGAAATTAAATAAATATGTATAATTTGTAAATTAAACAATTGGTGAACATTAATATTATTTATAACACACAAAATTAATTACAAAAAAGAACAGCAGGTCTAGCAGACAAAGCAGTAAGATGCGTGTAGTCACTGCACAGACCAGTCCTTGCGTTGCTTGACCAGTTTGCAATGCTTGTGATTTGCCACACACAGATTTAATATGAAGTTCTTCTTTTATGACATTTGATATCTTATCCGTGCAGGAACGGAGAATGAATACAATTCCCTGCGGCCTGGTCTAAAGTATGTCGTCATAACAACCTTGAGTTGTGTTCCGGCATTGGTGACCAGGTTCCAATGTCCCTTAAGAGAGCAGCAGCGCATTTGTAGCACCTTTGGTGTTGCAAATGTCCATAGGCGATTGTAACCGCTTTCCATCAAGGAGGCCGTCTGCCTGTCTGCTGAACTCCTGCAATAAAAAAAAATTATGTCATAATTAGGAGAGGACACATTGAATGTAATAGAAATCTAAAGCTAAGATGGTGACAGAACTGAATAATTGTATCAATATTATAATTACAGGGAATTTCATCAATCTTGTCGGTGGAGGGGAATATGCCCACTGCCTTCTACCTCCCTTGGAGTCCCTTGCAACTGTCGAAGAGACAGTAGTCCGTGACAAGGCAGTGGCGTCACTCCGTGCAGTTGCTGCTCACCATACTCCTCAAGCTTTGGAGCAGCACTTCGTATCACTAGTTCAGCGTCTGGCTGGTGGTGATTGGTTCACTTCAAGAGCGTCTGCCTGTGGACTCTTCAGGTTAGTCTTTTTTTTATTTATTATGTATAATTTGAATGTTTCTTTTTCTTTGCTTTTCTTCTTGTCATTATAGTATCTCAATTACATACATTCTCACCTGTATAGATTTGGCAAAAATAGAATACAATGTCACATTTTAATGGTTGCTGTCCCTCTCTCACTTGGTACTAGAAATGGAGACATTAGATGTAATAACTTACACTACCTCATATTTATTAATTACACATAAACCGCAGACTTAGCATCTTCGTCAAACCATTTCAGGTTTTAGGATGTGGATATATAAAAATTATGTATGGTTTTGTTTGAGTAAATAAATTAAAACAATTATAATGTTATAACAGGTAATATTTTCCATTTAATTTGATTTTATATTAAATACACACAGTTTTTATACAGATGTTTAAATTAATAAAATCTTATAATAATATTTAAAGCTAAAGAGTTTGTTTGTTTAAATGCGCTAATCGCAGGAACTGGTCTGATTTGAGAAATTCTTTCAATGTTAGACAGCCCATCTATTGAGGAAGGATATACTCTATATATAATCACATCACACTGAGTCCAATAGGAGCGGAGCATGAATGTTTCAATATCGGGTTTTTTTTTACTTTTTTTAATAATTCCACGCGGGCAGAAGCTAGTCTTTTTTTTTCAATATCGGGGTTTTTTTTTACTTTTTTTAATAATTCCACGCGGGCAGAATAGTCTTTTTTTTCAATATCGGGTTTTTTTTTACTTTTTTTAATAATTCCACGCGGGCAGAAGCTAGTCTTTTTTTTTCAATATCGGGGTTTTTTTTTACTTTTTTTAATAATTCCACGCGGGCAGAATATTCTTTTTTTTCAATATCGGTTTTTTTTTTACTTTTTTTAATAATTCCACGCGGGCAGAAGCTAGTCTTTTTTTTTCAATATCGGTTTTTTTTTACTTTTTTTAATAATTCCACGCGGGCAGAATAGTCTTTTTTTTTCAATATCGGTTTTTTTTTTACTTTTTTTAATAATTCCACGCGGGCAGAAGCTAGTCTTTTTTTTCAATATCGGGGTTTTTTTTTACTTTTTTTAATAATTCCACGCGGGCAGAATAGTCTTTTTTTTTCAATATCGGGTTTTTTTTACTTTTTTTAATAATTCCACGCGGGCAGAAGCTAGTCTTTTTTTTTCAATATCGGTTTTTTTTACTTTTTTTAATAATTCCACGCGGGCAGAAGCTAGTCTTTTTTTTTTCAATATCGGGGTTTTTTTACCATTTTTAATAATTCCACGCGAGCGGAAGCTAGTCTATTGCATTCCAACGAATGAGTATGTTGATTTTGATGGCAGCGTGTGCTACACGCGCGTGTCGGCGCCGGTGAAGGCGGAGCTGCGGCAACACTTCTGCTCGCTGTGCCAGGACGACACGCCGATGGTGCGCCGCGCGGCCGCCTACAAGCTGGGCGAGTTCGCGCGCGTCGTCGAGGTGGAGTACGTCAAGAGCGACCTCATACCGATGTTCGTCACCTTGGCGCAGGTGACAAGTCTACACATTTCAAAGCGTACATAAATGTCTAAGGGCCGCTTGCATAATGTTCCTTAAATTTATTTTAACACCAAGCAAAATTTGTGGCTAGATATGCTTAAAGAACAGTCAATACGTTTTGTGTAAAACGTTTTTAGGCGGTTTAATATGTTTAACTAATTTTATTTAAAGGTGATCGCTATGAAAGCGACCCTAAATGTTGATTTACTCGTGTGACGCCCGATGCATTTCTCGCGTTGCCATGAGAGATGTTCACTTGGAGATGTCAAGAAACTGGTGGAGTTCCTCACACACAAAATAGGTGCTTTGTTGTCCAGTTGCGGAAACCGCCCGCTCGATGAAGAAGACGGAGATGTGATAATGGGTGTATCGCATAATATGGAATTGTGTCATTATTTCATAAATAGCTCAAAATTGATCAGACTTAAAAACATGAGTACATTAGTCACTATGCAATTAAGGTTCTTACAACTCGCATGATTTCTATGTAAATATTTAAGTTTTAACTTGTTGTATATTAGCTGTCGATCGATATGCCGACAGCAGCGCCACCTTACCGGGTCCAATTGTGAACCAACTCGGAAACCTTCTTTGGTTAATGTACAACAACTTTGCTAAAGATCATCACATGATCAAATGGACATAGAGACATTGATTTTTATGTCGGTGTTGGTGCAGGACGAGCAGGACTCGGTGCGGCTGCTGGCGGCGGAGGCGTGTGCTGCGGTGGCCGCGCTGCTGCCGGCCGAGGACATGGAGCAGCTGGTGATGCCGACGGTGCGCGCGCGCGCCGGAGACAACTCCTGGCGCGTGCGGTACATGGTCGCCGACAAGTCAGTATTCACGTCTCTACCGAGGCTTGGAAATACGTTTTCAATAGATAGACTGGATAGCTACCACCCCTGGTCTAGAGTACGCCACCCTAAAAACCTTGAGTTGGAACACACCCATTAGTGACCAGGTTCCAGTCTCCGTTAAGAGAGCAGCAACGCATTTACAGCACCTTTGGTGTTGCAAATGTCCATAGGCGATGGTAACCGCTTTCCATCAAGTGGGCCGTCTGCCTGTCTGCTGGACTCGTGCATTTTTTTTTAAATAAATGTTGGTGTCATCTCTAGAGAAAAACTTTAGTGTTCTGTATTCAAATAAATTAAAAAAAAAGAACCTAACTGCAACTGGAAAAATAACAAAGACAATTTTGGTAGTGTCATTGAAAAGTGCAATAAAAACAATTATTCAAATTGAAGTGACAAGTGATTTCAAGTTACTAACGTACTGTAAGACCAGCGGTTTCCGAGCTGACTGGGATCTTCAACAAGAGACTGGACTTAGGAAATATATAGTTTATTACAATCATGTGTTCAGCTCGCGGCCTGCTACAATTCTGTACTCAATTGTATCGGGAGACGTTCTATGATTTTATTCAAAAATATTATATTTCTTAATATAAATGACGACTAAAGAGGTTAGTCGTTATAGTACCTGTCCATCAACAATCACATTCTGCTAGGATAGGTGAGTTTCCCTATAATATGAAGATAGACCAGTTGCAGTCTGCTTACATGGGAACTTTTCGGTTTTGTTCTCACTTCACCCTCAACAAAACGGTGGGAACAAAATTTCGTTAAATAGGTTTTCTTGAATAAACCAAACAATTTCCATCGGTGTTCTCCATACACCATTAAAGCGCAGCTATGTTGTACAGCTACTTTTTTGTCGCGCCAAAAGACATTTTGAAAGAGATGGAATAATACCCCCTCTTTTTTGCAGATTAAACCAATTAATTCAAGTGTACATAACACTAAGGTTTTACACTCCGAATGAAATAGTTGACATAAACCGGTTGCAAGTTTTGGTCTCTACACTTTATTCATAACACTTATGTGAAGTCTATATACTCGTTAAAAATGTGTTTTTCCTAAATGCATTCTGGGTTAATGTCTTTCTAGGTTTGTGGAGCTACAACAAGCTGTGGGCCCTGAACTGGCCCGCAGTGACCTGGCGCAGATCTTCCAGGCGCTGCTCAAGGACACCGAAGCTGAAGTACGAGCAGCCGCTGCCGGCAAGGTGAGTGTTTTATTAATAATCTTATATATAAAATTCTCGTGTCACAGTGTTAGTTACCATATTCCTCCGAAACGGCTTGACCGATTCTCATGAAATTTTGTGTGCATATTGAGTAGGTCTGAGAATCGGACAACATCTATTTCCCCCTAAATGTTAAGGGTAGTCCACCCCAAAATATTTTTTATTTATTTTTGGATAGTTTTTTAAAAATACATACAACCCTAAATTTTCAACCCTCTACGATCAACCCCTATTTTTTAATAACGATGTTAATATTTTTATAATTTTCTACTGGGATGATTAAGATTTTAATTTGAACCAGGTAGATGGCGCTGCAATCGGGTTCTAGATTTTTATTTTTTAAAGGCAGGACAACGTCTGCCGGGTACAGCTAGTAGCCTATAAATGTCCCACTGCTGGGCTCAGGTCTCCCACTAGAGGGGGAAGTGGACAGTATACCCACCATGCTTGTCCAAGGCGGCTTGGCAGGTTTGACACATTGGACATCTCAATGTGCAGGTTTCTTCACGATGTTTTCCTTCACCGTTGTTAGCATGTGGTATTGTAACAATATGCACATTAGGTCAGAAATTCAAAACCGTTTGAACTAGTGCTATAAACGAAACTAAAGTGTTGTGTACTGCGCTAACTTATTAAAGAACACATGAACAAAGTGTCTTTGCCTTAATAGAGACAATAAGAAAAGTGCTAATGGACACTTTCTTAGTTAGAATACTTTTACTTAAGTTATATTTAAATCACTTATTAGTCTTTTTAGATTAGATTTTAATATTAATGTGGTATTTTTAAATACATTTGTGGGAAAAAAAATTGGTCACAAAACTGTCAAACTGCATGTGTTTCGGCCTGGATTTGAACATGTACCTTTTTAGTTTGGAGCGCGTGCAGTAGACATTAAGCTACCAATGCGTGTGTAATAATCTCATCTATGTAACCCAGACACATTACTATTTATATTTCTTTGTATTTAAATTTGTAAAGTTTCCTGGAAGTGAAATAAATGTCAAAAACATTTTTACATACAGAAACGATTTGCCAACACGATTCTTCGAAAGAACGAAAATTAAAATGACAAAATGCTTGTTTTCAAGGTGAAAGATTTCTGCATGAATCTGGACAAAGCACACCAGGAGCATATAATAATGACCATGATCTTGCCACAAATCAAAGATCTGGTCTGCGACGCGAACCAGCACGTCAAGTCCGCACTTGCCTCCGTTATTATGGGACTCAGCCCAATAGTGGGCCGTCAAAACACCATCGAACACCTCCTACCGTTGTTCCTGACACAACTCAAAGACGAATGCCCAGAGGTACGTCTCAACATCATATCCAACTTGGAATGTGTGAATGAAGTTATCGGAATACAGCAGTTGGTCCAATCTCTTCTACCGGCTATAGTTGAGTTAGCTGAAGATACGAAATGGAGGGTAAGATTGGCTATTATCGAACATATGCCTCTTTTGGCCGGGCAATTGGGCCAAGAGTTCTTCGATGAGAAGCTCACGGGACTCTGCATGTCTTGGTTGATCGATCATGTATATGCCATACGTGAAGCAGCAACTCTTAACTTGAAAAAACTAGTCGAGCAATACGGATCCTCTTGGGCCGAGACTAATGTTATACCAAAAGTGTTGACAATGTCCCGCGAACAAAATTACCTACACCGCATGACATATTTGTTCTGTATCAACGTACTATCTGAGGTCTGCGGTAAGGATATAACGACAAGAGTGTTGTTGCCAACAGTGTTGTCTATGGCAGATGATAATGTTGCCAACGTAAGATTCAATGTTGCCAAAACTTTGCAGAAGATGGCACCGTTCCTAGATCCAGCGGTGATTCAGCCTCAGGTTAAACCTGTTTTGGAGAAGTTAAATGTAGACCCGGATGTGGATGTCAAGTATTTCGCTTCCGAAGCGATTGTTGGTATCGCTGGCTAATTTACTCTTAACGGGCCTGTTTAGTTAATTTTTTAATTTTCAAAATCCGCACCAGTGATGTTTTTTAACCTTTTTTTATTTACTTAGATATAGCCAACGTCCAAATTTATAGCCGGCTTTTTTTAAAACCGCTAACTCACGACGCTTTTTAAAACGGCAAAGAAAGATAAACCAGAGATATTTATTAGTCAGACTTAAAGATTCCATCCCATCCATTCCCCATAAGTTTGGCGCGGCCTACAAGTAAAAAAAATAATTACAGCCACCTTTATTTTATATTTTAGCTTAAGTATGTGTCTATAACCTCAATTTTAATTGTTATTAGAACAATTCTTATCTTTATAATGCCCGCCATTTTATGCAATTCCAAAATGGCGGCAAACAGGCCCATTATTATTAGATTGTAATTTAGTGTTAATTCATAATGTTATTGCCAGTAAGATGTGTATGTATTGCTCGAAGCACGACAAACTTAGTGAAACATATACCTATAAATAATTGTCTGATAACTTATTTTAAAACATGTATACTTTTATGGAGAAAGCTCTATGTATATCACGTGACTCTGGCTATTTATTTATACCGTGCTAAGCCAATTTTGAACAAATAAGAGGCTTTATGGAACAAGATGAATATGTTATTAAATAAAGAATCAGCTGAATTAACGTTTAATTTACTTTGTTGTGATTCAAATGATACATAACAAAATGTTTGTACCTTTCTACATTTACTCCATTCCATGTGCTCCATATGCGAAGTATTGGTCATTTCAAGGCATTTAAATGTACATAACACTGAAAATTTATAATTAATGTAATACTTAAATAAACGATTAAATCCATTTTGATGTTTCATTTCAACCAGCTTTGATCATCAATGGGATTGTCTAAATATATAATTATTTTAAATAAAATGTTGCTTGAAAATCTGAGTCTATAACAAATGAGTTAGGAAAATGACTGACATCGACGGTTTTTGTGGTTCAGTGGACCAAGTCTTTACCCGCCAAGTTCGCTGGAAGTCAGAGGCTTTCTGTTTCTGGCATGGTTGATTTCGAACTTTGTTATTTACATTTGGGTGACAGGAATCGGCTCCATATACAACGGAAGTGTGGTATGGCTAATAATTATATTCCACATACCACTCTTAAATTCTTAGTTTGGGAATATAGAATATGTTTGTGTGCCATTTATAACTGGCAACACTAATTCGTAGGAACTTTCAACATGGCGGCTGCAGTTCAATTTTTTTTTCACATAAGCTAATTCCTATACCCTTCCATGATAAATGAATGCTTAAAAATTTTATAGGTGCAACACAAAATGAAACAACTTATAAACTTCTATACATTTTATTTCCATTGAAAACAACAGTATCCTAATTCACTTTAAATCATTGTGTACATAATGTAGCCGAGTGAAGTAGGACCATTTTGGAATGTGACCCATGATACTGAACTATTGCTTTCAAATGTAATCAACACATGTACGGCCGGCGACATATCACATATAACTCGCGTATTCTCGGAACTAATCTTGTTTGAGTAATGTCCTTAACGGAACATAATTTCACTTTGAGTACGACGTGATTGTTATATGAAAGCTTTTTAATTTCCCTCTATATAGGCCTTTAAAGCTAGTTTTATAAATTTACTTATTTGTTACATTGAATTCAAAATTCGTAACAAAGAGACAGTCGACAGAGACAAGAATGAAAAGCTAATTACAAGACACTATTAAGTGTCAATTGTAACGCACACAGTTTTAAAGTTAGATAAAAGGAAAACAGTTTCGCATTTATATAATGTTGTATTCTTGGCTCCATACATACATATCTTCATGCATTTGATACACGACATTGCTTGTCTATAAACAATAACACGCACTTCATTCCTATCTCGTTAATTTAATGGGTATTAAAAAGTTATCGTGTCATAGAACACTTACGTAATCGTATACAAAAATTAATAATGTCACTATTGTTGACATTTATAATTGCGATGTCTGTTGATTATAGTCATAAATAGACACCTGTCGACTGTCAGAGGTCGACACTATCTCTGTAGACTGTCCCTCGTCGCAACTCGTCTCTGTCGACTTTCTGTGTAGTATGTCACTTGTCTCTATCAACTTTCTGTGTAGTATGTCACTTGTCTCTATCAACTTTCTGTGTAGTATGTCACTTGTCTCTATCAACTTTCTGTGTAGTTTGTCACTTGTCTCTGTCGACTGGCTATGGGACTAAGGTTTTTTGACATTACTGTCGGGTTTCCAGAACTCGCGTATCGTAAACGGCATCATATCAAGAGTAAATTTTCTTTTATTACAATCTCTTGAACACATATTCAACAATTTGTGAACACAAAAAAGAACTTAGAATGAAGCACCAAAAAACGGGAGAATGATTAAATTACATATTTTAAATATTTTCAATAATTTATTTTCGTTACAGTTAAATAAGACACAGACGACGAACTATTTTGTACGTATTGTTTTAAGACTATAAATTACTTTTTATGGCATTTCGAGCATATAAACAATTAAACGCCAGTGTCAGTAAATACAACCCATAGGACGTTCAATACAGTACGTCGTCTGATCTATAGTACGTTTATATGAAACAGAATCAACTATATACAAGACTGCAGGCAATCTACTAATATTGGAAACATTAAAGTGGCCATAATATTTGTATTTTATAATATTTTGTAATTTGATCATAATACAGTAATACATGTTATATATAATAAACTATCAACAACTTACTATTAAACATATTATCTTACAACAGCAGTCAAACATTCCAACACCAGGGCTCTTGGAAAAATTGATTCAAGTATATTTAAAAAAAAAATAGAAAAATATTTTTACAGACTCCACTATTTAAATTGATCAAGTATCAAATTAGTTTTAGCAAAGTGTTTTCTATTATTATTAAAGCAAATAACTACTTTCGAGCTATATAACAGGGAAAAATATTTAAAAAAAATGTCATACAAAACCTCCATTACACAAGAGCATTATTATAATATGAAGAATGGAATACTTAATTAATTAATTAAATATACCTTTTTTTATTACGTATAATATGATATAATAAATATGAAATACTTCTTATGTGTTGAAATTTTATAAGAACAATTTTTTTAATATTTTTATCCTGTCAAAAAATGAACCATAGAATTTTCTTTTAAATAAATAGTAAAAAAATATTAACTTCTATTAATTAGTATAGCTATGTTAATTAATAGAAGTAGGGTAAACTACACAATTGTCGTCACCTCAGTGCAATGACTGACATCCTATTATTATTATTTATTTTTGCCAATAATAATAACAATATTATTAATGAGAATAATAATATTGTTACTGTATGGCTATAAAATGAAATCTTGAATAAATTGATTAGATGCCGATCATTGGGTGCGGTCGCCAACAATGACATAGTTTACCCTTTCTCCTGCTGATGGTTCATAATAAATAAACATAATAATATAATATTGCAACATATTTGTACGTAAACCAACAAAATACACGATAAATATTTTTTTAATGCATTTATGGCTTGGCAACTAGGCCTTTAAGCCAGAATAGGGTTATGTTAATTAATAGAAGTAGGGCAAACTACACAACTGTCGTCACTGCAGTACAATATTCTGGCATGCTATTATTTTTATTATTTCCAGCCATATAATGTATTCTCATAACGTTGTTATTGTGTGGCTATAAAATGAAAAATATTCCGATTTTGTTATTATCTTGAATAAATTGATTAGATGCCGATCATTGGGTGGGGGGGGGGGTTCCAACAATGATACAGTTTACCCTTTCAACCAATAAAATAGACGATCAACAAGAGGAGGATCAATGTAAACAGTGGTGCCAACGGCGAGCGAGAGCATATACAGGGTGTTGGAAGGTGCGAATGCGGCGGCGCCTAGTGGCGCGAGTCCCTCGGGTAGAACTCCGCGAGGATGGACGCCGGGATGCGCTTCAACATCTCCTTGGGGAAGATGCGGAGCAGCTGCCAGCCGATGTCCAGGGACTCGAACACTGTACGGTTCTCGTAGTTACCCTGCGAGTGATCAAGTTAAATAAAACAGTTGCACATATACCACTTTTTATCTGTGCAGGAACGGACAAAGAATATGGTCTCCTGCGTTGGGGCGGCATGTCGTAAGAGGTGACAAAACAACCCACAGCCAGGTGGTAGGGCATTTGCCCGACTGTATGGCTACCACCCCTGGTCTAGAGTATGCCCAATAACACACATGAATTGCGTTCCGGCATTAGTGACCAGGTTACAGTCTCTCTTAAGAGAGTAGCAGCACATGTGTAGTACCTTTGGTGTTGCAAATGTCCATAGGCGATGGTAACCGCTTACCATCAAGTGGGCCGTCTGCCTGTCTGCTGAACTCGTGCAGTATTTTTTTTTATACGGGTGAATCTCGTGAGCTCATGATGGCTGCAACCTTTTTTAAGACTCGTGCTAGATCATTCGTATCGGGCTACAAAATCAGTAATGAATGCTAATCATACAAAACACTAGAATCGAAGAATTTCTTAATAAAATACAGGATTTAAAAGAAAACAGTTGTGGATAACGGGGCACTCGAGAGATTCAAACACACCTCGAATAATGAAGTTCCTGTATAAATCAATTCGATAGATAAACACACACTGACTGTATAATAATTGTTTAAATTGTTTTTATGGATTGAAATGTCTGAAACGAATAAAATATTATATGTATGTCTCTACAAATAATAATCACATTTTAGTCAATTTATTAGTTAGTTATTGTAGTAAATTGAACAAAAAACAGTTGAGGTCTAGTAATATATATGAAAAAAAGTTTTTATGTAAGTAACATAGAGCTGTCACCTAGGTCTTTACACGGGTGGAAAACGTTAGAAAGGCATAAAAAAAACTCACCTGCGTGATGAAGTTCTTCTCGAACTTGGTGAGGAACTCGAGGTAGAGCAAGTCGTCGGGCGTCAGCGCCTCCTCGCCCACCACGGCCTTCATGGCCTGCACGTCCTTGCCGATGGCGTAACAGGCGTACTGTACAAGAAAAGCGAGTCAATTACAGTGTGAACTCCATGTAACGTCACACGACTTAACGACAAACTCCCTTAAACGTCTCGAAATCACTTGGCTTTGGTTGGCTTAACTTATCTTCCATACAATGGAAACAATACACTCTATATAGCATTACATCCACTCTCAATAACAAACAACAATTAAGTAATAAAAAGTACTTTTTTAGGCCAAAATTAGAAAAAACTGCGCAGCTGTGTACATCCTGTTATCGCTTTATTATCCTAGCCCTAATGAACTCGACTGTCGGCATCATGCATAGCGGAATTACTAAGAAATTCAGAAATTTCAAAGTACTTCCATTATCACCAAGATGCCTCAATATCGCAAGATATGAATACAATATTAATATTATACAAAATTACAGACTTCTCTCCATTTAACGACAATTCTCTATAACACGATAAAATTCAGTCCCTCGGTGTCGTTATATAGAGGTTACGCATTATTCTTCTCTTCAAATATAGAAAATAACATGCTCAACACATGTGCTCAAAAAATCCATTTACGGAACCTGTATACACACTTTTAAAGTCAAACATACACACCATAAAGGCTACGTTCCACAAGAGACTCACAACGACCGCGATTTTTGCCGTTCCACTTGCTTGCCGGCGTCACAATCGTAAACTCAAGTGGAACGGTTATTCAATTCGACCCACCTAATGACATGAGTCGTTGTGAGCGCTGCGTGAACGTATATCATGACGTCATTAGTGACGTTTTGGCCACGACCATAACAACGCCATGTCGCACGGTAGACGGAGCATTTTGGGCGTTGTGAGATACTAAAGGAACACACCCTTAATTGAAGGTACGGTACAGTAAATAAAAGAAAGAAATGAGATAGTCATTAGGATAGGAGAACTGAACAGGGGGAACGAGATAGGGAAGTCGGGATAAAGGGAGAGAGTAGGCCATCGGAAATTTCGAATTTTGACAAAAAAATAAATATACAAACCAGCTGGTTGGATACGTCCGAGTGGTCCTTGCGGGTCATGCCCTCGCCAATGGCGGACTTCATCAGACGCGACAGAGATGGCAGCACGTTCACTGGCGGGTAGATCTGTCTGTTGTGCAGCTGACGGTCCACGTAGATCTAGACAAATTGAATGGTCAGGTAAAAAGCATCTCAAAATAATGTGAATGTACGAAGAGATCGTTGAAGGTAGACGAAGTGAAAGCTTTTTGTCAGGATTGTAGCTAATGGAGTTTCATCATCTCTACCTAGGAATAGGTGCAATAATAAATGTAAATGAACATGAATTAATTAAGAGATCGCTGAGCAAATTAAATTAATTAATAAAATGAGCATTAATTGCTCAAAAAGTCTCACTATGAGGTTCAAACCTCGGTTATTTTTTTTGGGCGGGGTTAATAGAAATGAATGAACGGAATTAATATGATGAAAAAAATAATTAATAAGATACGATATTTAATGCATAAAAATTAACGAATAAAATAAATGAATGGAATAATTAAAATGAATAAATAGAATTATTAAAATGAGTTATTGGAGTTACAAAATGAATGAATGACATTAATAAAAATGAATGAATGAATGAAATTAATAACATGAATGAATGAAATTAATATAAATGAACGAATGGAATTAATAAAGTGAATGAATAGAATGTGATGGTATAAATGAAAGTGTGATCAGATCGCATACCTGTCCCTCGGTGATGTATCCGGTCAAATCGGGAATGGGGTGAGTGATGTCGTCGTTGGGCATGGTCAAGATGGGGATCTGGGTGATGGAGCCGTTCCTGCCCTCCACGCGGCCGGCGCGCTCGTATATCGTCGCCAGATCGGTGTACATGTAACCTGAGGGCAAACACAATATTACCTTATCGGAAGACACACCCAAACTCATGTCGACAATAATACAACTCCCCAACCTAACACTGTCTACTCATGTTATAGAGAAGAACACAACAAAAAACATTTGCAACACGAGGAGTGAAGCAAACGAATTCAAGATGAGATAGAGGATGGAAGCAGACAGGTGGAATGAATTACAGGGGATTTTTTTTCCCTTTGGCCCTCTTGATGGAAAGCGGTTACCATCGCCTAAGGACTTTTATAGCACGTGCTACAAATGTGCTGCTTTCTTTATCACCAAGATGCCTCAATATAGCAAGATATGAATAGAATAAGTAAAAAATACAACAAAATTACTGGTGCAGCAAAAGGCGTCAGACAAAATAACAGACTTCTCTCCATTTAACGACAACTCTCTATAACGCCATGAAATGCGCAGTCCTCTCAGTGTCGTTATATAGACTTTACGCAGTGTAAAATTAAGCTTTAAAACACGAAATTTGAACTATTAACGAAACACTTAAATAACGAAATATCTATGAGCATAGTGTTTAAATTAGTAAAAAAAAAACAATTGAAATGAAAATAAAACCAATTACGGAACCGCTGTTTCCATTTAATAATTTCTTGATGTAAAATTGCAAAATACGTGATGTCACATCAGGGACGGAGGATTCTCACGAATGTGACAAACTGTGACAAGGACTGGGGAGGGGTCACAAATCATGAGATTCATGTGACCTCACATGAAACACAGTCCTTCCGTGATAACATACCTGGGAAACCACGTCGGCCGGGCACCTCCTCTCGGGCGGCCGACACCTCACGCAAGGCCTCGGCGTACGAGGACATGTCAGTTAAGATGACCAACACGTGTTTCTATACAAACGCAGAAAATGTATAAACATCAACACAGAAACAACAAGAACTGAAACTATATATGTATCGGCAAGAAAATTCACTATGGTCTTAAAAAAGTGGCTGATCAAAGAGTGCACTATACTGTTGATGAATTTCTCAAAGTGCTTGTCGTTATTATCTATATAGGAAAGCTTAGTGATTTATTAGTTATTTTTTCTTTTGACATTAATTTTAAATATCTTATTTTTATATTTATTACTAAAGCTTATTTGACATGTTTCTTAATTAGAATATTTATGTAAATATAATTTAAATGATTTTGTACACCACTATGTGGTAGAATGTACTATGCATCTACAATTGTATAAACTACATTCTTGCAAATAAAGATATTGATTGATTGAACTTTAAAAATTAGGCACAATAATATCTAAATCTTGAATTTTATCCAGTCCAGTCCTAGTTTTAACATTCTATAACGATAATATCTTGAGTAACTATAATAAATACCAGCTATATGTATAGCAGAGTTGTTCACAAAGTTGTCACCATTAAGGTGTACATCAACTCTCCAGCTGATTAATAGGTGACAAATATAAAACAACTACTAATAAAATTTCAGCTTAGCCCATATCAGTTGGGAATTGGTTAGTGAATCATTCATCCACTAATAAAATAACCATCAGCTAGCTAGTTTTTTAGCCAACTAATGAATATCCAACTGCAGGTTTTTTAGCAGACTAATGAATAACCATCTGCTGGTTTTTATCCGACTGATGTATAACATTCAGCTAGTTTTTTAGCAGTCTAATGTATAACCTTCAGCTGGTTTTCTAACTGTCTAATGAATAACCATCAGCTGATTTTTTAGCCGACTAATGAATAACCATCAGCTGGTTTTTTAACCGAATAATGAATAACCATCAACAGGTTTTTTAGCCAACTCATGAATAACCATCAGCTGGTTTCTAAGCATTCTAAGATGCAGCTGGTTTTTTAGCTGTCTAAAGTAAAACCATCTGCTGGTTTTTTAGCTGAGTAATGAATAACCATCAGCTGGTTTTTTAGGCGACTAATGAATAACCATCAGCTGGTTTTTAAGCCGACTAATGAAACACAATAAGCTGCTAATGCTGTATGGCTGTTTTACAAATTCTGGTTGGTTACCAATGGCTAATAATAACACTGAATCAGAAACTCACCTCGCACTGGTAGGCCAAGAACTCAGCAGCGGTCAAAGCAAGACGGGGGGTGATAATCCTCTCAATGGTGGGGTCGTTGGCCAAGTTCAAGAACAGGCACACGTTCTCCATGGAGCCGTTCTCCTCGAAGTCCTGCTTGAAGAACCTGGCGGTTTCCATGTTCACACCCATGGCGGCGAACACTATGGCGAAGTTGTCTTCGTGATCGTCCAACACTGATTTGCCTGGTAACTGGGTGAAAGGAGTACAAAAATATATAAATATACTTGGCAATCCTTACCGCCCTGAAAAAATAAAAATCTAGGACCCAATTGCAGCGCCAGCTACCGAGACCAATTGTGAATCTAAACCATCCTGGGACTCATTTAAATCCATTCCAAAAACTTCATAAAAATTGGTAGTGGTTAAGGAGTTCAGTGACATACATACAGAAGACATATAAATAAGGATTAGCAGACTCAGGTAGGCATAAGTGAGCAATTTGTTAGAACTTCAGACCAGAGAAAATAACGTTAATAAGTTTTCCGAGATAAAACTCTGAGTGAGTTACATGAAAACTCACTCAAATATTTACAGGTTGTCTTTTTAGAATCTCAAAATTGGCAGTGTAACTTAACACAAACAGTTATATATTTAATACATTTCCATCATTTATACTTTAATTTAAAAAAAATTCTTAACTGAATAGTTTAAATTATCTATCTATCCTTGGTCGGCGATGGCTCCAACGCTTTTTGCGGCGTTGATTTTGCCAATGTCGGAGTAACTGTATAAAAATGACAGGTGTAAGACGATCAGATATAAAATTATAATAGCTTTGAGCGGTGTCAAACGTTTTCTGATAACCTGAGGACAACACAAAACATAAATTGTATTAAGCTAACTACATTATAAATAAATATTATTAATATACAGAAATTTACACAAAATATATACAAATTTAGTATGAACAAGAGTTAAAAGGTAATTGACATTCACAGGACGCTCACATTCTGGAGGTAATATATCATATATATGGGTGGAAATTTTAGGGCAATGAAAGAATATATGTTCCACTGTTCCTTCTTCTAAGCCGCATTCGCATAAAGAGCGATCGCGTATTCTTAATTTTGCTAAGAAGGTAGGAGAACATACATGTCCAAGTCGAAGTCGTATAAGGGTCGAAGTAATTTTTTTTGGTAAAAATCGATGGCGGAAAAACCATGGAGTGGAAGGGATGATAGGTTGTAAGGAGCCGTAATATTTACCGACTGACTGGCTAGACTGCTGCCATTGTTGATTCCACTGATCATGCATTTCAAGAGACGAGAGGGCAGACAAATCTCTGGGGAAGCATTTATTATACTTATCAATACCTAGAGAAATAGCCTGTTTAGCACAATTATCAGCAGTTTCATTTCCTAGTATACCACAGTGTCCAGGTATCCAGGCAAGTGCTACTTCAAGGTCCAAAGAATGGCAGTGGTGTAGGACTTTCCTAATTTGGAGAGTGAGGGGAAGTTTTGTCGGGAGTGGAATGGGGGCTTCAGAATGTCTTGCAGGCAGCTGAGGGAATCAGTGAAAATGATAGCTTTTTTAATTTGGTGTGATTCTATATAAAGAGCCGCCTCTAAAAGGGCAATACATTCACCAGTAAAAACTGAGCTGTAAGATGGTAATTTAAAGTTAAGGATAATTTTGAATTTAGGTATCCACACAGCTGCACCGACCGGACTATTTGGGGATAATTTAGATGCGTCTGTGAAGATCGGAAGCCATTCAGACCATTTTTCTTGGAATATTTGATTAAACTTTTCATTAGCAATGATAGAATCTTTGTCTATGCCAAAGTTAAGTATGATATTAGGGATGAAGAGTAAACTGTTGAAGCTAATTTCGAATAGGGGATTACAGTAATTTTGGAAGAATCTAAATGGGATATTGTTAAGTTTTTGCAGGGATTTTACTAAGAGAGGGAGAGGCTTATGATTCCAATAGGGAGACAGAAAGGTTATATCAGAAAGATCTTTAAGGGAGTCAAGGAGAGGGTGATTAACTAACTGAACAGCTTTATAGAAGAAGCGATCTGCAAGGAGTTGTCGACGTAGGGCTAAGGGGGGCTCTAGGCATTCGACCTGAAGAGCGCTAGTTGGAGACGACTTCATAGTGCCAGTGATAATCCTCAAACATTTTGCCTGTAACCGATCTAACTTAGCAAGGGCGAGCTTATTGCATGGTTCCAACAAAAAACTTCCATAATCAAAATGGCTCCTTATTATAGCATTCTTTATATAATAGTTTCTGATTATATGGATGGGAGCCCCACTTAACACCAGATAGAGCTCGTAAGATGTTAATGTTCTTCTCCACTTTATTTGCAATATAATTTAGGTGAATTATGCCGGATAAAGTCCTAAAAATTTCACATTATCTTTAACTTCTATAGATTGATTATTGACATTTATATCTAAACGGCGGAACTTTTGGGGGCAGAAATTTCAAGACCATGGTCTGAGAGCCAATTATTCAGGTAATATAAAGCGCAGTTTAACCGCCTGCAGGAATCACTGAAGGAGTCAGATGAAACATATAAGGCAATGTCATCTGCATATTGTAAAATTTTACAGAAGCAATTGACTGTAGACTCTAAATCAGCTGTATAAATGCTATAAAGGAGAGGGCTCAAAACTGATCCCTGAGGGAGACCCTTCCAGACTTGTCTAGGGGGAAGAGGGCAAGCAGAAGAACGGATTGTAATAGTGCGTTCCATGAGCATGTTGCATATAAAATTTATGATTCTTTCCGGAATACTCAGCTTTTGCAGTTTTTGCCTGAGAAGAGGAAGATCCACATTATCATATGCTGCTGTAATGTCTAGGAAGACACCTACAACATGTTCATTTTTTGAAAAAGCAAGTTGGATGTCCGAGGTAAGGAGGCTTAAACTATCTGCTGTACCCATTCCCCTTCTAAATCCGAATTGACTTCTTGCAAGGAGGCCTCGATTTTCCACAATCCATTCTAGACGGTTTTTAAGGAGGTGTTCCATAATTTTACATAAAACAGAGGAAAGAGCGATAGGTCTGTAGGAGTTAAAATCTAAGGGAGATTTTCCAGATTTCAAAATAGGGACAACTAATTGGTTTTTCCAAGAATCAGGGACCACACCGCTTACAAAAAAGTTATTAATTAAATCTAGGAAAAAAAGTTTTGTAGATTTGGAAGACTTAATTATGAAGGAATAAGGGATTCCATCCACGCCAGGAGTAGAATCATGGAGATAGTCAAGGGCGCAAGAAAGTTCCGCAAAAGAGAAGGTAGAGTTCATAGGGTCTGTACTCGATAAAGAAGTAAAGGAAGGAGATGGAAGACAATGTTCATTAGGTACAAAGGGGGGAGCGAGTTTAGAAAAAAAATTAGGAAGCCATAGTGTTGCATCATTTGAATTAATATTAGTATCAACCTGAGATTTACGGAAGCATTGAATTTTTTTCCAGATAAAAGTGCCTGGAGTTCTAGAGGCTAGAGACTCACAGAAAGTCCGCCAGCCTTCAGTTTTTTTCTTTCGCAAAAACCGTTTGGTCTTTGCAGAGGTTTTTTGGAACACTACAAAATTTTCAATGGTAAGTGAACTAGCAAAATTATGTTCCGCTTGTTTCCTCTCTTTAACAGCAGATGTGCATTCTGAATCCCACCAAGCTGGAGATCGTATTTTGTCAGAAGAAGAGTTTTTCAAAGGGATAGAAGAGTTGGCTGCAACAGTAAGAATTGAAGTGAATTTAGAATATAAAAAAAGTGCATTTTCATTGGTCACAGTAGGCAAAGTGTCTAACTGGATTTGAACTAATTTTGAAAATTTATCCCAATCTGCAAGTTTTAATTTATATTTTAAAATAGGGGAAGGGGCAGGATTTGGAAGAGAGGAATCAGCTATACGAGTGAGAATAGGTAGATGATCACTCCCATGAGACTCCAAAAGGACTTCCCAGGAAAGTTGATTTACTAAACAAGGAGAAGATAAGGTAAGGTCAGGAATGCTAGGATTTTGGAGGGGGGAAACCCTACGAGTAGGTGTACCATCATTTAAAATACACAAATTTATAGAGTCAAGAACATCAAGAAACTGGGAAGATAGTGCATCACAATAATGAGAACCCCAAAGGGTGTGATGAATATTAAAATCTCCTTGAATGAGAAGGGGAGCAGGGAGGGTAGACAAGATAGAAGAGAGTTCTAGGATAACATCGGGATTAGGATGTGGGATATATATAGACACAAAGGAAATGTTCATGCATCTAACAGCAACTATATTAATAGTTGAAGAGTGGTCTGGGATGATAAGGCGGTTGAATTTGAAATTTCGGTTGACAAGAAGGGCACAACCACCCCACCCGTCTTGTCTGTCATCCCTAAGACACGAATAACCAGAAACCCTAAAAATGGAACCTGGTTTTAACCAAGTTTCAGATATGGCA
Organism: Dendrolimus pini; assembly: GCA_949752895.1. Taxonomy (NCBI): domain Eukaryota; kingdom Metazoa; phylum Arthropoda; class Insecta; order Lepidoptera; family Lasiocampidae; genus Dendrolimus; species Dendrolimus pini. Next base: position 11,964,811 of record OX457147.1, on the reverse strand, counting down.
AAAATTTTAGGTTTGAATTTATTTAATAGGAAGATAACTTCTTGCTTTTTGTTTTTAATGTTTCTGCAATTCCACTGAAGTAAATTCGCCATTATTTGGATGAGAGTTAAGTAAGGAGGATACAATGTTTTGGATCATCTGTAGGGTATTGTACGGTAAAATGTCATTAAACTTTGAGAACATATTTAAAAGAACCATGGATATTAATTCAGCCAGGTTGTCACTAGGTGAAACATTAAGTGATAGAGGGTTACCTAATGCACTACCATTAGGAAGAGTAGGGGGAGGGGAGGAAATAATGTTTTGGTGAGCAACCCTATCATAGGATTGAGAAAGTGTTGGCCTTGGCTGACGTTGAATAAATACAGTTTTCTTGTAAGAGGAGGAATTTGGAAGGGGATGAGATTGGGAAGATTGATCAAAAGAGGGGGGCCCAGGGACAGGAGAAGGACTAGCTAGATAGACAGGTTTCTTTGGTTCAGAGGAGGTAACTATATTGGCATACGAAGAGCGTACAGCAGGAAACCTGCGAGCTGCTTCAATATATCCTATGTTCTCTTCAGACATGACTAGTTTGATATATTTTTGCCGGTTATGCTCAGGGCATTTAAAATCTGTGGCTAAGTGGGCTCCGGAGCATGAAAGACAAGAGATCTTTTCATCGGGAACATTACATGTTGGGCCCTCATGTGGGCGGGCCTGCACAACGGAAACAACGAGGGTTCGACCTACATTGATCACGGACATGTCCGAATTTGCAGCACTTGTGGCACTGGATAGTGGGGAGTGAGTACCTATCAACAGGCAGGGACATATTGCAGCAGTAGATGTGCTCAGGTAAAACTTGTCCTAAGAAGGTGAGTACTACTGTACCCGTAGGTTCCCACACTGTTTTGTCATCTAATTTCTTTTTCCTATTGAGGCGACGAGCTTTAATTACTACTGGACACATGTGATGGGGCTCATTAAAGTTTATCAAATCGACAAGGGTCCAGTCAGTGGGGACATCCCGTATAACACCCATTCTAGTCAGGTGGAATCGGGGGATTTTAGCTGATAACTTATTTGAGGGGAGAAGGGGATTGTCTAAAAAGTTGTTCGCTTCTTGATAGGATTTGAAAAAAACAGAGACTTTGTTTCGACCTAAATGTTTGATTTCTTCAATGCCAGAGACCTTGCCATTGTAAATGGCTTGAGCAATCTTAAGGGAGCGCATATTACTTGAAATTCTCAATGATTCACTATCCGACAGTGTAACATGAACAATAAATGGGCCAGAGTCAGAATCGGTGTATTTCAGGTCAGCATCAGCCTCAAAGCCAGGGCGAGTAAAGGTATGCTGAATAGAAGCCGATGGGGGTGTAAGTTTAGTTTTATTTAAAGAAGGGCAGTCAGAGGGTAACTGGATGGACTTGGCAGAGCGCTTCTTTGAAGCGATCTTTTCAGAAGGTGTACAGACTTCAGCTAGCTGGTCTATAGCAACATCCATGGAGTTTCTACCTATATCAGGAGGGACGTCCTCGCCCACGGAGGACGCCATAACTATAAATTAGAACCTACCAGTTATTATGTAGTATACACAAACCACCACCAACACAAATAAACAACAACACAAGTCCTAGAAAAGCAGAAAAACGGTGAAAACTAAAAGAAATTCTCGAACGCGTGTATCCTTAAAGATGTCACCTGTCACTTTTCATAGTTTAAATTAAATTATTTATAAAATTATACACACAATTAACAAATAAAACAGATTAAACACACACAATACCAACTCACTTAGTCACTAACTCATGCATTTTGAGAAACTTGCTGACATGCACACTCACTCATGTTTCCTCAGAAACTTACTTACATGGACACTCGTTCAAGCTTAATAAATAATAATGAACGACGATTAAACACGATACCTTGACTAGACCGGCTTGTCTACAGATCTGGGCGGCGATTTCGTTGTGGGGTAGACCGGCGGCAGAGAAAATTGGAATCTTCTGCCCACGGGCAATGGAGTTCATCACATCAATAGCGGAGATACCTGATTGAATATTTTCGTATTTCAGCCTAACTAAATAACTATTTAATTCTATTTTCAATGATCTGCAATGTCGACGTCATCACAAGGCGATTCTGCGGTAAGTACGAACGAAACTGAAATGCGTCCCTGAAGTTCGGCATTTAGGTGTAATAAATGCTAATATTTGACTCGACCTGCGCAAACTCACGCAGCTAATTTCACTCAAAGTGCATATAAGTTTTGCGCGTACTGTAGGCTAGATAATTTTCAGATTACTAGTTATTTTAAAATTTATCTAGTGTCACATAAAACGGTAAAAATCATACTAAAGATTTTTTTTATTTACAATACAAATAAGTAATTCAGGTGCTTTTCTTAATACAGGGTGGCGCAATAGAACGTGCATATTGCATCATCTTTTTTCGCGGGGTAGAAAGTGCGCGGGCGGGGGGAGCCTGCATCGTTAGGTAGGCGGGCTCATGGAGTTTTAGTCACTATGAGTCACTTCGACGGGAAGCGTCGCGCATTTTGCGTGCGCGCATTTTACGAGAACTCTCGTTCATACATCGTTACTAGGCGTTTATATTGTTCTGAATATGGACTACGGCAAATTAGTGAAGCTCCGAGTGCTAATTTAATTAAAATATGGGTACAGCGTTTTGAAGAGACTGGTTCAACGTTTAAACCACAAGCAAAAGGTCGTCCAAGAACATCTAGGACCGACGACAATATTGAGAGAGTTATGCAGTCTGTACGAGGAGATCCACAAATGTCTACTCGCAAGAGATCGTCTGTCTTGCACTTATCGCGACGAAGTTTGCAACGAATTTTAAACTTGGATCTTAAACTGCATCCTTACAAGATGCAGTTAACACAAGAATTGAAAGAGTCTGACTTCGGAGCAAGGCTCGCATTTGCTAATGAAATGCTTAATCGATTTTCCAATTTTGACAATATCCTTTTCTCAGATGAGGCCCACTTCCATATCAATGGGTTCGTAAACCGTCAAAATTGTCGTTACTGGAACAGTGAGAATCCCAAACTCAAGCACCAGAAACCACTGCATAGTCCTAAAGTGACAATATGGGCAGCAATCTCTAGTAGAGGAATAATTGGACCGTTTTTCTTTGAAAATGCGCGGGGGCAAAACGTCACTGTTAATACCGAACGCTATATTGCGATGTTGGAAGGTTTTTTGGCTCCAGAGCTTGAAAATTCAAGAATAGTGAATTCTAGGACTTGGTTTCAACAAGACGGAGCTACCTGTCACACATCAAATGACTCCATGGCGGTTGTGAAACAGATGTTCCCTGGCAGACTGATTTCGAAAAGAGGTGATATCCCATGGCCCCCACGTAGTCCAGACGTGACGCTGCCTGACTTTTTTTTGTGGGGATACCTCAAGAACAAAGTCTACAGCAATAATCCGAAAAACATTGATCAGCTCAAGGAGAATATCCGTGGTGAAATGGCAGCAATTACACCAGCATTACTGAAGAAAGTTTTCAATAACTTCCGTTTGCGATTAGAGGAGTGTCGTCGTAGAGAGGGTCATCATTTAGACGATGTTATTTTTAAAAAATAAACTTCAGTTATTTCTTAATAATACCTCAGTTTTATTTTAACTATACCTTTTGTATTTATTTTTTAATCAATATTTTAAATATGCACGTTCTATGGCGCCACCCTGTACAAAGTGAAGCCAACTTTTATTTGTCATAGCATCATAGGAAGCCAAATAAAATGTCAATAATATTTCATCACAAATCTAAAATGAGGAAGGTGCTACAAGTGAAAATCAAGTGTGTGCAATCACTGCAGGTGTTCGACGAATGAAATGATGAAAGATTATCTCGTCACATTCTAAGCCATCCTAGAACTACAGACCAGAGAAAATAACATTTTTAATTTTTTGAGATAAAACTTTGAGTGAGTTGCGTGAAAACTCAAACAGTTCAGCTTATCTTTATAGAATGTCAAAATTTGAAAGTATATGTTTAAACAAAGCCATCATCTATTTAATACATTTCTATCACTTTAATATATATTTTTTTCTTTAACTGAATACTTAAATTCATTTTTCTTTGACTGAAGCCAAGTTAACGTATATCTCTATTAAAATTATACTATGATTATTATTTTTTGGTATTGATCAATGTACCCATATTCTTATTTTCTTATTTTGTAATAGTTTTCTGTACTTATACTTCTTGTAGTTTATCTTAATATTATGCAATAAGGTATATTCTATTCTAGACATATTTCCGCGCCATTACAACTAGGTAGAAATCATGAACAACGCTTTAGAAAATTCTAGAGTACCACAGATACGTAAATGCACTCACCAGTCTGGATCATCTCCTCTGGGTAGATACGGGACCACGGGTTGATGGGCTGGCCCTGGATGTCCAAGAAGTCCTCGGCGAGAATTGGGGGGCCCTTGTCGATGGGCTTACCAGAACCATTGAATACACGACCTGGGGTAAATATTTATATTCTTTACATATCCAATTAGATTCCTCTCGTTCAATTTGTATAGAAATACGACATAAAATATAATACGATCTTAATTAATAAAACTACGTTTTAACAGTTTTAAGCGCGGTAATTTATTTGCATTTCTTAAAATTTTCAACCTTAAATGTTACAGGTATGTTGGCAGTACTCACCCAACATGTCCTCCGACACGGGTGTACGCAGAATATCGCCGGTGAACTCGCAAAGAGTGTTTTTGGCGTCAATGCCTGACGTGCCCTCGAACACCTGGACGACGGCCTTCGTGCCGCTGACCTCAAGTACCTGTGTAATGGAGAATGATGAGATAGCTTTTTCATCATTTATAAGTTATAACTAATTTTATATGTACAGCTGTGGTATGAAGAGGTTCGCCAGTTTTCAAATTGATTCATATAACGTTCCGTGAGCACATATTACGTTTTCAAACTAAGTCACAGAACAGACTGTTCTACAGAAAATTATGTTTAACTGTTTATCAATACAGTTTAAAATTACTTAGATCAAAGATGTTTGACTTTCTATCTTGTCTAAGAAGATTGCTTAGACATGTTAAACCTTTATATTGGTTTTAATATTTATAAGCGTAGCAATTATATCCTCGGTATTTCTTATTGTCATTCTCAGCATCTGTCATTGTCAGCATTGCAATTATCTTTTTCCATGTTTCTATATTTCAGAAATGTGACAAAACATAATATTAAAATAATGGCAGTAGTGTTTCTTATACTAATGCAAGCAAAAGTCGACTTTAAGGTACCAAACCTTTTGAGTCCGAGACCTTATACATATATATCTGTGGTCATAGATCAGACAATGATAAGTACATTTTTACTCAGTATGACTTATTGATAAAGGTATAATCGCCAAAAGATGCTCCTTCATTTGGTCATATCAGGATAACTACATGCAAAATATTACTGTCGTATTGAATACTAATCACATTATGTTAACTTTTATATTTCAACTTTTGTTTTGGTCATATTGCGTTAAGTGATTTTATTTAGTAGCGAGTAAAAATGTACTTATCATTGTCTGATCTATGACCACAGATATATATATTATTGCTTTAAGTAGGGAGTGGAGCCCAGTGCACAAACAAAATCGGGGATACACTGTCATAATAAAAAAACTATTATCTACTAATAAAAATATTAGCATGCTGCTAGTGACTATAATAAAGAGAAGAATGTAAGCATAAATGTACTATCCTACAATAAAGTGCATTCAAGTAGGTATGAGAAAAGATGCTTTTATAATTTTTAACATTATAAGATTGGATGGCAGCTTACAGGGGGCTGACTAATGACAAAAAGCATTTTCTATTTTTTTTTAATCAAAAGTCGGCTAGCACGAAATGGCCCATCTAATATGAAAACCATTGCCTGTAGACGTTTGCAACACCAGGGGTGATGCCAACATGTTGGTCAGCCTTTAGGAACGGATAATGAGATACTGTTTGACAGGATAAATAGGATAAGAGCTGTATTCTTCATTTTCTTGTAACCTGAGAAATATGTTTTGTCACTTTTACTTGTTAGAAAGAGTCATGCTCACCTGACCGGAACGGAGGGTGCCATCGGCAAGCTTCAGCTGTACAATCTCTGAGAACTTGGGGAATTTGACTTCATCAAGGATGACCAGTGGCCCGTTCACACCCGACACCGTCTTGTATGCTATGTGGAGAGATAAAGATAATAAATTTTTTTTACATGAGACTCAAAAAAAAATGTGGGTTTTTTTGCACCACCTGTCACAATAAATTTCATTAAAATCTATCAATGCTATTTGTTAAGAATAAATTAACAATTTGAATGGAAAAATACCAACATTAACTCAAATTATAAACTACTTCAAAGAACAAACTTCACAAGATTTGTCTATTTATGGAGACACTGCATAATAGAAGTCATGGTAGAGTAATGACTAGTGCACACATCCCAAACTCAAAGGATGCGGGTTCGATTTTGGCCAGAATGCATACACCACTTAGTCAGTTTTCTGATCTAATGTGGATATTGTTACACTTACCATGTGCTAATAATGGTGAAGGAAAACATCGTGATGCAACCTACACATTGAGATAGCCTTGAACAAGCGTAGCGGGTATACTATCCATTCCCTTATAATGGGAGGCCCGAGCCTAGCAGTGGGACTGATATATATTTATTGCATAATAATATAACCTTAAATCTGAGATGAGAGATGTTTTTCAATGTTTCTTTAGACCTATCAGAGTGCCTCCTGGCAAAGACTACCTCCAGATCATGCCAGAGCTGTCTGATTATATACATATATGAATCATAAAATGCTTCTAGACCAGAGCCCATGTTGAGAGCCAAATTCATATTGTTACAACAACTAGTTACTATAAGAAGACGAAAAAGGAAATTAAGACAGGCTACACATGGTCTTTTGTTCAAATCCATATGTGCACATCTGGTCAATGTGTCTCTTTGTTTCATTTATTGTGCCAAATAATTGTTAAAAAATCTAGAAAAAAGTTACATACAAAGGTGAGCTTTAACCATAGAGTTTTCTACCAACAAACCTATGTATCTAGCAAAAGGGTAAAACAAGAGGCAGGATTATGTACACTAAAATTAAAGTTAGATTGCGGTATAGATACACAGCACATTAATTTCTTTTTTGAGTTACAATATAGATTTTAGGTTGTTATAAAAAAAATAGCCACGAAGGCTAAGGAAGGAGCTCCACTTCACTTCACACCCCCCCTTAGCCTTCTAACCTATATTAAAAAAGTTTAGATCTGTTCATAATATATAAATGTGCTATATAACTATACCCCACCCTAAAGTTTTACTTTACATTGCATTCATAAATCAGGATAAAATTAAGTTTAATTATGACTAGTACATGAATACTTACCCCCTTATTTATAATAGTTGCATAAGGTCTACAGACTCATTAAAAAGAGTTATTGTAACCTTACTAATATACAAAAAAAAAAAACTGTTGCGTTGTGTTAAAATAACACTGCTGATTCTATTAAAGTTTGAACCCACTTCATTGAAGTGAAATATCTGTATTAAATAATATAAAATACTAGAGGAGCCTGTACATGTTGTAATGCCCTAAAATAATAAAAAATCGGAAACTCAATTGCAGAGCCTACCGGGTCTAATTGTAAATCTAAACCATTCTTAAATCCACTTGAACACACATTAAAAAATTCATCTAAATTGGTCCAGCCATTTAGGAGTTCCATAACACACACACATGCAAAAGAATTATACATATGTAGATGTAGTAACTTAAGCACTGAATATACCTAGTAAACTAGAAATAAAAAATCTCAATAATTACAGTTGTATAGATGCCTAGATTTCTCTATTCAATACTTGAATAACTTCTTTTATCCTATATGAAACAGCAATGTAACTTATGCCATGTATCTTAGTATTGATTGCTATTAACTTACCCTTGTTAGATAAATGGCATTATCTATAGAGTTTATGATAAAATTTAACCAGTAATAAGACAAATGAATGGATATTAAGATATAGAAATCCAGAATTAATAATTCAATATCTAGGTGGAGTAACATTTAATTACATAAAATTATTAAACTAGATATAAAGAACAAATATGAAAAAAATATCTAGATCACATGACAAAAGTATGATTGTACTTCTACATTTTTCGTGACATTTTGACTAACAAACTAATAGTTATTGCTTCTGAATTAGATAGACTGTAAAAAAGAACACTAAAGAAATTAACCAAACTATGCTATAAGAAGCAAAATTACAGACATGTTTCTGCTGACACTAATGCATAGATTAGACTGAATAAAAAATCAATAGTCTGATGTGAAGACACTATATTAGAGATTCAGATCGAAATATCACATTATATATCAATTCAAATATATCAGTGCAGTCTTTTGGTACATAAAGATATTGTAAAAATTATACATAGTATCTTATAAAAGTTTCAATATAGTGTTCGAGATCCAATAAAACTATCATATTAATGGATATTACAGAAGTATTACGCACATAAGCCCATTTTAATTAATCAAATACGATTGTAATTAGATTATTCTCTGCCAATCATATGTACAATCGACATTCTATCGTCCATTATATGGCCCCTCTAAGACTGATTTTGAAACTTTTTTGTGGAAATTTGTAACGAATTGTCGTGTTTTAAGAACTGTAATAATTATTCTGAAAGGAAAAAGTTGAAAAAAAGGTCTAACTAGAATTCTATGCAGCAAAATCAATACCCCTTGTGACAATTCCCAATGACGTGAACCAAAATAAATCAAGCTGTAAAAGTACTTACTGAGACGGGGCTGGGATATAAAATCGCGAGAGACGGCCAGGACATGTTCCTTGCTCGCTTGGGAAGCGGAGAGGGTCTTTGCCATTTTTCAGTTTTCACTTTTTGGCAGTCCGCTCAGTAAAACACTAAACTGCGCTGCCTCCTCCGCCCGAAAACTGACGAATGGGTGTATTGTCTATGTTACTTCACGTGCCATCACGTGACCCATCACAAGGCAAAAGTTGCACGAAAATAAAATATAGGCCCTAAAAAAGTAAAACAAATCGCTTTTAATAGGCAATAAACAAAAAAACATTTGCAGTTAACTTTTTTTACAAAGTTTTACTGAATACTGAGTTGTTTTGAATATATTAATTTTGTAAGGTTAAATAAATTATAAAAAAATATGGAAATCTATAATAGACTTTTTTTCTCTTATTTATTTATTTGAGTAAAACATTTAAAATGCACAAAAATTACGTTAAAACAATTACTTGTGATTTATTTGTGAAATTAATGAAATGAGTTAGTGTAGAATAATAAATAAATACTTTTTAATTGCTAATAAAGTTTTTGCACTAATCGACAACAATTTTCCTCGTGATAAATTATTAAAAAACAATAGACTAAAGAAACTAGTACTATAAGCAAATCATGTTTTGTATATGTAAGTACATGATATAAATTATAATAAGTAAAAATTAATCTTGAATTTTATGGACACATCGTGGACTTCTCACATAACAAAGTGACTGCAGGTCTAGACCTGGGGATCTACACACAGCACGCGTCCCTTACAAGCATCACAATAATTTAGTTATTAAAAACGGGTTTTAATATCAATTCAACAACAAAAGTCTGCTAAAAAAACTTCACTGTTTAACGTCATCTACACACTCCCAATCTCTGTATATTGGATGCTCAGACATTAAGCACGTATTACGTAGCCTAAGACTTATACGTAACTTCATTATAAAGTTAGCACATACTATTAAATTAGTAAGATGCTAAATGAAATGTAATGTAACTTATATTTTATTTTATCTACGTCTTTCGTCTACAATTAGTAGAATACTGAACTTAGGTCATCGAATTCAAAATGGGTAAGGTTCCCAGAGCCCAGAAGACTGGCTACGGTACCGCGCTGGATTGCCATACTAATCCCTTGTTTAAGGTAGGATGCTTGTAAGTTTGGACTTCATTTTAACAATAAAAAGATTAACTACAAATTAATTTTGCTATTATGGAGCCATGTTAGAATCTATATGTTGATGATAGCTCACTGAATCGACTTGTCCGTGTGATACCACGCTATTGGCGTAAATGAGCTTGAGCTCACATTTCGGATAGTGAGTGATAATTCCTTTGACCTACTTTCTCGTAGTCCCATCCCGTGTTATCTGTTTTATCCCCTTTATTCCATCTCTTCTATCTTGTTCCATCTATAAAGGCTGCAAACGCGTAGACATCACCCCAGTACTGCAAACAACTATATGGGACGGCAACCTTTTTCTATTAGGTGGGTCGGTCTGTATGTCCTCGTCAATTATAAGCACTAAAACAAATTGTTTCATCACGATGTTTTACAATTCATCATTCAAGACGACACATTAAATTAGAACTTAATGTGCTAGTCCTGCTTGCTTTATCATCAGCAATATCCAATTAATTAATTTTTAACTTGGCATATCAAAATTAAATATTTATAAGTCATGAATTAAGTAACTGAAGGCGGCATCTAAATAAAAAGTGGTAACATTATGCCGATTATTTTATTGCTCATTGTCTATGGTGAGCCGCACATACAGACTAGATATTTTAACCATGCAAAGCTATTATAAGAAAATAAACGTTGACAAGTAGTGACTTTTTTTTAATGGCTACGCACAATTTGTTCAAATATCATTTAGAGATGCCGCTGCTGAAATGTTAAATACATTGTAATTATTTAGCTTGTTGCTTTTTATTTCTTCCTGTTAGTTGCTTCTATTTTCATACAATAATTTAAAACTCATCTCAATTTAATATTTTCTTAAGTTTTCGCGATTGTATACATAATAAAACTACGTTTTAACGGTTTTAAGCGCGGTAATTTATTTGATTTCGGTATATCCGGCGTTTCAGCCGCTTTTCAGTTTTTAGTGGCTGTGGTCACGGACGACAAAGATGACTTTTGTCCAACGAGTATTGTAAAAGTTTTATTTAGCCTACCGCCAACTTGTTGTTTTAATTATTTAGTTTTAATTTTGTTTTTGGTTATTATTTACTCTATGGGAGCCTAATCTAATTTACCACCGCTTCACAATAGTCATGGGAAAAATCACCCAACAAGAAGAAAAGAGTGATATATATCTTTTTGATACAAAGATATATATCACTTTTTTATATCTTTAACTCTTTATCTTTACAGTGAATAGTGTCAGTGTCAATTGCAAACAAGATTAGTTATTATCTATAAGTGATATACTACCAGAGCCGACACGCGTACCTGTGGCAACGCAAAAAAATATAAACAAAGAGTGAAGAAATATTATAAAATTAATTACATTAAAACAAAATTACACCATAAAACTACAGTGTTACTATTTATTTTGGCTTGGAATTATATTCGGTTTCCTCGTTCACTTGCTACGCATGCGCATTGCACGGGCTAATCATTCTTTCTCATTGCGTGGAACAGGAATGAACTAAAGAGTCTAAGATACAGCGTGACCAGATTTAGTAGATTTCTACTTTTTTGGTAGATTTTGAGGTACTGGCAACAGAATTTAGTATGTAAAAATTATTTGGTAGATTTTAGTAGAATTGACGGTTTTCAGCTATTCTAGTACTTTTTTGGCATATCTAGGGATGCAACATCGCTCATAAAAAACATCGATGTTAGGATATCTATGTTTTCAAAAGTGAAACATCGATGTTTATGAACGATGTTTTTTTATCACTATTTACATAAGCTTTTGACGCTTGTTCCTGCGATGCAAATGAAACATCGTTTTTTTTAACATCAGTGTATCGCCCAAACCACTTTAGCAAACCTTTTTTAATTCTTGCTTTCACTAGCATCACTTGTTACACCACTGTTACTCCATCTTTCAAAAAAATACCACACACACACTTCTCAGGTATGCAAGTTACTTACGTTAATATGTGGAATGTAATGTAATTTTTAATTATATTTTTATCCAAATAATTAAAGAAACAAAAGTTTTTTTTTAATTAATTGTAAAATTTAATTTAAAAACCATTGGTTTCTTAAATTGATGGTGGTTTTTTTTATCATTTTATCATTTAATCAAGAAAACATTCATGTTTTACGTTATAACACGACAGCAAGAAAATATAATAGATTTTTAGTATTTTTGTTCTCTTTTGATAGAATTCAGTAGTTTTTAACCTCCACAAGCAGTAGATTCGTCAAATAAAATCTGGTCACACTGCTAAGATATAAAGTAGCGATGCGCAAACTAAATCACCAATGAGATCAGTGATTTATAAATCTTTTTCCTAGAAAGATTTAAATCTTTTTCCTTGAAAGATTTAAATCTTTAAATCACTCTTTTAAATCTTTAACTCTTTTAAATCTTTGGTTTCGAATGACATAATTTATTCAGTTGACCGGTTTTAAGCTTAAAATTAACGCCAGAGAGTCTAATTTACTGTGTATCATCATTGTATTTATTAGAGTGCGCATGTTATCTAATTTCAATTCACAATATCCTGTATCTACTGTCTCAAACTACATCCAAGTATCTGATTTGTTAGTTTTCATCATTCCATGTGACTAAAATGAATCTTAACGTAGTGAGTTAAAGATGTATTTCTAAAATCAAAGATTTAAAGAGTGATTTCGAATTTTGAAAGATTATACATCTTTTAAATCAATCACTCCTGAGTTACACATCTTTAATATAAAGACACATTTTGAATGCAAGGCAAGTGATATACAGATCTAATCACTCTTCGCGTCGGATATATATCTTTGTGTTAATCACTCAGGAGTTACACAAGACGAAGCAGCGTAAGAAACTCTTCAGCGAACATGCCTAGTTCTAAAAATTTTACATAATATTAAGGCTCAAAATAAACCCTTTTTTTCAAAAATTGTCAACTACCGTATTGCCTAATCTTTTTATTCAAATGTATTGAGTTTTTGGCGGGAACTGAAAGGAGATGTTGTGCTGTGCAGTTTTATTTTCTAAAAATGTGTAAAATTACTCTAAAATGAACAATAGTTGTAGGATATTGATAGTTTTTGAGTAGTGATTATGTGTTTTATGAGAAATGTAAACTGTATAGTCAAATGTGGCCTTTTGAGTTGTCACAAGAACTCCGTTGAATGGCACTAGCTGATTACCTACACTTCAGCTGTGCTACACATAGGCTTAAGAAAATGAAGAAACTAAATGTATATTATAAAATAAGATCTGGCTTAAAGGCCTAGTTGCCAAGCCATAAATATAATAAAATAATTCAAATGTATTGCCGCGCGATGAGCGCTAACGAAACGTTTCTTTTAGTTCATGAACTCACTACGCTACACACTAGGTTTTTTTATAGTGGGCAATCCTAGCTGCCCAGCCATAAACCTGAATAATAAATAAAATATAGTGGGCAATAGTGGGTGTAGTTGTCCGTGCAGAATAACACGCGTTTGAACATTTTATAAATAAAGTTTAATTTGTATAAGCATCTCCATTTCATTCAACTTCGTAATAACTTGCCTAAAAATGTCTGTGCTTGGTAAAATCGTACCTCATGTAACAAGGGCAAATTTTTCGAGAGTTAATGCCGTGTTATCTACCAGTGTAAAGTCTAATAGGACTTATTTTACGTATACACAAGAGCTATCACAGCCCCTGGATAGGAAACCGGAATTTGTTTCAGCAAAAGAAGCGTTCGAAAAATGTTTAAAATCTGGTAAGTTAATTAATATTCACAGCTTCTCATTTACAAAATAAATATAGTATAATACCTATATTACGTTTTTATTATGCCGTCGTAATTTATGTTTTCTTGTTCCTCATTTGCATTTTAGTTATTGAATAACTCGCATTAAAGAGGTAAAGACAAAGCTGTATAATAATAAAAATTATTTACGGTTAGTGTTGGAATTTATGGACTTTAGACACAATTAGTTTACCTTTACCTACTGTATTACAGCGAAAGTATGGGTAAAAGTAAACAAAGAGTTATTATTACAAGTTTTCTTAAGTTTGTACAAGTCTATAAAAGCTTATTATATCTGAGCTGAGCAGAAAAATATTTTGAATTATTGTTGCTCAGGCGGCGTTACCATCATAAGTGTGGGTTCCATACCATAATATTGAAATTAATTAATCATAGTCAATGAGGCCAAAGATGTATGTTGGGTTCTTAGGAAGTGCAGATCCATTGTCTCTGCCTACCCCTGTGGAAGACAGGCATGATTAATATGTGTTTTTTGTACAGGATTTATATAACAAAACATAGAACTTTCAGAATTGTTTTATTTGAATTAAGAATGAAGACTGCCCATAGGTTTTCAGTATTTATATAGTGTAGTAAATAGTAATACAAAAGTACCTTTATTCTCTGAATCTGATTAGTTTATTACACAAATTTTTAAATGTTCATATAGCAAATACTAATCTAAATCAAATGGTATTAACAGTATACATAATTATATATAAGCCTTGGCTTCCATCCATATTCCTGTATTTGTTTTATTTCCATAATTAATTCAATTTCATTTTAAATAATACAAATAAATAGAGAGCAGTTTGCAACCACATATTTATGAAATCAATAATTTGGATTTGCATGCACTCTTCACATACAGTGTTTCCTCAGTCAGTGAACAGACTTCCAAAATTTGTATCATTGTAGAGAATGCCATGTTTGAATTTTTCGTTAGATTAGTTAGTATTTGGATAGCTTGGCCGAAATATTTGTGATAAATATTAAATGTTCATTAGCTTTTTTTTTCTTCTCTGAAGGAGACATTACTGCTTGGCACTAACGGAAGAACAGCATTGGTTGTTATCAACCAGCATTTGCTGAGTTAGGGCCTGTTTAGAGTTAACTTTTGGCTTTTATTAAACTGCTTATATATACTTTTATAATTTTAAAAATAATTATTATCATTCATTATTATCTCTTTTTTCTTTCTAATCAAAGTGAATGAAGTCATATTGTAGGCTAACCCTTATAGGAAACAGGTTTATTCATTTCTGTTTTTTGGGGGATTTTGATTGGAAACAGGTTTGGTCCTATAGATATGTCCTCCCCTTCATTTGTATGGAGACTTGGATTTTGTTTTAATTTCTTCTGAATCTCGCAAGATATCAAAATTATACATGAATTGAAATTAATATTCCTATTTTAATTCCTTAAAGGAGACAGGGACTTTTGGGCTAAAGAAATGTTATGAGTTGAGATATGGATTAAAATATGGGTTAAATTTTTCTATTACAAAATTGAAAACATCAGCTCTAAATTCTATCTGGATGAAGAGAAATTTTAAAAATAAGATCACATTATCATATTAACTTAATTGTTTACCATTTGAATGAATTTCAACAATAATATGAAAACACATCACATGATGAATTCATTCAAAATAACCAAACCTACTACAATTATTAAAAATATCAATATAACAAAAAAATATTAGGATCACTTTCATCTTTTTGCAATCTGGGCCCAAGAATGTATAAAAGTGTATATACATCTCTATTCATTGAAATCTATTTTGAAACATAAGGGACCTTGTGGAGTAAAAGAAAAGTTTATGATTCATATGAGTGTGCCAATGCTAATAGTTGTAACATACGATTTTATCTACCAGTATATTGACTTGACAACTCGAGGGATCCAAGTACTACTGCTGCAAGAATATATCCTTTAAATTACTTTAAAACAACAAGGTGTCATTCTTAACCCTACTACAAGAAAGCACCAGCATTGCTACAACAAACTACTGCCAGCATCCACCATCACCACCAACTAATGACCAACTGTACAAACTCAATTTATTATTGTTAAAGATCATGCATAAATCCATATAGAACACTATATTAAGAGTATAATTTTCTAATTAAATTGTGGTTTAGCAAAAATATATTAATTTGGGTGTTTAAAGTTTTACCTTGAACTTTACATACACATATACATACATAACTTCACGCCAGGTCCCTTGCGGGGTAGGCACGAACAACAGAGTGCCATTTAGTCTTATTCTTACACACCTCACTTGCTTCTTTGACATTCATAGCTCTTGTCATGCACGCTCGTCTGTTCTTAAGGCTCCTGACATCACCGTCTGCTAGTACACGATCAATTTGATCATGGAAGGTGTGTCGTGGCCTTCCACGACTTCTGCATCCATCCACTTTTGCATTGTATATCTGTTTAGTCATTCTTTCTTCATACATTCTTTCCACATGCCCGAACCACCGGAGCATTCCTTTCTTTACCTTCACCCCGACACTCTCTTTCTTACTTCGGTATTACGAACGCGGTCCGCGAGTGTCACTCCGCAGATTTTGCGTAGTGCTCGCATCTCTACAGCGTTTACTCTATTTTCATGCTCTCTGTTCCATACGCAACTCGTAACTCTCGCTTCCATACCTTGAACTTTGTATATTATAAATAGTAAACAATGTTTATCTTGTTATTTTAGTGGTCTACTTGTTTACGTTATATCTAGACTAGGATTTGCCCCGCGACTTCGCCACGAATCGAACCCCAGGTTATATAATACTAAAAAATATATCACGGCGCTATTAGCTCCAGGAAATCTAAGACTATCCCAATAAATAAAACATCCCATTGACTGGGATAAAAAGTATTATTTAATATTTAGAATTTTTAAATTATTGTACATATTATATTTTTGTATAAAGTACATACATATTGTCACGCCTGTTTCCCATTGGGGTAGGCAGAGACAATGGATCTCCACTTGTTACGATCTTGACAAACACTTTTCGCTTCATCAACTTTCATTAATCTCCTCATACATACACGCTTATAATCAGCATAAACTATTCCTGTTACATTCCAAATAGATTTATTTATACGTAAACTTTCTCCAGGGCTTGAAATTCCCG
This sequence comes from Dendrolimus pini, assembly GCA_949752895.1. Classification (NCBI taxonomy): domain Eukaryota; kingdom Metazoa; phylum Arthropoda; class Insecta; order Lepidoptera; family Lasiocampidae; genus Dendrolimus; species Dendrolimus pini. The sequence continues at coordinate 11,947,903 of OX457147.1, read as the reverse complement.
CGGGATTTCTGAGACAAAAAGTATTGCAGCATTTTCAAAGAATGTGAGCTTTTGTTTTAGTGGAAACTGTGTCGGAATTAGCTAAGTTTTATGCACCCGAACAGCTAAAAACCGCTATAGGGAAAATTACCGGGATAAAACATATCACACTTTTATTACATAAAATTTGCTATCGATCAGTGAAAATAACACATTACAATTCGATTTTATTTTAATCTGGCCATTTCAAATAATTCTCAGAAAATTTTCCGCGGGATTTCACAGTGTAAACATTCGCCCCGATTTTAAATCTAAGAATTTGCTGTTTGCAGCGTCCGTCTGTCCTAGAGTGCAGTTGAATACCAGCGTCAGGCACCTGTTGCCTGGTACATGGCAACTGCACCTATTTGGTACCATTGCGAGACTTTTTGTTATATATCACCGTACAATTCATTGCCATATGCCTCGTTCGTTGTTCATCATCGTTTTGTGATGACCAAATAAACGGTTTTTCTTTCTTTCTGTCGATCAGCGAAAACCGCATCGAAATTGGCCCAATAGTTTTTACGTGAATACCGAACAAATAGACGAGAAATCTAAATAAAATTGCATCGTGTTCTCCATCGTTTATAAAACGTATTCCAGCTGTTTCTTTTAAAAAGCTTCAATGTACACACGGCATTTATAGAATTTTATAATATTATAGATATACATTGCTTACAGACTCCTTACTATGCAATAACACATTGTAGTTGTACAGTCAGCAGCAAATAGAAAGGGACGGCCAAGATGGTCAAATAGATAACGACATCGAAAGTTATCATTAGTATCGGTACAATCAATGTGGTCTAATTGTGTGAATCAGTCTTCTTGTCCAAAAACATCGTTACACGCACAGCGTCAAATACATTAGAGCATTCAAGTCGCCAAAATGATCGATACACTCTAGAAAAATGAACTCTATTCTAAATGTGATCAGAGTCAAATCGAAATGATTTCATACTAAATCAAAATTCAAATAGTTCTATTACTGTCATAAAAATCTTTTTCATGTTTATGACGTAACTAGTCTTTGCCCTCGACTTCATTTTCATTACTTAAATGGCAAAGATTAAAATTATTTTATCAATATTTAAAACTTAATGCATTTATAATACGACAATACATGAATCCTGGATATATCCATAAAACCCCGACATTAGTAATGTTACTATAGACTTATTCAACTACAGATACCCCACTGAGGATGTAAATACAGACAGTGTCTTGTGATTTACGAGCATTGCGTCAAAGTTGATCTAGTGGCTTGGAAATGAAAGGAAATCCCGGGAAATTTCACGAGTCCTAGTATAGTCATGTATAAAAAAAGTCATAAAGTATCAAACTGCTGTAATAAGAGTAACACGGCCAGTTTTCATGATATTTCTAGGCGTATAATTCCCTAGAAAATTTTAGAACTTTCCGGCACTAAAGTATCGGAATAAGAACCATGAAAAAGTGAATCCGCTTTCCGAAAAAACTACACTAAAATTTCCATGGTAATAGCTTTTTCAGCATTTAAGGTAAAAATGTCTATATAATAATTAAAACCTCAAGGAAATTAACATATATGTATGAAAAATACATTTTTTTTTCAATTTTCCATCATTCAACAAACAACTTGATCCCAATTGGTTTTTTTAATAGCTTCAATGTACAGACAAGGCTATTTTACAATATTAACTTATTTTAACATTTCATTTGACGGAATACACTTTATATGTGAGTATATTTTCTATGTTTATGCGAGTTTGGGGAAATATCTACTAAAGAGTTTCAATATAAAATTCCAGATAAAACTTCACTTATTATCACTAAATAATTAGTGTTTCTTGGATATTGTTTTAATGTCAAATGCGTATATGAATTCTCGTGATCTATACTCAGTAATAAAAATCGTGATGCTTAAGATATATATAATATAGCCCAAATCGTACTGGAATCAGCCAATTTGTATGCATTTTAACTAACCACTTTAAACCACTCCCGGAAATTTTTCCGCGGGATTCCCGGTACATAAAGTACCGAAGCGTTCGGAATTTCAAATTCATAAGTTTATTAAAAATAAATACACCACTTAGCAACCTATTATTTCTGTTAAGGAGAAGAAGCGGCAATAAACTCTAAACAACACGTCTAGCTGAAAATTGTTTTATATATATTTCTTATTCTATTTTTAACAAGTTCTTTTTTGTAACTTTCATACAGAAGTATGTTAAATAATTACTACAGGAAAGAAGAACGTAAACCATTGTTTTAGTGTCAATTGAATATGATTCAACTAATTGTTATGCAAATAAATAATTTATACTATTCCCAGGAAAAATCCCGCGGGATATGCGGTTCAAAAGTACCGCAGTGTTTGAAAAGAAAGTGTACTATGTTTTAGTATAAGTAATATCCAAATCAGATAATTTTTGCATACTAACCACTTTAAATCACACTTGGGAAAACATCGAAATAAGAAAGCATTTTTTATACTGTCATCAAAATGTTCCCGAAAAAATTCCCACGGGATTCCGGGATAAAAGGTAGCGCAGAATTTAAGTCGAAAAATTAGCTCTTTATCAGCGAAATTCGAATTGAAAACGGCCTTGTAGTTTTTAACAAAATCCCAAAAAACAGACAAATCGACTGACAGACAAGAAATCTAAAAATGCATCGTATTCTCCATCCATCCATATAGAATATTCTTATTCATAGAGTGTTAAAGTAAGTTTGAACGCTTCTTTATTACTCTAACTCTTTATGAATAAAGCCGGTAGTATTTAATATAAACGAAAACTCAAAGATAAAAGAAATAAATCAAGAGGACTGAAACATCTGACCATTTATAAAATTTGTGGGTTAATAATATATCTTCAGTTAACTGAAATAATATTATAGTGAGCTACTGTGGCCAAACACACCGTTAGATTCTAATCTATCTAGCGAGATTGTAAACTATCGAAATATTGTGATCCATAACAAACTGCTTAGAATTTAACGTATTATTTTTCGATAGATATTGTTACGTGCGAGCGGGGGTACGCTCTTATGGATTGGAAGAAAACAAGTTTTAATTTAACTCTTTTATTGGCTTACACAGCCGCACGTAATGCCTCTCTGCAGGGTTGCCCCTATACGTACGGCTAACGATGCACAGTCCCGACAATAAGGTGTCTCGCTCACAATACCGTCGCCGATATTGCGTAGACCTCCTACTGCTGCTGCAGTGCTCACCTCCGATATTACGGCGTGTAGCTCGCTTCTAGTTCGTTACTCTAACTACGCTACACTCTTCCTTCACTAACTGCCCACTGAACTTTTCTCTAAATTCACCACTAAACTCTGTTTCCAACTCTTTCGTATCGCACTTGTCGCTTCACTGTCTGGAACTGAACTCAACTCTATACACTGCCCGGTAGGCGCTCCTGTTTATGTACCCGGAAGAATTCTCTGGAATCCATCTATCTATCCCTGTCTCTTCCTTCCCGAACCTTCTGTTCAGGAACTTTCGTTTATACATCTATCCCTTTTCTAACATCTATCTATCTCTGTCTTTCAGTCATCGTCTATCCCTTTCTAAAATATATCCGTCCTTGTCTTTTCCTTCTAGAATGTTTTAGTTTGTTCTAAAAGTTCTAAAACTAGCTAGATGGTTCCACCATCATTCGCCACAATATAATTTATGGCGTGAAATCGTTCTGTGTCCATAGAGTTAGTAATAAAAAATGAGGTGGGTATCAGTCACAAAACTAAAGATTTGATCTCTGCCCCTGTGGGATAGAAGTTTTAACAACGTTTGTAAGTAGTCAATAAATTATGCTTTATTGGAAAAAAAACTGGTGTTTCCTTCCAATCCCAGTGCGTGCCCTGGCTCGCACGAGATTAATATTATTATGCTCACATCATCCTCCTCATCAATCGCACTGCTGTGATCAGGAGTTATTTAAACTTTTGTCTCAAACGCCTTTTAAAAAAGAAAGGTGATTATTACAACGCAAATTTAGCAAGCTGCGTTAAAAACTCATTCAAGTTGAAATACATAATTCGAAATACAATTTTGATGTACCCAGTATGAATTCATCTCGATTTGACACTAATCACATTTAGAATAGAGTTCATTTTTCTAGAGTGTATCGATCATTTTGGCGACTTGAATGCTCTAATGTATTTGACGCTGTGCGTGTAACGATGTTTTTGGACAAGAAGACTGATACGAACAATTAGACCACATTGTACCGATACTAATGATCACTTTCGATGTTGTTATCTATTTGACCATCTTGGCCGTCCCTTTCTATTTGCTGCTGACTGTACAAGAACAGAAGGAGGTATCTATATATAAACGTAACTTATTTATGACCTTGAAAGATTGTTTGTCAGAAACTGACTTGAAATAACACTTTTGAATTTAAAACCAACTAAGTATATAGTCGTGGTACCGGAATGGCTAGCCTACGCGTCCCAAAGTCAAAGGGCCGGAATACATCTTTATTCCGTCCCTTCTTTTTTGTAAGAGGGGAAACCCGATTGAGGCTATCAGTCGCATAGGGGAGAAAATCGCGGCCGGTGTGTGGGATTCGCCAGGTCGGTTTGGCACTGGCGTATCTAGGCAGAACTAAAGATGTTATTGCCAATCACAATTAGGGATACTCACTAAAACCCCTCGGTATTCCGTCCTTCGCCATTAATGCCAGGTCCACGGGTTACTAGCAAACTGCGCCGGCCCTGGCAGGCGGTGGCCCAAGGCCTCATCCATTGCCGGGGAACTACATTTGTCCCCCGATTCCGTCCCTCCTATCTCATCCTAAAGGCTGGTGAGGCGTTGGCTTCGTTCCTGGTCTTGCCAACGTCTATAGAGAGAGAAAGAAAGAAAGAATTATTGAAGAATTAATTTCATTATATGGGCCGTCGGCTGTTTGCCAGCTTTACAATAAAAAAAGTTTGATGCACAAAGTTTTGAAAACAGTTGATATACCAGAAAGTACCGTCATTTGTAATCAAAAAAGTGCATTGACTCACGTATAAGTTATTTTTGTTAGCTGTGGAATGTGTGCAGAATACCTAAATGCATACAGGCAAATTAGCTTCGAGACCGTTTATGCGTTTGTAGTAGTGTAGGGTTAGCACATACTCGTAAATAAACTAATACTTTTTGGGTGTTATTTAAATAGTTAGCATAATATTCGTATGTCTATTACGTATTTAGGGGGATGAAAAATAGATGTTGTCCGATTCTCAGACCTACCCAATATGCACACAAAATTTCATGAGAATCGGTCAAGCCATTTCGGAGGAGTTTAACTACAAACACCGCGATACGAGATTTTTATATATTAGATAGTATAAGATGAAAATGTAAAAATGTGCAATCAGTAAAACACAGAATGAGCGCAGTTGGACTCTGTGCCCCGTGACCTAATAACTTGGATCAATTGTAAAAGGGAACCTTGGGTTAGGAAATAGGTTAAATGGATATCAAATATCATCATGTACAGTTGTTTGTCTAGTTGGTTGGTATGGTTTCCTTATCTTCGTCTTTCTGTGTTGAAGCATGTTTAACTTTAAGTTATATTTTACGTAATTAGATCGCGAGCTCTATTCCAAAAATAGGTTTTATTTTATTGCTGGAATTCAGCACACAGGCTGATGGTTTTTTTTTTTTTGACTTGACTTTATGTTGTTGATCCGAAGACCTCACAACTTTACCGGGGTCTTTGGGGCGAGCGCCTTCGCTAGGCGAAGGCGCTCGAGCCCGGGGGCAACTTGCTTGAGGGAGCTCCCTAGGGAGTTTTACCTCGGCTGGACTGTTGCCATGAGAGGGGGATGATGGACCACTGGATGGAAAGCGGTTACCATTGCCTACGGACATTTCAAACACCAAAGATGCTACAAATGCGCTGCTGCTCTCTTAAGGGAACTGGAACCTGGTCACTAATTCCGGAACACAACTCAAGGTTGTTATGGCGACATGCTTTAGAGCAGGGGTGGTAGCCATCCAGTCGGGCAAATGCCCCACCACCTGGCTGTGGGTTGTTTTGTCGCCTCCTACGACAGGCCGTCCGGCCGCAGGAAATTGTATTATTTTTCCTTTCCTGGACGGACAGAATATACAACCGTGCCATTATTAAATCTATCTAACAATAACTGGTGTAATTATAAGATAGATTTAATAATGACACCACGATACCAGTTATTTTTTTGTATTAACTTTTCTCTTAAGGGTAGACTCCAGGCATAAGGTAGACATAAAGTGAGATGGTATAGGCTCCATGAACTGGGAGATTAAGATCAGATAGCCCTTCAAAAACCATGACCGTTCTACGAAATTGTCTAATGTTTTCGAATTCTTTGGGCAGAAATAGAAAATTATTACCAGGCGCCCAATTCGCTATTATTGTCTCGTCCTAAGCGCCGGACACTATCGTCTCAATTGAAATTTTGCTTGATTTCGGTATTCTGTTAATTCCACGGGCACGCCACTATATCTTTATATTTGTAAGCGAAAACTCTCGAAAAATAAATTACTAAATAGCTTTGCAATATTCGTTTTGGCTCATACCACGTTTGCTAATGGCAAGGGCAATATTTTTCGACTATTATTCCACCGCGACAATATCGAGAAGATATCGTGGATTTAGTAGAATACGATTTTTTTTCACTATTGCAAAGGAATCGTACTTTGATTCTAATGATGATAATGTTCTTCGCAATGCCAAGATATTTATCTTATACTAATATATAAAGCTAAAGAGTTTGTTTGTTTGTTTGAACGCGCTAATCTCAGGAACTACTGGTGTGATTTGAAAAATTCTTTCAGTGTTAGATAGACCATTTATCGAGGAAGGCTATATATCATCACGCTAAGACCAATAGTAGCGAAGCACCAATGAAGAACGTTTCAAAATCGGGGGAATTTTTAACATACTTTTTTTTAACTATTCCAGGCGGACGAAGTTGCGGGTAGAAGCTAGTAGCAGAATATACGCCCAAGTGGATGGTTTCTGTGTCTGTCCGTCTCCGGTCGTTCGTCGTTTTTATACATATATTGGCTTTATGCCAATTAAAAGCGATGTCAGATATATTTAAGAAATCTCGTTATTCGTGTTTCTCTCTTCAGCGGTTGAACTTGTATATAAAATGAAATCGGTAGACAAACACACGTATATATCCGTGGAGGAACGGAGAAAGAATACAATTTCCTGCGTTGGGGCGGCCTGTCGTAAGAGGCGACAAAACAACCCACATCCAGGTTGGGTATTTTTGTGCTTGACTGGATGGCTACCACTCCTGGTTTAGAGTACGTCGCCATAACAACCTTGAGTTGTGTTCCGGCATTAGTGAGCAGGTTCCAGTCTCCCTTAAGAGAGCAGCAGCGCATTTGTAGCACCTTTGGTGTTGCAAATATCCATAGGAAATGGTAACCGCTGTCCATCAAGTGGGCCGTGTGCCTATCTGCTGAACTCCTGCAATAAAAAATGATAAAAAAAACTAGGAAATCCCAGGACACTACAAAAACCAAGACATGTCTTGCGAAAACAGAACGATTAGGAAGTCTAGAGTAGTCTAATTTAAAGAGATAAAAATAGATATTTTGAAGCAAGAACAGTAAAAGCATATTGCACCCTTAAAATTTTGATTTAGGTCTGTATACTAAATAAAAATTTTGAGTAATTGGATTTTGATATCTAAAACGTAAAAATAAGGTATAAAATGGAAGAACTTGATATTTTTAATTAGGTCTGTATAATTCTAAGGGTGCGATATATCAAAAAGAAATAAAGAACATGATACGTAAAATCGAACCATGCTAAGCAATACGCTGACCGTTATTTAGATACAGTCTTGATTATCTGTGGTTTTGAAATATACAAAAAAAATTAAGAATGGTATTTTTATTATTGTGTCCCGAATAAAAATAACATTACAATGTAAACAACGTAGTTAATCAAATGAATAAATAAAAAATATTTTTCCCACATGTCAGTATTTAAATTTATTATGAATCGTGAGGGTCAATAATAACGTATAGTGATGTAAGTAAACATAGATAATGTTATCGTTGCGGTTATTAGCACCGTTAAATAAGTAGCCTTAGATAAAACGGCTAATGGGCGTGGTGTGTATATATAATATATATGTAGACTCACGCTGGCGAATAAAACAATAATAATCTGAAATATTCTAACCAAAGTTTATAACCACTCGAATTATTACAATTACAATATTAAATATAGCATAAAGCGAAATATTAAGACAACTCCAAGAGTTCCATCCACGCTTGTCAGGTATCAGCAATTTTCCCTCAAAGAATACTGCGATTATCAGTCAGTAATTATCGACCACTAAATATTATGTGCTTCTTGTTCAATTGAGCTTCCGCTCTCTTCAACCGACGAACGTAGAATGTCCCTATTAGGCAATTTCACCTCATTTTATATTGTTACGACCGACAAAGACCAATTCACATCTGCGGTTTATTACCTTTCGGCATTTGGACTTCTTTTGTTTACTTTGTGTTTAAAAAATTTAATTACAAAAACAGCCCATTGTGTATTGTAATCTTTATGGTATTAATTAGCCAGGTGTGATTCTTGGAAATTCGGTCCACGCGGTCGAGTAGACATATTGTATTTGTACAGTATAAAGCAATGCCCCAACGGAGGGGTGAGGCAGTGCAGGCTAGCGATAGTCACAAGCGAAGCAAGACGTTAGTGACAGACTTTGCGCGTGTTATTGAGTCGTGCATTACCCTTGCACTGGTTGTGTCTAGTTATATTTGTACCTGTGTTATTCGTGTTTGTATAGTTCTAATAAATTCTATAGTAATTCAAACGGCATTTTAATTCGAGTCCTGCAACTCGTAACAATCTTGTCTAACCAACGACACGGTGTTTACCTTTTAATCTGAAACTTATTACAAAGGTTATAAAAAATCCTAAAAATATAAGGTAGGTATTCAACAATATAATCTTTACCATCTAAATACAATCCAGTTTTTATTAAACTACAATACTACTTAATAAATCATGTGCAGGCATTTTAAGAAAAACATAAGTACCCTCAATTTGAATTCACGCAGTGTCTTCTTAGCACGGCAAATACCTAATTTCCATTTATTAAATACAAACATAAATTACCTATCACGGCCATGCCGACCTCAAAAGAATTGAATTTCGATTGTTCTGTCAAGAATAACATCGTCATCATTATCCGAGCGTTAAATCCCGGTTGCGTTCGAAGCGTTCACTCCAACGCCCAGGGTCCGCGTTCCTACTTTTTCTACTTTACTTCGCGCGGTCTTCAGCATCCCCCGTTTTGAGACCATTGGCGCGCATGTCATCCTTCACGACGTCAAGCCAACATTTCTTGGGCCTTCCCCTTCGACCGGGACCTGGCGGAGGCGGCATGGCTAGACATTTGTTCCCCACATAATTAGCCGGTCTGCGTAAAACGTGGCCGTACCAGCGTAAGCGACACTTGCAGTTTGTCTGCTATGTCACGGACATTAAGACTGCCGCGGATGCGGGAGTTCCTGACACGGTCTTTTCTGTCAAGAATAACATATGTAATAATAAAAGCGCCTAAACGCCCCACTGCTGGGCTCGGGTCTTCCACTATTGCGGAACGGACAGTACAAGCGCTACGCTTGTCCAAGGCGTCTTGTCAGGTATAACACATCGGTTATCTCCTTTGCTAGGTTTCATCGCGATGTTTTCCTTCACCGTTGTTAGCACGTGGTAATTGTAACAATGTATACATTAGGGTCAGGAAACTGCCTTAGTGGTACATGCGTTCCGGCCAGTTTCAGTTTCGGCAACAATACATATCACAGCGAGATGGTAGGGTATTTACTCGTCTGCATGGTTACCACCCCTGGTCTATAGTACCTTGACCGTAACAAACTTGAGTAGTGTTACGACGTTAGTGGCCAGATTCCAGTCACCCTTTAGACGTGTTGCTGGGGAGTCTATTTCCGCTTCTTCCAGCTATAACATTTCGAAGTGGTGTAAATAGAATAAGTAGATTTGAAAAAACTTTTGTATTTGAATTTAGTTCAACTTCCTCATATATAATAACTGTCTTCCCTATTTATTTCTGATACAATCAAGTTTAAAAAAAAAACCACGAGAACGTATTTGAAAGGTTATATATGTAAGTTAAAATTCAGATTTACTTCATATTGTATGTATACCGCGTCGCAATGTGTTATCGCTGTTTCAGTAATAAAAAAATGTTTGAGTTTTTTTTTAAATAAATACAAAAGTATATTATAATATTGTTATATACTAGCAAAGGTGTAGGCACAACTGACTGTCATATAACGCAGTTTATTACCTTTGTCGCATTTGTATTTCTTTTGTTTACTTTGTGTTTAAAATTGGACCTACTTATGCAAAATGGAACCAACGCTATCTGCGTACAGTTTTGAGAACTGAGTTTTGAGAAAACGGCTTTTTCCAAAACTGTCAGTATGTGGGTTGGTTCCATTTTGCATAAGTAGGTCCAATTTGCAATTAGACAATAGCCTATTGTTATTGTTTTCGACTTTGTTGGCCGTTCGCAGTAATAAATTAACCAATTGTGCAGATTACGTTTTCTTGGAAAAACTCAGTACACGCAGTCAATTGTTGTATTATACAGTTTATTATAAAACAATGCCCGACCGGAGGGGTGGGGCAGTCAAGCGAGGATTACGATACGAGCAAGACGTAGATTCGATGAGCGATATAGCGACGGACTTTGCGCGTGTTATTGAATCGTGCAGTAGGTACTAGTAGTGTCTAGTTATATTTGTACCTATGTTACACGTGTTCGTATAGTTCTAATAAATTCTATAGTTAGTAATTCCAACGGCATTTTAATTCGAGTCCTGCGTAACTGGCTAAGTCGTAACAATATATACACTCCTTAACAGCAATAACACGTTGCGTAGCGGTGTACATAGAATAGGAAGTAAAATTAAATTCTAACTTATATGTACGACCTTTGAAAAACTGTTCTCCAGTGGAACTTATTTTTTGAATAAAAACTTGAATTTCAATCTGTTACTTTTCGAAGAATTAATGGAGTTGTAGCAAACAGTTTATATTTAATGGTGAATATTCTCAATAGTACCAGACCCCAAGCAGTTGGGAGATTCAACATTTGATCAATTTCAGGGCAGACGGTATACGCGCAGGGTGCGGCAGCGACGCCGGTCCCATTGCTGGACGCTATGACAGACGTGGGCATGGCAGGCTCGCTGCGTGATATCAAGGTCGTCCACATGCACACCGAGAAAGAGGCGAAATACGTGGCTCCTGAATGCAAGGATACATTCAGGTATAGTGTACATACCAGGGTGGTCTGAAAAGTTTCCGACCTCAACATGAAGATAGCAGCACTCGTAAATAGAAACTAGTGAAATTCCATTTTTCATCTGTTGTCAGTTACTCACCAAGGTTTCAGCCATATTGGACGCTCTTCTTATGTAACAGTCGTTTGGGTGAGTTGATGTGAGTGTTTTTATGAAAATGAATAAAATCGAGTATCGAGCTGTCATTTAATATTTGTTTTTGAAAGGCAATACGCCTAAGCAAATCAAAGATGAGTTGGATTCTGTGTATGGGAACTTTGCACCATCATTTACCACAGTGAAATTTTGGGCAGCTGAATTTAAACGTGGCCGTAAGAGCTTGGGACACGATGAACGTTCGGGAAACATCGCCAAAGTTCACCAAATGGTGCTAGACTGTAATGGTCGGAAACTTTTCAGACTAATTTAGTTTCAGTTAGCATAGGGGCAGATCTTTAGGGTATAGTGTACATAACAGGGTGGTCTGAAAAGTTTCCGACCTCAACATGAAGATAGCAGCACTCGTAAATAGAAACTAGTGAAATTCCATTTTTCATCTGTTGTCAGTTACTCACCAAGGTTTCAGCCATATTGGACGCTCTTCTTATGTAACAGTCGTTTGGGTGAGTTGATGTGAGTGTTTTTATGAAAATGAATAAAATCGAGTATCGAGCTGTCATTTAATATTTGTTTTTGAAAGGCAATACGCCTAAGCAAATCAAAGATGAGTTGGATTCTGTGTATGGGAACTTTGCACCATCATTTACCACAGTGAAATTTTGGGCAGCTGAATTTAAACGTGGCCGTAAGAGCTTGGGACACGATGAACGTTCGGGAAACATCGCCAAAGTTCACCAAATGGTGCTAGACTGTAATGGTCGGAAACTTTTCAGACTAATTTAGTTTCAGTTAGCATAGGGGCAGATCTTTAGGGTATAGTGTACATACCAGGGTGGTCTGAAAAGTTTCCGACCTCAACATGAAGATAGCAGCACTCGTAAATAGAAACTAGTGAAATTCCATTTTTCATCTGTTGTCAGTTACTCACCAAGGTTTCAGCCATATTGGACGCTCTTCTTATGTAACAGTCGTTTGGGTGAGTTGATGTGAGTGTTTTTATGAAAATGAATAAAATCGAGTATCGAGCTGTCATTTAATATTTGTTTTTGAAAGGCAATACGCCTAAGCAAATCAAAGATGAGTTGGATTCTGTGTATGGGAACTTTGCACCATCATTTACCACAGTGAAATTTTGGGCAGCTGAATTTAAACGTGGCCGTAAGAGCTTGGGACACGATGAACGTTCGGGAAACATCGCCAAAGTTCACCAAATGGTGCTAGACTGTAATGGTCGGAAACTTTTCAGACTAATTTAGTTTCAGTTAGCATAGGGGCAGATCTTTAGGGGTTATATTTTATCTTTTTACTCAGTCAACAAAAAGATTTTATGAATAAAATAGGTAAGTAGCACTTACTTACTTCTTACTCGATTGAAACCAAATACTGATGACTGGCGGACGAAACTTTGATTAGTTACTCGAGAAATCCATGCAGGAACGGAGAAAGAATATTCTCGCGGCCGGGCGACCTGTCGTAAGAGGCGATAGAACAACCCACAGCCAAGTTGTAGGGTATTTGCCCGATTGGATGGCTACCACCCCTGGTCTAGAGTATGTCGCCATAACAACTTTGATTTGTGTTCCGGCATTAGTGAGCAGATTCCAGTCTCCCTTAAGACAGCAGCGCATTTGTAGCATCTTTGGTGTTGCAAATGTCCATAGGCGATGGTAAATGCTTTCCATCAAGATACGCTTGGCCTTCGGAGAGACTTTGCGTCTCTCTGCATATTCTACTGACTATACAATGGAGAGTGTTCCGAGGAACTGTTCAGGATGGTGCCTTCGTCTTCTTTTTACCACCGCACCGCACGTCATCGGCTGGGCGTTCCACTTCGCTCTTGTACGCAACAGTTCTCTAAAATGTTTGTCTTGCGCATTGTGGGGATTTGGAATAAGCTCCCAAGTCCCAACCGTGGTTTTCCCACAGCGCTACAATATGGGGTTGTTTAAAAAGGGTGTCATATAATTTTCCGCGTTCCAGCGAGTTCGGCCGGCTAGGACTTAGCACGCTCAACCACAGAGCCCGTTCATCAAGATAGTGAGTAATTTCAGACATTAATAAATATGTTAAGCATAATGGATCGCACCGATTATTTATCTTTTGTTCAGACAAAACAAATTGACGTGATAATAAATATGAAGTTGGCTATTTGATTCAATTTTTTTCTAATAAGACAAAGAAATATCACATAAGTTTTTAACCGACTTCAAGAAGGAGGATGTTCCTAACTTGATTGGTATTTTTTGTATGTATGTGCACCGATTACATTGAGATTTATGATAGATTTACGTGATTCTTCTTTAGTTTGATGCGGAATAGTTGCCATTTGGTCCCCTAAAAATTTTACATAGTTTGGCCCAGTAGTATTCATTTTACGAACTTTTTTGTTCCCGTTTCTTGGAACCTATATTTTTTAAAGCGCGCGGCACCTTTTGTAGGCGTACCCATAGCTAGACACTGAAAAGTAACAAATAATAAATAAAAAACTTCGTTTAAAAAAACCGACTTCAAAAACTAAAATGTATAAAATAACTTATTTCTAAAGCTATTCAAATTTATTTGCTGCAAGAACATGGTTTAAAAGCTGTTACAATTATTATTAATTATTATATCTTATTTTTAATATATATTATCTAAAACATCTTGAAGTCGGTGCAAAGTAAAACATAAAAATTATTATATTTTGAAAATTACTAAGCACCGACTTTAAGATGTTTAAGATAATATATATTAAAAATAAGATATTATAATTAATAATAGCTTTAGAAATAAGTTATTTTATACTTTTTAGTTTTTGAAGTCCGTTTTTTTAAACGAATTTTTTTTTTAATTATAAGTAAATGCTCTTATTACTTACACAGCCGTACGTGATTCCTCTCCGCAGGGTTGCCCCTACACGCACAACCGACGACGCACGGTTGCGACGATAAGATGTCTCACTCACAATACCGTCGCCGATATTGCGTAGACGTAGACTACTGCAGTGTTCGCCTTCAAATTTACCGCGCAAAGCTCGCTTCTGGATCTCATCTTAAACTACTCTACACTCCTCCTTCACTGAACTGCCCACTAAACTTTTCACTAAATTTACCATTAAACTCGTCACTGTCTTCTATTAAACATTTCTTCAAACTCTTTCTTATCGCACTTATTTTTTCGCTATCTTGAACTGAACTACTCGGTAGGCGCGCCTTACGCTGCTTATATATCAGGAAGAGTCTTTTGGAACTCATAATATCGATCTTCTGTTCGTTATCCTTTTATTTACTATCTATCTCTGTCGTTTCCTTCCTGAACCTTCTATTCTAGAGTTTTTGTTCATCGTCTATCCCTTTCTGAAATTATATCTGTCCTTGTCTTTTTCTTTCAGAATTTTCTACATTTTTCTAAAACTTCTTAAATCCACTAGATCGTTCCACCAACTTATGCCACTCAGGAATAATGTTTCTTTCTACTGGTGAAAATTTTTTCAATATCGGTTCAGTAATTCAAGAGATTACTTCCTACAAACTCACAAACGTTACCTCTTTGTAATAGGTATTAGTATAGATTTATTTCTGAATTGATTACTACGTAACAATGGCTTAGATCAGAAAGAGAGAGAACAATATGAGTGTAAGAGAGTGAGATGCAAACCCTGATTTAAATCAACAGCCGGCATGGAACAGTTAGTTTTTGGGACTAGAAAACTATTTTATTCTCTTACAAAAAGTTGAAAAGGCGAGTACATACATTACACACGTATCTCGTGTTCGTAATCTGTAATTCGATCAAAGGTGTAAAATCTTCGACAATATCTGTTACCGTGGAAATCTGTTAAGTATGTAATACCGCGATAAGTGCCTAATACTACATATCAGCTGTCATAAAGCGGTGATAACGCTATCTATATGCCGATTTGATACCAAGTGTGACGTAAAAGTTTTCTCTCGGTAAATTGTTTCGCTTTTGTCCAAATTTTTTTTTCGTATATTTTTGTAATTCATTATGTCTTTACCGTCTTTACAACTTAGATTTCATATATTATAAATGCGAAATGTCTGTCTGTCTTATACGCTTTCACGGAAAAACTATTAGACCGATTTGGCTTAAATTCGGTACATATGTAATTTTAATACCAAGGATGGCGAAGGGATACTTTTCATCCCGGATAATGAGATTGGTTTTGGGATAAATTTATTTAAAGATTATCCCGGAAAGCAGGGTAGGTTTTGTGATTTTAGTCTATTTTTTTTTATTGCAGGAGATCATCAGACAGGCAGACGGCCCACTTGATGGAAAGCGGTTACCATCGCCTATGGACGTTTGCAACACCAAAGGTGCTACAAATGCGCTGCTGCTCTCTTAAGAGAGACTGGATCCTGGTCACTAATGCCGGAACACAACACAAGGTTGTTATGGCGGCATACTTTAGACCAGTGGTGGTCGCCATCCAGTCGAGCATATATGTAATACCCTACCACCTGGCTGTGAGTTGTTTTGTCGCCTCTTACGACAGGCCACCCGGCCGCAGGAAACTTTATTCTTTCTCCGTCCCTGCACGGATTGTCCATTTTGTCATTTATGTAGTTTACAGATACACGGGGGATGGGATAGTTCGTTATTGTATAAAATGAAGTGAATCTTCCGGGTACAAATACCTAAAAATTGAATACTGTTACGAGCTACGGGACTCGAATTAAAATGCCGTTGGAATTATTTATTATACAGTTTATTAGAACTATACAAACACGTATAACACAGGTACAAATATAACTGCATTTAATACTTTATTTTTATTTCCCTGCCATCTGTGGAGGTTTATGAATAGCCGTTCTTTAGCTATTTCTGTAACATTAGTTTGTAAAACTTTAGTTTGTAAGACTACAGCTGTTAACCCCCAAATAAAATAAAGTAACTGGACACAACCAGTACAAACTGCACAATTCAATAACACGCGCAAAGTCCGGCACTATATAGTTTATCGAGTGTACGTGTTGGAATCTCCAACAAAAAGTATTTATTACTTTGGTGTGGCATAATCTTAGACCATTAAACCAAAGGACTCGGCTCGCGTCTAATTTTGCAAACAAAAAATTCAGCCATTTGCTGCGGGGGGAAGAGTAAAGCACACATTGAAAAATATTATTTGTGTTGTTATAAACGCAAACATGTACAAATCTTCAAAACTAGTATAGAGACAGCGTATATTTACACTCATTACGCACACAAAGACGACTCACACATTTCAAAATACAAGAAATTGCCATATCATTATTCAATTTGCCTCGTAATTTAATCATAATTGACTAAATATTCATTATTAATTTTTATTATAATATTGGATTATGAAATAAACTTTAATATTGTAATAATTGATGATTTATTAAACTAGCACTAGTTGAAATAAGATCTTAGTTATTGTGTGATGAAAATTGTGATGTGTGATATTTATTAACACTTTCACAATTTTATGTAAACCATAATCGCTAAAACATCCATGAACATAATATATAATTGTGTACATATAATTCAAATATTTACTTGCAACGTAATTTAAATGCCCTATATTTTGAGTAAAAAAATGCTGGTATTACTATTGTACAAAACTGTGATTTTCATAGGGATAGTAAATATCGATACTTTAATGTCGATATTTTTACTAGGAATAATAATTTTGAATACTATGATGACAGTGGAATAAAACTAAAGTATAAGTTTAATTCATTTATTTTATAGTATTTTTCTTAGATATTCGAGACTGTTACACATAAATAAAACTACGTTATTTACGGTTTTAAGCGCGATATTTCTTTATTTTGACAACGTTTCGGCTACTTTACAGCAGCTATGATCACGGTTTGACTCGAGGTTACATGTCAATTAGTAATGTTTATAAACATATTAATCCGAGCGTGGGTCGGTTTGTAACGCGCCTCGCGGGAGGAGAGGTGAGCGCGCGCGGAACACGTCGCGCGCCCATCTCGACGGCATAACGGCGGGCGAGAACCCTTTTCCCGGGTAACCATAGCTGGAAGCTGATGTCTAGGAATGACATACTCAAGCCGAAGCATTGATATGGAATAAAATAATTGATATAGTGAAAAATTATAAAATTTATTAAATGAATAAAACATAATATTGGCCATAAATCGTAATCATCTAGTAGTAGGAACCCTTCGCTGCAATACCGTTAACCCTATGTTCACAAGGTAGGTTATATAGGAGCGCTGATCAAGAAACAGGTAGACTCTCAAGATCGGTAACGATACCCGATTCGATGGGGTAAAAGCAGTACTCTTTACCATCGTAACTTTTCATTGTGTGGGAGCAATACTTAAAAAAACTCTCACAACATTTAAATATATTTCCTAGTATAGGTTACAGTTATATGTACCAAATTTCAGCAGTGTAGACCTAATCTCGGAAAATAGATGGACAGACGGACACGACGAAATCGTAAAGGCTCCTTATTGTAAACAATAGGACCCTAAAAGTGGGTCATTATTAGTATAACGTAATCATATTTTCGACTAACAGCATCTAAGGTAGTTTTATCGATATCGACACGGAGTTATATGTACAGATTAAACATCACTAAGATAGTATCGTGTAGCCAAAAAAACAAACTTCGATATTCAAATTTCAAATTAGTTTCCAACGCAATAAGGGCTATAATTTCTTGAAGGATTTCGCATTAGTCTCGTGAGTGTGTGTGTGAAGTGCGCTAGCTTTCAAAATTTTGTTATTTGGGCATTGTTATACAAATATAGACTCAATTTCTTCACAGTAACAGTTCAAAGTAAAACAGAGATTTGTCGGAAGTTGATACGAGATGTTTCATTAATTCGATTATAGAATCGATGTTTTAAACATCAAGTTTAATAAACAACTATAAGTTATTTTATTAAAAATAAGCAATAATTAGACAAAAAAATGCTTACATGTGAAATGTTACACCATCTTTTTCTAGATTTGAGGTGTTTGACATTTTATCGCACACGTTAAATGCACAGGTTGGCATTTTTGAGGAGCTCCTCACACAGCGATAACGATACTCTGACTGTTAGAAATCGATTATTGAACTAGTTTTTATAAACGCGTTAGATTTTATAATCTTGTACCTTGGCGGAGGGGTATGCTCATACAAGGCTTGTCCATTGGTTTAATGGTCTAAGGGCATAATACTGGCCAACAATACTAAATATTTGAATTTGGAACGTAGAAGGTTTTTGTTTTTATCTGTATATTTTTTTCCCTCCATTGCTATTAAAATCATCATATATAACGCACGTGAAGTTTTCTTTTATAATTAAAATATTACAGTCCACAAACAAATTCATATTTAAAGAAGTGTTTAACAGTACGTCTTGTTCGTATCGTGATCCTCGCTTGACTGCCGATCTCTCCATTCGGCCATTGCTGCTCCGATACAATAGGGCTGCGAGCCCGCATAGATCGGATTTCTTAGAATCAGTTCGACACACCTGCCTAATTACTGCCATAAAAGATAACAATACACAATGGACTGTTTTTCTAATCACGAATTTTATAAAACACGAATTAAACAAAAGAAGTCCAAATGCGGGAAGGTAATAAACTGCGATTTATGGCAGGCAGGTGTGGATTCACTTTTGTCGGCATGTATCAACACTATTTAACCTATATCGCCTGCTCTTTAAACAAGAGGAACGCACTAGAGGGTTGACCCGCGGCGCAACCGCAGTGTAAACTCTAGTATACAATAACTATAAATACAATATTGTGCGGCCGGGCGTCCTGCCGTAAGAGGCGACAAAACAAAACAAGTTGTGTTCGAGCATTGGTGGCCAGGTTCCAATTACCCTATGGAGAGCTGCAGCAAATCGGTAGCACTTCTAATGTTACAAATGTCCATAGGCGATGGTAACCGCTTTCCATAAGGTGGGCTGTCTGTCTGCCTCCTGAACTCATGCAATAAAAAAATATCCAACAGAAACCGACCTCAATAAGCTTACGCTTTACACGATTTATTTATTCTATTTACCTTGAGACATGCTATGTATGTAATGTAGGTAAAAGTCATATTTTCCTTGAATAATCTATAAGGGAGTCTCCATACTAGTATCTCTTCGGCATATACAGGCCAAAAAGAGGTCTACGTCTGCGACATAACGGCATGGCCGCGGACTTTCGCCGTAAGCGACAACGAAACAAAAGTATTAATATATAATTACTATTATTAGATATTAGTACTTATTTGCTGTATAAGATTCTTATTTTAACATTTTCCAAGTATAAACATAAAAATTCCAAAATAAATTCAATTTTTCCTATCGTAACTAATTACTTGGTTAGCATCAAGTTTGCTAGGTGATGGCTAAAATTCGCATGCTTATATGCATCCGTGCAAAACTGCAAAGACGTAACTCAAAGAAAGCAAGTAATATCTATGTGTCTTGTATGCTTATCACACGGTTATTGATAAGGGGGTCTAGGGGATCAACTGCTAGTATTGTGATACTTTTACTGTGAGGTCACTCTGTCTTGGTGGGGAGCAGCGCATTTGATTTATACGAGATATTACTTACTTTGATTAAAAAAATAATAGAATATACATGTTTGTTCGAAAAGATACATGGGGGGACCATTCATAAATAACGTCACATGTAAACGGGAAGGAGGAGGCTGACGAAGTGTGACGTTGTGTGACAGGGGTTGGGAGGGGGTCCTAAATTTCGTGACGTTACGTTTCAAAATATTTAAGCTTTAAAACGCGAAATTGCAACTATTAACAAAAATCTTCAAAATATTTCCAAGTCTATGTGTATAAGCATAGTGTTTAAATGATTAGAATTAAATAGTCACATTAGGGAGGCAGAAGTCCCACGAATGTGACCAGCTGTGAAAAGGATGGGGGAGAAGTCAAAAAATCACGAAATTCGTGCGACGTAATTTATAGATAACTATAATTTATAAACCATGATTATATGTCGTTAATTCCCTTCGAATATTTAAGCAACAAATGTATGCGGTAAAACGTAGGTGCGCCATTTTGAAAACAAACTGATTGTTTAAAGTTAGGATGAAGTTAGGATATTAGATATTTTAGATATTTTAATATTAGATATTCATAGTACCTTTAGGTACTATGTCACATTTTAGATTGTATAGATTGACATTGTTACTCTTATCTATTTATATTCAAGTTATTTGACATTATTAAATTTCATGCATAACTAAAAATCTACATATTTTAGTATTGATATAATTTGGAATGTAAAAGTTATAAAATAAAACACATATTATTAAATATTTGTACGACCATAGGTCAGTTACGGTGATACTAGTCACACTGTTTTACAGACTATTGTCGACATACCACTACCTGTATCTATGCAATAAAGATGCATTTATTCTGATTATGTTGGGCGAGATATCAGGCTGGCAAGGCCCGAATAAGCCCGAGTACGTGGCGAGGCCATCAGGGTGTAAGTGAAATCACTGACGCGCTCTTGTCGCATAAGTGAAGCTGTTTTTGACTTGTATTTGCCGAATCCGTACCCACAAGTGCGGGAGCTCCCTAAGTCAGGGGTCGGCAACCCGCGGCTCGCGAGCCACATGGCTCTTTGGATGTAATTGCGGCTCTTTAGTCATGTACGCAAAAAAGACAAGGCTTTCATGGAATTTGTTTGCCCAATTGTTTGTTATCGGAGCACAAGTTACTGTTGTAATTTAAGGTTTAGTTGTTTTCATTTTGGATTTAATAATAAGTAATTATCTAATAATGTCTCATTAATATTATCTTTTTGTTGTGAAAAACACTATTAATATATGAATAAATAGATTTGTTTGTTTTTATCAAACCACTTAATCAATGCAAATAATATTTATTGTTGGCAAGAAAAAATTGTGGTTCTTTAAAAACTTTGAAATTTCGTAAATTTTATTTTTTGACTCTTTTGACTGGAAAGGTTGCCGACCCCTGCCCTAAGTGCATGTTTATTCATGTGTTTATATTATAAAGCATTATGAAGGCTGAACTATCGTAAATGTTTGCTATGTATTTATCGTATCCTCATAGAAGAAAAATAATAGGCATAGCAACCTAGTAAAATGTAAATTTGAAAAGTTTAAAGTTTTGGCCACGATGCTGTAGCTTTGAGCGGCAGCTAAGCGCGGTGCGACGAGCGACAAAACATTTTTTTGGGCGATTATAATTTCTAGTACTTTCATTGACATTGAGATTATAAATATAATGCCGATGGTGGTAATACATATTATTTACATTTTAATAATAATTGCAATCTACAGATGATACTAAATAGATACATACTTAATATACATAGGCGACATACAAATAAATACCTACAAAAATATATAAATCTTTATCCATATATATAAAAAAAAAAAAATTGGTTTTGAATTTTTTGTGGAAGTCCAGGGAAGGTTTAAAAGGTGAGTAAATATGAAAAAATGCTTGGAATATAGTAAAAACAACAATTTCCCTTAGAAACTATTCCTACCTGTCAAACATTTGATGTTCGTCCCGTCGTTCTTTTTAGATTATGTCTGTAATGCCTTTTATGCATTGATTTTGCCAATGTCGTGTATATAGAAAAGCCAGGTGATATAAATAGAAGAAAAATTAGCAATTCGGCCGGTAAATTAAAAAGACTATTTCTGCCAATCTAATACAATATAATAAACAGATTTACAACAAACATACTTAACACAAAACAAGAAATAATTTAAATTACGTTTAGAAATTATTGATTATTTGATAAGTCACCGCTCGCTCCGAATTCGAATTTTGAAATTTTGTAATAGTGGTGGATCCAATGTCACCAACGTCATTTGTCGCACGCGACACCGATATGTTCCGGTGAGCGGTTTATGTTAAATTGCAAGCATTAAAACCCTTCAGTCTTTTTTGGTAATCTAGCCATTGATACCTTTTGAAGGACAACACTCAAAGAACAGCTATCTTTCGTCTTATTTGATAGGTAATCTGCCTCTAACACATGTAATAAAATATATAATAAGCCATTGCGAAACAATACTTCATTGCAATTTTTAAATTATATATTTTTTATATGCTACAAAAAATAGAAATTACCTTCCAAATAATCAAACATATACAATAAGCTTTTTTAAAAAGGTTTTTAAATACAAGCTTTTGAGATCCTGTATATCATGTAGCAGCAGAATGCTAAGACAAGTAAAACGAGCCCAAACACGACGGGTCTATCTTGTTTAATACAGGTGTTCTTATGGCCACCTTCCGACTCCATCATCAGATCAGCTCCATGGTACCATCATATTTTGCTTTTTCGTGCGATATACATATGTGTGCAAAATTTCAGCTCAATCGGAAACCGGGAAGTTGGTCAAATTTAACTTGCAAGATTCCACCCGAACTGACATACATAGGTATATCCATTCCAAGTTAAATAAAAGCTTGTTAAATAGTAGATTGTCACACGAGAGCTGAAAGTGACCTATTTAGGCACGAGATGGTTTGGCGCACGAGTGTAGCTATAGCGCTAATAAGTCGCGTGCCTAAATAGGTCTTTGACCCGAGATTGACACTGCTTTTCATTTCGAATATTACGAAAAGTAAATAAAATCTGATTAGTTAAACAAAGTACAACTTCTGTAATAAAATCAGGCGTTAAATCCATATGTAGATAGAAACGTCATCAGGTTCGTGAGATATGAAACGACAATATTTTTTTTATTCTGTGGGATTCTACTAGCCAGTTTTTTTTTGTCATCGATGACAGTAAATATTTATCTCAAATTTATGGGCTTTTTTTGCAGGAGTTCAGCAGACAGGCAAATGGCCCACTTGATAGAAAGCGGTTACCATCGCCTATGAACATTTGCAACTCCAAAAGTGCTACAAATGCGCTGCTGCACTCTTAAGGGAGACTGGAACCTGGTCACTAATGCCGAAACACAACTCAAGGTTGCTATGGCGACATACTCTAGATCAGGGGTGGTGCCATCCAGTCGGGCAAATGCCCTACCACCTGGCTGTAGGTTGTTTTGTCGCCTATTACGACAGGCCGCCCGGCCGCAGGAAATTGTATTCTTTTCTACTCCGTTCCTGCACGGATAAAATTTATTACATGAGTTCAGCAGACTGGCAAACGGCCCACTTGATGGAAAGCGGTTACGGACATTTGTAACACTAAAGGTGCTACCAATTTGCTGCCGCTGTCTAGGGAGACTGAAACCTGACCACTAAGTCTGAACACAACTCAATATTGTCCTGGCGGCATACTCTAGACCAGGGGTGGTAGCCAACCAGACGGGCAATTACCCTAACACCTGGCTGTCGGTTGTATTGTTGCCTCTTACGACGTATGACGTCATAAGTTTGTACGCTTGTACAAGACCTATGGACCTGATAAAACAGTATCTTAGTTGATTTGACTGTCCACTCCCCTGTTCCAGGTCAGTTTCTCTCTTCATGGCAGCGAATGTTCGTAAGTCCGTCGCTGAGGGTCGCTCCGACGCCATACCAATCTTCCTTCAGGACATCCCCAAGCTGTTTCACAGGAAGATCATCTGTCCCGACATTGCTTTGGTTCAGGTAAGGAGCTACAGTGAGTTTTTTTGGCGATAACTTACCCAAGTTTATTGTACCGTTGGAATTGTCACAAAGTTTATTAAAGATTATAAAAAGTACATACACGTAATTCACAGTTCTACAACACAAACACAAATCCAAGACGTAAGGCAGAAAATAGTAATACATAAATAGCTCAAACTCCGTCGTTATAAGATACACTTCCCTAGATTACACTAGATGACCCCTCGATCGCAGTTGAAACTCGACTAAATCTGTCTCGACTGGCCGACCTTACATATTTGTAAAATAGACATTGCCTCCTAGCAATATGCTGACTAATCTTTGGAGTTCAGAACTTGTAAGCTCGCTTCTGAGTTTCCTCTTAAACTACACAAAATTCCTTCTTCCACTGTAACACGTAACAATCTTCCTTTCCAAATGTCTCCTATCGTACGTGTCACTTCACTGTCTCAAACTGAACTCCCTGACAGGCGCGAATTACGCTGCTTATATACCCGGTAGAATCTTCTGGAACCCATAATTTCGATCTTCTTTTATTTACTGTCTATCCCTCTCTAACCATCTATCTAGCTTTGTGTCTTTTCCTTCTTGATCTCTTTATTTCTTGTTTATCGTCTATCCCTTAAATGTACCAAAAACTATATTGGCGCGGAAGCGGGAGCGGGAATAAACAGGAGGAAAGGACTTACAGGATAAGGTACGCCGCACCAGGCACGCTACGAACGATGCGTCTTCGCAGCGGCAGGCACTTCGTCCTCGTGATCATTTCTTCTTGTCTTGCGGTTCCTTCGACTTAGTGGACCAGCTGGAACGGTACAGAGTGCACCTTCCAACGTGCGGGATGATGAAAGCGGGTGTAAAAAGCGGTACAACACACAAGACGCGGCGAGGTTTGTGTGGGAGCAGCGATGCGTTCGGCGGTCGAACGTAGACTGCTCCCGCACACTGTCCTATCTGTTTTTTCAGAATCTTCTACATTTTTCTAAAACTCCTAATACCAACTAGATCATTCCACCATCGCTCGCCACAATATAAACATTTATCGTTCCAGGTCTCACCCCCTGACAACCATGGCTATTGCAGTCTGGGGACCTCAGTGGACTGTGTTAGGGCGGCATTGGTCAACTCCAAGATCATTATTGGTAAACAGTATTTATGATCAGCGCTTTTATAGAAGTTTCTTTTAATATAGACTGTTAGATATAAAATACTTTACAGCTATTTAGACATCATAAACGTTAAAAGACTGAAGCCGGTAAAATTGTAGCTCATTGAATTTTGAGCTACAATATTACGGGATATTACTGCATTTTCATGATTCCTAACTGTTTATTCTACTTGTAAGATATTCTCGGCCTCGAAGAGTTTCGAACTCCATTATTAATCGGCTGTAACCCATATTCTATCATTTTAATCATAATAAAACTATTTAGCTATACAATGTAAACATTGACAACAATGCGGTGCTGGTACCTACGCTCACGTATGGAAGCGAGAGTTGGGTGTGGAACAGAGAGCATGAAAGTAGAGTAAACGCGGTCGAGATGCGAGCACTGCGCAAAATCTGCGGAGTGACGCTCGCGGACCGCGTTCGTAATACCGAAGTAAGAAACAGAGTTGGTCTGAAAGAGAGTGTCGGGGTGAAGGTAAGGAAAGGAATGCTCCGGTGGTTCGGGCATGTGGAAAGAATGTATGATGAAGAATGACTAAACAGATATACAATGCAAAAGTGGACGGATGCAGAAGTCGCGGAAGGCCACGACACACCTTCCATGATCAAATTGATCGTGTACTAGCTGAAGGTGATGTCAGGAGCCTTAAGAACAGACGAGCGTGCATGACAAGAGCTATGAATGTCAAAGAAGCAAGTGAGGTGTGTAAGAATAAGCCTGAATGGCGCTCTGTTGTTCGTGCTTGCCCCACAAGGGACCTGGCATGAAGTTATGTATGTATGTATGTAAACATTGACAGCAATACGATGACATATCTAAAAGGTTTATTTTTTAATAGAGTTAACAGTGAAAGTATAAATTTATTTTACAGTGTAAACTCTATATAACGACATTGAAGGGTCTGTGCATTTTATGGCGTTATAAAGAGTTGTCGTTGAATGAAGAGACGTCTGCTATTTTCGTCTGACGTCTTTTGCTGCACCAGTAATTTTTTTCTATTTTTTTACTTATTTTGAGGCATCTTGGTGATAAAGGAAGTACTAATAAAGGTCGGTATGCGTGATGCCGACAGTCGAGTGTATTACGGGCTAGGATGATAAAGGGATATCAGAGCGTACACAGCTTCGCAGTTTTAACTAATTTTGTCAACTTAAATGTACTTTTATTACTTGATTGTTGTCGTTATTGAGAGTGGGTGTAATATAGAGCTATATAGAGTGTATCATTGTATGGAAGACAAGCTAAACCAACCAAAGTGATTTCGACGCTTAAGGGAGTTTGTCGTTAAATCGAGTGACGTTACATGGAGGTTACACTGTATTGTAATTTGTCCCGCCGAAACAGCTCAAGTGAACGTGAACATGCCCCGCACGTTCGGCGACGCGATAATCCACATGTCGCACATCGACTACGCGGTGAAGGACGACACGCCGCTGCCGGAGCACGCGGTGAAGCCGCCCTCCCCCGAGGAGGCCAAGATCGGGCAGCTCATCGGGGACAACCTGGTGGAAGACGGAGCCACCCTGCAGATGGGTGAGTCCTGCAATCTGTTTATTGGGTAACTCACTCTGTTCCTCCCTTTCTCCTCTTTCTCTTCCCTCCCCCTTAGGAGCTCAAAACTAAGCAGCTCATTAGGGACAACCTGGTGGAGGACGGAGCCGCCTTGGCCCACCCTGCAGATGGGTGACTCCTGTTATCTGTTTATTGGGTAACTCAATCTGTTTTACTTTTACTCCTCTGTCTCTACTCTTCCCCTGTGAAGTTCAAAACTGAGAAGCTCATCAGGGACACCCTGGTGGAGGACGGAGCCACCCTGCAGATGGGTGAGTCCTGCAATCTGTTTATTGGGTAACTCACTCTGTTCCTCCCTTTCGCCTGTTTCTCTGCCCTCCCCCTGTGGAGCTCAAAACTGAGCAGCTCATCAAGGACAGTCTGGTGGAGGAAGGAACCATCCTGCAGATGGGTGAGTCCTGTCATCTGTTTATTGGGTAACTCACTCTGTTCCTCCCTTTCTCCTCTTTCTCTTCCCTTCCCCTGTGAAGTTCAAAACTGTGCAGCTCATCAGGGACAACTTGGTGGAGGACGGAGCCACCCTGCAGATGGATGAGTCCTGTGATTTGTTTATTGGGCAACTCATTCTGTTCCTCCCTTTCGCCTCTTTTAGTCTCCTACCCCGAGGAGGACAAAGTCTGACATGTTATCGGGAACCTGGTGGAGCACAGAGCCACATTGCAAACAGGTCAGGCCTGTAATTTGTTCACTAGATGTTCTTCTATTTCTCCAACTTAAAATAAATTTCTCACCTTCTGTAATATTATGTTTGATTCCCAGGTATTGGCAGTATCCCCGATGCGGTGCTAACAGCCCTGAAAAACCACAAGGACCTCGGCATCCATTCGGAGATGTTCAGTGTGGGTGTCATCGATCTCGTCAGGAGAGGATGCGTCACCAATAACAAGTATGTAACAAGTGGCATATATGCTAGTCAATAATGTCATTATAACTGTTTATAATTTCTTTTACAATGATTTGATTGATTTCGTCTAGCAGAATATATTTTCAAATAAAACTACGACTTAACGGTTTTTAGCGCGGCATTTTATTTGTTTTTTATTCCGATGTTTCAGTCAGTTTTCAGTAGCCGTGATCACGGAATATAAAGATGTGAAGTTATTTGTTACGCTAGGAATATAATAGGAGGGACTTACTTGTATTGTACCATTAGGAAGGAGGTCCCCCGAGATATACAGGTCGACCTAGTTTGGGGGACCAATGAGTTTCCAAAATTGTGAATTATGTTTTACTCGATAATTTTTTTATATTTTTTTATTTTTTACTTACTGATTAATAGTGGTGTTCTGATGTTCTGAAGTTCTGATAATGACCACGAGAGCTGATATGTTGCAATTGTCAATCAATTGACAAACTGTCACTGTCGGCGTGTGCGCACTGTCGTAATTTATTTGACACTGACTGGTGCGCGTGGGTTTGACACTGATTGATGTCACATCTAGTTGTGCGGATTTACGTCACGTTTGGCGCGAACAGTTATAATAGTAACTCTTTCTTTCACCGTCTCCATATCCCAATTGTTTGGGGTCAGCACAATATGTTTTTTTGGAAAGCGGTGACCATCGGCTATGGACATTTGCAACACCGAAGGTGCTACAAATGTCTTTTCCTTCCACACTCCTCTACTCTGACATACATCTTCTGTCACACCACATATCATCGTATCATCCTTCACACATCCATCCATCTTTTTTTGGTCTACCATTACATTTGTACCCATCTATCCTGTAGTTTAACATTCTTTTTGTCACGTGACTTTCATCCCTCCTCATTATATGCCCACACAAACTTAATTTTCTTCCTCTCAATTTTTCAGTGACGGGTGCAACTTTCAATGATCCCCTTATGTACTCATTTCTCACATTATCCATTCTTGTAACACCACACATCCATCTCAACATTCTCATCTCAGCTGAGTGGAGACGTTTGTGGTTTATCACTTGAGTGGCCCAACATTCGGACCCGTATAGCATGACTTTTTAGTTTCAGTGGCATTAGTTTGTCGCACGTCACACCGCTTACCTGTCTCCACTTTTGCCATGCCACATTTATTCTTCTCCTTACATCCCCCTCTATATCACAAGTGAACCAAGGTATCTGAATTCGGGGTTACATGGTAGTGTTGCTGATTCCAGTTTAAGAGGCACAGCACTAGAGGTCCCGCCAAAATCACAAAACAGTTATAATAATAACATACTTATTGATACTAGACATCTTTGTCTTCCGTGATCATGGCTACAGAAAAGTGGTCGAAACGTCGGAATAAAAATATAAATAAAATGGTGCACTTAAAACCGTTGAAACGTGGTAAGATGATAATTTAATTAAATCCAATAAAACATGTTTTAAATTGTAAAACGTTCAAATCGCGATGGAGAATTTGACGCCGTCTAGTTGTATAATGTTTAGGAGTTTTGTAGTAGTTGCAACTGTAAAAAAAGTTACTTCACAGGAAGAAGTTCCACAAGGGTCGCATCGTCGGCAGCTTTCTGGTCGGCAATCGCGAGCTATACGACTTTGTTGACAACAATCCGTTCATCGGTAAGTATTGTTTTTCATTTTTCAGGGTCCCGTAGTTATTTCAGCAAAATTGATACCCTATATATCTTGTCGTCAAGTCCCCTGTACGTATGTGTATCAGTCTGTCTTTCTTAATATAAATGTGACAGCGGACAAATGTGTAATATTTTGTGTGTAATGACATAAAAGATCAGGCGTTAATAATAGATTGTGTTACAGGTGAAAGTGACCTAAGTAGGTCCTCAATAGGTGCCTAAATAGGCACGAGATAGTTTGGCGCACGAGCGTAGCGAAGGCGTTAGTAGTCGAGTCAAAAAAATAGCTAGAGTCAAAAACACCTAAAGTCGCGATAATTAGTGGAAAATTTCAACAAAAATTATATAAAGTATAAATCTCTATTTATGGCATGATATTAAGTGATGTTAATTTTTAGAATTTTGTAGCCCTGCCCATTAAGTTATCGTGAACGAGGTTATAGCACGACATTCATATATTTTTGAATTCTACCCTACTGTATTCTGTAAATTGTACCTTGTAGAAATGTTGGAGATCGACTATGTGAATAATACTCACATAGTGTCCCTGCAGCCGAGAATGACCGCCATTAACTCCTGTCTGGAAGTAGACTTGACGGGGCAAGTCAGCGCTGACTCGATCGGTGAGTGTAATTTATACTGAGATTAGACTGATCAACCAAATTGATTCAATTTGGTTGAAAAGAACATGATGGTATTCAATGACATTGATATGAAACTTTTGAGACGTGAACTTTTTTGAACCCTCATGTCTCGTGCCCACTGTTGGGCAATGGTAAGATTCCGAATTTTGCCACTTGTTACGTTTCGTGTGAAATATAATGAAGCAGACATCTGGTTTTTTTTTTAAATTTTATTTATAAAAATATTTTTTATTGTTTACACCATTTTCCGAAAAAAATTCGACGTTCCGGTGGTTAACGTGTGATAATCGTAACAATTTGTACATTGGTCAGAATACTGCCTAAATAATGTATGCTTCTCGGCTAGAATTCGTTCCACGTCGTTTGGGTTGCTAGCACGTTAGCTACTAAGCTACCACGATTTTTAGTAATAAATGGTATTAATGTTTATGGCAACACAGGTACTCGTATGTACTCTGGCTTTGGTGGTCAAGTGGATTTCATCAGGGGTTCTGCGGAGGCAATGGACGGTAAAGGGAAGCCCATCATTGCCATCGTGTCCACCACGAAAAGGGGAGAAAGCAAGATTGCACCTATGCTTAAGCCAGGTTAGTAATTTACTTGAGTTAGAATATGTGACAGGTATTTCATTAATTTTGAGTGTTTTCAATAGGACTTTGAGAGAAAGTATTACCATATAGACACGAAGTTAAAAATAAATTCAGAAGTTTTTATTCAAAATAAGTTTAATTCAAAGTAAGTAATCGAAGGTCATACATATAGGTAAAAATTTAATTTTACTTCCTATTCTATGTACACCGCTTCGCAACGTGTTATTGGTGTTAAGGAGAAGAAACTCCCCAGCAACACGTCTAGTTAAATATTGTTTTTCTTTATATTTGTTATTCTATTTATATCTCAAGTTCTTTTTTTTTATAAGTTTTATACACAGAAGTATGTTACAGAATGACTTTTGAAGAATTAATAGAGTTGTAGCAAGCAGTGCATATTCAATAAGACACAAATATGTCAAGTGTCAATGTGTATTGTTAAAGTTTTTAGCTTACCGCCAACTTCTTCATTTTAATTATTTATTAGTTTTATAATATTTTCTTAAGTTTTCGCGACTTGTATACATAATAAAACTACGTTTTAACGGTTTTAAGCGCGGTGATTTATTAGGTTTTGGTTTGTCCGACGTTTCGGCCGCTTTTCAGTGGCCGTGGTCACGGACGACAAAGGTGACATTTATCCAACGAGTATTGCTAAAGTTTTATTTAGCCTAACGTCAACTCGTTCATTTTAATTATTTAGTTTTAATTTTGTTTATGGTTATTATTTACTCTATGGGAGCCTAATCTAATTTATCGCTTCACAACATGTTGTGGCTTGAAGAGAAGAAGCGGCGCAAAAAACTCTTCAGCAAACATGCCCAGTTCTAAAAATTTATATAATATTAAAATGGGTGGAAGGAAAAAATAAAATAAATTATCAGTCAAGTTGGTTTGTGTTCCGTTGCACGCAGAAAGGGCTCACAGTGTCTTGAGGTCTGGCAGTTGGTTTTTGCTGGGTTTGGGTCTTAATAGTTTTGATGATCGGATCCCAAACAGGTGGTACTTGCCAACCATCTTCTCTATAGAAATTTGTTTTTCGATTTCAATAGCCTCACGCTTCATTCTAGGTATGAAACGATCCTCTTGCGCGAGTATTTGTGGTCTATCGAATCAAATCGGCCACTGTAAAGTGGCCGATTCAAAACGTCGGAATATTAAAAATCAAATAAATTATCGCGCTTAAAACCGTTTAAACGTAGTTTTATTATTTAGTCTTAACAGTTAACACTATGATATTTCTTTTACAGGCGCCGGAGTGGTGACGACTCGCGCTCACGTACATTACGTGGTGACCGAGCAGGGCATAGCCCAACTGTTCGGCAAGACCCTGCGCCAGCGCGCGTACGAGCTGATCAAAGTGGCGCACCCAGACCACCGCCAAATGCTCGAGAAGGCGGCCTTCGAACGTCTCAAGTGCATGCCCGCGCCTTAAGTCGCCTTCGGGAAGCGTATCGATTGTGGTGGTATCGATTAAGCGTTAAATATCGATTATTGCCCGGTTCCTGTACTTTAGGGAACGTACCCATACTACTAGAGTTGCGTCGCACACGTACGAGCCGGTACATTTGTCTAGTACAAAATCCATTTGTACTGATACAGTACAAAAATCTCAAAAAAGTAATGCTTCGCGCCTCAACTGTAAGAGGAAGGACGGAAAGAGGCTTACTCTACAATAGTAGAATAACGCCTCTACGGATATTCGCATGGCAAAGAGGGACAACATGACATGTAAGACTGCTAGTAAAATGAGGTTACCGATACCGATCACATCCGATTCTTACCGAACATTTCCGAACTAGAAGTTTTGTACAGGACAAATGAGGGAATGACGCTCACCGACTCACCGGCCTCATCGTTTTAAATATACTACCTCAGTACAAATCCTACAAATACCCTCGCCTCATTTGTACTGGTTCAGTACAAAAAGTCACGTTACTCTTACAAACTCATTTTGAAATCATGTCCTACCTAACTCTACGGTACTACGTGACCAGTTCAGGGTGGAGCAGGTCTTCAGAGTACTGTAACGACTAACTTCCTTAGTCGTCCGAATTAATTAAGAAACATAATGGTTTTTTATTCAAATTGGAGAATGCCTCCCAAAACAAGAGAACACAGTATTGTATCGGTCTGCGAGGAGAACACATCTCATGTGTCTCGATTGCGAATATAAACTTATATCTTAAACCAGTCTCTCATTGAAGATAAAAATCCCTTTATCACAGTGTCTTAGGTTTTCGTCGCGTAGTCAATATCCTCTAGGGAAATCTCGCGCTTTTTGTGCTATACACAAAAGTGACGCGCAGCGTTGAGTGCCTTTTAGACGGCCAATGAGTCAATTTATTACTTTTTTAATTGCTGTTTGCAAAAATTAGTTCAGAGCATATTTGACGAATTACAACGTGGAAACTAGAAGAGAATGGGGGGTCTTGGAATATACTACGGATTGAGGGGAGAAGGGGGTGAAAAATAGATCACATAGTATGGGTATGTTCCCTTCCAATCCACTCACTTGTCTTACTACCGGTTAAAATTTGGTATAAATAGGCGGGAGCGGACACTCGAATCAATCAATAAACTTTTTATAAACTTACATAGTGTCGCAGCCTCGGAGCGGTTACGATTTTTGCAGCTCAAAAGGATAAATTTCATTTTTTATATTTTATTTATAACTTTTCACTGTTCCCATAATCTGATTAGATTATGGACACGCAGAGGAATCAAACAACTTAATTATATATTGACTACAATATATTTAATAATTATGTTGAATAAATACATTTTCATGACTTACTGTGCTAATCAATAAACAAACATTATTGTCGTTCATTTAAAATAGACTATATTCATAGATAAATCTAAGAAGTTATTGTTTGAAGTATTAAAATTATTTCTGTCATGATATTTTAAAAGTTTTATGATAGGATGTTTGTAAACGCCCGTTCTTTTATATTTAAATACATTCAATTTTGGCTACGTTCCATTAGAGACTCACCACGACCGTGGTCGATTTTTCCCGTTCCACTTGCTTGCCGGCGTCACAATCGTCAACCCAAGTGGAACACCCACTTCGACCCGCTTTTTGACGCTGGTCGTTGTGAGCGTTGTGTGATTGAAAATGATGACGTCATTAGTGACATTTTCACCTTGACCACAACGACCGTGGTCGCCTTGTGGAACGGCTACCGGTGCATTTTTGGCGTTGCGAACTACTAGTCGAACGCGCTGTTTGTAACATGTGTCCGCATCCTTTTTTTAAAAAATTTATTCATGACCATAGAATCAAAGTCTTTCAGTCGGAAACATGTTAATTAATAGGTCTTCGTATAGTAGCGCAGTTGTATTGCAGGCTACAACCGACGCCATTCAATGGAGTTCTTGTGAAAACTCGAAAGATCACATCTGACTATACAGTTCACATTTCTCACAAAAACACACAATTTCTACTCAAAAACTATCAATATCCTGCAACTATTGTTCATTTTAGAGTAATTATACACATCTTTAGAAAATAAAACTGCACAGCACAACGTCTCCTTTCAGTTCCCGCCAAAAACTCCCCGCATCCTTATTCTATAAAAGTATTGCCACTTTTCTACAATGATCTTGTATTTGTAAGCTCACTGCTTTTCTACCTATGGGAAGTTTAATGGGTCGTAAGATATTTTAAACGTGGTATAAGTAAAAATTTGTGCAATGACGTTTGTGTTTGGATCTATTAAAATTGTTTTTACATGGAGTGATTTTGCTATCAAGCTAGTATCACGCTTTACCAGACTTTAGTTAGAATATCAAGAACTTTTCAACCATAACAGTTTAAAGCTTAATGTTGCCAGCTAATATAGGAATATAAACAATGAAGTCTGTTGCTAAGGCACAGTGTTTTTAAGATTATTGAGCTGGTGGCATAAAATCATTAACAGGATTTTTATTTTATTCTGTTCGTACGGTCTATTAGTGTTTGTAAGTTTTCGCCAATAACTTGAAGGACGACTTTTCATTGTGCAATTTATTTTATATAAAAAAGAAATTGGATATATAATTGTTTCAGGATATCGATTGTTTGTAAGCTTTGTGTGGATATCCTCAACTGTTTAGTAAAATATGATTTTTGGCGTTTCCACAAGAGTTCTAACTTCAGTCAGACACATAATTTGTGTCTAACAAGTTTGCAAAATCACTCCGTAACAAAGTAGCTTGAGTAAACATGTATAGAATATTGGTTGTAGAATAGATGCCAATACGTAGTATCTATTAATTTAAATATATATAAGTAACAATCAGTAGTCTCATGTTTACTTGTGTGCAAGTCATGATGTGGCCTAATTTTCATCAATTTCTTGTAAGACTAGTGTTCAAATATATTTTAAAAGTGCGATAAAAATGAGAAGTAATTACTGTTTTCAATTAAATGACGAGTTACCCTGGTATTAAATATAAATATGTTTCAAGAGAAATTATATATTTAAAAAAACGTATCGATAAAACCACAATCGATATTTATGTGATAAATCGCATCGAACATTCTCCGGATTTCTCCGGTGCAGAATATAGACTCCATTTGACATTTGAGACTGGACTGCCAGTATCGGTGTATTGCTACTGTTTTGGTAGTTTTTACCATTGTTCTTAGAATTTTGATGTTAGTAAAATATTGATAGAGTGTTAAAAGCAATTATTGTATCAGTGCCGTTTATTGGGCTGATTTTGCATTTTATAAATTAGACTGCCTTGAGGAAATATTTTAAGCGATCAATGTTTTGACTTTTACTATAGTAACACATTTCATACCCACTCATTTTTCACTGAATGAATTAAAGGATCATTTCGGAGTTGATCAGTTTTCTGTTATAACAAAAAACAGTGATTTCAGTGAAAATTATTTATATTTACTAAATTCTGGTAAAATACAGTGCTTTTTTATTTATCAGGAACATGCAACTTACTCTATTTAGAAATCAGTTACAATACTAACGTAAGAGACAATATGTCTTGTCTTGTCCTTGTATGGTTTATAGTTTAAGTTCATGGATCAAGGATTTTATTAAATATTTTTTGTTTTTAAGATTTATTTATTTCATCCCTCAGTCGTGATTAATCGAATTCTACTTATATGTTTTACTGTATATGAAATAAATGTTACATGAATTAGTCTGCATTTTTATTTATTAATAATGTATTATTTCCATATAGATGTCCATAGAAAGAATGACAATTTACTTATAACGTAATTAGCTTAATATATTGTTGAGATTGAGTGAATATTGAGGTTAGGCATTAGAACCTCTTTTGTATGATTTGTATTTTACTTCTAATGTTGTCACTGTCTTGACATTGCTGTAATAAAGAAAACATGAAAAGAGCACGCTGTGTTTAAATAGTTTATCCCAATAATTTATCAAGTTTTCATAGGTTATGGGCCCAGACGCCCTATAGGTTGTAGGGAAATGAATAAGTAAAATGTAGAGAGCAATATTATTAGAAAACTATAGTAATATATATAAAAATTCTGAAATACGAAAAAAAAAACAAAAGAAAATGTCGGAAGGAAAATTTCCCCTACTAAAAGAAAACTGTAATTTTGCCCATTGGAAATATCGAATAGACCTATTATTAGAGGAAAAAGGTATTAATTTAAAAGAGGAGATTAAGGATGATAAACAAAAACGCATATTAGATACAAAAGCTCGTGCTATTATTGTTCAATGTTTCGAAGATAAATATCTCGATATCATATCAAAATGTCAGACATCGGAAGAAATGATAAACGTATTACAAGAAACTTTTCAAAGAAGTAGCATACAAAATAAAATGCATCTAAAGAAGAAATTACTAACTATAAAATGTCAGCCGAACCAAAAATTACAAGATTTTTTAATGAGATTCGAACAAATTATAAATGAATTAGAGGCAGTAGGATGTAAATTTACAGAAATGGACAAAGTTTGTAATCTTTTAACCGCATTACCCAAACAATACGAGAATGTGATAACGGCAATAGAAACTATGAATTATTTAAATATTTCAATGAACTTCGTGAAGGCAAGACGATACTGAATTAAAAATAAAGAACAATGATGAATATAATGAACCTGAAACAGCATTTATTACGTGCTTTAAATGTCACAAGATGGGACATATTGCGAGACATTGTAACAGAGGACGGGGCTCATCAGGACGAGGTCGAGCATTTCAAGGACGAGGTAGGACTTACCCAAGAAGAGGTAGAGGAGCAGGACGACAGTATTTCAATGGTAGATATGAATACCAAAATCAGTATAACAATGCTGTAAATTACGCAGAAGATCCTAGTAGCTTTTTATTTTTAAGTACGGGCTATTGTAATAATGTAAACTATAAAATAAGCGAGAAAATTGAATGGGTCATAGATTCAGGATGTACGGAACATTTAATTAATTCAAATTTTGAACAATATATGACTAACGTAAATATTTTATCTGAACCAATAAAAATTTATATTGCTAATGGGGATTCTCTTATAGCTAAAAAGAAGGGTACCATAGATGTAATTCGTCAAGGTAGGAATATAAAATTTGAAGCGCTATTAATAGATAATATCAATTTTAATCTTTTGTCAGTAAAGAAAATTGTTCAAAACAACTTTGAGGTCAATTTTAATAAAGATTATGTTAGAATATTCTGCTGTCGTACAAATAGATCAATAAAAGGCACTTGTGTAGGAAAGTTATATATTTTAAATACTAATGTCAATGCAAACGTGTGTAATGCAGAAAGCTCTGATGATTTGTGGCATAGACGATTGGGACATCTTAACAGAAGACGCCTCCGCTTGATGAATTTGCCTACGAGTGAGAAACCATGTGGTCCATGTATGATGGGTAGGGCAACCAGACTTCCTTTTAATTCGGTTCTCAGGCCAAGATCAAGAAACATCGGTGAGATTATTTATTCTGACATAGCAGGTCCGATGAGAACTGCTGGAATAAATGGAGAAATTTATTACCAGGTAATAATTGATGATTTTTCACATTTTTGTAACACATCTTTTAAAACATAAAAATGAAGCTGCTACAAATTTGATTAATTATATAAGAAGATTAGAAAATAACAAACAGACCAGAGTAAATAAAGTTAGATGCGACAATGGTGGAGAATTTAAGAACCGATTTTTCCAAAATTTTTGTTATGAGAAAGGAATTGAAATTCAATATACACGACCGTATTCTCCTCAGCAAAATGGTGTGTCAGAGAGAATGAATAGAACCTTATACAATCGAGCGAGAACTTTGTTGATAGAAACTGGACTACCAAAGAACTTATGGACTGAAGCGATTACGTGTGCAACTTACCAGCTGAATAGGTGCCCATCTTCAGCAATACAATTCAAAACACCAGCAGAGATTATGTTTGGAGATAGAGATTTATCAAAACTGAGAGCTTTCGGAAGTAAAGTGTGGGTATTAACAATGCCAAAAGGGGATAAGCTAGACGAAAGAGCTAAAGAAATGAGAATGACAGGATATGCTCCAAACGGGTACCGCTTGTGGGATCCGAGTAATAACAAAATAGTAATTTCAAGAGATTTAACATTTGACGAAAATGATATAAAATACATAGAAAACAAACAAGAAGAAACTCAACGGAGATACTTTGAAGAGGAAGAAAAAGAAGAATATCAAAATAGAGAGACAGAACAACAGTTTGAAGAAAGGGAAGAAGTAACGAGAGAACAGAGAGAAACACATATGTATGAAAGACCAGTAAGAGAGAGAAGGTTACCTAATTATTTAAAAGATTATCAAATGGAGAATGAAGGTCAAGATAATTCTCATGATGCTAACATAGCATTTTGTCTATTTAACAATAGTGAAGATCCCGAAACATTTGAAGAAGCAATTAGCAAAGGTGAAGAGTGGAAAACAGCGATTGATAGCGAAATAAGCTCATTAGAAGAGATGAACACGTGGGAAGAAGCAAAATTACCAGATGACAAGAAGGCGATTGATACTAAATGGATATTCAGAACAAAGCAAAACGGTAAGAAGAAGGCTAGGTTGGTAGCGAAAGGTTTTCAGACAGATTCTAAATATAATGTTTACTCACCTGTTGCTAGAGTGTCAACTATCAGAATGATGCTAAGTCAAGCTGTAGAAGAAGATCTACCTATTAGGCAACTAGATGTACCAACGGCATTTTTAAATGGTTATTTAAGCGAAGCAGTATATATAAAACCTCCTGAGGGTATAAGAGTTAAAGAAGGCCATGTATTGAAACTAAGGAGATCTTTATATGGTCTGCGTGAAGCTCCAAAGTGTTGGAACGAAAGATTTAATGATTTTATTGTCAAGCAAGGTTTTGAACAGTCGTATTACGATTACTGTTTATATGTCAATAAAGATGTATGGATTTTGATATGGGTAGATGATATTCTATTAATGGGAAATAGCAAAGTAATAATGGAAGAACTAAGAAAAGAATTTAAAGTTCGAGATTTAGGCGAGATAATAGAGTATTTCGGTATGGAAATAATAAGAGAAAAAGAAGAGTTAAAAATATGTCAAACAAAGTTAATAAACAAAGTATTGGAGAAATTTCAGATGAGCGAATGTAAAGGAATACAGACACCAATGGAACAAAGATTTTTAAATGAAACTGAAGAAGTGATTAATAATGTACCATATAGAGAATTGATCGGATGTTTAACATATATTTCCACTATATCACGACCTGACATAACATACACAACATCTTTTTTGA
The DNA here is from genome assembly GCA_949752895.1 of Dendrolimus pini. NCBI lineage: Eukaryota > Metazoa > Arthropoda > Insecta > Lepidoptera > Lasiocampidae > Dendrolimus > Dendrolimus pini. The sequence goes on along the minus strand of OX457147.1, from coordinate 11,908,608 downwards.
GCAGATATTTAGATAAGCCTACAAAAGAATTATGGATTTCGGCTAAGAGAGTTCTTAGATACTTAAAACAAACAATGAATATGTGTCTTACATATACTAAATCTAAATCAGGACAACAGTTGATAGCATACACAGATGCTGACTGGGGAAGCGCCAAAGATGATAGGAAAAGTGTGAGTGGATGCGCTATTTTTCACAATAATAATTTAGTGTCATGGTTCTCTAAGAAGCAATACACAGTTTTTTTTTTTTTGAGGCGAGGAAAAATGCTGACCGATTTACGCACTCTCAGGGCCGTCACTAGGAAACGGCGCGCATCCACCGGGGGCGATAACGCTAGCAATAGTATGCTTTGTTTGCGCTTCGTCCGCGATGGCTTGACACTGAGGAGTGTGGAAGACTCAGAGCGATGCCGCACGGGCGAGCAACCTCAATACCCACTAAAAAACCTCTCCTCCCGTCGACCCTGCGCTTTGTTGTGAAGGAAAGACTGAGATATAGAACATAGTTACGCAACAGTCGATCCAGCGCAATAAAGTGCCTGGAGTGTGTCCTGGGAGAACACATCCCACTTCGAAACGGGGGCAGTTGAATCCCTTGCGTTGCCTAGTAGCAAGGGGCCCCTCGTACCGGAACCTAACTCAGGGAGGGAAGTAATGCGCGTACCTGCCTCTCCGGGTGCTAGCTGAAGGCCGGCGACCTCGGGTGGAGACATTAGCACGCGCTGCAGGACTTCGCTCCCTATCCCTTTCTGCGGCCTCTTTTAGAGACATTACCGCCTCACAGAAAGAGACCGCAGACTCCCAGCGGTCGTCGCTGTGCAACATGGCAAGCAATCCACAGTTGCGTTGTCCACAGGCGAGGCGGAGTATGTTGCTGCGGCAATGGCAACTGCAGAATTAATTTATTTGAGAGGCATTTTGTTGCATTTCAACTGCATTACTGAGAACAAATATCTTCTATTAACGGATAACCTTAGTGCTATAAAAATGGTGGAGAACAATGAAAATAGTAAGCGCACTAAACACATAGATATAAAGTATCACTACATTAAAGACTGCGTCAGGAAAAATTTAATCCAAATTAGTTATGTTTCGACAAACGAGAATATTGCAGATATTCTAACAAAGTCTTTACCAACTGTAAAACATAGTTACTTTGTTAAAAGTTTGGGACTTGTGTAAATATTAATATATGAATTAATACCTAATTATAGAATAAATAATTACTGTAAATATGTTAAAAGAAAGTACAGAGAGTTATATTTTAAATATTACGTTACAAGGGAAAGCTATTATGTTATGTTTATAAGTGCAATCTTAAAAGGAATTTAATATTGAAGGGGGGTGTGTTAGGCATTAGAACCTCTTTTGTATGATTTGTATTTTACTTCTAATGTTTTCACTGTCTTGACATTGCTGTAATAAAGAAACCATGAAAAGAGCACGCTTTGTTTAAATAGTTTATCCCAATAATTTATCAAGTTTTCATACTTTGGACAGCAGCAACTTTGTCATTGTGTAACATTGAGGAAGTAAAGAGATTTATTTAAGTACCCATGGGAGAGTTTATTACCTGACCTAAAAAAACTAGGTATTCTTAGATGGAGTTGAGTTTTATAACCAATTAAATGTAAAGTGAGTTTATACGTTTTGTAGCTGCCTTGCGGCCCGGCTGCGTCAATCTATATCATCAGAGTTTTTGGCGGGAATTAAAAGGAGATGTTGTGATGAAAATAGTTGTGGGATATTTATAGTTTTTAAGTAGTAATTATGTGATTTTGTGAGAATTGTGAACTGTATAGTCAAATGTGGCCTATTGAGTTGTCACAAGAACTCCGTTGAATGGCTTCAGTTGATATTATCTGCAATCCAGCTGAGCAATACATAATCTTAAGAAAATGAAGAAAATATATTGTAATCTAAGATCTGGCTTAAAGGCCTAGGTGCCAAGCCATAAATCTAAATAAAAAAATATATATCATGATTTTTGTATATGTTCTTTTGATTCGGGAGATTATCTTTAATTACTTTATGCAAACCAATACTTTAAATGATAACCAGTAAATTGGTATTCGCTCTGTTTCTGCTTGTACACATTTAGATGTCTTTTTAATTTACACCGAATATCAATTAACGAAAAATCAAATCGTACTAAAATCAAAGTCAATTTATGAAAGGGCAACATTAGATATTAAAAAAGAACCTTGACATGTAGACGTTTAAAAACTTATATTTTATAATAGAAAATGTCGAGTCAATGCCTTGGTCTATCTATAATTGTGATTAAATAACAATAAATAAATCGTTTATTTAGTTAATTTAAAGTTAAAAGTAAATTTAAAATATTACATGTAATATTGAAAAAGAGCTATTTTATTATCTCGGTTTTCGAACAAACTTACAAAATCTTCCTGTTCTTCCACTCCACAGATTACAAAAATAAAGATAAACTTGTCCTGACTTCCGTTCATCAGTCACAATTTGTAAAATGTAGCTGAGAATTTTATCATTGTTTTTCAATCAAATAGTGCGTAATTTGTGAGTTTCTACATATATATTTTGATTTTTATCTGGACGATTTATAAATAAAACGCAAAGATGTCGACGTTCATGAGTTCACGGAAGGAAGTATTGATTACTGGAAAATACAAGGTATTGAAGAAAATCGGCGGTGGTTCCTTCGGTGACATATATTTGGCGATTAACATTGCCAATGGCGAGGTAACGTGTGATAATTTTTGTTGTTATTTCTGGCTTTATGGGTGTTTTCTTTACATTATGGGGACCCACGCGTCATCAACGCATGTTTTCCTTCACCTGCGGGGCTTTGAGAGGGGGGTGAATGTTGATTATTTTCTTATGACGTTTTTAGAAAAGGCATCTTGGACATCTATATAATAACTCCAGGGTCGTTGGAGATCGTATGACTAATCAATAGGAAGCTAAATTTTTAATAACAGTACACAGTTTTCATTGGCATTATTAAACCTTCCATGTATACCTACATGTTACAGACAATACAGTTTGTTACATATGTAAGTTATCTAAAAATAAAGTGTACCAGCGTAAAATATGCAATTTCCGTCATTTGAATTTTATGTTTACACGACTTCCTCTTACAATGTGACCATTGCCAAGTTCTACATAACATATTTTGCCTCAATTCATAATGTCAGTTTTGTCATCTTTTTTAAACAGTTCTCTAGTGATTCAATATGATCATAGTCATGGCCTGAATACTTTTAATAATTTAAGTTGTGTTGTTATTTCACAACAATTGATTATGTAACATCATATTTAAATAAGGTTAGAAAGTACTACTGCTGAGTTATTCAATTTACTCTAAATACACAATGAGTTTCTAAATATGATCCTTATAACTTTTCTTATATTAGTGGTGTGTAAATCCTGAGTGATTAACTCAATAGATATATATCCGACGCAGAGTGATGAGATCTGTATGTATTTGCATTCAAAATGTGTCTTTATATCTTTAACTCTAGTTCATTCCTTTTCCACATGATGACTATAGATCTCAATGAGAACTTTTCACATAAGAGATAAGATAAGAAGATATAAATAGATTATAAGAATCTTCTATACTGTGTAATTTAGTCTAATTTGAGCCATAGGATAGTTTTTATTTCGAATTATGGACTAAATATTTTTAATTACAATAATATTTACTAAAAGTCAAAGGCCATCTAAATGGTGTGTATGTTATTGAAATGTCAGATATTTTGCTGTGCCACAGGTACACATGTTGGCTCTGCTAGTATATCACTCACAGATAATAACTCATCTGGTCTGCAATTGACACTGACACTATGCACTGTAAAGATATAAAGTGTGATATATATCTTTGTATCAAAAAGATATATATCACTCTTTTATTCTTGGTGAGTGATTTTTCCACTGCCTATTTCATATACAATAGTTTAGACTTTAGGTCTTTCTTGTGCTGTCTATGGTAAGCAATAAAATACAAGCTGTACTGCATGCACTGCTCTGCTTGTTTGGGACATAGTATAATGTTTAACATAACTTGCAAATGTTAGTCTCCTTAAAGATGCTATGTTGATTGGTGATATCTTGAGTTGTTTATGTGCCATTATAACAATGAGTGAAAGACAGCAGTGTAGCGTGAGTGACGGCCACCTGGGGCTGAAGATAATTTTGCCACCCTTTTATTTAGGTATTTCAATTTAATGCATACTATATTTATGAGTATACAAATATTATAAAGAGGTAAAGTTTGTGTGTCATTCAAAGAAAGGGGATTCCCCGAATTCATCACAGAATAAGTAATGAAAAATTCCATGCTCTTTTCAATTGATCCAAATTTGTAGTTACGATAATATGATATGGTTCAAATATTATGTGAAATTTTGCCGCCCCCTAAAAAGTGCCAGGGCGGGCCGCCCCTGCTACCCCCATTACGCTATGCCACTGGTGAAGCATGACACTTGCAATGCTTTCTGCACACTAGACTGATTGGGAGAAGGCAGCAAGGTAGTACAGGACTCACATAGACTGCTTGATGCTCACTAAAACAGCCCCGATGTTCCTTATACTACTCAATCATGTTTATAGGACAATGGTTAAACAACTACCACAACATTGATGGGTGTGGTGGACCTGCAGACAGGTTGTCCAATGGTACATACCTTGCATTCCTTCTATAAACAACCTGTAGTTGCTGATATTTATTGATAAAGTTATGATGGATTTGTAAAACCATATTATGAATAAACCCAGTGCATCCTTGATTTATTTCAAAATTTTCCACTGTATAGTCTCAAGTTAGTAGTAAGTTAGAGAGAGGTGGACTATTTATAACGAAACACATATAAAATCATCTATTTACTACATGTCATACTATGTAAATAAAATAAACCTTTATTCTACAGTATTAGTACTTCTACTACTTTAGTCTAAATAAAAAATATTTTATTAATATTAAAAACTATATTGGTAGCCTATTTGGAAGCTTGTCTTTAATATAGGCCTCCTCAAAAGACACCCATCTTCTATCTTGCGTTTCCCGAGTCCATAGTGATCCTTTTATTTGGGCTTGACAACCCTTGCCTCTCTTTTCATCTCTTGGGTACCATTCCAGTAGTATGAAATTAGTACATACCTTAATAAAGAAAATCACTAAAAATATCCTAATGAACTTTGAAGACATGTCTAAAGATAGGGACACAGTTATGAATACTGAATTGTTTTCATTCCACAGTTCGGCCGGCCTTCTAGAGACCCCAGGCGAATCATACAATTTGTATTATGAACAAATGTTTTTGAGGCTATATGGATGTTATGACATGTTCATCACTCTCCAACACAAAAACTATTGATTGAACTTTGATGAAACTTAACAGTGATATAGTTTATTCCTTAGAAAGTAAGATCATGCATGCGGTGCCCACTCCTGAACCTAGCACTACCTCAGATACATGTTTGGTGGTCAACTTCTTTCGTGACATGACCATGTTATTATATAGAAATACATATAGGTTATACTTTTTTTTTATTGCATGAGTTAATCAGACAGGTAGATGGCCTACTTGATGGAAAGTGGTTACCATTGCCTATGGACATTTGCAACACCAAAGATGTTACAAATGCGCTGCTACTCTCTTAAGGGAGACTGGAACCTGGTCACTAATGCCGGGACACAAATCAAGGTTGTTATGGTGGCATAATCTAGACCAAAGGTAGCTATCCAGTCGGGCACATACCCTACCACCTGGCTGTGGGTTTTTTGTTGCCTCTTGCCAAGTTTCATCTATACCACATAAAGGTTTCAGAGAAAAATATACATGACATATATACATAGACAGATCAATGGATAGACATGATAAATTTATTATGGATTCATTTTTATCATTTAATTTTAGCTAAGAAAGCCTAAAAAGGCAACTATTTTTACCTTCTCATTACTTATCAAAACTGTCAAATAATCTTATTATAAGTTATCAGTAGCTTTTTTTCCATAGTGATTTCACTTTTTGGACGTAAATATCCTTGAGGTGTATTTGATTATGAAACAAAAGTCCAGATCTTTGTGATAACAAATATTCATGTTTAAGAATGTGTTTATTATTTTCTAATTGTTAACAGTTGAGTAAGTTTGAACAAGATTTAAAAGTTATACTAGTCAGCTGTTATCCATATCTTTTTAATCATTATGCTCTAAACAGTGGCTTCAAAGTCAAGGTCACTAGAGCTGATATGTGGCTCGGGAGTGCATTCTAGCTCCACTGCTGGTGTTGGTTTTGGCGTTCCTTCTACGGCAGGCTTGCTCTTAGCATGCCTACTTTCAGTAGATGCACTTTCTCCAGCTTGTGATATGGATTACGAGGAAGCTTGGGTTTCCAACATTAATGGTCAAATTAATTCATTAGCAATTTTATTAGCTACAATATTTATAGCCATTACGACGACTTTAAAAAGTTGTGGTAGCGTAATGGCTAGTACACGCGCCCCAGACTCAGAGGGCAGGGTTCGATCCCGGCCGGAACGCATGCACCACTTAGTCAGTTTTCTGACGTAATGTGCATATTGTTACAATTACCATGTGCTAACAAAACGGTGAAGGAAAACATCGTGATGCAACCTGCACATCGAGATAACCGATGTGTCAAACCTGCCATGCCACCTTGGACAGGCGTGGCGGATATACTGTTCGTTACCCCTGTAATGGAAGGCCCAAGCCCAGCAGAGGGACATTTATGGGCTGATATAATTTTATTTATTTTATATAATATTTATAATTTTTATTGGAGCTTAATAACACATACTTGTATATCAGATGTGTATGCAACTCTGATCAAGCAGGATTAAAACATCAAAATCCGTTCAATAGTTTTTATGTGAAAGAGTACTGAACATCTATACTCACAAATTTTCTTGTTTAGAGGGGACAATTGGACTAATTTAACTCAAAGGGTTACAATTTTTTTTATAAGCAAATAATAGACATATCACTTATTCTCACACTGAATACAATCCATATTGTTTCATATCCTTTCTTTTTTATGTACTGTTTTCTTTTTTTTTCTATACCACTTGTGCTGGTATATTATAAGTTAAGTAAAACTATGGGAATCAAACCCAGAATTTTTGTTGATTTTCTTGGGCCCAGATTGTGAAAAGATTTATTTACTTATTATTACTGATGTTGAAATTCATTCACAAAGATAGATTATGGTTAATTTATAACTGTTTAATTTGTGCCCTATTTTTAAGATTTTGCGTCTTCCACATAGAATTAGCGGCTGAAGTTTTCCATTTTGTAATAGAAAAATGTAACACTTTAAGCCATATCTCAACTCATTATATTTCTTTGGCCCAAAAGTCCCAGTCTCCTTTAAGTAGCCAAAGCCGTGGGAAATGCCTTAGTTTAAATAAATCCAATCAACACAGCATTAGTAGGTTATTAGAGCAAAGGGGTATGTTATTACATAACGGTTAAATGTCTCTGTAACAGTTTTAACTGGGTTAAACAATAACTAATGTTAATTTAATTAGTTGATTGAACTTGTTTCTGACATTTTACGTTCTTATATGTCAGTGAAGCGTGGCTTGTTTGGTCGATGTGAAGTAAGATCAGGGGCGGCTCGAGACGGTGGCAACTGGCAACGGCACGGTAGGCAACTGACTACGGCGGCAAAGATGCTTACAAAAATGTCGGTAAAAACCCTTGAACCACCTAAGCCCAAAAATAAATAAACAAAAGTTCACAAAACCCAAAAATATATTTCGAATAGTTCACTTGAATCTAGAACAAAGAATAGATGGGATACTGGGAGTAGAAATCTTGATAGAAGACTCTTAGTTTTCTTAAGCTGCGATAGGGGCGACATTTTTCGAGTATACCTACGGCGGCAAAAAGCTAGAGTCGGCCCTGAATGAAATTAAAGAATGATCATTTGACCACTATAAAAACGCGACACTGAAGAAGTTTCTATATTTCTAACCTTATTTATATTCTTTTTGGACAGTTGCTAGGGTATTTTCCCATCTGTATGTATTTCTATCCGTGCAGGGACAGAAAGAATACAATTTCCTGCGGCCAAGCGGCCTGTCGTAAGAGGCGTAAAAACAACCCACAGCCAGGTGGTAGGGCATTTGCCCGACTGGATGGCTACCCTGGTCTAGAGTATGCCGCCATAACAACCTTGATTTGTGTTACGCCATTAGTGACCAGGTTCCAGTCTCCCTTAAGAGTGCAGCAGCGCATTTGTAGCACCTTTGACGTTGCAAATGTCCATAGGTGATGGTAACCGTTTTCCATCAAGTGGGCCGTCTGCTGAACTTTGGCAATAAAAATTACAAGAGCTAGAGCCAAGCTGAATCTTTATCTATATATTTAATAATACGTGAAGCAAAAATTTTGTACCACTTTTTACGAAAATTGCGCGGACGGAGGAGTATGAAATTTCGCACACTTATAGTTAACACACACGCATATATATACTCTTTTGTTTATTGTTAAAATCAATAGACCAGGGTAGATCAATTTTGAAACAAAAAAAAAGAATATAGTAGGATGAAAACAATTGGAAAAGGAAGAGAATATAATAAAAATTTAAGGAAAAATAATTTACGGGGGATCTGAGGTCGGGTAGGGGAAGGGGGGGGAGTGAGTTATAAGGGTGAAGAACGGTTTATCTCGATTTCCGGCAAAACTACAAGTTCTATGGAAAAAGTTAAATGGCAAAGTATAGGTAATAAAAAGAACTAAAACTTATATGTTATATATAAATATGTTAAACCAAAAAAATTACAGTGTGTTCGGGACATAAAAAGGCAAGTTTCATTTCGTGAAAAAAATAGATTTTTGTAACATAAAAAAAACAAAAACTTGGTTATTTGAATTTTTCACATAAATTTTGAGGTAATGTGAAAAAAGTATTAATACAAAAGTTGTAGATCTTTTTATTACCTACAACTTTGCCATTTAACGTTTTCTATAAGACTTGTAGTTTTGGCGGAAATCGTGATAAACCGTTCTTCACCCTTAAAACTCACCCCTCCTTCCCCTTCCCGACCTCAGATCGTCCGTAAATTATTTTTCCTTTAATTTTTATTATATTCTCTTCCTTTTCCAATGGGTTTCATCCTACTATTATTTTTTCCTTCTTTTAGCATTTTCACAGGGATTAGCACTGGTCTACAAATCAACAGCCTCTGACAACATAACCTTAAACATGTTCAAACTTATAATTTAAATTAATTATGGTCGAATTTCGACCACTAGGCGATCACTAGTCTGAATTATAGCGCTTAAGGCCGGCTCGATTGGTGTGATATCACGCAACATAATATCGCCGTCAAGCAATTAGCCTTGAGCTAATTGTGTTTAGTGCAATGAGTGAGGGTATCGATGTCCACTTCCCCCTCTTATTCAAATTCAAAATAAGTTCCACTGGAGAACAATTTTTGAAGGTTATTCATATAAGTTAAATTTTACTTCCTAGTCTACGTACACCGTTTCGCAACGTGTTATTGCTGTTAAGCGGCAAGAAAGTCCCCAGCATCACGTCTAGCTAAAAATTGCTTAACTCGAAAGTTTCTTAAATAAATTTTATACAGAAATATGTTACACGATTACTTTCCGAAGAATTAATATCCATTTCTCTCTATCCCATCACCCATTCCAATCTTGTATCTCATTCCTTCTGTCTGATCCTTCTATCCAGTTTGTCTCCAAAGAGCTAGCAACGCGTTGGCTTCGCCCCTGGTGCTGCAAATATCTATAGCGAGAGTGACGGTAGTAACCACTTTAGATAATTATTAGTAGAATTCGACACAAGGAATCTTAGTCCATACAGCCAATTCTGATGTATAAGTTTTCGCGTAGGTGAATTGTAGGCTACAGCGCCTACAGCTGACGTCATTCAACGGGGTTCTTGTGAAAACTCATATTTACTACTCAAAAACTACCAATATCCTACAACTATTATTAATTTTAGAGTAATTTTGCACATTTTTAGGAAATAAACTACAGCGAAACGTCCCCTCTCAGTTCCCGCTCAAACTCCTCACTTTAGATGACCTGGGCCGTCTGCCTGTTTGCCAGCCTGTTTCGCAATACGAAAGTAACACATGCTTAATTACACGAAGGCACCCAGGAAAGGTGTGGGAAGTGGACAGCGCGAGTAACGTATGTTTACATACTCGTGCCGCCCACTTACCTCGCCACTATTCTCCCTGCTGCTGTAGATTTGGCTAATAATGTTGTCTTATTTTAGGTTTTTGTATAGTAGTAGTAGCACTGATGCGCAATTGTATAGATTAAGGTCAAGAAAATATATTTTTCCCGCTTATCAATATTTTTAGATAGGAAATTCTTGTTATCTTGTTTTGTTCAATCACATGGTATTCTATCTATACATGATTAGCTGTTTATTTTGTGGTGATTGTATTGATATTTCCGAACTAGGATAAACCATAGAATCAAAGTCTTTCAGTCGGAAACCTGTTAATTAATAGGTCTTCGTATAGTAGCGCAGTTGTATTGCAGGCTACAACCGACGCCATTCAATGGAGTTCTTGTGAAAACTCGAAAGATCACATCTGACTATACAGTTCACATTTCTCACAAAAACACATAATTTCTACTCAAAAACTATCAATATCCTGCAACTATTGTTCATTTTAGAGTAATTATACACATTTTTAGAAAATAAAACTGCACAGCACGTCTCCTTTCAGTTCCCGCCAAAAACTCCTCACAGGTAACAATTTTTTTTTGTTTAATTTATTCATGACCATAGAATCAAAGTCTTTCAGTCGGAAACATGTTAATTAATAGGTCTTCGTATAGTAGCGCAGTTGTATCGTAGGCTACAACCGACGCCATTCAATGGAGTTCTTGTGAAAACTCGAAAGATCACATCTGACTATACAGTTCACATTTCTCACAAAAACACATAATTACTACTCAAAAACTATCAATATCCTGCAACTATTGTTCATTTTAGAGTAATTATACACATTTTTAGAAAATAAAACTGCACAGCACAACGTCTCCTTTCAGTTCCCGCCAAAAACTCCTCACAGGTAACAAAGATTACTTGTGTTGCCAGTAGTAAAAATCCAAGGGATATTTTCAGCAGGGAAACGGATTTTTTAGTATGAAAATACATGAATTCCGAAGATTATTTAAGGCATACATAATTATACCTGTACTAAAGATGTCTAACAAATATAGAAACTGTCATTTTAAGCAAGTCCTAACATCACATGGCGTTGAAGTTAGGAAATCCTGTGAAATATAAAAAATCCCGGTTTATTATAGTGTTTTAGTATCAATCGGATCCGAATCACCTAACTTTTGTGCATATAACCGACTTTAAACCACCCCCGGGAAATCCCACGGGATTCCGGTCATAAAGCCCGCCAATATATAAAAGAATGTGTAATTTAAAAAAGTTTTTATGTGGTCTATTTAACTAAAACACTCCCGAGAAGAATCCCGCGGGATTCCTGGAGTAATGATAATCGCTTATTTTATTGCATAAAATTAGAATTTGCTATAAATCGCATTGGAATTCGTTTTTTTTTTCAATCTAACGTAGTCTCGGGATAAAAAGTAGAATCTAAGAATTTGCTGTCGATCAGCGACAACCGCGTCGAAATCGGCCCAGTAGTTTTTACGTGAATCTCGAACAACGAACAGACAAGAAATCTAAAAAAATGGGTCGTGTTCTTATTCTTTATAGTATAAAGTTTATACAGTTTATTCCAGTTGTTTTTGAAGTGAAACTTCTATATAGACGGGGTCTTACGTTTTTTCGCTCACGAAATTATATTAAATAGGTATTTTTAGCTATTTGAAGTTCTTAGAATATTAATATTCTTTTTATTTTAATAAAAACTCTAAAATTCTACTGGCTCAAATTCTCGGAAAATCATGGCGGAAATGCTGGGCACACATCTAGATTACCAGCCCGTATATATTCGCTATAATCATCGAATAGATTCAATTTTTGTGTCAAAAATTGTTTTCCATTTTTGATAGTTTACAGACGGTTTCGAATCTTCGTAGAATGAACTTCTAATGTAAACTACTAATTTCGGTATATTTTATCCACTACAGTGGCAACATTTTTGTTAAACTTCGTAATAATTGTGTTCGCTCAGGCAGCAACACTGCCATTGTGACGTCACACGAGTAGGCTGACAACATCTCTACAGACTTCGTATTATAATGATTTTAAGTGATTTTCCGTAGTGTTTCTACGTTTAATAGTTTTTTTGAACAATTAAAGACTTTAAATTACAAGTGTGTTGTGTTAAAAAATCGACTCGGTGCGATGGGACATCAATAATTTTGTGACAACGAGTGATGAAGGAAAAAGAAAATGGCTACCTTTGAACGCATGTTGTTAGCCAGGAAACATGTAATTATTGCAGACAAATACAATGTTATTCGTAAAATCGGAGGTGGCAGCTTCGGGGATATATTCCTCGCGATCAACTCAGGCGATGGGGAGGTAAATATCTCTTGGGATATTGATTTTCAATATTGGTGTTCTTACTATTGCTTGTGTCAAGGAGGCCGTGTATTTCGGGATTTTAGTTCTTGAAAATGGCGGTCTGGGCGTTTTCTCGTTAAGAAACCATATATTTGCACACATTGAATATATCTCCTTTTAGAATTACGTGCTTTGAACGCAAAATCAAACTGTTGTTCATAAATGGGTCACTTGCATAGAAAAAAAACTTTGACTGGAGATCACTCCAAGTATAGACTCCATTGTCATTGTGATAACTTTGATATTTCAGTTTCATGCAGATTGCGGTTTTAGTTGATGTATGTAACAATCGTGGTGTTTTGCAATACTATAACAATAGGTTTGTGTGTAAAGTTATTGTGAAATTGTATTTTAGAGATGGATCTATCTTTTGTTACAGCTAGGCTGATTTTATTGCGAAATTCTCTGTTAAACTGTGTCATACAGCCCCTGAAACAAAGCTATCTAGGTTTAGAGTTATTCTTTCTTAAAAGTAAAATGTAACCAAATATAGGTAGCTATTATAAACAGACCATATACCTCTCATACTGATTAGGGCAAATTGGTGGGTTTCACATCTTAGTAATCTCTATATGCAGGCTTCCTATGATGTTTCTATCACCATTATTCTCATTGGGTTAGATTAAGTACCTAACAACATATGCTCTCTAGTGAGGAGGATTTGGACCCATATCATTATATATCTTAAATGAAAAGCAAGTGCTTTAGGTGGTAAGCTACCTAAATAACAATACATACACTTATCTAAATATTTGTGTGTTTTTTCTTCATACCATTGAGAATGAACTGTGTCTATATTTGGTAAAATGTGTGCTTTTAATGAAAATATAGCCTGATAATTATCATATACTTAATTAATGTAAGCTAAGAATCTCATGTAAAGGCTGTATTAACTTGTGACATATAACTTGTGAAATATGAAATATCACAACTATTGCATCACATCAAATGGGCACTTGGAAACTTGATGATTATTATTCACTTATCCATACTTTTTTCTTGGCAGCATGTTGGTAGCACCTATGGTGTTGTATGTAAATTCTTTATATAACTGTAACCACTTTCCATCAGGTGTACCATTAGCCTGTTTTATGTTCTCCAGTAAGAAAACGATATGAAAAGATGACTAAAAAGAGAAATGTATCATCAACATAATGTCTGGGATATTTAGCTTACTTAAACTTAGGGTTTTGTAGTCAGACTCAATTCTTCACTAATATCAAATGAAAAGTACTTCATACAATTGTGTATGTGTGAAGAGGTTGGCGAGATCATAGCCAGTCGAAAGTCCAAAATCCCTGCCTAAATTTTAGCTCATTGTAAAATTTTCATAAACAGATTATTACAATTTACTAATAAGAGTATTACTTAAATTCGTAGGTAGTTTACTGACTAATACAGCTGATTCTGCTGATACACTCTAGGTTCAATACACTCCAATCAAAACACTCGAAATTTCAAAATTTTTAATGTAGCGTCTGAAACATTACTGAGGTATGTTTGTTGTAGTATTTGTTCCTCTCAATGTTGACTGCAATTTTTAAAAGTACCCTTATCTACTTGTTTCTGTCCATATCCATTTTTTTAACACCTCACATCCATCTAAAAATTCTCATATCAGCTGAGAGGAAACATATCTGTACTTTCTTCATTTTCTAATGCTTCCACTATCTCCTCCTCATTATTGTCTATTTGTTCATTCTCTTCTACAATTTTGATTTTCCTCTTCAGATAATTCTACATATTCCTTCAAATGAGCATTATTATTACTTTTCATTCTTCTTACATCTCTGAAAATGTTTACTATACCTTCATCTTCAAACCATACTCTATATCCTTTTGTATAAGTTCCATATCCCACAAACCTTCCTACTTTTCCTTTTGGATCCCACTTATTCCTTCTTTGTTTTGGTATATGTACTAAGACTTCATCCCCGAATATTTTTAAAATACTTATATCATAACTTCTTTTATACAATAACTCATATGGTGTTTTTCCCTTTTGACTACTAATGCCAGTTCTATTTAATGTAAAAACAGCATTGTTCACTGCTTCCGCCCATAAATCCTTACTAACATTTGCATTAATTATCATAGTCCTCGCAGACTCCACAATTGTTCTCATCTTTCTATTCTACCATTCTGCTCTGGCGTATAAGCAACAGTTGTCTCATGCACAATCCCTTTCATTTTGAATAGCATTTCTAAATTCTTACTTTTAAATTCACCACCTCCATCGGATCTGAACCTTTTAATTTTATATCCAAACTCATTCTCAAACTGCTCAAGAAATTCTGCAATCCTCTCTTTCGTCTCACACTTATTTTTACACGCTTTATATTAGCTTCACTTGTATGTCAGTCAGTATGTCTGTAACCGACCCCTAAATTTGACCGACTTCCCGTTTTCCGATTGAGCTGAAATTTTGCACGTATGTGTATATCGCGTGACAATGCAATAATATGGTACCATGGAGCTGATCTGATGATGGAGTCGGAAGGTGGCCATAGGAACTCCTGTACTAAACAAGATAGACCCTTCGTGTTTGGGCCCGTATGTTTATATCGCGTGACAATGCAATAATATGGTACCATGGAGCTGATCTGATGATGGAGTCGGAAGGTGGCCATAGGAACTCCTGTACTAAACAAGATAGACCCTTCGTGTTTGGGCTCGTATGTTTATATCGCGTGACAATGCAATAATATGGTACCATGGAGCTGATCTGATGATGGAGTCGGAAGGTGGCCATAGGAACTCCTGTACTAAACAAGATAGACCCGTCGTGTTTGGGCTCGTTTTACTTGTCTTGGCTAGCACTCTGCTGCTACATGATATGCAGGATCTCAAAAGCTTGTATTTAAAAACATTTAAACAAAAATCAACTAAAAAATGAAAAATAAATAATAGTTTAAAAAAACTAAAAAAAACACGCTTTTATAAAAAATCCAACTAAAAAAACAAAAAATAAAATTTAATATAATATAAAAAAGCGTGGGGTGTATTCAATTAATAATATAATATCTTAAAAAGCGCTTTGAATACACCCCACGCTTTTTTATATTATATTAAATTTTATTTTTTGTTTTTTTAGTTGGATTTTTTATAAAAGCGTGTTTTTTTTAGTTTTTTTATTAATGAAAAACACATACCTGTAATTACTGTAATCATCCTTCAGCAATAAGAAGTATGATGACCCTCCTAATGACTGTGTTTCCATAGGACCACACAGATCTCCATGATGTACCAGCTCATGTGGCTGCTCTGCTCAGTGATCCCTATTTAACAAAGGTAACCTATGCTGTTTTCCCTGAATACATTACATACACTGTTCAGTCAGCCCTTCATATTTTATATTATTTTTATTTAAAATATCTATGACATGTTTATAATTCTGATGTGCCAATCGCTCATGCCATGTAGACAAACTTAACATAGCAAAACTTTCATTATTATTAATTTTATCTTCAAACTTAAAATCCATTAAATACAAAGGGCCTGCACGTTTGGCTTGAGCTTTAACTTTACCATTAAATATAAATTTACAACAATTTTTATTTGAAGACACCTTATACCCACAATCAACTGCGCAAACCAATGAAAACAAATTAGCATTTAACTCTGGCACATATAAGACATTTTCCATTACAGAAGGTACATAGTTAAATCCGTTATAAGCCAACACTTTAATATTAACAATCGCTTCAACATTTAGTCTTTTACCATCTCCAACAACTCGCTTGTCCCTATCAACAGAGTTAGATCTGCAAATCAGCAATTTTACAGGAGAGCGCTCCGAAGTTTGAATTGCTTATATTTTTTCAAACACAAGAATTAAATTTTCAAAAAAATATTATATGTTAATATATGTTCGAGAGCTTATTTGCAATGCAATTAAATAACTTTTTACTTATCTAAGTATTTGAAAAGCTAGTAATGGCTTTGTTATCCGAACATGGGTCATCATGATTTGTCGGATCTGTCACATCCAACAAAGTTACATGGACAAACATATTTATTATTTGTAAAAAGTGCCACATACATCATTGTTATTAGGAAATCCTATTTAAATTGATGTCGTATTTAAATTGATATTATATATTGAACACAATTTTTAATAAATTTTTAATAAATTTGTTTCACAAATAACAAACAATCAAACATAATTGACAATTTAGGAACAAAATGTAAACAATCTTTGTCATAACATTTGTAAAAGTCTACTGGACCAGGAGCCAGTGACAGATTTTCATGACCAAGTCTCTCCCAATCAAAAATTTGTGAAATGCATTAGGGATTTATACCATGTATATGATTTATACCATGTATATGATTTATACCATCACTTTACACTTTTAGATCGGTCTGGCTGAAGGTTAACCATTGAATTACTGTTTGGCAAATTAATTTTGGGTTTGCAGCTAGTTAAATAACGTCATATAAATATCAGCCATAGTAAAATAATTTGAAAAAAAAAACAATTCTAAATTGTCGTCTGGCACGGTTTAAACAACAATAAAAATGTCTGGCAATAATAGATTCGTGTGTCAAATATTCCAATTAAAATAATAAGCAAAAAAGAAACCCTCTTAAAATGCTTTGAAAAATTGATATTTTCCCTGTACAGATACGATGCGCACTGATGAACGCAACCACTACCGCCAGCCAGACGGCCCGTATGACGTCCGGGAGAGTGAGAGGAATAGCATATCTAAAAACTGGCCATTGAACAATGTGTCCCTTTGTTTCAGGAGGTAGCAGTGAAGGTTGAATCCATAAAGGCGCGGCATCCACAGCTTCTCTATGAGAGCAGAGTGTATAAGATGCTCCAGGGGGGCATTGGCATACCACACATAAGGTGAAGTTTTTTTCAATACTATTTGGTGTAAATAAATCAAGTTATGCAATGAGTGTTCTTTAAAACTGCATAATTGATTGATGCTTCCTATTCCTAGCCAGATTCGAACCCATGTTACTTGTAAGGCGAGTTTTATCCAAAAACTTAGAAATAATACCAATTCCTGCATATGGTGTTGAGAGGTAACAAAATAACTCGCAGACATATGGTGATGTCCACTATCCGTGTTAACAGTATGCCTCCACAACACCTTGAGTTGTATTCCATCAGTGGCCAGGTTCTACCCTCGATCCCCTACGAGGTTTTATTTTATTTTATTGAATTGCCATCCTCGGCCTCTTGATTGGGCAGAGATCTTATTTGTCTTGTTTCTCTTCCTTTTATTTACAACTTTGTAGGATAATAAAATAATAATAGCGGAGCTAGTGTTTCTTTATTTCTATGTTTTCTTTTTTTATGATTTCTTTACTGCTAGCTTCTGCCCGCGGCTTCGTTCCCGTGGAATAGTTTAATAAAAGTAAGTTGAAATAAAAACCCCGATTTTGAAACATTCTTCATTGGTGCTCCGCTCCTATTGGTCTTAGCGTGATGATATGTATAGCCTTCCTCGATAAATGGGCTATCTAACACTGAAACAATTTTTCAAATCAGACTAGTAACTAGTAGTTACTGAGATTATCGCGTTCAAAGAAACTCTTCAGCTTTATATATTAGTATAAGATACATTATTATATTACAATGTAATAAATAATTGTTTCTATTTTATTATTACATACATATATTTTATTGACTACATATTTACTATACCCCCCTTCGTTGGTAACTTTTGGTGTTGCAAAAGATCTTGGTGACAATAACCAGTTTCCATCAGGTAGACCATGTCTACTGTACTCCAGCAGTAAAAATAGGAAGGCCTGAAATATAAACAACACAGCAACACACATAATCCTTTGAACAAAAGCAATGTAAAGGTGGAAGTATGAATCGTCCTTGGTTTTAATGTAGTGGGGAGAGTTGCAGAAACCTTACTTTAAACAGAAATCTGACCTTAATCCAATGTAAAATGTTACAAGGTCTTGTTAGATTTCAATATGTTTGCCATTCTGTCTTGAATTTAACTCTTTTTGTTGGTTAGTACGAGGGATTGCTATTTGTGTTTTAATCCAAACACTTCTATATACTGTATTAGCATGTTGCAACGCTTTGTTCGGGTCCAATACTACGCGTCGGCAGGGTTGGATTTGGGTAAGCTGAAAAGGATAGCATAAAAAATTCAAAAAGATAGTATTTAAAAAAAAATTATAGTACACTTTATTATTTTGAATCAAAAACACCTAAACATTAAATCAAAAGGATTTTACATAAAAGTTAGTCCTCTTCCAAGTTTATCAGTTCTTCAGCAATATGCAAACTTATTGTTCGAACAATCAGAATGTCAGAAGAAAAAAGTATAATTCACGGGAACTCCCCGTAAATAGTTCATGGATGACGATTTATAATCTGTATTCTTCGACTACAGATTAGACAACGTGATTACATCTCAATGAACTTTTTTTTTTATTGTTGGTTTAGCACCGAATGGTATTTAAATACTACTTATATTAGTCATATAGGCAAGGTATTGAAATTATAGTATTTTTACGTACTATCGTTAGATATGGATAGTATATAGTACGAAGCATGAAATTATAGTACAAATACTTTATAGTACGAAATCCAACCCTGCGCGTCGGCAACGCCATCTTTTTGTGTAATCCTCTATCCCCTCGGCAATGACGTCATTTTACGAGATAAAAAGCATTCTAGGGGTCGCCTGCATAAGGATCGCCTTTCAATAAAATTAGTTAATCATATTAAACTGCCTAAATACTTTTTGCACAAAACGTATTGACACTTCTTTAAACATATTTAGCGGCCAATTTTGCGTTGTGCAAGACGCTAATTGTATTTAAGGGAGTTAAATACGATTTGTGTTTCTTAAATAAATTTAAGCAACCTCATGCAAGCGGCTCCAAGAACTGGAATATTAGCTGGGTCTGTGTCGAGTTGCATTTATATCCGCCCAATAGTTTTCACGTGATACTCTAACATACAGACAAGCATAATTCTAAATATTGCATTTATAGTCTGAATCAGGCCCTTATGATTTTTCCTAATTCTTACATTCATTGCACAAAGTGGATATCCCCAACAGATTTAATATTGCAGTTTACATAGACGATTATACTGTTTACACTGCACTATAGGTTACCCTCTGTGTAAGTGTATTACAGTAGAGACTCGATGTAACCAGATTAATTTGATGTCGCTGAGCATTCGGATAATCGAATGAATGGAGAAAAGCGGTATTTGCACTTAATTTTGCATAATGCATATTGCTAGGTAATTATTAAATACAACAAAAACAAATTATACTTATTAACAAAAATCAATGTCTATTAAGAGATTACTAACAATTGTATTTATAAAGAAGTAATTACTCATTACTAAGTAATTTCTTAGTTAAGTCATTACTTGGTGATAGAATTCCTGATTGCAAATTCTTATTCTATAGTCAAGTAAAATTCATTACTTAGAAAAGTAATTGCTCAAGTATAAGTCAATGCTTGACGGTCGTTCCCTTCTGGCAAGATTTACTTGCCGCGTTTTGTTACATGAGAGGTATACGTAAAGTTTGTATTATTGTACTTTAACATGAATAAAAATATGTTATTATTATTTTATATATTATATAAAATAAAATTGTATTTACAAATACTATTTTCAATTATTTATTTGAAATTATAATTTAACTTTCTGTGAACAAAATAATTATTTGTGAGAAAAAAAAACGTTTGACATGGTATAACTTTACTAAAGTTAAATGTAAAATTTTGTCTAAATTAGTTAGTATATAATGTCATTTTAAACTTGTTATCTTATCAATCACATATTTGAAGTTTTGAGGTGTACTTTTTACTGTCAATAACTGGCACAGTGGGCTCACAGGAAGTCCTCTCTGAGTCCCTGGGTGCAAAGAGTTTGTAATTCTTGGTAAAATAGTATTCATCACAACACTTTTGGAAAAGCGAAATCTCTTTTTAAAGGATATTTCCGAATAAGCATACATTGGATCTATATCTCGAAAGTAAACCTTAGGATATATAGGTTCATTAACTTCAATTTCCGGCAGTAGACTATCGAGATCGTCTAAAATATTAAAAACTTGTTCGATGCTTTCCTTTTTACGGCAGATAATTTGACAAAAACACAAAAATGACAAATCTACAAAATAGACTAGTAAATTCTCATTGCTTAAGTAAACAAAATGGTGACTATTACTTGGCTAAGAATTCTATCTTTTGACATCTCTAGTTTCAAGTAAATACTTCATTATAAAACAAAAGTTACTGCTTAAGTAATTACTTTTACTCAAGTAATTACTTTTACTTGATTATAAATCCAAGCATAAGAGAGACATAATATTAATACGTGAAGCAAAAACTTTGTACCCCGTTTTACGAAATTTGCGCGGCCGGCCGAGTATGAAATTTCGCACACATAGTTTATATAGAGAAGAAGCGACGAATGCTAATTAATAATAAAAATTATGCATAAAAAATACATTACAACACACTACCATATACTTGTCATTTACTCCATTGAAATCTTACAATTTAAGGACCGAATATTGCATTTATTAGAGGACGAATTTTATTTTTGGGACATGTGTGGGGGGTCAATAGAAGCTTAACCTCAAGTTTGTGGGATCGCCACCCTTGTCCCCCGGCCGCCATCTTGGAAAAAGTGGTGAAAACACTTTTTTCGAGATATCTCGGAAACTATGCGTCTTACAAAAAAATTGTAAAGTCATAATTTGTAGCAAATTGTTTTGCCTACAAATATGTTTATATAACTTTCTGCCCTAAATTAAAAAATAAAGAAGTTATAAGCAAAACAGTGAGAAATTTTTTATTCATTCCTAACTCTTTTTTTTTACCATAGAATTTACCAAATTTAACATATCGAATGTTAAGCAGGTAGAAAAGGTCCCCCGTTTTCCCCGCCACCTATGAGGTAGAGTCCGTAGGCGCGTTTACCTGATAAGTTAAATTTGGTAAGTTCTATGGTAAAGAAAACAGTTAAGGAATGAATAATAGAATTGTTCGAATTTCAACCACGGGAGAACACAAGTATATAATATGTTTTAGGATTTTAATTGAAACGACTTGGTACGAGATTTCATGCACCAGAGAAATCATTACATGTACATTGATATTTTTGACAGTTTACAACTGTCACTCATTACGGTGACAATGACACATATTACAACATACATAATTATGTACTATGTAGTTTCATTTGTTTAAATTTTTTAGAATAGAATAGAAAACACTTTATTGTTCACCACATACACATAAAATAAACAATTTACAGTATTTTACATTAAATAGTAAAAGTAGGAGCAATGGTCGGCCTTATCGCTTTAGAGCGATCTCTTCCAGACAACCCGGGCTCTGGATTTTATGAAATGGAATTTCAAGTGTATGACGGTGGTGTGCTAATTAAATACACATATAATAGGATATATAAATATCACATAATACATATACCTAAAATGAAAAAAAAAGAGAATAAACAATAACACATATTAATATTATATATATATTAATATATACATCATTAATATGTGTATAGCAACCGCAATAGCTATACAATATTAATAATAGTATTAATACATAATATATTAATATTATATATACCTACTAATATACATAATATTAATATACAAATACACTAATAAATAAACATACATGTAATATGGTATTAAATATTTATTATAAAGTGAGATAATATTCCCGTACCAGTTTTTTAAAAATGGCGAGTGACTTTGCCTGTCTCACGTTTTCCGGCAATGAATTCCAAAGCCGAACAGCCTGCACAGCAAAGGATTTGGTGTAGAAAGTAGAAACGTGTGCAGGTGTTTTTAAGGCAAGATTATGAGAAGAGCGCAAATTAAGGGTGTGAGATGTATGGAGGAAATCAAAACGTTCCTTAAGATAGGAAGGGGTAGAAGGAATAAATAATATGCTATACAGCAGGTTGAGAAGATGAGCATTCCGGCGAAGTGAGATTGACAACCGATATTCAGAGACATGGTCATATTTCTTTAAACCAAATATAAACCTGATGCAAAAATTTTGAAGTCGCTCTACTTTATTGAGTTGTTCTACGGTAAGGTCAAGATAACAGGCGTCCGCATAGTCAAGAATAGATAGTAAAAGCGATTGAGCAAGTGTAACCTTGGTAGCGGTCGGTAGAAAGTATTTTAACCTCCTAAGCGATGCAGACGAAGCAAAGACCCTTCGACTGAGTTCTGTGATGTGAGGCCACCAAGACAGTTCCCTATCGATGATTACGCCCAGATTTTTAACTTTATCGCTAATATGAAGACGCGTCCCATCTAATAACAAGTCCGGCACTAAAGACCAGTTTATCCTTGAGATCATGCGTGAGCTGCCAATTATGATGGCTTGGGTTTTACTAGGATTCACTTTTAGTCCGTGTGTTCGACTCCAATCAAGTATGCGGCCCAAGTCATCATTAATTGTGTTTACAGCGTCTTTGATATTTTCTACTCTAGCTTGAGCGTAAATCTGCAAATCGTCTGCATAGAGATGATAGGATGAAGATAAATTGTAAGAGATGGTATTAATAAAAATAGCAAATAGAAGAGGAGATAAAACGCCGCCCTGAGGGACACCAGCAGTTAGACTTTGCCATGACGAGTAAGAATCATCAAAGCGTATCCTCTGCTGACGCCCATACAGGTAACTACGAAACCAGTCAACAACTGTTGGAGATATGTTGAGAGAGCGGAGAATTGCTAATAAAATCTCAAAATCTACATTGTTAAATGCGCTGCTGAAATCAAGTAGTGACATTACTGTCAGAAGACCGTTATCCATACCCTGTCGGATGTCATCAGTGATTTTGATTAGAGCTGTAGTTGTACTGTGACCTGGGCGAAATCCGGATTGATAAGGATTCATTAAACAGTTTTTATTTTAAAAAAACACTTAGTTGCTGGTGAACTAAACGTTCAAGGACTTTGGACATAAATGGAAGGATAGATATTGGACGAAAATCGGAAAAGGAAAGGGGTTACGTTTTTTTGGCAAAGGAATTATTTCGGCTTCCCGCCAGGCTTCAGGGAATGTAGCTGTAGTTATGGAGAAATTGAGGATATGTGAGATGATGGGACTGATGACATCAAGTATGGGTAAGATCATATTTCGACTAATAATGTCACTACCAACCGCATTTGACGTTACAGATTTAACAGCTCTTTCAACATCACAATCAGTAAATTGAGTAAGAACAAATGGAGAATGCTGTGGAGTTGGAAGTGAACAGATTACTTTAATAGTTTTTGACTTAATTGTCGGACTGAAATGGGAAGATGTAGCAAAATGCTGGTTTAAAAGATTGATATTTAAATTATTGGATTTTGAGACATGAGATGATTTACCAACTCCCAGTGATTTAAGGAATTTCCAAACTTTTGCTGGATTGTCATTTTCAACAGAACTGTGAATGTATCTGCGTTGTGCGTTCCTACATGCTCTATTGCGCCGATTGCGAGCATTTATAAATGCCTGCCTGTTTGCATCAGTAGGGCGACATTTAAACCTTGTTTTGGCTTTATTCTTTTGGTTTATAAGAGATTTGATCTCGTCTGTTAGCCAAGGTGCAGGATGGTGTTTAAGTTTAATCTGGCGTAACGGCGCATGTAAGTCATACAAACCCAGCAGGATAGTATTAAAAATATTCACCTTGTCATCGATAGAAACTGCATTGGTTACCCCAGACCAGTCTAAACCTTGAGCATCCCTGCGTAGGTCTTCTGTGTTCATGCCACCAAAGTTAAGCTGCACAATTTGTTTTGACTTAGCTTTCGGCGGACGAACATTATATGAAAGATATATCATGTCATGATATGAAGACATGTCCGCCGAGCACTGGCCATGCTTGATAACATGAGTATGGGAGGAGACTAGCATTAAATCTAGTAGAGAGGCTGTAGTGTTTGGAAAGTGATGACTCGCATTTAATGGTAGAATATTCAGATTAATAGAATTCACTAAAGTTTGAAAGGAAGAAGAGCGTGTGTCACATTTCAGTAAACAAGTGTTAAAATCGCCCATAATAATTGTATGAGGGTATTGTGGTACTAAAGTTTCTAGCAAACTTTCAAAAGAACAAAAGAAGTTATATCGCAACGAAGGGCTATAATATACTCCAAGGAGTATTTTTGTATGGCGCAAGGATACATAAATGCTCTCCAGAGTCAGGCTGTGGTGGTTGCGTAGACATATTAACAATAGAGAAAGGAATATTGGCGCGGAGGTAGATGGCAACGCCTCCACCAGCAGCACCGATGCGATCATTGCGGATGAGAGTGTAGCCTGGCAAAGTGTATGCCACAGTAGGCAGACAAGGCTTTAACCAGGACTCCGAAATCAAAATAGCTTGTATAATATATCCTTGATTAAAGGACGCCAGCATATCTGTGAAATGAGCCGGAATGCTCTGCGCATTTATATACAATGCATTGAAGTTAGTGTGAAGATTACTACACTCAGATTCTATACAATCTGCAAGAGGAAGAGAATTAAAACCGGCGTGGTCACTACCAGATGAGCAAGACAGGTAATCGATATCACTGTCAGAGTCACTGTTAATATTATATGCCATCAAAATACGTTTATATTTAATAGTTATAATAGGTACTTATATGTAGATATAAATAAAATAATATTATCTATATGTAGTAAATATATGTAATGTAATATAAGTATATGTGTATAAAGTGAATACAAATTGATAAATAAAAGTTATAAATAAATAATGGTACTTAAAATATAAGTATATATTAGCATCACCTGCCACATAGTGCGTACATACATAGAACCTGTTTACAAACTTACACAATATAAAATATTTTGTTAAAATACAATAATCATTTTGGAATACATACATTTATACAAACCAAATTTAAATCGTAACCAACATTAAACAAAACAAAAGCATAAAGTAAAAGAAAATTAAAAGCTGCTAATAAAGTTAAAAAAATCTCAAATGAATGCCACAAAAATACTACAAGTAAATATTACATATGTATAAGTCATATAGTTATATAAAAACATACAGTCATATCAACGTCATGCTAGATACTTTTCAAACGGTGCATTAATATAATTGGAAAATACTTTTACAGAAAATCATTACCAGTTTAAACTGGCATAATTTCTTAAACGTGAAAAAATACCCATTAATTTGTTAAATTATAATTATACTGGCATAAACACCTAGAAAGTTAAGTGATTGTGATATATAACAATATAACTCACACATAAAATTAAATATACATTTTTGTTAATTTTTATTAGGTAATCAAGAAATAAAATATGTAGTCTAAACTAGTCTAAAGGGTTAAAATATTTGATAATGCAAGTGCGGAAATATCCTTGCATGCATGGATTCGACTTAAAGATATAAAGTTATTTGATCGCGGATAATCGAGTTTGGAATGAATGAATAAATGAATGAAAACACTTTATTGTTCACCAAAATTAAAACTACGTTCTTAAAAACTACATACACAGATAACAGATTGGACTGTATTATATGCATGACCTGCTTAACTGACTTTTTTCTCGTGGATCTCCAATATTTATTATCGTTGACATAGATCCCTTGGAAGTCCTAATCGACCCCTGGGAGGTATATTCAGACCACTGGATATCAATGATCTAAAATTTTGACAACACACAATTTAACCCACTTTTTTTTTCAAATATTTACATCTAAGAAATAACAAGGCATAAATAACAAACCAACGTGACGAAATTTTAAGGATTCCGTGTTTTCCTTCCTACATTAAGAGTTTATGAAAACTTTGAATTATTTCCTGTTGGGCAATGAGAACTTGTTTAAAACTTCTTACATTTACAGCGCTTCCCTTGGTGTGGTTTTACGAAGTTCTGTTTTGTTTCCATTATTTTGGAAATTTATTTTTCCGAGAGATCTCTCTGCCTTTTCTATAAAAAGGTTAATGTTTTGACTATACTTAGTCTTATATTTTCATCCTTGCAGGAACGGAAAAATAATATAAATTCATGCGTTGCGATGGCCTGTCGCAAGAGGTGACAAAACAACCCACAGCCAGGTAGTAGGGCTTTTGCCCGTCTTTGATTGATGGCTACCACCTCTAGTCGAGACTATGCCGCCATTACAATATTGAGTTGTGTTCCGGCACCAGTCTCAATTTTTCCCTTTAAAGGGCGGCAGCGCATTTGTAGCACCTTTGGTGTTTCGAATATCCATAGGCGATGGTATCCGATTTCAACCAATGGGCCGTCTGCCTATCTGCTGAACTCATGCAATAAAGAAATTCTATAGATCGTGGTTGAAAATCGTCATTTTCTTTCAGTTATGTGCTTTTCAACAAAATTGACTTAATTTGACTAAACGGATACCATAAGTCAAATGGACGGTTTATTACTGTTTTTCAATTTGAATGGAAACTAACTCCGTTTCTTTTAATTTTGAAATAATGTAAAAAAATAAAAATCGTTACAACTTTTTTGATAAGTTAATTTTTTAACAGATGAATATATAATAAATTGCTTTTTAATTGCTTAAATAAGCAGTCGTGAACCAAATTCGCTAATGGGTGATCGTTCCGCGCCTAACCACGTGCATCGTTTGCCGCATCCAGCTTGTTTAAACGTAGCTTTTTAAGAACCTTTTCGTTTGAAGTGCTTTGTTGATAACAATAATGAGCGGTAATCAGTTAATTGCACTCAAACATGAATGATTTGGCACTAGTTTTAAGCAAACCTGATTGCCGCCAATGATGCGCGCTGCATAATCGCTCGCAAACAAGGGGAAATACCCTTATTTTATTAGATATCATTTTCGCCTCATTTCCATCGAAAGTGAAAGAGAGAAGTGAAGTTGTGTAATTTTCGGCTTTATCATTGCATTGCTAGAAAAATCACTTGCTGATACGGAAGTTATGTCAAACTAAGACATGCCTGCGACTGCGTCCACGCTTGACTTGAAATTCCCGCGGGATTCCCCGGGCGCCAGTACCGGAGCATTTAAAGAGTGACAACTGTCGTTTTAAGGAAAACTGTGTCCGGAGTAAGCTAATTTCCTCCCGCAAAAATTTCCGCGGGATTCCCGAGATAAAAATGTCACATATTTTATTTCATAAAACTTGTTATCGTTCAGCAAAGAATCGCATTTGAATTCAATTTTTTTTTCAATTTGGTTATTTTAAATCACTCCCAGAAAATTTCCGCGCGCTTCCCAGGATAAAAAGTAACGCAGATGTTAAGTCTAAGTATGTGCTGTCGAGCAGCGAAAACCGCATCTAAAATTGGCCCAGTAGTTTTTACGTGAATTCCGAACAAACAAGAAATCTAAAATAAAAATGCATCCATCGTTCGTCTCGTTCTCCATCGTTTATATAGTGTATTCCAGTTGCTTTTTTTAAAAACTTGGAATGTTCAGACACGTCATCTTTAGAAATTTTATAATATTATAGATTTCAACTAATCTTAAGGAACATGAACTGATAATAGGATATAGTATCCCGGCATATGAGGTAAACAGACCTGTATTATAATAATAAGCTAATTAAATTACACGCAACCTTGATAAAGATAGGAACTGTCGGGTCCGTGTATATTATTGATTTTACACAGACTACGTGCAATGAATCACGTTTCGTTAGTAGTGAGTGTCTCATTTGAAGTAGGCAATCGCCGTAACTTAGCCTGAGTAAATTTTGACATTTGGTTGTGTAAAAAAAAGGATTTAATCAAAATATTAATTGAATATACATACAAATAACAAGAATTGAGAAGGTGGAAACCAGTGTATGACAACTGTGTGGTTGGTAGAGTTGGTGCTAGAAGACCGCCACCTACTTCCACGACAATGTTTAAATGTTGAAATGTAGGTATACAAGGTACATGATTTTGAAAAGAAATATCCCGCCTACAAAATTTATTAAATAACATCGGTATGATTTTTTAAGATCTGACTAGAGAGATACCCCTATTTTATTCAACCGTTGTTTGGCGGATACCACCATTAATCATTATAAATTTTGCTATTTCGCTACGTGGCAGCGGTATATGCATTACTTATTCTTACTAAATACCCGTATATACCTAATAGTTTACAAAACAAGCATCCGTGCAGTAACCGAGAAGGAATACAATTTTCTGCGGCCAGGCGGCCTGTCGTAAAAGGCAACAACACAATCCACAGCCAGGTGGTAGGGTATTTGCCTCACTGGATGGCTACCATCCCTGGTCTAGAGTATGCCGCCATAACAACCTTGAGTTGTATTCCGGCATTAGTGACCAGGTCTCAGTCTGCCTTAAGAGAGCAGCAGCGCTTTTGTAGCACCTTTGGATTTGCAAATGTCCATAGGCGATGATAACCGCTTTCCATCGAATGGGTCTGCCTGTCTGCTGAACTCATGCAATAAAATAAAACTGTCTGAAATAAAAATATAGACGGACGGGTATGCTGTATTCCACGTTGACAAGGGAAGGTGCCCACAAGTGGAAACGGGCTTTTTTGGTTCTTGTCTGCTAGGACTCGCGGAGTTCGGGAGACTATTTGCCCGTGACCCTAACAAAAGGTGATCAATGGATAGATTTGGAGATTTAACTTCTTTGGGGACGATATACCGACACAACGCGACGACTGGTACACTCCAACGCCGCGGTGAGCTCCTCAGACATGATTCCCCTCGTCACAAAAAATAATGTTTGCATGCGTTCTTGATTTTTACGTTTACCACAAACGTGGACTGATATAATTTTTTAGTGCACTGTCCGTGATAAGTGAGATGCTTAGGAAAAAGCGATTCGTTGTCACGCCTTGGTAAAAGGCTGTTTGTTACGCTTCGCCGCGCGTCCGCCACCATGATGTTGAATCTAAATCACTGCTGAACACGTTCTAATTGTAAGGCAAATGCGTGTGACAACATAAATATAATAGCGTAGATGAGTCAAGTCAGTAGCTCGAAAAGACTAAATCTATGTGGATGAAATTTGACAAAAGTTATGTAGTGAAATCACGAATCATTAAAGATTAAGTATTGATTTTTTTATATATATATGTGGCATGTTTTTTCCAGTTTACATAGCCGCTATGACTACCGACTATTTACTTCTTCAATATCTACGAACAGACCAATAGATATTTCTTTAATGACTTTTCATTAAATCATTAGTTGGGAAGCTGCTAGCTCTCACAGTTGTAAAAAAGGGCCCTTCAAACATCAGATAGGAAAAACGCTGTCAGTGAAAAATAAGTTGGTACTGTTACGTGCTGTGGGTACAGAGATTGGAAGGAAAACACCGTTTTAAAGAGAAACTGTCTTTATTTAATTAAAGATTAATTAAAGAAAAAACCTCTTTAAATTATGCACACGCTTTTCTCGCTTGACTCGCCTTCTGAACCGTTCTATCGACGTTCCCCGGTGTCTTGCCACTGAATGGTCTTGAAGCCTCATCACGTCTTGATGCTCCACTGTGTCGTTGTCGCGCAGTCTGAAGGCCCTTTTAATCTCTCTGCTCTCTTCTCGTTGCTTTCGGTGCGCTAGCCCGTGCGAGTCTGTGAGTCTGCCTCCGTACGCAGATTGTCGCGCTTATATAGGTCGACGGTCTAGAATGAACCTTATTACGTCATTCTATTATATGTCTATCCTTGTCTAAGAAATACTCCCGTCCTTGTTACCTACCACGAGGTTATTGCAGTTTCTTCTCGAGTACATCTACCTCGTTTTAACATTTGTCTGATCCTATATTTCTATCCTGCTCTGTCGCGTTACTTTGTATATGCAACATTGTATTGTGTTATTGTTAATGCGAAGATTACACGCTATTTTCTTAAGGGGAAGAAATTCCGCTACGCGTATTCGTCACAGTCTTTGTGATACCGTATGCAAATAATGAAAACAAGATATGCTTACACCTCTACGGGACCCTTTATTATCCAAGCACCCAATTAATATCATAACATAATATTAAGATATTGTTATAAATGAATTTTGTAAAGAACCTTCGACGCGGTGGGCTTACTTTGAAACGCGTTTGGTCGTTCGTTTTACTCGAAATTATCTTAATTTTTCGGGCGAATTCGACAAAGGGGTTCGAGAGTAAGCCCTCTCTCTGACTCTGTCGCGACGACCGGTTAAACGTGTTGTCTTGTTTCAGATGGTACGGCTACGAGAAGGACCACAACATCCTGGTGATGGACCTTTTGGGTCCGTCGCTCGAGGACCTGTTCAACTTCTGCTCGCGCCAGTTCACCATCAAGACGGTTCTTATGCTAGCAGGTCTGTATATTGGCTTGATCCTAGGATACCGTGGCCATTTTGGCCAAATATGGACGCGTAAAATCGTCATGTAAAGTCCGACCGTCTGTCTGTCTGTGTATGTCACAGTCATTTTTTTTCAGAAACTAGTCTCCATGAATAAAATTTGTTCGGAAGGTGTAGTTTGTATAGCAAAAGGTAAAGAGTAGGAGATTTTGTACAAGCAACAAAAAACTGATATTCAAACAAAATCAAATATGTAATAAAATCTGAGCAGATCATAAAGTTTGCTTTGAATATGGTCGTCTTGCAGTGTTATTTTAATCTCAATAATACAATAGAATACTCTTTACTTTGATGATATTACTAATTACTATTTTATGCATCATAATAATTATTTAATTAGTAATAGTGCAGTACTATTTTACTTTTTATTAAATTTCCCTACCATCGCTTGAATTTTGATTTTGGATTGTATGTATGTCAAAGTTTAACCGATAGTGAGATAAATGAGCGGTAGGCAAGATATTGGAATCGGGCCTGAGGAATCAACGTTTCATTCAAGTGACGTTGATTTCAACACTATTTAGGAAGTTTCTTTTACCTTGTTGTTGCAATAACTATGTGCTGATGGTGAAGGAAAACATTATGATAAACCCTGTTCATCAATCTTGAGCTTTGGATATCTAGCCTGTTCCTCTAGACTAGATAGAGCTCATAACACCATGCGACGTTATGGGTTAAATTAGGTTATTATGTATGCACCACATTTAATAAAATGTTTTGTATAAATTTCTTTCATATGCAACTAAAATGGGAAAAATAAGGTAATTAGACTTTAATTATTTGCATAAAAAAACACTTTTACGACGCGATCTAGAATAACGGCTTATTTGCTATATGCATCCGGTATTCTAGATCTGGGCGCCCAAGTCTGTTACTAATGTCAGAAGGTTCGTTCACTGGCGTTATTTTTTTTTTATTGCTCGAGTTCAGCAGACAGGCAGACGGCTCACTTGATGCAAAGGTTACTTTCGCCTATGAATATTTGCTGCAAATGCGTTGCTGCTCTCTTAGTGAGACTGGAATCTGGTCACTAATGCCGGGACACAACTCAAGGCTGTTATGTTAACAGCAATAATGTACATAGACTAGGAAGTAAAAAAAAAAATAACCTTTAAAGTACGACCTTCAAAAAGTGTTCTCCAGTAGAACTTATTTTGAATAAAAACTTTTGAATTTGAATATGGAGGCATGCTTTAAACCAGGGGTGGTAGTCATCCAGTCGGGCAAATGCCCTACCACCTGGCTGCAGAAAATTGTATTCTTTCTCTGTTCCTGAACGGTTAAAATAATTGTAATACTTTTAATTAAAATAATTGGGACTTGTTGCTATGTCTCTTAATCCATCAGTGTATTTAGACACGTATGAAATTCACTATGGGATCACGCGTCACTGATCCAATGCAACTGGGTCTAAACAGCGTTTAATTTCACGGCAACAGATCAAATGCTGGGTCGCGTGGAGTTCCTCCACTGCAAGTGCTTCATCCACCGCGACATCAAGCCGGACAACTTCTTGATGGGCATCGGCCGTCACTGCAACAAGCTGTACATGATCGACTTCGGCCTCGCCAAGAAGTTCAGGGATCTGCGCACGAGGGCGCACATTAGCTATCGCGAGGACAAGAACCTTACTGGTGAGTTGTCTTGTTTTTATATGGTTTTTGCGTCTAACCAGCGAATATTTAAGTTTAGAGTAATCAAGATGAAAATGTTTTGACGTGATAGAGCCATGCTGGAATTATTATATTGATTACAACAGTTAGGGCCCGCTCGATCGGTGTGATACCACGCTCTAACAGTATATCGGCGTGAAACAGTTACTTAGCCTTAATTATATTTATTATTTAATGAATGAATGAAAACACTTTATTGTTCACCAAAAACTTAAATTACGTTCTTAAAACTGTACCTACAATAAATGTTGAACAAAGGGCGGTCTTATCGCTTAAAGCAATCTCTTCCAGGCAACCCCCTAAAGAAAATATTAAGACAACAGTGGCGGTGAAAACAATAAATAATATGAAACGTTCCAAGAACAAGTGAAAAATAAATAATAATATTCTTTATATACTATAATAAATAATATAATAGGATATAACAAATGGGCGTACAGACAAAAGTGCAGTTTTACACAAGGACCGAAACTGTATAAAACAAAACTAGTTGATTGTGTAAGGCTGAAATTTGGAATACCATTCTTTTTAGGTACATTTGCATACTGGTAAGACTTTCTAAATTGTAACATGCATAATTTTTAATAAATAACATAAAATGGCATTGACCATAAACGGACAGCCTGGTACCGTGAAAAAGTTATCAATATTTATTGTAATTTTTCTATGCCATCTGTCCAAACATGATGCACATTAACTTTTATACCATCATGCATACTCTCATGTGTAAATACTTATGCTTTAGAAATAAATAAACTTTAACTTCGAGCTAATCGTACGACGAGTGAGACTTCTGATGACCCACTTCGTCTTCCCTGCCCCGTCATCACTCTCCCATAACTCTATCCTCACTACACCGTGATACTATACCTCATTATTGTCCCCGCAAATTGCTATCGCGGCTGGCCGCCATTTTGGTGACGTAACCGTAGCCGAACACTCAGTGCTGTTAGCATCACTGGCCGGCGAGTACGCGTACATATCGAGTTGCGGATGACGTCACGTGAATGTCAATTTGACAAGGTTCCAGCACATTAGCAATTTGCGGGGATAATACACCGTTTTTCAAAGCCTAAAATGACTGTGGAAGTTGGGAACTGGCGTCACGATTTATACTCGTACTAGCTGCTGCCCGTGACTTCGTCCGCGTGGAAAGATTTTTTTAACTATCCCACGGGAACACTTTAATTTTTCGGGATCAAAACTATCCTATATGTTGACCAAGAACATAAGCTACCACCATACAAAATTTCAGTTAATAAGGTCTAGTCGTTTCGGAGATTAGCCCTTACAAGCAAGCAGACAGAGAAACAAAAAATGAAAAAAGTCTAAATTAGTTCGATTTCACTTCTTATATCCCCCCCTGACTCGGTTTTTAGGTATTTTTTCATTGTACAGAAATTCGACCTCTACAGTTTTATTATATCTATAGATGTTGTTACGAGTTGCAGGACTCGAATTAAATTGCCGTTGGAATTATTATAGAATTTTAAAATTAACTATACAGACACAGGTACAATAATACGCGCAAAGTCCGTTACTAAATGGATTACCGAATGTAGTACACACGTCTTGCCTCGTTTGTGCTTATTATGTGCTTATTAATGCATCTCCGCATTGGGGCATTGGTTTATACTGCACAATTACAATATGTCTCTCGGCCGCGTAGACAGAATTTCTTAGAATCACACCTGGCTAATGACTACCATAAAGGATTAAAATGGGCTGTTTTTCTAATTACAAAGAAAACGCAAACTAAACAAAAGAAGTCAGTCCAAGTGCCGAAAAGGTAATAAACTGCAGGTGTGAATTGGTCTTTGTCGGTAAAAGTGATTAATTGAAAATTATTAATAATCGAGCCACAGAGGTGAAGCCGGGGGTGGTAGAGCAGGGTGCGGGTTGTGCAGAATTAATGATAATTATGAACTATAGGTATCGTGGTCGGTATTATATCAATTCTGATATGAATGGATAAGTAATAAGTATAACCTATGTTTATAGAGATTTATAGAGAGAGAGAAAGATATTTTAGATAGTAATAATAACTTATGTTTCCAAGTTAGTTTCTCAAACACCCAATGATTATTTAAACCACCTTGACACGTGACCTGCAGTTTTGTTCCCACCGTGGCGCCTTTGCAACTTGCCTTTACTTTATTAACAATATTATGACCTTTGTGGTTGAATTCATATTCTAATTAATATAAAAAAATTGTACTAATGAATTGGGTAAGCGCGAGGAAATCTAGAATAGCGAAGGGTTCAGCGAAGTCATCTGCGGTTTTGTTTACCAAGGTGGTAGGGCAAATACCCGACTAAATGGTTACCACCGCTGGTCTAGAGTATGCCGCCATAACAACTTTGAGTTGTGTTCCGCCATCAGTTCAAGTTTCTCCTTCAAGGCCGGCAGCACCTCTGCTATTGCTAATGTCCATAGGCGACGAACGTAGTGGCGAAGGTGTAATCACTTTCCATCACAGTTGGGCCGTAAGCCTGTAAGATGTGCTTCAGCAATAAAACCGTGCCCTAGATAATGTTTATGCATAATACTCCATATCTAAACTAAACTGCTCTACGGATTGTTACGTATACTTACAAACTAGTTTTCTTTATTTTTTTTAATCTTAGCAGTTTGTATAATTTCCGGAACTCCAGTTAATAGTTATTTTGCGACTGTTAGCGATTGTTTATCATCTCTCATCCATTGACCGTGTACAAGAAACATGACTATAATTTTTTAAGATTTAATCATGTTTAAATACGTATTATATCTTGCTTGTTCTTGTAGGATTAATTTTTGGATACAGTTTTAGTTAAACCGTGTCTTTAGATGTTTGATATAAAACATGTCTACTGTTACAGCTAACTTTAAATGTGGCTTAAGTTTTCTAAGGGCGGGCCAATTTTTCAATCATCAAATAAAAGTTAATAAATAATTATAACCTGAAAAGTGAAACCATTTAACTGTTTTAGTCATGCAATTGACACTTTTTGCCATGTTATCTTTTAGGACGTTTTCATTAAATACATTCTACTATGAATACATTTTTTCAAAATATTTATTGATGTGGTATTAAAATTTTAATAAAATAGTATTTTAGACAAGTTAGTATAGTAATGATTGTTTATTAAAGAAATAAATAGAAAATTACAATTTTTTTGAGTTATTATTACCACATTGTTTGTAGGATATTTAATTATATTCCCTTTTTCCTGCACCACCTATTTCGCCTGATTCAATTTCTTTCATTTAGGTTGCCTGGAAGAGATCGCTTTGAGCGATAAGGCCGCCTATTGTATTGTCTAGAAAATATTGTAAATATGGTCTGTTTTTGTAATTGTATAATTCGACGTGCAATAAAATGTTATCTCTCTCTCTCTGATATGTAAATATTCATGTTTAAGAAATAAGTAAACTTTGACTTTAAAATTATTCTATGAACAACTTTTATCTGGTGATTGAAAGATCGACCCTTAGACATTTAAACATAATTAAATAGTGTAATTCATTGAAAAAATCCTGTTTTTCATTAAAAATTGTATACTACATTTAGTATACATATAATTATGTACAAGTACACGCGTAAAATTGGGGTTGGCTGAAAGAGATCACTTTTTAACTTTTTAGCGATAAAAAGACCGCCCCTTGTGCACTATTAGATTAGTTTTAGTCTGTAAGGTGGTTTTTGTATTGGTGTACAATAAAGAATTGTCTATTTTTTTTTAATAAGGGCGCGGTCACATCTCGATAAGTCGTGTCGTCATGTCATCCAAGAAGCAAACAAGTTTGATACGTTTGAGCTGTGAGACTACTTTTGAAGTTGTCCGCAAGTGTTAGACTCGCTCAGTTAATGTTTTAATACTATTGTTTTTTTCTTCTTCCAGGTACTGCTCGTTATGCCTCCATAAACGCGCACTTGGGCATTGAGCAATCCCGAAGAGATGACATGGAGTCTCTCGGCTACGTACTTATGTATTTCAATAGGTGAGTACTGTTTTATACTTATCTTATGCCAGGTTTCTGTATCATACTATAAATTATTTTGCCTTACTACTGGTTGAAATTCAAAACCTAATTTTTTTTACTGAAAATAAGTACCACTGGAGAACACGTCACTTCCTATTGTGGGCACACCGTTTCGCAACGTGTCATCACTGTTTAAGGAGAAGTAGCTGCAAGGAACTAAAGCACGACGTGTAGCTAAAAATTCTACTACTTCATAATTCTCTATCGCAAGGTGATAAAAAGGTGGTAAAAAAACAACTCTGATAAACTCCATAATCGTCGGTTAGCACGATGCAATTTTTTTAGTATTCTTGTCTACTTGTTCAGAATTCACGTAAAAATTAATGGGCCGATTTGGATGCGGCTTTCGTTGGTAGACAATTTATTCTTGAACTTAAATCTGCACTACTTTTGATCCCGGGAATGCTGCGGCATAAAAAGTATCCCGTTAATACTTTTATGGAATTAATTCTAATAGGCCAGTTTGAAAACTTTCAATGCAATATTTCACTGATCAACAGCGAGTTTTATTTAATAAACTAAAAAAACCGACTTCAAAAACTAAAAAGTATAAAATAACTTTCTATAACTTTTCTAAAGCTATTATTATTAATATATATTATCTAAAACATCTTGAAGTCGGTGCAAAGTAAAACATAAAAATTACTAGGTATATTTTGCAAATTACTAAACACCGACTTTAAGATGTTTTAGATAATATATATTAATAATAATAGCTTTAGAAAAGTTATAGAAAGTTATTTTATACTTTTTAGTTTTTTAGTGTTTTAGTTTTTTTAAATGCTGCGATACTTTGTGTCCCGAGAATCCCGCAGGAATTTTGTACGTCAAACGTGGCTCAAATCGCAAATCGCGGGCATACGTAGTTTAC
This sequence comes from Dendrolimus pini, assembly GCA_949752895.1. Lineage (NCBI taxonomy): Eukaryota > Metazoa > Arthropoda > Insecta > Lepidoptera > Lasiocampidae > Dendrolimus > Dendrolimus pini. Next base: position 11,871,173 of record OX457147.1, on the reverse strand, counting down.
ACAATAACTTTTCAATGAATTATGGAGTTGTAGCAAACAATGCACATGACAAGATATATTACTTTCTCCATGACATTACTTTAAGAACGATACACATCGTCGATCTAATTTAACTCCTTAAATTCAACGGTTTGATTATAATTTATGCGCCTTACTTTTATATAGATTTATGGTCAGAAGGAACCTTGACCACTACCGGCATTGGTTACCGTGTCATGTCAGTCCAATTGTAAATAGGACGGACTGCCGGTTGTCGTGACCGCTCGAAAGTGTATGTTAACCGAATGTGTTTATTGTCTGTGGACCATTTTTATCATTATTTTATTAATACGTGACGCAAAAACTTTGTACTTCTTTTTACGAAAATTGCGCGGACGGACGAGTGTGAAATTTCGCACATATATAGTTTACTAGCTTCTGCCCGCGACTTCGTCCGCGTGGAATAGTTAAAAAACTTCAACGGACAAGTGGAAAAACGAATCGCAACGGACAAGTGGAAAAACGAATAGCAAAGGATAAGTGGCAAAACGAATCGCAACGGACAAGTGGAAAAAAGAATGGCAACGGATAAGTGGAAAAACGAATCGCAACGGACAAGTGGATAAACGAATCGCAACGTACAAGTGGAAAACGAATCGCAACGGACAAGTGGAAAATCTTCAACTGACAAGTGATAAAATGAATCGCAACAAAATTTTGACTTGAAGTTTTTGTATTAGTTTATAATATTGTAAATAAAAACTGATGTAGATACAAAAACATTTTTCCATTTCGCAGTGAATAAAAAGATATAGAAATATATATAGAAACGGAAGAAACGTTTGCGGCTGTAAATAAGGGGTGTTTCCTTTGAGCAAGAAGCACGCCGGCACATTGATTGGGCGCTTCCTGTCTCGTAAACAGGTACACGCGCCTACGACAAATTCAGACACGTTAGCAAGTACCTGTTAAAGAAACTCATATTAAAATCAAAGGGTCACAGAATAACTTTCTATTTATATGTATCGTGTCTTTTGTCTTTTTTAAACAATGCAGAAAGCATATATTGTAATGCTGGATTTCTTCTGTATATCTTTCTTACGACCCAGTAACCTGGCACAAATCAATTATCCCTTCATTAAACGGTCTCTGTGGTCGAAGGGGCCGAGCATTTATCGGCCCCGCAACACAAAGACTCCGGGTTCGATTCATGGACATGGTAAATTTCGTAAACGAACTTTCCGATATTTAGTATGGTCTGGATGTCTTGGATCGGACCCAGTGTGCTCCATATATTACCCGTAACACAACCACTTACCATGAGCTGGTCCGCCTGCCTGTTTGCCAGCTTCGCAATAAATAACTTCGATGTTTGTCTGTCGATTATTGGTCTTGACTAACTCGGTTAAAATTTGACATAAATAAGTCACACTATCTTTCTACAACTGATAAGGTAAAACTATGGAAAAACGAAGAAGTATTAATTTTCCATGGTAAAACAAAGGATACTAAGATATAAAAACTCACTTACAAATATTGATCAAAAAGGTTACTTAATCTTAACAAGTTACAGGCCTCGAAGAAAAGCAATTACTGAGTAGCGAGGACACGAAAGAATTTTTCGCTGGGTCAAAGCGGAAGGCGCGGGGTGAGAATTGCAGGCCGGGGGGCGAGGAGACAATCACACCGATGGCTCATTCACTGCTGCAACGAGCCGAATAGAGAATTGAATTGGAAGCAAATGTGCCGTACGTATACTGCTGGCGAATATAAACTGAACCACTCACCAGTAAGCGTTTTGAAATCTCAGTGAACGCCAAATGAAAATTACCAACAGAATGAATCGTCTGAGCATGGACTGGGCTCAAGAATATTAAGTACGTATTTTAAGTAAACACTGAAGAAATGGTTGAATAAGACGCTTCTTTACAAAAATCTTTTTACCAGTTTTAGTGTTCTTTACTTAAATGGAAAAACGAGTAACCTTTTAAAAATTCCTCACATCCATCCGTCTGAATATGTACGTCGCAGCCATTTTACTTTGACTTGGCTATATTAATTTCTGTCCACTGTATATAATTTAAGTAGAAGTAGTTTTTCTATAGAATATCCTGGACAGATCTTGAAAACTCATAACAATACCATGACAGCGCTTCTTAAACCTATAAAAAGACTTGGCAAATTAAAGTATTATTTTTTCTTAAGAGGGTGTTCTGACTTTTGAATTGCGAGGTGAAAAATTTAAAAACAAGGTAAAAAAAATAGTTTCAATTAATTGAGCAGTTTTTAGAGATACGATTAGCTATTCGTTTTTTTTAGGTTTCTGTGATCAAACGGCAATAAAACTGAGGGTTTGTTGCCATTACGGAACCTTTCACTGCATGGACCGACTCGCACAAAGCCGCCTATTTAAACGAATGCTTTTATGTATGTCGTGTTGGAATTTGTGCGAGAACGGTATGCAATGAACGAAGGGTGACGTAGTCAAACTGTCTTACCATATTGTTTTCGCTATCTTGCTCGCCATCTTGAAAATATTATGAGATGGTGCTGTATTTTATACATTACTCATATTCTGTTTGCTTTATGTTATTACAGAGTACTGATAACATTACGAATTGTTATTATTTGTACAGAAAGCGGAAGGGTAATAAATTAAATATGTTTCTTTAAAATAACTGCAACAAAATTACTATGTTTTAATTATGATGGTGATATTAAGGCTTTATATTTTTTATATAATCTTGCGATATAGGGAATAGTATACATACTAGACAACTCCGGGACCAATTCCACTAATTATAGTCCTAGTTAGCGAAGCGCGTCAAAGTCAGACGACTACACTAGTGGCTGTCATTTGTAGATACTAAAACAGAACATAGATTTTATGCTATATAATATATACAACCTATGCCAATAGAATTTGAACACAGTTGTTTATGAGTTTGCGACAGTTGCAATCGCATCCGGCCGCAGCGCGGGTCGCCCTGGTTGAGAGTAGTACGCAAAACTAACGGGTTGCGTGTAAGAGGAGGAAGCGTTGGTGGGCTGCTTTATTTCCGTGCGTGCGACTGCGGTCAGGGCCCTATTTCCTCTCCACTCACCGCACGTTTACGACTCACTTCTTTGTAAATTATATTCATCCTATCGATAGATTTGCACGTGTAAATATTCCTATACGTTAATATTTATTGTTATTATTAATGAGTTTTCGGTTGATTTGATAGTGTTGATATTTAGTTACCTAAGAAAAGTGGCAGGTAAACACACACATTGCATATTATCAAGCTGTGTTACGTTTGTGTTATTGTATAATAAGTAATAATAAAATATATAGAAAAACTAGATGTCCCGGCAGACGTTGTCCTGCCCGGAAGATATAAAATTTGGAACCCTGTTGCAGCGCCACCTACCGGATCCAATTTTAGATCTAAACCATTCTTGAATGCATCGAAATCGGCCCAGCCGTTTCGGAAGAATACAGTCAAATCACACGCACAGAAGAATTTTATATATAAAGGTATAATTGTACGGATAAAGGATGGATCGAAATTTTCGTCTTTTTAAATATGGCTCTGCATGATTTGTATATATCACCAGTGTGATATTCACACACAAAATCATTCTTCAAAATTCCGTCAAACACTATTTTTCGATTGATCGATTTTCTTGTACACGGCGTGTATGTCTCTTATGCATGAGTTTTATGTTCTTTCTACAGTCTTATAAATATGGCGATTATCATCAAATATGGTACTTCGTATTTTCAATAACGAAAACGAATAAAGGATAGTTTTCATTCCGGAAAAGGGAATAACTATCATGGAATATGGGTCCCAAGTTTAACGTGAGTAAAACCGCGCCAGATTGGCTTTGTGTATAAAAACTCAAATTATTTATTTTAAATAAAATCTGTATAGCATACAAGTTATAATTAACTGTAAACATTAATTATTACTGGTATACTTTCTTCCTCTCTATGCTTATTCTAAAATATTTGCTAAAACCATAATAAAGGAAATTAAACACAATAACTGAAGTCATTTCAATCAGGGATTAAAAAGGAACATTTCTAGTAGAAAAAACGGACAAGTGGAAAAACGAATCGCAACGTACAAGTGGAAAACGAATCGCAACGGACAAGTGGAAAAACGAATGGCAACGGATAAGTGGAAAAACGAATCGCAACGGACAAATGGAAAAACGAATCGCAACGTACAAGTGGAAAACGAATCGCAACGGACAAGTGGAAAATCTTCAACTGACAAGTGATAAAATGAATCGCAACAAAATTTTAACTTGAAGTTTTACGGGCAGATTGTTAATGTACTTGTCCAATTTGAAAACCTGCCCGTAAAACTTCAAGTCAAAATTTTGTTGCGATTCATTTTATCACTTGTCAGTTGAAGATTTTCCACTTGTCCGTTGCGATTCGTTTTCCACTTGTACGTTGCGATTCGTTTTTCCATTTGTCCGTTGCGATTCGTTTTTCCACTTATCCGTTGCCATTCGTTTTTCCACTTGTCCGTTGCGATTCGTTTTCCACTTGTACGTTGCGATTCGTTTTTCCACTTGTCCGTTTTTTCTACTAGAAATGTTCCTTTTTAATCCCTGATTGAAATGACTTCAGTTATTGTGTTTAATTTCCTTTATTATGGTTTTAGCAAATATTTTAGAATAAGCATAGAGAGGAAGAAAGTATACCAGTAATAATTAATGTTTACAGTTAATTATAACTTGTATGCTATACAGATTTTATTTAAAATAAATAATTTGAGTTTTTATACACAAAGCCAATCTGGCGCGGTTTTACTCACGTTAAACTTGGGACCCATATTCCATGATAGTTATTCCCTTTTCCGGAATGAAAACTATCCTTTATTCGTTTTCGTTATTGAAAATACGAAGTACCATATTTGATGATAATCGCCATATTTATAAGACTGTAGAAAGAACATAAAACTCATGCATAAGAGACATACACGCCGTGTACAAGAAAATCGATCAATCGAAAAATAGTGTTTGACGGAATTTTGAAGAATGATTTTGTGTGTGAATATCACACTGGTGATATATACAAATCATGCAGAGCCATATTTAAAAAGACGAAAATTTCGATCCATCCTTTATCCGTACAATTATACCTTTATATATAAAATTCTTCTGTGCGTGTGATTTGACTGTATTCTTCCGAAACGGCTGGGCCGATTTCGATGCATTCAAGAATGGTTTAGATCTAAAATTGGATCCGGTAGGTGGCGCTGCAACAGGGTTCCAAATTTTATATCTTCCGGGCAGGACAACGTCTGCCGGGACATCTAGTTTTTCTATATATTTTATTATTACTTATTATACAATAACACAAACGTAACACAGCTTGATAATATGCAATGTGTGTGTTTACCTGCCACTTTTCTTAGGTAACTAAATATCAACACTATCAAATCAACCGAAAACTCATTAATAATAACAATAAATATTAACGTATAGGAATATTTACACGTGCAAATCTATCGATAGGATGAATATAATTTACAAAGAAGTGAGTCGTAAACGTGCGGTGAGTGGAGAGGAAATAGGGCCCTGACCGCAGTCGCACGCACGGAAATAAAGCAGCCCACCAACGCTTCCTCCTCTTACACGCAACCCGTTAGTTTTGCGTACTACTCTCAACCAGGGCGACCCGCGCTGCGGCCGGATGCGATTGCAACTGTCGCAAACTCATAAACAACTGTGTTCAAATTCTATTGGCATAGGTTGTATATATTATATAGCATAAAATCTATGTTCTGTTTTAGTATCTACAAATGACAGCCACTAGTGTAGTCGTCTGACTTTGACGCGCTTCGCTAACTAGGACTATAATTAGTGGAATTGGTCCCGGAGTTGTCTAGTATGTATACTATTCCCTATATCGCAAGATTATATAAAAAATATAAAGCCTTAATATCACCATCATAATTAAAACATAGTAATTTTGTTGCAGTTATTTTAAAGAAACATATTTAATTTATTACCCTTCCGCTTTCTGTACAAATAATAACAATTCGTAATGTTATCAGTACTCTGTAATAACATAAAGCAAACAGAATATGAGTAATGTATAAAATACAGCACCATCTCATAATATTTTCAAGATGGCGAGCAAGATAGCGAAAACAATATGGTAAGACAGTTTGACTACGTCACCCTTCGTTCATTGCATACCGTTCTCGCACAAATTCCAACACGACATACATAAAAGCATTCGTTTAAATAGGCGGCTTTGTGCGAGTCGGTCCATGCAGTGAAAGGTTCCGTAATGGCAACAAACCCTCAGTTTTATTGCCGTTTGATCACAGAAACCTAAAAAAAACGAATAGCTAATCGTATCTCTAAAAACTGCTCAATTAATTGAAACTATTTTTTTTACCTTGTTTTTAAATTTTTCACCTCGCAATTCAAAAGTCAGAACACCCTCTTAAGAAAAAATAATACTTTAATTTGCCAAGTCTTTTTATAGGTTTAAGAAGCGCTGTCATGGTATTGTTATGAGTTTTCAAGATCTGTCCAGGATATTCTATAGAAAAACTACTTCTACTTAAATTATATACAGTGGACAGAAATTAATATAGCCAAGTCAAAGTAAAATGGCTGCGACGTACATATTCAGACGGATGGATGTGAGGAATTTTTAAAAGGTTACTCGTTTTTCCATTTAAGTAAAGAACACTAAAACTGGTAAAAAGATTTTTGTAAAGAAGCGTCTTATTCAACCATTTCTTCAGTGTTTACTTAAAATACGTACTTAATATTCTTGAGCCCAGTCCATGCTCAGACGATTCATTCTGTTGGTAATTTTCATTTGGCGTTCACTGAGATTTCAAAACGCTTACTGGTGAGTGGTTCAGTTTATATTCGCCAGCAGTATACGTACGGCACATTTGCTTCCAATTCAATTCTCTATTCGGCTCGTTGCAGCAGTGAATGAGCCATCGGTGTGATTGTCTCCTCGCCCCCCGGCCTGCAATTCTCACCCCGCGCCTTCCGCTTTGACCCAGCGAAAAATTCTTTCGTGTCCTCGCTACTCAGTAATTGCTTTTCTTCGAGGCCTGTAACTTGTTAAGATTAAGTAACCTTTTTGATCAATATTTGTAAGTGAGTTTTTATATCTTAGTATCCTTTGTTTTACCATGGAAAATTAATACTTCTTCGTTTTTCCATAGTTTTACCTTATCAGTTGTAGAAAGATAGTGTGACTTATTTATGTCAAATTTTAACCGAGTTAGTCAAGACCAATAATCGACAGACAAACATCGAAGTTATTTATTGCGAAGCTGGCAAACAGGCAGGCGGACCAGCTCATGGTAAGTGGTTGTGTTACGGGTAATATATGGAGCACACTGGGTCCGATCCAAGACATCCAGACCATACTAAATATCGGAAAGTTCGTTTACGAAATTTACCATGTCCATGAATCGAACCCGGAGTCTTTGTGTTGCGGGGCCGATAAATGCTCGGCCCCTTCGACCACAGAGACCGTTTAATGAAGGGATAATTGATTTGTGCCAGGTTACTGGGTCGTAAGAAAGATATACAGAAGAAATCCAGCATTACAATATATGCTTTCTGCATTGTTTAAAAAAGACAAAAGACACGATACATATAAATAGAAAGTTATTCTGTGACCCTTTGATTTTAATATGAGTTTCTTTAACAGGTACTTGCTAACGTGTCTGAATTTGTCGTAGGCGCGTGTACCTGTTTACGAGACAGGAAGCGCCCAATCAATGTGCCGGCGTGCTTCTTGCTCAAAGGAAACACCCCTTATTTACAGCCGCAAACGTTTCTTCCGTTTCTATATATATTTCTATATCTTTTTATTCACTGCGAAATGGAAAAATGTTTTTGTATCTACATCAGTTTTTATTTACAATATTATAAACTAATACAAAAACTTCAAGTCAAAATTTTGTTGCGATTCATTTTATCACTTGTCAGTTGAAGATTTTCCACTTGTCCGTTGCGATTCGTTTTCCACTTGTACGTTGCGATTCGTTTATCCACTTGTCCGTTGCGATTCGTTTTTCCACTTATCCGTTGCCATTCTTTTTTCCACTTGTCCGTTGCGATTCGTTTTGCCACTTATCCTTTGCTATTCGTTTTTCCACTTGTCCGTTGCGATTCGTTTTTCCACTTGTCCGTTGAAGTTTCACTTCTAATATGTGTCCCAGCACACATTTCGATTTTTCGCAGGTTTACTGCAAATTATGATTTGGTTAGGTTAAGTACATTTTAATGGTGTATGTAATACGCTACCCACGCACCGACCATTTTTTACGTCAACACTTTTGTCGTTCGTTGTCGTTCACTTTTGTTATGACTTTCGAAAAACTGAACAGTTGGCAAAGTTTTCTTGTTGTTATTTTTGTTTCCTCAACAAACTCTATTTATTTATTTATTTATTTTTTACACATACCACAAATAGAGGCAGTGATGCCTTGTCACGTGGAGAGCAGAGCTATAGTTCGATGCATACTTAAGTTTGCCTCCATTAATAGCGGCTCGGAACATCGCACTTTCCGATGCGCAGAACGCGATTTTAGGTATTAGAGGGATGAGGTAGTCTGAGGACGCGGTATATCCTCGCTCGCTCTCTCGCTAGCTTTCTCGTTTACGAGACTTTCCCGGCACTCGGCTCACCAGAGCTGCCAATTTAGCGCTTTAGGAGCTAGATATAGCGCTATTTAGGGCAATCCAGCTCCCAATTTTATTAAACAACTTCCAGCGCAAAATCTTGCGCTTTTTATAATATGCAAATATGTAATTAATTTTATAATAAATATATATGAATATCTATACTAATATTATAAAGAGAAAAGATTAAATTCTTTGTTTGCATTGAAGAGGCTCCAAAACTACTTAACCGATTTGAAAAATTCTTTCACTGTTGGCAAGCTTCACAATCCCCGGGTGACATAGGCTATATTATGTTTACAAAAAAATTAGGGATCCTTACTAAAACTCCAATAACGTAACCCAAGATGTAAAAAATACCTAAAATCGCGCACACTGCGAAAACTATTGATGATAGAATGAAATAATGTAATACGACTTTGCAGAACATCATTATCTACAAAAAGTGTCGCGACAGCATAAAATATGTTTATCTATTATAGTTATGCCACAATAAGTGTCCTTTTATTTCAAAAAATTAATTAAAATGCCGCCGCTAGAACAGGCACTTTATTTGTATCTTGATATTCATCCTTATCAAAATAAATTACTTCATATTCAAGACTGCTTCAATACCTTTATATAACTTTTTGAATTATTCAATTCGGACATTCCATTCGAAAGATATCACGAGTTTAAAAAGTATTAGAACACGTGGCTTTGATGATTTTTAGTGACAGAAAAATGCTTAATAAAATTGGGAGCTGGGTTGCCCCCCAGCTCCCAATTTTATTAAGCAACTTCCAGCGCAAAATCTTACGCTTTTTATAATATGCAAATATCTAATTAATTTTATAATAAATATATTTATGAATATCTAGACTAATATTATAAAGAGGAAAGATAAGATTGGTTTTTGCTTGCATGAAGAGGCTCCGAAATTACTGAACCGATTTGAAAAATTCTTTCACTGTTGGCAAGCTTTTTTTTTTTTTTTTGTTTGAGGCGAGGAAAAATGCTGACCGATTTACGCACTCTCAGGGCCGTCACTAGGAAACGGCGCGCATCCACCGGGGGCGATAACGCTAGCAATAGTATGCTTTGTTTGCGCTTCGTCCGCGATGGCTTGACACTGAGGAGTGTGGAAGACTCAGAGCGATGCCGCACGGGCGAGCAACCTCAATACCCACTAAAAAACCTCTCCTCCCGTCGACCCTGCGCTTTGTTGTGAAGGAAAGACTGAGATATAGAACATAGTTACGCAACAGTCGATCCAGCGCAATAAAGTGCCTGGAGTGTGCCCTGGGAGAACACACCCCACTTCGAAACGGGGGCTGAATCCCTTGCGTTGCCTAGTAGCAAGGGGCCCCTCGTACCGGAACCTAACTCAGGGAGGGAAGTAATGCGCGTACCTGCCTCTCCGGGTGCTAGCTGAAGGCCGGCGACCTCGGGTGGAGACATTAGCACGCGCTGCAGGACTTCGCTCCCTATCCCTTTCTGCGGCCTCTTTTAGAGACATTACCGCCTCACAGAAAGAGACCGCAGACTCCCAGCGGTCGTCGCTGTGCAACATGGCCGTTACCAAGTCGCCAAGCGATCGGACGGCTCCTACGTGTGTCTCGAGCTCGAAACGCTGAGGCGTCCATGCAGCGCACTCAACAAGCGTGTGTAACGCCGTATCGGGTGCGCCGCATTGGCGGCAGTCCGGGGAAGGCAAGCAGCCCACATTGCGAAACAGATACTGGTCGAAACAACCGTGTCCGGTCAGTATCTGAGTCGTCCTGAAGGTCAGGGTTCCGCTGGTGCGGGTCACCCATCTCTCCAGCTGCGGCCTGATTGCATCCACCGTATAGCCGCCGGCCACAGGGTGTTCGAGGTCACGAGACCAGGCGACGAGGCAGGAGGCGGTTTCCCGCTTCCTGACCGTCTCTAATTCGACTTGACAGAAGGACTGTTGGCAAGCTACGCTATCCCCGGGTGACATGGGGTATATAATATTTACAAAAAAATTAGGGATCATTACTAAAACTCCAATAATGTAGTCCAAGGTATAAAAAAAATTACCTAAAATCGCGTGCGCTGCGAAAACTATTGATGATAAAATAACAAATAAAATAAATTACTGAACCGATTAGAAAAATTCTTTCACTGTTGGCAAGCTACGCTATCCCCGGGTGACATAGGGTATATTAAATTTACAAAAAAAATAGGGATCATTACTAAAACTCCAATAATTTAATCCAAGGTATAAAAAAAATACCTAAAATCGCGTGCGCTGCGAAAACTATTGATGATAAAATAAAATAATGTACTACGACTTTGTAGAACACATCATTATTTACAAAAAGTATCGCGACAACATATATCTAACTATTATAGTTATGCCACAATAAGCGTTTTTTTATTATAAAAATTAATTAAAATGCCGCCGCTAGAAAAGGCTTTTTATTTGTATCTTGATATTAATCCTTATCAAAATAAATTACTTCATATTCAAGACTGCTTCAATACCTTTATATAACTTTTTGAATTATTCAATTCGGACATTCCATTCGAAAGATATCACGAGTTTAAAAATGTAACAATTAGTGACGGTGATCACGTGACTGTGACATCTTTTCGTGAGTCAAAACTCCATAAGACCCCCTCTATATAGAAGTTTCACTTCAAAAACCACCCGATTTTCAATCATTCTTCATTGGTGCTCCGCTCCTATTGGTCTTAGCGTGATGATGTATAGTCTATATAACCTTCCTCGATAAATGGACTATATAACACTGGAATAATTTTTCAAATCAGACCAGTGGTTCCTGAGATTAGCGCGTTCAAACAAGCAAACTCTTCAGCTTTATGTTTTAGTATAAGATTAATACATGAAGCAAAAACTTTGTACTTTGATGGTGTAACCTATATTATTATAAAGTTGCATCATTCAGTAGTTTTTGCGTGAAAGAGTAACAAACATACATCCATACTTTATAATATTAGTAGGATAGTAGGATATAGTTTATACATAGAAGAAGACGTGCAGAATGCTAATATTTTATACTTATGGTTTATTTCTGAAATTAAATATATTATATTTTGTATTACAAATATTAATTATAATAAATTACAGATAAAACTATACTATAATCTATATATTAATACGTGAAGCAGAAACCTTTCTACGAAAATTGCGCGGACGGAGGGCTATTACATTTCGCAAATTTAAAGTTTATATAGAGAAGGAGTGCAGAATGCAAATTTTTTTTTTAAATTATACATAATAATATATTAAATCAATAAAAAAAATAACACACTCTACCATTTATTTGAAATACACACGCATATATATACTCTTTTATTTCGCACCGTATTTATTTCACCATTAGTTAAGATGAGAGATGAAAATTTGTGTGCCATGTGCAATCCGCTGGTGCACACTGAGGTCGTTACAAGACGATTCCCGCGACCGCGGCTAAGATAAAAGTCTATACCTTTATGGACCACGGTAAGTAAACGCCACACGAGCGAAATGTTGCAATTTTTGCTGTTATTGAAATTTTGTGAATAATATTAAAATATTTACATTTATTACACGTAACTCGTTAAAACCAGTGACTCGGCGGACGGTACAAACAAGTTTTCCAGTAGCTAATTTCATTAAACTAACAGCGCTTATCGTATTCATGTAAAAGGCGTTGTTTTCGAAATGAACGGTTTTTGGGGTACCATAAGGTTCAAATGATACTTCATTAGTGCTCCAGGGCCCTCCGAACAGGGTCTAAGTAGCCCCGAACGTGTCTCACTAGCGGTGCGGCTAAGAAAAACAAACTTATCTGTGGTGCGGAGAGCGCAACATCAATTTGGTTCAGTGTAGAAAAAAGATGATTACATATCTAAGATGTGCTATTTAAACCAGAGTATCGTGGTATACCTACCTTAATATGGGGTTACCTTGACTTAGTACCGCTCAACACAAAACAAAAATCTTTAATCAATTTCTATATATATGTCAAAAAAGATGATTAAATATGTCTGAGCTGTGCTACTAAACCAGTTCCGCGTTATAATGCCTAGCTGTACCTACGTGGTTAACGTGATCGAGTACCGCACAACAAAATAACAAGGCAAAAATCCATAATTTTTTTATTATTATAAGTCCAAAAAGGGTTTTAATTTTTAAAACATTACGGGGCTCAATAGGTACCGCGACAACGGTAGTTCTAGTACAAGGTACGCCCCGTACCGCAGGAATGGAAAGTACAGATATCAGTGCTTTTGTGAACGGGTTAAAGGAGATGTTCTCTTAATTTAAGGACCAATCTTCTCACATCATTTCCACTTAAAGTGTTGCCACTAATACAGGAAGCATAGCATAGCATAAGAAGGGGTTCCATTAGCCATTTTGACAGAAACGAAATCCTTGTGAAATCGTCATGTATGTTGCTCCGTCTATGAGTCTTCGTATGTCTATGTCGCAGTCTGTCTTTCTTCGAAATCACTGGTTCTGTATATAGATTAAATATGAGAAGGTATTGTAGTGAAAACGCAAAAAAAATAGTTCAGGGCTACACGTATCTAAGAGTTGAAAAAAAAAGTGTAATGTTGATTGTCAGTCGTCTGTGGTGGCAATCCGTAGTGAGATTTTGAAAAATAATAGGGAAGTATCATGACTTATTTTAAGTCAATATATATTCGCTTTCAAAGTTATAAAAATTTGTCACCCTTCTTGTAACTTTTGAGCTATTATAGTATGGCATATAGGTAGGGATGCTAACCATACTGTGATATAGGTATCGTACTATATTTTAGCCAATTGTACTATATAGTAAGAAATGTATTATGTTTTCATCGCTAATTTAAGTCTCGCGCTTTTTTGTTCAGATACTTACGATTATTTTAAAAATAGTAGATCTTTGCTGGCCAAAGCAAAAAATAGTAATTAATACACATGAAAAAAGCAATAATGAAAAAGAAATGTGTACTCATTTTCACCAAAATCTCCCAAAGGTCCTATATTTTCACAGCTTAAAAACAAAACACCATATTTGAAAAAAAGTGGCAACCCTTGAAATAGGTTATTATGTGACAAATTCTAAAAGCATAAAGTCGGTAGTAGTGTTTAAAAAAGACTTTCAATTAAAGAAGAGTACGGTTGAACAAGATTGGTAAGCAACATAATAAAGAAGATTTTTTAAAAGGCTTTTAAATACAAGCTTTTGAGATCCTGGATACCATGTAGCAGCAGAGTGCTAGCCAACAGAAGTAAAACGAGCCCAAACACGACGGGTCTATCCTGTTTAGTAGGTACAGGAGTTCATAGGAATATGGCCACCTTCCGACTGCATCATCAGATCAGTTCCATGGTACCATATTATTGCATTGTCACGCGATATACATAAAATAATAAACACTTCGTTTAAAAAAACCGACTTCAAAAACTAAAAAAGTAAAATGTATAAAATAACATATCTAAAGCTATTATTATTATTATATATTATCTAAAACATCTTAAAGTCGGTGCTTAGTAATTATCAAAATATAGTAATTTTTATGTTTTGCTTTGCACCGACTTCAAGATGTTTTAGATAATATATATTAATAATAATAGCTTTAGAAATAAGTTATTTTATACATTGTAGTTTTTTAGTTTTTGAAGTCGGTTTTTTTAAACGAAGTTTTTATTTTTTATTTGTTACTTTTTAGTGTCTAGCTATGTATGGGTGGACCTACGAATGGTGCCGCGCTTCTTAAAAAATATATAACCGGGAACAAAAATATGTTCGTAAACTGAAAACTACTGGGCCAAACTATGTCAAATTTTTAGGGGACCACATGGCAGCTATTCCGCGTCGAACAAAAAAAGAATCACGTAAATCGAATCATAAATCTCAGAGTAATCGGTGTACGTATGGAACGGAGTGAAAATTATTTTCATGAAAAATGTTCATAAAATGAAAACTACTGGGCCAAACTATGTAAAATTTTTAGGGGACCAATTGGAAGGAAGCTATTCCGCGTCGAACAAAAAAAGAATCACGTAAATCGGATCATAAATGACGGAGTAATCGGCGAACGTACATAAAAAAAAGCAAAAAAACAAAAAACCCCACGAATTGAGAACCTCCTCCTTTTTTCGAAGTCGGTTAATAACACGGTGAAAACGTAAAGTGAACACAATAAGCGCATCCGTGCCGCGTTCGTAACGTCGAAGCGTATCGATTTCGTGCACCCAAGTCACGTAGACGCAATGACTCACACACAGACAGGGGTATATCTCTGACGTTGGCCGTTTCGAAGAAACCGTTACGGCCCGATATTATAAATCTATTCGAAAGATAACGAACTTTGTTTTTTTAATGTTTAAATTTATCACGCTGATACTGTTTGGATTTTTTAATCTGAGAACGATGGCGAAGAGGTAGGAGAGCCATTCAACCACCTCCAGTGGACATCATCGCCTACATAGGTTTATTTATTACTAGGAATTGCAGCGACTTCGTCTACGCTTCTGCCCTTGAGCCCAATTGTGTGAATGAATGTTCCAATGGCCCACTTCACCCTCCTCCTCCCTGTCCCATCCTAAACGCAAACAACGCGTAAGCTCCGCCCCTGGTGGATTGTCAGTATTGACATTTGACACATTACCGATGTGCAGACTTCATCACGATGTATTTTTCTTTTACCGTCTGCACGTGCTGATTGTAAAAATAGACACTATAGATCGTAAAACTGCCTAAGAGGCGCATACCTCGGCCAGGGTACGAATCGAACGAGCGAAGGTGCTGCCGATGTGCTTTCGCTCTCTAAAGGGCTGGAAACTGGCCACTACTGTCCAGACAAAACTCGAGGTTGTTACGGCGGGCATACTGAGTCTAGACCTTGGGTGGTAGCCATCCACATGGGCAAATACTCTACCACATGATTGTGGGTTGTTTTGTCACCTCTAAGGACAGGTCGCGCGGCTGCAGGAATTTGATAGTTTATGTCTATTTTTTACGAGTAATTATTAGTATGGAAAATGGTCGAATAATAAGATAAAGATACCAGTTGTAAGTTACCACTGTTTGCAGGCGTTACGAATGATATATGTTACTTTCTGTTACAAGAGTAAATTTTTACTCTTTTTTGTTACACAGGGGCTCTCTACCATGGCAAGGCTTGAAGGCGATCACAAAGAAACAGAAATATGAACGCATCAGCGAAAAGAAGATGTCCACACCGGTCGAGGTGCTTTGCAAGGTGAGTATAGGTAGAACATCTATTCAAGACATGACTTGTGAAAATTAGGTATGAAATATGTAGGTGTGATATGAGTTCACTTTCCACAATGACAGGGTATGTCTACCGGATCCGTAGTGCAAAAGCTTTAACTGTTGACCTGCCTGGTTCACTAACTATTACGCAGAAGTTCCAAGTTTGATTCCTGGCATGGTAGTGTTTGGTCTGGGATCGGTCCCAGCGTTGTCCGTTTATATATTACCAATAATAAAAGCATAACTTGCTTAGCTTGGGAGTATACAATGTGTCTGTTTGTATGTTGTTTTGGTTATTATTATGTCATACTTTAAGTATTTTTATTTTAAAAGAAACTTCATATGTGATTTGTATTGTTTTATTTAAATTAGTTAATTTGTCTTGAATGTAATTATTTAGACAAGTCATGTTTTTCTCTCTCTAAATATTGAGACTGACATGGTTGCTAATTATTCACAAAAATGTAAATTAAGCAATTTTTTTTTAAACTTATTGAAATTTCATATTCAACCAATATTCGTATTCTACTTGGATAATTGAAAACAAAATATCCACTATTTTGTAAATCAAAAGATTTACTCATCAACGGCTCGCAACTAGTGATAAAATACTTAAGATTTGATTTGCATATTATGTATACGTGTATTTAGTCATTTTAAAGCTAAATATTATATAGAGGAAAAAATTGTGAGTTTGTCTGTTTGTAAGCTCTTGTACTACGGAACCGATTTTGAAAATTCTTTCACCAGTAGTCAAAGCTACACTATTTGATTTAATTTTTTTCAACACACTTGCTCATAAAGTGGCTCTATGGTCACCGCAATTAGGCACACAATGACAACCATAATCAAACTGTGGCTAAAAAAAATTATAACTCACTAGTGAGTAATAGATATTTTTTTAAATTTTATTGGTTGAGTTGCTTTGTTCTTAAAAAAGTTTTTATTCAAAAAAAGTTCGTGTTCTATAGAACAAATAAATTAATGTTCCTATTGCTTGCTCATTTCATGCAACTTCTTATTTAAATAGATAATTTTAACTCGGACGTGTTTAATAAATAAAACTTTCACTGATATATAACTTTTTTTTCTCTGTAATAAAAGAGAACTTTAAATTCCCCATTTTGTACGTGGCAGAATAGGCGCAAACCCTATGCGCCGAAAATATATAAAAAAACCTCATCCCCTAAGTCGCGCGCATAGGAAAACTGTTATCTACTAAATAAAATGAGTTTTTGTTGTTATTTTAATCACAAGTGTGTTGAAAAACGTCGTATGATACACGTGTGTATTGATGATTACCGTCGTCGGCTCTATTAAGACCCTCGCCACAGATTAATAAATAGTTACTACGTAACAGATACATCACTCCCATACAAAAGTGAAAATACCCACGCTAAAATAGCCTACAAGATCTTAATAATAATACCTGCCGCTCAGAACGAGAAGAAATGTACCAAAAGTACGCGAACAAAGAGTCGAGACTGTGTTGCCCGCCGTGCGGGACACGCGCCAACGCGTCTTCGTAAGATTGCGCTAGGTAAAACCTATGATGAATTGAGAACCTCCTCCTTTTTTGAAGTTGGTTAAAAATTAAAACATTTCGAAATCACTTTGTGTCAAACATCATACCTATTGATTTCTTGCTATTAATTCTTGTGAAAAGTGAATATACGTCGATTCAAACTTATACCTTATTCAATTGATTATCTACACGTAACGAGATACAGACAGATGTCGGCCTGCGCCGATAGACGCTTATTTCTACCCACAGCAAAAATATCTAAGAAATCTAAAATTATCGAACATTGCCCATTGTGTGAGTACTAGGTAAGGTAACTACAATAGGAATTACCTATAAACACAACACTTTATAATAGGTACCTGTCTCAAAAACACTTCTTGATTTACGTTTTACCTACTTATATTCAAAGAAATAAATGGTGACAAAATCCATAAAGATAGGTTTATAATACTACTCTACTTTCTTCGTCTCTCGGCAATGAAAAAAGCGACAAATTTTTGTTTGTTTTTTTACTTTTACACCCAACTACTGCACAATAATTACGTGGTTTCGGCATTTGGAAGGATAAGCGCGGGAAACGTGCTCAGGCGGGCGTTTGGCGGCCCTCTGGCGGTTGTATCGTCGACGATACGCCGAGCGGTAGGTATATAGCGCGTTGTCTTGAGCGAGTGACGGAGGCCTGCCCTCGCCTGCGGCTCGAGTCTCAATGGCGCCTCGGCGGTAATCACCAATGTTACACTAGTACCATAATGTACTATTATACCTGGAATGTCGGCGACACATCCGTCCGTGATGTGAACATTTTAGCTACTTTGGTAAACAAAATTTATTAAACCTTGTTTGTTCCCAGGGATTCCCGGCCGAGTTTGCGATGTATTTAAATTACTGCCGCGGGCTCACCTTTGATGAATCTCCAGATTACATGTATCTTAGACAGGTGAGTGGGTACAGTTCATGTGACGAGTTATCACTGGCGTGGCTTATGAAAGTAGCGACTAGCTACCAGAAGGTCGATAGCGCCATGCATTCATTGCCGTTTATGCGGTCTGTACAAACATATTATTATTGAAGACCAAAAGGTCGAACGCGCTATGGATTTAGTGGCGCTTACGTTTTTTTACTGTATTATTACTATCTCTTGCGTTCAGCGGCTTTCAACGTGTTGAATAAATAGTAACTCATAACCCGATCGGGCACTGGCTTCTGTTTTAAAATATGCCGTAAGATTGCTAAATTAAAAATATAAATTGTAATAAGAAAGTAACAACTTGCTGGTGGCTTCTGAAGAATTTTCCAACACCTTTCTTTGAAAAGCCCATGTTACTACCCTTGCGCATAAGGTTTGCCGATAGCCTCATGATGTCACGCGTCGATGATTAGTAGGGTTGGCAAAAAGGTTACATAAATAGTTGTTGTAATAGATTTATTATTTTAATATTAAGTTTCTATTGTTTTTCCAGTGTATTACTGAAGTAATTTAGGTGACCCGGTTTGCCCGTTTCAGTTGTTCCGCATACTGTTCCGTACGATGAACTACCAGTACGACTACACGTTCGACTGGACGATCCTGCGCCAGCGCAAGCAGCACATGGAGGGTGGCGGCGCGGACCGACGCTCGCCGTCGCTGCAGCGCCGCAGCGCGCAGCCGCCGCCGCAGCCCCCGCCCAACAACGAGGTGGGTCTACATATTTACACCGCACACATTACACTTGCACTTCACACACTGTCTACACAATATACAGCTCGGTCAAACTACACATCCCACAAACATTGCACACTACATACACTATAATACTCTTCAGACGTGTACTTCACACACGGTCTACGCAAGTCAATTTATCAGACACACAGTTTAGTCGACCTATACATGCCACATTACACAAATATTGTACACTACTATCCGACTAACAAAAGTAGACGAATGCCACACGTGCAGTCGACCGTGTCGAGTACCGATTGCAAAAAAAAAAACTAAAAATACCAACACGATTATGATCATTAATTTTATTTTTCATTTCATTATATTTTTCACTGTTAATACTAATTTATGAATCGATATCTGATTTTTGTAATATCTTCTTGTAATAGATAAAGAAATAAAAATATTTGTGAGGGATAGGTTAAAAGGTCAAAAAATAAATGTATATTTAATAACAACAACATAAAAAACAAAAGACAATTAGAAATGTCGCGCATGACACGTACGAATTTATCGAAGCTGAGAATGGTACTAGGAGGTACGCGGGCGGAAAGACCGCATTCCACGCGTTCGTCTAGTTTTGTTCGTGGTGTGTCTTCAGATACGTGCACTTCACACATAATCTATACAAGTCACAGCATAATAGAACACATGAATCAAGTAAAAAATCCGGCATTGTACACTACACACACTTCATTCAACAGACAGAGGTATACATCCCACACATTCCATGTGTACATCGCACACAGTGTACATCGCACACAGTGTACTCAACTCACATTACAGAAACACAGCTCAGTCAAGCTACACATTACACATATTGTACAATATACTACAAAGAGATTTATACACTTTACAGATCCCATATGCACTTAACCACAGACTACACAACTCATATAATAGAAACACACTTCAGTCAAGAAACATATCACACATAGATAACCACACTATCCATTACACATATTGTACACGACACTCACTACATTCTACAGACAGAGCTATATGTCCACACACACATTATTTGATATTATTTTGTATGTAGTTTAAGAATTCGGGTCAAAAAAATAATAGGCTGAATTGTTGATAGGCTTACGTGCGGGCCGTAGGATGGCTAACACTTGAGGCATGTTAACAATTTTATCTTAATGTGGCAATCATAGGTATAGAATCACCCAAGGACCGTCAGTGTAGACTATTTTGGAAATGGGTGCAAAAACAGTTGGGTTAGACAGCTGAATTGCTACTGTAGTCACCAGTTTATAATCTAATTAGCCAGATTATAAACCGTCATTACATTGTGAAGGGATCCAAAATTTACATTACTGGTTTGGATTTTGCAATACCTGATGTGACCTTCTCTTGGTTAGTCAGTGGTTCTACTTTATCAATTTTTGTATCCATTCACAATCTATTGATAGTTTACAATCTTATTACATTTATTATAAATTAAAGATTTTTACAACTATACGATAATGTAGATGTATATTATAGAATACGATACTCACTGACGTACACATGTCAGTATGGATATTTCCACACCTAATACCGCTCCCCGTTGCATAGGTGAAGTCTGTCCACGCGACAAACGACTCGGCCGCGAACAAGCAGACGGTAAAGGCCCATCAGTCCGTCAGTCAACTCAAGAAAAAACTAACCGGCATCTCTTAACAAAAAACACGATCATTAATTTTACATATACACTTGTCATCCAATAAAAAAATGCACCTTGGTATTTGTTTGTGTGTCTGACTGACTGTCTGTGTGTGTGTGTCTAAAATTGTGTGTATGTTTTCATGTTAAACTGCATTTAGAGCTCGTGGTTTTTTTTTGATAATAATACCGAAGCGATTTAGCTTCTATGTGGTATCAACTATAGCATATTAACAGTACATTTTAACCTGTATCATAAATTACTTTGACTATGACATGCTCGACTGAATTCTGACATTAACTCACATATTGGTTTTAGGTTCAAACATGAGTAGAAAACGTTTTTACTATTTTGAACATCCTTATTATTATAACGTACATTAATGTTATAAAGTACAAAATTGTTTGGTTTTGGCATGTCCTTGAAGTTCGTGCACGTCATTGTCTTGAACATTTTATTATAAGGTTCACAGACGGAACTGAGACGAGAGTGTTGCGCTTTCGCTCGGCCGCTATCTGGACTCGAATGCCATCTCTTTCGCACAACAGATGTAATTTTAACATTTGACTGGACCTGTGTAAGCTCACAGAAACTTAATCGAAGCGCATTTATGGTTTGCACGTACTGCATAATTATGAGGACGTATTTTGCAGTTTTTACTAGCCAGTTTCAGCTTCAAGACTGCGTACTAAGAATTATTCACGACTGAAATCTATACTGCTGTGTACATTTATAAACTGAAGTCTTATCTTAATATTAGAATCAAAATAGTATTGTTAATTTGTGGTGAATTATTTTATGTCTTTGTATTTTTTATTAAATAAACTATTATCTCTGCATTTTATTACTATTTTTAACAATTTTAGTTATAACGACTTATAAGACACTTTCATATTACACATACAATATTGCAACCTTACATGAATTCAAGGTGCATTTCAAATCCAATTATATTTTCTATGTAAATTCTTGTAGGGAAGTAATTTATTTATTAATTTTTTGTATTTTTTTTTGCTTATAAACTACTCACTAACTTGTTTTTTATATTATGTGAAAGTAAATTGAGATTTTTTCTATGCAATACAAGAATGGTTTGTGGAAACATCAAGAAAGGATTTATTACACTTCCATAATACATTTTTTTAATTGATTTTTATCTGATAAAACATACAAAGAGATTAATATTTCCACAATTTTAAATAATCACCAACCTTGATAAATACTACTAAGTGTGGAGGTTTTGCATTTGATTCTGTATTGTTTTCTTCGATTGTTGCTTCATCATGCAAAATTGCAAGTTTTAAACTATTTTATTTTAGAGATATACATGTGGTTGAATGATCTGTGTGTGTCAGGTTTTGTGTCATATTGTCTGTTAATTTTTACTTTATAATGTTTAAAAAGGGCTGTTTTAACTGAATACTTATTTAGTCTCGTATGCAGTCGACAATGTATAAAATTGTTAAGTAGTTTATAATTCAGTATTCGTTACATAAATTGCAATTCGTAATAGCAATAATCGTCAGACAGATAAAACAATGTATTCAACGGAAAAGATTGATTTAAAATTGATTCTAAAATATTATTTCTATGTTTAAAACTAACTGAAAAATTACATAAACAGACAAATATTAAATTTTGTGTGTGTGTAGGATATACTTTATTATTTGAATTAGTCCTTGCGAACAAGCAACCTTCTGAACGCTGAAAGAAAACGGTTTTAAAAGCTATTTTGCTTTTTGTCCCTTTTTGTCGACTGCAATTTTTGTATAACCTAAGTAAAACAAAGAAATATTATTTAATTTAAAATTATTAGTACATAAAAAATAGACTATATAGAGTTCAAAGGATTTTTCAATACAGATTCAGTGTAAATATTTTAAATTCGTAGTTGATTACCGCAATCAAAGAATTTTGGGATGACATTTCAATTAAATTTTCCTTTCTCGAGCCTCTGTGGTTGTAGCAAAACTTAAAAGTTTCAAAAACTATTAATGATTGGATGATCGTGAGTAAGATTCGATCATTGTGTTTTTATATTCCTTAAATATAGTGTCTCGATAAAATAAAAATTGTATAAATAAAATGAATGATGCTAGTTCAATTTGTATTAGGCGTGAATTTTAAAGGTAGCTCATAAAATGCAGGTGAATTTTGTATAAATTATAAAATAAAAATATTTTCGAGTATACAAAAATTGTATTTTAATATTGCGCCTTTGTGAAGATGAAATAACTGGTAATTTTTTTTTAATGAAATGTAGATAGGGTTTGCATGATTGTGTTAATATTTGAATCACTAACAGAGTTGACTCATTATCATCATGGTTAATGGTGGCGGTATTATTTATCAATTGACTTGGCCAAGTGGATTATTAATTTATTTATTGAAGACTATATTACAGTGTTTAGTAATATGATTTAGCTCTATGTGAAATTAGCTAGCTTTATATCTAAAAGACCTAGGGGAAACTACCATTGTTGGCGGCACCAAGGCTTAATAATATTATCAATTAATTACCTATAAAAATATATGTAATTTTCGGTATTTTCGAAAAATATATTGACATACCGGTATATTTTTTACCGTTACTTGGAAACTTTTATGATTTTAATATAGAATGTTAAAAATCGTATGTATAACGTTACACGTACCGGTAATTTTTACGTTTTTCAAGCGACGTTGCCATTTTTAAGAATTTGCTTTATCACGACTGCATGTTACCGAAACAATCGACAAACACAACTCGAAGACGGCCTCCGTGGTTGTGCGGGCTAAGCCTTTGCCGGGCAACCTTACTTCAACGCAGAGGCTCCGGGTTCGATTCCTGGTACAGTAAATTTCGAAATCATATTTTCTCCGTTATTTACTATGGTCTGGGTGTCTTGTATCGGCCCCAGAGTCGTCCATTGTATATTACCCATAATACAAGCGTAACTTGCTTAATTTGGAGATATGTATACAGTATGTGTGTTTGTCTGCCGATTTTAAATATTACGCGCGCTCTTAGCACTACTGTTTGACTATCTTTGGGAGTGAAGGTAACAAAAAATGATTTTATTTTAATAACAAAAAATAATTAGAACGGTAAAATTATCGATAAAAACATTATTAACGTGTTTTACCGGTAAGTTTATTAGAAATAACGGTAAATTTTATTACGATATTTATTTTTTACCGTTATCTGAAATTTGTATAAATAATTATGCCACATTTTTACCGGTATTTATTTCAAGCCCGGGCAGCACCCTATTGTTTTATTCAAAACATTTAGATAACTTAATATATTTTTATATGAATATATATATTATATAATAATATTATTGTATAAAAAAAAAGAATTATTGATATCTTGAATATATTGACTGGATGCCAATCGTTGTGTGGGGTACCAACAATGGTGCAGTTTACCCCTAATTTATAAAATTAAAGGACATTCTGTGTTTATACAAAAATAAAAGGCAGTCTTGCTGAGGTTTCAAGTGTTTTGAAATATTCATGGGAATGTTTATAGTTTGGGTCTAAATTTAACAAGCTGTGGAAAACGAGTAAAATTTTTAATGGGCGGCTTCCCAGTACTCTATGCATTGCCACATTTTTGAAAATATAAATTGACACAATTAACTTTCGACAAATCCGTATATTAGACAATTCTTAACAATAATATTTCGAATGCTTAACAAAAAATCATTGTGTTTCAGCCAAGGTTTCATGTTATATTTTTGCACACGAATTGTTTCTTTTAATAGAATTTATGTGGAATAATAATAATAATAATTATTATATTTATTAAAAGACAACATATATAGATAAATACACACAATAATATTATTAGTATTTTTTCCTTATATCTATATTAGTAACATAGATATGAGGAAAAAACTCGGAATGACTCGGATTTGGTCCACTTAACAAATGATCAAATCAGTGGACAGTCCAATTAAATGAAATGAAATCAGTCTTTATTTGAAACTACGATATGCCCGCGACCTCATCAACGCTTGACTTGAAATTCCCGCGAGATTCCCGCGACACAAAGTACCGTAGAATTTAAAAAAGAATGTAATTTATCGTTTTAGTCAAAACTGTTTCGGAATAACCTTGTTTTTATGCACCTGATAAACTACAAAGCGCTTCCGGGAAAATTCACGGAATATTCCAGGGATAAAAAATATCACACATTTTGTTACATAAAATTTGCTATCCGACACTCCTCGATTTTTCACTAAAAATCCTATTGTAATCCTGTTGAAATCTAGCCATTTTAAATCATTCCCAGCAAAATTCCCTCGGGATTCTCAGGATCAAAAGTAGTGCAGATTTTAAGTCTTAGTATCTACTGTTGATAATTTTTATTGAAATTTGTGTGATACAGAATTGTCGTAAGTAAATTGTCTCAATTTATATCTTCGAGAATGTGTAATGTGCGAGCGAGATAGCGAACACCATTTAAGTAGACCCTAAAAAAGTAATGAAATATGTAAATTTTATTTGGCCAAGTTATTTTCGCACATATATCTATAGTTACATCCTACATGTCATTTCGTTACATTTGATAAACATTCTAGAGGTTCATGTTCTGTAGCTCATTTCAGTCACTTTTTGTTAAAGATATATAAAATGACATAAATAATTATATTTCAATTTACAGTGAAAGAAATTACGACGTTCGGCAGCTACGGGTGGTCCGGCGAAGAAGAGAGCGCGATAGCGTCCTGAATGCGCGTGTGTGTGTATGTATGCCTTCATGTCTCCGGAACACGCGTCGAGCGTCTGTTGCGTGGCGGTTGCGCCACTTTTGCGCGAGTGATGCGTCAGTTACCGCGAGTGATGCGTCAGCTACCGCGAGTGATGCGTCACCTACCGCCAGTAATGCGTCAGTTACCGCCGGTGATGCGTCGCGTCAGTAATCCGTGATGTCTAGTTTGAACTTATTAAGTAAATCAGCAAATTTTAAGTGGAACTTATTGTAATTTATTATTAAAATCGTTTTTAGCGATCGCATTAAGTCACTTAAAATTAGCTTATTAATTAATAAATGTAATCCAGGCATAAGTGATGCGTCAATTGCCGTAAGTAATGCGTCAGCTATCGTGAGTGATGCGTTAGGAATTTTGCGTACGTCGGACGCGTTGCTGACGACGGGACTAGCGATTTTTTTTTCGATTTATATCAGAGGCCTTTTTAAGTTATGATAATACCATGATATAAGTGTTAGAAGATAACTACGGTTGTCCTATATAATGTATATATAATATAGTTTGGGATGGTTTCTCTACAGTTGATATCACTACCATATTGTTTATGTATGGAAACTGTGTGAAGTATTTACAATAAAAAAATGTAGATGAGTCATTTCTGTCTTTCAATTTTGGTGAATAAATGTAAGTTACCTATGCAAATGTATACTTGAATTATGCCATGTCATTGAATACCGTCTTTCAACCAAGTTGAATCAATTTGGTTGATCTATCAACATTATCAATCTGTATGGTGAACATCTCAAGCTTTTATATATAGAAAAAAAATATGAAACTTCGGTGATTAACTTTATTGTGTAGAGAATAAAACACAGATTCGTAAGTTTTGTGTTTCTCGGATTTTTTTATATTGTCATTATAGTTGTATTATAGTTTTTTTTATTTGATTACATTAGTCGTCATTAAGCTCATTATTAACTGGTGCATACATGATATTTAAAGTATATCTACATATGTATATCTCTAGTAGGATATGGATGATTTATATTAGGAAATTCATATTCGCTAGTAGAAAACTAATGATTTTTTTCCCTAAGGAATCGATGTTTTCTCCTGGGATATATATATTTTCTAGTAAGAAATAGATGACTTCTACTGGGAAATTTACATGTTCTATTAGGAAGTGGATGATTTCTAGTAGGGAATTGCATTTGCTAGTAGAATATGGATAATCGCTACTAGAACAGTTGGTACCAGAGAAAGAACTAGGTTAGTTCTAGCGACAGACAAAGTGGGTAACACTGAGTAAATATTTAAAATATCATGTGTGTTAAATACAACACTATAAATGCATTTTTTGTAAAAAAAAAATGTATTAGTTATTAATAAATATAATTGTAACAAGTGTGTTTAACTTGAGAAATATTGGTTTGTAGTTTAAAGTTAACTCTCTTAATATTTACTTAGTTTTGCGATTGGTTATCTTTGGCTCGCGGGTTTCATTCATTTACTAGTTTAAATTTTTATATAACACATTGATAAATGTAATAAGGCCGGATTCGGATTATATTTTGACATAGATTATTGCTTGTATGGACAAGTAATGTTATATTTTCTTGTACATACAATTTTCAATAATACAGACAAAAATATTTTGCTAATGGTAAAGTAAAAGAATGTATGGTAAGATACATTAATAATCGGCAGATAAACACACATTGTGATTTCCCCAAGCTAAGCAACTTACACTTGTGTTTTGGGTAATATAAACAGACCACTGGTATCCCTTCCAGACACTCGAACTGTAATAAATAATAATGTTCATATAGTATTTTCTAAGTTTTCTCGACTAGCACACATAATAAAACTATGTTTTAACGGTTTAAGGTGCGGTATTTTATTTTATTCTGACGTTTCGGCCCCTATTACTAGCCGCGATCGCGGAAGACATAGATCTCAAGTGTTGTCTTTATCTTCCATGTCTGTATAATCAAATATACCGCACTGAAAACCGTTAAAACGCACTTTTATTACGTTTATTACTCGCGAATAATGAACAAATATCATATGCCGATTTAAGAAATTTGATTTTATCTGCCGTTGGAATCGAACCTGGAACCTCTGTGCGCTTGCCCACTCATCAACAGAGGTTATCAATAAAGCCTCGTATTCATGGTAAACATTTGTTTAGCAACATGGTTGCATAAACATGTTGCCGAGTTGCTGTCAACATATTGCGGGCAACACTTGTGTTGCGGAGTTGATCACGCCATGTTGCCAGAGTTGACGTCGGGCGAGCGAAAACATCAGTTTATCAACAAATGCTGACGTTTGTGGACGTGTTTACAACTGTTTATAAACATTGCGGTAGTGTGGAGCAAGGATAAAATTATGCAATTTATAGAATTATTTCAATCAAAAGCGTATTTCAATGGGCGTATTAAGCGTTATACATCAGATATAGAGAACACAACAACACTACTTCCTCGGGCAACATTTTAACGCACACTGGCGTGTGTGGACAACCTATATTGATTTAAACAAAGTTTCCAGCAGCATTCTCGCTGTTCATCAACAACGTTGATCAACTGTTGCTAAACAAATGTTTACTATGAATACGAGGCTTTAGAGATATAGAAGCCATAAGTGATACACTTGATTCACGTGAAGCCAAAGCGAACCGAGCGCGCGTCGATGTTAGTTTCCCCTCCATATTATTAGCTAGTTTTACAACTTGTAATTGATATAAAAGAAATATTGATCCTTAGTCGTGTATTTCGAGTTTGTAAATATAACGCGGATATATAATTTTAAAATTATACAAGTGAACGCACAACTACTTCGGAAGATTTTTTTTGGAAATTTAATCTATTTTCGCGATTTTATGAACTATACTATTATAAGTAGTGAATCGACTTCATCATTGAATTGATTGCATTTCATTTTTGTTAAAAGTACAAAATTTGTAACTAGATTGGAAATTGTCTCCATTTAATTTTTCTATATTTTTTTCTATGTAAGTATGAATTTTTGATTGATTTGAAAGATGGGAAAAATGGACTTTTTTTCCTAAGTCGTATTTAAAAGTAATAAACGTTTTTTACAAGTTGGAATTAATAAAAACGCTATATTTGTTTGTGTAATATTTAATTTAATGTAATTTACTGGTAACACATAAAAAATATTGTTTTCTACAGTTTCCATATAAAATTTAACTATGTCAAATCTCACACGTAAAATTGAGGTGCAAATATCATCTTTTTTATTATATTCTTATACGTACCTAACGTTTTGTAATATACAGTGGTATTGGCAAAATCAGTGCTAAAAGTGTTGGATCTATAACTCTACAAAAAAGAAAAAAGGGGACAAAGATTCCCTTCACATATTACATAGATGTGGAAATAATAAGTGTTTGTTATTATCATACTTTTGGGCTCGTATCTTGAGCGACCTACATACAGATGAGCATATCTCTGAAATAGATTAAATTTTACTAAACGTCTTGAGAAAAAGTTGGTTCACTTAGATTTTACGTTTAATATGGCGGTGTGAACGGGCGTCTGAATTCATTAAAAACATTTACTGATCACTAATTTAAGTAGGTTTCTGTATTGAAAAGGACGAGAAAAAATGTAAAAAAAAAACGAAAAAAATTTCCTTAGTTAAGTGAATCAAATTCCGTTCGCTTAAGATATCGCCGTTGGTCGAATAGTTTTAAGGATATTTTTTTGGAAATTTGTTGGTTTTTTTTCGACGGCACCACCCCTTGTGAATGTACATACAAAAGATAACCACGACGGTATCTAAAGCGACTTGGTACTTCACGTACCGTATATTTTAGAATAAATCCTCATTAATAAAAATTGTAAATATCGAGACGGTGTTCATTATTTAGTTTATTTTTCTTCGTATGAACACGTAATATTATGGTTTAGGCTCTCCGCATACGGGCTACTCGCGAGTCGACTGTAGCTTATTCTGAAATAATAATTCTCATTAAATTAATTGTATGAATATCAGTGCAAAGTTTAGATGGGAGTTTATTGAAAAATAATTTTTAAGTATAATTTGGACACTGAATAGACCAAAAAGTCAAACTAAAAATTATTGCAATGTGTTTAAGATTCAAATATTGAACAAGTACTAGTGGACATTATATTATTATGGAGCTAATATTTCAACAACATTGGTTTTCGAAACGCATATTGTAAGTATAGTAAGTGAAGAGCAAAAATTTAAATGAAAATTATTATCTCGCCTCATGTTATGCACTTCTATGGGAGCAGGAAAGCAACGAAGGAAGTGTGCAGTGTATGTAAACGATATTTAGGTGGACAAATGATTCTCACGCTGCCCACTATCTAGCTTCCTGCAGTGGAAATGAGCATAATAGTTTAAATGAGAAGAAATGAATTTTGGAGGATAAATGTTAACAGCAACCGGCAACTTGGGTGTTTTTGCGATTGTTGCGAGTGGCTCGTATGTGGAGCGCCTTATGTACACGTGTGACATTTAGTATGAAAAATTGCAGCGACGATACACAATCGGAAGAAT
The DNA here is from genome assembly GCA_949752895.1 of Dendrolimus pini. Classification (NCBI taxonomy): domain Eukaryota; kingdom Metazoa; phylum Arthropoda; class Insecta; order Lepidoptera; family Lasiocampidae; genus Dendrolimus; species Dendrolimus pini. Next base: position 11,841,166 of record OX457147.1, on the reverse strand, counting down.
ATTTTTGTACAACAATGAACGGCTATAACAAGCTTCCATAGGTTACAAAAGTGTCACACGGTTTCGTTTGGGGCGGAAACTGACTGGACTGCATGGCGTCGTATCTATTTAAGGATGTGTGTCAGGTTCCTGTATCTTACTATTCGTTTGTCCCAACCCTCGTATACATTATGTCCAGTTCCACGGCAACAAGCAGGAAAGTGGTGAGGGACATGTGCTGTGCAACACGTTTACGCCATGTAGGGTAAACTGTAATAATATGGTTGGGCCATATCATTTTATTCATTTCACTTTTTTTACTTTTATAACATTTTTTTTGTATAAAACCATTTTTTATAAAGAAAAACACGTTAAGAATATTCTTTTATAATAAAATATCCATAATACAATATTTATTAAAAAAACGTGTGCGCCTCGGGACGTTCGACAGAAGTGATAACTTAGCCTGCCTACCGCTGCCGTATATGAGAGAAAGGGAAGCCAGACGGACTGGCGCCGTAACGCGTTACGTAACGAACGGTTTACCCTTCCATAAGTTATCACTTAAAAAAATTATGTTTTGTATACGTATAATTGTATGTCTTTGATGACCACGGGCTATAAAAATGGTACAGACATTTGGAGGGCTTGCGCGGGGCCATAGGAGGCAATGTAATTGTATGTATTATTATCACTATTATTGTATGGCTACAAAATAAAAATAAAATATTAACACTTCTTAATGTTTCGAAAAAAATAATGTGTCTGTCGTTATACTGGGGTGCCAACAATGGTAGTTTCCCCTGTGATATACTCGCGCAGCTCATTTCCTTGGCCACTTTCCCGTTTACTGCCGTGGAATGGGGGTAAATACACGAGGCATTACTAGCGGTTAAAATTTGACATAACGGTGCGTCATCATACTTTGACACGCAGGGTTACCAACGCCCAAAATTGACATTACTTATTATAATAGAGTATTAAAATAGTTTATAAATAAAAAATATCACGAAACGTGATTGGGTCTTTTTAGGGGAGTTTTCAAATAATTTGGCGATTTTATGGGATTTCGACTAAATTTAGGGGTCATATTGTTGGCAGTTGATAAAACTGTGTGTGAAGTTGTTATGAATGCGCTATACCTTTGTGGAGATTTTCAATTTTTAACCAGTGGTAAGGACAATTTATGGATAGTATATTATAGAAACCAGACATATGAATATACGCCTTCACCGTGAGTTGGTCTAAGCTCCTTTTAGATAAGAAAATAATTATAAGAGAGCGTACGACGTTGAATGCGTGTGAGATGAGTATCAACTGGAGACAAGTGGAACAATACACGACCATTGACACAACGGGGACATGTTACATTAAGTACTTTTTGTCCTTAGGACAATATTGTTATATAAGCAACAGAGGTTTTATTGCGTTAAATTTTTGTCTAGGAGTAATTAACCCCTGGAAAATTAATTTGATGTTATCCTTGAAACTACCATTTCCGATATTAAGACTACATATATACTAAATTTTAGCAAAATCGGTACTGTGGTTTTTCCGTAAAAGCGTAACAGACATTTCGCATTTATAATATTAATATGGATGTGTGGATATTGAAATTTCATATACATCGTTTTCAGCTGATTGCAGTCCACTACTCGACATAGGTATCCATAAGTTTGCGTCACATATTCCTCATTTTGCGCAGATTATTAGGTTATCAGGCCGGAGGACTTCCTACACTACGTTTACCGAGACGCGAGGCCTAGAACGACCGCTTTTAGAGAATTAAGCATCATACACAGGATAAAGTTTCACTTTATTTTAATACTTTACGAAAAGCGATATATTGATATGGTTTAAAAAAATAATTTCATTATCATTAATATTTTGACGACTTTCCTTTACACTTCATTATTTCAGAGAAGAATAATAATTTTATGGTTATTACTCTTCTAAAAAAGAGCTAAATATTATTTTTTTAGGCGTTATCAGAGATGAGCGTTGCATTGTCGCTAAGTTGACAACAATGATGGTTGTACGAGTTCAAAGAAAAATACCAATATCACTGATGCTTTAAAACTGGTGATAACGAATGTTGGCTGTATATGCATCTTTGCTATGAGTTGAAATATTATAATATAGTTCGAATGTATTTTGTAACTGTTTTAGCGCGGTTTTTACAATTCTAGACTTTGTTTTTCTGAGATTCTGAGTTAATTGCAATTGCTTATACTAGTGATATTACGATCTCATCCGCCTTCTAAACACGCGGTTTGTTTTTGTGACTGAAAATGACAGTTTCTTTGTCTCCATTTGATTGTGTACACTCGATGTATTGCACTTTTAACTATAAATTAATAAACATCAATAAATAAACGGATCATAGTTGTTTCCTTTCTTCGCCAATAGATTGAACTATTTCCACTATCGCCATTTTATCGCGAACGACGTTTGGACCTAAGTACATGCTTATATTTTTTGTTGCAAAAGGCAACACATTGTCAGGACTTCTGGTATTGCTAATTTACCATCAAGTTGGGCCGTCAGCCTATTTGCTGTACTTCAGCAATAGACAAATAAATCATGTTGCCGTATGCTATGCAGGCTTTTTTTTTTGAGGCGAGGGTAAATGCTACCGATTTACGCACAGACTGGGTCGTTGCCAGGAAAACGACGCACGTCGGTCGGGGGCGGCATCACGGCAGCAATAGTATGCTCTTGGCAGTGATCCGTCCGCGATCGACTCAGCTAGTGTGGAAAGACTCAGAGGACGCACGGGCAAGGAACCCCAATACCCACTAAAAACCCCCTCCTCCCTGTCGACCCTGCGCTTTCTTGTGAAGGAAAAGGCTTAGATTTAGAACATAGTTACGCCCAGCCGTGCTTAGACCATCTAAGCAGCCGTGCTATGCAGGCTTTTTTTTTTTTTTTTTTTTTGTTTGAGGCGAGGAAAAATGCTGACCGATTTACGCACTCTCAGGGCCGTCACTAGGAAACGGCGCGCATCCATCGGGGGCGATAACGCTAGCAATAGTATGCTTTGTTTGCGCTTCGTCCGCGATGGCTTGACTCTGAGGAGTGTGGAGACTCCGAGCGATGCCGCACGGGCGAGCAACCTCAATACCCACTAAAAAACCTCTCCTCCCGTCGACCCTGCGCTTTGTTGTGAAGGAAAGACTGAGATATAGAACATAGTTACGCAACAGTCGATCCAGCGCAATAAAGTGCCTGGAGTGTGCCCTGGGAGAACACACCCCACTTCGAAACGGGGGCTGAATCCCTTGCGTTGCCTAGTAGCAAGGGGCCCCTCGTACCGGAACCTAACTCAGGGAGGGAAGTAATGCGCGTACCTGCCTCTCCGGGTGCTAGCTGAAGGCCGGCGACCTCGGGTGGAGACATTAGCACGCGCTGCAAGACTTCGCTCCCTATCCCTTTCTGCGGCCTCTTTTAGAGACATAACCGCCTCACAGAAAGCGCTATGCAGGCTGCAACAACATTAAATAGCCCAATGGGCCCCAAAGGATTCAATTTGTGATTGACAATTCAGTCGAAATCTAAAGTTTCGTTTTTTTATGTCTATAAAATGTCAGTGTCCCGATGGCATATTGCAACTCGTCTCCATGCCCTCTAAATCAGGACACCTATCGACACTTCGTAGTCCACTTAAGTCATAAAATTTCATTACACCTTACTCGCCTGTCGTCATCTCAAAGAAATGGAAGGATCGGAAATAAGGAAGGAAATTAAATTTAAAAACCTTTACGTTTTACTCTTTATTCAACATTGTCATAATATACTTATAGTAGTTAACAATAATTGTTTTCACTATTTCATTTTTATTGCATGCGTTCAGCAGACAGACAGACGACCCACCTTAATGAAAGCGGTTACCATCGCCTATGGACATTTGCAACACTACAAGCGTTACAAATGCGCCGCTTGCTTTCTAAAGGGAGCTAACTATTGCCGTTTCGGGCTCCTTACACGCACCTACGTAACAACTATACTGTTGTGATAAGCTCCGTCAGAAAAATCTTAAGCGGCTTTGACATTATGTCCAATTTTACTTGGAGCGAGTGAACTCTGCTACACGTATCGTAGCAGTAGGCAATCCAAATGCACTTAGACAACGGCGTTTGATCCGAGATATACTTGGAACGTGCTGAACTTTCACGTAAAGTTATTTCATACGAGTGAACTCACTCGGTCTAAGCACACTTGCGTCGTCGCTCGTGTCAAAGCAGCTTTATTGAGTTTGTAACATGATTGGTAAGTATCATGATAACGACAATATAAATGAAATAACCCAACCATTTCTCCACTAATTATTATGATTTCATTTTGAACGAACTACATGAGATTACAAAACTACTCGAGGTAATAAAGGTGGCTTTTAACACAGAATATAAAGAAGGCTCACTTAGTACAATAATGAGTATTTAGTACTTGGTCTTTTATAAACTAAAAAAGCTAAGCTCCATCCTCCATTTCGTCAATATGTACCTACTTCGGAAAATTATTCTCATAAAAATATTTCTCTACGCGTAGTTAATATTTGGTTTCAAAACATATATGTGCTTTTCAAATTGTTAAAACAGGCCACACACAACGACCGTGATTATATTTACTTACAGACTCGCACACAACAGAGAAACATACACGTTTTATATTTCTATACAAAGTTACGCTACGCTTGTGTTGTGCATAATATACTTACAACGGACAACTCTGGACCGATTCGAGACACCCAGATCATAGTGAATAAGGGAAAGTTCATTTACTGCTCTTAGTTTACGTTCACGGCTTAATGTTACTTACTATTTACGGGAAACATTAGACCTGTTGCTATTTAGCTTTGATTTTAATTAAATAAAAACGAGCTATTGCATAATTTATAGTACAAAATTAGGTATTACTCAGTGGTATGCAACAAATCTGGAGATATTTACATGGTTCAACATATTATACTAAGTGAACAATCAGTTATAGGTATATTCTGTGCAGTTAAAACTCACAATCATATTGTATAATATAACATCATTGGTGCCCTTGTCACTAATTTGCACCCTAATAATTACATACGATGATTTTAAAAAAAGATTTTTATTGACACCAAAAATTACGTACAGTTTCGCTCTAAAATTAAGACAGTTTGGTTGCTAACACCTAAACTCGGCCAAGCCTTATCACCCACCACACACCCACCCAATCTTAGGTGCACGTCCCTTCCAGTGCCTTAATAACTAAATCCATTTAACAAATTAAAAAACATTCATTAAAGTTACAGGCAAAATTATTTAAAGGTACTTCCAAATTGTCAGTGAAGCGACTTGTTAAACATCCATATAAGAACGTGAATTCTATTATGCTTGGGACTTAAGATCGTATCTTAAGTCCCAAGATCAAGATAAGATCGTAGGTACGATACGAAGATCTCTTTTATTCCCCGTACACCGCTCAACGGATACAACGTAACCGACAATCTCACACATCCCTCAGTAGGTATGGCTAAAATATTAAGATTTCTTGAATATATTTACAGGGTGCCAATAACTGACAGGGGGCGCCAACAATTCAGTAGATATAGTTCCCTTATTAATTATTTAAAAATAAAATTTGCCTACACTCACAAAGAATACATAACCAATTAACATTTATTTTTATATAAAACATTAATTTATTTACGACTAGAATGGTGATAGTTTATAGCATAAAATAGAGTTACATATATATCACTTTACAGCTCACGAATTACAAAAATTCATAGTTAAAATACCTCTACTTTTTTGTCAAAATCATTTCCAGCTTTTTCGCTCAAAGCGATCTTTTCCAGGCAATATAACTTAAAATTAAAATAAATAATAAAGAAATTTAAATTAATGTCTACATATAATAATATTTTTACATAATTTGATAGAAATATGAAGGAGCGCTCTTATATTAGAACAAGCGTGTTTTGTCTCTAATATCTACTAGGGCTTCGAGTATTGGTTTCCGTTTTCATACACACGTACCATAAACAACTCACAATCAGCAAAGGTACTTGAACACATGCACTAATTTTATATTTAAAAGGATTAACAGGTGAAGGCTAAGGTTTTCTAGGACTAGACATAAATAACTTGCCAATCTAGACCTACTTTCCACGCTAGCCGCACGTTATGACATCATTTTACGCTTACGAGTGGCTTACTTGCATCTTGCTAAGAAAGAGACGAAACTGTGTCTACAGCTGCATACACGATACGCAAATCTGACGATACCGCACCGTGGACACAATTTCGTCACTCTTTGCGCAAGATGCAAGTAAGCTACAAGCGTAAAATGACGATTTCGGCGTACGACGTGCGGTTTACGTGTGTAGTAGGCTTTACTTGATTAATATAGTACCAAACTCTCCCTAAAGAGCGGATGGAGTAGATCACACAGTAGTTCTTTTGACTTTACTAAAATTACTTTATAGATAACCTCTCAAGCAATCAATTTCGGTTTTTTTTTGTTGTAAGTAAATAAACCATGTATTTTATTGTTGAAATAAATACAATAAAGAAAACTTAAGACTATAAGTAGAATACAGAACCTAGGTAACTGTCTTCTATGGGTCCCCAGAAGACTGGCTAGTCGCTACGTACCTCCCTGGATCACCGTACTTGTACATTGTCCGAGGAATCGGCCTACTGATCGCCTAATAGTCTAAGAGCCAGTGAAAGGCTGAACGAACATATTTTAGGAAAGCCCAAAATTTCCTCAGTGGGTTCGGTATGCCTACCAAGCATGGAGTGGGGGCCAGTTAAGCGCGGTCGCGGTGGCCCTAGCTACACTCAGGTGAGGCAGGTGTGATAATTTGATGAACTAAAAAAGTATTTTAGGAAAGCTGCCGTTTGGATATGTCAAAATATACTATTTTAGCTATTTAAAAAAATAATTAAATTAATATTTTTTAATTTCATTTTTCTTTATTCATATTTGTGTTCAATAATTGAAAAATAAAAATAAGTGTCATTAATATTTTCATAATATCATTAGTATTCTATAAAAAAATGTATTGATTCCCAATGATCCATTTTCCCCATAATCCATTCAAAGACAGTAAGTAAGTTCATTCATTTATGTTATTCATATTATTTGTTAGATTGATAACAGTTCATGAAATAGTTAGCTGATTTAATACTGTAATTAGTAGTTCTATATATTTTGATACTCGTGGGGAAGGAACGTTTTACTGTCTGCCAAGCCGAAGGAACCGACGTACCGGTCTGCCTACAGAAATTTAAGCTTCTGAAACCTTAAAGAATACTCTGTATAAATTTCAAGTTTCCTAAAATACTTTTGAAAAATATTTTTTTTGAAATTTTCAAAATGTCTGCCACAACTCTGGAACCGAGATAATCATCTGCCGTTTTTTTTAAATAGCTAAAATAGTATATTTTGACATATCCAAACGGCAGCTTTCCTAAAATACTTTTTTAGTTCATCAAATTATCACACCTGCCTCACCTGAGTGTAGCTAGGGCCACCGCGACCCCGCTTAACTGGCCCCCACTCCATGCTTGGTAGGCATACCGAACCCACTGAGGAAATTTTGGGCTTTCCTAAAATATGTTCGTTCAGCCTTTCACTGGCTCTTAGACTATAAAGAGTAGATTAGACTTGAGAGTTCTTTTCAGAGGTTTCAATACACACGTGTATCATACGACGTTTTTCAACACACTTGTGAATAAAATAACAACAAAAAAACTCATTTTATTTAGTAGATAACAGTTTTCCTATGCGCGCGCATTGCGATCGGCCACAGACTAAAGGGATGAGGTTTTTTTTCCGCGCATAGGGTTTGCGCCTATTCTGCCACGTACAAAATGGGGAATTTAAAGTTCTCTTTTATTACAGAAAAAAAAAGTTATATATGAGTGAAAGTTTTATTTATTAAACACGTACGAGTTAAAGTTATCTTTTTATATAAGAAGTTGCATGAAATGAGCAAGCGATAGGAACATTAATTTATTTGTTCTATAGAACACGATCTTTTTTTTTGAATAAAAACTTTTTTAAGAACAAAGCAACTCAACCAATAAAATTTAAAAAAAAATCTATAACTCACTAGTGAGTTATATTTTTTTTTAGTCACAGTTTGATTATGGGTGTCATTGTGTGCCTAATTGCGGTGACCATAGAGCCACTTTATGAGCAAGTGTGTTGAAAAATAAATAATAATCGTATTTATAGTAGTTGTAGCTCAGTAGTGACTCGTACACGATTTCTGCAATTAATTACACAATTCAATGGTGTTAAAAAGTCTTATGGCCCGTTCCTGTCCCTTACCAACCGTTCCTTTGACTATCGGTTAAAATTTAACATAAGCTCCATACAAGTAATGTCAAAATTCAACAGATGTAAGGCAAGTGAACGAGTAGTAAGATATAGAGACCGGCCCTCAGCCAACTTAGAAATATTTAAAGATATTAAAGTAGAAAACGTTTTAAATAACTACACAGGTCAACAAATTTTTAAAAATTAGAAAAGCGCTTTTTTACACATATAAAAGTGTTGTCGTATTTGTTAGAACTTAGAATATAGTAGTATATCAACACTTAGCATTAAGACATATATTGAAATTATACTCGTTCATACAGTTGCCTACTGAATAGAGTGCAAATTTCACAAACAAGTGTATCTATTTGATATGAATAGAAGCTCACGCAATACACAACACTACTACTATATAGTTTTCATAACTCATACATAGCTTTGAAAAGCTTAAACTTCACCCCGCTTACATGGTGCACTTCATTCCTTCAATTTGGATGTAAATCGCACAAAACAAAAATAAACGTACTTATTATTACCACATTTCTGTTTATTTAAGTACAGTTTTACACAACTAATAATTTCTCCCGATGAATCTGCGCAGTAGATAAATTGTACAACCCGCAAGAGTTAACTTGAGACTTCGCACGGATGACGTAAGCGCGAGGTACTGACGCGTCGATGCCGAGAGCGGTAAGAAGGCGGGGTTTTAAATGAAATTTTACAATCAGTAACCATTTTACTGTTTATTTTGTAGCACTTAGATTATTAAAGCTGGTTATCTACTAAAATGGAGCGAAGTCATATATTTTGCACTTTGAACAAGCAAAGTGGAAAAGCGAAGAGCTAAAAGAAACATACTTGTATATGCATACCTATTAATTTCATCTTTTGTGGATATAAGGCCTAAAAATTCATTTTTAACTTTTTAAGACGTCTACACTGTTTAATAAGCATTTTATTTGTGATAATTACTTCTTAAATACTCTACGAGTACTAAAGGCCAAAAGTACTTTATATTTTTTTGGTTGCGTTTATTTACTTCCCAAATCTATATTAAACAAGTATGGTACAGCCTCAGCTCATTCGCCAGATGTGTCAGGACATTATAATTATATACTTACTTTGAGATTTTTATAAAAGCTCGAAAGACGTAAGTACTCCGAGTAGGCTACGCACAATCGAGCAATTTTATATAAATTTAATATAAAGAATTATAAAATTCTGACAATGGTAAAAGAATACTAGGAATGACAATCGATGAGTGAAAAACGTAACTCGCAACATGCCCTTCAATCACAGATGGCATCACCAGTCTGTTCTTATTGGAACGAATTTTGCTATCGCACGTTACTCGGTGGACAGGAGATAGATAGAGGGTAACTGTGTATATTATTATATAATTTCCAACTTTAATGCCACGAAATAAGAACTAAAATAATATCCATTAGTGTAATATACGTTGTTTTGAAAATAGACGGTTTTGTATCCGCTGTTGTTATAAGGCCGAATTTGGGCGCTCTCGCCGCTCATTTGCACATGTTTTTATATAATTTGCTATTTTTAGCCGACCTCCAAAAGGAGGAAGTTCTCAATTCGCCGTGTATTTTTAACTTCGAATTAATTTAATTTCAAATTTTTACAATTTATTTATGTATTTCTTCTGTACATACAGTATATTGACAACATTTGTTTGTTTTCGTTGATGGTTTTGACGACTTTCCATACTTACTAATATTGTTTGAGATATTTAGATACATTTTGTGAATTATAAGAATGTTTAAGACTAGAAGAATTTCGTTCCAACCAGGTGTCCCAAAATACTAATTAGTTTTTATATAAAAAACAACAAACTGGTGTTATTATTTAAAACATATACATTTTTAAACTGAACTTTGTCATAATTTGAAAGTGAATTATAATAATCCCCTTTCCAATTTCATAAATTAACAAATGAACTGTGAATGCAGTATGTTACAAGTTACGTTTGTTACTGGGCAATTTTCATTATTCATCAATGACTACACTGCGTGCAGTAAGCACGCTAGATTAAAGGTATTTACACCGTTTTTTTCTATAATTATGCTGTTAATGATTTTTACAAACATCTACGTTCTAATTGATTTCAATTTTAAATTGACTTTATTAATTGATGAGTTTTATAGACGTGCAATATTTACAATTTTTATAGATAACATTTCTTTTACTTATTCAATTAGAGATTTGCTTATGGCGTGATAATATAAATTTTTAGTTTTACACCTGACACATATTTTTACAACAATAATGGTCACGCCACATACAAGCCGGCTGCCGTATCTATATCTATTCATTCGTTTACATAAAGCCGATATTAGACGGTTCTTTTCTGTCTTTAAATTTGGATGAATTTAGCAAAGTTCATCCATATACATAAAATAAAAACATACTATGTAATTGGGTTTCAGTTCTGTGTTGTTCAACATAATTAAATTTAGTTGCTCAATCTAACATCGGCACTATCATTGATAGAAATTTGACATTAGCTACTTGTATGAGACTTATGTCAAATTTCAACCCTTTGTATAGTTTTTACAATCTACGAAGGGCTTTTACTTGGAGGTGAACATGTATATGCATATTGCGATGGATAGTGCCGTCCAATTATATTGGCTCTTGGTCTCACGCATATAAGCACAGATACGTATTCACCACAAGTAAATTCCGCCCGTGAATGAACGAATAGATTTAAGAACTTACTAATACAGACGAATATGAATAAATACAGAACGTACGAACAGAACGGCCGAAACGTCGGATAAACCTGAATCAAATAAATTACCGCGCTTAAAACCGTTAAAACGTAGTTTTATTATAAATACAGAACGTTATTTTTTAATCAAAGTACACTTATTAATGTGTATTATTCTCAATATGAGCCCTAAGGTTCAGATCATATTGAAAATTAAGATCAAGTCTGCAATCACAATCGTGTTAAAGACTCACTAGTATTATGTTGACAACACAATGGTTGCTTTTGTATTATGTTGTATGACTTGAGTCCCGAGGGAGTTAAGCTTTTGTCAGTATTCATTTTATGAATACACTGTGTAAATATGGGATGCATTTGATCAGTTCCTCTAATAGGTATTTAACCATTCTAAGGATCTTAAATTTCTAAAAGGGGGGTATCATTTTAGTTTTTCATATAGAAAACATATGTCATATACGTTTTGATATTTGAAACATTTACACAACAAAGCAGGTTAAAACTGAATATGAAGTTTCTATTTAATCTCAAATTTAATCAAAGTTGAGTTTTATTGCATGAACACAGCAGACAGACAGACGGCAAACCTCATAGGCAACTGTTACCGTTGCCTATGGAAATTTTCAACACCAAAAGTGCTGCCGGCTTTGAAGAAAGAACCTGCTCCTAATGCCGCAATAAAACTCAAGGATGTTACGGCGGCATACTCTTGACGAGGTGAGGTCTATTGCCTGACTGTTGGTTGTTGTGGGCAAGGTAAGCCGCAGGAACTGATATTCTTTCTTCGTTTTTGTATAATTATATAAATATATACTTATAATATTAATCAGTAAGTATCAAAACTACATCAAAAATTTTCTATGGAAGTTGTGTACTTATAAGAAAAGTTGGTTAAAATGACGATGAATCGACGCTAGCGACATCTGGCTAACAAAATGGAACTAATCAATCAAAGCAATATGATTGTCGTTTTAGCATTCTTCATTCTGTGTAAACGTAGTCTGTTACATGTAAGCTATCTTCCGCATCTGTATCATTTTCACAATGAAGGGAGCATAAAGCGGCCGCTTTCGCAGATACTTATACAGAATATGACAAGTATCAAGACGAAGTGGAAAATTATGCTATACCTTACCCCTGTAGGAATATACTTAGCGACCAAACGGTGATGTAGATTGCCATTGTTAGTTGACTCTTGGCAGCCTAACTGTGCGCCCGTGACGTTGTCCGTCACTATATTGGGAATTGTATGAACAATATAGTTCTGACATTCTAAACGCTGTTTCATTTCCACTCTCCCGGTACGGTAGACATGTAAATAGAAGACGTTTTATAAATCTAATATAAAATATACATACCCACCAGTACATTTAGACATGTGTACTAAGCGATTCCCCAGAAGCGCACGCTTTAGGTCCCTTGATTATGGTTACATGGATCGGATTGACCATATTATTATATGATAGAGGTATGGATGCGTTTTAATCTGGTTTTTAGTTTAACGGCCGATAAATCCAAGTATTATTTTTAATTGACAATCACTCAACTACTATTTTTTAATGTCATTTTTACACAGTTCGAGAGCTACATGTTTTTAATTTTATTTAACATACATTATAACAAGGGTTTAACTTATTTTTTACAATAAATACACAATAATGCTTTTATCTAAATATTGTGGTGGGTTCTATATTGCGCTATAAGTTTTTTCTTAAAATATTGTTGAATTTATATTTCATATCATGTTCCATTAATGTTTGTTAACATACGTAATAAGTAACATGAAGTAGGTGTACGTTACTAGCCTTCTGACAACGTAGACTAGTAACCTAAATTGCGGTTCAGAAACAAAAAAGTTATTGCTGAACATAAATAAAAAAATAGATAGATAGATAGATAGATAACACTTTATTGTACACCATTACAGAAAACACAAATTAACTTATAGCCTAAAAATATTCTATATGTGCACAATGGGCGGTCTTATCGCTAAGAAGCGATCTCTTCCAGACAACCCGAGGCAGGAATAAAAACATATTAAATTGGTCAAAGGTGGTATACATAAATATTAGAGGATATGCAGCTACTTACATAAATTTTATACTAAATAGACATATATAAATACTCCTATTGATATTACATACATAAATATATACATACATAAATATATAGATACATATATTATTATATATACATAAACATACGTAGAAATATCAGACATCACTAAGTTGTAGGTAGTGCTTTTTTGTCATATTCTTAAATATTGTTAGAGATTTAGCTTGTCTAACAGTAACAGGTAACTCATTCCAGAGTCGAATAGCCTGTACAGTAAAAGAATTGTTGAAAAAAGATGAATAATGTTTGGGAGTATTAAGTCTGAGATTCGTAGAAGGTCGTAAATTATGAGAGGAAGAGATGAATTCAAAGCGTTCTTTGAGATAATACGGGGTTGTGGGGATAAACAATACACTGTACAGGAGTGAAAGAATATGAGTATTCCGGCGAAAGCGAATTGGCAACCACTTGAGTTTTTTACGAAATTCAGAAACGTGGTCATATTTGCGTAACCCAAATATGAACCTTATACAAAAATTTTGGAGGCGCTCAAGCTTATTAAGTTGCTCTTGAGTCAAATCAATATAGCTGGCGTCAGCATAATCAAGAATGGGGAGTAGTAAGGACTCTGCAAGCTTAACTTTGGTGGCTATGGGCAGGAAGTTTTTCAACCTCCCAAGGGATTTCGAAGAGAGGAAGAGACGTCGACTCAATTCGGTTATGTGAGGTCGCCAAGATAGCTCCCTATCAAATATGATACCTAGATTTTTTACTCTTTCACTGACCGGGATATATGTACCATCAAATACGAAATTTGGTAAGCAGGTCCAGTCAATTCTACACAGCATCCGTGAACTACCTATGATAATTAGCTGTGTTTTCTCGGGATTTACTTGTAGTCCATATGATTTACTCCATTGTGCTATGTGATCGAAGTCAGAGTTTATTGTTAAGACTGCATCTTGTAATGTCGCAACAGGTGATTGTGTATAGATTTGGAAATCGTCTGCATAGAGATGATAGGAAGAAGTAAGTTTATTGGAGATTGAATTTATAAAAATCGTGAATAGTAAGGGAGATAAAACGCCGCCCTGAGGAACGCCAGCAGAGAGATCACGCCATGACGAATAGTCATCATCGACTCGAATCCGCTGCCGGCGACCATACAGGTAACTATGAAACCAATCGATTACTGTAGGAGATATGTTAATAGAGCTAAGAACCCTAAGCAACAATTCAAAATTGACATTGTTGAAGGCACTGCTGAAATCAAGCAGCGATAAAACAGTCAGCAGACCGTTATCCATGCCATGCCGGATGTCATCAGTGATTTGGACGAGAGCTGTGGTTGTACTATGGCCAGGACGGAAACCGGATTGATAAGGATTTAAAAGGGAATTACGGTTCAGAAAGAAACTTAACTGTTGATGCACTAGACGTTCAAGGACTTTAGAAAGGAACGGGAGTATAGAAATAGGACGAAAATGAGAAATTAAGGTAGGATTTGGTTTTTTTGGAAGAGGAATGACCTGGGCCTCCTTCCAGGCAGTAGGAAATACACCAGAGGTAATAGAAGCATTAAGGATATGAGTAAGGATAGGATTAATGACATCCAGTATTGGTAAGACCATATTGCGACTGATGCCATCGCTGCCGACAGCATTAGATGTAATGGATTTTGCTGCTTTTTTAACATCACTATCAGTGAATCGACTAAGAAGAAAAGGAGAATGTTGGGGTGTTGGCATAGAAGTGATTTGATTTAAAGTGTCAGACTTAGTTACTATGTCAAAGTCAGAAGTGGTTGTGAAATGTCGATTTAAATCATCGATGTTGAATATTTTTGAAATTGGACAATCTGCTTGTTTGCCAACTCCCAGAGTACGAAGAAATTTCCAAACTTTGGCTGGATTATCGTTTTCAACTGATTCATGAATGTAACGGCGTTGAGCGTCCCTACACATTCTATATTAACACGACTATTTGCGAACCTAATTCTTTTTTTTTTAACTCCACTAAACCTTTAAATATTATAATAAAGTTCTTAAACGAGGTCTTTATTGAATTAATTTCTAATTACAAAAAAGAAGAATACCTACTTATTAGACATGAATCGCTATACAAAATATAATGCACAGGAAATTCTCCTTCTAGTTTTTGATGTTTTAATTATTAAAATATATTAATCTTAATAAGTTAATAAAAAATTACGTGGGACTTAATTCCATTTTTGATTAATTTGGTCTAGAAAAATATTTTATGTAATAAAAGTGACAAAAAGTGATAAAAGAAGCGTATCTAAACTTATATAAACATTTGATATTTGCACTGCTCACTTCCATTGCCACTTTCCTGCTTGCTTTCGTTAAATAATGAGCATAACTTCGTGGGTATAATGTAACTAAAAGGTTGGAGTTACATTATTCACTGTAAAATGTCATTCCAAGTAGGTATACTTCTTCGAAATTAAAAAAAAATGGCCACACACATATTTTACCTTAATACACAATTATAGTACTGGTCAGCTAAGCTGGTAATATTTTAATAGATATATAAGCTAAAAACGATTTAATTACAACGCGTTTCTCCTAGTACAAATTGGTAAGAAAAGTAAGTAAAAACACGTTAAAACTAAAAAATTATTAGTATAATTTTTTTATACGTATATGAAAATGAACGGTTTAACATCTATATATCTACAAAGATCACAGAATAAGAATGAGTTAGTACGATGCTCCTATATTGTATTTGTCAAGAAAAACACACATTCACAAGAAAACCTCCAGCAGTATTTGTAGAAGAAGCCGGCAGTATTTATAGAAGGCGTCGAAGAGAAAATATTCCAGATCCATACGGATGCATATATTTATATCCATATTTTCAAATTTAATCACTCAGACAACAAAAGTTTTAATAAGTTTCCTTCCCAATTTCATAAATGAACAGATTCTCCTAACTATTTGGGGTTGGTACTAAATATATTTTCCTTCCATACTGCTCTATTCTGGCAAACGTTCTGTCACACAAAAAATCATCTTTTAATCCCGCATACAATCCATCCATCTCTTTTTTTGGTCTACCTTTACATTTGTACACATCAATCTTCCAGTTTAACATTCATTTTGTCACGTGGCTATCATCCTTCCTCATTTCATCCACATAATACATCATCGTCCTTTATGTATTAGCATAATATACGGAGAATCAATAATAGCGACATCTAGGGTACAAGGTGAAAACATGAAGACTAGGCTTCGGAACAATGTGATAATCACGTGTAGTAGATTTATTGCATGGTTAGTTAGTTATATATAGTACATTCAAATTACAGGAAGAAATTTACAAAGAGGTATTCGGCAGCTTATTATAGATTTCAGACATAATAGGAAGAATTACTTAATACTTAAATAACTGACTACGTTAATTTCGCTGGTTTATATGCAATAATGGCACAACTGAAATTTTTTAGTTATTCTAAAAACTAAAAAAATCTTAAAATATTTCAAGTTACTAATGAAATTTTGTTCTAAATTATCTACAGTGTTAATATTATGTAACTTTAAAATGAAGTTAGTAATAATATTGAAGGACAGAGTAAAAACGCAACTAAAAAGCTTCTAAATATACACGACCTAGGTAGGTTATTCTTTTTACGCTCGATGACATTTCATTATTTAAAATAGATTTAATTTATAATAGTTACACAAGGTTTTAAGGCTCGTTAAAAAAGTTCCACATAGTCATAATATTGAGATTTTGAATAATATTTCTTTTAACTCTAACATAAATTATATAAAGATCGTATAGCTTATGGGAGCTGCATACGTCTAGTCATCGCAGCGGATAACGAACTATTGAATAGCGCAGCGCGGAAGTGCTCGTATTAATACTTGCTCTATCTCGCTCGTACATAATCTATTCCGCTCACACGCTGTGCTATACATTGTACTAACAATACGACTTGTTAATATTTCTACTTAAGGTTACCATTTCCAAAATAAATCACTTCAGTTCACATCAGCACTCGATAGTGAATATTATTCTCTGCCATATGGAGTATTATTTAACCTCTACCTCTCGCTGTTACAACAGGCTATTATGTATAAGATGCTAAAACTTTAATTCGCATTTCCCAAAATCTTGAATTGTGCCTCTAAAGAAGTATGTCAGCGATATATGGCTATTACAGATTTATTATGTAGAAAAAATGTAATATAGACGGGTGCAAAGTAAAAAAGCCATCTGTGTAATAGCAACCACCTTCTAGAACTTTCAATAAATAAATTTTAAAAATTAGTAAAGCAACATTTGTGCGAGAACGCGAAAGATTTTTTTGACGACTGCGCCGAATGTGTAGAATGCGATCAATACCAAGCTCTTTTAGTAACCATTCATATTTTAAACCATGTAAACAAATACACATTAATAAACTACATTAAAAAAGGCGGATAATAATAATTATGAAGTAAAGATATTATGCTGGGGAGTTTGGGGCGCCGCTTCTTCTCCTTTAACAATAAGAACTCCCAATTTTCAATAAGTAATCTGTGAATCTTACAGATAACTTATTGAAAATGGGAAAATTTTAAAAGAGTTAAAATAACAAGGCAATAGATGGCGCTGTACACTAATTGAGGTCACAGACGTTTCCCAAAACATACGACCAATATATGGGTATACAAATTTTTATGGGTCTGACTCTGGCCTGCGAGGAACAAAAGCCTCGCTGCAAGATGGTCCTTTGAAACGGAGGAGCATTCACTCTCGCTTCTCCACCCTATACAGTATACAAACATTAATATCAGTCAGAAAGTCGCAACAAACCAAGCATGGAAATGATTGCTACTTTTAATTCATTTTCATTGGATGAAATTAAAATAAAAATCACAATGATTTCACATGTGAAATTTCACTGGCAATGATTTTTGAAGCTTAAAATTACCACAGCGTCACACGTTCCGTATGCTATTAAAAATGAAATATGAATTATAATTTATAATCACTACGCATGCTACTTTCGAATCGAATGACTGACCTGTGACCTGCGATAACAATGAAATTTAATTTCATTTCCTAAGCAACTGATTTTGAGATTATTCCAAGGAAAATAATACTTTACAGACCTTAATTTAAAATCTATTTTTTAATACTCTCATAAGATATTCAAGGTTCTCCCGTATAGTACTTAAACGAAGCACCGATGGCGCTACGCTCTTCATACTACTTCATAGTCGTACACTAAGCGACTTAGCGGCGACGAATCAGCAAAATATAGTTTATTCTTTCTATCACGCCCGCTCATTCGTCCCTACTCGCTTGCTCTCGCGAGTTCCTTACCTGTGACATTTCACAGACCAAATGAAAAGAGGTAGCAGATGCGATGTATGACATTGCATTTCATATGAAATTTCACATGCTACTAGTGAAATGTTCCATGACTATCAACAAACATTTCAAATATGAAAATGGCGCCACGTGCGCATGGAGAAAATTAGAACTACATTTGCCAAGCCATTATTGAACAAAGAAGAAGAAGTAGAATTATATTTTTTGTATATAGTATTGAAGTAAGACAAATATATTAATCAAATGCGCTTCCAAGGTTGTTCGATTATTCAGCTGACTTACTTTCGTAATGTGAAACTCCTTGATGGGATTCTTATAGTTTACGTAAATATATTTTTAAGCAAATGTGTTGAAAAATTTGCAACGATAAGTTTCTTCATTATTTTAAACCTAATTTTGCCCTATTTCATTTCATTTTCAGTGTTTAGAAGCGGCAGGCAGCACTTTGGTGTTACAAATGTCCGTAGGCGACGGTAACCGCTTTCCATGAAGTACCTACGCCGCCTGTCTGATGAACTCATGCAATAGAACTAAGCTTTGGAATTTGTCTGAAAAGTTGCTATTTTACGGATAACTCTTTATACTTTGCTTTCATACAAATAACTAATCTAAGTAACTTAAATATTAATTCGTCATTACGTCGATGTATTTTTGGTAAATTACGTTGAAAATTAAAGCTTACACTTATTATTAAAAAATAATACTCTATTTTATTATTTTATGCAACTATTTAAACATTTGTAGGAGATCAGATCACGAACATGGATACTGAATTCTAACGATACCTATCGACATATGATTTACATGGCGTTGTTTGTCATTTGTTGAGACTTTTATTCATATATCCATTTCAATGGCGGCAACAAGTGGCGTGGGGAGTGGGCAGCGCGAGTATCAATATTCCAATAAGTTGCGTTTACAGGCTCGCCTGCCCACATCCCTGCTTGCTGCGATGGATGTGGGCATAATGTAAACAAAATTATTGTTCAATAAGCTTGATTTATACCATAAGCACGTATAATTGCATTAAAAATTTAAAATATATATATATATATATATATATATATATATATATATATACACGAGTTTCAAATTAATAATGAAATTAAAATAAACGCTTATATTTTAAATTAAAAGGTACAGATGTCAGTGAGATCTCTATTTAAATAAAGTAAAAGAGAAAAAAAAGAAAATACCTAATCCGAATAATAATATAGTACGCGCAAAACTTATATGCATCCTTGAAGTTCATACATTTGATTGCACAGAACACAATAATTGTGAGGTTGACGAGGTAGTAGGTACGTATAGAACTGTGACGGAAGTATTGCATTCTTGCTTGGCCGCTATCCGGATATGGCAGATCATCTCTTTCACACTACAGAACTGTCAGGTACAAAAAATATTCTTTATTGTACCTGGCAGTTTATATTGTGAAAGTGACAGTTTACCACTCGACTGGACCTGCGTGACCTTCCGGAGCTAACTTCTGACCTATCTACTCAAGCCGCATTTAAGTTTCCAGCGTACTCGCGTGCTTATTTATAAATGGTTTAGAATAAAACTAGCATTTACTATTAACTTTGTGTACTGTAAATTTAAATATTTTAACTGTAGAAATATTGCGAATAATATTTTAGGCAAATAAAAATATAGACTGGTTTCTTAATAATAATAATAAATAATAATAATTCTTAGAAAATTTAAAATAATTGGAATTTTTCGCATCACATATTCGTAAAATTAAAACTATTCCATAATATCTATCCCTTTGAACTATACTTATGTTATCTAGAATAAGAAAAATACAATCGATGCACTTACTCATAAGAAAATTAAATGAATCAAATTTGTATCAAATTCTATTTCATTAAGTTCAAGTGTAAAATTTGTGACATTGCAAGGTAAAATCAATTATGTACTATTTTATAATAAATAGTCAAATGTTTCTCAAATTTTAAGTCACAGAAGAAGCGTATTCCAAATTTTAAGTCACACTTAAACATTAAATGAGTTTTGAGTATTTATTTCATCTTCACTACTTTGGGTTTTAATAGGTTGAAATACAATCGGGGTTGTTGAAAGATCCAAATACATTCAACTCGTAAAGACTGGCGAGTGTGATGAATAGAAGATACCATACCATCAGTACAGCACCATACTTGCGGTCTAACTTCCAGCCATTGGCGTGTGTTGCCAAGACCAAGAAAACCACTGTCGAAAACAGAGACAGGGTTGAGTAGATTAGACCTGAAAAAAAAGTCAATAATCTTTGTGACAGCTGTTATTGATATCATACTTTTTTTTCTTGATTTGGCTAGGCACGGTTTGTGCATTCAGCCAGAGTCACGTGGTATCATACTGATAAAATATCCTTATATGGAGTATGGAGGATAGAAGTAAGGAGAATGTTCTCTGTATATAAAGAAGTGTCCATCATAATGCATTAAATTAGGGCGCCGCCATATTAGCATCACGGTGAATTTAAAAGAAAGCGCCAAAAGTTATTAGAGTAGTATTGTAGAGCATTATAAAAAAATTTAGATTTATAAAATTAAATATTATAAAATCTCTAAGCGTATTATTAAAGTCACGTTTTCACATAACAATAATTCTTTGAGGTTATTTAATATTTACTAAAATATTTTGTACTAAGTAAATAGTTGACGTTTTCAACAAGACACAATCAATCGCGGCCTATTAATAAGTTGAATAAACAGAAACGAGCCGTACCCTTGCTTATGACCCGCACGTAGCTGCCCGGGTGGATAATGGCGGTCTGGATGAACCAGGGCAGGCCCAGGCACACCAGGATGTCGAACACGTTAGAGCCGACCGCATTGGATACAGCCATGTCGCCATATCTGACACAATACCGAAATTTTAATCAATCGGCACATAGATTTTAGAAAAGATATTTTAAACGAAAAAGCATGGCACAATTGATGTGGGCAAGTTAATATATCTTACTATACATTCACTTGGCTTACCATTGATTGAATTACGTCTATCGAGTATAAGTCACATTTTAACCGATAGTAAGACAAATGTACGGTTGGTAAGGTATAGAAACTGGCCTTTAGTTGTTTTTGAATTTTTGTTGTTTCTTCACATCCTTTCGTAAAAAAAAAAATATTTTATTGAATTTTTTTTGTTTAATAACTACAGAAAGACAGAAATAATAGAGTGAGCTCAAAAATCTCAGCCAAGCCTTTTGCTGGGAAGTTTGTTGCTACTGCTGCTTGTACATAAAGCAGCGAGAATACTATACATATTTTATGACACCATACAAATTGGACATGAGTAGATTTTTGTAAAATTTTGTTCTTATAGGTACTTATGTGTATACTATAATATTATTATATACTATGTATACTATAATTATATATTTAATATTGTTATTTGCCGACAAAGGTAAACACACACCTGCCTGTCGTAAAGCGCAGTTTATTACCTTCCCGCATTTAGGAATTCTTTTGTTTATTTTGTGTTTAGAATTTGTAATTCAGAAAAACATTATACTTGTTTTATGGCAGTCATTAGTGTCGAACTAATACTTGTTGTTATTGTATTGCGTCGAAGCTTGCCAGGTATGGCATCGGTGCATTATAAAGCAATGGCCCAAGGCGGAGAGGGGCAGTCAAGCGACGAATACGATACTAGCAAGACGTGTGTACATTCGACAAGTGATATAGTGACGGACTTTGCGCGTGTTATTGAGAGTGTTAGTTTGCTAGAATAAAGTTGACCAGATTTCTCACCCTTCTTTGATTACAGCAAGCGAGGAAAGCGCGTCAGGCACTGATACTCCCGCCGCGACGAAGGTCAAACCCATAACAGTGTCCGGGATTCCCAGGGTGTAACCTGAGACGTATAGATAAATATCTTAGGTCACTTTACTAGCGTTTATTTATCCCTTGACCTGCAGACTGATAGCAATATTTATGCACACATTCCAATTCGCTCAGAAGCTCTAAAACTACGCCTGGAGTGTCTCTAATGGACAAAATCCGAAATGAGGATACCTGCAAGAGAAGCAAGGTCACCAGCATAGTCCCCAAAATTAGTAAGCTGATGTGGCAATGAGTCAATGGCCAAGTAGGTAGTTGTAAGCACATACCAATATTGATTTAATAGCGGGAAGTAGCCAATTTTACCTGAATGGATGGCTACCAACCTGGTCTAGAGTATGCTGCTATAACAGCCTTAAGCTATGTTCCGGCATTAGTGGCCAATTTACAGTTCCCTATTTCAGGCCTGTAGCAAAATGGCAGTATCTCTGGTGTCCCAAATTTATTTATTTTTTATTGTAAGAGTTCAGGAGACAGGCAATCGCCTATGGACATTTACAACACCAAAGGGGACCAATGTGCTGCCGCTCTCTAATAGGGAAGACTGAAAACTCGCCACTAATACTGGATCACAACTCAAGGTTTTTATGGTGGCATACTCTAGAGTCTAGATCAGGGGTAGTAGCCATCTTGACGGGTAAATACCCTACCACCGGGCTGTGGGTCGTTTGTCGCCTCTTACGACAGGCGTCCCCAACGTAGGAAATTGTATTCTTCATCCGTTCCTGCATGAATAGACGGTATGTGGCCTATGGAGACGACAGAAATAACCACTCTCCATTAAGTAGGTTGTTAGCATGTCAGACGTATTCCAGCAATAAAAAGAAAACCAAACTGACATACACATCGACGTTAAGAAAACACTATAAAAGTGTCTCTATAATCTTTATATCTTTTTTTTTATTGCAGGAGTTCAGCAGACAGGCAGACGGCCCACTTGACGGTAAGCGGTTACCATCGTCTATGGACATTTGCAACACCAAAGGTGCTACAAATGCGCTGCTGCTCTCTTAAGGGAGACTGGGACCTGGTCACTGATGCCGGACAAGGTTGTTATGGCGACATACATTAGACCAGGTGTGGTAGCCATCCAGTCTGGCAAATACCCTACCACCTCGCAAAGTATATCTATAAATATTATAAACGCGAAATTTTGTAAGAATGGATGTATGTTTGTTACTCTTTCACGCGAAAACTACTGAATGGATTTTGATGAAACTTTACAGTAATATAGCTTACACACAATTTATAAAGATATAATGTGACTTTTCCAAAATGTAACGATTTTCCAACACTACGCGGGTTACGGGCTTGCGAGTGAGAAATATATGTATGATTATGGAAAAAGAATTCTTCCACGTGCATGACGAATGACTCACCGATAATAGTAATCATCCAGACCATGAAGTAGGAGTAAAAAGAGATCCAGAGCATAGAGATGATGAAGGTGATGGGGTACAAACGGCCGCGGCAGTCCGGCATCGTGTGCCGGCACGACCAGTGGATGGGATACGCCACGTACCAACAAGCCAGCTGCACTTTGTCTAACAACAACAACAACAATCTTATTGAAACTATTAATTATCTTATAAACTCGCCATATTCTACGACAGTTCTTATTTAGTTAGACGGCTTGTAACCAAAACTAAAAAAAAATTGCATGCCTGTCAAGGCGACACATGTAACTTGAGACTTAGCGTAACATATGAAAAAATGTCCATGTTTCAAATAAATAAATTACTTTGACTTAGGAGATGGTAGCGAGATAGACGATTCTTTGTATTTTTTTTACGTATTGAAAATTATTGTTTTAGGAGTTAATGTACCAATAACTATTAGCTATATATCACAAGTTGTACATTTTGGTGAATGAATGAATAAATGAAAAATTATTGTTCACTAAAAATTAAAAGTAGGTACAGTAAATGTTGAACAAAGGGCGGTCTTATCGCTTGAAGCGATAAGACCCCCCTAAACTAAAGAAAATATTAAGACAGCAATAGTGGTGAAGATAATAAAATAAATAATTTTATATACTATACAGAATATATATAGAATCTTGTGAATCTTATCGTATGGTTTGAGAAAAAAATATCTGAACTATTCATAAAATATACGGTTCGTTTTAGTATTACGCATAAAAAAAAAATTCTACTGAAAATCAGCGTTGTGTCAGTTATTATGTCGGCACAGCAATAAGCTAAGTGCATACCTAGTTTTCTGAAAATTCGACGTATAAATTCTGAATAAATGTTTTTATTTTTAAGATACATATCAGCAATGTAGTACGCCGCTGTCTTCAAATAATTTTCTTTGTTTATAGACCTCTAGATTTGGCATTTCACATAGTAATTTAAACTCATGTCTAGAGTAGAATTATTTTCTCCGTGCAGTTTGGGTCGTAAATAATCGGAGCAGTGAAGCGAGTATTTCGCTCTCTCTTCCACTCACGGGCCTTATGGGCAGGCATAGTGATACGCATTATTGTTGTCGATAAGCGTTATCGATAGTGTATTTAGTTTTTCATGTTGTGGGTTAGTGATATAAATGAAAGAATTTTTTTTTGATAAAACAACATATTTATTAAAATAAGAATAATAATGATTTAAAATAAATTATTAATTAGGTATCTATGTATTAAAAAACTATAAGTACAAAAGTTTAGAATGTAACAAGTTATATTAAAAATAAATATAAATACTTATATCTAAGTTTAAAATAAACAGCAAAAAAGATAATAATGATTTTTATAAGAATGATTATCTTTCTTTGATAAGAATGAGTTTTTATTGTTAATGGCGTTGCGCCCGCGCAACATGCTCACTCTCTAGCCGGGCTGAGGCCGAGTTTGATTTATGACCCAAACTGCACGTAGAAAATAATTCTACTATAGGTGTATTATCTAGGACCATCATAAACATTGGATTTCGGGGTGCGAAAATCGTATGCTGATTTTCCCTGAATTTTATTTCTTTTTCACTGCAAAAGGTACCAGCGATTTTTTTTGTAAAAGTCAATCCATTATGCTTTAAGTGATCGAGTTGAGATGATGTTTAGTAATTTTCCAAGCTAGCAAATTACGCATGGTATGTAAGTGTGATTGCACTTACATACCATGCGTGAGGGCTTACGCGGCCCAGGTGTTATTTATCATTAAAATATAAATATTTAAACAAGTTTAAGAAATACGGCATACTAACTTTACTAAATATTTTGTATTAAGTATTTAACAACATACTTGCTCCGATAGGTTTGACGAGTGGATCGATCGCTGTCTCAGGGTTGTATTCCTTTGCTTTGTAATATGCTGGGGCAGCTGGCTGAAACGAAGTAGGCCACATCATTAAC
This sequence comes from Dendrolimus pini, assembly GCA_949752895.1. Classification (NCBI taxonomy): domain Eukaryota; kingdom Metazoa; phylum Arthropoda; class Insecta; order Lepidoptera; family Lasiocampidae; genus Dendrolimus; species Dendrolimus pini. The sequence goes on along the minus strand of OX457147.1, from coordinate 11,815,534 downwards.
TCATCAATTTTACAACAACAAGCTCGCGAAATAAATGTTTAAATTTTTTAGTAGATTTTCAATATCCAATTCGGCTAATGCCATTTCTGGCAATACCAATTATTAATGGTAATTCCAATTTTTCTACTATTATTCTGCCGCGACGATATCGAGAAGATATTTTGGATTTAGTAGTATACGAATTTTTCACACTGACTGCCAACCCCCGTGATCTTGTATGCTCGCCTCACCAGGGTGATATTATGACGTTGCAAAGACCACAAAGCCGCTGATAGGCCATCAGAAGCCGCAGATGGCCATCGAACGCCAATACATGGCCAGCTAAGCCGTAGACGAAGTCAACGCAAAACCCCCGAAAGCCAGTAGACGCCATAGACTGGAACACCGCCAAAGTTTCCCTCCAAGCTACAACCTTGTTGCCTCTAATGGTCAAGAGGAGGAAGACAATCACGATAAACAAATGTGTCAAATATAGTATTACCTGTGGTTGTTGTTGTTGCTCCCCTTTCTGGTTCTGCTCGTTTGGTGCCTGTGTCTGTTTCTGCTCCGGCTTTTGCTGCTGCTGCTGGATTGGCTGCTGATCACCCCACCCGGAGGATTGGTTCTGTTTGAAATAAACTATTGTCATATTTTTTAAATACCACCTAAATCCATCATAGCGACGTAGATGTCGCCACGGATTACTCTTCTCTCGCTGTTCGAGAGTTTATTATTCAAATTCAAAACTTGATTCAAACTAAGTCACGCTGGAGAAACTTATTAAAAGGTCGTACATACAAAGTTAAAAATTAAGTGGTGGGATACGACTGCGTGGACACGTTGGCCGCATCCCATTTACCAAACACGTCTAGATCAGTCGGTTCGGCGGCGGAAACGGCTGAATCACTCAAGCTGCGCAAATAGTCTTGCAACCCTCAGTGAGAGTTATATGTTTGTACCGTTTGCTGTTGAAACGCTTGGACCTGGGTCCTGATGGGCCTCTACCGGAATTATCAAAACGACTCATTAACTCCTTAGGTGATCAGAAGGCTGATGCCTACCTCGGACAATCGATCAGTATGGCTATCCCGCGAGGTAACGTAGCTAGCCTTCTGGGCATCTTACCCGTGGAAGACGGTGATCTAGGTTCAGTATTCTACTTATAGCCGTGAAGCATTATGGATAGAATACTATATTAATAAGTTAAGTTTTCTTTTATTGTATTAGTTTATAAAGTCATTGTACTAAAGTGTAGATATTTCAAAAAATAAGTCAACTTATTATATGTACACCGCTTCGCAACGTGAGGCCGAAGAACTGGCAAATAACTCCCCATATATCAATAATAATAACAGCTCATAACGTCTCACAACTGGATTGGTACCTAAGTTTGACTGGTGAGAACTTAAAAAAAATCGGGACACGTGGTTAATCTTGCTGTATATTGCCTTAAAATGTCAAACCTATTGGAGTGAATATAGATAGATGCATTTTAAACGATGGTCACTTAATATAAAATATACGTGAACGCCTGCAGAAATATTACGGCAATTCTGTTGGATTGTGTATCTTCACCAAAAATATCAGGCTTCATAACATTGACATATTGGTCATTTTGACGTGCAGGTTTCATCACAATGTTTTCTTTCACAGTCAAGAGTTGATAATTATAACAATATGCACATTTGTTCCAAAAACTGCCCATGGGGTGCATACTTTCCCGGACAGGATACGGACTGACGCGAATGCATTAACCAATACACTCCCACGGTATATATATAAATATTGTTACAAATTTTAAGCAAAAAAGTGCAATACTACGGACAGTCACAACGCCACCAAAATAGGTTATGATAATTTAGAAGCGGAGGTTTATCTCGTCGCATTTGAGATCAAGCTTTTTGATTCACTTCTCTTCGGAACATTGGATATTTTGTTTAATAAGATGCCTGTAGACGAAGGCCTCTTTATATTAATTTTAAATATTATATTATACAACATTGTAATAGAATTAAAATTACTTTTTAAAGCTTTTGAGCGTGGTTTTTTATTCATTCATTTTCGTTATTAACTATGTCTCAAAAACTGAAAAAACATTTTCATAATATTCTAAAATTTATAAGAAGAGAGGTTGTCAGGTTGCAATCAACTGCGTGTATTTTTTTTTAATTCCCTGACGCAGGTAAACAGGCAGACGGCCCACTTGATGGAAGGTGGTTACCGTCTCGCCCATAGACGTTTGCAACACCAGGGGCGTTACGAACGCATTGCCGACCTGTAAAGAAATACATCCCTTCTTAAAGTGCCTTCCAAATCATTATCATCTTCAGTTAGCGCGTATACTTCATCCTGTTGAAATGTGGTAGATGATGCTTGTATGTTATTAGTATAGATAAAATGAAGAGTTTACCGAGTTATCACTCCAGACGCGGTTGGGGTCCCATTCCTGGTTGGGATCCCAAACGGGAGTAGGATCCGCATTGTAAGCAGCATTGACGTAGGCACCTTCCGGATTATAAGCTGTAAATGAAAATGAAGTTGTTTATAATTATTTTTGTATGAATGAGTTCCGCAGATAGGCAGATGGCCCACTTGATGGCAAGCATTTGGATATTTGTAACAACAAGGGTACTAACAATGTACTGCCGCTCTTTAAGGGAAAACTGGAACCTGACTACTAATGCCGGAACACAACTCAAGGTTGCTATGCCGGCATGTTCTAGGCCAGGGGTGGTAGTTATCCAGACGGGCAAATACCCTACCATCTAGCTGTGGGTTATTTGGTCGCCTTTTAAGACAGGCCGTCCGGCTGCAAAAAATTGTATTCTTTCTCCGTTCCTGCACGGACAAAAAGCTCTACCAGCTCAAGATAACTTTGTAGCCCTGAATAGATTATATTCTCCTGCCATATATCATCTATATATACCCCGGCATTTTCTGAATAAAGTGACTGTGCCTTACACTGACAGACGGACGGACATGGCTCCGATTTGATAAAAAGATTAAGGAATCCAAATAAGAAAGTGAAACTTACGCGAACTGCCTAGAGGCGTCTCCTTGGTTTGTCCGTCCATTTGGGTGTATTCGCCATCTCCAGTTGCCGCTGGTGCAGTTGCCTGGGCTGCATTCCTGCTGTTTAAAAACCAATTCAATTAAAACTTGGCAATTATCTTCACACCTAAAAATAATAGTTAAATCATGACAATAAATAAATGAAAATTAAAAATGAGCAGTAGTAGTATTTATTTTTAAGAAACACATCTACAATTGTAGTCTATTGTCCCAACTATAACAAATAAATAAGTAAATTTTGAGCGAGGTAAGCTCCAGCCTTCAATAACTATTGTATATAAATGGTTGGTAGTTACCTGTAAGTGACAAGAGCGGCTTGCTCTTCCCTTGTAGGCAGTTTGAAGGGCAGCTTTATGCTCATGGCCCAACGTTCGAGCTGTGTATTGAAGCGAAGAGCCACGCAATACACGGCATACATTATCAGCATGAAGAGTGCTTCAGGCCTGAATTCGACTCACAAATTATATAATAAATACAACACTACCTAAATAAAGTACCTAAAAGGCATTTTTTTTTCAAAGGACAAAGGCTGTTTTTATCTACTTACATATAAACTTAATTAAGTTTTTTATATTGTAGCATCGAAAGGTAGAGGTTAAATAATACTTCAGATGGTAGAGAGTAGTATTCACTGTCGAGTGCTAATGTGAACTGAACTGAAGTGAAGTGAAGTTTTTTAACCGATTTCAAAAAGGTTCTTAACTTAATTGGTATTTTTTTATGTATATCACCGTTTACGCTAATATTTATGATCCAGAAATAAAGAAAAAACGTTTATTTGGTCATCACACAACGAGACATATTATGGTAATGAATTGTACGGTAATCATCGGATTACCGTACAATTCACGTGATTTACGTGATTCTTTTTTAGTTGGATGCTGTAAATATGTTGCCATTTGGTCCTCTAAAAATTTAACATAATTTGGCCTAGATGTTTTTTTATGTTTTTTTTTGTTTACGTGGACGATGTAATTGTCTTTGGCATGACATTTTTAAATCTCTCTAAAAAAAAGGGCGGTTTCAAACTAGCGTTTTATACGCAAGTATAAGCTCGTTTTTGGTAGCGCATTTAGGCGCGTATAGGCGCGCCTTTTGTCACACGCGCATTTTATTTCCGTTCCCGTTTCTTGAGACCTATATTTTTTTTAAGGCGCGTGGCACTTTTCGTAGGCCTGGCCATAAGTAGACATTAAAAAGTAGCAAATAAAAAAATCGTTTAAAAAAACCGACTCCAAAACCTAGAAAGTATAAAATAACTTAATAATAAAAACTAAAAAATATATATAATAAAACTACGTTTTAACGGTTTTAAGCGCGGTAATTTATTTGATTTAGGTTTATCCGACGTTTTGGCCGCTTTTCAGTGGCCGTGGTCACGGAAGACAAAGATGACATTTGTCAAACGTGTATTGTCAAAGTTTTTATTCAGCCTACCGCCAACTTGTTCATTTTAATTATTTAGTTTGAAATTTTGTTTATGGATATTATTTACTCTATGGGAGCCTAATCTAATTTACCACCGTTTCACAACATGTTGTGGCTTGAAGAGAAGAAACGGCGCAGGAAACTCTTCAGCAAACATGCCTAATTCTAAAATTTTTATATAATATTAAAATGAGTGGAAGGAAAAAATAAAAGAAATTATCAGTCAAGTTGGTTTGTTCCGTTGCACGCAGAAAGAGCTCACAGTGTCTTGAGGTCTGGCAGTTGGTTTTTGCTGGGTTTGGGTCTTAATAGTTTTGATGATTGGATCCCAAACAGGTGTTCCTTCCAACCATCTTCTCTATTGAAATTTGGGTGTTTTTTGATTTCAATAGCCTCACGCATCATTCTTGAATTTTAAATTCTTGAATTGAAATTTTAGAATTAGGCATGTTTGCTGAAGAGTTTCTTGCGCCGTTTCTTCTCTTCAAGCCACAACATGTTGTGAAACGGTGGTAAATTAGGTTCCCATAGAGTAAATAATATCCATAAACAAAATTTCAAACTAAATAATTAAAATGAACAAGTTGGCGGTAGGCTGAATAAAAACTTTGACAATACACGTTTGACAAATATCATCTTTGTCTTCCGTGACCATGGCCACTGAAAAGCGGCCGAAACGTCGGATAAACCTAAATCAAATAAATTACCGCGCTTAAAACCGTTAAAACGTAGTTTTATTATGTGTACAAGTCGCGAAAACTTAAGAAAATATTATAAAAAATATATAACCTAAAATATCCTATATTTTGTAAATTTGTTGTTATTCTTTTTTGTTTTACTTGGCACCGACTTCAAAGTGTTGTAGAAAAAGTCGGTTAAATATTAATTTTTCAGTTTTTTTTACTACTAAGTTATTTTGTACTTTTTATTGGCACAATCGCCAAGCAAACCATTTAAAAGGAGATCAACTAACCAGGATACAAATCCATTGAAGATGGTGCACAGCATGACGAGGATCGACAGGGCGTAGAAGAAGCAGTCGCGGCAGAGCGGCCACCAGTTGAGGTGCGACACGGTGCCAGCGCACAGCGCGCACACGCTGATCACGAACATTATGTTGAACACCGCAGAGCCGATCACACCACTTATACCTGTTATTCGGAATACAGATATCAAACGCCAGTTTTCGATTGTTACGCGATCCATACGAGAGCACTTTTTTTTCGCGTCGAAAAGCGGGTATGCCTCGGAATTGTCTTAAAGACGCACGGTGTGGTAGCTCTCGCGTTATATAGTTTAATATTTAATTATTTATTGAAAATTTACACATTTACCAGTGTGTGGAGGAACACTATGATAGTAATAATAAGTTGATATACACAGTGAGCAAGTGAAAAGGAGGCGCGGGTGTATTTGGACAGACATTTATCCATCCCCCGTAGTGTTTCCCTTGTAGCAGTAGTATAGCAGGATATTTCATATATTTCCTCTCAAGGGACGCCCCTCCCTGACGATAGTGACTGATTAGTGTTTCCCCTTGTTCCTATTCCCACCACCGCCGGCTGGAGTACCATGTAAATACCTAGTGCCTAAGTACCAGAAATTATCTTGTGGGTTTGTGCCCTCGGGCTACCGATCCCGCCGTGTACGGTACACCTGTTATTCAGTTTCTTTTAATTATTCATAAAAATACATTAAATCAATATATGTACTCTTTTTTTTATTGTTAAAGTCAAATTAACAGTGTATCCTTGGTGAAATCTGTGATTATAAAAGTATAGTCTTTGCAGTAATTATCATGGTCGAATTTCGACCACGGGCGACCGCTAATAATAAAAAATCTACCTATACTTAATATTATTAAATTCTAAACATGCCGTCCTGTACATTGAAGCTATTTAAAAAAAAACAACTGAAATAGACTATATAAATTATAAGCGATGGATACCACGATCGATTTTTAGATGTCGTCTGTTTGTTCATGATTCAAGTAAAAATTACTGAGCCGATTTCGATGTGGTTTTCGCTGATCGACATCAAATGTTATGTAATAAAATGTGTGATATTTTTATCCCGCGGAAATTTTCCCGGGAGCGGTTAGTAGTTTTTCATATAAATATAAATCTTTTAATTTTGGCAAGATATAAAAAAGTAAATCGTACGGATTTACTTTTTTATATCAGGACATCATGTCATTACACATTCATAGAATACATTTAGAAATTAAAAATTACCATATATTCGTACTTAATTAAGTTTGATATTCTGTCATCTTTCTTAAAAATTACTATCATCTACTGATAGTAGTTGAAGAAGTGATATTGTGAGGAAGTCGAAGCAAGCAACCGATTTGTATACTTAACTACCCATTCGTTTTACTACTGTTTAAAAGACACAAACTCTGCCTGATGGAAAGTTATCGTAAGCTCCGACTAGCCGTTTAGTGGAAAGTAAGTCTTACCGATATCATCCTGGGCACAAAATACGCCGATGATGACCGTGGCCAGTTCTGGTGCGGAGCTGCCGGCTGCCATGAAAGTCGCACCGGCGACGTCAGGGGCCATTTTAAACTCTGAAATAACGTAACATATATACACTTATATATAATATCAGCCCATAAATGTCCCACTGCTGGGCTCGGGCCTCCCATTATAGAGGAACGGACAGTATAGCCGCTACGCTTGTCCAAGGCGGCTAGGCAGGTTTAATTTTTAATTATCTCAGGGATAAACAACGTACTCGTATATATGGTTAAGTGTGACGTGCTATATAACCTTAGTAAAGTGGATATACCTTCGCAAATACGATCGAGGCTGGACACAAAATATTCGTCACAAACGATTGCCAGACCGATGAATGTGAACACAGCCACCAGCACGTGAATGATCAGACCTCCATGCACCCGCGCCTTTTGGCCCATCAGCGGTTTTGGAAACTAAAACAAAAATATATTTTTCATTTACAACCTACATTTCCTATGATGCTCCGCATAATTGAAGTAATCAACTGAGCCCGACTTTTCATACATACATATGTAAGAACTTCGTCAACTATTGATAAACGTCAATTAAACACTTAGGAATTTCGTCTATAATTTACTGTTGTCAAATGTAATTAATAATAATGATTAATGAAGTATGCGGTATTTCCGGTCAACCAGGTCCCTTGTCATTTCAGTTGATAAAATCAAATAATAAGAACTGTTCACTAAAATACTGATGTGACCGGCTAACTACCTTCATAAACTTTTCTTTTTTCGATCTTATAGTATCAAACGTGGCAGAAGTGGCGCACACGGTCCAGTGTAATTCTGTGACAGTCAAGTGTGAGGACGATAGGTTCTGCATAAATCGGAAGGATAATACATTTAAAGTGAATTTTGGATTGAAATGCTGCTTCTCATTTCTGGACCTTTTACATATTATATTATCACGCCTGAGTACCATGTGGTAGGCCGAGATCTCGATTGCGACGAATCTGATAAACAACTTTCGCGTCATCTTTCATTAACATCATCATGCATATATTTGATATACTTTTCACCTGACCTCTGTTTAACACACGATTTTCATATAGTCCGGAATTGAGGCAAAACATAGGATTTGATGGGTTGAAATAGTGATAACAGCTTGAGGGAACATGCCGGGGGCTATGCTTCCCTCCGGCTATGGATGTAGCCGTTAGGCCCTCGCCTGCCAGGACACACGGAAATAGTCGAACTCTCGCTTTTGCTCATAGCCCTAACATAAGGTGGAGGAAGGAACTCGTGAGTTTTAGTGGATAGTAGAATGTATTCTAGAGTTCTGCCTCCAGCAAAAATCCTTGTCGCTGGTGGCTAAAAATTGTTTCGAGGGCTATCCCTGACTTCATAAAACTGCTCTATTTACAGAGATCGCTTTTTTAATTCGGTACTAATCACAGCTGTAATTGGTAAACTTATATGATTTAAAGAAAGAGCCGTAGATAGGTAAATAACTATAGTGATTTTTTATTATTATTCTACCTATACGTATTGCTGGGGAATTTCTTCTCCTTTAAACAGCGTTAACATGTTGCGAAGCGGCGTGAATATAGGAAGTAGATTTAAATGATCTTCAAATTTGAATTTATCTTTTTCTTAACGGGGGTCATTAGTGAATGCCAAATAGTCAATTTGGCATTCACTATAGTAGAATTATTTTCTCCGTTCAGTTTGAGTCATAAATCAAACTCGGTCTCAGTGCGGCTAGGACGGTGAGCATTTTGCGCGGGCGCAACGCCATTAACGATAAAAACTCATTCTTATCAAAGAAAGATTATCATTCTTATAAAAATCATTATTATCTTTTTTGCTGTTAATTTTAAACTTAGATATAAGTATTTATATTTATTTTTAATATAACTTGTTACGTTCTAAACTTTTGTACTTATAGTTTTTGAATACATAGATACCTAATTAATAATTTATTTTAAATCATTATTATTCTTATTTTAATAAATTACGTTGTTTTATCTATTTTTTTGTTTCATTTATATCACTAACCCACAAAATGACAAAACTAAATACACTATCGATAACGCTTATCGACAACAATAATGCGTATCACTATGCCTGCCCATAAGGCCCGTGAGTGGAAGAGAGAGCGAAATACTCGCTTCACTGCTCAGATTATTTATGACCCAAAATGCACGGAGAAAATAATTCTACTATAGTTTCCCTCGTCCGATACTCTCTATTGTTCTTAATGACGCTATTCAGTTCTGGCTGCCAGCGGTACGTATTTTTGCCGAACGTAGAACTCTGGAATACCTACTTCCGTGAGTATACCTACTACTTGCGTGGCACTAGTATTGTTTTGGGGGTTCTAGTGCTACAGTGGGGCACATCCCACACGCCGATTATAATAATAATAATTATACTTACTTGTTCAATAGCTGGGGGTGTACAGTTCGCTCTTGGTGGATGTACTGTAGCAATAGCTTCCTCCTCTATTATCTCCTTCATTTCCGGCGTCTGAAGATGAAATTTTAAAAATATAAAAATCCTCAAAATTTATTTTCCTCGCATTTCGGCTTAACCGAAACGTCCAACGACTTTGTAAGTAAATAATCGCTTCGATATAAAAATCTATATATTTTTACAGATGGCGCTAGTAGTAATAGTCCAGATCATTTTTTCTCAACGATTTTTATGGCGCACGAAAAGTTTTCCGACCCCCTTTACCACAAAATTATAGTATAATATTATTTTAATTAATAGTTAATATATAACGTTTGATTTATACTGTTACAAGGTTAGTTTCGAGAAGAAGAATTCTGTATAATCTTTTTATGGTTGCATTAATGATTCAAGTCATTTGTTCGCGTTAATCCCTTTGTATCGCAATAAGACGTTATAAATCCTTTCTTCTAGTGTTCAAATTTCGTTGCACATTCTTAGAAGCCATTAAGTTTACAAGTTAAGAATTTCAAGAAATAATGTGCATGTTGCTGGAGGGTCATGTTTATTTTACGAATATATAAGGTCGGCCCGATTGAGACCGAGGTAGTTGAGTATCGACTGCGATTGAGGCCTTGTTAAGTGTACATTCGGAACGGGAATCTCATATTGAGGGACTTAGCGCGTTTTATATATTATGATTATTTGTCTTACGGTTTGGACTTTCTGTCTTCGGTTGTGATTGTAGGAACTGAATTAAGTAGTGTACTTCTAATAAACACTGATAATTCCAACGGAATTTTAAATTCATATCACACAAATTCGTATCAATACAAAAGTCTTATTTTTTTTAATACACTGCGACCTCACAAGGGTCACGACCCCTAAGTTGAGAAACGATGGTGTAGACGATAAATATTACAAATTGGTGTGTATTCGCTTGATGTGTCCTTATTAAATGCAGAACTAGGAATTTATATGTGGTAGAACCATACTGAAATCATTACTTGGTTACAGCTTGTAGGACCTGCGCGATTGCTATGATACCACGCTCTCATAGAATATTGGCGTGAAACGGTCAGCGTTCAGTTAATCGTGTTACGTGCGACTAGTAAAAGTTCCGACGACCCGCTTCCTCTTTCCCCTAATCCATCTCTTCTATCCAATGCCTCCTGTAGGATCCCTCTTTTTTTATTCCAAAAGCTGGCCAACAGGCGGGTAGCCCACCTGATGGAAATGGTGGTCACCGCCCGGGCACGTTTAACAACACCAGGGGCGTTTTCTTTTTCTCTAATCTCTCCTTTTCCATCTTCCAATCCCATTCTAAAGTCTGGCAACGCGTTGGCTTGGCCCTGATGTTGCAAACGTCTATAGGCGATGCTGAACACTTTTTATTAGTTGGGCCGTCTGCCTGTTTGTTAGTATCGGAATTAAAAGAGTACTTAAACCTACCTCTACAAAGCCAGCATCTTTCAGTTCTTTTTTACTTCCCTCCTTTGGCTCTTTCTCCTCTTCTTCGTTCGATAGATCTTTTAAATTCTTCTTGCCATTGTCTTTGGGCGGTTCATCCATTTCATTACTCTTTTCTTCTATAGTCGCCGAACTCGGTGCATTGTCTGGAAAATACAATTTTAAAAGTATTGTGAAAAATATATATTTCTTCGAAAATCTTCTTCCTCAGTTATTTGTTCTCATTACTTGGGCTTCCCTAAGTTTGCGCCACATATCCTTCTGATTTCCTCGTCCAGCCCCTGCCGGCGACATTATGTTAGCGACACTACGTTACATATTTATTTGAATACTAGCTTCTGCCCGCGACTTAGTCCGCGTGGTGCGGTTTTTTAACTATCCCACGGGAACTCTTTAAATTACAGGATTAAAAGTATCCTATATGTTGACCAGGGATATAAGCTACCATCATATAAAATTTCATTTAAATCGGTCCTGTTGTTTCGGAGATTAGCCGGTAGAAACAGACAGACAAACAGACAATCAGAGAAACAAAAAATTTGAAAAAATCCAAATTAGTTCTATTTCACTTCTTACATCTCCCTGACTCGGTTTTTTTTCATTGTACAGAAATTCCACCTCTGCAGTCTTATTATATGTGTAGATGATTTCCGAATATATATGATTTCTTCGAACATTATCTTCTTCAGTTATTTGTTCTCTACTGTTGGGGACATTATTGGCGCAAACGGAACGGAACACAACTCAAGGTTGTAATGGCGGCATACCCTAGACCAGGGGTGGTCGCTATCCAGGCGGGCAAATACCCTACTTACTATAAGGAGGGCAGATGTTTCAAGCACTGAACCTTTTTTGGATTCTTCACTGTTTATAGGAACATCTTTAGCCTTGTCGCTATTCACGTCGTTTTCGGCAACATCGGGGGCTGTTGTTGCAGGGGCGCTAGTCACGGCTTGGAAGATCGAGTAGGCTATGAACAGTATCGAAATCGTCAGCCATCGGTGCCGGCGTGGCCGGCGCATTCTCTGCAAGGAGAAAAATTATTTTTGTTATGTCATATATGCATGCATAAATTAGTAAGGTTAAAACTCTCCATATATTCAATATACTCTTTGGTTAAAACTTTGAGTTCTCCAGTTATATTAACGCACTCTGTGCTTTGAGTTTTTTATATATAAGTTTTATCTATGGCTTTGAATACTCCATCCATGACTACGTTCCACATGAGGCTCACAACGACTACGCTCACGACTCCGATTTTTCCCGTTCCACTTGCTTGGGGGCGTAACAATCATAAACTCAAGTGGAGTGAATTATTGGAACCACCTCTTGATATGCGTAATTGTGAGTTAAAATCATGACGTTATTAGTGACTTTCTGCGGCGACCATAACGACATTGGTCACCAAGTGAAACGACTCAAGGAGCATTTTGAGCGTTGTAAGCTATAAGAAGAAAGCGCCTATTATAATACGCGATAAAATCAGTCAATGTAGAAAAAAAAAAACTAGTCTGGTCATAAATAAAAATAAATAAAAACCTTTCTTTTTATTTTTTTGTCTACAAACCGATAATATATACATTTCAAACATTAAGAACTACAATTTGATTCGTACATTACATTGTAGTTCTTATCTTATCTTTAAACCCCACGAGGCAATCTGCTCGCTGTTGCAAGGCGCAATCAGGTTGCAACAATATTCAGTCCTGCTTTACGCGGCGGACTGCCATGCAGGATCGTTAATGGACCTTTTTACAGTGCTTAAAAACTGTTTATGAAAATATATGTTAAAAGTGCTTAAAAAAATAGGCATATCAGTTACACAACTTAAGTTTCAAAAATCGAGAGTAAAAAATTAGAATAGAAAACGTAGAATTCTTTTTTAAACTCTAATTATTATCAGTTCATATTTGTGTTTCAAATTTTTTACTGAATACATTATTCTTATTAATTTGGATGATTCAACCAAAGTGATCCATATAAAATTGATTCAATCAATGTCCTTTCCGTTTTGTGCTTTTCAATTTGGTTTATTCGTGTAATATCTGCAGTAATTATTTCGCAAAGGGTTTGACCATCTTTTATCTATATTATCTATGGTCTATTTATTCTATACTAATATTATAAAGAGTCGAAATTTGTGAGTTTAGATATTCGGGTAATCTCCGGTACTATTGAACCGATTTTAAAACTTTATTAACACCAGTGGAAAGCTACATTATTTTCGAGTGACACTGCCTATGTTTGATTTTGATTATTAAAATATTTTAATTTTTAACGACCCCCGGTGAATTTGGCACAGGAACGCCTGTTAAATATGTAACAGCAATAACGTTCCACGCAAGAATTGCGCACATCCTCGTACGAGGCACTGCAAGTGCTTTCTGCATTTATGAATTAATTAATGTTTACAAAGCTTTATGCGTGTTTGTGTGGGTGGGTGCATGTGTATTTTTTATTGACGCCTAACGAAGTGGGCACGGCTCAGCTAGTACCTACTAAAAATCTGAATTGTTTTGTCCCTTCCATTCGATGCTCATAAATATTGGAGGATTTAAGACGAACTCTTCGGATAGCTACGTAAGATAGTCAGTAAAACACGAAATGGTGCCCTTTGGTAATAGCACTTACGCCCTCAAATTGTATCTATAAAATTGTAATTTTACGAGTGAATACGAACATTATTACCAAAAATTTATTGAGTGGTAAAATTATAGATACTTTGTAGAGATATATTAATTTTACGGTGTATTTTCTGGCAGCTTTTTGGTCGACATTTACTTAGATAAATAAAATAGGTAGAATGAACACTGAGCTCTCAGAGTGCAGCCGGCTGAAGGAAGACTATCGCGCTGCAGTTCTTTACGAGAGCGTAGTATTAATTGATCGAATTAGTAAGGATACAGGATTTATTTTCCATTGGACACAATATTATTAACCACACAGACGCAAATCATGTGTATACTACATAAGTTTACGTACACAGATTTATAAAATGCTTTACTTCATTTGACGCTTTTTTTCACGTAGACTCCGTCTACCTATACTTTTATTTCGTAAGAGGTCTGTAAAATATTTTTCAACACAGTTGCTCAAAAAATGTATTTACGAAGCCTTTATACATTGTACTCTTACTTAAGAACCTATTTTACCGCACACCGATGTAAGCATAAATAGATACTTAAATGAAAAATATATATAAGAATTCCAACAAGGAATTTCACCATACGAGATTAAATAAGCTGAATAATCGAAGCTCTTTTGAAGCGCTTTTGATTAATACACTTATCTCACTTTAATACTACAAAGAAAATTAGAGAAAGATGTAGTTTTAATTTTCACTACGCGCATGTCACGCAATTTGCAAATGCGTTCCAGTTCCATATGAGACAAGACAAAAATTGTAACGACTTTCCAACTGATATTTATGTTTGTTTTATTACATATTATTACGAGTTGCAGGACTCGAATTAAAATGCTGTTGAAATTATTGTAGAATTTATTAGAACTATACAAACACGTATAACACAGGTACAAATATAACTGTACACAACCAGTCCAAACGTATTTCACGATTCAATCACACGCACAAAGTCCGTCACTAACGTCTTACTTCGCTTGTGGCTATCGCTAGATTGCCTCATCCCTCCATTGGGGCATTGCTTTATACAGTACAAATACAATATATCTGCTCGACCGCGTGGACTTAAATTTCTAGAATCACACCTGGCTAATGACTACCATAAAAGATTAAAATACACAATGGGCGGTTTTTCTTATCACAAATTTTAAACACAAAGTAAACAAAAGAAGTCCATATGCCGCATAGGTAATAAAACAACTACAGGTTTGCAGGTGTGAATTTGTATTTTGGCAGCGTTTAGGTCGTAAGACTATTGTACAGTTTTTACGCAAATGTGTTGAATAACGTTGAATGACAGAAGTGCGTTTGTTGATTTTTACAAATTCGTAACTATGGTAAGCTCTCTACTTCGTCTCGGGCTTACATTTATCTAATCGTTTGTAAAAACCAGCTTACGGCACTAGTATCATAAAAAACGAGAGCAAATACGTTTGAAGAAAGCTCACCGTAGGGGGGAAACGCGATGGTAAAGTGTGGGATTAGTCTCGTTGCAGTGGTAACGACATAGCAACCATAGCCGCTCGAGTCAGGGATGCCCATTAATACTCCCGGTGTAGTTGTTGGCGCCTGATTTTATTTGGTGAAAAAACACGGGCCAACATAATTGCCATAATATTTCTGCAGGCGTTTATTACATTCGTATTAAGTGAACGTCGTTTAAAATGCATCGGCATTGTTAAATACATGTAACTTTTAAGTCAATATGCAGCAAGATTAATCACTCATCCCGACTTTCATTCATTCTTCTTTAAGTTCTCAAAAGTTTTTTGCCTTATGCCAGGGCTACTGGAAAGCGGAAGCAAGACAAACTCCGCGTACCCTGGCAGGCATGGGTCCCATGAGCCTGTTCCACTGCCGGGTATACCACCAGTATACCACCTAGCATCGTCCCTCTCCAGTCCTGGCTGATGCGCTTTGTAGCTTACACTACAGGAGGAGTGGCCGTAGATGGATAAACGCTCTTCAGCGCCGGCTAGCCCTCCTTTTGTGGGAGCGAAGAATTTCATTTTGGTGTCTACTTTTTCTTTAGGGTCCGAATGGAGTTATATGACCTTTAGATCTATGAGCTCGCGAGTTAAATGCTATTAGTCGTTAGTCGTTCAACGCCCGTTGCCGGCAATGGGCCTACACAAAATCCTAGTAATCATGCTAAATTGACGAAATGTTATCTTCGAAAATCGCGAGATCTACCCGATTACAAATCTCTCCGTTACTCCCAACTTTCGCCCACCCATTCTCCCCCGTCCACCTCATTCCGATTCCATCACAAGTCGACCAACAGTCGCTCTCTTTAAGCGTCTATATTCGTTATGGAATTAAAGCGTTTAACACACGTTTTGATTCCATTTAACCATCTTTTTTATGTTTGCTTGCTGGCAAACTGGCAAGCGGTTCCCATATCCAAATTATTCATTCAGTTGCCTTACCAGCGGTAGAAATTTGACATTACTTGTATGGAGCTTATTTCGAATTTTAACCGATACTAAGACAAATGAAGGGTTGGTTAGATATAAGAACAGGATTAACAACAATTTTATACATTGTTATTATTTAATTAAATTAAACCTTAAAAAATAAATGTTAATAAATGTAAATGTCCATCAGTCAGTCAGTCGGTCAACCCTTTACTGAAGCATTTCGTTAACATATAAATATTTTATATTAAATTAATTATTCTATACAGCAATTTGCAACCAGTCCCAATACATTTTTGTCTGGTGTAGCCTGCTAGCAATGGCCGCAATTATACTGTTTCTACACCCTGGTGAGGATATTTGCAATTTGTCTTCTCCGAACAACACAAAACGTGTTCAGTCTAGCCTCAAGAAATATACTCGAGGCACTACAATATATTTTAAAACCCATCAGGAGTTGAAATAAATAATTCAACGCGACCAAGCTTTGTCCTCAATTTGTTGTTGCCATTTCGCACAGTTTTTGATAACTTGTTTTATGAGACTATCGCGTTATCCTTGAGGAGTTTTGTAGGTCGTAATGAATAGGGGCCCGGGGGTCGGATGACGTAAGCGCTACGTGTCCTATCGCAATTCACGGGTGAGAAAACGCCTTTGCGAGTTCCCCAGTTGGGTTTTACTTAGATTGAATGACTGCTTTTCTTGTATAAATGTTGGATGAAATTTGTAACTGGTATAATGCTATAAACATAATACACTACCTTTTTTTGGCGCATTCAGTCGAGTAATGTAATGTTACGAGTTGCAGGACTCGAATTAAAATGCCGTAAGTTAATATATAGAGTTTATTAGAACTATACAAACATGTATAACACAGGTACAAATATAACTGTACACAACCAGTCCAAACGTAATGCACGATTCAATTACACGCGTAAAGTCCGTCACTAAATAAATTGCCGAATGTAAACAAGACTTGATTCGCTCGTGGTTATAGCAAGACTGCGTCATCTGTCCATTGGGGAATTGCTTTATACTGCACAGATGCAATATGTCCGTCTACCCAGCCGCGTGGACCGAATTCCTTAGAGTCACTTTGTACTTTTAAATTCGAAACACCTGGAAGTGTAGTACAATACAACAATAGGCCGTAAAAGATTACAATACACAATGGGCGGTTTTTTTATCACAAATTTTTAACACAAAGTAAACAAAAGAAGTCCAAATGCCGAAAAGGTAATAAAATGCAGGTGTAAGTTTGTCTTTGTCGGCACCTGAGTCGTCACACTAATGTACATTGTATTAATCTCTAGGCAGTAGCAGTAGTCGTGGTAGCGTAATGGCTAGCGCACGCGTCCCAAACTCAAAGGGCGCGGGTTCGATCCTGGCCGGAATGCATGCACCACTTTGGTAGTTTTCTGACCTAATGTGCATATTGTTACAATTACCACGTGCTAATAACGGTGAAGGAAAACATTGTGGTGCGACCTGCATATCAATATAACCAATGTGACAAGCCGCCAGCCACCTTGGACAAGCGTGGCGGGTATACTGTCCATTCTTCGATAGTGGGAGGCCCGAGCACATCAGTGGTGTATGTTTAAGGAGTGTTATTGACAGCTTTGCAATAAAAGTGTGGCGAAACAAACCTTTTCGCCCACTGCCTGGCAGGCGATGTTTTTAGAATGAAGGATTGACAATTGTGATGTGACAGGAGACACAGAGAAAAGTCTTCAACAAAATGTACATATTTTCATCCCTTTAAATCTCATTATATATTTAATGTTATTTCTTTCGGATATGTAAATATTACGTACGAAATTACATATTTTATAAATGAACAGGTATTTATTCCTACAACGACCCGTCAAAAGAAAGAAAACCACAAAAACAATTTATAACTATAACTTGGTTCACTATAAACAAAAAAATATATATTCTTGAAAAATAAACTGAACAATATAAGTAATTATTTATTCGTGCAGGAACCGAGAAAGAATACAATTTCCCGCGGCCAGGCGGCCTGTCGTAAGAGGCGACAAAACAACCCACAGCCAGGTGGTAGGGCATTTGCCCGACTGGATGGCTACCACCCCTGGTCTAGAGTATGTCGCCATAACCTTGAGTTGTGTTCCGGCATTAGTGACCAGGTTCCAGTCTCCCTTAAGAGAGCAGCAGCGCATTTGTAGTACCTTTGCTGTTACAAATGTCCATAGGCGATGGTAACCGCTTTCCATCAAGTGGGCTGTCTGCCTGTTTGATGAAATCCTGCTATAAAAAAAAGTAACAGTCTTTAAGTTTTTGCAAAGAAAAACTCTCAAAATCAATATGGCTTCCCAGCAGTGTGTAGAATACTACAGATAAATAAATATGCTGCTACGTTCCTTATCGCAATACGCTACGCGCGTAGCGTAGCATTGGCATTGCACCTTGTACTTGGAAGGGATTTATTCAACTTCATCGCAATGAACCCTCGTTGCGTATTTATAATTGAAATGCAATAACTTTGTTGGTTATCTCTCAGCAAAAGAATTTTTAGAATCCAGAGATCCAGAGATTACCGCCTACAACATCACAAATTTTACTTTTAATATTAATATTAGTATAGATGTATAATATTAATTTGTGATGTCCTATATTTAAGTATGTATTTTATAAATTATACTTAAGTTTTTTGTATAGCTTTTATCGCGGGCTTTGAGCGCAGCGACCGAATGAAGAAATTCCGTAACGAAAATAAACCTTACAGCTCTCACTCTGCCTACCATGCGCAGTGACGGGGGCCTGAGGCGGCCGCGGCGAGCGAAGGCGTGCGGTGACCACAGTGACCCGCGAGCTCTCGTAGCGGTTCGAGGGATGTCAGGTATTGCAAATTATGGACGACGAGCTGCTCCGAAATCGGACGAATACGTAAGCAGCTGTTTGTGAGGAAGTATATAGGTGTATTGGTATCTATCATACAATTTACAATGCTACACTCACCGCATGTGCGCCTCGTAAGTATTTATTACTTTATGTTTTTCCAAGAGGCGGTATTTTATTTATGTGAACAAGATAGTTAACAAAAAAAATTGTCTTGTAAACTGCCTTTTTCACACTTGACATTGGCAGTAATGGTCGTTGGCTACACCAGCGAACCTATTGCTAAACAACTAAATAATTTAAGAATATAATCATTGAAGTCTAAATATTCATAGTGTTAATTCACCAACCTGGCCGTTATTGAAGTCTATGACCTAGGCTCAATCTTAATAGCCTTAAGCGATTATAGAGAGCTAGAAAGCAATACAACTAATGTTTCATTAATTAGGATAAGCTGTGGTAGCTGACTAGTTATCGCATGCGTTCCAAAATAAAAAAGCCAACATCTTAGAAAAAAGCGTTGTTACATAACTTGGCCAGAAAGCATGGACCACATAGACAATTCTCTTAGGCTGGTGTGCACCGAAATTTAACCGACGGTTAACCAAAAATAATCACTGTTTTCCATACATTTTTGGCGATTATTTTATTTTAGCCATCGGTTAAAAGACGGTGCACACCAGCCTTAATGTGCATATTGTTATGTTGAAGGAAAACATCGTAATGAAACCTGCACATCGAGATAAGCGATGTGTCAAATTCGTCAATCCATCTTGGACAAGCGTGGTGGCCCACCACTAATTATACTCCTCTGTTTTTATTTTAACCTGTTAACTTCCAGGACCAATAGTTTTTATAAGAAGATGCAATTTTTATCACATGTTAACGGATTAATGATTAACGTTAACTTGCGTTAAATTTTCTGAAATGTAACGCTTTAACTTTTAACGAAGTTAACTTTTTCAGTAACGTATTAGCGATTAACGAAGTTAACTATTTGATTAACGGTGCCCAGCTATGGTGGTGGGGTACATTATCCGTTCAACTATAAACTTCGGAGGCACGGGCCCTGGAGTGAGAGTCCTATGGTTATTATTATTTTTGAAGTTATACTTCTTTAGACGCGTTAGGGAAAAATGATGAGAGTAAATTTTTACGATGCGCGCGCACACCGTCACACGAAACACCTACACCGTGAAGTTAGCTATAGTCAACCGACACCCTGAAATTAGCTATAGTCAACCGACACCTTGAAGTTACCTATAGTCAACATTTTAGTTTTTCTATTGTTAGTGTTGTTTTTTATCTTGTAACTTCTAACGCGTGTACATAAGTACACACACACTTTTTTACCTATTAGTTACAAATAAGTTTTCCTTTGTATTATATTGTTGGGCCACCTGCATACCTGTAAACAGAGCACATTTATTACCCGGCGGCGTTTGAGCTAATAACATTAAAACTCTTTATGACCGTCTTCTTTGGTTTACTTTGTGTTTAAATCTTGTGATTGAAAAAAAACAGCCCATTGTGTATTGTAATCTTTATGGTAGTCATTGGCCAGGTGTGATTCTTGGAAAATGCAGTGCACGCGGTCGAACAGACATATTGTATTTGGACAGTATAAAGCAATGCCCCAATGGAGTGATAGGCAGTCTAGCGATAGCCAAAAGCGAAGCAAGACGTTGGTGACGGACTTTGCGTGTGTTATTGAATCGTGCATTACGTTTGGACTGATTGTGTTCTGTTATATTTGTACCTGTGTTATACGTGTTTGTATAGTTCTAATAAATTCTATAGTAATTCTAACGACATTTTAATTCGAGTCCTGCAACTCGTAATCTTTATGTATATAATTCTTCTGTACGTGTGTTGACTCCTAAACGGCTGGACCGATTTGAATGCATTTTTTGTGTGTTCAAGTGGATTCGAGGATGGTTTAGATTCACAATTGGACCCGGTAGATGGCATTGCAATCGGTTTCTAAATTTTTTTTCAAGGCAGGACGTCGTCTGCCGGGACCGCTAGTAATATATAAATAATAAAATATAAAGCATCCAGAGATGTTATATCATCCTTAAATCGTCTTGTGCTTTCATTGTATGACGTCACCGTTGTATGTATGGCGCCGGTGACATCATAAGACGCCCCAGTCTTGCAGGCACCGGGCAAAGTTATGTCGAAATAGGTCATTAGGTGCTTTTACTAGTATGTCGTTTGGACATAATATTACCTAATACATGAACAAATTTTAACTCATATATAAAATTCTCGTGTCACAATTTTAGTTACCATACTCCTCTGAAACAGTTGACCGATTCTTTTGAAATTTTGTGTGCATATTGGATAGGTCTGAGAATCGGACAATATCTATTTTTCATCCCCCTAAATGTTAAGGGAAGTCCATCCCTATTTTATTTATGTTTAGATTTTTTTTATTTTTTTATGATACAGCATTAAAAAATACATACAACCCTAAATTTTCAACCCCTATTTTTATTTGTTAAATATCGATTGAAGCTTTTCCGGGCAGGTCGACGTCTGCCGGGACAGCAAGTTATGTATATATTATGTTATGTTTTGTTATATTACATTCTTATTTTAACATATACCTAGTGGGACACACAGACCCATACAGTTATGAATACGACACTTACGTAACTGTATCGAGTGGTGTGCATTGCATCTTTCCTATTTCCCGTTCATTTCATTGTATAGAGTCACTCCGCGTCGGCACTCCGCAGTGTCCATTGGTGTACCGATTTAAAGATTAAAAAATATTACTAGAGTACACCCGTTTTTACCTTATCACCTGTTGGTGATAATGTGCCAATGTAAAGCATATATCACTGCCCCACACCTAGTCTCTTCAAATATATTTAGTGGTAAAAGTAGGAAAGCGGCCCTCAGTCTTCTAAACGCTCCGAACGCAACCGGGACTTTACGCTAGAATGTTGATGAGTGATAATATTTCGTGTGACATAATTTTATTTGTCGGTCAATGACGGTAATAGACCTTAATGATATAGACCTTGTGCGAATTCCACGTTTGATGATTCTATGACTTAATTAAGCTGTGGTAGCGTATTGGCTGCCGCTACTGCATCTCGAACGCTCGTTTCAAATGATGCGGGTTTGAATCCTGGCCGGGAAGCAAGGACCACTTAGGCAATTCTCTGACCAATTGGGTATTTGACAGTCAAATCAACAGATACGCTTTTTACCATTGCACAAAACTGTTATAGCCTCTTTGATTTTGTATGAGAATACTGGCGTATGCCGTCACTATTTAAACAAGTCAAATAGAGTATTGTTTAAACTATACAACTCTCTTTATTGGCCACTAACGTGACAGAGAAAAGATACACAACAAGCTTAAACACTGTTAGGTATTAATTGGGCGGCCTTTGTGCTTAAAGTAATCTCATCCAGGCAACCTTTGGATGGAGAAGATCTAATTGCAAGATAACGTTGGCGTGGAATTGAACTAGATACTAATAATAAGACACAATAAAGGAATGCCAGCAGAGTATTCCAGAGATGCACAGCCTGAACAGAGAACGACCTTGCGTAAATCTCTGTAGTGTGTAACGATGTCGCAACCTCTGACCGTCTCAAAGGTATCGAATCACTGTGAAAGAACTGAAAATTTTGTATAAGATAAATCTATATTATTGTTTAAAATTATTTCTGTAATGGACTATTAAAAGTAGGATATAATTTAAATTTATTGTAATATGTGTCTTTGTTCATTTTCAATTGTTCATATTAATACAATTGTCAAGTGCTGATGTTCAAGGACAACAAGGTGATAAAACTTGTATACCGAGATGACCGATGTATGAAACTCATAAATCCGCTTTGGACAATCGTAACGTATATACTCTCCGTTCAACTAAAAATAATGGGGAGATAAACTATGAATTGAGGATATGATTGGATGAAGGTGTCATGACTCATGTCACAATTGCTAATCATTGAGAAGATGGATGACAAACTTTTCTTTTTATAAATAATGTTGCCTTCACACAAATCGTTAATTATTTAGGTAGGCAACGCATCGGCTCCCTTACTGTTGCAATGTCCATGGGTGTTTAATATGTTTTCTATGGTTTTTATTATTTGTGGTGAAATAGAAATGTTGTGTGAGTACAGTCCACATGAGAAAAAAAAGAGAGTAAAAATATAAGTACATCTTCTGAGTGAGACGTGCGTGGTTTTAATTAAATAAAGATCCCACAAAATGTAGTAAAACTTATTGATAAATGTTATAAAATCATGTCTATTGTGTAAACAATGGGCGACGGTAGTCACTTGCCATCACGTGGACTCGTCTGCCAGTTTGTCTACAAGCAAACATAAAAAAAAATCACTTCCTGTTTGTAAAACCAAGCCAAATAGCGTTGTCTTAAGGTATTATATCGTTTGTAACAACGTATGCACATTTTAGCTTGATAGACAAAAAAGTGTGCGTCTTTGGACGCCCGACAGAAGTGATAACTTGCGTGAGAGAAAGGGAAGCCAGACAGACGGGTGCCGTAACGTGTTACGTAACGAAGCGGTTTACCCTCCCATAAGAAATTATCAATTCAAAAAGAAATTTTATAAAATCTTTAATATTATATAACTTCTGCATTCACTCATGTTTTCAGTTTTAAAACACCGGGCAATCATTTAAATACTAAACATAAGAGCTCAGGTTACGCTTTCATACACTGCATTGATGGAATCTGGGTTACCTCCAAGACTATTCAAGCGAACACCAGTTAACCTATATCACCGCGAAGATTATGTATCTTGGTACCTTACTCACTGTATTTTGTATACAATAGGAGTATGACTAATATTTCAGCTAAGCAATTTAAAAACCTAGCAGCTGACACTATTTACTTTACTTTTTAGAATAGAATATACTTTATCTCATACCATCGATCTCATACTAACATATATATATATATATATATAGCTGAAGAGTTTGTTTGCTTGAACGTACTAATCTACTGGTCTGATTTGAAAAATTATTTCAGTGTTAGTGCCTCGATAAATGGGCTATCCATTTATATATATCATCACGCTAACACCAATAGGGGCGGAGCACCAATGAAGAATCTTTCAAAATCGGGGTGCTTTTAAACGTTTTTTTTTTCATTATTCCACGCGGACGATGTCGCGGGCAGAAGCTAGTTGTACAATAAAATTATTGGAACAATCCACAAAAACAGCTTAGAATTAGGTATAAATGGCGGTCTTACCGCATACTTGTAAGTCTACTTCCTATTCTATGTACACCGCTTAGAAGAAGAAGCGGCAAGAAACTCCCCAGTAAAACGCAATTGTCAAGCCCGTTCGTCTTTGCATTATTCAGAACCTACTGGAGGTATAAAGATAAAGTATGTGTAGTTTACCGCACAAAACAGGGTAGTGATACCACGATACTACTAAAAATTATGGACGGCCACCATACGTGTAACTGCGGATTGAAAAATTCTGTTTTTGTAATATTTTTTCGATTAAATGTTTTTTATGTTCTTCTTCTACAGAATCCTTCATAAATTGTGGCCTGCTTACTGTATTGTATTAACATTCTTACTTATATTTAAATTTATATTTTGGTCACACTGACAACCTATAATCTAAGAACAGACTATAAACCAGGCTAAAAAACAAGTAGAATTCGAAGTACGCGACCGAGACAGGTGACCGAGACCCGGTACACCGGACCGCGACAGATGACTTATCCGCTTTGCATATAATTTTGTGAAGAACATTCGGAGCGTAAGAAAGAGATGAGTGATTGCGACAGGTAACCGTTTTTCATACAATAGGGAAACGGAAGTTAAATCAATTGAGATGCTTTTTATCATCTTACAAAACATCGTAGACAAATAGATTTGTACGAGGGTACCAACTTATGACGTTATACAAGTAAAATGTCAAGGTATATATTAAATAAATGACGCGGCTGTAACAGTTAAAACTTAAGAAAACTTCAAATAAAAGGTGTTAAATCGCGCAGTAAATAAAATTATTTATATCACGTATTTTAAAAGTAATATAATAGAATGTTATTTTAAAGAATGTGCGAATTCATTGCAACATATCACCACACCACATCCTCATTGTATACCAATTAGATGTGTTGTATGTCGCGGTCCCGTGTCTCATGTTTTTGTTGCCTGTCTCGGTTGAGTATTTCAAAATCTATCTATATAACGCAACCGTCAGTGAGAGTTATATGTTTGTGCCGTTTGCTGTCGAGACGCTTGGACCGTGGGGTCCTGAGGCCATGAGCCTCTACCAAAATTTATCGAAACGGCTCATTGACTCTTCAGGTGATCAGAAGGCTGGTGCCTACCTCGGCCAACGGACCAGTATGGCGATCCAGCGAGGAAACGTAGCCAGCCTTCTGGGCACCTTACCCATAGAAGACGGTGATGTGGGCTCAGTATTCTACTTATAGTCTTGAGGGACTATGGGTAGAATACAACACAAATAAGTTAAGTTTTCTTACATTGTATTCAATAGTATGTAATTCATTATGTATGATATTCATTAAGAGTACATTGTATATATAAAGATGAAAAATCCTCAAAGGTTTCAGTCAGTCCAAATTATATATAATATAACTTAATCTATATATATAAAAGAAAGTCGTGTTAGTTACACTATTCATAACTCAAGAACGGCAGAACCGATTTGGTTGAAAATTGGTGGGGAGGTAGCTTAGAACTAGGAGACGGACATAGGATACTTTTTATCTCGTTGGAACCGTTAGGGGGCGATGAGATCGGGCCCTAGATTTTTATTTCATCAGAGCAGGACAACGTCTGTCGGGGCCGCTAGTTCTTCATATTTTTTTATCATTGTTTTATAGTTCACTAATTCAATTAAAAACGTTCACTTAACAAGTTTCCTTTTGACGCGCTATAACTCAGCCTTTTAAATGGTGACACTGGAGGCTTTTAAGGTAATGGACTTTGTTAAACTAACAGCGAATGTACTGTGTGGCTTTTAAAAATAAAATTTGACCAAGTGCTTGATAATTCTACTTGGGATCGACTTCAGTATCTTGCAGAAAATATTTATTTTCGCTTTGTTTCTTTTTACAATTTTTTATTTTAAGTTACGTATGTGATATCCGGTTCCAATGAAATTTATATGATATTGTCCTGAAGCTTTACTGAACCCAACGCAAAAAAGATGTTGTTTTGATCGGTTGAAAAAACAAAAATTATGGATGAAAAACCGCTTTTTCTTTTTTGTCTGATTTCAATGAATACCAGACCCACAGCGCTACGATATGTGTTTTTTCACAAAAAGTGCCTCAAAATTTCTTCGACGGCGACAGCACACTGGCTACACCGCTGGCGTTGCAAATATCCATAGGCGATGGTAATCGCTTTCCATCAGGAGGGCCAGCTATTTCTCCGACCACTCAAATTCCGTGCCGGGAACAATAATATTCAAACGTTTTAACTGGTTAAACGTTATGAAAGGTCACAATCTTTAAAGGTTAAAAATATGCTTATGGCATGTGTTAGTTAGTTAACTGGCTAAACCCGTTTCAAATTAAATAACGATGGGTTTAGATTAGGGTGCCACTTCTTTATATAAAAATATAGTATTTTTAATGTTTTACCTTAAAATTATTGTATTTTTGGGATATTTAGGGGAAAAATAGTACACATTTATTTTTCATTAATTATTTTATATTTAATTCGTTTCATTATATAATTTTCTATGTGTATTTATAACTTTTTTTTTGCTTTTTCCAAAAAAGATTAATTATTTTTTAAAATAATCATGAGAATCTTTACAAAAAAAGCGACAATTGAATTAATGATAAAAATATAGTACATTTCGTACTATATTATTTTTCTATTATATACAGTAGTTAAATTGACTAAAATATAGTACGATACCAAAGATTTATAGTGCGGTTGGGAACCCTAGTTCAGATCCTGGTTGAGGTAAGATTATAATCATTTATATTTAGATTATTAAACATAGAAATACCGCAAAAATCCATTAAAATAATAAAATAATTCTATTTCAATATTGTAAGTCATTAATAAATCAAACCATTGATATGATAATATTTAAATCCAATGTAAACTCTTACATAGTTTGGGTTTTACATAGATTAGCAGTAAATTAAAAAAAATGGTTTTTATATGTAATATAAAATAAAGTCGCTTTCCATATCGGTCTGTAATTAAGTTTTTATCTAAGTAAAATATAGCTACATATTACAAGTGTAGTCTTTTGTTTTTAGATTGTTTTGTTTGTCTGTTTGTTCGAGATTCACGTAAAATCTACTGGACCGATTTTGATGCGTTTCACGGTGAATAGCAAATTCCCAAGTTTAAAATCAGTGATACTTTAATCCAGCGATAGGTTTCCCAGAAGTGGTTACAAATTGTTGGGACACGTATAAATTGGCTCATTCCATCCAAAGCGGACGAAGCCGCGGGCGAATCCATAGTTACATACAATTATACATTAAAAATAACCTGTCATACATATATAAATTAAATTGAATTGATTATAAAATAATATGTTATCACTACTACATAAACAGAAAGCTGGTCTCCTCGGACAATGGATCAGTATGTAGATCCAGAGGTAGCGTAGCCAGCCTTCTAGGAACCCTACCCATTGACATCGATGACTTAAGCTTAGTTTTCTATTTATAGTAAAAATATTATAGATAGTACAAAATACAAGTAACTAGCGGTTCCGGCAGAGGTTGTCTTGCCCTGAAAAAATAAAAATCTAGAACAGCGAGTGAGGGAGTTCCCTGATGGTTTAGATTCACAATTCGAACCGGTATGTGGCGCTGGAATCGGGTTCTAGGATCCTCCTCTAATCTCCTGGTTGAGATGAGACTAGTCTAATCTCCTGGACATATTCTAATGATTTTTTGTGGGTCCTCTGATGGTTTAGATACACAATTGAAACTGGTAGGTGGCGCTGGGATTGGGTCCTAGATTTTTATTCTTTCAGGGCAGAACAATGTGTGCCGTGACGGCTAGTATTTTAAAATACTAACGATTTTCTTGTCAAAAGGCCATGAATTAATGATAATGCTGAATTAAAATAACTAACGTATTTTTTTTATTCTGAATGAGTCCTGGTTTTTATTTGGTAACATAATATTTAATTAATTTAGGGTAATGATGAATAAATAACTTAATTTTAATAACTAATATTAATAATTTAATTTAATTAATTGTAATTTAATATAATCATTATTATATTATTTTAATGTTTGTCCTTGAAGACCACGGGTCATAAAAATAACCCGGGCTTTTGGACTTGCGTGGGGCCATGGGATAGCCAACATTTAGAGGCCCCTCGCCAGAGATGTAGATGTGGAGTGACATTATTGTTATTATATTTAAATTAAAATCATTATTTGTTATGTTCATAAAACGAAAGCATCCGCTTTAGTTAATTTTGCCAGTCTTCTGGGCACCTTATCTATGGAATACCTAGTCACAATATTCTACTTATAGTCTTAAGGGGATATAAGTAGAAATCAATGTAACTAATATTAATTAAAATTTCTTCATTACATTATAGTTTAATTTGATGTGGATTAAATACTTATTTGTTTATGCTATATATTACAATACTGGCCGCTCGGTTTTCACTGTATTATAATTTAAAAAAAAACTGTTAACATAGTTTTATTTCATTTAGGCCCATTAAATTCATAATGTCATAATGATTGATATAATTTTAACTTGTTCGTGTCTACAGCAATTATTATTTTTCAATATTAAAGTATTGATTAATATACGAACCGTGGTGTGCATATCGCCTGGCTGCCAGCCAGCTGTTCTAAATCTTCGGACGCTATTTATACGCCCAGGATATTGATTTCGGCCCGGAATACGTTACGTAATATACAACACTTGGGGGAAAACAGTTGAGCGCCCCTGACGCTCACACCAAAACGCACATTATAATAAAAAAGATCAATAAGTACTATATTGATCTATCTATACTGTATTTATAATAGTGTTAATTAATTACTCTTCTTAGCGTATTATAATTGGGGTTGCTTTATTAATATGGAAGGCGGGAATTGACTAAAATTTCGGATTCACACAATGAGGCTTTTGAGGATTTGGATACAACTGAGCTCAGTGGCTCCTCCAAACCGACTAGCGGAATCTCGCAGCGACTGCGCGTTGTTAAAGGCTTGCAAATAAAGACTAACAACAAAATTAAAATCGACCTTATCCTCAACGCTATTAAGTCTCAATTCCCTGCTATAGCTCCGAGTCGAAGGCTAACAAATAGACAGTAAAAAAATGTTGAAACATACCTTATTCGTAACAGGATTAAGTCTAAATTCCCTTGTTGGTAAATCGAGTGCTCCTGCCAATATTTCAAAGCGGGTACCTACGACTGTATTACAGAGGGATAAGGTTATTATTGCTTTAAATCGTAAGTAAATCGATATTGTGGTTATATAAGTATTGTTTTAACATTGACGGATCCGGAGACACGGCGGCGACTGTTTCTCATTCATTTGTCGTTTCATGATTTCATGAATTTACAATTGGTTTATAAGATCAGGGGCTTGTAATTAGATTTTTGCTGGGGAAATAAGTGTTTTTGTATTTGAAATGTTATTGTATTATTTGTAAAGATAAGAAAATGTCGTTTTTTTTCCTCCCTCATTACCATATCTCACCTCGAATTCTATTCCTTGTG
Organism: Dendrolimus pini; assembly: GCA_949752895.1. Taxonomy (NCBI): domain Eukaryota; kingdom Metazoa; phylum Arthropoda; class Insecta; order Lepidoptera; family Lasiocampidae; genus Dendrolimus; species Dendrolimus pini. The sequence continues at coordinate 11,786,019 of OX457147.1, read as the reverse complement.
TCTGATTCTTCTATCTCATTCTCCTTTTTTTGTTAACGTAGGAGAATGTCTCTGGACCCTATACCCGGTCCATATGGGTGGATGATCTAAAATGCAGCGCAGAAGTGTGTTGGACTCTCAGCGACCGGTCCTGCGCGCAAGCTTCGCCAAGGCTAAGGAAGTCGTGAGAACCTGATAACCTTAGCGGGACGCTACGGGATCTACTAGGAAGTTACTGCACCTGACGCCTCTGTGCGCGGCTAACTTGGAACACCCCAGGGAGCAGGGTGGACCACTTCTTCAAGCAGACCCCCGCATCCAGCGGCCCCCTGTGACGGAATCACGGAAGAAGGAGTTGTGCATAACGGCGTCTCTGAGCGGCGGTCTGCCGACGGCGGACGTAGGCCACATGCACTTTCCCGCACCTTTGCGGGGGCGCCACGGGGTCTAGTACAGAGTTCCTGCACCGTAACGCCCCTGTGTAGGGTGGACCACTTCATCCAGCAGATGAGAGAAGTCCGCTTTTACCCCCGTATCCAGCAGCACCGTGACAGATTGACAACTTCCTCTGCCGACGGCGGACGAAGGCCACATGCACTTCCTTTTCCTTCTTTCTCTCGGCGGACTCCTTCTGCGTCATAACAGACTCATAGAAGGAGGAAACCCCCTGCCAGTGACTACGACTTTGGAGCATGGCCTCACCATACTTCGCAGCGAGTCAACCGGCCCGACAATGCGCTGGAGTTGAAAGCTCTGGGGTCCCCAGGAGGCGAACTCCAGAGCGTGTGAAACTATCTCATCCTCCTACCCTAACGGCTGGCCACGATTTGTGTTAGCCCCTGGTTTTCTCTCTTCTTATGTAACACCAAACTTTATGACCCACCCTGTGTATCTCCTAGTTACGTAAATTTAATATACACCATTAGTCGGGCCGTCTGTCTGCTAGCTTCGCAAAAATAAAATCAACTAATAAGTTGTTTTTGGGACACCTGGTGGGCACGAAGATTCGAAGATCATTGAAGGCCATCGAAGAAATTGTATAGTAATAAGGAACGTGCAGGAACGGCGAAGATATGGCAAAAACACCGTGCAGCTGGTGGTAGAGTATTCGCCCGTTTGGACGGCTACCACCCCTGGTCTAGAGTATACCGCCATAACAACCTTGAGTTGCGTTCCGGCATTAGTGACCAGGTTAAGATTAAGATAGCAGCATCGCATTTGTAGCACCTTTAGTGTTGCAAATGTCCATAGGCGATGGTAACCGCTTTCCGTCAGGCGGACCCTCTGCCTGTCTGCTGAACTCATGCAATAAATAAATAAGGACAATTACAAGACCTTCTAATTTCAGAACACCGTTATCATATTATACTGATAGATATTATTTTATTTGAGATATTATTTCATTTCATTAAAGTTCGATTTTATAATAATATACAGCGGTCAGCATTTTTCGTTTCGGTTACACTTTTTGTCTAGCCCCCATCCGCCAAGTAACGTGGCATAAGAAACTTCGTTCCAATCAAAAAGTTTAGATTAAAAATATATTTCATTTTAAATACTTTACACAAAAAGATCTTTAAAAAGATTGAATGTATTTTCGAATCAGTTTTTCAAAAAACAATCTTATCAAGTACACACGGCACGCGGCGTAGCGCATTCGTAGCATGACTACGGGCGACGACGTACCGTGAATACAGAATTCGTAGCAGCTTTTCCATCGTTTACGCCTTGCTTTCCAAGGATTATATTGGCTGGGGTTGTGTTGTACTTGTAAACCTTGTCAGTTACAATATGTTTTACAAGGGCTGTAAAATTTTAGTTAGGGTTTTTTATAGTATTTAACTTGTATTATATTATATTTATTACTTGTTTGTAAATTTGTTGTTAATGTTAAAAAATATCACTGAAAAGATTCAAAAGAAATTCGACTGGAGAACTTTTTTTTAAAGTTAATAGATATACGTTAATGTTAACTTTGCTAAGTACTGTATGTACACCGCTTCACAACGTGTGCTACTACTGCTGTTTAAGGAGAAAAGAAATCTTCGTTTAAAAAAACCGACTTCAAAAACTAAAAAGTACTTATATAATAAATTAAGAAAGATTTATGACTAAGCACATATTTAGTTTATTAAAAAATATTTCTACATTTTGAACTCGGTGCACGGAAAATTTTCTTAAAAAAAAAGTTTATAAAATGAAAACTACTAAGCCAAACAATGTTAAATTTTTAGAGTCGAAATGGCAACTATTCCGCATCAAAGTAAAGAAGAATCACGTAAATCGGATCATAAATGTCACCGTAATCGGTGTACAGTACATACATTTTAAAAAATACCAATCAAATTGAGAACCTTCTCCTTTTTGAAATCGGTTAAAAGGGGCAACTCCCCAGCAATACCTCTAGCTTACATTTATTTACATTAAAGTATGCCCTTACAAGTTTTTTTTATATAGATAGATAGATAGACAACACTTTTTTGCTCACCAAATAAACAATTACAAAAAATGTATGTTTACAATATTGTCATGTTAAACACAATAGGCGGTCTTATTGCTTAAAGCAATCTTTCAAGAAACCTAACATAAAGAATAGTTTTAACTAATCAGGTGGTGCAAGCAAGGCATTACATAGGACATAACTTAAATACTGTTACGACCTGAATGCCGACAAAAGACAAATTCACACCTGCACCTGTTGACATTGTATTACCTTTTCGGCATTTGGACTTCTTTTGTTTACTTGGTGTTTACAATTTGTAATAAGAAAAACAGCCCATTGTGTATTGTGATCTTTTACGATAGTCAATAGCCAGGTGTGATTCTAGGAAAATGCAGTGCACGCGGCCGATCAAACATATTGTATTTGTACAGCATAAGCAATGCCCCAATTGACAGATGAGAGAGTCGAGCGATAACTACAAGCGGAGCAAGACTTGTGTACATTCGATAACCTATTTAGGGACGGACTTTGTGCGTGTTATTGAATCGTGCATTACGTTTAGATTGGTTATGTTAAGTTATATTTGTACCTGTTTTATACGTGTTTGTATAGTTCTAACAAGCTCTATAGTAATTCTAACGGCATTTTAATGCGAGTCCTGCGACTTGTAACAATATTGTAAACTGTGTAAATAAGCCTTTTACCTAGTTTTGCCTTTTAAATGTAAAATTACAAGGTTATGACGTCATAACCCTCACTCCCAATGCATTTAAATCAAGAGTCCTGTAAGCTTTCAAACGAGCACAATCATATTTCATTTAGGGAATTGTTAAGCTCGATAAAAGCTAATATTAAAATGGGTGGAAGGAAAAATAAAAGATTATATAAATTTATATACATTTTTTAGAACTAGGCATGTTTGCTGAAGAGTTTCTTGCGCCGCTTCTTCTCTTCAAGCCACAACATGTTGTGAAGCGGTGGTAAATTAGATTAGGCTCCCATAGAGTAAATAATAACCATAAACAAAATTAAAACTAAATAATTAAAATGAACGAGTTGGCGGTAGGCTAAATAAAACTTTGACAATACACGTTAGACAAATGTCATCTTTGTCGTCCGTGACCACGGCCACTGAAAAGCGACCAAAACGTCGGATAAACCAAAATCAAATAAATTACCGCGCTCAAAACCGTTAAAACGTAGTTTTATTATGTATACAAGTCGCGAAAACATAAAAAAAATAAAAAGAAATACTATGGAACATTTTTTTCGCAAAACTCTCTGAGTGTCTCACGTATACATGGATCCGTGACGGCGTTCTTGCATTTGATACGTTCTTACTTCTAAGAACGTATTTAAAAATTTAAAATTTAAAATTATTGGAAAAGCAATTCTTTCTTCAATCAAGAATTGTTTTTCCAATAAGAATATGTGTAGCGCCATCTTGCGGGGGGTGGTGCGAAAGATAAGGGTAACTTTTGCTGCATATTGCATTTTTGCTGCATTTGCACCATTGCTTTGAAAATATTTCAATTATGATACAATAGATGGCAGTGTTTTTCTTTCAGTTTCAGTTGTCGTGCATGCTATGTTTATTCACTTCGTTATGCGTTGCTAACCACTTACCTAAGATTTTTTATTGTTGTGAAACTTCTTTATCGGCGTTGGCAAAAAAAATTACCGTCACTTTTTTCGGTTTCGCGCCATCTTTTTCTTGGCGATTCGACCGCGGCAGGGGCTTTATTTATTTAAACAATTTCTGTAAAGTTGCATATAGTAGATCATTTTTCGAAAAATAAGGTCATAAAGAATTTTCACTTCTTACGTGTGTACACTAGTACACGCACACATTTTTTTATAACATACTACATAGCAGAACAGGGAGATATTCTGCTATGTAGTATGTTTATGTTACTATGTTTTTTTAGTGTTGCCATGGAAAAAGAATACTATTCTTCCACGGTGATACATAGCCATTTTGATAAAAAAATTCTGTTTATTTGTATAAATCACGGTATTTTCGTCTTAAATGGATGTTTGATGGAAAGGTTTAGTCTATATAAGGTCATCAACACATCTTATTACATAAAATTTGCTATCGATCAGTGAAAAAATCATTCCCAGAAGAATTCCGGCAGGATTCCCGGGATAAAAGGGCACAAATTTTAAGTCTAAGAATTTGCTGTCGGTCATTGATAACCGCATCGAAATCCGCCCAGTAGATTTTACGTGAATCCCAAACAAAAAGAAAAAAATCTAAAAAAATTGCATCGTGTTCTCCGTCGTTTATAGTCTATTCCGGTTTTTTTAAATAGCTTTAATTTATAGACACGTCATGTTAAGAATTTTATAATATTATAGATATAAAAATATTTAAAAAAATATTTCTTTTCAGTATGTATAGTCAGTCGTATGGGAGGATATCTTATTTTTTATAAATATAGATGATATTCTCATATATTTGACAAGTGGGAGATATTAGCTACAAAATCGGTAAAATTATACTCCACTGTTTAACTTTTAAACTATGAAGTGAGCCAGAGAGAAGAGAGTAGAATTTAAAAAATATTATCTATAAAAGTTATGTTGTACCTTTGTCTCTTAAACAGTTTTTAAGACAAGGAATATTTCAGTTCTATAGGTAAAAACAAAATACGTCCCTAAGTCACCTCTACCCCCTTGGAACCCTTTGCTATGTGCAGACATACAAGCGCTTACTGTTAGTTTAATAATATGGGAGGGGCGGAACAGATTGCTTTAGACATACTGCAAAGTTTGAAATGTAAGTGAGTGTACTGAATATTTAAACCAGAGTGGAATAAACTGATAAGAAAGTTGACTTCGGAAATAGATATTATAAAATATTCCAGAACGACTCCTAAATAAAATATTATACACGCAAATGAGTTTGTTTGTTGGTTTGTTTTTGTGTTTGTTTGAGTGGGGGGAGGGGGAGGGAGGGGCAACTGGAGTTTTTAACTAATTGCTTTAAGAACTTATATATTTATACACTGTTTAATATATACTAAGGGTGGCTGGATGCTTTTGATGAGGATTTGTTTTAGAAAAAGAAAAAATGTGCTCCTCTCGAAGCAAAAAAGACAAAAAGCTGAATTAATGGATAAAATTTACATTAACGTGAGCGAAAGCGTGAGTCGCTAATAAAATAGAAACTTGTGTGTATCAGCTCAGACGCACGACTGGAGTTCACTTCTTAAACATTTAAAACATGTGCACGTGCGCGGTGTCAGCGGCCGAAATAAATGCTGTTCTTTGACCGATATGATATTTTTTTCTTTTGTTCGCTGTAATACAGGGGTGGTTTAAAAGGACTAAAAATACTCAGTCGTAGAATTGGACGTCAGAAGTGAAACCTTTGATGCGATCGCGATGGTCACGCGAGTTCAGTGCTCTTTGCCCATACCGAGTGTCCAACTTGTTTAAAGCAGTTTTCACTTCAAAAACGTAACGCCTTTCAGTTAACGACTATGTTTCCATATCGGAACCTCATATATAAATCGAAATTCTTGAGGAATAATCGCCAGAAACTTAAGTTTGCAAACCCACAATCGTGAGAAGAACAAGATTTAAAATTTAAATTAGCATTAGAAATGTTCCATATAAATCAACACCTCTCCTTACAGATAAATACACAACCGCAAGCTGTGCTGTCAATTAAAATATCACGTCGATTCGTCACGCAATATCACCCCGTCGTCACACGATTTACCAAAGTCAAAATTTCAATTACGTACTTTCATACAGACTAATTTTATAAGCTTCAATAGAACGCCCTATTTAAAAATAAACCTTATTGCCGTCATATAAGGTGGTATTAAATATTATATGCGCGCATTGAATAAATTTGTATGGCCAAGTACTTAGTATTAAATACAAATTTCATATTTGAAGATATTCGTTCTTATATTGTTGGAAATAAGGTCGCGAATGAGGTTTCTTGGCGTAATTATAAGGTTGGTGTCACCAAAGTACTTATTATAGGATGACAATGTTGAAAGGATCATGAGTACATTAGGCCTTTGTGTGAAAACACAAAGACGTAAAGCCATTGATATGAGTTGAATAAAAAAAACAAATCAAGATTAAAAATATTGGTTCTGTATAAATTCGTTTCGAAATTTATTTCTAGTTTTTGGTGGAAACTGAAAGGAGATGTGCTGTGCAGTTTTATTTTTCTAAAAATGTGCAATTACTCTAAAATGAACTATAGTTGTAGGATATTGATAGTTTTTGAGTAGTGGTTATGTGTTTTGTGAGAAATGTGAACTGTATAGTCAAATGTGGCCTTTTGAGTTGTCACAAGATACTCCGTTGAATGGCACTAGCTGACTACCTACAGTTCAGCTGTGCTACACATAGGCTAAGAAAATGAAGAAACTATTAAACTAAGATCTGGCTTAAAGGCCCAGCTGCCAGCCATAAACCTAAATAAATAAAATAATAAATAATAATGTTCAAAGTTATCATTTAAAATAATTATTATGGTCGAATTTCGACCACGGGCGATATATGCGTATATTTAAAAATACAAACTTTAACAGAGAGTATATTTTCTTTTTTGGAAAGTGGACGTTACGGAACCCTAGAAACTAACACAACATTACAATAACCTAAAGCAAAATGGACCATAAGGATCCTAAAATGCATTACTTCATGCAAGTTTTCAAAATACAACAAAAACTTCAATAGATTATTTTTTGTTAGACTTTCGCTAAATTGGGTTAAGCACTCGACTTTACAAACTTATTTGTAGTTAATCCGATTAGTTTTGTTTGTTATTGTCTTGTTTGTTAGTATTAAGTTTAAGATGACACTGTTAAATGTTTCGTAGGATAACAGGTGTCATCAATTGTTATGGGTTGATATATTTGAAACTGTATAATTCACAGCCATTATCTCAAGTTTGGGCTTCATCTGCGTTAGTGTTAAAGATTAGGCCGTTTCACGCAGATATGGAGATGAGTTTAATGCGTTATTTGTGATAATAATACCGCACCGCGACACCTCGTACCTGACTCCGGGGGCCAAGGCAAGGCCCCCGCCTCCGTGCTTGCTTTAGCCAGGCAGCACGGAGTAGAGATCGCTAGAGCTAACACTCAAGCTCCAGGGGTGGAAGTGATAAATGGCATCACGTCAAAAGTAGCTTCGGTGAACCTGCAGCCCACCTCTCTACACCCCTTAGCCACTCACACCCATGTTGCCCCTGTCTTCTATTGCATTTTATGGGGCCCATGCAGGGAGTGTTAAGTCACCGTCGCGACGGGTAGACGCCATAGTACCCATATTCCCAGACCCCTAGTACCACTAGCAGGGTATATATCATCACGCTAAGACAAATAGGAGCGGAGCACCAATGAAGAATGTTTCAAAATCGGGGTTTTTTTAACTTATTTTTTCTTAACTATTCCACGTGGACGTAGTCGCGGGCAGAAGCTAGTAATACATATATATACCCACATACACGTGTACATATACACATACAAAATGACTTAAAAACTAATATTGAATTTACATAAATATTCAGCTTCAGAAACATTAAGGTTTGGTAATAAATAAGCAAATTATGTAAAAAGAAAAAATAACGAAATTTGTGCTGGGACACATAGTAGAAGTGAAACTTCAACGGACAAGTGGAAAACGAATCGCAACGGACAAGCAGAAAAACGAATCGCAACCAAAATTTTAACTTGAAGTTTTACGGACAGGTTTTCAAATTGGACAAGTACATTAACAATCTTTTTTTCCATTTATCCGTTGCCAATCGTTTTTCTACTTGTCCGTTGCAATTACTTTTTCCACTTCTTCGTTGAAATTTCACGTCTACTATATGTCCTAGCACACATTTCGATTTTTACAGGTTTACTGGAAATAATGTTTTGGTTAGGTTAGGTACTATAGGTAGGTTGGTAGGTATATTTTAATGAATCTATTTTTTATTTAAACATATTTTATTGTATCAAACATAAATATTGAAATCGATCCGAATCCAAAAAAACATGCATAGTCTACTCTAAAATTATGCCGCCTTTCACTACGCGATATACCTTCTACCCCTACACACGGCCCTAACTCTTTTTTATGACAGAAAAAATCCTAATATATCCTATTTAAATTTAATTTAATCATATTTTTTTAAATAATCCTATACTAGCTGACCCGTGCCCACTTCGCTGGGCATCAGAAAAAAATACTTATTATTAATCACAATCAAATATACCCTATGTCACTCAGGAATAATGTAGCTTTCCACTAGTTAAATAATTTTCAAAATCGGTTTAGTACTTTCGGAGATTACCCCCTACAACGTTACAAACTTTACCTCTATAATATTAGTAGAGCTAACGAGAAGCACTTTTTTTTGAGAAATTCATCTACAGTAACCAGGAGAAAAGCAAATGACGACATCACACGCCACATAGTATTACTTACAGTGAAACCTGGTTAAGTGAGACATCAAGGAACCTGCAATGTGGTTTCACTTATAGAGGTATTCCACTTACCCACTGTCTCAGATATCCAGGTATAAATAAATAATAAATATCTGTCTCATTTACAAAGGGTTCCATTAACAGAGGTCAGAATACAGGTTATTTCAGTTATAGAGGTGCGATTATTAAATAAAATAACCTGGTTTGTAACTAAACTAAACTAAAACTGGAGGTCAGTGAGGCTCAAAATTACTTACGTAGTTAAGTGCGGAATTTGCGGGTAGAATAAGAATAAGTAAGTAAACAAACAAAACAATGTTATCTCAATTACAAAGGTCTATGCATATAAAAATATCACTCGCTATCTCAGTTATAAAGATAACTATGATGATAAATCGAAAGAACGAATCCTAGATATAGAGATTTGCTTCGTCACGCTACCATGGGTAATTCAGTGCCAAAGTGCCAAAGGACCTCAGCATGACTTCCAGTTATGGAGGTTTCTCACTTATCCAGGTCCCTCTTAACCAAGTTTCATTGTATAAGATTTCATAGCCAGAAAGGTTCCAGGTTCTTGTCGTTACTCGTCACGTTACGCATTGCTGACGATACTCTTGGTTTTTGATAAGTCACAACACAGCCGTTATTCTTGGCCCGTGTCACAGTATATTATATTTTTTCTTCAACACTCAAGCGGCAGATGTGTTAAAATCATGTCTCGTGACCGCATCATGTGGGATGGGACAATCGGCGGATTCAACACATTTATAGGATAATAAATTGATATATTAAGTATCTGGCTAGGAAATACACAATGACATGAATACTTAGCAAGAGATCTAAAATGTAAAGATTTTAAAAATAATAAGTTCACGTATGACCGACATTATATCTCATATCAATCTAGTTGGAAACTGGAAATGCAGTCTAGCTTTTGCCCGCGCCTTCGCTCGTGTTAATATTGCCCCAAGGGAACTGTACAATACTCCTGAATAAAAAGTAGCATTTGTGCTATTCCAGACTATAAACTATATCTGTGCCAAATTTCAACCAGATCCTTTTAGCCGTTCTGGTGTAATTGAGCAATAAATATCAGTCCAAACTTTCTCATTTATTTTATAATATTAGAGAGAGAGAGAGAGAGAGAGATATATATATATATATATATATATATATATATATATATATATATATATATATATATATATATATATAACACAGTTATTGATGTAAAGAAAATTTTATCACTGAAAGAAAATTCTATATATTTATCCGTGCAGGAACGGAGAAAGAATACAATTTCCTGCGTTGGGGCGGCCTGTCGCAAGAGGCGACAAAACAACCCACAGCCAGGTGGTAGGGCATTTGCTCGACTGGATGGCTACCACCCCTGGTCTACAGTATATTAACCTTGAGTTGTGTTTCGGCAATAGTGACCAGGTTCCAGTCTCCCTTAAGAGAGCAGCAGCGCATTTGTAGCACCTTTGGTGTTGCAAATGCCCATAGGCGATGGTAACCGCTTTCCATCAAGTGGGCCGTTTGCCTATTTGCTGAACTCCTGCAATAAAAATAAAGTAACATTATTCTAGTTATATCATCACTGTGGTTACAAAAGTCATTCTTTTAACTGTACAATACCATCTGCACTATACGAACCACATAAAACGGCGCGCACTCATCCGCGAACATAATAAATAATGTTATATTATAGCAATAGATATAACAAATGATTTTTATCCGCCATAGTTGCTGTTTAGTGGCGTGGAAACCGTTTGCGAGAGGGGCTCTCTGACCGAGGGCTGCGGGGCAATGATGGTAGATAGGATAGGGTAGTGAACTAAACTAACCACAGGTTAACGTTGTTATTTGAAGACTTCTTTTAATGTCCTGTTTCGTACTAGTTATAGAAAGCTGAAATTAAAAAAAAATATTTAAGAATAAGGGGTGAAGAGTACTTTAAACAAAAGATTTGTTAATTTAATGGTCTAAGGTTAAAACCAACTTCAAAAGTAACTAAGCATATATATTTCCTAAACATCTTGAAGTCGGCGCCGAGCAAACCATAAAAATTACCATACACTGTTATAACAACAAAACGTTTCAAAATATTGTAATTTTTATGGTTAACTTGGCACCGACTTCAAGATGTAGAAAATTTTATATTATTTTGTCTCTAAATAAACTAAATAGATTCTTAGTCAAAAATCTTTTATACTTTTTATTTTTTGAAGTCGGTTTTTTAAAACGAAGTTTTTATTTTACTTTTTAGTGTTTAGCTATGGGTAGGGCTACGAAAGGTGCCGCGCGCCTTAAAAAATATAGGTGCCAAGAAACGGGAACGGAAAATTTTCATAAAATGAAAACTACTGGGCCAAATTATTTAGAGGACCAAATGGCAACTATTCCGCATCAAACTAAAGAAGAATCACGTAAATCGGATCATAAATCTCAGCGTAATCGGTGTACAACTGTACATACATAAAAATACCAATCAAGTTGAGAACCTCGTCCTTTTTAAAGTCGATATAAAATGACACTTCAAAATGAATTGAGTGGCTATTTGTATCAAACGACATTTAGAGATAGAGACTAAGTAAACACAATGTCTAGATACGCTTGCCCTTTCAGCAGTACAATGATGAGTGTTCTGAGGACCTGTTCAGAGTGGTGTCTTCGGTTTTTCTAAAACCTATATTATCCATATTTCCTTGAGCTACTTCGCTCATATATGCTACGATTCTCTTGCGTACCGTGGTTATCAGACGGTACGGTATGGGTGTTTTCAAAAAGGTGTCATAACATTTCATTGAGACCGGCAGCAGGTTGGTGGCATGTCTAGTGTCGCAAGCGTCCATAGGCGACAGTGACCACTTTCCAACAAGTAGACCGTCAGCTTGTCTGCTAAACTTCAGCTATAAAAAAATGTTATTTATTTCATCATAATTACCTGAACTTAAGAAAATATAAACAATCTCGTTGCTAAACGAAAGCTACAGGTATTCTTCTTATACATATATACTATGTATATATGTAGATTATTAATTTTGTATTTTTTGAGACTCCAAACTGATGTATTTCCAAAAAACGGCTTGAAACATATAGCATTTCATCCCTCCAAATATCAATATTTAAAATAAACTGCTATACGTCTCAATATCTTACATGATTCAGACGACGTTAATATAAAGTTTGAGTCTCGCACGAACAAAGTCAAGTATTGACACTAAAATCTTCATACCTGACATACTTGACACTTTAAAGGAACATCAAGTACGCTTTTACAATGTAACATCAAACCAAACAAAAATTCGCCACATCAATACATCGCCGACAGCTTTTTAATCTAATTTACAAACGCAGTAACATTGTCAACTGACAATATAACATTGTTATGCGGCAACAGATATTGAAGAAACGAACTTGGGCGGACCGCGGCAAACTTGTGACGGCGGCTACAATCGTCATTGACACCTTTGTCGGCGTTTCGCAAATAGATAGTCATTGACATGTTTGTCAAATGGTACGTTAAAGCCGATCTTTGGTAAAAAGTCTTATAATAATGACTTCAGAAGCTTTTAAGTTTGTGGTGTCAGAAGGCTTGATAATATGGTGGAACAGATAATAATAGAATTTAATAAAACATAAAAATTAACCTACAAATATAGTGTTTATATTTTAAAATTACATATACATAAAATACCAAGTAATCCATACTAATAAATAAAAGCTTTTTTAAAAAGGTTTTTAAATACAAGCTTTTGAGATCTTGGATATCATGTAGCAGCAAAGTGCTAGCCAAGACAAGTAATACGAGCCCAAACACGACGGTTCTATTTTGATTAGTGCAAGAGTTCCTATGCCCTTCGGACTCATCATCAGATCAGTTCCATGGTACCATATGATTGCTTTGTCACGCGATATACATATGTATGTATTGCATATATGCAAAATTTCAGCTCAATTGGAAACCGGGAAGTTGGTCAAATTTAACTTGCAAGATTCCACCCGAACTTACATACATCCATTGCAAGTTAAATAAAACCTTGTAAAGTTGATATGTCTATCTATAACTCCAAAACATATCGTCGTCGTCAGCCAATCGCAGTCCACAGCGGGACGTAGGCCTCCCCAAGTCGGTGCCACTCATCCCTATCCTCCGATTTCTCCATCCAGCGCCTGCCGGCAGCCTTGCGTGGTTCGTTCGTTCGTCAGTACATTAAGCTGAAGGGCGTCCGACACTACTATTAGTGAGACGCAGTCTCCACTCCAGGACTAGTCTACTCCATCGGCCATCGGTCCTGCAGCAGACATGATCGGTCTGTGGTGTCCTGATTTATTGTGGGAATTCAATAAAACAATTTTTTCATTCAATAAATGCCTTCAACTACAAGACGTCCGCACCCACTTATATGATTTTTCAATCAAAGTATCAGTCGAATAAATTATAACCTGAGTGAATTTAAAAGTGAAACCATTGAACTGTTTTATTCATGAAAGCTGATATTTTTAATTTTTCCATATTTTAATTTATTCTATTAATATTTTTTATCTGGTGATTGAAAAATAAAAAAAATACAAATAAAATGATATTAGTTAGAAAATGTTTCATAAGGCACCTTTTTGACTACTTTTGGATTTCGTTTTTTATTTTATCTTGGAAGAAGAATGATTTTATTGTAAAAAAATCTATATTTCGTTATTTGTCTTTCTGTTAATTATTTATACACAAAAATATGTTATACTTTTAATACAAAAATTTAAAAACTTCGTTTAAAAAAACCGACTTCAAGATGTGTTAGATAATATATATTAATAATAATAGCTTTAGAAATAAGTTATTTTATACATTTTAGTTTTTTAGTTTTTGAAGTCGGTTTTTTTAAACGAAGTTTTTAAATTTTATTTGTTACTTTTTAGTGTCTAGCTATGTATGGGTGGACCTACAAATGGTGCCGCGCTTCTTAAAAAATATAGGTCCTAAGAACCCGGAACAAAAAAATTTTCGTAAAATGAAAACTACTGGGCCAAACTATGTCAAATTTTTAGGGGACCACATGGCACCTATTCCGCGTCGAACAAAAAAAGAATCACGTAAATCGAATCATAAATCTCAGAGTAATTGGTGTACATATGGAACGGAGTGAAAATTATTTTCATTAAAAATGTTCATAAAATGAAAACTACTGGGCCAAACTATGTCAAATTTTTAGGGGACCACATGGCAGCTATTCTGCGTCGAACAAAAAAAGAATCACGTAAATCGGATCATAAATGACGGAGTAATCGGCGAACATATGGAACGGAGTGAAAATTATTTCCATGAAAAATGTCCATAAAATGAAAACTACTGGGCTAAACTATGTAAAATTTTTAGGAGACCAATTGGAAGCTATTCCGCGTCGAACAAAAAAAGAATCACGTAAATCGGATCATAAATGACGGAGTAATCGGCGAACATACATAAAAATAGGAACAAAAAAAAAAAAAAAAAAAAAAAGATTCCGACGAATTGAGAACCTCCTCCTTTTTTCGAAGTCGGTTAAAAATTGTCCTTGAAAATAGTCGATAATCTAAAAGGACCACAAAATAACAAATGAACAGACAAGTAGTTTAAAAGTTACATATTTTTAAAAATTAAGTTCGTTTATTTTTAAATTTGACAACGCCAACCAGTTGGTAGGGTATTTGCCCGTCTGGATGGCTACCACCCCTGTTCTAGAGCTTGCCACCATAACAACCTTGAGTTGTGTTCCAGCATTAGTTACCAGGTTCCAGTCTCCCTTAACAGAGTAGCAGCGCATTTGTAGCACCTTTGGTGTTGCAAATGTCCATAGGCGATGGAAACCGCTTTCTATCAGGTGGGTTGTCTGCCTGTCTGCTAAACTTACGCAATAAAAAAACGCCTCATGTCTATCAAAATTGAAAGACAAGAAATTAATCGTCTATTTTCAGCATTACAGCTTCACGCCGGACGCAGCGTACAGCGTTTGCAATTCCGCCTTATAAATGTTATTGTCACACGGAATGGGCTTTTGAATAAAAATAGCTTGGTGCTCGCCCGATAGGCGTGGCAACTGTCAGCGGCCTCTTCTGTTTGTTTGTTTGTCGGTCGGCGTGTTAGTTTCGCACCTTGCACATCTGGGTCCAGTAGAGCGTAAAGGATTGCCTACGGTACCTTAGTTTGATGCAACATAGACGTATATATGTATTCCGTTTGTCTTTGTAAGTCAAAGTTATTTTTCTCGGTAACTACCTACTGGACTGTGTGTGTATGAAATTTTAATTACATTTACTGGATGTAGTATATTCCTATCTAGGTTCGACACATGGTCAAATGTTATATGTACTTTGCTGTAAATAATTTAATATAAATGATACGCTCATCAAATATTTGATTGTTGATAGATCGCTGATTATACGAACCTTCAAACGCACTACAATAAAAACATGAGTATTTAATAAATACTCATGTTATAAATACTATTTATATTTTGATTAATTACGAAAAATATTATTAGAAATATATGAAGAAATGGCGACGTATATGTAAACATGGAAATACGTCGCCATTTTCTTCAAATAAAGTTTTTTTCTTTTCTTTCTTTCAATAATATTAGTTTATACGTGGGGAACCTTAATGTTGGTACTATGTGTTTAAACGGCTTCTTATCCCAAAATCGGCTTACCCTAGACGACTTCACTATACTGTGAGACTATCTATTTTCTTTTTTCGTCTATGAGGACGTTGCAGACTATAGATTCTTTTATCTAAGCCAATATAGCTGAAGGTAAATTAAATAAGTTATTTCAAATATAAAAACCTTTAACATTCGACAAATGAAATGGAACATTTTGAAAATATTTGCAAAATAACTAAGTACTTAATTTTTATCTGAATGGATATATTCGTCTCAATTTGTCTTTATTATAGATTTAAAAGGGTTGCTCGTGTTATTATGATTGATCGATTCATTAAAAAAAATCTTTTTTTGACATGGATGACATTTTAATGTAAACATTTTCAAAGTTAAGGATAAAAATGAAAAATAATATATAACACTCATGGCCTGCTACATAAATACATACACCTGGATTCATGTAGTGTTAAATGCATCTCAAATAAATCTTGACCACATCTTCGTGACACACTAACATTATTCCAGTGCATCAGTGAGAATTACCTATCTGTGCCGTTTGCCATTAAAACGCTTGGTACCCAAGGCTTAGACCGTGGGGTCCTTAGGATCTCCCTCCCTCTACGAAAGCCCCTGCAAAACTGTCAAAATGGCTCACGGATTTTTCATTTGTCCGACTGGATGGCTACCACCCCTGGTCTTGAGTATGTCGCCATAACAACCTTGATTTGTGGTCCGGCATTAGCGACCAGGTTCCAGTCTCCCTTAACAGAGTAGCAGCGCATTTGTAGCACCTTTGGTGTTGCAAATGTCCATAGGCGATGGTAACCGCTTTCCATCAAGTGGGCCGTCTGCATGTCTGCTGAACTTCTTCAATAAAAGAATACACGTATATGCATTAAACAGAAGAACAGTTTCAAGTCAAAACTTTCGAGTTTTACAGCCGCAAACATACCGAGGCTGAACGTGTGTGAAAGTTAAACTTTCTAAACTGGAAATAATAATAACTCCCCTTTCTGTAAAGATTTTTGATTTGGTCCCCCTCGAGTGTGGTGGCTCCACCCCCCAACCACACGGGGTTCAATTCCGTGCTATCACTGTTGCGGTTATTTACGAGGGGTTGGCATTTTCTAATTGAATTTTTGCAGTGCTCAATGGCTGTTATGGACGGTTGAAATTTAATCGAAACCCAGAAATGGTGGCGGTTAAAATATCCTCATGGATCACACTACATGCAATTTGATATTTTGTAGTATAAATGAAGGTTTCTAAGGTTCTGTAGTAGTTTTGGTAAATACAGATGTAAAATAAAATAGAACAGAACACTCTTTATAGCACACAAAAAACTAAAAAGCATAAAATAAATATTTTTATAATCTCTTGAAGTCGGTGCCAAATAAAACATGAATAATACTGTATAGTTAGGTAGTAAAAAAAACCAGTTAAAAAACAGAAAAATATTCTTCAATGTTATTTTACTGCTACAGTGTATATTTTGACTGCATATTTAAGCAGTTAAAAGCCATTACTATATTTTTATTAACCAACTTAAAAAAAGGAAGAGGTTCTCAATTCTATGTTCACCGATTACTCCGAGATTTATGATCGGATTTACGTGATTCTTTTTTTGTTCGACGTGGAATAGCTGCCATTTGGTCCCCTAGAAATTTGACATAGTTTGGCTCACTAGTTTTCATTTTATGAACATTTTTTATGAATACATTTTCAATTTAAAAGGTCGCCTATGAAAAACGATTTTTCATTTTTTAATGTTTTATTGGTTCATTTCATAAGCCGTCTAATTTTGGCTACAAACTATAGACAACCAGTATTAATAGAGTCCGTACCAGCGCCACTGAGTCTGCTTCGGCAAACCCTGAATGAATCCTGCGGCTTCTATACAATGAACCGTCATCCACTTGGAGATTTATAGCCTGCGTTGTTCTTTATACTACTTAACACATTCGCCAGTTGTGAGTACAATTTAGACCACACAAGGCTATCGCGAATTTTGCTCTACAGCGTGTTCATTATTATTCGATGTTTTAAGTAGGAGTCGAATGGAATAGGTTCCATTCCACTCCTATACGTAAAACATTGCATAATAATGAAATATCCTAGTACGTGGCAGTCCGAAAACGCCAAATCCTCGTAGATTTTGTACGCGAGTAGTCATAACTAAAACTAGGCCAAGAGTTTGTTAATCATTGTTTAAAGAGCTATTAAAATTTATTTTTCATGATGTTAAAAGTACGCCTTCTATAACAACATATAGTATGCCTACATTCTATGCTTCATCCATATATTATTCATATAGTAGGTACTGATAAAAAAATATTGTGACTTAAATAAACAGAACTTCCAGACTTATTTAGATTATTGAACCTTAATAAAATCGTTAAGACCAAAGAAAAAAACCTTTGAATTTTTGTTGATAAATCGTACTAACAAATGACAAAGTTTTGTGAACTAAAATTTTGATTGAAATCGTTATGAACTTATTTTTTTTTTTACATTTTAAGTAATAATAGTAGGTTTATAAATTATATAGATAAAATTAAACACATGAGTAAGATATAATCGGGCTCTATAATTATAGATTATGTAATAGCTTCTGACTAATTGTTTAATATTATAAATATCGATGGGATGGTTTGGTACCGTTATCAAATGGAAAACCAATTTACGATGCAGTAAGTACATAGCACACAACATAAGTATATAACCCAATGCATGGAAATTATTAAAATCTACGAGTAGTAAGTAGTTGTTATTATAATATTAATATATTTATGTAACTATTAAAAAAGTGTCATTGGTGCAAACATGACCCGAAACTACATTATTAAGTTTGTTGTAGTTGTTAGTAGTAGTTGTAGTTTTGTTTGTACCAAAATATAGATTGCATTTTGTCAAAGAATTCAAATAATAAGCAACAGCCTGTACACTGTAATTCTTTGGTCCATTCACGTATTACTTGCACTATTTTACGACAAGCATGGCAATTGACCACAATGATATTAGGCCAAAAAAATTACGGGTAAAAAAGGTATAAAGTTGTCACGCATTTCACAAATTTATGAAAGAGCACTTTTGGCTTTATTTTGTTCGATTTATACGAATTTCATAAAGAAATTAAGGCAAGACGAACACTCTATTACATTTATGAATGAGTTGCGTAGATTTATTGCCATTTAGTAGTGTGGGTGAACTTATTTGAGTGGAGTTTTAAACTATTTTGTGTTAGATACAATTTATTTACATCAAAATAAACATAAATTACAAAGAAGTACAATGAACACAAATAAATTTATATTGTCAAATAAATTACCGCGCTTAAAACCGTTAAAACGTAGTTACTCTCTCTCTATACTTAGTGCTACTTGCCCCGAAAGATTTATTTTTCAAGGGCAAGACAACGTCTGCCAAGTACAGCTAGAGTATATACATTCGTGGTCTTTTTTAAATATGTTTTGAAACACTACAAGGGTTAACAAAGTGATTTGTATGAATAATTACTAAAAGGGATTGCTAGCGATCGCACTGGTCATTCGGTGCGGTCGTCTAGAAAATCTTTCATCGAAAAACAAATAAAAAAAACGGAGAAAATTGCGCAGTTCACTTCCCTCTGTCAATTTGGTATAAGTAACCAATATTTAAAGAAGTTAACCATACTATTCAAAATCAAAAATAACGGCATATCGATCAAATCACGTTGCGCCCCTACAACTTAAGGCGGAAACACAACGATTGTATAAATAAGAATTTTTGATAAATCAATCAAAAAAAGAAAAATCTTGTCAAAATTTTGATCAATTGGGATTTTGGTGACCACTGTACTAAATGTCTTTGCAACGATTTCTTTTCTGTGTATGAAAAGACTGGGAATCACATTATTACTTCGTACCTACTAGTAGTTGCAGCAAAAATCCTTCGCGTTGCAACGCATTGCAACGGTAGCACTTAAAAACGCAATATGCAGGCTATATGCATGTCGTGGTAGCGTAATGGCTAGCGCACGCGTCCCAGACTTAGAGGGCATGGGTTCGAATCCTGGCCGAAACGCATACACCACTTTGTCAGTTATCTGATCTAATCTGCATATTGTTACAATTACCACGTGCCAACAACGGTAAAAGAAAACATCGTGATGCAATCTGCACATCGAGATAACCTATGTGTCAAACCTGCCAAGCCACCTTAGACAAAACATGGTCGGTATACTGTCCGTCTCCCAATAGGAGGGCCCGAGCCTAGCTGTTGGAACTTTAGAATGCATGTTATTTTTCATAATTTAAATTTATATGTTATAGATAGATAGATAACACTTTATTGCACACCAAAACATAGAATTACAGAAACAGACCATATTTACAATATTTTTTATGAGATCTAATCTCCTTTATGTTATATTATTTCTTTGTTTTCTGTTCATGTGACTAGTGAAAATTTTCTGAAAAAAAAAATTCTGAAATTTTTCTGCGACTTTTATTAATTTACGTTTTCGCTAATAAATTTATAATACATACATACATATTGTTACGCCTGTTTCCCATTGGGGTAGGCACAGACGATGGATCTCCACTCCACACGATCCTGACAAACACTTTTCGCTTCATCAACTTTCATTAATCTTCTCATACATACACGCTTATTTAAACTACTTTTTATCTGACCTTTCTTCAAAATATCTTCAATTTGATCATGGTGAGTACGTCTTGGTCTACCGGCACCGACTCTACCAGTCACATTGCTGTCATATACTTGTTTTGTGATTCTATTATTCATTCTCTCTACATGGCCAAACCACCTTAACATTCCCTTTTCAACTCTTGTCACTACATCTTCTTTCAATTCCCAACGCATTTTTATTTATCACACTGTTTCTTATCATATCACTTACATTACAACCTTACATATACTTCTCAAAGCTCTCATTTCAACTGCATTTATCCTACTTTCATGCTTCTTCTGCCTACATTTATAATAAGTACATGAAATAAACCCCGTAACATTAACAGTGGGAAGTTCATGGGCTGTTATATTCCTCTATCACATGGAAACGACGTCGTTTATTGGAATAATCAGTATCCTAAGTATATCGTCTCTTCCTCCTCTTATTTCAAGTTTATTTTAAGTCCGTTCAGTAGTTTTCACGTGATTTTAACTCTGAAAGACAGACAGTTCTGTATGTTTCAACCAAATTGATTTATCTTGGTTGATTTGTCTAATTACCACCATTTAAGAAACCTTCAACACAACCTGACCGTTCCTTTATTTTTAAAAGCTTTTATTTAACTTGCAATTGGACCTACTTATGCAAAATGGAACCAACCCACATACTGATAGTTTTGAGAAAAGCCGTTTTTATTAAAATTTTGCAAAAAAAAATAATAGAATATTGTGTATTCTGATGTACAATATTCTAAACGTTTTTTTCCAAAATATAGACAGATCATTTGTATGCAAAATTTTAATAAAAACGGCTTTATCTCAAAACTGTCAGTATGTGGGTTGGTTCCATTTTGCATAAGTAGGTCCAATTGTAATATCTATGAATGTAAGTTCGGATGGAATCTTGCAAGTTAAATTTGGTCAACTCGCCGGTTTCCGATTGAGCTGAAATTTTGCATGCATATGTATATCGCGTGACAATGCTATAGTGTGTACCATGGAGCTGATTTGATGATGGGTCGGAAGGTGGCCATAGGAACTCCTGTACTAAACAAGATAGACCCGTCGTGTTTGGGCTTGTTTTACTTGTCTTGGCTAGCACTATGCTGCTACACGATATCCAGGATCTCAAAAGATTGTATTTAAAAACCTTTTTAAAAAATTCGTTATTTTTACTGTTGAATCTTTTGTAATTTTGTTGTAAATATATCTAGTTTAATTGTTTATGAAATATTGTTTTATGTATGGCCGGTATTTGATATTTGCAGATTTGAACTTACCGACTTAGCTTCTTTTCATATTTTTACCACCTGAATGTTTAAATTCTACACATTGGCCAAATCAATATGCTAGTTTGGCATAGTAACTATATCTATGATTGTAGCCATTAAGAAAAGTTCCTGGAGTTTTGGCGGGAATTGAAAGGAGATGTTGTGCTGTGCAGCTTTATTTTCTAAAAATGTGTGAAATTACTCTAAAATGAACAATAGTTGTAGGATATTAATAGTTTTGAGTAGTAATTATGTGTTTTGTGAGAAATGTGAACTGTATAGTCAAATGTGGCCTTTCGAGTTGTCACAAGAACTCCGTTGAATGGCTTTAGTTGATAACCTACAGTTCAGCTGAACTATACATAGGCTTAAGAAAATGAAGAAACTATATTGTATTCTAAGAGCTGGCTTAAAGGCCTAGCAGCCAAGCCGTAAATAAAAAAGTTCCTTGTTCAAAATTATGATACTTGTACAATCGGCCGGATCTCGCGCAATCGATCACTTCGCGCCATTTTTGACAGATCGCGTCATTTCTGAACCACAGAATCACGTATAAAATAACACAATAACAGCAAAGCAATCAAGTCTATTGTATTTGGATTAAAGTAACACAATTTGTTTAGATTGATCTTGTCCATCCATTTTGCTGTTTTGCTGACAACAAAACTTTTTACAGGGACCAGGAAACATATAAATTTTTATGCATGACAATATCGTAATCAAGCAGAATGTTTTTCTTACTCTTCACGATTTGTGCAGGAACGTAGAAAGAATAATAAATACATGTGCCCAGGCAAATTATCATACCCGTTTCACCAATTTCAAGATTGTCTTTGGGATCAAAGTGAATTTGTCATGAAATGGTAACAAATAGGTAACAATATTACAAATTTTAAAAATCACAAATTAGCCATTACTGTTAGTACATACATTGTGAATCAGTAAAAATGTTACTCCAAACTTTTGAACTAAGTATGAAGTAGTAAATTTTTGAAACCAAATGTATAGTGGTAAGTTGTAGAGGTTGAAAAATTCTCGCAACGAAAATTAGTTTGCATAGTTTGTCCGTTGATCTGTTTTTAATAAGCTTTTATTAGCTTCAGACGTATGTAAGTATGCAACGGAATCTTTCAAGTTAAATTTGATCGACTTCCCGGTTTCCGATTGAGCTGAAATTTTGCACGTATGTGTATATCGCGTGACAATGCAATAATATGGTACCATGGAGCTGATCTGATGATGGAGTCGAAAGGCCATAGGAAGTCTTGTACTAAACAAGATAGACCCGTCGTGTTTGGGCTCGTTTTACTTGTCTTGGCTAGCACTCTGCTGCTACATGATATGCAGAATCTCAAAAGCTTGTATTTAAAAGCTTTAAAAAAAAATAGTTATTAAAAAACTAAAAAATACGCTTTTACAGAAAATTCAACAAAAAAATGAAAAATAAATAATAGATTAAAAAATACGCTTTTATAGAAAATCCAACTAAAAAATAGAAAATAAATTTGAATTAAAAATAGTGTAAGAAAAAATGATTTTATTGTAAAAAAGCGTGGGGTGCTTCTCAGGATATTATCAAAATCTACTCATATCCGTTCATAAAATATTTATAACTATTGATACCATTCACCCCACGCTTTATTTTACAATAAAATCATTTTTTCTTACACTATTTTTAATTCAAATTTATTAAAATTTATTTTCTATTTTTTAGTTGGATTTTCTATAAAAGCGTATTTTTTTAGTTTTTTTAAAACTATTATTTAGGATAAAAGATTTCATTCGTGCAGGAATGGAGAACTAAAAGAAATCTAGCGGCCGGGTGGTTCGTCGTTAAAGTCGACAAAATAACCAACAACCTGGTGATAGGGGATTTGCCCGTCTGGGTCTCGAGTATGCTGTAACAAACCTTGACCTGTGTTCCGAAATTAGTGAAACCACTCTGTCTATATGTAGTGATACGGCCCTGATTCCCGGTGTTTAGTACCAAAGTCGGCGCACTAGAACGTCATATTGGCTTAACTACGTCATATATTCTGTGGCGTTCTAGATATATGCTCTTGAAGGGATGCATTAGTGGGTAGTTTGTCGACCTATTCCCTCTGAGGTGGCGACACCGATCACCGGTTGGTACAAGAGTCCCACACACAAGAAGCAGGCGGCATTAGGAGTTGCTTTTGGCCTCCCCCTGTATCCACGACCCGTGTATGTATCTTAAGAAAAAACATTCCCACTGAGTTAACAACAAAAATGTGGAGCCAGTCCACCTTCGAGGCTGGCAGCAAAAAATTGTGTGCCCAGCAGATGACATCAGTGTCACTCGTTGAGCCTGGCATAACACGATCTTCCTAAGTACACTATTCAAACATGATACTGAACTGATTGGATGTGTAAATATACTTACAAGTAAAAGAAATATTAAGATATTTACAATCCTGAAAATTAGATGCAGAATACAAATTTACTTCTTTGCCTAAGCGAAAATGATTAATGCTGCCGTTATAATAAAATTTGGCCCACGCGTGCTTTCTGTAATCAAAAAGAAGTTGATAGGTACTTGAATACATGAAACTTTCCATGGTATAGGTACAGGTTAGGAAATGACTAGTATTTACTAAAAGTACCTTGTTTTAATAGACATACTAATTTTCGTATGTACAAAATGCTCCATAAAATGTATTATAACACTAGGCTATGCCCGGGACTTCGTCCACGCTTTACTCGTAATGTCCGCGGGATGTCCAGGACACAAAGTATCGCAGCATTTATAAAAAGAATGTAAGCTATCGTTTTAGTGGAAACTGTGTCGGAATAAGTTAATTTTTATGCATCCGAACAACTTCAAACCGCTCCCGGGAAAGTTCCCGCGGGATTCCCGGGATAAAAATATCATAAATTACCTTAAATTTGCTATTGATCAGTAAAAAAATCACTGGCCATTTTTAATAATTCCCAGAAAAATTCCCGAGGTATTCCCAGGATAAAAAGTAGAGCAGATTTTAAGTCTAAGAACTTGCAGTCGAGCAGCGAAAACGGCATCGGAATCGGCCTTGTAGTTTTTACGTGAATCCCGAACAAATAGACAAACCAACAAACAGACAAGAATTCTAAAAGAATTTTTGAATGCATCGTGTTCTCCATCGTTCATATAGTTTATTCCAGTTGTTTTTGTTAAATAGCTTCAATGTACAGACAAGGCATGTCTAGAATTTTATAACATTATAGATTTCCCGATTCATTTACGAAATATAATTGCTAGCTCTCCCATAAAGTAACATTACCACAATACGTATATCTATGTACTCAGTGCGTGTACATAGAACATAAATAAAGTAAGGGTGCTGCAACAATAGTGAAAAACCATTAAAACAAACGGCCACGCAGCTGCAAACTTACGGGCAGTCGATTTGAGGTCTGCCCCTTTGCCCGCCCCTGAGACATGCACAAAAATCAACATAAATAACAATACACACCCCTATCTCAGACACCATGACGTCTAAAGGTACAAAAACATCCTAAATCACCAGTAACATAACCCCAAAACAAACCTTACTTCCACAAGACATAAAGTTCAATATTCAAAAGCCAGACCCGTAAGTGAAATCCAAAAAATCTCAAGTGAGCAACAATTGACAAACATTTGCGTCTCTCTCGTCCATTCAATAGCATGATCCCTCTACTTTCCGCTGCCTCTAACAAATTTATTGTTAAACCAATGTATATAAAAGTTGTTGAAATGAAAAAGGGGCCCAGTCGTTAACTTCTATCTTAAGTGACAAGTTCGGGAAAATGTATTCGGTTGAGCAAGTTTCTAGATTATTCAGACCTTGGGACATGTGCGAGAAGGAGTGTGATAAAGTTGCTAGGAGAAAAGAAGAGAAAAGGGAAAGTCGTTTACGTAAAATCCGCGGTAGTTTTAAAAAGGAAGTCAATCAACATCAAGATGCAACGGTGTCAACTACGACTGATGATGACGTGAAGCCTACCGTCGATGAACCTTCACCGGTAACAAGTCTAACATTATGCTGCGATCGGCTACTTCAAGAACCTGCAGTTGAAGAACCTGTAAAATCTAAAGATACGACAAAACTGTCTGTCAAGGAAGTAAAAGAATTAAACAACCAAAATTTCTCACCTGCATCGTTAAATGCAATGAATATCTACAATTCAACTTATGTACCTGATTATATACCAACGGAAGTTGCTCAAGCCTTAGGGGTGCCGCCAACAGATCCTCTATTCCTCGAATCAATAGCTCAAGGATATGCCATGGAGTTAGAATACGCGAGAATTTTACACCAAGAGAATGAAGCTAAATTACTAAACGCAAGAAAACAGAGACCTAAGAAGTACAAGTGTCCACATTGTCAAGTTGGATTTTCAAATAACGGGCAATTGAAGGGTCATATTAGGATCCATACTGGTGAAAGACCTTACAAATGTGAAGAAAAGAACTGCGGAAAGACTTTCACAAGGAACGAAGAGTTGACAAGACATAAGAGGATCCATTCTGGAGTCAGGCCCTTTCCTTGTCCGACTTGCGGAAAGAAATTTGGAAGGCGAGATCATCTGAAGAAGCACACAAGGACACATTTCATGCAAGCGGAGAGAATGATGCCAGTTTTTGTGCCATTATCTGCAATGCCACATGTAGCAGGATTTCCATATTTATACGGCTATTGAAATTCATATGTATAGGAAAAATGAGATGAACTCGTATTGTTTGATAAGTTGATGTGAAATATTCAGCTTAATTATCTGGTTTTAGT
Organism: Dendrolimus pini; assembly: GCA_949752895.1. NCBI lineage: Eukaryota > Metazoa > Arthropoda > Insecta > Lepidoptera > Lasiocampidae > Dendrolimus > Dendrolimus pini. Next base: position 11,759,799 of record OX457147.1, on the reverse strand, counting down.
ATCAGTAAAATCGGAATCTGAGAGAACAAAGACGTGAAATAGATAAGACAAGCGAAAACAAGATGAATTGCATATTAACAAGTATTTTAGAATTACAATATCTTTAAAAGGTTATTATTATTGAGGAATTCCAGCTGAATAAGACAGCGAACTGGGATTTGGCATCAGTATTTTTAGTGAAATCAACTAAGTACAAAAATGCTCGAAACAAAGTGATCAGTTTGAGTTTCCTCATGATACTATATTTAGGCCTTCGCTAGACTAGTTAACCTATGGCAACGAAACAGTGATTTTGATAGCAGGCTATAATTCTGATACACTCACCCATATATGGTATGCCAGAATGAAGAAAAGTATACAAGGAAAATACCCTATATAGATTTCAAATGATTAGGAAAAGGAGAAAGAAAGGAAAATGACTCAAACGATCGCTGTTTTACTGAACACGGTGCATTAATTAGCTTCAAAATTATTGTAACAATTTGTCCATGAAATACGTTGAATATTAAAATTAACAAGAAAATTGTTTCAAACCAAGATAAATATTCAAAAAGTTCCTATATCGAGCATTCTTTCATTAGAAAAACATTAAATGCAAAATATATCCATTAGGTAGATTACGTATTTAAAATTGTTCAGTTTTTTACAAAACTTTTGTACATATCTGTAAACAAATTTAATCAAAATATATTATAGTTTCATATTATATGGTTTTATTGTTTTCATATCTATTATTTCCGCCAATCTTCAAGCGTGTACAATATAAGGTTTCAAAATTACCTGTTTTAATAATGAAGCCGACTAATTTCAGGCTTTTATTTACATTTGTATTGTCTATGTCTTGTTATGGCAGCGCTTTACTTGGCCGGTGTTTAATTAGTTTGCTCCAAAACAGCCATGTCTAGAGAAGATTATTCGCTGTATTTTCTTCATTTGTACCAATAAGGCAGATATCGCCACTAGCAAAAACGCGTTTCCATCGACTGTCGGTTTTAATGACACATCAAAGAACTCAAACTAGTCAAATATTTGCCGCGACCGTCCCCACTTGGTTTGCTCACTAAAGTCATTGCAGCCGTGGCGTCTTAAGTGTTGTTTATGAAACTTTTATAAAATAACTTTTTTGTAATCAGATTCATTTATAACTTTGATCAACTTGTGAGCCACCAGCTACTCCTTTGCCGAGGTCTTTTAGTAACTTTGTAGTTCTTTTTAATATACAAAGTATTATTAGTATGTTCCATTAAAGTAAAATAGAATCACAAAACAAGTGTATGACAGTATTGTGAATGGTAGAGTTGGTACCGGTAGACCACGACATACACACCATGATCAAATAACAGAAGTGTTAAAACGATGTCAGGTTGAAAGCTTATCAAATAAACGTGCATGTATGAAGAGGTTAATGAAAGTAGATGAAGCGAAAGTTGTTTGTCAGGATCGTCGGAAGTGCAGATCTATAGTCTCTGCCTACCCCCATGGGAAAAAGGCGTTATAATATGTATGTATGTGTTAAAGTAAAAATAAGGCAGTTGCTGCTTTCGAAACGTCCATATCGTACCGTTTCAAATCAATGTGAAAAACAAATATATTTAGTGTTTTTGAGGTCTTTGCTCATTCAGGCCATGTCTAGTTGGCATATTTGTGATATTAGCTAAATACCCAAATGTTAGTCAAATACAGTGACGATTATGCTAAGCCAAGTTACGAGCCGGAATGAAATGAGCCAGTGTCAAGCTCAGACGAACAAAATAAGTAGATCGAGCCTCGAGCTCTCAGGATGAAGCTGGCTAAAGGAAGCCGATTTTGAAATAGAAACCCGATCGATCCACGGTTCGTTTCGAGAGCATAGTATTAATATAATATTTTCTAAGTTTTCGCGACTTGTATACATAATAAAACTACATTTTAACGGTTTTAAGCGCGGTAATTTATTTGATTTTTGTTATGTCGACGTTTCGGCACCTTTCCGTGGCCGTGATCACGGAAAACAAAGATGTTAAGTGTCAACGAGTATTGTTCAAGTTTTATTTAGCCTACCGCCAACTTGTTGATTTTAATTATTTAGTTTTAATTTTGTTTACATTTGACATCTTTGTTTTCCGTGATCACGACCACTGAAAAGTGGCCGAAACGTCGGAATAACAAGAATCAAATAAATTACCGCATCTAAAACCGTTAAAACGTAGTTTTGTTAAACATACTATTAATATAATATAATTAGTACAGATAAAAGTGGAATAATTTCGAGAGAATACATAACTATTACCCCTACAGACGCAAACTACGTGTATATTTATATTTACATAGTATAAAACAAAGTCTCTTTCCGCGTGTGACTGTCTGTACAGCCGCTAATTCCTAAACGATGCAACGGATCTTTGAGCGGGTTTTACCATCAATTAGATAATTTTTCAAGGAAGGTTTATTATCCGCTTCGTTAGCGATATATAAAAACGCAATTAAGTTTTGTTTAAGTAAAATAGAGTTACTCACTAGAGCTTGACCCGCGGTCTAGCCGCGGGAGAACTAGTATGAGTTTACCTACACGAGTTTGTAAAATAGGTTTCAATTCATTTGACGCTTTGGTTCACGTAGGCCTCGTCTATACTTTCGTTCGTTTGAGGTATCAAGTATATTAAAGATTTAAAATTTTATGAATAATCTTTAAGTATAAGCCTCAGCTAAATTGTAGGTCTTCTACTGACGCTAGGCGAGGCAGTCCTCGTGGCCGCTCGCAAGAGATTTTCAACACAAATTGTGCATTTGTGTTAAAAGTTCAAACAATCATGTCTACAACTATTGTTCAGCTTTAAGCAATATTAAACATATTTTTGAAAATAAAACTAGCAGCGAAACGGCACGCATTAAGTACCTGCCAAGAAGACATTAAATATTAATCTAACACTGGTATTAGACGGATCAACCAAATTGAGGCAATTTGGTTGAAAGGCATATACATGAAAGGAAACGATGATATTCAATGACATAGAATGATTTTTTGTGTTTGTAGGATCGCTTTGATTGTTTCATCCGAATTGAAAGGCAGTAGTAAACAGTCTTATATCAGCTTAAGAGTTCTTCATCCAAAAATTCTTCTATCCTCAAATGTCGCTTCACACTGTTTTTGAATTTAGCCAGTGGTTGAATGAAAAGTCTCGAAAAAAATACTCTTGTTTCATTACGCATTTGAATTTAGAACACGTCTGTAAAGCTAGAAAGGTCAAGTCGGCAGAATCACTCGTTTTATATATCAAAATTTAGTGCTCATTTAGTGCTAATTTAGTGCTGATAACAGATATTTGGTGCTGTGATAGGTGGACTAAAAACGAAAACACTACTAACTTTTAGTTAAGCTAGCAGTGTACTATTCGTGACCGCGCTATGATACAGTTGGAGCGAGAGGCACATCAGCTAATAATTTAGTGCTCAATTAGTGCTACCCGTACAAGCAAACAGATTCATCGTTTTTTTTAAAAGTATAGATTAGGTACTGCTGACATAACGACACGAGCAATCATAGAGATGACTTTAAAATCGGTATTGGTGAAATTGAAAAGAGTTACTAATTATTGCTCAATTAATGCTGCCAGTACATCAGAAGATTTTTAAAAAATATCTTTTTTTTTCAAATCAACTACTGCTAGTATAACGACTCCAGCAGTCTCAAGAGCGAGGAGAAGATTCTAAAACGGAAACTAATGGATTTAAAAGACGTCACCATTTAGTGCTCAATTAGTGCTGCCAATACAGCAGAAGATTTTTTTTTTTTTTTTTTTTTAAATCAGCTACTGCTAGTATAACGACTCCAGCAGTCTCAAGAACGAGGAGAAGATTCTAAAACGGAAACTAATGGATTTAAAAGAGGTCACCATTTAGTGCTCAATTAGTGCTGCCAGTACAGCAAAACATTTATTTTTTGAATTTTCAAACCGCAATAACTTTTGAATGAATAAACCGATATTCACGCGGTTGGCGGCGTTCGACGAAGTTTTTTGAGATTTGAAAAAAAATTTGTTCAAAACTCCTTTGCTACAACGACAGCATTAATTCAGCACTAAATGGTGACGTCTTTTAAATCCATTAGTTTCCGTTTTAGAGTCTTCTCCTCGCTCTTGAGACTGCTGGAGTCGTTATACTAGCAGTAGTTGATTTGAAAATAATTTTTTTTTTCAAAAATCTTCTGGTGTACTGGCAGCATTAATTGAGCACTAATTAGTAACTCTTTTCAATTTCACCAATACCGATTTTAAAGTCATCTCTATGATTGCTCGTGTCGCTATGTCAGCAGTAATCTATACTTAAAAATTTAAAAATAAAATCGATGAATCTGTTAGCTTGTACGGGCAGCACTAATTGAGCACTAAATTATTAGCTGATGTGCCTCTCGCTCCAACTGTATCATAGCGCGGTCACGAATAGTACACTGCTAGCTTAAAAGTTAGCAGTATTCTCATTTTTAGTTCCCCTATGCCAGCACCAAATATCTGTTATCAGCACTAAATTAGCACTAAATGAGCACTAAATTTTGATATATAAAACGAGTGATTCTGCCGACTTGTTCTTTCTAGCTTTACAGACGTATTTAGAACGTGAGATTTTGAGCGCGACTATGTTATTTAGAATGCAATTGCAACTTATTTGGACATTTGATACTCGCGCTGCTCACTTCCCTCGCCACATTCCTGCTTGCTGCCGTGTAAATAGACACAATGTAAACGATGGACAAGAAATTGCAGCAATTGGATAGAATGTTCTCGGTCTCTATACACTTTCAACATTCGTATAAAGAACACAATGACCCCAAATAAAATCGATCAATCATTGCAATTCCAAGGACTTGAATTAAAAAAAAAACTTGCACAAACGTCAAGAACAGACTTCCGGTGTTCAATTGACGAATAGAAAAATAAACAATTTGTTACTTGCATAATGTTTTGACGTTACTTTATTGTAGATAGGAATATAAAAAGAAATATAACGTAGGCACACTTGCGTACAGAATGGTATTTTCAGAAATGTTTATTTGAATTTAATTAGAGACCATCGTAAACTTTTATACAATTTGTCTATGATCAGCTATGATATATTCACAGAGTCAGTATTACTTAATATAAATGTCAGAATAAGTATTTAGAGATAGGCTATGTTCTGATTGGCTAAGGCGATTTATTTAATTTTTATTTCTTTATTTACGGAACTAACCCAACCCGGGAATTAAGCTGAAATCTAGTAGGCGGGCTAAACATGCAAGTTTTTAATCCATATGACACAAATATTCATAGGCAATTACATAACAGCTTTATTCGATTATTCAAGATAATATAAAAGTTGCGTGTCAGCTACGACGTACGACTAAAGTTTACTCCTTAAGTAAGATGCTAGAAAACAAGCAGCATAGAGACGGACGAAAGAATGGACACAGAGCTCTATACTACAAGAAAAACTTATGATGTACACCGATTACGCTGAGATTTATGATCTGATTTACGTGATTCTTGGTTGCGGAATAGTTGCCATTTGGTCCCCTAAAAATTTAACATAGGTTGGCCCCGTAGTTTTTGCAAAATTTTGTTATTATAACATTTGCTCGGCACCGACTTCAAGATGTAGAAAATTTATGTAATTTTTGTATTTATGTAATTCTTAGTCAAAAACCTTTATTAAATTATTTTATACTTTTTAGTTTGTTTTTTATTCAAACTAAGTAAGCTTAATGAAGGAGAGGTGAATATTAACATAAAATACAGATTAACACTTAAATTGCTTACTTACTTTAATTAACGAAAAAGGCATAATCAATTTTAATTAATTAGTATTTTTCGCTCTAATATTGGGGGTAGTTTAAAAGGAATAAAAATAAAACCACAACGTTTTGAATTACAACTATATTACTTCACTCATAAAATTCCCATACTAGAGGCCTTATAAGCAAATCGATTCTTAAGGAATAAACTTCAAAAATATCATTTGTGCACCTTTGTTGCTGAAATAAATAAGTTTTACGATAATCGAATCGATTAATTCCTTAGACCACGAATTTGTTCAAATAATTGGTACACAACTATTTCTTACCAGCCAGTACGGCTTCAATAAAGTATAAAAAAGAGCATATTAACGCCTCATTTGAAATTGGAATTTCGGAAGCAAAGACGTCAAGCAGCGAGGTAGGGCAACAACATTCAAATATTCTTCCATCATTCCACCAATTAATTTTAACGCAATTCACTAACGTCTTATTCAAAAATGGAAAACGGAATAGACAACATGCTGAGAGACGACGCACTTCCTAAAATAGATGAATTACGTCTTATTATTTAAATTGGGGCAAAATGTTGACTTTACGTGGGAAAGTTGCTAATTTGATTCATGTTTGAGTTGGAAGTCTGGTAATTTATTGCGATGTTCATAAGAGTCTTTAAATAGTATCTCTTGATGAGAGAAGATTTCCATTATTTAGAAGTAACAGAAACTTAAAACAAATTGTGTATTTAACGAGGAAACTTTTGTGGCAGCTCGAAATTCATAATGATGTCAGGTTCTTACATCATACTATTGATTAACTAGCCTTACCATTGGTACCAATCTAACATTATAATGTCAGATTATTTAATAAGATATATTAGTAAGATATAAGAAATAATACAAGCGTACATAATAAAACTACGTTTTAACGGTTTTAAGCACGATGATTTATTTTGGTTATTCCGACGTTTCGGCCGCTTTTCAGTGGCCGTGGTCATTGACGACAAAGATGACAATTGTCCAACGAGTATTGTTAAAGTTTTATTTAGCCTACCGCCAACTTGTTCATTTTAATTATTTAGATTTAATTTTGTTTATGGTTATTATCTTACTCTATGGGAGCCTAGTCTAATTTACCACCGCTTCACAACATGTTGTGCCTTGAAGTGAAAAAGCATTTTAATTTTAATATTACATAAAAATTTTAGAGCTAGGCATGTTTCCTGAAGAGTTTCTTGCGCCGGTTCTTCTCCGCGCTCAAAACCGTTAAAACGTAGTTTTGTTATGTATACAAGTCGCGAAAACTTAAAAAAGTATTACAATCGTACATTATTTATTTAAATCAACTAATATCTAAACACTACTGTTCAGTAGTAGTAGGGTTGGGTAGTATTCGCCACAATGATAGGCAAAGGAGTTTTGTCCATACAGCTAATTCTGATGTCTGTCTTGGTATATATAGCTCGGCTGAATTGTATGTAGGTTTTCAAAGGACGTCATTCAACGGAGTTCTTGTGACAACTCGAAAGGCCATATTTGACTACACAGTTAACATTTCTCACAAAACACATAATTACTACTCGAAAACTATGAATATCCTACAACTATTGTTCATTTATAAAGTAATTTTACACGTTTACAACGACAGTTCCCGCCTAAAATTCCAACTACTGTCCATTTTTAGAAAATGTTATTTTTTTTTTATAAAACACCACAGCAAAACAATAACCTTTATGGTCCCGCTAAAACCAATAAAAGTTGTCCTGGAAAATCCATAGACAACAAATGTTTACACTACGAGCGTCATTAATTTTACCATTCATTCCCAAAAACTTTTATCCTAATCTCTCACCTGTTTCGATATAAAAGATACGTTTTTTCGTCATAAAAAAGAACTATAAATGTTATAAAAGTAATAAATTACATATTCGGCAAATTTGTTCGGTTCGTAGGCGGGTATTAGTTTAATGTTTGTCTAAAGAATTAAGTTTAATTTTTTATAGGCAGTTTTTTTGGGTCACACCTTCTTTAAACTGGGATGACCAGTGTATCGTGAGAAAAACATTATAATATAATGGGATTGTGTACTGTAGGAATATAGTTTTGAGGGAAAATATTTTATAGATAAATGGCGGCCTCTGTGGTTTAGCGGGCTAAACCTTTGTCAGCCTACCTCACTGCAAATCAGAGGCTTCGGGTTCGATTCCTGTTATGGTAAATTTCTGAAACGATTTTTCTGCGTTATTTACTATGGTCTGGGTGTCTGGGATCGGCCCCAGAGTAGTCAGTTGTATATTACCTGGTACACTACACAAGCGTAAATTGCTTAATTTGGGGATATATAATATGTTTGTCTGACGATTATTATAATTATATATAAGATCCTGTATCCGAATAGCACATACACAATTACTTACCTGTCCAGTGAAATTGACATCATCTATTAGATTTTGGTATATTGAACGTCGTGACTACTGTCAAGAAAACATCAATAAGTTTTGTCAGTATATAGAATCTTTAAGCTTTAGTGATAGTTTAATGGAAGATGATCCTAATGTTGCATTTAATAATTTTCATTACATTTTTCTTCTGTTCTATAATCTATGCTTTCCTTATATAAAAATAAAAATGTCATTAGAACAAACACCAAGATGGGTTACAAATGGTATTAAAAAATGTTGTAAAAGAAAACGGGAATTACTTTGGCTATACCGAAAAAACAGAAGTATTATAAATAAACACAATTTCAAAACCTTATCATTCAGACTTTAAAAAATTATAAAATTAACTCAAAAATCTCAAAATGATAATTACATAAAAACGGCATACAATAAAAGTAAGGCCACTTGGTCTGTTATAAAAGGTAAAAACAATAATAGACCAAAAGAAGATACTGTATTAGACATTAATGGAAAACTGATAGATGACCCACAAATAATTTCTGAATCATTTAACAACTTCTATATTGACCAAATCACAAAGCTTACTGTAAATATTCATAAAATTGATAATATTTTAAGAGAAAGCAAATCTATTTTTATGAATCCAACCATACCACAAGATATGAACACCAATAGTACCGATATTTTCAATTTTTTTTGAAAAAGTGATATACAAGAGTATTTATAACTTTTTTGAAGTCAACAACATCTTTGCCAGTGAACAAATAGGTTTCCGGAAAAATTAAACAATAAATATTGCAATATACGATTTGGTTAACAAGGTATTGACAAGTGTTGATAATAAAACACCAGTTTGCGTGCTCTTTATGGAGTTATCTAAAGCATTTGATTTTGTAGATCATACTCTGCTATTAAAAAAATTGCATGCCTATGGAGTTAGAGGTAACATATTTAATCTTATCCAATCGTATCTTACAAATCGTAAACAAGTAACACAGGTGCAAATTATGTGTCCTAAATTTAAAAAAGAATTAACATATACATCGAACTATAAAACAGTATCTTATGATGTTCCTCAGGGGAGCGTCCTCGGTCCGTTACTATTTATTATTTATATAAATGATCTTCCTAGAACTATAGATTATCCCACAATTTTGTTTGCAGACGATAGCACGATAATTTTTACTGGTAAAGATAACGAATGTGTAGAAAAAGAAATAAATACTACTCTAAATAATACAATAGAATGGCTAACAGAGAATAATTTAAAAATCAATTTAGATAAAACTAAAATTATGACTTTTAAAAATAGAATAAATTTGTTAGACGACATAAAAATCAACTGCCATGGACATAATATTGAAAATGTAACGATCACAAACTTTCTAGGATTAAATATTGACTGCAGTTTAAATTGGAAATCCCATTGTGAAAAGTTGTGTCTGAAAATTAATAGATGCTCTTATGCCTTACACATGCTATCAAAACCTGCTAGCAAAAGTACAGTAGTTACAGCCTACCATGGATATGTTGCATCACTCCTTTGTTACGGTATCATATTCTGGTGTAATAGTAGTGAAAGAGTAACTGTATTCAAGGCACAAAGACGATGTATTAGAGCAATTTGTCGACTAAATGACAGGGAGAGCTGTAAACCATACTTTAAAAGTTTAAAAATTTTGATAATTACTTCCCTTTATATGTACGAGATCATAATTTTCCTTCGAAGCAATATGAATTTATTCAATACTTTTAAAAGCGAACGCCAAGCACATAAAACAATATGTCCTAAGAGTCGAACAACTCTGCTAAGTAGTAGCGTGTTGTGTAAGCTCCTAGGCTCTATAGTCACCTACCAAAATGTATAATTGACATTCTAAACACCAATAATTTTAAGTATAGATTAAAGACATTTCTAATTGACAAATCGTATTACATTGTTAATGATTATTTTAATGATAGACTTTAAATTACTGAGGTAGTATACAATTTATTATTATAAAGAGTGATGGATAAATGTTATTTTTTTATGACATTTATTTTAAAGAGTGACTAGATTATGGTTAATTTATTATTATTATGAATGATTTGTTTGATTCTTTTAATTTGATTTGTTTTTATTAATGTATTAGTAATGACAGAACCAATAAGAACTGTAAATATAATATGTACAACATTTTGCACGCCCTAGAGGCAAAAACATGTGAAACTATGAAATAATCCTACCATCTTTTTTATGTACCATGTTTTATGCAATAAATGATGATTTGATTTGACAATGCCGGGCCGTCGCTAATACAGAAGGTTTTAAAATAGCCATGTCATACTCGGACTACGAATCTGCAAAAGCGGCTGTTTTAGGCCCCTAGATGCACTTAATTTAACATCACTAATACTATATCGTATATTTTCCGCATGTGTACAATTAATGACTACCACACCTGGACTAGAGTATGCCACCATAACAACCTTGAGTTGTGTTGTGTGTGTGTTGTTGTGTGCTAGGTTCCAGTCGGAGAGCTCTCCGTTTACAGCGGCAGCACATTGGGAGCACCTTTGGTGTTACAAATGTGCATAGGCGATGGTAACCGCTTTCTATCAGGGCCGTCTGTCTGTCTGCTGCTGAACTTATGCGATGAAAAACAATAATAATAATAAAACAGTAACTTTTGAACGAAGTAAGTACGCCAACAAGTCTACAAAAGCAATAAATTAGGAGTACGATTATCTATGTCTATTGTCCAAACCAAAGACATTAAGGTCCAAGCAAGCCATGGGAAAGTCAGTCAGGTGGCTCACGCCTCCACACAATGACCTGTTTAAGATCGCTACCTGAATATTTTCCATTCAAAATAGGTGTTCAACAATTTCTCATTTTTTAGGATATTTTTCACTTTTATGTATACAATTTTAATTTGAATTAATCAAAGCAAGCAATATCAAATTAAAACTAGCTTATATTAAGCTGGCACCAAATTGTTACATAGTCTTAAATCTATATTGATTTAAGACTATGTAACAATTTGGTGCCAGCGAGGAGCGTGCCCAGAGGGCTGGCTTCATTGCCGTATGGCAGTAATTATTTGTTGGGCGAAATATGAGCCAACCTTCCGATTACGGGTGGCATCAAAGAGCTGGAATTTTTTTATAATTGTAATTGTTTGTTATTGAATCGTTTTTGTAATATTTTTAAAAAATACTTTTGGTTTCTAAATTGCAATCTACATTGAGAAAAATCAAATCTAGAGCAAAGACCATTAAAAAAGCATTTCGCAATCTTAAGAATTTTTCTTCCTAGTGTTGTACCTAAAAAATTACAGTCCACTCGGCCGTTTTCAAAAGGTGTATGCTATTTGTAGGAAGTGGAGGTCCATATGTACACTGTCTGAGTAGTATGATACGAAAGTGCGTACCTACACACAGACACACTCTCACACACGCACATACATGTCTGCCCGCTGTGACTATAAACATCGGCATTGGTCATCAAAATATAGGCGTCGCCTAGTTTCGGGCCGTTAGATACATAAATAATGTAAATTTGACTTTTTGAGAATATAGAATTATTACTGCGGCGTGTTCGGTATCCTATTTCTAAAAGCGGTTACCTTTATCCAGCTACACTCTGAGAGCTGGAGCCTCAGTCTATCTATTATTATTCGTCTGAGTTTACGAGTTGTGTTTTTCAAGTAATCCTTGGTATTCCGCTTTCATGGCCACCCTAAACTTTTAAGCTAAAGATTGCGTGAACAATGCAAATAGGATAATTCACCACGTCCATTACACTACTATACTCATTCATGACTTTTAAAGCAAAAAATGTTACAATTTCATTTCTCACGTACATTTTACAAAACACTTGACCTGTACCGCGTAATTTGTTCCGGCAGGTTGGTATTTTGCGCATTTTGACGTTGGCATAGGTTCTTCTTATTTTTTTTTGACAGCAAAGCATGATCGATTTGATTCGATTTTTATATTTGTTCAGTCGAGCTTTGATGGTCGATTTTTATTTTGCACCTTCGCTTCACTCCCACGCTTTTGTGGAACAAGTAAATGAAACATTGCTTCATAGATTTTCAAGAGCCTTGTTTTTATAACACTTTTGCTGTTCTGTCGCTCTAATTCCATACATTAAAACAGTAGTTCAGTCAGTGGACTAAAGGATATGGACCTCTCTTCATGGTACGATTGTCGAAAGCAAGAAAAAATATTATCATGTAAAGTAAACTTGAAACTGATTTGTATGATACTTGCATAAACTTAAAAAAATGTCATACGAATTCTAGTTTAGACAAGTCGAGAAATCCTAGACAAATATCTCAGCGCGATCTGTGTCGTAGTGTAAACTCTTTGTGATAATTACCTTACGATTATCATATAAATCACTTAAAAATAGTAACTCTACAGGTTGGGATGGAATCACGCCGAAAATGTTAAAATTAGCATTACCATATTGTATAGAACCCATAACTAAAATATGTCAGAAAAGCCTTGATACGGGAATATTTCCGGAACCTTTAAAGAGAGCTATAGTGTTACCTATACATAAGACAGGTGACGCTAGTAAGATAGTTAATTTTCGACCAATATCGCTGCTACCAGTTGTGTCAAAAATCTTAGAAAAACTGATGAACATCCGACTGAAAAACTATCTTGAAACAAAAACGTTACTCTCAAACAACCAATACGGTTTCCGGCCCCGTCGTTCCACAGAAGAAGCTGTTTTGAGAGTAACAGAAAGTGTATGTGAAAGGCTTGACAGTGGTTGTTGTTGGTTGGTTGGTTGGTTTACAGAGGGTTTTAGGGCCCTACGTAGACCTCACAAAGGCCTTTGATACGATATCGATACCTATACTTCTGAATAAGCTCGAATCACTAGGAATACGTGGTTTAGCGCTTATCTTGGTTTGAGAGTTACTTGAGTGGTAGAAAACAAAGTACGAAAATAGGTTCCCATATAAGTAAAGATGCCGTCATTAAATTTGGTGTACCACAAGGAAGTATATTGGGCCCTACTCTATTTCTAGTGTATATTAATGACCTATGTAACATCGATCTTCTAAATGGGGAAGTCATTAGTTATGCAGATGATACTGTACTGCTATTTCACGGCGATACATGGGATGAAACTGAACGCATTGCAAGCTCTGGGTTAAATCTAGTATCTACATGGCTGAAACAAAATCTGCGCACTCTCAATGTGAATAAAACCCATTTTATCACTTTCAGCATTAATACAAGCTCACAACCGCCTAATTCTTTCTGTCTTAAAATTCATGATGCAAGCTGTAATCAACGCGTATCCTGTGCTTGTGGTGCAATTATGCCGACAACAGATACAAAATATTTAGGAGTCTACCTAGACAAACATTTAACATGGACGGTGCATATAAAATATCTTGCTAGCAGAACAAGAAAGTTAATCTATGCCTTTAAGCAACTACGCCATGTTCTTGATCACCATTGTCTATTTAAAGTATATACTGCCCTAGCAGAATCAATACTATGCTATTGCAATACTGCCTGGGGCTCAGCAGCACCGACTCATCTTATAGTTCTGGAACGTGCCCAAAGAGCGCTATTAAAGTGCATGACTTTCAAGTCTAGATTATTCTCCACAGACTCCCTTTATCACGAATTTAAAGTCCTGAATATCCGCAAATTATTTATACGAGCTATAGTTTTGAAACAACACAATCTTGTAACTAAAAATACTGTGGAAGAATTGGCAACAAAGCGTAGGCAAGATTTGGTCTTCAAACAATCGAACTGTCGTACAAGCTTTGATGCTAAATCTATAAAATTTCTAGGTCCAAAATTGTATAATAGTATAAGCAGTAAATTAGTTTTGGTTACCATGACACACACAATTAAGAAAAGGCTTAAATAATTACTTACACTCCCTTCCATTTAAAGATGCTGAAGAACTTCTACGATTTATTTGCTAGTCACCTTCTACTAACCATATTTGAAAATAAATTATCACTTACGCCTACACAAACACTACGCGCACACACACTCTCATGCATATTCTAATATAAATAAATACACCCCCTCACACACACACATACACACACACATACACACACACATACACACACACACACACACACACACACACACACACACACACACACACACACACACACACACACACACACACACACACACAAACGCATATTGTCATTACTAACATCTTTAAATATTAAATTGTTTTTTTTTTAATTTAACAATAGAAAATACTATTTATACATATACATTTTACTTACTACACAAAGACATTGCATTAATGTACATACTATCAGCAATGATGTGAATTTTATGACCGGAGCCAATCCTACTGTGGCCCGCCACACAGGCTCTAAGGAGACCTAGCGCGGGAAACAGTGTTTCCTTTGGGACGCCATTTGTACTGTTCTCTGTATTTTAGTAATTTTTATGTACCATGTACTACTTACTTACTTGCTAATAAATTTCATTTCATTTCATATGACATACTCGTAGGCGAGTTTTTGTCTTTTGCTTGAATGTCAATACGATTATGGTCTAAAGAGTCTAAAGAGATTATGGTCTAAGAAATGGCCTTCGAAAATACTATACGATTTTCGCCCCAAAACGTGCGATAAATTTTCTTCGTGTAAATGGCCCTTTATAGAGGTCAGTTTAAAAAAAAATAGGAGTTTTTGGCGGGAACTGAAAGGTGATGTTGTGCTGTGCAGTTTTATTTTCTAAAAATGTGTAAAATTTCTCTAAAATGAACAATAGTTGTAGGATATTGATAGTTTTTGAGTAGTGATTATGTGTTTTGTGAGAAATGTGAACTGTATAGTCAAATGTGGCCTTTTGAGTTGTCACAAGAACTCCGTTGAATGGCACTAGCTGATTACCTACAGTTCAGCTGTGCTACACATAGGCTTAAGAAAATGAAGAAACTAAATCTATATTATAAACTAAGATCTGGCTTAAAGGCCTAGTTGCCAAGCCATAAATATAATAAAATTTTAAAAAATAGGTAAGTATGAAAGAAGTGCTATAAATTTACAATAGTAATTAATTTAACGGGTATGTTATTTCTAAAATAGCAACAATAGTACCCCATAGTTCAGGTTGTAGCACTCAGAGGAACAGCGGACGTATTGTTAAGTTTCGGCACGACCAAGATACAATTAGTAAAAATTATAATAAAACTAGCTGCGCCCACGGTTTCTCCCGTGTGGTGATGAAAACTCGTTTAAATTTTGGATAATTCACACTACATCTTTATAATTTATAGCCTATGTGTAAGCTATATTATTGTAAAGTTTCATTAAAATCCATTCAATACTTTTTGCGTGAAAGAGTAACAAACATACATCCATACATTGTTAAACTTCCGCGTTTATAGTATTAAATAAAAAACAATGAGCGCACGGCGCGATGTGTATCCTCAATATTGATACGAAAACATGTTTAAAATGGCTAGCAGCCATAGGCCCTGCCAAAGAGTACATTGAATATATGGCCCTGCGTACAGAATGAGGATGGGCAACAAAAATAGTGGAGCGATGTTTTATGTACTTATTCTAAGCAAGGGTCTAACAGGTACTTAATTTTAATACTTAACTGATGTTAAAAATGACAATTTGTACAAACCACAATAAATATATTCAAACTCTATTGATACATATAATACATCTGAATGATCATTAGCACGATGACAAATTACGCGCCATGGGTGGTCGCCATTTTGTCTATTACTTTCCCGCGCTTCCTTCCGCGCAGTATGGCGGATGATTTCTATTAACATAATCCCTCGTTTATATGGTGCCCACTTTTAAGGTGTAGCAAATAGGTCAAGGAAAGTGTGCACCACGAGTATACGATTTTCAACATGGGTATATATAATATCATATATGTAACTGAAAAGATATTTATTGCAGCTTTCAATTTTGATATAAGTCTAACTCTAAAGTTCTAAACCATCTTTCATGATACTGATCCATCTGGGATAATGTTAGTGACTGTGAAAGCGTCTTGTATATAACATTGTGCTGGGGCCGCACCTGAAATAATGTTACAGATGTAGGCCGTTTCACGCAGATGTGACGATGGATGTAATAATGTAATGCGATATTGTTTTATTTGTTAATGACGTTACATATTGATAAATAACGTATGTGTAAACACTAATTTGGTTTTTTTATAGCGGCGCATTCGGCCACAGTCAATATCTTTAAATTATCCCAGGTTCACACCTGGGTATCAGGGTCGCCGTCACCTTTAAAAATAATCCCGGTAATGATTAGCTAAATTATATAGTGTATATTACAGAAACATTACGTCATGTGTTAATGATTAACATCATTAATATTGCAGCACAAATAACGCGTTTAACCCATCGCTACATCTTCTAGAAACGGTTACTAGCACTAACATTATCCTAGATAAGGCAGAGACACAAAATAATATTTACAATAAAACTGGTCAAAAATTAATCCCAAACCACTGACACTTGTTGGGAACGATTCCAAAAGGCTTTCAGCGTTTTGGAAGATGCCGTCTCGGCCGGCCGGCGCCTCCCAGGGCCAACGTGAAGCAGGCGATTGCCATTCCGCGCGGCTTTGGCTATGTGCGAATGGCGCCCTATTTATCGCGCTTTTAGAGTACAGAGTTACTGCACCGTGACACCTCTACGTTCTGTAACTGGGACACCTCGAGGAGCACAGTAACCCACTTCGTACAGTAGGGGGGAAGCCCGATGTCAGCGGCCCCCTGTGACGGTTACTATGGGAGGATATGCGCGCAGTGGCAGCAGTCCGCGTCCTGCGGATGGCTCCGCGTACTTGTCTTCTTCCCTCGCTCTTTCAGCGGTCTCTTTCTGCGACATGACGGATTCGCACAAGGAAGTGGTAGCTACCTCCATCTAGGTAGGACCAGGCCGGCAAATCTCCAGACGCCCTCACCGTGATCCACATGGTGATAAGTCCGTAAGTGGATTTCTCTTCGTCATAAAAAGGCTGTCAGTGATCTCGCATTGGATAGCGAAGCTAATTCCATTCTATTATATTCTAAGTATGTTTGATTATGTGATACATAATAATCTGCACCACCTACATCGCCAGATTAGGTTAAACTATTCCTTAAGTAGCTTGCCTGGAAGAGATTGCATTAAGCGATAAGGCCGCCTATTGTTTCTACCATGACAATATTATAATTGTACATTTTTGAAATTGTATATTTGGTGAGCAATGAAGTGCTGTCTATTTAACCAATTCTTTGGCCAAAATAAAGGCCAGCCCTTTGGTCACGTGAGACATAAACCTTTTTTGCCAGGGGAAATTCGCTTGAGGACAAACCACCGTGAGGGAATCGTGGTGGAGCGAGTGGGATTCGCCACGTGGCACAGGTACCCCTTCAGAAGTGTTATTGCCACCCGGAGGTCGAGGATACACAAACACACATGCACATAAAGGTCCAGCCCGCACGGACGATGGCCGGTCTGTCCACGTGCTGGCCACTTCATTCTAAGCCGGGGCCTCTCCGGCTACCTCGAGTCTCACCACGAGGTGAGAGAGGACATATAAATCAATGTGCGCCTCCTTTCTAGACGTGGACATATAGTTTTACACAACTAATAATTCCTCCCAATGTAACTCCAAAATCGTCCAATTTTTTACGCATTTTATAAGCGGAACAGGAGCTAAGTCTTTATAGCAAGACACAATCTGCAATATAGACAATTTTCATATCGGAAACCGGTCTGCACTCTTCTGCGCAAACACAAACTACCAATCGAAAATATAAGTTGTGTTATATAGCGCACCGCGCTTAATACCGTTAAAACGTAGTTTTATTATGTATGCAAGTCGCGAAAATTTAAGAAAATATATGTTGGGTTTATCAACTGATCGTTACATCATATACGCACACTGTAACAAGGTTTTACTGCAAATTGTTTATGGTATTTTTAAACGACTTCATACTTTTTAATTGCGTTAGTTACTCTTAAATATTTATTCACAAGAACCCTACTCTAGCTACCCTCGGTGTGGTCTAAAACCAACCGCAATAATATCGATAGCCTATTATAAGTGGCGAGGGTTGATTCACAATGCCCTTTTGTGCAACTCTGTCATGATACTACTTGATTTATTGACGCCTTTTAGCCATATGTTGATGGGACGTTGATTTAATTTATGAATTTGGATTTTAAAAAGCGAATTTTTATAATTTACTTAGCAATCCCTACGATACTTATTAAATAAAGTCTTTTAGTTGCCAGGTTGAAGGTATCATAGTTATCTTAGGTGTTTATATTTTATTTATTGCGATTCAATTTTTGAGTTCCATCAATGATGATGATGAGGAGAGTGCTGTGATGACTCACCTAATTAGTTTTTAGCTTTTATTAATTACATTATCTACATCTATATTACCTTCCTTTGTAATAAAACTATTTAAATTTATAAAAAATCTAACTATGTAATAATGATAAGAATTAGCACTGAAAAATCACGGAAGTATTTTTGGTGTAATAATTTGGTGGCAAACATTTTTACCATGAAAAATATTATAATTATGATAAGCATACAATCATGAATAAAATGTCATTTATTAATTATTTATTTATTGAGACAAATCTACATACCAAATAATAATTAAAATTCGTCTTTCATTGTTCCGCCTCTAAGTTCACGTAAATAACCACTAACAACTAAATTTACGTCAGTCAAATTCAAATGCTTTTCCAATGAACGTAAATTATCTTGATCATTTACATATTCAGACATTTTATTAAACAACTCCATAGCTTTTGCTTTGCCCCTAAAGATACTCATACAAAACGGTTTAACGTTCTTTATTAATTCAAAGACATTAAAAATCGCCTTATTATCATCAGTACTGACATTCCACATTATCTCGAATATATTCAACAAGCCGTTACAAACAGTCGGTGTAGACATTCTCTCAATCAAACCTATTTTCTGGTACAACCTAAGCTTTTCTAAATCAGCTTTACTCCTTTGAATTTTATTATTCCGTTCTCTGAGATGCTCATTTAATATCTTATTAAACAAACCCAGCAGTGTCTTGATAACATTCGTATCCATTTTTGCTACTTGATCGTAAAAAGGCTCTAATCCTTTTACTTGCATAACTCGAGCCTGTATTCTTGGTGTTTCTGGCAACCACATGTTTAAGACGTCTAAAACGTGGGCTTTAATTGCTAAATTATCATCGCGCTCAAATATATCTAAAAGATCATCAACAATATTGTAAGGAATACTAGCTTTTGTAGATGTAGGTGCTTTAGTGAATAGAACTTTAAGTATAACTATAAATCTGATACGTAGTTTTGTATTTTTAATTTGTATATTAGTTTCTATGACTCTATTAATGCCCTTGTCTTTTATGAATTTATAAATGTTCTTATTTTCTCTGAGCAATTCAATTACATCATCGAGACATTCCGCCATGTCATTGTACAGCTTTTCCATATCTTCAACCGGAATTATGGCTTTTGTTGCTGTTTCTGTAGCATGGGATGTTAGCAGTTCAAATTTATCAATTAAATTTATTATACTATCTTCATTAAGTTCGAGTCGTGTTGGCGTAAGGTCCAGATGTTCTGCAATAAATATAATTTAAAAACTATGTTACTGGATTATCAAAGTAAAGATTAGTAAAGAACACTTTTCTTTCGGAATACAGGAAGAAGAATATAAATATTTACCATTTTCAATTTCTGAATCACTATTAGCATTAACATAAGTGATTTCCATTGCAAAATACATCGCAAATAAAACAAATATTTTAAGTTTCAAACCCATAGTCGACGTTTCTGTTTTGATAGTCAAAATTATTAGTGCTTTTATATATATATATATATATATGTGTAAGTTCTCCAATTAATATATTATTGTATCTATGAGTAGTGTTCTTGATATTTCTTATTTTCTTTTCTCTTTGACACAATTGTTAGAAGATCATCTTTTGAAAAGGTTTTATTCGATACAACACTACCATTTGTTTATATCGAGGGCCAATGTGAAGCCATGACTTCCGCCAGGTATTGGTTCTGGTAGAAGACGTCCAAGAAATGTTGCCCACTAAGCCGTCATCCTCACTCAGGCCACCAAGACGGGGATGCGGAGATATTCTACACACATCCTTCTTGATTCAGTCCGGAATAGAGTTGCCGGGGAGGACCAATCCCTCGGACCAAGAAAAGGCTCACCTCCGGTAAGCCCACATCAGCCAGGGCTATGGCGTTATCAACGACCTATTCCTGGCCTCGGCAAATGATGGGAGGAGTACCGGGTTGTTTATTTGGTATTCTGGCGGAGCAGCCGGGAGTCCCAGATTACACCACTGTTACCCGAGCAGTTGGGTGTCCGCAAAAAGATTCACCTCGAAAAACAAGGTCAAGAAGTGGGGGTGTCATTATATAACTAAGCCCCTTGTCTCAGGGATTATTGGCAAGACATGCGACTGATATGCTTCTCTATCAATTCGATTTTTGCACACCACGCTACCCAAATTCAACTACTGCTACATTATTTGTTTTCAGAGATTTTTTATTGCTTGAAGCGGGCAGACAGACAGACTAGACAAGACAGCCCAGACAGACCAGAGCAGACAATACAGCCCAGACAGACCCATCTTGGCTTGGAACTCGGTTACCGACGCCTAAGGACGTTTGCAACACCAGGTCCTGTAGACAAGTGGCATTAGCACTAATGTCACTTGTGTCAAGGTCTGGGCCGATGTCGACATTGCCCGCCTCTATGATAGAAGGGATGTGAAAAAGGGATGAGATGGGATCCACAGAATGAGATAGAGGGATGGGATTGAAAAATATACGGATGGGGTAGAGGTCATATGAAACACAATTAGCTCAGGTTAACTTAGCTATTAGCGTGATATACCTAACACCGATATAATCCACCTAGTGAACGTAATCAAGATAATAATTCCAACATAACGCTACCATATACAAAGGTTTGTAAAAAGAGGTGTGGTCTTTAAAAAAACCTTACTTTAGAAATGACATTTAAAATAATAAACGTCACATGCTGTTTGCGTTTGGCATAGAGTACCAAAGATAGAGTACATTAATATAATAGGCGTTTGCAAAGAGTACATTGAATATATAAAGAGGCGTTTGGTTTGTATAAATGCCTGTCACAAATGTGCGGAAAATTATAAAAATGGATACTTTAATCAATGTAGTATTATGTGAGAATGGGTCATGTTGTTGCTTAACACCAAGGAGTACAGTTGCAATGATCGCTATTTTAAATTCGGTTTGTATTCAATTGTTTGTATTAAAGAGCACCTCAAGTAAACCTGCATGTATGAAGAGATTAATCAGTAAGTACCTACCTATAGGAAGCGAAAGTTGTTTATCAAGATCGTCGAAAGTGGAGTTCCATCGTCTCTTCCTACCCTATGGGTAACAGGCGTGATAATATGTTACATACATGTTTATAGTCCCAAAATTTGAATAGTTAATTGTCATGAAATAGCAATACTGTGCCTTTCAACACAATTGATTAAATTTCGTTGATTGGCCCACTATGAACATTACCGTCAACACACCGCGCACACGAGATTACCTATGTATACAATCCTCCAGTGGTTAACACGAGCAAAGGATCATCGACCCCCGTATGACGAAGTGGATGTGTTCTGATTCCCGGGGCACATTCAGGCACTTTTTGCGCTGGATCGGACTGGGCGTAACTCTGTTCTAAGTCTCAGCCTTTCCTACACAAAAGCGCAGGGCACATGGGAGGAAGGTGGTTTTAGTGGGTATTGGGTGCTGCCCGTGCAGTCATCTCGGAGTCTCCACACAAGCTGAGTCTATCGCGAGCGGGTTACAAAGCATGCAGTAACTCTCTCGCGATCGATGTTGGTCTGATCCCTTGCCAGGACCCAGTATTGTGCGTAAACAGCATTTCCCCCGCCAGAAAAAAAAGTCGCGTCGGAAACTTTGTATCTTGAATGACCCATGTTTGATTCGTGGCCTAGAAGCATATTGCACCACAGTGTTCTTGGTTTCAGTTGGACATTATTCCTCAAAGGTTTGTCAACTGTGTCGAATTACGTAGGGGAAAGCTGTATTATGTCTACATCATTGTTTTTAGGTGGTTTGCCTAACGGATATGCTATCAAACAACAATGGTGAGCCATGTTGCGAGATGAGAGCATACATAGAGTCGATGAGAAACTTCGTCGTAACGTTATTCCAAATGGCCAATATGGTACTGTTCCTGGCATCAATAATTGTAAGTATTTATGTTTTCCTTTACATTATTATCGTACGATCCAATATTTCTCGTACAGCGTATTTTACATGTAAATACGCAACAAACAATATACTAAAACAGACGTATTAACATCACCTCCACGTGCGGCACTTGTGCACCGCAAGTTGTGCGCCTTAGGTCATCAAACGACCTTAATAAACAACATAAGTACAACAACTTAACGTGGTTTAGCATGGCAACACCCTTCAAACGGGGTCCATCGTTAACGGCAATTAAGCCCAGCATCTTTAGAAGTGTACAAACCGTACAGTTATTATACCTACCTACACTCCTACCTACCTTGGAGTACCTATAACTTGGATATACGTAGATGAAACGTTATCTCTAAGACTAGTGAGATCAGCAGACGTTGCTCTGACCTGAGTTTTACCGGTCCAAGTGCCATTGAGGCTATTCTAAACCATGCAAGGACCGTCTCCAACACAGGCAAAAATTTTCATTAACATCCTGGAACCCGATTGCAGTGCCACCTAGGTTCAATTGTGAATCTCAATCATCCAGGGAACCCCACTAAAACACTCGACACATGATAATATTTTTGGTGGATATTCCTGCGAACATCAGACTGGCGAGTTCCAGACTACCGCCGCTACCAATCCCCGTACAACGGGGTGTGCCTAAAGATATTTCTCTTCATAAAAGAGGCGCGCAATGTAAAACGTTTTTTTTATAAAGATTAATTTCAGTCTTGGTTATATACATGTTGTGAATGTTTGTTATGGATGGAATTCAAAACGAGGATATCCCTAAGACAATCAAGGTTGTCGACATAGGTCGCAATATTAACAAGCTGAAGTGGGAGTGTGCTGGTCATATTTGTCGTAGGACTGATGGCCAATGGAGCAGACGAGTCCTGGAGCGGAGACCGCATCTCGGCGTACGCATTTTGTCACGCTTTCCAGCTCGATGAACCGACGATCTATGCAAAGTCGCCGATGGGGGTGGATGAGGACAGCGGTGGAGTGGGACAGGCGGCGCAAACTTGGAGAGGCCTACGCCCAACAGTGATCAATGGTTGGCTGACGACGAGTATGTTGTGTTTAACCGAGTGGTGGGTTGGATTGTGTAGGATTTACTTATTATATTGAAAAACCATCTTGACTCGTAGACTTCTTTATTACAGACGTGACATGACATAAGTAACAAGTGACAGCTCATTGACAATACATAGACTATTAAAGTACAGTGATGTGACTTAAAACTACAGACACGACATCCTCCCCTTACAGATTTAGTTTAGTTGGTGGGCGGATGCTTCTCTTAGATCTCCTAAGTTGAGATGGTGGTGGACCTGACACTGGACTTGGCTGGACAAGACTGGGACTGACTGGACAAGACTGGATAAGACTAGGACGTACTGGACTGAACTGGACTGGACCAGGACGTTGAGGACTGGACTGACTAAGACTTGGACGTTGAGGACTGAACTGACTAAGACTTGGACGTTGAGGACTGGACTGACTAAGACTTGGTTGACAAATTACTAAAGGAGGACTAGGGTGTACTGGACCTAACAGAGCAGTATTAGATACTGGGTTATAGGATGGGAGTGGTGCATGAGACATTTGGTTTAAGTGGACTTTCTTAACTACACCATCTACAGACACAAGAAACATAACTGGACTTAAACATTTTATAACTATACCCTTATTAATTACACTATTCCTCCCTAAGCGGATTAAAATATTATCATTTTCACTAAATACATGTGAACTAGGATATTTTGTAACAGATTTAGGATTAAAATTAGGATTTAACATTGACAACAAGGTTCTATGCTGATATACAAATAACAATGAGTTAGGACATTTTTCTGTAGTTGTTGTTTGAGTATTCCTATAATTTAAAAGAAATTTATGTATTTTAAGATTGAGAGATTCAGTATTATTTTTATCTAAAACAAGTTTACTCAATGCTTTCTTAGCAATCTGCACACTCCTTTCAGCAAAACCGTTGCTTTCAGGATGATAAGGAGGACTCTTTGTCACTTTAATATTAAACTTGGTACAAAAATTAATAAAAGAATATGAATCAAACGGTGGTCCATTATCTGACACAATTTCTACTGGTAATCCTACATATGAAAATATTTCACATAACTGTTCTATTACACTCTCTGCATTACAAGATTTTGACATGTGTTTTATGTCTAACCACTTGGAATAAGTATCACAATATATTAAAAAATGTTGTTTCTTAAATTCAAAAAAATCAATATGAACTCTTTCAAATGGTATGACTGTTTTGGGCCATGGCCTTTTTTCATTATTAGGTTTAAAATTTACAATAGAACAAGATTCACATGACTGACATTTTGTTTCAATATCTACAGACATTGATGGCCACCAAAATAATGATCTAGCTAACATTTTTGAGCGTACAATGCCTGGATGACTTTCATGTAAAAGATTTAGTACATGTTGTTGACACTTTTGAGGTACAATTAATCTTGAACCAAACATAAGACAATTTTCATTAATTGAAATATAGTTTCTTATTCTGAAATAGGGACTAATTCCTATATCTTTACAATGATGAGGCCACCCCTCTTTAGTAAACTTAACAACTTTAATTAACACAGGATCTTCTAAGGTTTGTTTTGCAATATCAAATATATTGACAGGTAAGTCATCTGAAAATTGATTACTATTTATATCTAACACAATCTTATTAATTGGTAGTCTAGACAAAGCATCTGCTGGCTGCAAAAACTCACTTTTCCTATGTTCTAAGTTATAATCATAACTCTCAAGAATTAACGCCCAATGTTGCAAGCGTTGAGCTGCTAACGTTGGTATGCCCTTACTAGGGTGTAAGATGTACTTAATTGGAGCATTATCTGTAATAAGAGTGAAACGACGACCCCATAAATATTTATGAAACTTAGTGACTGCATAAATAATACTTAAGGCTTCTCTGTCTAATTGAGAATAGTTACACTGGGTTTTAGTCAAAGTACATGACGCATAGGCTATTGGCTTCTCTATACATTTACCACCTATATTAATAGCATGACACAAAACTGCACCTAAACCAACTGGACTTGCGTCACAGTATACCATCAATGGTAAGGATGGGTTATAATGGACTAAAACATCACTACTAATCAACTTTTGCTTACTTAAGGTGAACGCAGACTGGCATTCAGGTGTCCAATTCCATTTAACATTATTTTCTGTTAATCGATGCAGTGGTTTGACTAAAGTACTTAAATTACCTATGAAGTTATGATAAAAATTCAACATGCCTAGGTATGATCTCAATTCTTTGACATTTTGAGGACACTTTGCATTGACAATCGCTTCTACTAAGGACGGGCTAGGTTTCCTACCTACTCTTGAAATAATATGCCCTAAATACTCCACAGAGTCTGAAAACCACTTACACTTATCTAAATTAATCCTCACATTATGTTTATTTAGTTTATCTAAGACTTTGACAACTGTATTATAACAATCTATATAATCTTTCCCTTTAATTAAAATATCATCTATATAACATACAGTATTGGGTATGTTTGACAGTAATTGATCCATTATTTTTTGAAAAATTGCTGGTGCTGATGCAATGCCATATATTAAACGTTTGTATCTATATAAACCTTTGTGTGTATTGACTGTTAACAATTCTTGACTCTGTTCATCGACTAATAATTGTGTATAAGCATCTGACAAATCTAGGACTACAAATACTTCACCTCCTGACATTGTGGCAAACACATCTTCCGGCTTTGGAAGTGGGTAAGAATCTACTTTTATATTCGGATTGACTGAACGCTTAAAATCAACACATATCCTATAATCACCATTGACTTTCTTAACTGGTACTAAAGGTGATGCCCATTCTGAATAGTTTACTTTATATATTTTTCCTTCTTTTTCCAATTTGTCTAAAGTATCACCGACTACTTGAACAATGTTATAAGGTAACGGGTAAGGTTTTAAAAACACAGGAGTACTATTTTCTTTTAACACAAGTTTTGCTTCAAAACCTATTATATGTGAGTCTATATTTTTGCTAAACACATTTGGATATGTTTTAACAAACTGTTGAACAACTGTAGATGTATTATTTGACTTTACTTCAGGCAGAATTGACTTTACATAACAATTATTGTTATTATTCATTGACAAAATATTATTCCTCCATTCTTTTTTTTTTTTTTTTATTTGACTTGACTTTATGTTGTTGGTCCGAAGACCTCACAACTTTACCGGGGTCTTTGGGGCGAGCGCCTTCGCTAGGCGAAGGCGCTCGAGCCCGGGGGCAACTTACTTGAGGGAGCTCCCTAGGGAGTTTTACCTCGGCTGGACTGTTGCCATGAGAGGGGGATGAATCTGATGATGCCCGCCAATGGGCGACACAATGAACTAATT
This sequence comes from Dendrolimus pini, assembly GCA_949752895.1. Lineage (NCBI taxonomy): Eukaryota > Metazoa > Arthropoda > Insecta > Lepidoptera > Lasiocampidae > Dendrolimus > Dendrolimus pini. Next base: position 11,732,961 of record OX457147.1, on the reverse strand, counting down.
GAGAACGGGCGTCGGGTAATGCAAAGCCCGAGAAGAAGGATCCCGGCGGAGCGGGATCGGCGGTTCGCGGCGGCCTACGCTATCTTACTGCCGTTTCGCGACGTGTTATGGCTGGGAAAGAAGAAACGGCGAAAGAAACTTCCCAGCAACACGCCTAGTCTATCCTGTGGGGGGGCTATGTCTCCTGGCGTCCCTCTCGAGGACGTGGAGAGATCGTGATTGGCGTTGTCTGAGACGCCGCCGTCTATGTCTGTCTGTCGGTGCCTGCCAGCCTGCCGTACTAACCGCGGGCGGGCTGATCCGGGCCAGCCGTTTTGTAATAGCGTCGACCTTGTCCGTAAGGACATTACGCGGTCGTCGCACGAGAGCCTTTCGCCGAGGCTTGTAATCGGACGCGGACACGACGAGCGGATTTCGATGGTGCGGCGCGAGATCGAAATACTTACGCGAGAGCGACGTAATGTAGTTTTTGATGGAGGGAAGCTCCAGATCGCGGTGGAGGTCGACGTTACGCATATAGAGGGGAGCACCAACGGCTCTGCGCATGAATTTATTCTGCACGATTTGCAGTTTATTTAAATGGGTAGGCTTGGCATGGCCGAATACCACACTCGCATATGTCATGATCGGGCGGATGCATGTTTTATATAGAGTAAGCTTGTGTCTGAGGGACATTTTGCTTCGGTTATCTATCATGGGTGCTAGACGACCCATCACAAATCGCGCTCTATTTCGGACTATAGTGATATGCTCGTTGAAGCGCAAGTTCTGATCTAGGGTGACACCCAGGTATTTGGTGTGCTTTGCCCAGGGAATTTCTTGGTCATAGAGCGAGATGGCTTTTAGGCGAAGGGAAGCGCGTTTGGGGGAGCGAAGCGTGCCCGGGGAAAAGAACATTGCTGCGCTCTTCTCCGGGTTCACCTCTATCCTCCATTTACGAAACCATTTGCCTAGCTCTGTGACAGCTACCTGCAGCCGGACGCAGGCCATTTGTCTGTTCTTATCTGATGTATAGAGTGCGGTGTCATCCGCGAAGAGGGCCAGCTCCACATCTGGAGTTTTTGGGATGTCGCTGGTAAACAACGTGAAGAGTAGTGGGGACAGGGCCGAGCCCTGTGGTACACCGGCTGTGAGTGGGTGAGGAGACGAGCGCGTTCCCTCCACTCGAAAACGGAAGCTACGACCTAGGAGGAAGTCTCGCAAGATGAGCACGAGTCTGTCTGGCACACCGAACTGGTACAGCTTGTAAATCAAGCCGTTGTGCCAGACCTTGTCGAAGGCCTTAGCTACGTCTAGAAACAGGGCGGCTGTTCCTATAGAGCGGGGGCGATGGGCAAAGTGAGATAGTATGTGCTCCGTGATGCGGTGCACCTGTTGCACGCATGAGTGTCTGGCACGAAAGCCAAACTGCTCGTCGGGTAGTAGATGTTTGCTGATGGCAAAATCTCTAAGTCTAGAGAGGATGACCCTCTCGTAAAGCTTGCTGAGTGCGCTCAGTAGGCTGATCGGACGGTAACCTCCATTCTGGGTTTAAAATATCTAACCAATCACGACCAAGTAAAGGTATAAAGGACTTTTTATCTGATGTTACTACAAGAGACAATAACTTTGTTGACATATAATTATTATAGAACACTTTGACTTTAATCATGCCTGCTACTTCAAGACGACCTGATACAGTATTCAATTTTACATTGCATGGCAACAATGTATGACTTTTAAACTTATCTAAATAACATTGGAAAGAAATCAGGGAAATAGCAGCACCTGTATCAATCTCCATTTCTAGTAATGACCTCTCCACATTGACTTTAATAATCTGTGGCTTATGTGACACATTATTAATATTGATTAACTTTATATTCATACAAAAACCACACTTAGGATCACATGGAATATCACAAGAAATGCATGTACATGTTTGCTTATAATACTGAAATTGACACATAGACTGACTTGACATTATATTATTAATATTTATTGACTCTGTTAACATGTTTATGACATTATTACTTTCCATACTTGTTCCTGGTTCTACTTCACTCACTTGATTTGTGTTATTTTGCCTGTAACTCCTACACATCTTTGATGTATGACCCAACCGCTGACATACATAGCACATCCATGTGCGTGCTGGACACGTAGCTGGATTGTGATTACGACCGCATCTGTAGCATGACTGGTAACTGGAACGACTCATGTGACTGGGAAGACTTTGATGACTTGACTGATTACGACTTGTTGTATACTGATGCTTATTTTGACCTTGACTGGAACGACCTTGACATATAGTTGGTTTTTGACTGTTTCGGTTTTGACTAATTATATTATGACTTCTAGCATTCTGATAGTTGTGACTTTGATATGATTTCTTTACTTTATTGACACTGGATACATTTGACATATTTCTCATTTGCATAATGACGGACTCCTCTTGTAAGAAAATGATTTGGTAATTATGCATTAACCCGGAATGGAAAAATAAGCATTATTTTATATTACAAAGATAATTAATATGGTTTGCTATGATACAAAAACGATATTAAAATCGTCGGCAAGTTATCATATAGGCAAAAAATTAATAAACAATAGAATTAATTACGTTAAATATGTGCGTCATATTTGCGATAGAAATAATGTTCAATTTTAGCGTGAAAACTTACCTAATTATGAAAAAAGCACAGCATATTTAATTTCAAGATTATATTGCAAATTTATAATATAAGTATATGTAATAATTAACTGATAAAACCAATTTAAAATTATAAGTATTGTATCACATTACGCCATTGTTATTTGCCACAATCACAAACTACTATTTATTTGCTAATAACCATGAATCAGGCAAAGGAATCTAGTCCATACAGCCAATTCTGATATATGAAGTGTTCGTATAGCTTCAGTTCATTGCAGGTGAAATTGACGCCATTCAACGGAGTTCTTGTGACAACTGAAAAAGCCACATTTGATTAAAGCTTGAAATAAAATTTAAAAAATTAAGGAGATATACATTTTTTTGCAGGAAAACCCTATTTTAGTCCAACTATATATTTGGTACACGCTAGGCTTCGTAATAATGGGTTTTGCAATCTCCATCGTAGATTTTTCGTCTCGTTTCACAAAAGAGAATATGACATGGAGCGTTGTTAGCTTTATACCAGATGTTGCATTTTTATTTGGTAAGTGACATCTTCTTTACATAGTATAAAACAAAGTCGCATCTGTCTGTATATTCGCAACACCCCCTAAAGACTTAAATCTTGCAACCGTCTTTCAAGAAATTTTCACCATTACTTAAATAATTATTCACTGGTTTATATTGTTATGTGCGTGCAGGGGTTAGGTAAAGTTACACACTTAGGATTGGAAGAAAATACCAGTTTTTAATTTAACTATTTTATTGACTTACACAGCCGCATGTAATACCTCTCTGCAGGGTTGCCCCTATACGCACGACTAACGATGCGCAGTCCCGACGATAAGGTGTCTCGCTCACAATACCGTCGCCAATATTGCGTAGACCACCTCCTGCTACTGCAGTGCTCACCTCCGATATTACCGTGTGTAGCTCGCTTCTGGTTCGTCTCTCGAACTACGCTACACTCCTCCTTCACTTACTGTCCACTGAACTTTTCATTAAATTCACTAAACTCGTCAGTGTCTTTTATTAAACTCTTCTTCCAACTCTTTCGTATCACACTTGCTGCTTCACTGTCTTGAATTGAACTCAACTCTAAACTGCCCGGTAGGTGCAGGCGCTGCTTATACACCCGGAAGAATTTTCTGGAACCCATAATTTCGTTATTCTTTTATTTACTATCTGTCCCCTTCTAAACATCTATCTCTGTCTTCCTTCCCGAACCTTTTATTCGGGAACTTTCGTTTATACATCTATCCCTTTCTAACATCTATCTATCTCTGTATTTTCCTTCCCGAACTTTCTATTTTAGAACTTTCGTTCATTGTTTATCCCTTTCTAAAATATATCCGTCCTTGTCTTTTTCTTCCAGAATTCTAGCTTTTTCTAAAAGTTATTAAACTAGCTAGATGGTTCCACCATCATTCGCCACAATATACTTATAATTATAAAAAACCTATCTTTTTTTATTTTAGAAGAAAGATAAAAATCATCATCACAACCTTGTGTTGTGTTTCGCCATTCGTGACCAGGTTCCAGTCTCCCTTAAGAAAAAGAAGCGCATTGGTAGCACCTTTGGTGTTGCAAATGTCCATAGGCGATGGTAACCGCTTTCCATCAAGTGGGCCGTCTACATGCCTGCGGAACTCGTGCAATAAAAAAAATACATAAAAACACGTATAAAAACATTCTTGCATTAAAGAGAAGAACATTTTCAAGTCAAAAATTTCGAGTTTTAGTTTTACTATCTTGTTTTTATCTACATCTGTTTGTCTATGTTTTAGTGTATAATAAAGAGTTACCTTACCTTTACATTTTCATTAATTTTGTAATTTACAGTTGTGTTCCGCTGTTTGCCGTTGGTAGACTCTTACAGAAAACAGTTCGAAGAGGATTCAAGTGTTGTAGTTATGCCTGAAAAATAGACTAGAGACAGAAAGAGGGAGTAGCATCATTGAGAATATTAGATTAATGGACAAGCACCCAAAATTAAATAATAATAATAATCGGCAGAAAAACACACATTGTAAATTCCCAAGCTAAGCAAGTTACGCTTGTGTTATGGATGATATACGAGAGACCACTCTGCGGCCGGTCTTTGACACCCGGACCATAGTAAATAATAGAATGTCATTTCCGAAACTTACCATGCCGGGAATCGAACCCGGAGCCTCTGCGTTCCAACGAGTTCGGCCGGCTAAGTACTTAACCCACTCAACCACGGAAGCCGTCAACAACTAACCAAAGAAACATTTAAACTCTTATCAACTAGAGTGCACTAAGCCTTCCCTCTCTCTCTCTCCTTCTCTTGTCTAGCTTTTTGGAATAGAATGTCCCATTTTATAATTTTGCTTTGAGACTAAATCAGTCAAAAAAATAGACAGGTATTGTAAAACCGCATTAGTTAGTTAACTTGAAGTAATAAGTTGTTGATTAAATAATATATTAATATTAAATTACCAAACGATTAACTACTTAACTATTGCAAATAGAAATCAGGCTTAATAGATCGTAAATTATTATAAACAGGCAAACATTTTAATGTATAGGGTAAGTATATTATTGCTGTTAGTAGTATGACGTCCGCTGACGCATATTACACGGCCATCGCGGCATACTACCAAATCTAGGCTACTGCTGACTCCGCACCACGAAGCCCGGAATACTGACCAAAGAGCCAGGTTTCCAAGACACTTCTGATTCTAACATCAAATCAATCACTAATTTATCATTTTAAAATTAATATTTTAATTGTAATTTTTAACATTAAGTACATTTTTCTAAGAAAATTGTTTTTTAGTCCTCCTGTGTGGGTAATCTTAATTAACATACATATATTTCTCAATTTGTGAAGTAATAAAACGACAGAAAATATTTTAAATAATTTTTCTTTTCGTATTTTTTGTACTATCTACTATATACAGTAAAGTGAATGTTAAATATCTATAGAAAAAACATCGTACAACAAACTTACAAACTAAAGCAATACTAATGTAATAAACAACAGTCGACTGAAACATTGTATTTGCTTAAAAGAACATTGTATCTATTTTATAATCTGAAAAGGTTCCTCCACATTCTTGCGCTGTTCACACGAGAATGTAGAGCGTCTACAAAACACGGTGAGGTTTTAAGGCTCGGCGCAAACGGGGCACCTACACGAGTCACTACGAAATGTATGAGAAAGCGTGTAAACTGCTTGTCGCTGACCACCTATGGCTGTGGCCGGTGGCCCGTGTGCGCCTACACTAAGGGTAACAATCGATTATGCTACTAAATTGCATTAATTTATAAATTTAGTGCTAACCCCCTCCTGCCCATCTTCGGCCAATTGAGGTTATGTACTAATAAACACGGGGTCTTCAGATTGGGAATTACCTGTTATGAAAATATTTTTTATAGAAATGACGGTATTCAATGACATTGAAAGATTCATTTTTATATTGAAATTTCCATCGGCACACTTTTCTATCCGTACAGGAACGAAGAAAGAAGAGAGTCGTAAGAGGCGACAAAACAACCCACAGCCAGGTGGCAGGGCATTTGCCCGTCTGGATGGCTACCACCCATGGTCTAAAGTACGTCGCCGTAACAACCTTGAGTTGTGTTCCGGCATTGGTGACCAGGTTCTAGTCTCCGTTAAGAGAGCAGCAGCGCATTTGTAGCACCTTTGGTGTTGCAAATGTCTATAGGCGATTGTACCCGCTTTCCATCAAGTGGGCCGTCTGCCTGTCTGATGAACTTCTTCAATAAATAAAAAAACTTGCCTTTCGACGAGTAAATTACGATATACGTAGATATTTCAGTTTGAAAAGCTAACACGTGCTTGCGAAACGTTAAATGAATCAATTTGAAAACTGGCGAAAATTTTCATACCACGACCGTACACTGAATTTAAAAAAGACAAAAATGGATAAGTTTGCAATTCGGATGAACAGTTGCCGAAAATACAATTTTCAGATTTTTTTTCTGTCTTTTAATTGCGAAGCTGAAAAACAGGCAGACGGCCCAGCTCATGGAAAGTGGTTACCATTGCCCACAGAATCTTGCAACACCAATGGCGAAAGCGAACGCCTTTAGGATGAGCAAGAGGGTTGATGGAGGTTGAGATAGAGGGATCAGCTACCCTCCCGCATCTAGGGAGCGGAGGAGTCTTCACCCCTGTTGACGAAGTGAGTTTGCCTTTCCCGGGGCATTCTCAAGCACTGATGCGCTAGGACCAGCGTCGGCGTAACTGCGTTCTAAGTCTCACACTCTTCCTGCCATAAGCGCGGGGCACATGGGAGGAGGGTGGTTTTAGTGGAGTATTGAGTAGTCGAGTCTCCACATAAGACGGCGATTGACTCTGGTGGCTATTCGTGGCTTCACCTCTCATCACTGGTCCAATCCCTAGCAAACGATCCGGTAGTGTGCGAAATGAATTTCCACCGACTTAAAAAAAAGAGGGATCAGATGACGAAGTGAGTCTGCTCTGCTTCCCAAGGCATTCTCAAGCACTGATGCGCAGGATCAGCGTGGGCCTAAGTAAATACATGGGGCACATGGGAGGCGACGTTTCCCGACGTTTGTGAATATGTCTCAGTTGGAGATGTAGACCCATCCAAGAACGCACGGAGACCATTGGTAAGCATGTCATCCTTCATGATGTCAATGAAGGATGACATGCTTACCAATGGTCTCAAAATGGATGCCGAAGTGGTGAAGAGAAAGTAAGAAAGCGGCTTCGGAGCCATCGCTCCGAAAGCAAACGGGATTTGACACTCGGATGATGAGTATTTTCAAATACACACGAACGAAACCGCGCGCATAAGTCTAATTGATTTATATAAAAATCCATCTCATATTTGGCACTAAATTACAAAAAAAAAACAAAACATCAAACTTATTAGAAAATAAGCCAATTACACATCCTTTGTGAGATCACAAATGAAAAGAAATAATATTATGTTTCTTCACTTAAAACCAAAACTTGGTCGTAAAAGTTAAAAACTAAAAATAATATACATTGTGCGCAATGGATCTTGACCGCTTTCACTTTTATAAGATATATTTTTTTTTTTTTTCGAAACCAATAACTAGTCACGTGACAAAAAGAATGTTAAACTACAGGATGGATGATGATGACAGATGTAAAGGTAGACCAAGAAAAAGATGGATGGACTGCGTGAAGGATGATATGATGATTTGTGGTGTGACAGAAGATGTATGTCAGAATTGAAGAGTGTGGAAGGAAAAGACATATTGTGCCGGCCCCAAGTAATTGGAATATGGTGAAAGAAAAGAGAGAGAAACTAAATTTCTTGATTTTTAAATATGCAATCTGCAAGATTTGTATATTGTTATTGCCTGAAGTGAACATACAGACAGACGGCCTAGCTGACTGAACATGTCTGACTGACTGAATTTCCAGCCTTTTGCATAGGATAGAGGAGACAAGATAGAGGGAAATGAGATAGGGATAGAGAGGATGGTATAGGGCAGGGGTCACCAAATGACGGACCGCGGTCGACATCCGATCCGCCGACCCAGCATGTGCGGATCGCGAAAAAAAATGTCATTTTTCTTAATGATATGTAAAAAAACCTTTGTTTTTTGAAGTTATACTTCTTTTGGTGCGTTAGGGAAAAACGATGAGAGGACATTTTTACGATGCACGCGCACACCGTCACGAAAAACCGACACCCTGAAGTTAGCTATAGTCACATTTTAGTTTTTCTATTGTTAGTGTCGTTTTTCCTACAAACGTAGAATAAGGCGAAAAATAAAAATTTTGAAAATATTTTTATCTTGTTAGGCCAAAGAAGTATAACTTCTAACGCGTGTACATAAGTACACACACACTTTTTTTATTTGCGTAATTACATTTGTTTAATAAATATTTTCTTTCCATATAAAATGATCACTAATTCGAAACTCACTCGAAAATTCGTTTCATAGATGCCAGCGAGTGAGTATGTAAGCAAACGACAATTTCTAAGCGGATTTACCATTCGAATTACTTAAATAATTTTGGAAAACAGAATGCTAATTGTCTATACATTGAACTCTTGACAACCTACGATATATAACATGAGCAACGTGCCAAAAAAAAATATAGTATATTTTCGACAGAATTGTATGGACCAAATTCTGATTGTGTCATTTTGACTAATTTTAAAACTACAAAACAGAATGACCCGCTCATTTTCATATTATGTGACGTAGAATAACTCAAATATGTAAACAAATATACTTGCATATATATTTCATTAAAATAAAAAATTGTTTTAACTTAACTCGGGAAGGACTCTGGGCTTCGGCCCTAGCAGTAATTCATAGCGATCGAGATCCATTACGTCTTTTAATGTCTATAGTAACATTTAAAACTGTCACAAGCAATGACCGAAAAAGTAAGGATAAAAAGGAGGATCTGACATAGTTCACGAACTTTTTTTATATATTTATGTCTTGGCAACTAGACCTTTAAGCCAGTTCACGAACGATCGAGATGGAAATTTTCTAGTGATGTGATGTCATATACCAGGTAGTCGATATCGATAATCTTTTTGATATGCAACAAAATGATAACCATGTTTTTTTAAATTATTTTCTTAAGTTTTCGCGACTTTTATACATAATAAAACTACGTTTTGACGGTTTTAAGCGCTGTAATTTATTGAAGTAAAACTTCTTTAGGCGCGACTAGGAGGTAACTGGACGACAATGCAACGGAAGTCCGTTACGGCAATATGGCGTCACGTTCCTGTACCATCCGGTTTTCAAATATTTTTTTGTCAATAGATAGTTTATAAACAAATCAATCAAAAAATTATGAAAAAAAATTTAGTAATAAAGTTTTACTTCAATCGTGTGTGAACGTTACACGCACTCTTTTTTTATTTTATTATTCCGATGTTTCGGCCACTTTTCAGTGGCCGTGAACACGGAACTCAAAGATACCAAGTGTCAACGAATATTGTTAAAGTTTTATTTAGCCTGCCGCCAACTTGTTCATTTTAATTATTTAGTTTTACTTTTGTTTATGGTTATTATACATAACAGAAGTCATTGACACTGGACATCTTTGTCTTCCGTAATCACGGCCAACTGAGAAGTGGCCGAAACGTCGGAATAATAAAAATCAAATAATTTACCGCGCTTAAAACCGTTAAAACTTAGTTTTATTAACCATCTTTTATTTCGAGTAATATTTTCATACATCTATCTATTGTCTAATTGACAAGATATTTCAATACTTGACATCTTTTTCTTTCGTGATCACGACTACTGAAAAGCGGTCGAAACATGTCGGGCTTAAAACCGTTAAAACATAGTTTTAATTATGTTATAGACTCGAAAACAATTTTTTTTTCTTGCAATGTCTCAATGTACCAATACCAATATATCTAGTTCTCGTTCTTGTGAATGTTGACTTTTTTACTTTAGCATATGAGGAAGAAACAACCGAAGATATTTTTAATACACAATTATTATACATAATTAAAACTACGTTATAACTATTATAAACGCGGCATTTGTTTTTATTTCCACGTTTCAGCTACTTTTCAGTTGCCGTGATTAGGCTACCATAGAATATAATACCCGTAAACAAACAAAAAAATGAACGAGATAGGGTAAATAATAACTTTAACATACACTTGACATATAGTGGTCCATGATCACGCCATCTGAAGTGGCAGAAACGTCGGAATAAAAATAAAATCAAAATAAAATGTCACGGTTATAAGCGCTAAAACGTAGTTTTAGTTATGAAAAATGAAAAAAATATTATACAGGCAACAATTTAAGCGAGATCGATATCGATAAATGTATTCGATGTGTACACATGCAGCACTAAAATTAAAACGGCGCGAGTGTGCGGGGCGTCACCCCGCCCCCTCCACGACTGACCTCATAGCCCTATTGCCATGTCGATTTATCGCCAACAATATATACCAAAATCTAAACGATATAACATACACAGAGTTACAAGCGACAAAAATGTACCTATTTAAATCATATTTTTTGAATCTCAACACTCAATACATTTGAATGCTCAAACTCTATGGTATATACTGTCTAACTTCATTTCCGATCATTGGTCATAACTTAGCCATATTTTACAAAACGCTCTTACATAATTCAAAATTGACCATTCAAAGGCCTTTCATAAACTTTATTATATCTCACTTATTATTTTAAAAAAAAACATAGCTTAACACGCCTCGAATATAGTGCTCTTGTCTAAACACATTATTCCATATAATTGAATAAATTATTAATATATCAGAAACTAGAGTAGAAAAGCGTCTATAATAGAAAAGCTACGTTACAGCGAAGAAAGCTTATAACTAATAATTCATTCAATTAGTAGAATAAACAAGGTAAGGTCAGTTGATTAAAATTGACAAATTAACAAACTCTTCTATTCTTTAAAATAATCTCTAAGCAAAAAGGCACCAGTTTAATCATAACAGAAGTGGTGAATAGTGATTATTTCATATCAAACCCAATAAAAACTTGGATTTACTCGTCACCCCGACGCTGCTACATAGTGTCGGTCGAACAGTACAAATGTCGGTAAAACAGCATGAAATACAAAAAGTTATGTACACGTTCTTTGTCAAAGACGTAAAAATTGAAAATGGAGAATGTCATGAAAAATTCGAGACAAATTGTATATTTTAATCAACTATCTTGCTAACAAACATAACTTCTATTGCTATACCACACTTTTGATGCTACTGCGGCAACAAGCATAAATCACTGTATAGTGCATTTCGAATGAAAACAATTTGAATATTTATAATAGTCCTAATTTCATTAAAAAGTTGGTAAACACCAAAAATGAATAAGATTGTGTGTTTATACATTATGTATAGTGAATATTTATTTTTTATTGCTGTTTAAAATATATGTTGACATAATTAAATAAAAATTAACTTCTTTTCTTATACATTACTAATGTATAACAAAATTTATGTGTGATAACAGATATAATTACCAACTTAGTTTTGAGTCTGGTAAATAGTTTGGCTAACGAAAGTACACTTGAATTATTCACAAACTTTTTACATGATAATACATTAGTATATGTATAAACAGATGGTAATGTTATTTCGCTCAAACATTGTCGTTATTAGTGTATTTCCACTTATTTTAATGTAACGGCGTTGTGGCATTTACGAGTTTAAAACATTTACACATTGACATGACATACAGTAATGTCATTTCACTTTTTAATTTAGATTTAATTTTAGTATTTCTTTTGTATACCACTTAGCCTACGTTCCATAAGGGGCTCACAACGACCACATTCACGACGGCGATTTTCCCGTTCCACTTGCTTGCGAATGTTACAATCGTAAACTCTAGTGGAACGGATTATTGGGCGTTGTTCTTATAAACGACGAAATACACAAATGTCATTGGTTGTTTTGTAAATCGCGCCTTTTCAATGTCAAGAGATAGAGAGAATTAATGCTCTGTGGCCAACACCCACTTCGACCCATCTCTTGATATGGGTCGTTGTGAGCGCTGTGTGATCGAAAATGATGACGTCGTCTGTGGACGTCGCCTGTGACGGTCGCCTAGTGGAAAGACAGACGGAGCATTTTGGGCGTTGTGAGATACTAAAGGAACGCATCCTATGCGGTAGAATGTACTGTACATCTACAATTATATAACATCTGTATAAACTACATTTTTGCAAGTAAAGATATTAATTGAGTGAACGTGCGAAAGAGATGGAATGCAAGTTCGGATAGCGAGTGAGCGAGAGCGCAACATCTCCCCCTTCCACCCTGTCTGTGAACCTCATAACTGTGTACTGCGCCAGTACGAACTGAAGGGACGCATTTAAGTTTTGTTCATACTCTATGATTTTATAATATCAAATGAGGAATTGTTATTTTTAAACAAATATGAAATTAATTGTCAAGAAAGGTTGTGTCATAGTTGACTTTTTTAACTGCTTATCAGCTTATTTGTAGTTTAACGGTGTTTCTTAGATTATCAGGTATTTTCAAGATCAATTTTGTGTTCAAAGTATAAAATATTGTTGCCTAAAAATACAAATACCAAAATTTTGAACCTTTTTACAATAAAATAAATGGAAACTAAAAACACTTAAAAATTCACCTATGAAATATTTTTTCACAAGATTAATATCGTTTTTTTTATATCTCATTTCTGTACAAATCGAAAGACATATATGAACACGTCAATTGCGGCTTAATCACTTAGCTGATGCAAATTAAAAATCCTGCTTGAAAACAACTTCAGAGTAACTTATTATTATTATTATTTATTTAGGTTTATGGCTTGGCAGCTAGGTTTTTAACAATATAGTTTCTTCATTTTCATAAGTCTATGTGTAGCACAGCTGAACCGTAGGTAATCAGCTGGTGCCATTCAACGGAGTTCTTGTGACAACTCAAAAGGCCACATTTGACTATACAGTTCACATTTCTCACAAGACACATAACCACTACTCAAAAACTATCAATATCCCACAACTATTGTTAATTTTAGAGTAATTTTACACATTTTTACAAAATCAAAACTGCACAGCACAACATCTCCTTACAGTTCCCGCCAAAAACTCCACTTCAGAGTAACATCTCCATTCGAAACGCACAGTATAAACTCATTTACAGTAAACGCATACATGATGGAATACCTAAAAAATTAATTAAAAATACCTTATTAGCTGACACTCTGGTTCGCTATTGACACTATAGGTTGCTGATTACTCGCTGATATAACCGTAGAGCCCGGTGGTATTTTCTGAGGCACCATTCCGTCTATATGTCTATATTTCTTCAACCTCGTCCACTGTCCGTTATTGTAGTTCATTTGGAAATGCATTTCGGATAACATTGTCAAATATGTATCGTCCGATTGTAGTACATTCTCAATGTTTTCTGATAATTTTATTGTCACTATGTTGCCTAAGTTTGGACATGGATTATCTGAAAACGTATTAAAATTGTTTAAAATCTTATACTAATATATAAAGCTGAAGAGTTTGTTTGTTTGAACGCAATAATCTCAGGAACTACTGGTCTGATTTGAAAAATTCTTTCAGTGTTGGATAGCCCATTTATCGAGCAAGGCTATATATTATCAGACTAGACCAAACTTTTTTTAACTATTCCACGCGGACGAAGTCGCGGACAGAAGCTAGTAGTATAATAATTACCTCTAGATCCGGCCATGAATCCCAATATGAGAGCCTTTTCGGGGCGCGTCACGCGATTCGCGTTGCGGAACATATCTTGAGCTTCCAGCATTTGTTCACGCTGCAAAATCACCAAAATAAATTCTTAGATCGATTAGTACAAAAATAATGAACACTTATAAAGCACGCATTCACTGTTTACAATTAGTAAGGAAGTAGTAGAAAATTCGAGTACCTCTAATTGCCTCTCTCGGAGAGAAGTCACATAAAATTGCCTGACTTAAGGAGAAATGTCAAATATTTCCTTACTCAAAGTGTGTTGAATTTAAAACACTGCGAATATGAATAGTCATTTTTTAATTTGTTGTTATAATTATATATGGGTTCCCAACACGATCAAGTGGACTTTACAAGTTTACATGATTAAAGCGAATATTTATCGTTTACCGCGTTGACTTAAATTGACGGCACTTGCGCGTCGCAAGCGCATAAGTCAATTTTCGTATAAGAAAAAAGAAAACAGGTTTATTTTTAGGACGAATATATACAAGTAAAACAAACACATTTAAAATAATAAAACAGAGAAAACAACCACAGTGTCAGGAAAAGATAAATATAATATGTCCTAAAAATTGGATCGAGCTCAGAAAAGAATATCGATCAGTTAGACCAACGCTGATCCTCCGCTTGAACCTAGAGCGACGCCAGGGCAAACTATACATTATCTATACATATAAATAAACTTGGATTGTCTGTTTGTAGTATTGAAATAAACCGCTTTTTACTACATACATATGAATATATATACGTTACATACACCAAAATAACATTTTTTACAATTTTTGTCTGTCCGTTTGTTCCGGCTAATCTCTGATATGGTTGGACCGATTTTGACGGGACTTTTATTGGCAGGTAGCTGATCTAATAAGGAGTAACTTGGGCTACTTTTATTTTAGAAAAATTCTTTTTATTTTGGAATTATGACGATTTTCAATCACCACGCGGGAGAGACCGCGGGGCGCAGATGGTATTATATATAGAATAAAGAGATGAGTGGTGGCGTAATGGCTAGCGCACGCGTCCCTGACACAAAGGCGCGGCTTCGAGCTTGGCCGAAACGCATGCACGCTGTTTTCTGACGTAATGTGCATATTGTTTCAATTACCACTTGCTAATAATAACGGTGAAAGAAAACATCGAGATGCAACGTGCACATCGGGACAACCGATGTGTCAAACCTGCCAAGCCGCCCTGGACAAGCGTGGCGGGTATACCGTCCATTCCCCTACAGTAGGAGGCCCGAGCCCAGCAGTGGGACAGTTATGGGTTGTTGTTATTATATTATTGAAGAGATGAGCGGCAGCGGGGCGTACCGTGAGCGACAGCCCTCGCCGGGGCAGCAGCGGCTGCTGGCTGTGCTGCGGCGCGGCGGAGGGCGGCGGCGCGGCCGGCGCCTGCGCCTGCGCCGCCGCGCTCGGCTGCGCCGGCGCCGCCACTTGGACCTACCGACGAGAAACGTACCGTGAAATGGGGGCAATAGGGTCTAGGGGGTGAATTGGGACAAACCTCATGTTTTATTTGCGACCTTATATACACATTTATGTTCCGTGTTACACTTTGTGGCAGGATTTAAATTTGAACCTTCCAATATTTTTTCTATAATCTGGCAACACTCAGTCATCCTGTGATAAGTATTTTAAAAAAAACGTATTTCAAAACATTGGGTCAAAGTTGTGTGAAATTTGTATTGTAGGTACCTACCTATAGTATGAAAGTGTCAGCCCTAGCGAAAAACTCTATTAACCCCTTAAGCGACCCGATTCTCCCAAACGCCTGGGTGAATAGGGATAAGTGATTTTTTGTAACTTTTTATGATTATTCTTTAATAAACAATATCTTAATGCATTAGAAATGAAAAATTAAACTACCGGAACCATTATGATCTTCGTTTTATTACTATAACTACAAAAAAAAAGATAAAAATCAATGTTGAACTTAAAAAGTGTCCCGATTCCCCCCATTTTACGGTATGCGGGTTGTTTAACTTGGACTCCGTTGGACAGGATTATGCATCAATTGAGCGGGGCCCACGCCTGCCAGGGCATCGCGGAGTCGGGCAGCCCATTTCCCGTAGCCCTGGCATAAGGCGCAGGACAGAACACCCAGGGGTTTTAGTGGATATCCCTAACTGGGGAGTGGCAATAGCGTGCCATCAATTCTGACTGGGCACGCTAGTGTCACCCCCGATCTGGCGAATCCCACACTCATACGGGTCGCGAACATCCCCCCAGGCTTCTGTGCCTGTCTAGTCCTCAAACGGATTTCTCCTGGCCAAAAAAAAAGGGGTGATGCATCAATGGCGAGAGCCCAGGGGATCACTAAATAAGACGACGAGTTGTATATAGCATATTGTTACGAGTTGCAGGACTCGAATTAAAATGTCATTGGAATTATTATAGAATTTATTAGAACTATACAAACACGTATAACACAGGTACAAATATAATTCAACACAACCACTCCAAACTTAACGCACGATTCAATCACACGCGCAAAGTCCGTCACTAACGTCTCGCTTCGCTTGTGGCTATCGCTGGACAGCTCATCCCTCCATTGGGCATTGCTTTATACTGTACAAATACAATATGTCTGCACGACCGCGTGGACTGGATTTCTTAGAATCACACCCGGCTAATGACTACCATATAAGATTACAATACACGATGGGCTGTTTTTCTAATTACAAATTTTAAACACAAATAAAACAAAAGAAGTCAAAATGCCGAAACGGTAATAAAATGTCTTAATATAATAAACAGGTAGGCAGCAGGTGTGAATTTGTGTTTTGTCGACATTCAAGTCGTAACAATATATACAGAAACCTTAATGTTTATATTGCACTTAAATAGTGTTATCCTTCCCATAACCAGTAAAACCATAAGTATTCTATTAATACTTTATTTAGTATAAAGAGATCGTCCATAGCACAACGACACGCAGCGGAGAAGAGAAAGGGGCGAACGCAGCGCCACGGGCAAAAAGTGTTACATACATTTAACCAGGCTAGGGGGTGAAATTCATAATACCAACAGTTTACGTAATGTGCTCACCAGTATTCTAATAAATATTAAATACAGTAAACTCTCACAAATCCGGCACTTTTCGCCCCCGCCCCCCTCGTCCCTCCCTACGCCACGCTCTGTCGTCGTCGAGCAGTCCCAAAACTTATGTGCAAGTTGCACAAAAACAGACTATTTTAAAAATACGTAATTAGTTAATTGTGAGATATGTTACAGTAAAAAAACGTTTAGATCATGAATACAAATCTTATATATAAAATTCTCGTGTCACAATGTTCGTTCCCATACTCGTCCGAAACGGCTTGATCGATTCTCATGAAATTTTGTGTGCATATTGGGTAGGTCTGAGAATCGGACATCTATTTTTCATCCCCCTAAATGTTAAGGGTAGTCCACCCCTAAATTTTTTGTTTATGATACAGCATTAAAAAATACATACAACCCTAAATTTTCAACCCTCTACGATCAACCCCTATTTTTTAATAGCGATATTAGTACTTTTATAGTTTTCTACTGGGATGATGTAGATTTTAATTTGAACCAGGTAGATGGCGCTGCAATCGGGTACCAGAATTTAGGTGTTCTTTTTGTTTTCGTACGTGTTGAAGTTTGCCCCGGAATGGTTTAAATAAACGATTGGACCCAGTAGGTGGCGCCGCGATACTCCACCTAAACGCCAGACCTGATTTTGTTTGTTCCAGTGGTTTTGAGAATAGTTTAGATTAACATTTGGTTCCGGTAGATGACGCTGGAATCGGGTTCTTGATTTTTATTTTTTAAAGGCAGGACAACGTCTGCCGGGTACAGCTAGTATTATTATACAATTGTAAAAAAGTCATGTCCATACAATGAAGATATTTATAAATAAATCAACTGGAGTAGACTGTATAACGATGGAAAACACGACGCATTTTTATGAAAATTTCTGATTTCTTTGGGATTCACGTAAAAACTACCGGGTCGATTTCGATGCAATTTTCGCTGATCGACTAAACAGTTCCCCCTAAAAAATTGGGAAGCTCGAGTCCAGCAGTGGGACAATTAGCGGTCATTATTATGGACAACTTACCGGCTGTGCGATCTGTTGTATGGGAGTAGTTTGGTGTAAGGCGGGCACCGGAAGCGAGGGCCGGGGAGCCGCCTGTTGGACCACACTTTGTGTTACCTATATATAATATTAATTTAATAATATAACAATATCGTGCAACAATACTGGGGAATGATAGTCGTCCAGTAAACTACGTAACTTGTAACACGCTCTCCAATCGCAGTTGTCATCATAAACCCGCTCTTCTTTATACAAAATATCACAATTAGGACTTGCAATCAGTGTATTATTATCTAAAACATATATTTATTTTAACCCTAAATCATGCAAGAAACACATTGTACATGTATGCTTGAATGAGTGAGGGAGTAAGTGAGTGAGTGCGTGAATTAGTGACTAAGTAGGTGATTGAGTGAGTGGGTAAGTGAGTGAGTGAGTAAGTGAGTGAGTAAGTGAGTGAGTGCCAGAATGAGTGAGTAAGTGAGTGCGTACGCGAATGAGTAAGTGAGTGCGTGCGTGAGTGAGTGAGTGAGTGCGTGCGTGCGTGAATGAGTGAGTGAGTGAGACATTATATCTTAAGTTTTCGATCTTTAAAGAAAACCATATTGTACGAGAGGACAAGTCCAGGAGCTTCATGGGATCGGGTTTTTATCAGTTCGGATACCTGTCCTACAGTTATTTTTATGAAATTTGTTCTACGTAATAAGAAAGATTTATTTATAATATTCTAATTTGTCACAAACATTCTTGATTTCTTAGTATTAGTAGTTATAAAAATGAAAAATAAAAATAGTGTTACCGGTTTGATGTTTTGCAATAGCACTGCCTTGCCACCCGGTTGCAAGATGACTGTCGATGTATTGAGCAAGTTTTGTGTTGAGAGTAGCAGAGGCTTTCCACCAGCTGCGCCCGCTATCAACAGCTTGGGTTGCTGACCGATCACTATAGGTTTCGCACCTGTACCCTGAAAACAATAACAGTAGATTGTTACACAAGGGACGAATGAAACTTTCACCCAAGGTGAACACTGTTCTTCATTTAGAATGTTTCTTTAACTAATCAGCTTTATATTTACTTTCCATAGATGAACTTAATAGCAAAATAATAGTAATAGTAATCTGAAATATTATAATCAAAGTTTATTACACTACAATTACAACATTAAATACAGCACAATAATACACAGAAATATTAAGACAACTCCAAGAGTTGTCTCCACGCTTGTCAGGTGTCGAGCAGCAATTTGCCCTTAAAGAACACTGCGATTATCGAACAGTAATTACCAATCACAATATACTATGTGCCTCTTGTCCAACAGAGTGAAAGTTCTGTTCAACCGATGAACGTAGAATGTGTCTGTCTACGT
Source organism: Dendrolimus pini (assembly GCA_949752895.1). Taxonomy (NCBI): domain Eukaryota; kingdom Metazoa; phylum Arthropoda; class Insecta; order Lepidoptera; family Lasiocampidae; genus Dendrolimus; species Dendrolimus pini. The sequence continues at coordinate 11,713,668 of OX457147.1, read as the reverse complement.
GATTTCACCTCCTTTTATATTGTCGAACTAACAACACAGTGTTTACCTTTTAGCAAAAGTCAAGTGCAGGTATTTTAAGAAAAACATAAATACCCTCAATTTAAGGTTGACAAGTTTTTAGTACGGCAAATACACAGCTTCCATTTATTAAATACATTCATATTACCTATCATGTTCCTACCGACCTATCATATCAGATATTACTTTACGATTTTTTTACAATTATATCGCAATCTGCGACAAACTCATTTCATACAAATATTAAATCTAATTGCGTATTTGACACATATTACAATACATTCTAAAATATTATTATTTAAAAGAGCAGGTGCCAAAATTTCTTATTACGTTTTTAGTATTTAGTGCAATATTATTAAGGTTTGGACAGGAATTAATTTTGTAAATAATATATAGTATAGTATTGTCATAATAATATATTATTATTCAGGACATGTTTGGTTAACAGTGACTTCTCCCTAGGCTCAAGTGGAAGCGAATTGAGCTTGATCCAATTTTTAAGACTTACATTAAAACATCCTAACAGTCTGCGATTGTTTTTCCTTTATTTATTTTTATTTTGTTACTTTAAACATGCTTATTTTACGTACGTTCGTTCCGGAAATAAACCTGTTTCTTTATTTTCATTCCAAGACAAAATTTCAAAAATCCAAATATTATACATAGCCTAAACATTTTGAGTGACTTGAAAATTGAATAATTTTACCTGTTGCAGCAATATGGGGCTGGCCAGTGGGGGTGGTTTGTCCGCAGTGGCCATGGGCTCGGGGGACGAGTCCGCAGGCCGCGTTGAGGTGGGGACCAGTGGTGGGACCCCCACCGGTGGGGACGATAGTGGTGGAGCCGTTTCTGTACTGCTTGCTGGAAAAAAAGGTATTTTATTTATAATTATTTCTTATTTATATTCTAGTTTTAATCTTTGTAAAAGTCTTCAAGACTTTCTTTAGAGTCTCAATTGGGTATTTGACAGTGAGATACTTTTTAACATCGCAAAAAAACATCATAGCCTCATTGATCTTGTATGAGAATATAGATCATAAGGTCACAATTTTAATGAGTCAAATAGCTTATTAATTATTGTTTAAACTATAATTAAAATTATTTCTATAATGAATTGATATTTTGAAGCCCGCATTTCTATATTATAAATATTATTTCATAATTAATTGTAATATGTGTCAAATACCCGATTGAGTACATATTTGTGTCATTTTGTACAAATATAGATTGCAAATTTTAGTTGAGGTTCTGTACAAAAGATGACCCGACGCCAGAGAGACTGGTGGTGCTGCCTGTGTTTTTTTACTAGAAGACTATGAATCCTTAGTATTCTTCCATTTGTTTTTGGGAATCTTAATAAAAATATTAACATAAAAACTATGACATACTGGCCGGTTGTTCTTCCTGCTTAGGCAACGCGTAGTTGTTCAACCCCTTCGCATAGTCCGGAGGCGGGGAGGCTGGGGCAGCCGCGGGAGGTTTCTTCGCACCTTCCTCCATTTCTAAAACACCAAATCGGCGACCAGTTAACTATCCAAACCACAATATATGACAATTTTACAACAGCCATAAAAAAAACAGTATGTATTTTATGTAAATACATTAATTATACCAAATAATTATTAATTATACCAAAATAGTTACTACACGAGGTGAATGTGACCTGAGGCATTAGATAGTTTAGCGTACGAGCATAGCGAGGGTGCTAATAGTTTCGAGTACCTAAATAGGCCTTTCACCCGAGGTTAACACTCAGCTTTTCATTTTGAATATGAGGAGAGTGAATAAAAACTGATTGGTTAAACAAATAACCACTTATCTAATGAAATCAGGTGTTAAATCAATATCTAAATCTAATGTACTCATTTAATACGTAACTTATGAAATGTCAAGTATTTTTTCTTTGGCATTCTACCAGCCAGTAGTTTTTTGTCACTGATGATAATAAATATTGAGCTCAAATTCATGTAAATTAAATGATAATTTAGTGAAATGTAATTTATAAGTATAAAATGATGTTACAATATTGTTGATATTTTTTTACAATTTATGCCGCATTTTAACAACAGCTATAAAAAAGTTGGGACATAGTGACATCTATGGTTCGCATAGTTTTAAAATTTTTTGACAGCCGCGAAAATCGGTTCCCAGGAACTGATTTTACATATTATTTTATTACGAACAGTTTTTATAACACTCTACGGACTCGAGTTCCGTACCGTTTTATACAACTTAATATTGAAAAAAGTTTTTAGAATTTATACACACTTTTTGGTAATTTTTGTTTTTGCGTGTGACATTTATTCTATATTATTACTTATGATATTTGTAATAAAACTACATTTTAACGGTTTTAAGCGCGGTCATTTTTCTTTTATTTTCATTCCACCTACTTTAATATTATATTATATAGAGCCAGGCATGTTTGCACAACATGTTGCGAAGCGGTGGTAAATTAGATTAGGCTCCCATAGAGTAAATAATAACCATAAACAAAATTAAAACTAAATAATTAAAATGAACAAGTTGGCGGTAGGCTAAATAAAAACTTTAAAAATACTCGTCGACAATTATTGTTCTTTTTGTCGTCTATGACCACGGCCACTGAAAAGCGGCCGAAACGTCGGAATGAACAAAATCAAATAAATTACCGCGCATAAAACCGTTAAAACGTAGTTTTATTACGTTTACCAGTCGCGAAAACTTAAGAAAATATTATATGATATTTGTGTTGTGGTGTACCTTAAGGTAACTTGCGAACAATGTTTTAAAGTATGAAATGACAGAAGGTGACTCACCTAGCTTCCTCCGCTTCTTGATCTGCGCGTGAGTGGCCGGCTGCTCGGTGATGTCGAGCAGCTTTATGCCGGCGCGGGGCGTGGCGCGGGGCGCGGGCGGCGGCGCCGCCGACGCCCGCGCGGCCACCCCACTGCGCATCGCCCACCGGGACGGCAGACCCTTCAGGGGGGCTAGAGGGGATGAAGCGGATTAGAGAGAAAGTATCTATTTATTAATCCGGCTCGAAGGACCATGCGATCGGCACATAAAATTCATGTGACAAAGTCAACATTTTTTTTAATTACAGGCGTTCAACAGACAGGCAGATGACCCACTTGATAGACAGCGGTTATCATCGCCTATGGACATTTGCAACACCAAAGGTGCTACAAATTCGCTGCTGCTCTCTTAAGGGAGACTGGAACCTGGCCACTAATGCCGAAACACAACTCAAGGTTATTGTGGCGACATACATTAGACCAGGGGTGGTGGCCATCCAGTCGGGCAAATGCCCTATCACCTGGCTGTGGGTTGTTTGGTCGCCTCTTACGACAGGCCGCCCCAACGCAGGAAATTGTATTCTTTCTCCGTTCCTGCACGGATAAGCACAGGTTTTCAAACTGGACAAGTACATTAACAATCTGCCCGTAAAACTTCTAGTTAAAATTTTGTTGCGATTCGTTATTCCATTTGTCCGTTGAAGTTACACTTCTACTATGTGTCCCAGCACACATTTCGATTTTTCGCAGGTTTACTGCAAATTATGATTTGGTTAGGTTAGTAACATTTTAATGAATGCATTTTTTATTTAAACATATTTTTTCATATCAAACAAAAAAACTGAATTCGATCCGGAACCAATAAAAACATCGATAGTCTACTCTAACATTATGCCGTCTCTCATCACATAACGTCTAGTTTAAATTTATGCCTCCACGCGGCCGTAACGCTTTTTCGAGACAGAAAAATCCTAAGACCCCCCGTCTATATAGAAGTTCCATTTCAAAAAGAATTTATTTTTTAATCTGGCTCGAAGGACCATATGATTGGAACATAAAATTCATGTGACAAAGTCAATATTTATTCTTGGTTTTGCCACCGGCTAAGAAGGCGACAATACAAGGACAAAAAAATATTTTCATACATTTCCATGGTTTTTGAACTGTTATATGCTGCATTTGTTACAAAAACAAACAAACAACTCAGCATACACTTGTGTCAAATAATTATTAATTCTCATGGTCAAGTACTATATAAGTGTAATATTTTTTATTGTATCCCGTAAAAGTGTGCTGATTCTGCTGTTACATAATCGGTAGGCAGAGATGATGAATCCCCACTTGCTACGATTCTGACTTTTTGCTTCATCTACTTTCATTAATCATTTTATACATACACTTATTTGAGGTGTTTGTACCTGACCTTTCTGCAAAATATCTTCAAGCAGTGTGGTGATTATGTCACAGTACTCAAACAATTACTATTTTTCATCAACGCTAGAGAAGGCGGAGCCAACAGCTAGTATAAATCATATATACATACTCCCATCTAAATCTGAAATTTCATATCCATAACATCCCTAATCTGATATGTTTAGCAATTAGGAAGTCACTACAAAGGATATGATCCAAGATACTCACTGGTGTCAGTCATCTTTCTGGGCATGCCGCGGCTGCGTACGGGCACCGTCGGCGCCTGCGCCTTCTTCTGGTTGGCCTGCACCTCGGTGGCCTTAGCAAGGAGTTCACTCCGCAACGCCACAGACTTGGGCTTACGTTTCAATGTAAAATGTTTCACTGGGTTAGGTTGTTGTCCAACCTAGAATAAGTTAAACCCTTTACTTAGTTTGCCCTATGATTTCATTTGTCACATTTATCTTTTTAATAATAATTTCATGAATATATTCGCAAACTGTGTATTAGAAAATATAGTAAGCTGTAGAGATATCCAGCACAACAACCAAAAAATGTTTTGTCAATCTAATATTTTTTTTCTATAATGGAGCTATCTTGCTCCCATCCTCACCTAACATAGTCAGGGACTTTGTTTTTCTTATATTATATATGTGTATCTTAATATTTATTTACTTAATTATATTATTATTATACTTAGTAAGTATGTACATTATAAATCACATTTTTATGTCTAACCTTCCTTGTTTCTAATATCAAAATATCTATGTTATTTACGTGTTCTCTATGTCTATGTGTATATATGTCTTCGATTTATCTATATGTTTCCTATGTGATTTATCTATATACTACACACACACATACACACACACATGCACACTTACTACTACTACTACTACTACTTTTATATTAACTAATGCTGTCATTGGGAGCTATCTATATTATCATCTGAAGGATTTTAAAAAAACTCATAAAATGTTTTACCAATACATTAACTTACCACAGAGACTAAGGCATTCTTATTCAAATATAGGCACTCCAGTGGTAATAGCCCAAGTTCAGAGTGTTTGGCCAATGCCCTCCTCAGTTCACCAATCATGTCACTAAAAATTGGCCGGGTTTCATCAAACTCTGCTATCTCGGTGTTGAGTGTACCAGCTGATGGGAATGTCTTGAGCACCTCTGCCAACATTGCCACCCAGAGATCTGAGTCCACGGCTGCCACTTCAATAATCTCTTCAAGCTCATTTTTCCACTGTAGAGAAATTAGTGTTTTATTAGTTAATCTATTTTCAATCTGTCATATATAAATATAAATGATATATGATTGATATTTTATAACTTTTTTATATTGTTACACTACTACAATATGTTGCATTTATGTAGGTTGTTAAATGTCAATTAAAACAGATTTTTAATAATTGACATAATACAATCAATGAAACCCAATTTATTTGGTTAAAACATGGTGCATAATTAACATAGTAAATGTCATTAAAGACATTTTGCCTAAAGTAATTTTTTTATATCTACATTCAAGAATGTAATTATTTCTCTATTGATCTTATATTTTAAATTTCTATTAGCTAATAAAACTATGTTTTAAGTGCGGTAATTTATTTTCTTTATTCCGACATTTCATTAGGATGGTTTATCATGTTGAAAAAGTAACGAAGTAGTAGGAAACTTTAGTTATTTCATTTAATTAATGTAAAAAATCAGATATACATAAAACTTAAGTTTTATTGTTGTATGAGTTTACAGTATTGTAAATAAATGAAAAAAACTGTAAATAGCATAGACCAAGTCAAGGTAGTTGTAATTGTTATTTCGTGTAAGCTAAAGAGAGAGAGATGTATGCACATTTAAGCATATTTTAAAAAAGAAAATGTCTCTTACATATTTCTTGCAAATCATATGTGCAATAAGGTATATTCAGCTAGCTTAATGTCTAGTACAAGTTTTATTTATATCAATCTCTATCTCTATAATTATTATAAACGTGAAAGTTTGTAAGAATGTATTTTTGTTACTTTTACACACGAAAACTACTGAATGGGTTTTGATGAAACTTGACAATAATATAGCATACACATGAGAATAACACATAGGCTATAATTTATAAAGATATAGTGTGAATTATCCAAAACATAATGATTTTCCATCACCACACGGGTGAAACTGCAGGCACAGCTAGTAAATCATAATTGTGTACCATTATTTATTTTTTATTATCATTTAGTTTTTTCTGTATTCTTTTCTTTGCTCCTTTCATAATAATTTTTCATTAATTTTATTAAAAATGTTCATCTCTACAATTTTGAAATTGTCTAGTAAAATTTAAAATAAACATTAAGCTAGTTTATGACATTAAAATTGTATTTAAGTGTAATTATTAGAACAGCCTTCTGATATCAATCTACAGACATTATTAATATTTTAAAGGAATCGGGGTTTAACACTTGCAATGCAATGCTTACATTAATTTGACCCGTGTCAGCGTTATTTGAAGAGACAGGGAAACTAAACAATTTGATAAGTGTTTTGCAAACTTAGAAATGTATGAATATGAAAGAAAGTACCAACATCAATATATTTAACATTAGCAAAGGAAACTATTATCCTTTTTATCCATAAATGTGCATAAACTTACACAAATAAACATAAACTTTATTTTAGATGTAAAGTAAATGTTAATAACCTTCTAATTTTATAATGAAAGCCTCTTAAACATTAATTTTACCCCAAATATGAAGCAGCTTGCATGTGAGGCTCTTCAGGCTTATATTGTGTCCTAAATATTAAGTTCAATCTCAGAACTCTTAGTCATTGTCAAATTAATTGCAAATTTCTGATATATCTGTTTGAATAAAATTATTTATTAAATATAGAATTTATTTTGTTTCAAATAGTAAAAAATTAAAATAGTTCTAATAATTAAAATTAAAATTTCTCAACATGCTTCCTAAGCAGATGATACTGTTTACAAAGATATCCAATATTCATCTACTGTAAGTAGTAATCAAAACATATTGTATTGTAATGGGAAAACAAATTGTATGAGAGGTTATGTTTTATGGGTGATGTAAATAAAGAGAAAATGTCCATACTGAGATTGAGTCTTAAAATATAAATGTATGACATTTTTAATGTATAAATTGTTTGTAAAACAATTTTAAAAGCAAGGAAGGAGGGAGAAATTCGCCATCATTTAAATTGCAGATGGATTTCGTTTTAAAGCATACGAATTCTAAGATTTTTTTTTTAATGTGTCTGGTATTAATAGCCTATTTGTATATTACAAACAATTTAAACTTCTAATAGAATAAGTAACATGTAAATTTGATTAAATGACAACAAATAAAACCACTACACGGGATAATACCTATCTCACTCTGACTTATAAAGAATGATGATGAATGATTGAGAGAGAACACACAACACAGTTATGCAAAACCATAGAACATCAAAGAGAAAAGTTACCTCCTCAACATTTCTGCGCGGGATATGAAAGAAACTTAGCAGTAATTTTAACTTCACTTGTGTTTGCAAATCTGGAAAGCAATCCTTGATATTCTTTAGAACTTCAGCGTTTAATTGCGTACAAATTGAACCACTTGTCCACGAATCATTCGATGTACCAAGTTTATTATGCAGCCACAAAGATGTGTCACTATCCCGAACGTTCGCCATTTTTTAACTGAGATAGTGATGTAGCTACGATGTGTCTCTTGAATGAGTTTTGATTCACATGAAATTGAGGTAACTCATTCGTTCACATCAATAAGATAAAAATTAAAACTTAACAGAAAATAAATTATCACCTTAAATTATCTTGCATGATTTCAGCAAATACTTTCAAAATGGTACATCTTTGGGTATTGTCACTCAAAAAGTAAATTATTTTATAAATTGTTTTTTTTCATGAATTTCTGGAAATATTTCAAGGAACTTTTGGAATCACTAGCAATTGTCTATGTCGGATGAACTGGTTGATATTCTTGACAGACAAATTAAATTGTTAAGGGCGTCACACACGGCGAAGATGCTATATTATTTCATGTTAAGATGCCTGGATATAAAATATTATAGCATCTTAAGGTATCACATACGGTTAAGATGCTATAATATATCCGTTCGAGTCATTCCATCAAAGGTTTATTTACAGGTGATATAATATGAATAACACAGCCTTATTATTAGATTTATTAGATAGCTCATCAGATGATAATTCTGACTTCGAATACGACTTAGAAATTTCTGCCGCACATTCTAAGTGTCGAAAAATCTGGGTAGAAAATCATATAAAATTTAGGAAAAACCGCTGTGAATTTAATCTTTACGAAGACCTTTCACCAAAAATTTTTCAAATATATTTTAAAAAGTCATTATATCAAGATAATATTAACAAAAATCGAAATGTGTGCTGGGACACATATTAGAAGTGAAACTTCAACGGACAAGTGGAAAAACGAATCGCAACGTACAAGTGGAAAAACGAATCGCAACGGACAAGTGGAAAAATAAATGGCAACGGATAAGTGGGAAAACGAATCGCAACGAACAAGTGGAAAAATTAATCGCAACGGACAATTGGAAAATCTTCAACTGATAAGTGACAAAATGAATCGCAACAAAATTTCAACTTAAAGTGTTACGGGCAGATTGTTAATGTACTTATCCAATTTGAAAACCTATACCTCTGTAGTTTGATGCAAACTTAAGTTTGCCTCCATTAATGTCGGCTCGGAACATCGCACATTCCGATGCGCTGAACGCGATTTTAGGTATTATAGCGACGAGGTATATCCTCGCTCACTCTCTGGCTCGCTTTCTCACGGGATTTCCCCGGCGCTCGGCTCACTGGGGCTTCAATAGCGCTTTCGGAGATAGATAAAGCGCTTTTTAGGGCAACCCAGCTCCCAATTCTATTAAACAACTTCTAGCGCAAATTCTTACGCTTTTTGTAATATGCACATATCGAATTAATTTTAAAGTAAATACATGAATATTTGGACTAATATTATTAAGAGGAAAGATTAGATTGTTTGTTTGCATTGAAGAAGCTCTGAAACTACTGATCCGAACTACTGAACCGATTTGATAAAATTTTTCACTTTCGTAAGCTACACTATCCCCGGGTGACAAAGGCTATATTAAATTTACAAAAAATTAGGGATCCTTATTAAAACTCCAATAATGTAACGCAAGGTGTAAAAAATACCTAAAATCGCTTGCACTGCGAAAACTATTGATGATAGAATGAAATAATGTACTACGACTTTGCAGAACACATAATTATCTACAAAAAGTGTCGCGACAGTTATGCCACAATAAGTGTTCTTTTATTTTAAAATTTAATTAAAATGCCGCCACTAGAAAAGGCTCTTTATTTGTATTTTGGTATTAATCCTTATCAAAATAAATTACTTTATATTCAAGACTGCTTCAATACCTTTATATAACTTTTCGAATTATTCAATTCGGACATTCCATTCGAAAGATATCACGAGTTTAAAAATGTAAGTATTAGACCACGTGACTGTGACACTTTTTCGTGAGCGAAAAATCGTAAGACCCCCGTCTATATAGAAGTTTCACTTCAAAAGTACATCGAGTAATAACAAAAACTCGAGAGAAAAGGTAGTTGAATAAATAAAATATATTTCATTCCATTTTGCGTTGCATATTAAGTGCACACGCTGTATAAAAGAGCTTGCTATATATTTTCTATGTTAAGATACAAAATATATAGCAAGCAAAATATTAAGGCAATATTTCGCATATCTCGGCATCTTAAGATACTTAATATGAAAATATATATCATCTTAACCGTGTGTGATAGTTCATACAAATTATATAGTGAGCGATATTCTATCTTAAGATGAAATATTATAGCATCTTCGCCATAGAGTATATTGAATATATGGAGAATCTTCGCCGTGTGTGATGCCCTTTATGTATATATTTGCAGTTAGTAACATTTATGAAAATGTGCGCCATTTTAAAGTAATTTTGAATATTTTGTGTCCTTAGCATTCGTATCGATCAAGCTTTTTTCTGAATGTTTCTTTCTGTGAAAGCGATGTCTGAAACATCTGACGTACTTTTACCTTTAAACATTTACGAAGAGGATATCAACAATGACTCGACGTGGGATATGAGTTCTAAAGGACTAGAAGCAATACCAACAATGGATAGTAAAATTCTTTCCGTTAGTTATTTTCTTTTTGTATTATATGTCTTTCACATGTAAATATATTGAATAAATTAAAGCTAAATAAAGCTGCAAACAAGCTGTCGCACGCAGCTGAGAGTTGCCACGTATACATAGGTATAATCAAAGAGTATATTGAATATATGGAGAGGTATAATATATACCTTGTTTTTTATTATGAGATAATTTTTTGGATAAAATTTTAGTTAAATTGTGTGTTTAGATGATTAATATAAAAAATCTTATATATTTATTATATAATATTATCTATCTTTAGATGTGGCTTAAGTTGTCTAAGACATTTAAACATCATTAAGTAGTGTAATTCATTGCAAAAATCCTGTTTGTAATGTACGTAAATAATCTTCTAAGGATAAACAATGATAATAAATATTATAAGTTGCGGACTTTGGGCCGTCCTTGAGCTTTCTGAAGCCTAGTAAAAATATGGATGTTTTCAGTGTTGTCAACTCTCGTTAGATTGTGTTATATTGAGAATAAAAGCGTTACAAATTGTGGGATTTGAGTCCCACACAGAGTTGCATTTTATAAAGCTATACTATAGTAGAATTATTTTCTCCGTGCAGTTTGGGTCATAAATAAAAGGAGTGGTGAAGCGAATATTTCGCGCTCTCTTCCACTCACGGACCTTATGGGCAGGCATAGTGATACGCATTATTGTTGTCGATAAGCGTTATCGATAGTGTAGATATTTAGTTTTGTCATTTTGTGGGTTAATGATATAAATGAAAGAAAAAAATAGATAAAACAACGTATTTATTAAAATAAGAATAATAATGATTTAAAATAAATTATTAATTATGTATCTATGTATTCAAAAATTATAAGTAAAATAGTTTAGAATGTAACAAGTTATATTAAAAATAAATATAAATACTTATATCTAAGTTTAAAATTAACAGCAAAAAAGATAATAATGATTTTTATAAGAATGATAATCTTTCTTTGATAAGAATGAGTTTTTATCGATAATGGCGTTGCGCCCGCGCAACATGCTCACCGCCTTAGCTGCGTTGAGGCCAGCTTTGATTTATGACCCAAACTGCACGGAGAAAATAATTCTACTATAATTTATGAGAAAAATAATAGATTAGGCTGAGCCAGATGCAATTCATGTATTCGCTAACACAATGACAGAAGGAATAAAAAAAAAGTTAAAGTCAATGGAATATTTAAATACTTTTCTAAAAGTCGCCAGAGCTTTGATAAAAAGAAAACATATGTTTAACACAAATACAGTAACAAGAAAAGATATTTACCCCTTTTACAGAATCATAAAAAGCATCTTTTGAAAGTTTGTATGTCGCATTTTCAGCGAAATAGGATTGATGTCGGGATACTGCTATGCCAGAATTGTAACCAGCACAATAATAATGCTTTACTTATTTAATATTTTCCAGGTACTCTACTTACAAGACAATAAGCTAACAACTCTTCCAGAAGATTTCTTCTCTTCTTTACCAAATTTAATGTATTTAGATCTCAGAAACAACGAAATAACAGATATACCAAAGACAATAGAAAATCACCAATATTTAACACATTTACTTCTTCAAAATAACAAAATAACCTCGCTGCCACACGAACTTGGTACCGTTAATTTAAAAGTTTTGCAGTTGGCGGGAAATCCTTTAATGTACCCACAGCTTGACGTAATTATCGCGGGAACTTCAAAACTTTTAGAGTTCCTTCATAATAAATATTTAGATGACATATTTATCCGATCGCAGATTGACGTGTCCGATGAGACTGTAAGTAATGGTGAGAATCATTTTTTTATATTGCTGGGGGAATACTTTTGCGCATCACCTTGGACCCTGGCTGACCTACGAGGGGTATGTGGGGGGGGGGGCTTCCGGGGGCCGGTTCTGCACACACCTTCTACCTACCAGCGTTTCTTCGCGTCTTTGTAAGGTACCACGGAATCTGACTTAGGCAGTTCACGACAACACCTCGACGCAACCCGTCATTTGGGGTATCCCTGGGACCAGAGCATGAGACCACCCCACGTCGTCTAGGCGTGGTTTGTCGGGAGGTCCCCAACCACCGGTCAATGGGAAGAGGTGAGCGTAGCGGCGTCTCCTCCCATTCCTATCCCCTACTCTATCCTGAATCCTAGCAACAGGTTTGCTTTGCTTCTAGTTTTGCAAATGTCCTATTGCGGCGGTAACCGCTATCTATGAGTGGGCTGTTTGCCAGCATCGCAACAAAAACATATACGGGCAGACTGACGTGGTCATTGTATAAGCCTTACACATTTACCAAAATGGCTGCGTAACTCTAACTAAAACCAATAAAAATATTTCAGAGACTTTATTCAGTCAGGACGCCTTAAGCTATAACTCAGTCATCGACGAGCCAAAATTGAGAACCAACGAATTATGCGTTCAATTCGTCGAGAAAGAATCCACAGATTCCGACGAGGAATGTTACTCGAGAATAAAAGGGAAATGTCCTAGATTACCGAAAAGTCGTACGAAGCCGCTACCCTCACACTGTCAGAGTATGAAGTATCTGAAAGCTTTGAGAGCTGATTGTGGAAGTACACAATACGAGAAAATAAAGAAAAACTTCTTGAAAGATATGGCGTTGAAGAAGCACAAGGATTTGCTTGTTGCGAGAGACAAGATATTACAAGATAGAAAGTATGTATTTTAGTGCTAAAGTTGGTGTACAGGTAAGTAGATACTTTGTGAATAAACTCGGACACCTTCAGAGTACTTTGGGACTCCAAAATAATATTTTTTATTTTAAAAATTAAATAAGGAGTTTGGGAATTAATGTATGAGATTGTCTATTCTCAACAAAAGAACTGGGTACTTTGAAAACAAAACCGGATTAATCTGGGTATGCCGGTTTCCACAGTTGTGGGGTTCTTTCCATTAAATCAAATAAAAATAATATTGACTACAAACTATAAAGCAAAAAAAAAGTATTTTCTATAACATGTTGAAGTTGATGCATTTCGTTTTTTATGCTGTACTTGGCACTGACTTCAAGATGGTGTAGAACATATTTATTTTTGATTTCTACTTTGTATCAGATTTGTTAAAAAAAAATCTACTAAAAAGTTTGCTTTAATAGCTTTAGAAATAATATTTTAAACGCCTGTATAAATTGTGCAATTGGGATTGTTCACTTTTTTTCAATCTAGCTATTTCAAAAACCATTTCGAGGAATAGTGTCCCTAATCATTTCTGTCTAGTTAAAATTCTAAAAACGTACGATCTTCTTGTATTTTGTAAGAAATGTGTTTGACCTTTATTTGACCTTACTAAATCCAATCAGGTGGGCCGTCTGCCTGTTTGCCTGCTTCAGGTTTAAAAAAAATCTAGCAGTACATTATTTGATTTAAGTTCTGCAACATGGATTTTTCCCTAGAGATCACTTTAAAAAATTTAACGATAACTATAGAAAATAATAATGGTTGAACACGAAAAATTATAAGCCTAGCGACAAAAACCACTAAAATGATCACGGGAGTGTGAACTTAGCCCCACTTTTTTCGATTTTCGGATTTATTTTATTTTTAATTGTTTGTTCGTCGTTTGTTCCTTAATGTTCGAATGTAAAAATTGTTTGTTCGTCTTTTATTTATTTATAATTAATTAAACAAATGATCACCCTTAAGTTGGCCCCCCTTATTAGATATCTTTATTTTTATCGCTCAGATTAATTAATTTTGATCAATTATCGTTTGTTCGACGACTATTGGTGATTGTTCGATCATAAAAACAATTAAATTCTCAATTATTAATTATTTTATATCTAATAAGCAGACCATCACCTCACGCCTACATTGCGCATGCGCTGATTTTGTCCGTCAGCTGGCAATGGCCGTATTTACTAGCGTTTTGTTAACGAGTGCGTTTATACTGTCTAATTATTTCTTATGTAGATCAAAAAAATAGATAGATAGATAGATAGATAGATAACACTTTATTGTACACCATTACAGAAAACACAAATTAACTTATAGCCTAAAAATATTCTATATGTGCACAATGGGCGGTCTTATCGCTAAGAAGCGATCTCTTCCAGACAACCCGAGGCAGGAATAAAAACATATTAAATTGGTCAAAGGTGGTATACATAAATATTAGAGGATATGCAGCTACTTACATAAATTTTATACTAAATAGACATATATAAATACTCCTATTGATATTACATACATAAATATATACATACATAAATATATAGATACATATATTATTATATATACATAAACATACGTAGAAATATCAGACATCACTAAGTTGTAGGTAGTGCTTTTTTGTCATATTCTTAAATATTGTTAGAGATTTAGCTTGTCTAACAGTAACAGGTAACTCATTCCAGAGTCGAATAGCCTGTACAGTAAAAGAATTGTTGAAAAAAGATGAATAATGTTTGGGAGTATTAAGTCTGAGATTCGTAGAAGGTCGTAAATTATGAGAGGAAGAGATGAATTCAAAGCGTTCTTTGAGATAATACGGGGTTGTGGGGATAAACAATACACTGTACAGGAGTGAAAGAATATGAGTATTCCGGCGAAAGCGAATTGGCAACCACTTGAGTTTTTTACGAAATTCAGAAACGTGGTCATATTTGCGTAACCCAAATATGAACCTTATACAAAAATTTTGGAGGCGCTCAAGCTTATTAAGTTGCTCTTGAGTCAAATCAATATAGCTGGCGTCAGCATAATCAAGAATGGGGAGTAGTAAGGACTCTGCAAGCTTAACTTTGGTGGCTATGGGCAGGAAGTTTTTCAACCTCCCAAGGGATTTCGAAGAGAGGAAGAGACGTCGACTCAATTCGGTTATGTGAGGTCGCCAAGATAGCTCCCTATCAAATATGATACCTAGATTTTTTACTCTTTCACTGACCGGGATATATGTACCATCAAATACGAAATTTGGTAAGCAGGTCCAGTCAATTCTACACAGCATCCGTGAACTACCTATGATAATTAGCTGTGTTTTCTCGGGATTTACTTGTAGTCCATATGATTTACTCCATTGTGCTATGTGATCGAAGTCAGAGTTTATTGTTAAGACTGCATCTTGTAATGTCGCAACAGGTGATTGTGTATAGATTTGGAAATCGTCTGCATAGAGATGATAGGAAGAAGTAAGTTTATTGGAGATTGAATTTATAAAAATCGTGAATAGTAAGGGAGATAAAACGCCGCCCTGAGGAACGCCAGCAGAGAGATCACGCCATGACGAATAGTCATCATCGACTCGAATCCGCTGCCGGCGACCATACAGGTAACTATGAAACCAATCGATTACTGTAGGAGATATGTTAATAGAGCTAAGAACCCTAAGCAACAATTCAAAATTGACATTGTTGAAGGCACTGCTGAAATCAAGCAGCGATAAAACAGTCAGCAGACCGTTATCCATGCCATGCCGGATGTCATCAGTGATTTGGACGAGAGCTGTGGTTGTACTATGGCCAGGACGGAAACCGGATTGATAAGGATTTAAAAGGGAATTACGGTTCAGAAAGAAACTTAACTGTTGATGCACTAGACGTTCAAGGACTTTAGAAAGGAACGGGAGTATAGAAATAGGACGAAAATGAGAAATTAAGGTAGGATTTGGTTTTTTTGGAAGAGGAATGACCTGGGCCTCCTTCCAGGCAGTAGGAAATACACCAGAGGTAATAGAAGCATTAAGGATATGAGTAAGGATAGGATTAATGACATCCAGTATTGGTAAGACCATATTGCGACTGATGCCATCGCTGCCGACAGCATTAGATGTAATGGATTTTGCTGCTTTTTTAACATCACTATCAGTGAATCGACTAAGAAGAAAAGGAGAATGTTGGGGTGTTGGCATAGAAGTGATTTGATTTAAAGTGTCAGACTTAGTTACTATGTCAAAGTCAGAAGTGGTTGTGAAATGTCGATTTAAATCATCGATGTTGAATATTTTTGAAATTGGACAATCTGCTTGTTTGCCAACTCCCAGAGTACGAAGAAATTTCCAAACTTTGGCTGGATTATCGTTTTCAACTGATTCATGAATGTAACGGCGTTGAGCGTCCCTACACATTCTATTGCAGCGATTACGAATCTTGACAAAAGCCGTTTTGTTTTCCTCTGTTGGTTTCATTTTATACCTAGTTTTAGCCTTAGACTTCTTATGCATTAGTAATCTAATATCAGCTGTGAGCCACGGTGCTGGCAGATGCTTGACTTTAATACGGCGTAGAGGTGCATGAGTATCGTACAGCTTTATCAGAGCTGCATGAAACGCGTGCACCTTCTCGTCAATAGTTGATGCATTGAGGACCCCTGACCAGTCGACTTCCTGGGCGTCCTTAAGAAGGGCGTCCAGGTCCATACCACCAAAGTTGCGCTGAAGTATGATTTTGGGCTTGGCTTTCGGCGGATGCAGATTATAAGAAAGGAAAATCAAATCATGATATGAAAATGCATCCGCCGGGCACTGACCATGATTGGAAACGTGAGAAAGCGATGAAATCAATATTAGATCAAGAAGAGAAGGGGTTGAGTTAGGAAAGTGATGAGTTGCACTCAGGGGAAGAATATGTAAGTTAAGAGATCGTATTAATGTTTCTAAAGAAGAAGAACGTTGGTCATGTTTCAAGAGGCAGGTGTTAAAATCACCCATGATAATATTATGTGTGTATAAAGGAGAGAGTTTTTCTAAAATAGTTTCGAAAGAAGTGAAGTAATTAACGCGAAGGGAAGAGGCGTAAAAAACTCCAAGTAAAATTTTGGTGTGCGCTAGCTCCACTTCAAGAAACAGATGCTCACCATTATCCTGTGGCGGTGGCTGTGAAGATGCGTTTAAGATTTTGTAAGCCAAGTGGGAGCGAAGGTAGATGGCCACACCTCCACCACCACTGCCAATACGGTCATTACGTATAAGATGAAAACCTGGTAAGCTATATGAAGTAGAGGACAGACAAGGCTTCAACCAAGTTTCTGAAATTAATATAGCGTGCAAGGAATTTTGATTAAATGACGCCAACATATCTGGGAAGTGAGCTGGAATACTCTGAGCATTTATGTGTACTACATTGAAATTACTAGAAAAATGTGAAAAATGACTTTCAATAACATCTTGAAGCGGGAGTATACTGGAAAAACTGTCACATGGACTGCTAGACAAAGACTGACAAGATTGAAAATCTGTACCGGAGTCGCTAGCACAATCATAATGATCCATAAAATAGTTTATATATGTATATGTTCAATAAGATAATAAAATATAATATATATAAAAAAATAATATATATATATATAAATATACTACAATAAATATTTGTACTGTCTCTAAAGTAAATCACAAAATTTATCTGCCAAGTGTGTGGATGAGATAACTGAGAAAATTAAAACTGGTAACAAAACAAAGCAATACCAAAACGCATCCAAAAGTGCATACTATTGACATTGATATTGACAGTTATACGGAAATTTATAGAAAGAAAAAATATATAATAAAACATAAACAAAACAACATCTTAGAAAAAATGAAATGAAAGTTCATAATTTACAAACCAAGAGAAAAAATGAAAACATCGGCGACTTATAAAAATTAACAAAGATCAAAAGTAAAAGGATAAAATGGACGGAAAACATCTGAAGAAAAATTATTATCTCTTGGCTCCTGTCGCAGGCCGACGTGTCTTAGGAGGAGGCACTGGTGCATGCTCTTTTGCCACTGGTTGAATGGTTTCCTCTTCCATGTTAGACGAAACAGAGAACCCGTCTAAATCTGTTTGGTTGTCAATGCGATGACGAGTACCATCGCGAGCCAGCGCATATATTGTGCCATCTCGCGTCCAACATCTTTTTACGCCCAAACGCTGCCTAGCTTGACTGAAGAGAAGGTGCCGCCTTTTTGTTAAAAACTCCGACACAGTTATCCCAGTTCCTTTAAGATGCGTTTTAGCAAACCAAATCTTATTACGGACAGATGTATCACAGAGTTTAAACAAAATAGGCCTGGGACGCTCGGCCGAAACTGGTGGCTTACCCATTCTATGACAACGACGAATGTCAGTTTTTTTGAAGCCAACCAGCTTGAGCTTTTCAACAATTATGTCAGCAACAACAGTTGTGGTGTCCTCCTGCTTATGCTCGGGAACTCCATGAAGTAAAAGTATCTTTCTTCTCGACCTCATTTCTATTTGGTCAACTGATTGCTGAATTAGATAAATCTGCCCCTGAAGGGCTCGGAGAGATTGTAATATAAATGTCTTGAAATTGTAGAAATCAGTAGACAATGCTGATGTAGTAGTGTTTGAGGTGGTACCCTTATGAAGCTCATTCTCAAGAACATCCATACGCTGAGCAAATGTTGCTGAAAGCTCATTCATAGCCTCTTGTATGGCATCCATGAAGAAAGTATAAGTACTTACAAAAGTGGCGAAATTTAGTTGTGTAATGTAGTGGAAATATACAATATAACACTTGGCAGATATTGCAGTTACAAACTGTAAGTAACCATGTAGCTAATGTTCACTAAAAACTCCTTTAATTTAATTTAAACTTAAAATAGTTGCACAGCTCTTTTACAAACGTGTTACTTATTTCAAATCTACCCACCGAATCATATTGAATAATGAATATAATATCGAAAAATATTGAAAACTTCAACAAACTTCAACAATACTTCAACAAAAAAATGTAGGTGAAGACAGCCAATTAGTCGTTAGAGTACGATTAGCGTGGTTTTAATAAATTCAGTCATTTTTAATGATATTGAATATTGGGTGAACAAGCATATGGGTGAAACTTAATATTGCATATTTAATCTAAAAATACTGTATTTTAATGTTAACTATAATTGCTTATCATTATTACTATTTATCATTAGTCATTTTTTCTACAAAGTATAAAAATAAAATCACAAGAACATAACATTCTTTTACTCGTTAAAAAATCACAATTAAATGACTCATTGTGGTTCTAAAACATAAAAAACTCCGTGAGGCTGCAATTGAGTGCTAGGTGACACATACTCAGGTTTCACTTTGAGGTCATTGAATTTTTTCCAGCTACCTGATATTTTCCTACAGTATGCAAAATAATGACCGACATCATAAGCTGCTACTCCAGACAATCTGAAAATTTACATAAAATAATAATTTTTAGTTCTAAATACATACATGTAAAAATAATATAAAATAAGGTTAACTAACCGGTAACATAAGTCAATATAAATTGCATCCTTATTGTGAGCTTTCAAAGTAATTTTAGCTGGAAGTTCGCTTAATGTACAGGTACGTCCAGATGATTCCTTGCTACTTCCACGAATATCTAATTCAATAAAAATGCACTCTTTAGGAGTATAATGACGCGTTTGTTTCCCAGATTGAATCAGATCCACCAACCAACCAGATGCATCGCTCAGTCGCCATTTGATGGTTTGCTTATTAGATATAAAATAATTAATAATTGGGAATTTAATTATTTTTGTGATCGAACAATCACAAATAGTCGTCGAACAAACGATAATTGATCAAAATTAATTAATCTGAGCGATAAAAATAAAGATATCTAGTAAGGGGGGCCAACTTAAGGGTGATCATTTGTTTAATTAATTATAAATAAATAAAAGACGAACAAACAATTTTTACATTCGAACATTAACAAACAAACGACGAACAAACAATTAAAAATAAAAAAAATCCTAAAATCGAAAAAAGTGGGGCCAAATTCACACTCCCAATGATCACGATACGTAATGAGTAATGACAGTGACATTTAAATTACTACTATTTATAGAGACACATATTACTATGATTAGTAAGTTTTATTATTTTGGTTTTCTAGGCAAATAAATCAATGTAAACTTGTCCCTTATGACGTCATCGGAGAAATAATTTTAAAATCGAATTATAAAAAAACTAACGCTTAAAATACAAAAATATTCAAATTAGTATCTTAAAATACCCTATTTTACGTAAAAAAAATATAAAATCAGAGGGTAATTTTTTGTGAACAATCCCCATTGGTATGCGTGTATACATTTTTTTTTGTAATATTTATGGCTTGGCAACTAGGCCTTTAACCCAGATGCGTGTATACAAATTTTGCCTTTCTAAGAGTGTTGGGGCTCGGCGCTCAATAAGGGTTGGTCTCGATTTCCCTGGGATCCATGCATCAGATCCTGACTTGGTAGCAATGGGATTACCTCGGGATATACTTGTTCAAATAAAGAAAAAAAATTGGTAATCGGTCCACAATTTACGTAGAAATCCCGTAGCAAGCGTATTATACAGTCGAATTGACAACCTCCTCCTTTTGGAAGTCTGTTAAAATAAATAAATTCTAAAATAGAAAATTTAACACTGACCTAACGAATCTCAAAGTAAATAAAGAATGCCTTTCCAGAAATGAAGAGCTCTTAAAAAACTGGCGCAAATCATATCAATTTAAGCAACAATTTGCGAACGGTACATTTAAAATGGAACAAAAGGATTATCCTTATGACACCAATCCAGAATACATGACCCTCTTGACTCGAGAAGATATTGAAAAGGACTTACCTGATAAGTACAAGAAAAGGTTCTTATTGTATACCCGAGTTCATTATTCGACGGAAAAAATGTTAACAAAAGTGTTAACCTATAAAAAAAGACAAAATTGTAGTAGATTGTATGAATATGTGAAAAATAATGTATTTTTATTTATCGAGCCAAGTTCGATAATAAAAATGCGTTCAAGCATATATATATATATATATATATATATATATATATATATATATATATATATATATATTTATAATGCATTTATGGCTTGGCATAAATGCCTAGGCTACCAGGCCTTTAAGCCAGACTTTATGTTATTGATTGATATATAGATTACTTTAAAAAACTTTAATTTAAAGTAGGTAGTTGATGTTTTCGCCATTTTGTTTATTTGTGTTTAACTTTTTGGATACCTTTTTTATTTTTGTTACTACTGCTGTTTTTCGTTGTTATCGTAAGTTTTGTTTTCATTTGGTTATTTACTTTTACTTAAATTTGATTTGATAAATTTGACGACGATGATAATACATAAATAAAAATAAATGGATAAAATGTTTATTACACCTGAACTGACACTTTGATTTTGACATTACATTTCTTTGTTTACATTTTTTCCGTCAAATTGTGAACTGGAGTATAACATAGTGCATTGTCTATGAGTATAACTAACTAAACTAGTAGTATTTGTCTGTGATATGTATTTATACTTATAGTAGAATTATTTTGTCCGTGTAGTTTGAGTCATAAATAATCGGAGTATTTCGCTCTCTCTTCCACTCACGGGCCGGGCGGGCATAGTGATTGCGCATTATTGTTGTCGATAAGCGTTATCGATAGTGTATTTGGTTTTGTCATTTTGTGGGTTAGTGATAAAAATGAAAGAAAAAAAATAGATAAAACAATGTATGTATTAAAATAAGAATAATAATGATTTAAAATAAATTATTAATTAGGTATATGTATTAAAAAACTATAAGTACAAAAGTTAAAAATGTAACAAGTTATATTAAAAATAAATATAAATATTTATATCTAAGTTTAAAATTAACAGCAAAAAAGATAATAATGATTTTTATAAGAATGATATTTCTTTGATAAGAATGAGTTTTTATCGATAACGGCGTTGCGCCCGCGCAAAATGCGCACCGCCCTAACCGGGCTGAGGCCGAGTTTGATTTATGACCGAAACTGCACGCACAAAATAATTCTACTAATTTTTAATGGCAAATTGTTCTTCTTGCATCTTTCATGTTTTTAGACTTATTATTAGTGACAATTATTAGAAAACGACTATTTTCGATGCCAAAATAATAAGTTTTGAATTCAGATGAACGTTTTTGAATAGGAAGCTAGCTGATCGCGCCGCAGTGCGTTACGAGAACTTAGTATGAAATAATCGAATAAGTACGACTAAAGGTGGATTCGTTTTCAATGATTAAATTACTACTAACGACACAGATGCAAGCTATGTGTATACTACAAAAGTTTAGGCACACAAGTTAAAAAAAAAAGTTTCATTTCATGCGACTCATAGGTTCACGTAGGCTCTGTTCATACTTTTAATCATTAGTCTGAGGTTTTAATAGTTATTTTTGACACTTGTGCGGTAAGTTGGATTTCAAAAACGAGTAGACGAATGTAAACGTGAGAGGAAGTCGAGGGCTTACCATAGTCACGAATTTGTAAAAACTCAACTACCGCACGTGTGCCATACAACGTTTTTCAACACATTTGCGAGAAAACAGTACAATATGTTATAACAAAAAAGAAATATCAGTCGGAAAGTCGCAACAATCTTTTACGTTTCTAATATGAAAATGGCGCGCATTTGCAAGTGGTAAAAAATTAGAACTACATCTTTCGTCTTAATTTCTCTATAGTATCAAAGTGAGACAAATGTGTTATTTATTCTCATAATATAAAACTCCTTGGTGGATTTAAGAATAAATATATAAAAGACGGTGTGCGTCTCGGGACACCCGACAGAAGTGATAACTTAAACTAATCTAACGTGAAAGAAAGGGAATCCAGACAGATTGGCTTCATAACGCGTTACGTAACGAAGCGGTTTACCCTCCCATAAGAAGTCATCATTTAAAAAAGAAAGATAGAGAAAGAATATTACTAGAAAATATTATAATTATTTTCTATAGGTTGGTAAGAAAATGCAAGCCAACTGTGCCACGGAAGAGCAACAACGACGTCCACTTGGCGATGAAAATTAAAAAGTTGTTCGAGAATCTGGAGGCCATTGATCTGAATAGAGAAGGGATGACGCCTAGGACGGAACAAAAGGTTCTCATGAGCGAAATCAAGAAGGTAGGTTGCTTGGGTCTTTTTGGTCCTTCGTGCCTGGATATAGTTTCATTTTAATGTCTTGGCTTCAAATCTCGAAATTTCCCCGGGTTTCGGCACCAATTTGCTGGAGAGAGAATAAATAAGCGAATTATTGAAAAAAGATTTTGTGTTAGTAAATTATTGTCGATGATTTTTCTCACTTGCCATTTTTATTAAAGCTAAAGACCTTTTTGCTTTAAACAATATTGTCAACAATCACCATACGCTAAGGGTGAACGGAAATAAGTATATTACGGAAGTCGTCAGATTGTAGAATATTTATACGAAGGTTTACAGGCTCCTTAGAGATTAAAAAAAGTGTTTTTACGATTATGAATAACATACATACATACATAACTTCACGCCAGGACCCTTGCGGGTAGGCACGAACAACAGAGCGCCATTCAGGCTTATTATGTTGTGTGTTATTATGAATAACACTTTCTTATAACGAGCCTATAAACCGAGATGGAATGTGTGATGATGTATGATGGTTGTTGCAACCGTTGAGCGGTGTAGTACCTATTAATGAGAGATAACTCTCGTCTTACACTTTTAATCACACACTCTCATGTGTTATACAGTTCAAAAGGATTTAGGTGAAGGCAAGCAGTAAGCGCGAAAACTGACTATCGTACACAAGCACGAATGTCGTGTGCCCGCGTTGAAGGCGGGGGTAGCGATGTCCGAGTCGAGCTATTTGACTCGAGTTGCTCGAATCAAACCAAGAACGAGTCAACTAGAGTTCAGTTATTAGTTACTCGAAACACTACAATATAGTAAGATAATTCACTGTCTACGGTCGCGAAGCGAACGAGCTTGCAGCTCGCGTCGTATTCGCATGATGCCATCCCACGGGGGACACGAGTTGCGACGGGCGACACCGAGCATCTCCGATTTGGATTGAATTGAATGCGTTTGTAATATTTGGATTCGTCGGGCCATTTCGAGTTCGGGTCGGCTATGATCGGAACTCGGCGGTGGCGGGAATCACAGAGTGGAGTCAACTCGAGTCGTGATTTGAGTCATTGGCCATAATACCTCGAGTTACTAGAGTCAGAAAAAATCCAACTCGTCACATCGCTAGGCGGGGGTCAGACTGTCTGCCGAAATGTCCCGAACTGGGTCTGGGGTTCGGTTTTCGGTAATCGGCGCGAACGTTGCGACTCCCCGCGCTGTCACAAAACGGCGCGCTGTTTTACTTGCTACAGATTTATATTAGTTTCGACTTTCGCGCTTACATGGTTGTTTCTATGTTGGCACTAATAACGCCACACTCGTATAATTATTATGAATATGACGGTTAGAATCTAAGCAAATAATAGTTCAGTCTCTTTTCTCTTCTATTTTCTTTTACAGATCTCGGAGATCAAGGAGAAACTAATGGAACTGTCGACCACAAACACGAGATCTGTTGATGCCCACTAATTGATATACCCACAATGTCTACATAATGAAAATATATACACAAATAAAACAGTAAACATCTTGAAATCTTTTATTAATATCATCATTAAGATGGCCGGCACCATAATAAAAAGTTTTTGTATAACAAAAATAATAAAAAATGTGTATTGGATAATATTTAACTTACTGAAACTATGATTATATTTAGCTTTATTTATATAGTGTTATATCGTACATTGCGTGAAATCTTAATATGTAATCTACATAAGTTTTTAAAAATAAAGGAACATTCAAAATAGGGCTTCATACACTGTGAACAAATAGCGGCAATCTTACAAAACAAAAAATCTTTTTTATTTTAATCTATATATGAATAGAAGAAATCCATTTACGCGCATAACTTGAAAGTGACTACCGATTTCCACCAATTTTTTTAGGTTTGAGTGGGTCCCCGAATTATTTAGATTCACAATTGGATCCGTAGGTAGGTGGTTGGGATCGGGTTCTAGGATCCTCCTTATCTCCTGAACCGATTGTGATGATTTTTTGTGTTTGAGTCTCCTCCTCCTCTCTCCAATCTACACCTTCCGGGGACCCCGGAAGGCGTATATTCACAATTGAAACCGGTAGGTGGCGCTGAGATCGGGTCCTAGATTTTACTTTTTTAGGGCCGGACAACGTTTGTGTGTACCTCTAGTTTCACATAATTATCGTAAAAAAACTGATTATTGCTCTATGGTTTACATTGGCAGTAGAAAAAGTTCGTAATGATTGGGCTTGTCCCCGCTAACACGACCAGAGTAGATGAATTCCACTAGTATCTGGCAATTCAACACATAAGGTTCACTTCATTTTTAATCTTGAAAATAAACATTATACGGGAGCAAACTCGGATAAGTGTATACCGCTAACCATCTACCCTCATGTGAAACTTCACATGAGGGTAGATGGTTAGATACGTAACTACGTATGAGTGTATGCGCGTACTCTGGATATTTATACAACGCAATTCACTCACTCACTCTCTTTCACTCAAGCAAGAGTGAGTTGCAATCTCACTCACTCGTTTCTGTGCGAGCTCATAGGCAAATTATTTCTAAGCGAGTGAAACAGATATCGCCGATATAATATATCATATTTCTTAAACCGTTCGTATATAAAGCCCAAGATATTAACTTAAACAAAGAATTCTATACACTGAACCATCGTAAAAGTTCAAACTAAAAATACATAATCTGTATTTTTAGTCAGTCAATATAAAAACAAAATTAGCGTGTTATTATTAAACGAAAGCACTAAAACGCATATTTTTTAGGGGTGTGCGAATAATTCGAACCAATTAAAACGAACGAAAGTATTCGTTTCGAATCGAATATTAGTATTCGATTCGTAACTCGAATCAAATGATTCGAAAGTTCCCGAATAATTAAAAAAAATTGGAATAATTCGAAAAATTTCGAATAATACGATATTTTTCCAAATTATTACATTATTTACAAATTTTCGAGTATTTTAGAACACTGCATGTGTAACCTTTTCTTATAGATATTTTTCAAACGGAAATTAATAATTATAAAAAACAAAATGAATTGAAAAGAACTCATGCCAGTATAAAATATCTCGATTTTTTATGTTACTGACAGAAATAATACATTGAAATTGAGCAATTATTTTATCCCAATAATTTAATCAAAAAGTATATTATTCGTAAGTAGAATATTTTGATACCCGCTGAAATGGAATTCAAATTGGAAACAATAAAAATCCAGTGATAGTTCGATAATTCGCGAATTGTTCGAATTATTCGTCGAATTTTGAATAATTGGAATATTCGAATCAAATATCAATATTCGATTCGAACGATATTCGCACTACCCTAATATTTTTTATAGATAGGTATACATTACATAAGTTACTCTTAAAATTGAGAACCTATTATATTACTTAACAGTGCCTGGCAAATAAATTGAATGTGCCGAAGGAGACTTTAAGGAAGACGTGAAAAGTCAATAAGGACAAAAGAGCCGTTATTTTGTATATATTAAATAAGTTGTATTGAAATGCTTGTAATATTTTAGTGCACACTATTTGCCAGACACTTTTTACACTTAACATATTTCTTGTCCGATCGAATTTTCAATATTACATAATACTGTGATGATAATATACCTTCATTTTACTTATACATATAGACTAATCTTATATACTAGCTCCCTTATTCATAATAATTATACGAGGTTTCTACTAGGTTTAAAAAAGTTTCCGTGTCTGTGTATATCACTTCAATGGCCCTAGAAGATCAGAGCTGGTTAAAAAAATACTTGTGCGTCTCGGGACGCCCGACAGAGTGATAACTTGCATGAGAGAAAGGGAAGCCAGACAGACTGGCGCTGTAACGCGTTACGTAACGAAGCTGTTAACCAGAATCAGAAGTTTTCACTTTCACTTCAAAAAATGTTCATTTCTATTTGTGTTCTAAATGTTTTTTCTTTCTTTCTTTCAGAAAAGTTAGTTCTATAATGATGCTCAGAATGAACCTGAGTAGCTATAAATCTCTAATAACTATTATGAATAAGGGATCAGGAAAACAATATATACCACCTTTAAAAACACTTATAAAACAAAAGCGATATTTTAATTTCATATCGGTATAGTAATGAAATCAATTCATAATATTTTTAAATTCTTTTTCTTCTAAAGTTTTTTTTATTTGTTCTCTCATCTATTGTCTATGAAGGTGCGATGCTTAATCTTAAATGCCGTCATTGTGCTTTGAAATACTAATACAACATTAAGCACTAATAATTAATTTATTATTAGTGCTTAATATTTTATTGGCTTAATGTAACAAGTTTGATATTTTTAGTCGTATGTAGGTTTGGGGTACTCACCGGTACCCCTTCCGCTTCAACTAGAGATGGATAGGTCCGAGGCTTACATCCATCACATTATTGATGGATGTACGACCAACACCAATTCGGTTACTGGTCTGACAGTATAGGCAACCTTGCGCACACATCCAAATGCGGAATGGCAGATGCGCGTAAGCTTATCGAAAAAAAATCACGTACGCTGCGAAAACTATTGAAGATAGAATAAAATAATGTACGACGACTTTGCAGAACACATCATTATTTACAAAAAGTGTCGCGACAGCATATGTCTAACTATTATAGTTATGCCACAATAAGTGTTCTTTTATTTTAAAAATTTAATTAAAATGTCGCCGCTAGAAAAGGCTCTTTATTTGTATCTTGGTATTCATCCTTATCAAAGTATTATAAATTACTTCATATTCAAGACTGCTTCAATCTTTGCTAAACCTCTATATTACTTTTTGAATTATTCAATTCGGGCATTCCATTCGAAAGATGTCACGAGTTTAAAAATGTAAGTATTAGAACACGCGGCCGTGACGCTTTTTCGTCGTGACATCAAAAGGGACACAAATACAAAAAGTCAAAAGTGACGTAGATTAGATAAGCGATATAGTGACGGACTTTGCGCATGTTATTGCTTCGTGCAGTTTCTACTGGTTGTGTCCAGTTATATTTTTACGTGTGTTATACGTGTTTGTATAGTTCTAATCAATTCTATAGTAATTCCAACGGCATTTTAATTCGAGTCCCGCACTCGTAACAATGTTATAAAATTCTAAGCATTCCGTATCTGTATAATACATTGAAGCAATTAAAAAAAAAGCGTCTGGAATAGACTATATAAACATCGGAGAAAACGATATATTTTTTAGATTTGTCTGTTTGTTCGGGATTCACGTAAAAACTACTGGCCCGACTTCAATGCGGTTTTCGCTGGTCGACAGCAAATTCTTAGACTTAAAATTTGCGCCACTTTTTATCCTGAGAATCTCGCGTGGATTTTTTGGGAATTATTTAAAATGGCCAGATTGAAAAATAAATTTAATTCCAATGCCATTTTTTTAATGATCGATAACAAGTTTTACGTAATAAAATGTCTATATTATTTTTTTCCAGGACCAGTTTGTAATTATTCAGATTTACACGATATTTACACATTTAAATACTGCTGTACTTTGTGTCCCGGGAATCCCGCGGGAATTTCAAGTCCACCTTGGACGAAGTCGCGGGCATATTTTAGTTAATTATATTACTGTTTAAAGTTGATATTACAATAGTAAGATGATAGTATCATATTTTAACACCTGATTATTGTTTGTAAATAAAGTTGATTTGAATTACTTTTTCCCACTCATTTGATAATATCATAACTTGGTTTACTCCATTATTAACAAAGACTCGTTTCATATTTTTTCAGTCTTTATCAACTCCTTGACTAGTTATTTCGCAATTTTCCTTCAAATTTTCTAATGTTTGTTACATATACCATTAATATTCATACTATCCATAAATAAATATATATAGATGAATTGAGTTCAATTCGAAGTTTGTTCCGTATTCACCGGTCTTGGATATAAACCAATTTAGAAGAAATTTAGTACATAAATGTCTGTTACAAGAGCTGTTGTGCAAGTAGTATTACACGACTGTAACATGATAGTAAGCATATATGATATGTATACTATCAAAAGTTTTTGTACAGTCATAGACAATAATATGTATACGTGTAAAAATATTATTTTTCTCTTCTATTCACGGTCTTATTTATATTGATTAGAGCAGGTTATTAAGCTTCTTTAAGAACAAATAAATAAGACCGGATTTTTTCAAAGATGCACACAACTATACACACTTCCATAAAATTTTCTATATATATAAATATTATTGCTGTTCGTTAGTTTCGCTAAAACTCGAGAACGGCTGCACTGATTTGGCTTATTTTGGTTTTGAAGAATTTGTGGAAGTCCAGGGAAGGTTTAAAAGGTGAGTAAATATGGAAAAAATCCTTGGAATATAGTAAAAATAACAATTTCGCTTTCCCTTAGAAACTTTTTCTACCTGTCAAACATTAGATGTTTGTCCGTCGTTTAGAAATTATTAATAAATGTTTATATTTATGATAATTCTGACAACTCAGTCCCATGATGTGATCATTCGTTGAACTCAAATATATATAACTAGTATGTATAGTACAAGAGAAACAACATACAACAAACATGTATAAATGTTTTAAAAGTTCGATACGACAACCGAATAAAACCGAAAAGATTGTTACTACCTGCCAATTATTTCTCAAGAATATTTCTAAACATTTCCGTTAATGTGAGTAATATTTTACTCTTGACAGTTGAGTGATATTTAATTTGAGCACGTGTTTACATATTATTGGCCACAGTGTTGTATAGAGGTTATAATTTTACCAAATTTTATAGTCTATTATGAAGGAAGCTCATTTCCATTCGTGTTCTGTATACAATTTATTTCGACTTAATTCAATTTTATGAGAAATTGAGGCATATACAAATTTTTGCCTTTAACTATATGTCCTTTATATGATTGTAAATTATATTGTTAAAATACTGCTATCCAATAAGATATTTATTCTAATAATATGAAATCGTGATATTTTCTTAAGTTTTCGCGACTTGTATACATAATAAAACTACGTTTAAACGGTTTTAAGCGCGGTAATTTATTTGATTTTTGTTATTCCGACGTTTCGGCCATTTTTCAGTGGGCGTTATCACTGAAGACAAACAATAACGAACAAAAATAAAGAAAAAGAAATACCGCGCTTAAAACCGTTTAAACGTAGTTATATTACATATGAAATCAATTTGCCTTCTACACTTTTCTATTGTTGTATAATTAATCAACTTTCACACTAAAAATCTTTATGTAATTAATTCTTCACACGATACATACTTATTTTTTATATCTAATTACATAAATCTATCAATATAGCTATAGTCAGATAAAGAAGTGCAACTTTCATAGACTATGCATTGAGATATTATAATGTACTACGTACTTAGAGAAGTCATCCGTAACTAGCTTTTTAGAGCACTCGTTATGGTCCATGGACTATGACTCGTATAGTCTGCGTCGGACTGTTGTCAATACTTTACGCCAGTGCTTTTCAATCTTTTTGAGTACGCGACCCCTTTATAGGTTAAAATTTTTTGGCAACACCCTTGGGCCATAGAAGGACAAAAAGTTAGTAATTTAAATGATTACGTTTATGCCTTTTCCTATTTTGTTACCTATTTAGAAAGTACCTAAGTATGAGGTATAAATTTAAATTGCCTTATACCCCCAAGCACCCTAGGGGTCGCGACCCACAGGTTGAAAAACACTGCTTTACGCGTTTGAGTGAAAATTAGCTATTAAATGAATGCCTTTACGTGTACTAAGATACTGTTCAAACCACTCAAGAAATTCAAATAAATTTCAAAGGGTGACTTTTCATCGGTAAGTTTGTTGTATTCTCGATAAAACGTCTTTTTAACGCGTCATCGCTGCGGCCATGTTTAGGCGAATTTCATAGAGCAACAATTTTCGCCTACGCAGATAAGACAGTATTAGTTTAAGATCCCAGTCACCTCACACTTACGTGATTTTAGGAAAGATTAAATTTTTAGGATCAGTAGTTTAACATAAACTTAGAAAGGAATGGATACTCGCTAAGCTGAAAGCGGGGCCGTTTTTCAGGTAGCAGGTATCAAAGGTGGAAAAAAAACCATGCTAACTCACGTCAAAGTAGCAAGGCTAGTTTTTACATATGTCATATATGATGTTGTTATAAGCAAAGATTGGGGTATCCCAAAGAAAAACGGCCCCGCTTTTAGCTTAGCGAGTATCCATTCCTTTTTAAGTTCATGTTAAACTACCGATCTAAAAAAAAAAACCTAAAATCACGTAAGGCTGGGGTGACTGCGATCTCAGTCTATATTGATGTATTCCTAACAAACGTTTACAAACAAAGAAATTATTTACATGCCCGTGAGTTGTTTTAATGAAATGCACAATTTATTCGATTACGCAAAGTTACTGATAGGCTATTTTTGTAATGACGTATTTATTTTATTACGATCTGTTCGGATTTAAAGGTTTCCTCGACCGGACCATGAAAAGCGAGAAAAATGAATTAAATTTATTCAAACGAATCGCAACGAAAGATCGTGGCTACCTTCTGTTGCGCGTATTTTAAGGATGACAACAAATACAATACTTAAACAGGACGAGATTACTTTCCAAATAATACTACAACCAATACTAACAAAGCTCATTTTTTGTTTAGTACAGGGCTTTTCAATCTTTTATTTTCCCTTTACAGGTTGAAAAAGTTTGGCGACTTCCTTGGGTCATAGACAGACAAAAAAATTATTAATTTAAAAGATTACGTTTATGTTTTTTCTCTACTTTGTAACTCATATTCATTATTAGGGCCTTATATTCTGCAAAAAGCTGCTGAGCTTAGAAAGTACCTAAGTAAAAGGTAGAAATTTAAATTGCCTTTTCCCATTTGGCCGGCGACCCCCCGAGCAAGGCTCTGTGACCCCCCCTAGGGGTCGCGACCCATAGATTGAAAAACACTGGCTTAGTGGATATTAAAGATATTTTTGTATTTTTTTATTTATACTCTTTGTACACATTAAATAGCTAATAGAAAAACAATATGTTGCGCATTGATAAGTTTGTTATTATCATCCAACAAATTATAAATATATGAAGGAAACTGAGATATTCATAAATTACTACACCTTTACTGAAGTGGCACTTAATATATGCAGACTAATATATCGCACAATTTATTTGATTTTTTATTTAATTTGATTTTAAACTATTGCTAACGTTAAACTTAAATAAACGCATGATAATTGACTTTCTTTTATATTTTACCATTTGTTTATTTATTTAAGTACCTATTAATACATTTTGAAATTGTATGAAGTTTTGTAGGTACAATAGCCGAAACGTCACCTCTGCGGTGTATAATCTATGGCGCATGAGTCCATGGCACGCTAGCCTAACGCAGGCGCCCGCTTTCATCAAGTCCGAACATTTTTGTTTTGAATAACTTCTAGTACGTAGTACGTATAACTCAATGGGACTATATTACATATTTAAAAACCATTATATCGATGGCTTCATAACAAATGGGCGTACAGACAAAAGTGCAGTTTTACACAAGGGACAAAATTGTGAATGAAACAAAACTAGTTGATTGTATAAGGCTGAAATTTGGATTACCCTTCTATTTAGGTACAATTGCACACTGATAAGAATTTCTAAATTGTAACATGCATAGTTTTTAGTAAACAACATAAATATGGCACTTTTGCGTATACGCCCATTTGTTATGAAGCCTTCGAATTATGAAAGACTAATTATAAAAGCGTGTACGACTTATATACACGTGATACAACCAAATATATTGCTTTTGACTTATATTACAACATAACGTATATAAAACCTTCCGAGTTATAGATCGTTACTTTCATGTTATTATTAATCTATATTTCTATTTGGATGGCTCATCCGAAGTGATTCATATAAACAGAAACTTGAATAATTCAATGAGATTGAATAACGTTTGTGTCCTTTCTGTTCTTGGCCTTTCAACGAAAATAATTCAATTTGGTTGAACCATCTAATAGCAGCATTAGAATGACCGTTATAAGCTATTGAATATCGTAACACGTGGCCTGGTATATAATAAACCACCCGCCTCAACATTTTAATGGCCAGTTTCTACATTCTAATGACCGTTAATTTGCCTTAATATCGGTTAAAGTTTGACATAAACGCCATACAACTAATGTCATAATTCAACCGATGGTTAGGCAAGTTAAGTTCGAGATATAATAGGAACCGGCCATAAGCCACGGACTTTTTGTCGGGGGTGAAGTATCAAGATCTGGCAATTCACGCAAAAGTTTACTATTGATCCATTTCGAGAGACTCATAACTTATATAAAAACATTGTATTCAAAATGAAGAACGATCTAGACCAGCAATACTCAACCTTTTTTTTTAAGGTGACCCCCATGTGTTAAATGAGGTGTCGAGCTATTGATTTATTTCCTTGTTTTAGTAGTACTAGAAATATACAGCAGACGGGCCGACGGCCCACCTGATGGTAGGTAGTTATGTCGTCTATGTTACATCTGCAACACCAGAGATGTTACCAGTGTAAATCCATTATTATTTGGTTGCTATTAGGTTGGCAACTAAATCATTGCGGATTTCAAGTAGCAATAGAATTCAAATTTTGTTTATAATGTAACTTATTTTCAAGCTATGTATGCAATCCATTGAGCTCTCTGAAATATGACATGTTGTGCCATGAAAATCTGAACCGATAATGGCCTGGATATGTGCCTCATCGACCTCAACTGCACGGCCAGATCGTAGAGCATTTATCCACAAAAATCACCAGAACGAAATCTGGCAAACCAATTTTGACACTATCTTTCTTTCAAGGCTTAATTCTTATATACGGGACATAACTTCATGTGTGATTGCCTTTTCGGAAATAATATAATAAAATATGTCTGAAGTGCCTGCATGTCTTTTCCTTCCATTTTTAAATTGGGATCAAAACAAAACTAAGGAACTAATCGATATAATTGTTGTACTGGATGAAAGGTAGAAGTTCCATAAATAAGAAAAAATATAAGTAGGGTTGTTGTGTTGTGTTGGTTGGGTACTTTGAACATGTTAACGAAACAAAAGAAAGTGTAACCCATCTGTCAACAAAATTCACAATGACTTAGTTGCCACCCCAATATTATACAATTATGTAGTATGTTACGAGGGCCAATCTTAAAAACTTGGCAGGCCGAAGGTTGAGTATAGCGGATCTAGACTATAACAAAAAATAAATTCCTTCCTCTATGTGGAGAATCTGAATGTTGTAATTTTTTCTTCGCCGACATATCTAACATCTTGTTATAATTGCAGTGTTAGGATGTACCGTGTCAGGAGACTCCAAGATTTGTGGTATATTCAAATTACGTTACTTAAGTGGACACAGTAACTTAAATTATGACATGACATCTTGACATCTACAAATTCTACTTAATTGATAACTCATGATGATGATCGCATAATTTTGTAGTTTGTACGTTACGTGACTGTTAAAAATTACTTTAAACACATCTATACAACTACACACAACTGTTATAAACACAACATATATTGACCTATGAAAAGGGTCCTCAAACTACTGCCCGCGGGCCAAATCCGGCAACAAATAATGACTTATTGTTACTGTGATAAGTTGGATAAAAAACACAGAATGATTATTATTCGGTTTTAATTAGGTGATTTGTAACGCTTAATGAAAACTTAAGCTTAATAACAAAAAAAACTTAATGTGTGATTAAGACCAGATGAAAGAAGTGAATAGTTCATCGAGACGATGTAACGCTCGCCGAGCGAGTAGAACAGTGACACGTTGACTATATCTCTCTCGCTCCCTTAGTGGACTCGAGCAGACTTTACCCGAACGAACATGATGAGTGACGGCCGGCTCCTATATCTTACTACTTATTCTCTTGCCTTACCATCGTTTAAATTTTGAAATTATTTGTATGGAGTGTATGGATAGTTAAGGCAAATGAACGGTCGGTAATATATAGGAATCGGCAATTAGTCTCATTCTTAACCCACAAAACGAAGTGCTCAGGACGCCTAAAGAAGTTTTCCCTTCAATAACTGATATCAATCGCACTAAAATTGTAAAACTCGTAAAAAATACTAATGAAATTTATGTAAAAATCAGTTTTGAGCATAATGAAACTTACGTGAGTAACCAGTGTAGTCCTAAGGTTGGAAAGTTTGGGGACCTTTGACCTTATTAGATTTTAATTATTCGATCTTCCATTATATGACTGTTATAAAATTTGTTATACATTTACAAGACTTTAGAACTGTTATAGTGATTTTGACTACTTGTGCCGCCGTCTTCGCCTGTGCCTCTGTGGGGCTGTAGCTGTTCGCAGTATTAGCAGTGGGCGCTAGAAGCCCCTCCCTAAGTAGACTCTGGCGCCACTACGATGGACCTCCACGAAGCCAAGCTTACTGTAGAACTGATGGAGGTAGTGGTCTGTTGCGTTTATACACGCGTGAACACCGTTAGCACCTATTTGAGACACAAATACCTAAATATATCGAAATTTTGTCTGACACAGTAAATATAAAATAAACGTTTTATAATACTATTACTTTGGAAGCGGTGGTAAGCTAACTGATGACTTTCAATAAGTAATCTGTAATGCCGAAAAAAGACGGTTCATTTCTGTCTTTAAATTTAGACGGAAATGAGGCAATGTCAACTTTAAAAATAAACTTGATTGTTCAAAAAAGACTTCATACATGACTTTTTAACTGCTTGTTTGTTGTTTAATGGTTTTGCTTAAATTATGGAGTATTTTCTATGACTTCATTCATTTATTTTCATTTATCATTTAAGAGCATGCTCTTGTCGGTGAAGCCTCTTCCAATCTTCTCTATTATGGGCCACTTGTTTTACTTCTATGTAAGACAGGATTCACTTTTTCTTTTATTTGGTCCATGAATGCTCGCCTTAGTCTTCCCTTCTCTCTCCTTGTTTCCACTTTGCCTTCGATTAACGTACATAAGGTGTCGTGTCTTAGCAAATGGCCAAACATCTTCCCCCTTCTTTCCTCTAGTTTTTTTCTATGACTAACTTATTTTAAAG
This sequence comes from Dendrolimus pini, assembly GCA_949752895.1. Lineage (NCBI taxonomy): Eukaryota > Metazoa > Arthropoda > Insecta > Lepidoptera > Lasiocampidae > Dendrolimus > Dendrolimus pini. The sequence goes on along the minus strand of OX457147.1, from coordinate 11,677,365 downwards.
TATAAAAACAAAATTAGGAACTTTTTACAATAAAATAAATCAAATGTAAAAGAAGAACTAAAACGGAAAAGCATTTATAAAGTCACTTATGAAAGCCGTTTTAAAACTCAATATGAATTTACTTATTAAATACTTATTTCTCATTTCTATAGAAATAAGTAAAAAGAAATGACGATCCGCCTAATTTTGGCTTGAGATTCCATTTTAATATAAATGCATTCTTTTTTATTTTCACAAATAACTTCCAGAGTAATAGTAGTTAGAGTAAGATTTGATTCACTTCATGATTCAACTAGATGGCATACGCTAAACCATTGTTTCTCAACGATTCTAATGTCGCGACCCATAAAAAAACCAAAAAAGTTAAGTAAAAAGTCTTGCAACCCCATCACTATCACAATTATAATTATATTTAAATTAATAGTATATTTACACGTTTCATTTGCACATAGATTTTATTTTATAACACACTGCGACCCCCTTTAATAACGAACGTGACCCACATGAGGGTCGCGACCAAGGTTGAGAAACGATGCCCTAAACGTATTGGAAATGTTAAGGTTGTTACTTTTGTTAATGAAATAAATATATAAAATAAATAATTACAAACATTATTAACAATGTATCTATATAGCGTGAATTATTAAAGTAGGTATTTAGGGCGAAATCCTAAACAATATCAAATAGCGAAAAACACTCAATGGAGGCTTGAGGCTGATTTTGACGAAAACTAGTAGTACAATTAGATTTTTGACAAATCGATTACCCTTGTCGGGAATTGAATCGACTAATTTTGAATAAATAAACAATTTGGATTATTATGCATGGAATATAGAACATTATGCTCACAAAAAACCTTTTCCCTCGGTTTGCCGTTTGACATACTTTCACAGAAAATGCTCGTTACAAACTACACTGTGATTTGGTATAATAAACATGTATTTAAGTATTCAAAATCAGCAATCAATAAAAATAGTATTAACGTTATATTTTATACCGGTAAAATGATTAGAAATAACGGTAAGTTTTATAACGATATTTATTTTGTAACGTTATCTGTAATTAGCATAAATAATTATATCACATTTTTACCGGTACTTCAAGCCCTTACAAGATGTATTTAACTTTCCAAAATCATCAATCAATAAAAATAGTATTAACGTTGTATTTTTTAACCGTAAAATGAGTAGAAATAACGGTAAGTTTTATAACGATTTTTATTTTTTAACGTTATCTGTAATTAGCATAAATATCACATTTTTACCGGTATTTGAAGCCCTTACAAGATGTATTTAACTTTTCAAAATCATCAATCAATAAAAATAGTATTAAAGTTGTATTTTTTAACGGTAAAATGATTAGAAATAACGTTAGGTTATATAACGATATTTATCTTTTACCGTTATCTGTAATTGGCATAAATAATGATATCACATTTTTATCGGTATTTCAAACCCTTACAAGATGTATTTAAGTATTCAAAATCATCAATCAATAAAAATAGTATTAACGTTATATTTTCTACCGGTAAAATGATTAGAAATAACGGCAAGTTTTATAACGATATATATATTTTTTAACGTCATCACATTTTTACCGGCATTTCAAGCTCTGGTTCAGATGTGTTTTTCTCGAAACCGTTTGCTATGGGGGGGGGGGGGGGGGGCAAAGATGGGAATGGCACTCACCGTTGGCCCTGAGCGCGGCCAGCAGGCAGGTGAGCAGCCGCGCGGGCGCGTGCGGGTCCGCGCACGGCGGCAGCACGCAGCACGTGAGCAGCGCGGGGTGCGCGCGCGTCACGCACTCCGGCGCGCGCTCGCACGCCGCGAACTGGTGGAAGTGCCGCACGCACTCCTGGCGCACACATTTTAATGAATGAATGTTCTTTATTATACATACATACATACATAACTTCACGCCAGGTCCCTTGTGGGGTAGGCACGAACAACAGAGCGCCATTCAGGCTTAATCTTACACACCTCACTTGCTTCTTTGACATTCATAGCTCTTGTCATGCACGCTCGTCTGTTCTTAAGGCTCCTGACATCACCTTCAGCTAGTACACGATCAATTTGATCATGGAAGGTGTGTCGTGGCCTTCCGCGACTTCTGCATCCGTCCACTTTTGCATTGTATATCTGTTTAGTCATTCTTCCATCATACATTCTTTCCACATGCCCGAACCACCGAAGCATTCCTTTCCTTACCTTCACCCCGACACTCTCTTTCAGACCCACTCTCTTTATAATAATAATAAGCGACAGACACACATATTGAATATCCCCAAATTAAGCAAGTTACGCTTGTGTTATGGGTTATATACAACGGAATACTCTGGGGCCGATCCCAGACACCCAGACCATGATAAATAAAGGAGAAAATACGTTTCCGAAATTTACTGTACCAGGAATAGAACCCGGAGCCTCTGCGTTGCAGTGAGGTAAGCCGGCAAAGGCTTAGCCCGCTCAACCACAGAGGCCTTCAATTCATATATAAGTTACATATATACAATAGGTTATCGCCCCGCCGGCGATATCTTCCAGACCACCTTTACAATGGTTGAAAATAATAGAAATAAAATATACTTATCATAGATTAAAAAACAAAAACAAAATTAAATGTAAAAAAAAACTCATATTGATACGCATGTGTTTATTAATTGCTAAATATTTTGATGTCAGTTCATTTATTATCTTTAGTCAGAATTATATATATACACATAACTTCACGCCAGGTCCCTTGCGGGGTAGGCACGAACAACAGAGCGCCGTATATATATGTATATATATATATACCACCCTTATCTAATATTTTAGTCATTTATTGTTACTGTCCAAGAATTCCTGTATCGAATAAAATGTCTTGTCCGTTAAATATGTAATGTTAAAATTAAATATGTATTTTAGTTAGGTTTATGGCCTGACTACGTAGTCGTGGTAGCGTAATGGCTAGAGCACGCGTCCCAAACTCAAAGGGCGCGGGTTCGATCCTGGCCGGAACGCATGCACCACTTAGGCTGTTTTCTGACCTAATGTGCATATTGTTACAATTACCACGTGCTAACAACGGTGAAGGAAAACATCTTGGTGTAACATGCACATCGAGATAACCTATGTGTTAAACCTGCCAAGCCACCTTAGACAAGCGTGGCAGGGATATACTACCCCCTATAATGGGAGGCCCGAGCCTAGCAGTGGGACATTCATGGGCTGATATTACTTTATATATTATGGCTTGGCAGCTAGGCCTTGGATTACAATCTATGGCCTTACTTATAATAGTTTGTTAAATTTTTAGAAACTGCTCAGCAACTGATTAACGAAAATCGTACCCATAAACTCCTCTTAAGGATAAGAGGTGGTGGTAAAGTAACTCATAAGTCATAAATAACTGTCAAAAATAACCAATATCGAGAGGTAGTTTAAGTGACTGCTAAGAGGCAAGATGTTTTATTTGAAACAGCCATTGATTAGGGGCTTAAGAGTCTCTTATTTAAGATATGGCTAATCCTTTCTTAACGAGATTATTATAAGTAAGGCCCTTAGTTTCTTCATTTTGCTTAGCCTATGAAAGAAATAAAAGAAAACAGGTTTATTTACCTCACTGCAACGCCGCTCCGGGTTCGATTCGACGATTGGTATGGTAAATTTTGAAAACGAATTTTCTCCGTTATTTACTATGGTCTGGGTGTCTGGGATCGGCCCCAGAGTGGTCCGTTGTATATTACCCATAACATAAGCGTAACTTGCTTAATTTGGGGATATACAGTGTGTTTGTGCCGATTTATTATTTAAGAGTAATTTTACACATTTTAAGGAAATAAAACTGCACAGCGCAACATCTCCTTTCAGTTCCCGCCAAAAACTCCTGACGCGCATACAATCATAATAACAACTAGAAATGCCACCAATATTCGGCTTCTCTCGTTATTGGGCCATTCTTCTAATTATTCGGCATTGTCAAAAAAAGTCATAGAAAAATTATTAAAAACTATAACAATAAAATAAAAGTAACATTAAAATTAGACACGAGCCTATTGACGTCGCCAAATGACAGCAGCTCTAAATTGCACATATGATATTTAACACAAATACAATTCTTCGTTAAAACAATCAATATGCTAAAAATATTAATCACTTAATTCATATTACAGTATATTTATTTATGAACTATTAATATTCAATTTTTTGTAACAAAATCAAAAGTGACTCCATTTAATATTACTTCTAAATAATTATCTAAATCTAACAACTATTAACAAAAACTAAAATATCCTATAAATAAACCTAACTTAAAAATATATATACAATAGTAAAAAACTAAAATTAAAATATTACAGTTAATAAAAATAATAGAAGAAGAGTTCAAAACAAACTACCTTAGCAGCCTGACTGAGATCGTCTCTCTCGGTCAATCCCTCGGGATACTTGGTGCACATCTCCGGTATCCAAGCGACCTCTTGTCTCTTATAGAAGTCCTTACTGTTCAACACTGCACAAGCATAACCCACTATCTCACGTTTTGTCCCTGTAATAATATAAAACAGTACTAAATCACGTTTTGTCTCTGTAATAATATAAAACAGTACTAAATTACGTTTTGTTCCTGTAATAATGTAAAACAAGACTAAATCCGGTTTTTTCTGTATTAAAATAAAACAATACTAAATCAGGTTTTGTTCCTGTATTAATATAAAACAATACTATATCAGATTTGTTCCTGTATTAATATAAAACAATACTATATCAGATTTGTTCCTGTATTAATATAAAACAATACTATATCAGATTTGTTCCTGTATTAATATAAAACAATACTATATCAGATTTGTTCCTGTATTAATATAAAACAATACTATATCAGATTTGTTCATGTATTAATATAAAACAATACTATATCAGATTTGTTCCTGTATTAATATAAAACAATACTATATCAGATTTGTTCCTGTATTAATATAAAACAATACTATATCAGATTTGTTCCTGTATTAATATGCTGCTCCTTTTATTGAACGTAAATATATGTACATATATGTAAGTAAGTTTATATTTATATATGAATTTATTTTTAATAATATACTTATATGTTTCAGGTCCCGATTGGCACGTATCGTCTACACCATATAAAACCAGAAAAATACCTCGTAAGTTTAATGAATCTTTTGACATCGAAACTGCACTATATTGACTTCTTTTATTGTATGGTTAGGAGATGATGAAGAGAGAAAAAAAAACAAACTTGTTTAAGGTTTAATTGTTTTTTTAATATTTTTTAGATAATGAACCATTTCAGTCTCGATGTAATTTCCCCCACTTTTACTATATCTACTTACCATTGGTCCTAACTTCCACAGCAAGGTCAGTCTTCTCGCATTCAGCTTCATTATCTACAGCGGTGTCCTCCTGAGGGACGCAATCTCCCTCGTCCTCTATCACCAGACACAATTCCGGTGTGAGTGTCAGAAACGGTGCTACCAACCTGATAAAAGTAAACCGCCGTTGACTATATCGTATAGCCCTTTTAAAATAACTTGAAAGGAACCATACACCTGATTTAATTAAGTCACTTCTCACAAAATATGTGCATCGGACCTAAGCCGGACTCTACACCCGACTAAAGTCGGAGTAGGAATTTTGTCTCAGTTCCGTCTGTACGCTTCAAAAGCGCCTTGGACATATGTCGCAGCTATACGCCTTCCCAGAAAGAGTGGTGAGGCTTGAGGCCAGCAGTGGGACGTTGTGGGATTTTATAATACATTATACTCACCTATCCGCCGGCAAAGTCTGCAAATCGCTAGGGAACAGATCGCTACAATCCGAGCCATCGCGACACGTTTTATGGCATATCAAACACACCTATAATGAGAAAAAATGTAATTAGCTATTTGATACATGTTACATATAGTAAGCATGCATACATATAATTTCACGCCGGTTTCTTAAGGGCAGAGACGATGCAACCCCACTTGTGATGATCCTGGCAACTTTTGCTTCATCTACTTTCATTAATCTCATATATAACCATACATATATATATACACACGTATATGATGTATATATACGTGTATGTATGTATATATATATATTTATTTATATTGTTTTTGTACTTATATGTATTGTGTATAGTTATCATTATTTTTAAACTGCACCACCGTTGGTGTTAAAAATCTATTAATTCCTGCCAAGGGTTGCCTGGAAGAGATCGCTTTTTAGGGATAAGTCCGCCCGTTGCACTATCTCTTGTATTTTTCTATTTCTGTTGATCTATGCTTAAGTGTACAATAAAGTGTTGTCTATCTATCTATCATAATTAACCATAATTTCTTCATACATGCACGTATACTTTAGATGCTTTTTAACCGACTTCGAAAAAAGGAGGAGGTTCTCAATTCGTAGGGATCTTTTTTTTGTTGCTTTTTTTATGTATGTTCGCCGATTACTCCGTGATTTATGATCCGATTTACGTGATTTTTTTTGTTCGACGCGGAATAGCTTCCAATTGGTCCCCTAAAAATTTTACATAGTTTGGCCCAGTAGTTTTCATTTTATGAACATTTTTCATGGAAATAATTTTCACTCCGTTCCGTATGTACACCGATTACTCTAAGATTTATGATTCGATTTACGTGATTCTTTTTTTGTTCGGCGCGGAATAGCTGCCACGTAGTCCCCTAAAAATTTTACATAGTTTGGCCCAGTAGTTTTCATTTTACGAACATTTATTTGTTCCCGGTTCTTGGGACCTATATTTTTAAGAAGCGCGGCACCATTCGTAGGTCCACCGATACATAGCTAGACACTAAAAAGTAACAAATAAAAACTTCGTTTAAAAAACCGACTTCAAAAACTAAAATGTATAAAATAACTTATTTCTAAAGCTATTATTATTAATATATATTAAATTACTATATTTTGCAAATTACTAAGCACCGACTTTAAGCTATTGTATAGCTTTTATCGCGGGCTTTGAGCGCGGCGACCGAATCAAGAAATTCCGTAACGAAAATAAACCTAACACCTCCCACTCCGCCTGCCATGCGCGGCGAGCGGAGGCGTGCGGTGGCCACAGTGCCCCGCGAGCTCTCGTTGCGGTTCGAGGTATGTCAGGTATTGCAAATTATGGACGACGAGCTGCTCCGAAATCGGACGAATAGGTAAGCAGCTGTTTGTGAGAAAGTATATAGGTGTATAGGTATCTATCATATCTTTATAATGCCACACTCACCGCATGTGCGCCCCGTAAGTATATATGTATACATAGGTGATTTGTTTTCTTATCAGTCACCACGCTCAAAAAGTGTAACTTGAATTAATATCAAAGAAAAAAAAATACTGCATAAATAATAATAGTTTAAAAAAACAAAAAAAAACACGCTTTTATAAAAAATCCAACTAAAAAAACAAAAAATAAAATTTAATATAATATAAAAAAGCGTGGGGTGTATTCAATTAATAATATAATATCTTAAAAAGCGCTTTGAATACACCCCACGCTTTTTTATATTATATTAAATTTTATTTTTTGTTTTTTTAGTTGGATTTTTTATAAAAGCGTGTTTTTTTTAGTTTTTTTTAACTATTATTTATTTTTCATTTTTTAGTTGATTTTTGTTTAAATGTTTTTAAATACAAGCTTTTGAGATCCTGCATATCATGTAGCAGCAGAGTGCTAGCCAAGACAAGTAAAACGAGCCCAAACACGACGGGTCTATCTTGTTTAGTACAGGAGTTCCTATGGCCACCTTCCGACTCCATCATCAGATCAGCTCCATGGTACCATATTATTGCATTGTCACGCGATATAAACATACGAGCCCAAACACGAAGGGTCTATCTTGTTTAGTACAGGAGTTCCTATGGCCACCTTCCGACTCCATCATCAGATCAGCTCCATTGTACCATATTATTGCATTTTGACGCGATATAAACATACGAGCCCAAACACGACGGGTCTATCTTGTTTAGTACAGGAGTTCCTATGGCCACCTTCCGACTCCATCATCAGATCAGGTCCATGGTACCATATTATTGCATTGTCACGCGATATAAACATACGGGCCCAAACACGAAGGGTCTATCTTGTTTAGTACAGGAGTTCCTATGGCCACCTTCCGACTCCATCATCAGATCAGCTCCATGGTACCATATTATTGCATTGTCACGCGATATAAACATACGGGCCCAAACACGAAGGGTCTATCTTGTTTAGTACAGGAGTTCCTATGGCCACCTTCCGACTCCATCATCAGATCAGCTCCATGGTACCATATTATTGCATTGTCACGCGATATAAACATACGGGCCCAAACACGAAGGGTCTATCTTGTTTAGTACAGGAGTTCCTATGGCCACCTTCCGTCTCCATCATCAGATCAGCTCCATGGTACCATATTATTGCATTGTCACGCGATATAAACATACGGGCCCAAACACGAAGGGTCTATCTTGTTTAGTACAGGAGTTCCTATGGCCACCTTCCGACTCCATCATCAGATCAGCTCCATGGTACCATATTATTGCATTGTCACGCGATATAAACATACGGGCCCAAACACGAAGGGTCTATCTTGTTTAGTACAGGAGTTCCTATGGCCACCTTCCGACTCCATCATCAGATCAGCTCCATGGTACCATATTATTGCATTGTCACGCGATATAAACATACGGGCCCAAACACGAAGGGTCTATCTTGTTTAGTACAGGAGTTCCTATGGCCACCTTCCGACTCCATCATCAGATCAGCTCCATGGTACCATATTATTGCATTGTCACGCGATATAAACATACGGGCCCAAACACGAAGGGTCTATCTTGTTTAGTACAGGAGTTCCTATGGCCACCTTCCGTCTCCATCATCAGATCAGCTCCATGGTACCATATTATTGCATTGTCACGCGATATAAACATACGGGCCCAAACACGAAGGGTCTATCATGTTTAGTACAGGAGTTCCTATGGCCACCTTCCGTCTCCATCATCAGATCAGCTCCATGGTACCATATTATTGCATTGTCACGCGATATAAACATACGGGCCCAAACACGAAGGGTCTATCTTGTTTAGTACAGGAGTTCCTATGGCCACCTTCCGTCTCCATCATCAGATCAGCTCCATGGTACCATATTATTGCATTGTCACGCGATATAAACATACGGGCCCAAACACGAAGGGTCTATCTTGTTTAGTACAGGAGTTCCTATGGCCACCTTCCCACTCCATCATCAGATCAGCTCCATGATACTATATTATTGCATTGTCATCGACCTTTGACAGGTGTGCAAAGTATGAATTAAATCTGATCGTTCAAAGTAGGACAAAATCGAGCTCAAAGGGGTCGGTTACTGACATACTGACATACTGACTGACATACAAGTGAAGCTAATATAAAGCGTGTAAAAAAAAAAAAAAAAATTATAATTGCAAAAGTTGATAAAAAATGCTATGCAATAGCTTTACCGCGGCGGTCCCACACGGAGTTTTTTTTTAATATATAATGGAGAGGTGGAAATGTAGTCTAAGATGGAGCACGCTTACCTAGAAGCGACCTCTGCACGCGGGACTTGAAGACACCTACATTTTTGTTTCAGGAAACGCTGACGCTGGTAAAGAGTTCTACTCTTCAGCGGTACGTATTATAAAAGTGGAATCATTCTGCTTTCATTCTGTCTCTCTAAATGCCCAAACCACCTAAACATTCCTTTTTTAATTCTTAATCGTATTTTGAAAAAAGGTCAGGAAAGAAGCACTTTCATTAAACGTGTATGTATGAATGAATTAATGAAAATTGATGAAGAGATAAGTGTTTGCCAGGACCTTAGAAGGTGGATATCCACCGTATCTGCTTACCTCAATGGTAAACTGGCTTGACAATATGTATGGATAAAGAAATAAATTTAATTACTTTTTAACGCATGTAACCTGTGTGAATGCTTCCTTTCGAAATAGAGCTGAAACTAGGTTCATATAACTGAAATTGATGTAATAAGAATACTTAGTCAGCGCAGACAAAACGGAGCGCAGCGGAAACCGCGTAACTTCGAGGACGCGTTTGTCAGTCTCAAGCATTTATGCACTTTATTGTAATAATTTTAAAGTTTATTTTCAAGTGTGTTAATAAAATCCTCTCCGCTGCGCTCCGTTCTGTCTGCGCTGACCCTTAGAGAACGTACCCATATACCACGTGACAACACCCCCGCTTTCTCTTTTGTTTAATTGTTTCATTGCCGTATTTAAACATAGCTCGAAAAATCGCGAGACATCCCTAGAGGACATTGACTACGTGACGAAAAGCTAAGTGCCTCCCCAGTCCGTGTGACCAAGTGTGGTATTTTGAAGACCTGTACCTGTACCCCTTGAATGGGTCATGTAGTATGGGTACGACCCCTTAAGAAAAATATTGTTACAAGCATACCGCTTGTTCGTCTGTCGGCGTGTAGGGACGCACTGTCATCGGCAAGGCGTGGGGTATCAGCTGTGGCCTCAACGCGTCCCCACTACACTCGACCGGTAGGAGCCTTCGTAAATCCGCAGTGAGACCACCTCGGAACACCCAAGGCTCTTGGGCCCCGCTCTCAAACGCCTCTCTCCACCCCTTTGAGAACCCTACGAACATTACCGAAGACAAATTACAGACAAATACCGTCATACATCCACATACATCTTATCGTCATCGATGAAATAATATTGTTGCAAGCCGACACTAATTTATGGGAGCTGCATACGTCTTGTCATCGCAGCGGACAACGAACTACTGGCTAGCGCAACGCGCAGTGTGGCCAACTTTATTTCAACGAAACCACAATTTGTGGTGTTGCAGCCCACCAGAAAACCACTAAATTTGGCGATCCCTCAAACCAACAGAAAACCACTAATATATTATGCCAGACAGACACTACCTGAATATTCTGTGTATATGTATGTTTGTTACGGACTCCGAAACGGCTGGATCGATTTCGATGAAATATTTAGGCAATCTTCAAATTGGCATAGCGGGTGATCCTGTAAGGATTTTCCAGCATATTACCAGCAGCAATATGTGCTTTTGGGTGTACTGTGGTTTAGGCATATTCTTTTTACAAAATTAATAAAATTAATAAAGTAAAACGTGTAAAACATCCGTCGTACCGACGCGAACTATACTACCCGTTGTATTTATATTTTTGTGCATGCAAAGGAAACAAACACAAACAAACCTCTCCAATTCAAATCAAACTTGACCCAGTCATCATTCTAATAAAGTCCATAATCAAAATGATTCAAGAAATTGACAAACTATTCTCGGGAAATCTCCGATAACAACCACCTTGATTTTGTTGTGTTGCCTACACATAAAAAAAATATACTTGTAACATAAATGTTCGAGTTCTTTCCTGTAAATATGTAAATCTTGCTAGTGAGTGAATGTCGTACCTAACCACTAAATGAAGCAACCTAAGCCACTAGAAAAAACCACTAGCCACTAAAATCGAAATTTGTCCGCTAAAGGTAAGTTTAAACCACCAGATCTAGTGGAAAATCCACTGAGTTGGCAACACTGGCAACGCGGGAGCGCACATATTATTAGTTGCTCTATCTCGCTCGCACATCGTCCGTCACGCTCACACACTGTGCTATACATTGTACTAGCAGTACGACTAGTTAATATTTGTACTTATCAGCACTCGACAGTGAATACTACTCTCGGCCATCTGAAGTATCATTTAACCTCTACCTCTCGCTGTTACAAATTCTTTGCGTCTTATTATCCCATTGAATTTGAGTGATCTACTGTTCGCGCTAATCTCCTTGTTCACGCCGCCGTAAGACGTCATAAAACCTTCTGTCCTCTGTTGGTATTTCATGCGAATTATTGGATGTCATTAAGCTGACCATTTAACGATTTTAAGAACCAGTGGGTGACATGTTGCTAGGAGAACAATTTAGATCATTCATATAAATGGATGAGGGTCAGTCAGTCAGGAAATGCTCCAGTCGTGTTCTGACTGCACACGAGGCGTTACCTAGTGCACTTTCGGAGCGAGTATAACTTTGCGCGATTTTTGTGATAACGATTTTCTGCCCTACGGTTTGGTTTTGTTGTGATCGGCTATACTTGTAAGAACTGTGAATTATATGTATGTACTTCTAATAAGCTTTGTGATAATTCCAATGGTATTTTCGAATTTCCTACAAATACTCTACAAATTCGTAACAATATGTAGACATCGATCGTCATAGACAAACAGATACATCATCATCAGTAGTCATAGACAAACAGATACATCATCAGCAGTAGTCATAGACAAACAGATACATCATCATCAGTAGTCATAGACAAACAGATACATCATCATCAGTAGTCATAGACAAACAGATACATCATCATCAGTAGTCATAGACAAACAGATACATCATCATCAGTAGTCATAGACAAACAGATACATCATCATCAGTAGTCATAGACAAACAGATACATCGCCTTCGATCGTATTTCACAAACAAATACATCTTCTTTGATCGTCGTAAATAAACCAATTCAGCGTCATCGATCGTCATACATAAACAAATATGTCGCCATCGATCGCCATGATAGACTGTTCGACCTACGTGATATGCTCAGAAAACGTGGCAACTTATGAATATTACATTCAAATATATGTGTATTTTTTATTGTCTGACAAACAGACAGAGGCTTTTAAACTACTACCAAGTGAACGCCAAGACATTGTCTTGCTGTGGTCTGCTGTATATAATTATATTTCTAATATCCTCCAAATAAAATAGACAAACAAATACATCATCATCGTATTTGAAGGCATCTGCAGTCTAGCGGTCATAACGTTACATACCTAGTTCAATGGTAGGTCGCGGTTCAGAATTAGATTCTCCGTCTAGCACCTATATTATTTATTTACTCTGGTCTGGGTGTCTGGGATCGGCCCCAGAAATCTCCATAATATATAAATACTTTTTTTTGTTGTTCGCTCTGTGAACGCGACGTTACTGCTTGGCACTAACGGAAGACCAGCGTTGGTTGTTATCAACCAGCATTTGCTAAGTTAGGGCTTGTTTAGAGTTATTTAAGTTTTTAGTTTTTATTAAACTATTTATGTATATTTTAATCATTTTCAATAACTCTAAATAAACATTATTTTATTTTCTTTCTTTTCTTCTTTTCTAATCCGAAAACTACACTAAGTCAAACATCTACTACACACTATATTATACAATGTGTTTGTCTGCTCATTTATTATTACAATTGTTTATACTTACAAGTATAACTCCCCTGAATATTAGCTGCAATATTTGGAGGGAATTTACCCAATTCTGTAATAGAAAACAAATGACAATGTACCAACTCAGTACAATCGACAGTAGTTATAAGTATGTACAATTTTATCCGTGCAGGAACGGAGAAAGACTACCATTTCCTGCGTTGTAGCGGCCTGTCGTTAGAGGCGACAAAACAACCCACAGCCACGGTGGTAGGGTATTTGACCGACGGGATGGCTACCACCCCTGGTCTAAAGTATGTCGCCATAACAACCTTGAGTTGTGTTCCGGTATTAGTGACCAGGTTCTAGTCTCCCTTAAGAGAGCAGCAGCGCATTTGTAGCACCTTTGTTGTTGCAACCATAGGCGATGGTAACCGCTTTCCATCAAGTGGGCCGTCTGCCTGTCTGCTGAACTCCTGAAATAAAAAATAAAAAACTTGCATGCATCACCGGCAAGAACATGTGGGACCTTATAAACAATATGTCGTCTTAACATGTATTATACATCATGGCTCTTACTTATAATCGTTTTTTAAATTTAAAGAAACTGCTTAACAACTGATTAGTGATAATTTCACCCATAAACTCTTCTTAAGTCAAATATTTAGGGTACAACTTACGTTAATCATTCAAATTTCGTTTGTCTGTGCTCCTCTTAGGTAAACAACAGGTAATACACGTTTATAAGTGAAAAAAAGAGATATTCATTGATTGGGGAATGATTTTGATTCTCTTACTTAAGAGATGCCTAATCGTTTCTTAACGAGATTATTATAAGTAAGGTCGCATGTGTTTGAGCAAATACATTACACTAGTCTACAGTGGTTTTGTTGCCCTAGATATGAAAATGATTTTGGGTCGATATGTATGCACACAATTCATGAAACTATCAATGATTTTGTTAGATTTGCTCTGAATTTTTTTTAATCTTTATTTTCATTTTACATTACATAAATAAAAAAATGAGAAATAAAATAACAGATATATTTATAATGTCAGTAATATTTTGAGAAATTATGATACATCGAAGTAAATAAAGTGGAAAATGTCAAAACTATATTTTATATTTCCATAAAACGCCTTTTATGAGCTTTTCTTTTATAATCTTTCATTGGACAATCTCTTTTCTAAGAACAGCAGTAATTCATTGTTCAAAATATAAGATATGCAAAAATCATGAAAATACGAGCACATTGAGAACTTTCATGAATATATTCGTAATATGGGCATTTGAAAACGTAAAAATTTGCGATGATGATAACTAGGGCAACAAAACAAAACTTTTTTTTTGTACAGCTGTGTTATTGTTTAAAAAACTCACCAAGCCACCGTAGAAAGCCATCGAGCAACGCCAACACGGCGCATAACTCCCACACATAAGGATGCAACTCCGCGTGGAGTTCCCTATTAGCCGCCATAGACAATCTCCGCGCCAGTCGCCTGGTCCTGGACATCCACCACGCGAACCTGCTTCGGCGACGACGCCATTCGCTTGTCTATGAAGCGGCGATATTTTTTTCATTTATTTTCACATCAAACAGATATACAGTCGAAGACAGATCGGTAATGACAACCGAATGGCAAGATCCCGGCAGACAACTAAAGTTACATATTTTCTTATATATATAAATTACGTGTCACGTTGTTTGTACGTGATGGACTCCTAAACCACTTAACCGATTTTAATCAAATTTGCACACGGTGTGCAGTTTGATCCGACTTGAAAGATAGGATACTTCTTATACCGTTGGAACCGGTAGGTGGCGCTGAGATCGGGTTCTAGAATCCTCCTAACCACCGGGAGCGATTTTGGTGGTTTTGTTTTTCTGTTTTGAGTGGGTCCCCAGATGATTAAAATCCCTAATTGGAACCGGTAGGTGGCGCTAGGATCGGGTCCTAGATTTTATTTTTTCAGAGCAGGACAACGTCTGCCGGGTACAGCTAGTAATATATAAATGATTAGGTCTAAGCTGTAACACTAACCATGTGAGCACATAATGTACCATACATTGACAAGATATTTAGGGGTTAGTATGACTTATTATAATGTTAGTTATACAGTGGTAAGGTAACAAAATTATTGACATTATGACCGTGTGAATTACAGATTGATTTTAAAACTTTTGCTGACTATACATATTAAGTATATATCTATGTAATATATAAAATTGCTTTATATATGTATATATATCATTTATGTATTTATTATTAAAATGTAAGTAGTTCGTACTATATGTTACGTATACCACCATCGCCATTATCATCTCAATTCATTCCTGGGGTTGTCTGGAAGAGACCGCTTTTTAGCGATAAGACCGCCCTTTGTACATAAGTAGATATAATTTTAGTCTTTAAGTTCATGATTGTATTGGTGTACAATAAAGTGTTATCTATCTATCTATCTATCTATTACCATGTACTTGTGTATATTGCTTAAAACAACTATCGGACATAACGTCCGAAGTATACGGTCCCTTCAATGTCGTTATATCCGGTTTCGACTGTATATACATTGTTAATGTTGTAATAATTATGTTTCTTTTGGATAATCTTGAGGAAAAGGTCTTATGTCACCTTGAATTTATAAAATATACAATCGAACCAACTGAATTTTGACCCACTTTGTGAATAATTGCTTTAAAACCGTCAAAATAGTAAGGTTTATCGTGTGTGTTGCACTCAGGACGTTTTAAACATTAATAAGAATGCGTCACTAGGCATAGAGGACTACGCAATTTTAAACTCTGTTATCATTGTACTAAATATGTTTTAGATAAAACAGTAATGATTTGAAATAATTTGAGTCTCGAACTGAAATCTGTCTTGTCAGATGTTACACAAGTATAGTCGATTATCTCAGATCTGTTTAATACAACCAGCGCGTTCCATTAATAGCTCACAACGCCCAAAATTCTCTATTAGCCGTTCCACAAGGCGACCGCGGTCGTTGTGGTCGTGACGGAAACGTGACTAATGACGTTATCATTTTCGATCACACAACGACCCATGACGAGAGGTGGGTCGAATGACCGTTCCACTTGGGTCTACGATTGTAACGCCGGCTAGCAAGTGGAACGGGAAAAATCGTGGTCGTTGTGAGACTCTAATGGAACGTAGCCAACGTAGTCAATACCTGTCAATGTCTATTAAAATAATAACTATAAAAATATAAATATAAGTTCGTTCATTTATTTTCATTTTTTCATTTATCATTTAAGAGCATGCTCTTGTCGGTGGAGCCTCTTCCAATCTTCTCTATTATGGGCCACTTGTTTTACTTCTATGTAAGACAGGATTCACTTTTTCTTTTATTTGGTCCATGAATGCTCGCCTTGGACTTCCCTTCCCTCTCCTTGCTTCCACTTTGCCTTCGATTAACGTGCATAAGAAGGTGTCGTGTCTTAGCAAATGGCCAAACATCTTCCCCCTTCTTTCCTCTAGAGTTTATAATATTGTGCATTTCTCCTTTACGATATCCAGAACTTCTTCATTAGTCTTCTTCTCTTTCCAACTTATTCTGTCCATCCAACACCACACAAATGCTTCTAATCTATCGCGATCTCTTTGTGTCATTGTCCATACTTCACACTCGTATAAAGCTATGCTCCAGATATAAATTTTAATTAAACTTTTTTTTAACCAGTTGTGCTATTTTAGACCTAAAAAAAAGATCCCGACGAAATGAGAACCTCCTCCTTTTTTCGAAGTCGGTTAAAAATGTATAAAATAACTTATTTCTAAAGCTATTATTATTAATATATATTATCTAAAACATCTTGAAGTCGGTGCAAAGTAAAACATAATAAAAATTACTATATTTTGAAAATAACTAAGCACAGACTTTAAGATGTTTTAGATAATATATATTAATAAATAGTTTTTACTAATAACAAGTTCGTTACCAAGGAAATATATGTTCAGGCGAATTTCCACCTAATTGTATTTCACAACTGTAGGTAAATGACCTTATGGTGGGTCATGATTCAGTTGGTTCGATTGTACCATGTTTTAAGCAAATAAATTAATTTTAATAAAACCGTTAAAACGTAGTTTTGTTAGGTACAAGTAGTAAAAATTTACCTCAGGTTTGCTACCCCTCGCCAGCATACTGGCAGCGTGTGTGGTGAGCCAGTTGAAGTCGTGCAAAAGCCTCAATCCCCTTGACCCGTGCTCGAATGGCAAGTAGAACAAGTCGCATAAGAGCAACAGGTCGTCAGCCACCAAGGCGTTCGAGTCAACCGTCGAATCTTCCGGATCTACCGTTCTAGACGAAAAATTCAAAATATACAAGCTTAATTTTTCAAGTGAACATTTAGGACCAAATCCAAAACTATTTCTACCTTCATATATTTTTATCGAATTTATAAATTATGTATCTATGTCAATTACAGCCCATAAATGTCTCACTGCTGGGCTCGGGCCTCTCATTATTGGGGAACCGACAGTATACCCGCCACGCTTGTCCAAGGCGGCTTGGCAGGTTGGACACATCGGTTATCTAGATGTGCAGGTTGCATCACGATGTTTACGAATATTATAAAATTCTAAACATGCCGTGTACATTGAAGCTATTAAAAAACTGAAATAGACTATATAAACGACGGAGAACACGTTGTAATTTTTTTTAGATTTCTCGTCTGTTTGTTCGGGATTCACGTAAAAACTACTGGGTCGATTTCGATGCGGTTATCGCCCATAGACAGTAAAACTCTTATGGCCTTACTTATAATCGTTTGTTAAATTTTAAGAAACTGCTCAGCAACTGATATATAAGCATAAACTCCTCTTAAGGATAAGAGGTGGTGGTAAAGTAACTCATAACTAACTGTCAAAAATAACCAACATCGAGAGGTAGTTTAAGTGACTGCTAAGAGGCAAGATGGCAAGTTTTATTGGAAACAGCCATTGATTAGGGGCTTAAGAGTCTCTTATTGAAGAAATAGCTAATCCTTTCTTAACGAGATTATTATAAGTAAGGCCCTTAGACTTAAAATCTGCGCTACTTTTTATCGCGGGAATCCCGCGGGAATTAGTCTGGGAGCAGTTTAAAGTTGTTTGGGTGCATAAAAATTAGCTGATCCCGAAATAGATTCCACTAAAACAATAGGATACATTATTTTTAAACACTGCGGTTCTTTGCGTCTCGGGAAGCTCGCGGCAATTTCAAGTCAAGCGTAGTCCAAGTCGCACGCATATCTTAGTGGCATATTTAAAAACAAAGCAAGTGCGACTCAAGATGTAGTGGATAGTGAAAAATTCACTTATACTCTATTCCAATTACGAAGTCCCTTTTGGCACTTCCTTAGAACGTAACTCTTCACGTTTCGCATAATTTGAAATAATAATCATTTTTTGTTCATGGTCGTAAATCATCATTTAAAAAATACACAATCAATCTAAATCATTATACAATTAATTCACACACACAATCAACATGTTGTTTTTAGATATCGTGCTCAAAATAATTAAAAACTTTAAAAAGATAATAATATTTTACTACGGTTTTGCGTTTACGTTCTATTTATTATTTTTTACATAGTGATGTGACTAAAAGAATCGTATAAAATTCGCTATCCGTTAGCAAGATAAAATTTAAAAACTTCGTTTAAAAAAACCGACTTCAAAAACTAAAAAACTAAAATGTATAAAATAACTTATTTCTTAAGCTATTATTATTAATATATATTATCTAAAACATCTTAAAGTCGGTGCTTAGTAATTTTCAAAATATAGTAATTTTTATGTTTTACTTTGCACCGACTTCAAGATGTTTTAGATAATATATATTAATAATAATAGCTTAAGAAATAAGTTATTTTATACATTTTAGTTTTTTAGTTTTTGAAGTCGGTTTTTTTAAACGAAGTTTTTAAATTTTATTTGTTACTTTTTAGTGTCTAGTTATGTATGGGTGGACCCACGAATGGAGCCGCGCTTCTTAAAAAATATAGGTCCTAAGAACCGGGAACAAAAAAATGTTCGTAAAATGAAAACTACTGAGCCAAACTATGTCAAATTTTCAGGGGACCACATGGCAGCTATTCCGCGTCGAACAAAAAAAGAATCACGTAAATCGGATCATAAATCACGGAGTTATCGGCGAACATATGGAACGGAGTGAAAATTATTTCCATGAAAAATGTTCATAAAATGAAAACTACTGGGGGCCAAACTATGTAAAATTTTTAGGGGACCAATTGGAAGCTATTCCGCGTCGAACAAAAAAGAATCACGTAAATCGGATCATAAATCACGGAGTTATCGGCGAACATACATAAAAAAAAAAGATCCCGACGAATTGAGAACCTCCTCCTTTTTTCGAAGTCGGTTAAAAATCGAATATAGACAGATTCTTTTCGCGAGTGAAAATCTGTCAACACTGCGTCTACTGCGTCCACCTCGTGATCACGACCCGCCATTTTGTTTGTCTCTTCATTACGAGTGCAGAAGCCTTGTATACGGTACGCGTATTCAGTTTAGTTGATTTTGTGTTGAGTTTTTATTTCATTCTTGTTATTGTAGTTATAACTGTTTGTTAATTTTTTCGTTGTTATTAAGTTTTGACTGTTATTTGATTTGGTTTGTTTGTTTAACAAACAAAGTTTTATAAATTCTGATTTGATGCTAATCCTTTTTAAGTCAATACAATTTTAATTTGTTCGTTATAGTAATCGAAGACGAATATCGTCGAGTATCGACTATAGCGGTACTTTACTAGTACTTGATTATTGACATCTGTCAAATGGGACTTCGTAATTGGAATAGAGTATAAGAATCATTATGTTAATAACTCTTTCACAGTGCAGGCTGTCAAACTTTGGAATGCGCTGCCCCTTACTGTCAGAGAGGCCAAAACATCGCCTACATTTAAGAACGCACTCAGAAAACACTACTTTTCCTTAAATAATTATGCCTAATTCTTATATTATAGACTATTTAATATATATGTATGTATGTATTTAATTTATAAAGTGGTTTAAGTATGTGTATTTAATTTATAAACTATGTAGTTTAAGTATGTTTATTTATTATATATTTAATTAAATATTATTAATTAAATTAATTAAATTATTCCTTAAGTTAGGTTGCCTGGAAGAGATTGCTTTCAGCGATAAGGCCGCCTTTTTTCTACCATGACAATATTGTAATTGTATATTTTGAAATTGTATATTTGGTGAGCAATAAAGTGTTATCTGTCTATCTATGTTAGTCTTACACAATAATGTATGTGCTAGTTTATTATACTTTTGACTGTAATCTGCTGTCCATGTATGTCATTTTTATTTATTTTTTCCTTTATTGGATTATAATAATAATTATAGATAATTTAAGAATTCCTTTTAAGACAGGTTGCCTGGAAGAGATCGTTTTTAGCGATAAGGCCGCCTTTGTTTCTACCAGGACAGTATTGTAATTGTGTATTTTTGAAATTGTATATTTGGTGAGCAATAAAGTGTTATTTTTTTAATAGAAAGAACTTACTCGTCAGTCCTGTCGGCCATTTCAGTGGGCTCCACCATCATGTCCGTACTTAGGGGACTGTTGCTTGGCTCCACTTGCATCGAACCATTCTGTAAAAGAAAACTATCAAATAGAATATTATAGGTTTCAATTCAACACTACAGTCACTAAGTAAATGAAATAAAG
The DNA here is from genome assembly GCA_949752895.1 of Dendrolimus pini. Classification (NCBI taxonomy): domain Eukaryota; kingdom Metazoa; phylum Arthropoda; class Insecta; order Lepidoptera; family Lasiocampidae; genus Dendrolimus; species Dendrolimus pini. Next base: position 11,656,463 of record OX457147.1, on the reverse strand, counting down.
AATTCACAGGTCAACAAAAATATTTTTTCAATTCTCATATTCTAAAAGTATGTTCGGTGCTGCCTGATCACAGGGATGAAAACAGTATTTTTCGTCCCTGGGAAACGATTAAACCAGCTGTCAATTTTTTTTTTAATTATACCAACCATAGATACATGTAAGACTCATGTCCTAACTTTTTATACCGCCACTGTTAAATTAATCAGTAATTAAAAAATATATATGTGCGTATACTAGTGTACACACGTAAGAAGTGAAACTTATTTAAAGATGTTTTTTTTCCTTATTTTACGAAAAATGATCTACTATATGCAACTTTACAGAAATTGGTTAAATAAATAAAGCCCCTACCAACCTACCTAAGAAAAATATGGCGCGTAACGGAAAAAATGTGACGCGTAACCTAAAAATGTGACGGTAAAATTTTCCAACGCCGATAAAGAAGTTACACTTCAATAAATTAAAAAAATTGTAACATCTTTTTATACATATTTAAGTATAAAATTGCTTTTCAATAAATTATAATTTAATTTACATAAATTTGAGCTAAAAGAATAGTGGCTGGTGGAACAGCACTGAAAAAGAAATTTACTCGATGTGTCATATGTAACATATTAAATGAGTTCAACAGGATATTGATTTAACGCCTGATTTCATCAGTGAAGTAGTTGTCTATTTGACTAATTTGTTTTTAATTACCTTCCTCATATTCAAAATGAAAAGTGTTAACCTTGAGTGAACGGCCTATTTAGGCACTCGAACTATTAGCGCCCTCGCTACGTTCGTGCGCCAAACTCATGCCTAAATAGGTCCCTGCAGTTTTCTACAATTTCAAATACACAGTTCATGCATATATTCATGGAAGCAACGAATTTAATTTTTAAGATTTTTACAATGAATAAATATAATGAGTATAAAGTTACACTTTCTCCACAGTTACTTGGTAGATTAGATTTCCTGATAATCTTGGAAATTTTGTGAAAATGGTGTGGAACGAGAGAGCACTTCAATCCGGACCCAATCAGGGTAAATGGGACCAATACATTATGGCTGATTACTGCTGGTCTTCACAATTACGATTTTCTCCAAAAAGATAGGAGAAAATCTTATTGAAGGTGATTTTCCTGTTTTTTTTAAGTCTATATTAATTAAACACAAAATAAAACAATTACATATATACCTTTACACTAGTATATTAGATATTTAGATATAAATTACTGTGCGTTTTTCATATACTTACTGCATTTTAGTGTAATACGAAAATGAAAACAACTAGCTAGAGCTTGCAGTATTTCAAAACCATACAGTTTCATTAATTGCTTGTATATAATTACTTGAAAGTATTTTAATATCAAGGGCAAAAAAACCACTGTTGACCGGTGTAGTTATTGTGCGAGTATGTATAGACTAGGCTATACTCGCGACTTTGTCCATGCTTGACTTGAAATTCCCGCGAGATTCTCGAGATATGAATCCCGAACAAACAGACAAGAACTCTAAAAAAAATTGAATAGTGTTCTCCGTCATTTGTATAGTGTTTCCTAATTGTTGTTTTTTTAATAGCTTACAAATTGCTTTTTTAATACAGAAACGGCATGTCTAGAATTTTATAATAATACTAGCTGTACCCGGCAGACGTTGTCCTGCCTTTAAAAAACAAAAAATTTTGAACCCGATTCCAGCGTCGTCTACCGGGACCAAATGCTAACTTAAACTATTCTCAAATCCACTTGAACAAACAAAAAATTCTTCAAAATCAGGCCCAACGTTTAGGAGGAGTATCGCGGCGCCACCTACAGGGTCCAATCGTTTATTTAAACCATTCCGGGACAAACTTCAACACGTACAAAAACAAAAAGAACACCTAAATTCTGACTACCCTTAACATTTAGGGGGATGAAAAATAGATGTTGGCCGATTCTCAGACCTACCCAATAGGCACACAAAATTTCATGAGGATCAGTCAAACCATTTCAGAGGAGTATGCTAACTAACACTGTGACACGAGAATTTTATTATATATAAAATAGATAACATACCTCGCTGTATCCATCGTTCATAACCACATCAGTGTCAGTACTGGGAGCCAAGGGCGGGTCCACGTCGAGGGGTTCCAACCCTGCTTCGGTGCCCGAAGGACGACTAGGACTCAACGTTTGAGGTGTATCTGAGAATAAATAATTTGTTATCATCACAAACGGGTTTGCAGGCAGTAATAAATATAAATAAAGAAATCAAAAAACTTTCGTTATTTTATTTATTGCAGGAGTTCAGCAGACAGGCAGCGGTTACCATCGCCTATGAACATTTGCAACACCAAAGGTGCTACAAATGCCCTGCTGCACTCTTAAGGGAGACTGGAACCTGGTCACTTCCAGTTCCACTTCATTCCTGTCGCTATATATATATAGCTTACTGTATTCCTGTCTGGGGTGGTGCTTGCAAAACTACTCTTATACAGCTAGAACCGGCACAGAGAGCAGTACTGAAAGTAATGCAGTTTAAACGAATGGACTATCCTACCACCCAACTCTATACTGACTATAATGTATTAACAGTGCGGCAACTGTACATACTTCGTGTAGTTTTACGACGCCACTCAGGCCCCCCCCTAGACTCAAATGTTTTTCTGAAGCGTCAAGGTCACTCAGTATGTGATGTACCTGCTAGACGTACTAACCTTTGCCAGCCGACATTATGCCTCCCTAAGTTCGCTTTTATGTAACAAAATAAACAATAAATTATCTATTTACTCCCTAACTTCATTCGAAATTAAAAAGAAACTTGCTGAGTACTTGCAAACTTTAAATTATTATGAAACTGAAAATCTGCTGAATAAAATTGGAGCCTAATTGTACACTAATCTGGCCATAAATGAATGTAATTATATGTTATATGTATATTGTATATACACCCAAGAGAATCCACAACTAACCCCCAAGACACAGGTGCAACTCTAGATTGGGGGTTAGGGAATTGACACGTGAACTAGTTAGATTTATATCAACTTGTAATTCTGTCACTGTATCTGGTTTTTGTTACAAATAAATTATTATTATATATATATACGTAGAAAGAAAATCAATATTTATTATAAGACAATACAGACGCGCAAAGCGCATTATTACCGACTCGAGAAAATCTAAAGTAATGCTCTAGTAGATTTAAAAAAAATATGAGCAACCTTTTAAAATTAATTTTTTGAACTGAAACTATCAGAAACGTATTATTTTTTGGTCTTTTAAATTGTACCGTAATGAAAAGTAAAATTGAATAAAAAATCAGTTATGGCGATTTATGAAATCTTAAAAAAATTGGAGTGAACTCTTAAATTTTTTTGTTTCAGCTGTCTATGGAGGGAGTTCTTAAAACATCAAAAACTAAAAAAAAAACGGTTTTTTGCGCCACTCTAATGTCTCTAAACTCACCACCAACACTCATATGTCCGTTCCGTAACTGCTCTTCTACAAAAGTTTCCACATCATCAATCACTAAAGTATCCACATTACAGTTCTTATCTTTCTTCAAATCATCTATAAGTCCTTCTAAAACACTATCACCGAGATTGTCTTCATTGACATCAGATTTCTCCATAATATGCTGTTTCCCGCTTTCCTCCAAAGCCTTCAAACCCATTATAGGTACGGGAAGTGTCGATACGGGTATCTCTGTCGGTAGTGATATATTTGAACTAGCAATCGGAATTATTGGATTCGGTATTGACTCGTTTAGGACCACTTTTGTTGGTGATACGAGTGAATTCATTACTGGATTTGGTACTGGGTTCATCGTTTCCACCGGTGATACCTACAAAGAAAATACAAGTATTATGTCGGAAGTTGAATAACCGGATGTCAGAAGTTGAGTAAAATGGTGTCGGAAGTCGAGTTACCGGATGTCAGAGTCTAGTAACCGGGTGTCGGAAGTAAAGTAACCGGATATCACGGTCTAGTAACCGGGTGTCGGAAGTAAAGTAACCGAATGTCAGAGTCTAGTAACCTGGTGTCCAAAGTCGAGTAACCGGATGTCAGAGTCTAGTAACCGGGTGCCGAAAATCGAGCAATCAGATGCCTATTATGTTTAATAAAAGTCTTAGTATTCATGTTACTTTATAGTTTTGTCACAACTTAACTTGACTAAATCGTAGTGTAACAGAATAGTCGCGACCTACCCACTTTACATATACTTAAATATATGACAATGTCAAAGTCGAAATGTTTATGGTCGAACAATCAAACGTAAAGAACCCTTTATACACGAACATTCCAGGGAATACAATGGGTGTCTAGACTTGTCTAATAAAAGAAAAACATCTTTTTAAGTTTAGAAGTGCATATTAAGTTTTTTAAGTTTACTTATAAACTTAGCTTCTTATAAGTAAGTAGAAATAAATGTAAGATTGAACGGGGCAATATTATAGAAAAAAAGAAAAAGATTTATTTAGAACTACAACATAAAACCACCTAAACTATTTAAATAAAAACAATTAGTAGATGTAGTCCTAAATTGGTCCTAGCTCAGCAGATTGCTGGTTGAAATTACCAGCACTGATCTTCCGCTAAGGCCATTAGTGACAAACACGAACGTAGGCACATAAGACAAAGATACAAAGTGTATAACAATCGAAATAGAAAGAAAAAAATACCATAAAAACGTTAACTAAATATTAAAAGACTTATTACTTATATAAATGAACATAGTCAGTTTTTAAAAACAAAAATATTTCATGACTTCAGCAGTCAGGCAGACGCCTACCTGATGGGAAGCGGTTACCGTTGCATATGGACATTTGTAACAACAAAGGTGCTACTAATGCGCTGCCGCTCTCTAAGGACTTGACTGGAACCTGGTCACTAATGCCGGAACACAACACAAGGTTGTTATGGCGACATACTTTAGACCAGGTGTGGTAGCCATTCTAATGGGAAAATACCCTATCAACCTACCAGTATTCTTACTCTCTTCCTGCACGAACACTAAATATAATAAATAAGCTTCTACCCGCGACTTCGTCTGCGTGGAATAGTTTAAAAAAAAGTAAGTTAAAAAATCCCTTAGGATGATGATACGCTATGGTGGTAAGCCCATTGCCTTCCTCGATAAATTGGCTATCTAACACTGAACGAATTTTTCAAATCAGACCTTCAGCTTTATATATTAGTATAAGATAAAAATTGGAAAAGAAATACCCGAGTGGACAGTATCGGTCCGTCCGGTGTGGCTGAGCAGACATCAGCCAACGCTTGCAGTTGACTCGTGTTCACGGTGGGAATGGCCGGAGCCATCTCGGCTGTGCTCGTCGTTGAAGTGTTACTGGTTGACGTCACCAATGACATACAAGTGTTGACCGACGGCATTATTGGTATTATCGGAACCGGTGGCACTGGAATAAGTTAAAAACAATAATTAATCAACGGAGAAAAAACACTCTTGGGGTTTTCCTACATACGATGTTAACGATAGAAGTTTCTAGACAGGCTAGTGGACAATCAAATCAATTGAAGTACCTACATTGTATAGCCTGATAGTTGTTCGAATGTGCTTACAGAGTGGCAAAATAATAGGGGCGCCACTTTCGAAAAGTCTAAACTTTAGCAACTCCAATAGTAGGTCAAGAGAAATTTCTATATTTTCTAGCGATTTCTAGTATGACATCAAAGACTGTGCAAGTATCTAGTTGCTTTAGTTATCATTTAATAGGTAAAATAAATATATAAAAAACTTGAGAGGTGTCAAGGGACACCCGGATGGAACGAAGTTACACACACACACACACATATATATATATATATATATATATATATATGCACTCTGTCTGTCTATTCTTTCGTACACGTCATAGATGCGCGGGACTTCGTAAACACAACAGCGTATAGGTTAGAACACGCACGGCTTGCTTGATAACGCCGCACGGCTTACAACTATAGCAAAAAGTGTCGTTACAACTTTTGGTCTTAATTTTTTCCGTATAGCCCCCTTTCGCCACGCGCGATAAGGAACTTCGTTCCAATAATAATAAGCCAGCGTCAGTGAACTGGCTACGTTTCGGTGACCTGTGGGGTTCGGTGGGGAAACCGAAGGGTTTGTCTGTGCAATTATGGACGAGACGAACAACAGGATACAGGAAGTACATCCTAAAGGACGGCACGCTCGACGTATGCCGCGAATCCATCGGGCATATTACTTCCTGTTCTCGTCTTGCTAACTCCGAGTACTTGCACAGGCACAACCTAGTAGCCAGGATCATCCACCAGCAACTTGCTCTTCGCTACGGTCTGATAGCGACTGAGGTAGCACATAATAAATATAGCCCTGAGCCAGTTCTCGAAAATGGTCATAGCACGCTGTACTGGGAGCGATCTATTATCACAGACAGGACTATTGTTGCCAATAAGCCTCACATTGTGTGTAAAAAATACATACAACCCTAAATTCTCAACCCTCTATGATCAACCCCTATTTTTTAATAGCGATATTAGTACTGTAATCATTTAACTTGCTTAAAATTACTAAAAATAATTTAAAAGGCAAAACAACGTTTGCTGGGTCAGCTAGTAATAAAGAAATATATATGTGAAATAATAATAAATATATAAAAGGTAATAATAATAAATATATAAAAGGTAATAATAATAAATATATAAAAGGTAATAATAATAAATATATAAAAGGTAATAATAATAAATATATAAAAGGTAATAATAATAAATATATAAAAGGTAATATAAATGCAATATATTACCTGTGATTGCCGGTTGGGGTTTGATAACAGGCCCCTGTGCCGTCTTCGGTATTGAGAACTCTGGTAACCATTCGTTGATTGCTTGCCTGCAAAAATATAAACACTCTTATTCGTATAAATGGGCAACATAAACCACGTTTAATATCTCACTCGCGCAGTGCCACATCTTTGAAGATGTGGTAATCCCAATCCTACCTTCCCTATGGCATCCCCCTATTCCAATCACATATCCCATTCTTCCTGTCTATACCCTGTAGCCCATCTGTGCAGGAATGGAGAAAGCATACAATGCCTGCTTTGGAGCGGCCTGACATAAGATGCTGGAAAACAGCCCACAGCCAGGTGGTATGGCATTTGCCCGTCTGGATGGCTACCATCCCTAGATCTAGAATATGTCGTCATAACAACCTTGAGTTGTGTACCGTCATTAGTGGCCAAACTTTCCATCAGGTAGGCCGTCTGATTGTCGGTTGAACGCGTGCAATAAAAAAAATCGCAACGTGCTAGCTTCGCCATTGGTGTTGCAAACGGCTAAAGGCTACGATCACCAATTTCCATGAGCTGGGCCGTGGGTATCTACTAGGTAAGTGTGCCCACTTAACATCTGGTGAAATAGCTGTCAAACGTGAACCTATACCACGATAAAAAAAAACAATAACATAACTTACAAATCTGCGTTACACAAATGTTAACAATAAAGTTATGAATAATAACCTTAAGGCCTGTCGATGGTGGTAAACATGTTTCCCAAGGGTCAACGGTGCCTCATCATCGCACACTCCTTGTTCGCTTTCTCTCTCTAATTTAATGTCCCACGACACTGCTTCGACTGCAAATAATACCTCATTGATAGAAGGACGGACAAGTAAACCATTTATCAAATACCACAACATCAGTTATAATTAATAATAAAAAAAGTTATAATAAATAATAATTACCACAACCCTACATTGCATTTTTTTTTAAACGAAAATTTACATTATTTTTTAAATTCTGTGTTACTTTGTGTTCCGGGAATCCTACGGAAATTTCAAGTGAAGCATGGACGAAGTCGCGTTATAAAAATTGATTTCCTTAAGTAAATCCATTGCCGCTTCCTTAAGCAAATATCTGATCAGTGAGATCTGATGATCAGTTCATTCATCTTTCAATTTGGTCGGATCAACCAAAGTGATCCAAATCCATATTAACATTAACTTGAATCATTCAATGTCATTGAATACTAGCTCGTACTATCAGCTCTGTGCTTTTCGATCAAATTGTATCAACAACAATAGAAAAGATTCAATTTGTTTGATCGTTCTTAGAATTACAATACGAAATAAGAAATGCCACTATGATATGAGTAATGTCATAGACATCTGTCAGTGGGGGATAAATGAAACTTACTTTGCGCAGGCGCATCCAGGCTGCAACTGGCCCAATGGGCCAAAGTCCGTATCGGAATCATATTAGCGTTGTACTCGCAATTCGGATTTGTCAAAACGCCTCTTAACAACGGTATCAGTTCCGGAGAACGACCACAGTATGGACCTGGAAAAGAGTTGTAACAACTCTTTAATTTTAAACATTTTGTAACTATTGAATCTTCTCAGCTCTTAGTTCTCTGCTTAGCACTACTATCTAAGTGACTAAATCATACTCTATGTTGTGTGTGTGTGTGTGTGTGTGTGTGTCTGTCTGTGTGTGAGTGTGTCTGTATGTGTGTGTGTGTAGGTGCGATTAAGTTTTTATATTTGTCCCATATTCTTTCAAAGTATTGTATACTACCATATTTTTGTTCGTGGATAATGTAGTTGGATAAGCACTGATTTTATATTATATACTTTTTTTTATTATGTAACTTTAGTGTATATCTGTTTATTATCCTAAATAAATAAAATAAAGTTAAGACAAAACATTGGAGTTTGAGTGTGTTTTTCTTTTTTCTAGTCAACACTGTAGGAATAGTATACATTAATCCTTATTAAAATTACTTCCGTTACTAGTAATAACGGATTCACACTCACCTAGAAAGATTCGTTTTTGATCATAATCGTTTGCATGTAGATTGTCCCATATAACAGGTGGTCTTCTTAGGACCTGTGTTATTTCCTCTATACAGTCCGTTGTTAACGTTTTCGATATTACTTTTGGACCTGTAATATAATAAGAATTAGACCCAAAATTTATATATTTTGTTATACATTCAATTGTCACATTTAAAGTTTGTTATAATATTTTGTTAAGTTATCGCGACTTATATATAATAAAACTACGTTTAACGGTTTTAACTTTTGATATTATATAAAATAATCGAGCTAGGCATGTTTGCTGAAGAGTTACTCCGCGTACTATAATACTGTTACAACCTGAATGCCGACAAAAGACAAATTCACACCTGCGTATCTGTAGACATTTTATTACATTTTCTTCATTTGGCCCTCTTTTGTTTACTTTATGTTTAAAATTTGTAATGAGAATAACAGCCCATTATGTATTGAATTTTTTATGGTAGTCATTAGCCAGGTGTGATTCTAAGAATTCAGTGTACGCGGCCGAATGACATGTATTTTTGTAGTAATAAATCAATGCCCCAATGAAGAGATCGGCAGTCAAGCGATAACCACAAGCGAGGCAAGACGTTTTTACATTCGACAATCTATGAAGTGACGGACTTTGCGCGTGTTATTGAATCGTGCATTACGTTTGTACTGGTTGTGTTCAGTTATATTTGTAACTGTGTTTTACGTGTTTTTAAAGTTCTAATACATTCTATAATAATTACAATACAATAATATTTTAAAATTAATTACCGTTCAATATCTTTCTTCAATATATTTCGTTAATAGCGTAAACCAACATTCATGTTTTTGGTGATGACCCTAAGCCCTAAGCCAATACATACCTGTCCACATAATATCAATTTGCTGAGACAATTTAGTGCCCAATGTGTTCAAATACTCCGAGCTGTTGACAGTTGGCACTGCCCTTGTAGAGCAATACTGTGTTGGACAAAGCAAGAAACGCGGACAACCAAGGTGTTGATGAATCTCATTTGTTACTGATACCTGAGGATTTTGAAAAGAATAAACCTTATAATAGAATGAGAAAGATTGTAAGGATGGATGTTTATCACTCAATAATTATTGAAAATATTTAATGAAATGTTACACTAATATAGTCTATATATTAGAATAACAGACGCAGATGCAGAGAGTAATTAATATACAAAAATAGATAATATACCAAAAAGAGTATTTTACACACGGCTCAAACACAAAAAAGTTTTACAAGTCTACAGAAGTAGAATACAAATGTTGGAACAATATGTTGTGATTGGCAAACATGGATTGCTCCAAAAATAAACTTAATTATAGAAACATGTAAAAATTAAACGTCATAATTTTTACGTTTCTATAATTAAAAAGTTTATTTTTCAAGATTTTGGTTTAAACAAGAACAATAAAATAGAATTTATTTGTTAAAATGCAAAAGACTATCAAATCTAATATCACCCACAACATGATCTTAAATAATAAAATAAAGAACAAATAATGTACATATGGAATTTATGTAACTTGAACACTTTAATCAATTTTTTGTTTGACCCACACTCAGACTAGAGTAAATAACGAAAAGTTAATTTACGAAATTGTGCTTTAAAATTAAAGTTATCGTAAGGAATTTAGTTTATAATAAATATAACATGTTACTAATACTATAGAAAGTGGTCAAGTGGGTTTCAGACGAAATATATTGAAAGGTATCTTAGAGCATTGTTTTTTATATTGTTCCAGTTGAAACCCCAAAACATTTTCAAACAAAAACCGCCCATATCTCAACCAGACAAAAAATTAAAAAGCTAATATTCATATTAGTAAATAGTGTATGAAAAACTTATTGTAAGGAGTTGACCTTATAAACCTCCTATAAGTATTATAAATATGGGGGTAAATCACTAAGTCAAATCATTACCTAAAAAAATTTGAAAATATAGGCTACATCTCCCAGATAATAATAATTTATTGTAACCAAATTCATCAAATTTAGATCATAGTCTCGAGCATACTCAGGACATTTTGTATAAAACAATTTTTATGGAAAGTATTTTTAAGCTCTTCCCACATTATTAACACATATACCCAATGCCAGAACCTAGTTCCAAAGTAGTGAAGGATTTTTATTTTTTTATTTAATAATTATTTTTGTGGGACACCCTTGTTATTTGGCAGGACTCTTAGTATAATTTATTAGCTGCGCCCTGCGGTCTCACCCGCGTGCTGATGGAAGATCGTTATATTTTGGATAATTCACACTATATCTTTATAAATTATAGCCTATGTGTTATTCTCATGTGTAAGCTATTGAGGGGGATGATGCTGATGTGTGATGGTGATGAGATGATTGGTTGCGGCCGTTGAGCAGTGTACGGGTCAATGAAAGAGAATTGTTTGCGACGTACACTTTAAATCACACACACTCTCAATGTTTTACATTACAGTTCAGAAGGATTTTGTATGAAGGCAAACAGCAAGCAAGCGCGAAAACTAACGTTGTACCCGAGCACGTATGTCGTGCGTTCGTGTTGAAGGCGAGAGTCGGACTGTAGCCGAATTATCCCGAAATGAACTTCGGTTCTCGGCTGTTTCGCGCCAAGTGAATGCCGCGAAAAATTGGGCGCGCGCTTGTGATAAACGGCGCGATGTTTGCTTGCCACAGATAAATATTGGTTTCGCGCTTGTTTTTATGTTGGCACTAATGTCGCCACACTATATTATTGTCAAGTTTCATCAAAATCCATTCGGACGTTTTTGCGTGAAAGAGTAACAAACATACATCCATATATCTATACTTACAAACTTTCGCTTTTATAATATTATATTATAGTAGGATTGGATTTTTTCAATACTGCTCACTAATTTAATCAGTTAAATAGATTTAGAAAACAAAATGTAATACTTTTATAAGACATCCTTGATTGATAGGGTTGAGATGTCCATATAGACTAAAACAAGAAACAATGAAGCCAAAAATTTAGATAGAAGAAAATTTACTGACCTGTGCGTGAGCAAAACTCTGGAATATCTGTTTATCTGCTTCACTCATTTCCGGTTCGATATCGTCGAAAAGCAAAGCGAAACAGGTACAACCAAATTGTGATACCTGAAACAATTTAGGATCTGACTATCGTCATAGGTTGCAAATTGTGACACTTAGTGCCTAACACACTACCTCATTCCAAAGATGCGAGTTCCCATCCTGACCGGGAAACATGCACCACAAATGGTTGGTTCTTAATGTTACAGGCCATTCATTTACCTTACTATCGGTAAAAATTTGACATGAGCTCCATACTCCATAAGTAATGTCAAAATTCAACCAATGAATTCAATCAAGTGAATGAATAGTAAGATATAGAAGCTGGGCAATAAACAATTCCAAAATTAAGTTTTTCTTTACGCTTTCATCAAGGTCTGTTTGATATTTTTGAGGTATAGAATAATGCTGAGATAAATAACCTAATTACAGCTTGATGGGCCGACTGGACCATGTGCTACCACACTCTTATAAAATATCAGCACACACTGGTTAACCCTGAGCTAATCGTGTTTTGAATAGTGAGAGGTCTGGTAGCCCACTTTACCCTACCTGTCGCACCACCATCCATCCATCCATATCCCATCTTCCTTATCTGTGGAGGAACAGAGACAGAATACAACTACCTGTGGCCGGGCGGCCTGTCGAAAGAGGTGACAAAACAACCCACAGCCATGTTGGTAGGCAATGTGCCCATCTAGATGGCTACCACCCCTGGTCTAGAGTAGTATTCCAGCTTTAGTGGCCAGGTTCCAGTCTACCTTTAGAGACCATCAGCAAACTGGTAGCACCTTTGGTGTTACAAATGTCGCTTTCCATCTGGTGGGCTGTCTGACTATCTGCTGAACTTATGCAATAAAAAAAATCACTTTATTATTGCCCCTGGTGTTGCCAGCGTTTATAAACTATAGTCATCATTTTCTATTGGGTAGTCGATTTCCCAGCTTCAGCCAATAAAAAAAGACATGATAAATATCTCTCTATTTATCATGTCTTTTTTAGAAGAGAGATATTGAGAGATAAGGCTGCTATGCATCAAAATATATATAAAATTTATTATAGTAAGTAATAGTGTTATGTCTTATGATATAATTATATGATCTGTGTTATATTATATATAGATAGCACTTAAAATAAATGAATACATAAATATTCATCTTTCAACTTGTTAAATAAGTTATAATAAATACTACATTTAATAATGAAACTTTTTAATATAATTTGATTGACCTATACATACATACATATACAGCCCATAAAGTCCCACTGCTGGGCTCGGGCCTCCCACTGTAGGGGAATGGACAGTATACCCGCCACACTTGTCCAAGGCGGCTTGGCAGGTTTGACACATAGGTTAGGTTAGGTTAATTCCTAAGTTCCTATACATACCTGTTCTAATTTCCGTTTCAGAGTTGTAATCTCCTTTTGACTGCTGTAAGTGATATCTAATCCTGGTGAAAGTGCATAGCAGAATATGATCCCTTGAGCTTTAGCTGCTGATATCAAAGAAGTCAAATGCTCAGCCTCCTCCACTGTGTACAACTCTCTCCAGTATGCCCGATGCTTGTAATCATCTTTTGGAGCATACACATACATATCCATGCCCCATTTCTTTAGCCTGTTAAGATTGTACCAAACATAAAGAGAATAGAATACCATTTCGACGGCCTCTGTGGTTGAGCGGGCTAAGCCTTTGCCGACCTACCTCACTTCAACACAGAGGCCCCGGGTTCGATTCCTGGTATAGTAAATTTCGGATACATATTTTCTCTGTTATTTACTTTGGTCTGGGTGTCTGGGATCGGCCCCAGTACTCTGGGGCCGATTGTGTTCTGGGTAATATACAATGGAGTACTCTCCATTGTATATTACCCATAACACAAGCATAACTTGCTTAATTTGGGGATATAAAATATGTCTGTTTGTCTTTTCAAGTCGTGTTTTATTTTTGGAACAACAGTTTGTCCTTTCACATGTTCAATATAGACCATTTGTAATATTGCTTGGCAATGGTTAGGTTTATTTGCCATGCTCTCCTGTTTTTATCTGGGTGCTGATTACGCACATTTATTAATTATTTGAGATATAAAAACAACTTTGGGTGGTTATAAAAAAAAATAACCACATTCTAGTTTATATTAAAAAAGTTCAAATCTGTCCATAATATATGAATGTCATGTATAACTATACCTCACCCTTTTATGTTACCATGGGTTAAAATTTACTTTACTTAATTAACTAATTAATTTAATTTTTTGGCTTTAAGGTCAAATTTTAACCAGCAAGAAAGCAAGTAAATGAATAGTAACATACAGAAATCAACCATAAAGTGTACAGACTCAGATAAGACAGGCTAAGAATTTTTTATCATCATACTAAGGTTGTAACAATTAAGACAAATGCTCCACCTAACAGTTCTAATCTTTTGTAATGCACATGATGAAAGTGAACATGAATTGACATCAGTGTTGCCAACTGTATGAGGTTTCTCATACAATTACGAGATTTCTGGTCTTCTGTACGAGCTATGAGGACGTTATTAGCCTCGTACAATTATGTACGAGATTTTGATTTATGAAACTAAAAAATATTTTTGAAGTTATAACTTCTTATGGGAGGGTAAACCGCTTTGTTATGTAACGCGTTACATAGCGCGCTAGCCTGTCTGGCTTCCCTTTCTCTCACATTAGATTAGTTTAAGTTATCACTTCTGTCGGGTGTCCCAAGACGCACACCAAATTTTTGTATTGCAGAGAATCAATTTTAAACCATCGAAGGAGATGTATAATCATATGACTAAAGAAAAGTTATATGCCAGTGTAAAGGAAAACGATGTCAATAAGGATGTTCCTGATATCATATTTGGAGATGATAAACTAAGCCTATAATAATATAATAATAGATGGTTTTTTTTAATAGAGATATTTGTAGCAAACTTGTAAAACTAATTTCATTTTGTAAAATATCCTAATTGTAATGTCTTTTTCTTAGTTTTATTACATTTTACGTGCAATATGAATATACAAGATTTGAAAGCCAATATACAAGATTTTTATCTGCTTCTGTACAAGGCAAGATATTCGAAGGTTGGCAACCCTGATTGACATATACTCTCATACCATAACATCTTCCAGGATAAATAATATTCATATTGAAGAAAAAGTATTAATGTTACAGAAAATGGATACAAAATTTAATCATATTTAAAGCAGCAAAGATAAAAATAAAGAACAAAAATACTTTCACATTTATTTATTAGTAAGTATATATATGCAAAATTAATTAGAAACTTTAGTTCTACATTTTATTAGCATTCAAAGTTGTTTAATTTCACAAATGATGACTATCATTTACTAAATTCATTTAACACAATATTATTACTGCCAGACGGTTCCTAAAGGTCACTTTAAAAGCTATATGAATACAATAAGAAAATAAATATTTGCATTTGTTATGTTACAATAAATGCATATGTACTTTTCTTTTACTATACATAGTTTATCAAAACATATTTGTGGCATAATAGCTATAAAACTTACTTTTGGAACAAATCTTTTCTTTGCTCCGTGGTCCATGGACGTCCGTAAAAGCCTGCAATAAGCGAGTTCAGGTCATTCACTTTTACACTAGATATATCTAGCTAGCTATCTACAACTACTGGATGAAGGTGAATATATATACTTTTTAGAAGTGAAACAAGTTATACCTTCTACAACACCGCAAATGAAGTCTTTGCGGCAAGAATTTGGCTCATCCGGTGAATTCTCACTCATATTTACAACAAAAATAACAAATTACAACACAAAATGCAATTTTATGACTACGACGCAAGATGCCTCAATATGTTAGTTTGGTGACTCACTAACTGACAGTGGGGATATAAGTAACTGTTTTAACAATATCTTATATTTTTAAAGCACCGGTTGACCCATAACAGACGATAATTAAAATTACTCTTTATACGCGTCCCGACATGAAAGTAATTTATGAATTATGAAGAAAAATGACATATTGTGTCAAACTATTAGGTTTTTGTTATGTCAAGAATTTTTGGGTCCTTACATATCGATTTTCTACTTATTAAATGGCAATAACAAATATTTAATGCAATTACAATATAAGGACATTTGAATAATACTGTTTTTTTAGTGAGCAGCATTAAACAAGCATAAAGTACCATTTATTTTCAACTGAAATCTAAGATGACAGTATAAAACACCTTATTATTATTATTTTTTAGTAGTATTCGCCACAAAGGCAGGTAAAGGAATCTTAGTCCATACAGCCAAGTCTGATGTATAAATTTTCGTATAGTAGCGCAGTTGTATTGTAGGCTACAACCCACGCCATTCAACAGAGTTCTTGTGACAACTCGAAAGGCCACATCTGACTATACAGTTCACATTTCTCACAAAAACACATAATTGCTACTCAAAAACTATAAATATCCTACAACTATTGTTCATTTTAGAGTAATTTTACACATTTTTTGAAAATAAAACTGCACAGCGTAACGTCCCCTTTCAGTTCCCGCCAAAAACTCCACCTTATTGATATTTGACTTTGGAATTTTACTAATGCGTTCAATTATGGTTCAATTGTATTGGAAATATGCACAGAGTACATTAATATAATAGGAGAGAAATATTTTAATTACTGACATAATTATAAGTCTTCCTAATATGTAATTTTACTTGTTTTACATAAAAAAATTATTGATTTTTGAGACAGACTAAAGGTGCTCCCTCACCGCGAGCATTCGTCTTTACTGTAACAATACCCGCACCATTCAAATCGCTTGAATCGGTCTTTAATCCACGAGGAACCGGACTAAGCCGCAATAAATTCTACCAAAACACTTAATTAAGAATGCTGGTAACAATGATTGATTCTGGCGGGAAATATTCAACTTTATTTCCGATTCCGTGAAATAGTCTAGTTTTGGCTTTATATAATATAACAATAATTTGTTTCTAACTAAAAGTTTTAAATAATTTATACCCTGTCGTTTAATTTTGCGTGAATGTCTTTTTACTCTACTAGTATGGACCATTAACTTACTTTTAGCACCGAAAACGAGGTATATTCCATAGGTTACCAAATCAAATATTTACCTGAGCATAGCCACATGGAGTTCTTTGAGTAAAAATAAAAAAAAATCTTATAACAATAGGAAGTAAGAAAATAAAAAATACGTTTAATATTACAAAGTCATTTATTTTAGTTCATATTACATTATAGTTTAACTGACTATAATATTAATACTGCTATTAAGAACAAATCTGGTTTTCGAGTAAGCAGAATTTTAAATTCTGTGATTTAAAATTGTATACCTAATAATTATAGTGACTAGATTTTAATACTTGATTGGTTGATACTAAGTACTATAATTCTATCACACTAATGCTTAGTAACACAGTAATTATGTACAAATCTAGTTTAATCTCATTATTTACATTATATTTAATCAATAATAGCAGTTAATCACCACATTCTCCTATATTTCCATACATTGGCGAACTGTACTTATATAACCCGGTAAAAATTAGTTAAACTATCTCATTGGCATATTTTTATAATTTTTTACAAATTACAAACACATTAACATAAAATTGTCGTGATTTTAAATAGCTTTTTTTAAGAAATATTTTCTTATATATGAACAACATTTATTCTTGTTTAATCTGGATGTAAATGTAATTAAAAAGTAAGCAAAACATCAAATTATTTTGTAAACACTAACTTAAAAGTACCAAGATTTGTTGTTAAGTAATAAATGTAGTAGAAAACAATTCATTAAAGTGGTAACATTATTTATAAATCAATAGCAGTTTCGGCTTGAATTTAGAGTTGTTTATATTATATATTCATTTATCATGCTATTCAACAATGAACAAGTTTTTCATCGTTGATTGCCTGTTATTAAAGAATTGTGTGTTTACTATACTATTAGGGCCTGTCCGCACAGCGATATTTCACAGCACGATTTTTATTCGCGCGTATTAAATTCCGCGACCGGAATTACACCTAGTACGCACTGCGAATAAAATTTCGTACTATTTTTTTCAGTTTAATTCAGTTCTTGGCTGAGATGCACGTGTAAAATGGACATCCGAACTAAAATTTTAATTTATCTAGTGTTAAAGGCGGCGAAACAGACGTATCAAAAGATGTCATGAACATTGGATTCACCTACTTACGGCATTGAGACCCATCAAAGGATTTTTATACATCAAATATCAAGAGTTACGAAAATACAGCAAAAAGTTTTTTGGCTATTACAGAATGACAAAAAAATAATTCGATAATTTACTACAACTTTCAATAGCGACATTGCACGACTGAGCGAATCGCGCGAAGTTTATTCCACAGTGCGAACATAGCCATACTTACTCTATACGGTACAAACAAAATATTCGCGCGAAAATAAATCGCACCGCTTCGCGATCAATTTGCATCAAGTCACAGATTTTTTGTCTCGCGCGATTTTTTTATCGCCAGTGCGGCTACTCCTATAATATTCAATGTGTTACAGAATTACGGGAAAAAATCGTGCTGTGAAATATCGCTGTGCGGACAGGCCCTTACTGTCAAAGTGTCAAATGAAATGTGTCTACGAGTTGCAACATGAAAGAACTTCGTTGTTTCGTGATTTCGTGACCTCCGTCAAAAATCCATAATCCATTGTACAGGTTCGTTGAACTTGATACTGATGATTATAACAACTGAACACTAACTAAGCTGGTTCTTATACATTATATTAATTAGCTTGCATTACCATCGGTAGATATTTGATATTACTTGTATTGAGCTGATATAAAATTTAAACGCTTAATTATTATGAATGGTTTGTAAGTTAAAGGAGCAATCACCACCACACACCACCAAATCGAACTTTATCTAGAGCAGGTATTACACTATATAAAGGGACCTTGTTTTAAACTTAAAATTTTGTAAGATAAAGAGAGTTTGAATCTTTTATATAGGACATCCTCACACTTTGTATTGAATCTGCGCATAGAATAAAGTTGCTCGACTAAATTTGTTCAATGGCTTTATTCTGTCTCAAGAAAGTCACTATAGTTTTACATATAAACAGCGGCGATGCCGCAACGGTGCAGGTGTCAGCCGAGCATCCCTCCAGACATGTTTCCATGAACCCTCATGTGCCGATTCAGATTTCCTGATTGGGAAAACCTGAGGGAAAATATTAAAGATATTTTTAAGGTAAAACCACCAATACTAGACTAGTAGTTGACACTTTGACATACAACGTTAAATAATTGGTGTTTCGTCAAAATGAATCTACTCACGGAAAATTAGCTTGATAGTAATCAGTAGGTAGTAAAAATGGACGGTGTATCCCCGACTATAAATAACTTTATTGGCAATTAATTTTGGCAACCCGAGACAATTTTGCAATCAATAAAATTGTGCTAGCCGTAGCTAAACATATTCAACACAGCGAAGTAGCTACATTCTCCAGCGTGGCAACGGGCTGGTATCGCATATTGGGTTAAAAGGTAATGAAATGGCTGACAAACTAGCTAAAGTTGCAATGATCGAATGGGACCCAACTTCTATACAACCAGACTATAGAGAATATCTACATACATATAGAAAATTATGTTTTTCTAAATTCAAAGAATACTTTGATGAGAGAAGTAAAGAAAAAGGCATATGGTACAAAACGATACAGTCTCAACCCCCCAAATTCCATGGTTTTCGGTAGGGAACGTCAACAGGCCATATATAAAGCTATTAAATAGAATCCGAGCCGGTCATTTCCCTACAAGAAGTTTTAGCCACCTCATGGGTAAGGTTGATTCTCCCAACTGCCTATGTGTGGAACTCGTGAAGATGTCCAACATCTTTTAATGGAGTGCAGCAGAAATAGAGATGGTAGAGAACAACTAATGGGGAATTTGGGACTGAATCGTTTTGATGTAGGTATCTTCACAGAAATTCTGGCAGAGCCAGCCTCAAAAAAGGCTAGTTTGTTAGCCAGCTCATTATTTAATACTTAATTATAAGTTATAGTACATTAGGAGATGATGGGGCTGACATGCCTATGTGGCAAGTCCCAAAAAAAAAAAGATTAAAAAAAAAAAGCATTACCGTCCAAAACGTGGAAATGCCACTATCGCTATGGGAACTTTCTGAACAGACTGCAATTTCAAGACCACTATAATGTACGGTGCCACCGTAACGGTGGTAAGGTTAATTATAAAAAATACTGCTTTAATTTAACTTGTTTATATTAAACTATACATAGTTAAAGGTATTAAATGGTACTCAATAATCAAATAAAATTTAACTCTATTTCAATCACAAGTAAGTAAAAGCAATTATTAGCAATAATTACCTTAGTAAACAAAGTTTGCATTGGTAGGGCTTTTCTCCGGAATGTATCCTTAAGTGTTTGGTCAAAGTTGAACTGTCCGAGAAAGCTTTTTTACACGATCTACATCTAAAACAACATAAAAAGCTATTAAAATGTGTGTGTGTTATTCATACAGCGCAAAATTTTTAAGCAATTTGTGTACTTATAAATGTTTCTGTGATATCTAATGAATTATAATGACATACAGTCACAGAGATCATTGTGAGAACGTTGTTTCCTTTTAACCGACTTTCAAAAGGTTTTCAATTTTACTGTAATATTTTTTGGTATGTTGTATATTTGTAACGATTTCAACGACAATTGTAACAAAAAAACAAAACCGATTACCAAATTAACTAAAAAGCAAAACTACAACATCTTGAAGTCGGTGCGAAGCAAAACAAATAAATTATTATATTCTGCAAATCTGTGGATTTTTTACCAACTTCATGATGTTGTAGGAAATATTTTATATTTGTTTTTTAATTATTTTTGTAGTTGGTTTTGTTTTTTCAGCATCTACATTTTAGTTACACAAATACTTGAATAGCTTTAACAAAAACGTTGTACGTGCTTATAATATTCGAGAGTTGTTCGCTATTTCCCTGGGTTGCACTCATCAGATCCTGACATGATAACCATAATACCACCTCAGGAGTACAATCTTTCGAATAAAAAAAAATCAGTCCATAATTCACGGAGAAATCGCGTAACTACGAGTAATATACAAAAGAAATATATAATCGAATTTAGAACCTCTTCCTTTTTAAGACGGTTAAAAAAAACGAAACCTTTTGTAAACTCGTAAAAATTGTGTAGGGCACACAATTTTCAAAATATGAACTTAAAAAAATATTTTCAACGAAAATTACTTCTATATGATTGTTGATTAGTTTTTGAGATACGGTCTTCTTAAGGCTTTCGTAGACAAATGACTTGTACCAACCCTCATTGTGCGTTATCTAATACACATTCACCCAATTCATTTACCAACAACTATTTATCCGTTCAAGAACGAAGAAAGAATATAATTTCCTGCGTTGGGGCGGCCTATCGTAGAGGCGACAAAACAACCCACAGCCAGGTGGTAGGGCATTTGCCCGTCTGGATGTCTACCAGCCCTGGTCAAGAGTATGTCGTCAGAACAACCCTGAGTTGTGTTCTGGAATTAGTGGCCAGGTTCCAGTCTCCCTTTAGCGAGTAGTAGCATATTCGTTAGGGTGGGCCAAAAAAAACTTTTTTTTTAGCTACCACGAAATTATCGTCCAAAATGACGAAAAAAAATTCTAATAAAGTTTGAGCTCTTAATATTAATTTCCAGAGGTGTCACATCGTGATTTTCGATTTCCCATTTAAATTACACGGGTTTTTCAACTTTAAATAAGACGCTGGGAATTTGAATATCGCTACGCGCG
Organism: Dendrolimus pini; assembly: GCA_949752895.1. Taxonomy (NCBI): domain Eukaryota; kingdom Metazoa; phylum Arthropoda; class Insecta; order Lepidoptera; family Lasiocampidae; genus Dendrolimus; species Dendrolimus pini. The sequence continues at coordinate 11,634,844 of OX457147.1, read as the reverse complement.
TGCCTTAATTTTAAGCAATAATGAATTGTGGATCGTTTTTTTGCGAGTAACAAATTTGGGAAGCAAAAATGATAAAAATCACGAACCATAAATGTTGTTTTATGTCTTTAAGGCAGAATTTTGTAAAAAAAACTATAAAAGATTGTGAAAGTCATCATGTATTATTTTAGGTTGAACTTTAACTGCGAATAACTTTTAACTGATATGACTTAGCGAAAAATTATATCAGACCTTTTTTGTAGGCCGTTCAATTTCCTACAAAATTATGTATTTACTTTTACCACAGAATAACTCGTTGAGATACATCAAAATTCGAAATAAAAATAAAAATCCCGTGTAATTTTTTAAATGGGAAATCGAAAATCACGATGTGACACCTCTGAAAATTCATATTAAGAGCTCAAACTTTATCAGAATTTTTTTTTCGTCATCTTGGACGATAATTTCGTGGTAGCTAACAAAAAAATTAAAAGTTTTTTTTTGGCCCACCCTAATATTCGTAGTACAAATGTTCATAGGCGATAGTAAACACTTTCCGTCAGGTGGACTGCCTGTCACCTGAACTCATGCAATAAAAAGACGCTAAAACTTAAAGGCGTCTCCAGTCAATGGCCCAGACGCAGGCAAGCTGATATATGGAGAATAGGAAGCATATGAATTGTAGACACAGTCAAGAGCACATGAAGCATAAAGAAATGATGAATTTCAACTTGCGAAAATTATCTATTAAGCACATCAAGTGAGTGTACTTAGGATTTTGGTTTCTTTGCATTTGGCTAAATTTTTATCTCTGAAGGCTGTTCCTCCCTGTTCCCTTGTCGACGCCTTTGATAAACTGTACGTAATTAATTTTGATTTTTTTTACCTTTGTATATACATAGATACGTGTACAATGTACATTGTACACACATGTATGTATGTGGAAATCTTTTCATCCTTCATTGGAATAGTTTTATTAAGTATCTATACAATTAGAAGTAAAAATCTAAAAAAATGTTTAAAATTGTTTTACGTACTGGTAAGGTCTTTCTCCAGAATGTGTCCTCATGTGTGTTGTCACACTGGAACTTTGACTAAACCGCCGATCGCATATTGGACATCTAAAAACAAAAATAGATACATATAATTATTATCACGTCCGTTTCCCATGGGAATAGGCAAAGACGATGCATCTCCAATTGCGACGATCCTCACAAACACCTTCATTTACTTTCATTAACCTCTTCATACATACTGTTACAACTTAGACCCCGACAAAGACAAATTCCTGTCGGCATTTGAACTAATTGTAATCATTTTTATTATTAGCCAGGTGTTGTGGATTACAATTACAAGCTAATTTTAGAAAACTGTGTTGACGTTTCCGGGCGGGCACATTTGTATTTGTGAAGTATAAAACGACGGCCTTATTGAGAGGGGGGTCAGTTGGGCTACAACTAAGATACGGGCGTGACATATGTACATTCGGAAAACTAATAGTGACGGACTTCGCGCGTTTTATTGAATTACGACCTTCTTAAATTCGTTTGGATTTGTTGTGTTCGGATATATTTGTACCTGTGTTATACGTGTTTGTATAGTTCTAATAAATTCTATAGTAATTCCAACGGCATTTTAATTCGAGTCCGGCTAACTCGTATCAATACATTTATTTCAGATGATTTTTATATTGATTATAAATTTATTATTTGGTTTTAAGATAGTTCAGATTAGCAACATAATTTTTATTGTTACCTCCTGTGGTTCATCGGGATATAGTAATGGTCTACCTCAATTCAGGATAGAGGCCTTGGGTTTGATTCCTATAATGATAAATTTCGTAAACGACCATTCCCTTATCGACAATGATCTAACCGATCTCTATTTATCCGAGAGATCGTGTTGAAATGAATTGTGTTTTTGTTGCTTGAATTTTACAAATATCAAAATATTTAGATAATACTAAGAAATATCCTAAGTCATTTGTAATATTTTTTTGTAAGTGTACATAATAATGACTTTCTGAAATGACGGAATAGCGGAATGTAGAATATACATTCCTTCCAGATATCATGCCTACTCAGTAAAATTTGATAGTGTTGCGATGCCGTATTCAGCGACCCTTTCGTGGTCACATGTTTTATTATCCTCGGTACCTATTTGATCAAATGATTGAAATGATCTATAACACTTTTCATGATTATCTTAATTGTTCACTGTCATTTGTTCACGCTAGTTTTCTTTTTTTTATACAGGGGAAATCCGTTTGAGGACCGTAGGCCGCGCGAGGGGGAAAGGCCGCGCGAGGTGTGGGATTCGCCAGGTCGGGGTGGCACTAGCGCCCCACGAGACTGTGAGGAGCTATTGCCACGCCACAGTTAGGGATACTCACTAAAACCCCTGTCCGATCCCGAGCGTCCTTTGCTGTGGGCTGTGGGCTATATCCCTATATCCTAATATACTATATCCCTATTCCATTCTTCTATTCTATCCCCTCTATCATATGTATACTTCTTATCTTATCTCCCTTATCCTATCCTGCAGTTGATCACTTATTGGCATCGCCCTTTGGTGTTGCAAATGTCTATAGGCGAAGTTAACCACTTTCCATTATATGGGCCATCTGTTTCTGAACAATTCAGATAATAATAAAAAATTGACAGACCCACGAACACGACAAAACATAAAATTAACATTATGATATGTCGCTGCGAAATTTTGAAAAATTCATTAGGTACATATAAAATCACAGAAATTAAGTATTTATTAATAACCGCACTTACCTAAAAGGCTTCTGGCCAGTATGTGTTCTAACATGTGCAGTCAAATTAGCAGCCTGTGAGAAACTCTTATTACAATCCCCACATCGGTACGGTCTTTCACCAGAATGAGTGCGCAGGTGGGTCTTCAATGTACTGGGTCTTGCATATGTCTTGCCACAAATTCTACATAGATTTGGTTTTTGTTCATCGTCTTCTGAACAGCCACTTAAGGCTCCGATCTAATAGACGACATAGAAAGTGTTGTAAAACCTTATTTAATGTAATAGACAAATATGTCATTATTATGTGGAATGCATTTTTCAAACTCACTTCAATAAAAAAATTCGAACAGCTAACACAATCTTTTATTAAAGATATTTTCCAACAGAAAGTCTAAATTATAGGCATAAAGAAAATTGTATGTAATGAAATATATCATGGACAAAAATCTAAAGAATAACAATCGGAGAGTAAAAAAACGTATCAATCATAAAGTTGCTTCTTCACCAAGACCTTGTAATTAAAAATGTCAACGTTATAATATAAATAATAAGGCGAGATAGAATGAAACTTAACCTATTCTTCTTAAACATCACTTTCATAGAAATATCTTCCATTTACTTATTTATCTCCCATCAGTCTAAAGAAGTAAGAAGAAGAAAGTAGGGGAGACCGAGGAGAGTAGTGACATGGTGTTTCTCGGAACCTATGACCGTTAATAATGTGACAACAACCACTCACATTCGTTGTTTTTGGGATGCGCTATTTTTCATAATAATTTTGATTACATATGTACTTTATATATTGCTATGTATTATGTTTGCATCTTTGTGATTTTTTTTTCGTGTAGTTTATTTTTTCAAGTTTTAATGCGTGGTAATGTTTTTTTTAGGTTGGCATCTTACTTATAATAAAATTGTAGAGGTCGAATTTCTGTACAATTAAAAAAAAAAGCTAAAAACCGAGTCAGGGGGATGTAAGAAGTGAAATAGAACTAATTTAGATTTTTTTTAGAATTTTTTGTTTCTCTGTTTGTCTGTTTGTCTCTCTGTTTGTACCGGCTAATCTCAGAAACGACTGGACCGATTTACATGAAATTTTGTACGGTGATAGCTTATATCCCTGGTCAACATATAGGATACTTTTGATCCCGAAAAATTAAATAGTTCCCGTGGGATAGTTAAAAAGCTTTAATTACTTAATCAGCTTATAACAGACTGAATGTAACTTCTCTGCAACGTAACATAATAGAAGCGGATAATTTGACAGGGTGTGGTGTCAGTGAGAGAGTTTTATCTTATATATATATAATATATAAAGCAGATAAGTTTGTTTCTTTGTTTGTTTGCTTGAACGTGCTAATCTCAGGAACTACTGGTCTGATTTGAAAATTTTTTCAGTGCCAGATAGCCCATTTATTGATGAAAGTTACAGGCTATAAAACATCACGCTAAGAGCAATAGGAGCGGAGCACCAGTGAAGAATGTTTCAAAATCGCGGGTGTTTTTTAACTTCCTTTCCACGCGTACGAAGACTTACGGGCAGAAGCTAATCTTATATATAAAAACGAATCGCAAAATGGGTTGGTAAGCGCATAACTTGAGGACGACTTTACCGATATTCGACGGCCTCCGTGGTTGAGTGGGCTAAGCCTTTGCCGGCCTACCTCACTGCAACACAGAGACTCCGGGTTCGATTCCTGGTATAGTAAATTTCGGAAACGTCTTTTCTCCGTTATTTACTATGGTCTGGGTGTCTGGGATCGGCCCCAGTATAGTCCGTTGTATATTACCCATAACACAAGCGTAACTTGCTTAATTTGGGGATATAAAATATGTGTGTTTGTCTGCCGATTATTTATTTATTTATCTTAAGTATGAAAAGACATATTAAGTTAATCTAGATGTCACACGATGACCGACACACCAATCAAGTATGAATAACTGCCATAGGAAAAGAAGTTTAAACAAGTAAAAAAGAAGGTTAATAAGAAAAGTATAATTTATGACTAAGAAGCAGACAATATTTGGTTTTGCTTTTGTTACCTTAACCTTACCTTAACCCTTTGTTACGCAAATTAAAAAGGTTCAGAACCCCGAATTCCAAGGCTGGTCTCACATAGACGGGCTTCGATATGTCTATCATAATTGTTTGTCAGATTAAATTTTGATTTTTAAACTGATTTGTATACAACAGGTCTCAGAAAGATGCCATATTGCATTATTTAGGATATTAAAGATTTTTATATTAATATTATATTGTTCGTGCCTACCCCGCAAGGGACCTGGCGTGAAGTTATGTATGTATGTATGTATTATTTATTATCTTTTATTTTCGTTCGTAAATAAGTGTCACAACTTACTTTGGTATTCGTCACAACTTACCTCGGTATTAGGAGGGTTGTGAGGTGACACGTGGAGTAGTTTTTGTTTTTGTCTATTTTCTCAGAAACCTTAACATTGCCATTAATTTTGATGATTCTTTCTTAAATAAATTAAGCTACATCGACTTATATAGGTCATAGATATAGAATGTTTCTGGACTGAAATACTTTAGTGAAAGTAAAAATTGACACAACTCTCCTCAGTCTCCCCTACCATGATAAAAACAATCCGAAACGCAACCCAAAGATACTAACCTGAATCTTTCCAGAACCATTAACGCAGCTACCATATCCATAATCCTGGTGCATATCCTGATGCTGGTTCAATATCGTGTAACCTTCAATACCCTGATCTTTTGGACTCTCCTGCATATATAATTTATGGGTAGGCCTCTTCAGGCTCTGTCCTAAACCTTTTTGGCTTGAAAAGTTCGGTTTCTGTTGGAATATGTAGTTTTGATTTTGTTTTTGGGTTTGTAGTAAGGGTTTGAAGGTCGAAGTGGCGGTGATAAGGGGATCTGATTGATTCGGTGGCCTGAAGTCTGCTGTGAAAGAGTAAGTGGCTGAAGGATAGGATGTGGGGCTGATCATGTTTTGTGTTTGTGGGTATACCACATTCACGGAGGGCGTTGCAGCGTTTTGGTTCCATTGTACCTGAATGAAGAACGTAATATACATATTAAGTGATTTCCTTCTCGCAGGAAATAAAATGAATTTTATTTGATTATGGTATGGTACAGTCGCGGCATGAAAAGGCCCGTCGTCTTAAAGTCTACTTTTGTTACGTTTATAAAATACCTACACAAACGTGAAAACAGAAAATTGCAATGTTGACAATGACAGACACTGCAATTAACAATAAGAAGTAAGTATGTAATCACTACGCTTATCATAAATATTAAAAGCAATAAAAATGTTTTACATCTCTAAACAATCTTCTTAGATAAGATAGTAAATCAAATAACTTTGATCTAAGTAATTTTAAACATTATTTTTAAACAGTTAAAACATTATTTTCTGTGGAACAGTCTGTTTTGCAACTTAGTCTGAAAAAGTAACATACTCGCGGAACGTTAAATGAATGAATTTGAAAACTGGCGAACCTTTTCATTCCACCAGTGTAAATTGATAAGCAGGTTTTAAGTTATAATTGAAGACGTGAGTGGATGAAGGTGATATGTCGCATATTCGGTTTTTTGCTTTTTTTGCGTAGATGAAGGCTATAAGTCGATACCAAATGACTACAGACCTTACACCATAGATATAAGGCATATTTAAACAAATAAAAAGTTGAAAAAGGTGTTATGTTCAGTTCAGTTTAAAGTAAAAGTAAAACTTTTATCTCGATTTACTCAGAATTGGAATTATGCGACTTATCACCTTCATCCACTCATGTCTTCAATTATTTCAACATAGAGGGCACAAAAATCCATAGGCCGCACAAATATGAAATAGAAAGAAAGTTTATTTGCCAATTTGACAGAAACAAAATACTTATAACTAAAACTAGTTAAAAAAAATATTTTGTAATTGTATGCCCGAAATTCGACAAATGAGGTAGGCACTCAGTATATTGCTTCAACAAAATTTGCAAGTCTAGCGTCAGAAAAAAATTTACAATATGTAAATTCTTACGTAAAATAATTCTTCTTTTTTTTAAAACCAACCTGGGAGCAGAGTTGGTCCGGTGGGCATCCATGCATGGTCATGTTCATGGACACATTTACGCTCATGGTGGGGAAAAGTGGTGCGCCACCGTAATGCTCGTAGTATGGGTAACCACCATTGTTCACCATCATCTGATGTACAGAAAGATCGAGTAATCTTATTAATATTACAAACTAGGATTTGGCATCGACTTCGTCTGCGCTTGACAAGCTGACAGGTAACGTAGACTACAGTTATTTTTCGACTATTTAAAATCACGGGGATTTTTAGTATGGAATTACATGAATTCTGAAATTCCCGTAAAAACCCGAGATAGGTTATGTTATTAATGGCATACATATCTTAATCTACTTACTAAAGATCTCTAATAAATATAGAAACTGTCATATCAAGCAAGTCCTTAGTATCATGTGGTTTCGAAGTTAGGAAATCCCGGGGAATATAAGAAGTCCCGGACTGATATATCTAAATCAATCGGATCTGAATCAGCAATTTTTTATGTATAATATCAATTTATGTATAATAATACCCACTTAAAAAGACTTTCGGGAAAATTCCAGCGGGATAAAAAGAATCGTAAGTACATTTTGTTACATAAAATTTTCTATCTATCAGTGGAAAAAACAAATCGGAACTCGTTTTTTTCAATCTGGCCGTTATAAATAATTAAAAATACGCGCAAGATTCAGAGGATAAAATAGCGTAAATTTTAAGTCTAAGAATTTGCTGTCGACTATCGAAAACCGCATCGAAACGATACATCCATAGCACCGTCATGGTATGATCCGGTAGTGGACAGACGTTTAAACCGTTTGATATCGCGATATATTCTTAAGATCGTGGTATCACACCTATCGTGCCAGATCTGTAAGCTGAGCGGACGGAAATGCCGATTTCGTGAGATTTTCCTTTCTGCCATAATGGTTTCGTAATATTAAAAAAAAAACTTTTTACATATTGCTTTAAATTGTACTTTATGAACAACCAAATAATAAACGAAGCCATACAATCTCAGAGTTTATTCGGCAAAATGACGAAACCATAAAACGATTCAATATTAATTACAATTATTTTTACAAAGAAACCCCTTTTGTAAAAGAATCCCGCCCCTAGTAATTTTCACGGATTTCCTACACAATTTTCCCTCCCTACTCTAGATAAAGATGGAATATACACTATTCAACTTACACAAATGAGATAGATGATACCTTTTTTCCATTAATGAAAGACAAAGATAATAAATTCGAAAGCCAACGAGTTGGAATGAGAACGCTGACATTTGAATCGAAAACATCAGATTTATATCTATCTTTCTTTAACATTCGAATTCGTGGTTTGATAAACAAGAATAACAACACTTGACGGAACTCAAGTATATCTATCTCTTTCGTACATACCGGTTTAATTATAAGTGGAATGAAGATAGTCATACCTGAGGGTGAACGGTTTCAGAAGCGCAGTCCCCGTGTACAACAGCGTGTTTTAGAGAAAGGAGAACGTCAGCAGCGTCCCCGCCACCTCTTTCCCTACATTCCCCTTGATTATTCCTACTGAAATTAAAGGGGGTGTTTAGGAAGTGATTAATCAAATATCCGAAGCTTATAGTATTTTGCATTATTTTTAGAACAAATTCTAGATAAACAAGGTTAAAAGAAGAGATATATTTTCAAAGTGTTATATTATACTGACTATAATTTTACAGTAAAAAGTGTTTCGTAAACATGATTCTAATCAATACGTACCAAAATTAGTCTCTTAAAAATTATATAAAAATAAAAAATCTGAACATTAATCTTATTAAAATTTACCGGATTATTGCCAATTATTGCTTAAGAATAGGCAAATTATTATTTCTAAGAACAAGATTTTGTATTTTATTTGTGAGACAAATATTTTTGTCGTTTTTTGATTTTATTTTTGTGTAATAAAAAATCATTTCATTTTGTGGTTATTTTTCATTGTACAAGTAATATTACATAGAAACCTAGTAGCATTACTGTCGACCCGCACCGTGTTACTTTTGTCCTTAGGGTCAGAACGAAAGTACTTAACACTCGCAATTTCTTTTTGTGATATTAAAATTTTCCGAAAACGCAAGATATATCAAATAAACTAATAATGTAAACTTGTAGAATAAGAATGGAAGTATCATAGAGTTATAATTATTTTATTATAAACACTAGAATTGTTCAGAAATCTAGCTAAAAGTACAAACTGTTAATATTGTCCTGATCTCCCCTACTTATTCTCTCGTATCTTGAAGACTTCTAGATTGTATAAGTCGGAAAACCTGGCCTGACCGTTTGTTCCTCTCTATAGATGTGCATTAAAACTACTAAATGTTTTGTCACACAAAATGAATAAGTAATCCTTTAACTATAACATTCTTCTGTTCTTGTGTATGTCACTGAACTCCTCCTAGTTGGTTGGACCGATTTTGATGAAATTTTTTGTGTGTTTAAGCGGGTCCCGGGAAGGCTTAAGTTCACAATTATTATTCCGCTTGATGAAGCTGTAATCGGGTTCTTAATTTTATTATTTAAAGACTGGATAACGTCTGCTGGGCCGGGTACTAATTCAGAAATTTGGTAATTCAGAAAAACGGTGAGATCATATTATAAGTTTCATCAGCCGTGTGCTACGAAGTTACAGTAAGTTATTACGAGAAATTACCATATTGACATCACATGTATAGTTCAGGAATTATCGGCATGTCTTCGGTATCTACTCAGGTAGGTACTTCGGGTTCAAAAATTTATTTTTAATTTGATATCAAAAAGTTCTTTAAAAAAGCTATAATTAATAGCAAAATTTTTATTATATAATATAACCATAAATAACGAGTTAAATATGTAATTAATAAACTTTAATTGTCTATTTTATTTCTTCTGCGTGTTATTTTACTTTATCTCGAGATTGTTTTATTTAAATTTCAATTTCAACATACTTTTACAAAGATCAGTATGGATACAAAATTAAAACGAAATAAGTAATAAAACCAAGTTATTTTTAAGAATAAATAAACTAAACTATACTATAAATAAAGCTATACTTAAAAAATAACATAGATCTATAGGTAAAAAATAAATTGCTGTCGGCGGGGAGCGTACCCAAAATTAGCGAAATTCTTTTTTTTTTATTGCATGAGTTCAGCAGACAAAAAGACGACCCACCTAATGGTAGGCGGCTACCATCGCCTATGGGCATTTGCAACACCAAAGGCGTTACAAATGCACTGCTCTGCCCTTGAGGGAGAGACTGGTCTGGAAAAAATAAATCAAAAACCGAATTGTGTAAGTACCCCCGAGTAAAAATAGTCCTGACTGCCACTTACTTGTACGTCGGACAGGGTGAGAACGGGAACAACGTTGGCAATGGGTCCAGCTCGAGCGGTGGGAGCGAGAAGGAGCCCATATCCTCTGGCCAGCCGTCGCACCTCGCCTCTCCTTCCAAGGGCACTTCGCAGGGGGCAAGGGGGTCTCCTAATACGTTTACGTCCTCTCCATTCTCCGGGCAGCAGATCTCCGGTTCCTCCTATAAACGTTATAATACAATTAGATGTTCTTGTCTTAAGTTTTCGAGACTAGTGCCTAAAGATAATTGAAATTATATATTTTTTTATCGCTCTTTCAGCCACAACATGTTGCAAAATGGTGGTAAATTAGATTAGAAAGAAAATCAATTTATTTAGGATTGTTAAACTAATATAAAAAAATACAACTTATAATATATAACTATAATAAATAATATAACTTATAATATACAAAAATAAAACTTGTCCTAAAAGGGGCATCAGTTTCAAACATAATGCATGTCTGTTGAACAACGCTATCTTCCGCTGAGTCCATAAAGTATCGTCACGGAAGATATTACACCATTACATACAAAAGGCACGTTCCTTTAGTATCTCTCAATGGCCAAAATGCTCCATCTGTCGTTCCACATGCTGACCACGGTCGTTATGGTCGTAGCAATACGTCACTAATGACGTCATGATTTTCGCTCACAAGGACCCATGTCAAGAGGTAGGTTGAATAACCGTTCCCACTCGAGGTGTCGTTGGTCGTTGTGAGTCTCTTGTGGAACATAGCCATAGTCATAGCATCCTATATAATTAGATTAGGCTCCCATAGAGTAAATAATAACTAATAAAATAAAATAATAAATAAACAAAAATTAAAATTACACACATCAAAAGTGTTTTAAGGATCCAGTATATTTTAACTATAAAAAAATATCCAATTAATATTTACCAAATCTAGTGTTCCAGACTGGCTTCGTACTTTAACTCCTATGTTTAAGTTAACAACTTTACATACATACATACATAACTTCACGCCAAGTCCCTTGCGGAGTAGGCACGAACAACAGAGCGCCATACAGGCTTATTCTTACACACCTCACTTGCTTCTTTTACATTCATAGCTCTTGTCATGCACGCTCGTCTGTTCTTAAGGCCCCTGACATCACCTTCTGCTAGTACACGATCAATTTGATCATAGAAGGTGTGTCGTGGCCTTCCGCGACTTCTGCATCCATCCACTTTTGCATTGTATATCTGTTTAGTCATTCTTTCATCATACATTCTTTCCACATGCCCGAACCACCGAAGCATTCCTTTCCTTACCTTCACCCCGACACTCTCTTTCAGACCAACTCTCTTTCTTACTTCGGTATTACGAACACGGTCCACGAGCGTCACTCCGCAGATTTTGCGCAGTGCTCGCATCTCGACCGCGTTTACTCTACTTTCATGCTCTCTATTCCATACCCAACTCTCGCTTCCATACGTGAGCGTAGGTACCAGCACCGCGTTGTGTATGGCAAGCTGGGCTTTCTGGCTGAGGTTCTTAGCCTTACCTAACGTTCCATTCACACTATTCCCCAAATTTACTCTTCTTTCTATGTCAGCGGTGTAACTTCCATCGCTGCTAAAAACACATCCAAGATATACAAACTCATTCACTTGTTCCAGCATAACATCATCGACCTTATCCTTGCATTCCTTCTGGTTTCTTCTCTTTCAAACACCATAACCTTTGTTTTCTTCGCATTCAAATGTAAGCCTCTCGCCTGACAGTCATCTTTCATTATTGTGACTAGTGTTTGCAGTTCTGATGGCGATTCGGCTAAAAGCACGGCATCATCCGCATAAAGCAAAGTGCTAACAACTAGCTCACCCATCCGCACCCCAACATCCATCAATCTTAATCTCTGGAGACAATTGTCCAGATATAGGATGAACAGCAAAGCCGACAACACGCAGCCCTGCCGGACGACAATATTGACGTCAAACCAGGGCGACAGGCTGCCGTCGACCCGCACGCATGCCATACAGTCCTCGTAAGTGGACTGCACAGCACGCAGCAATTGGCCATTAATCCCATATCCGGGCAATATGTCCCAGAGGTCCTTCCGCACAACCCTGTCAAATGCTTTTATTAGATCCACAAAACCGCAGAAAACCTTCCGGCCCATAGCTAGCCGCTTCTCCACGATATTGCGGAGCGAGAAAACTTGATCCATACATCCTCTTCCATTTCTGAAGCCCCCTTGTGCATCCCACAGTAATCCATCGGATACCACTCTCATTCTCCTTTCAATAATCTTCGCATACACTTTAGCTGCTGTGCTGATCAAACTGATGGCCCTGATGACTGATGGATGAGTTAACAACTTTTCCATAAATTTTGTAAAAAATTAAGAACAATTGCAATTTTTGCAATTGTGGTAAATTAACCTAAAGTAATGTCGTCAATTAAATGACAAAAAAGGCAAAAATAAGGTTTTTTTTAAAAATTTATTGTAAAGATAAAAAAATTGAATCAACTGTGTTTCCACCATTTACACGAGTTAAATAATTGCAGCGATTAGGCATGCTTAAAATCACTTTGAGGAATGGCCGTCCACGTTCTTTCTAACAAGTCAAAAAGCTGTTGTGAGGTATGCACGGCATCCATACTCGGCAGAGCTCTTGAGGTTGAGGTCTGGCGATTGAGCAAGCCACGGTCGGCAAGAGTGCGTATACTCTAGCCGTGTGTAGACATTCATTGTCGTGCATTAGTAGAAATGGATCACTCAACTGGCTTCTCAAAGGGATGATCGGGTCTGAAACAATCCTCTCCGCATACATCTGAGCATTGAGATTGCCCCTGATCCAAATTAAATCGGTTCTTCTACCAATCCAAATACCGGCCAAACCATTGTTGTTCCCCCTCCATATAAATGAGCTTCCTGACAAAATTTCAAAGGTTCTTGACGTTCGGAGGTCCTCCAAACTCGAGTACGTCTTGTATCCGGCTTCATGCCGAAACTAAATCGCTACAATACCGGTCTTCTTTCTCCCAATTTCTGTGTTCGTGATCCCATTGTAAAAGGACCCTACAATTGCGGGGTGCTATAGGTGGCACCCCGCGGCCTTCGAGAACGCAGACCCACTTCACGTAAACGATTTCGGATGGTTTGGTTACTTATCAGCAAGCCTGAAGAGCTGTGGAGCCTCGTTGCCAACATGATGGCGGTCATAGTACGATTACGTCCAGCATTATTTTGTTTGTACTGGTCCTGTCTGCGAGTGATGATGCGAGATCGTCCTCCATGTCGCTCGGCTAAGCTGCCCATGATACGGTTGCGTGTCGAGAGGCGGCTTATGACGCTCTGTGTAGTGCCGAGAGCGGCAGCTACAGTAGGTACGTTACCTGGAACCAGCTTGCAACATTCCGACGGAGCGCATCATCTCTTCTCTTGTCAAATTTTAATAATGTTATTGCTCCATATCGATACAATTTATTTCGATGCAGAAATTGGTTTTGTAAAAATGCTATTACACACTTTTATACAAATCCTGATTGGCAGTTGATTTTCTGTTTTTAAACAAAATTTTTGTATCCTACTTTTTACTTATTGTTAACATTTGTGTCAATCTTGTATGTTTATTGATATCTTATAAATGTTTTTATGTGGACAATGTCGTTGGCATCAACATGATTCTTATTAATACTTTTTATTTTGTATGTTACATTGTAGCTGTTTGTTCTTTGTTTAGATAAATAAAATAAACAAAATAAAAAATTAAGATAGAGTAATTGGAATTAACAGAATACCAAAATCAGGCAAAACTACGATTGAGACGATAGTGTCCGGCAATTTTGAGGAGAAAGTAATACCAGAATTGAGCCTTAAAGGTGGTGGCCATTCACACGGCCAAATGCTCTACCATCTGGCTGCGAATCGTTTTGTCACCTTACAACAGGCCATCCGGCCGCAGGTATTTATATTGTTTATCCGTTCCTCCACAGACATAAAATTATTTTTATAACTTATAGAACGTAGACACGTGAAAATGTTGAACAAAAATCCAGTTAGACAACTAACTAAGAATGGAGACGTTTGTCACTGAGGAACTCTTCGCTGTGTGCTCGCTGACCAGCACTTAGTAGGTACCCAATATATTGCATTTCGGAATAGTTTATAGTAATTATTAAAGTCGCCTTATCCGATTCAAACAAATTAAATTAATTTGGTTGAAAGGTACCAGCGATGCAGGATTCTATGACATTGAATTATTTAAATTTATATTAATATAGAACACTTTGGTCGATTCAACCCGATTGAAAGACAGAAATGAAACGTCTAATTTCAGTTTTACGCGCTTAACGCCAACGACATATAAAATAAAACATCTTAGCTTAACGCACTCATTGACTCTGAACATCTTTGTCTTATGTTTGTGACCACAGCTTCCGAAAAGTGGTCGAAATAAATATCTCGCATGAAACCGTTAAAACGTAGTTTTAATATCTTCTAATTGTTGTCCTTAGATGTAAAAAGGTAAACCCGACTAACCTGACAACACTCCTCCGGAAACTCCCTCAGCTGGTTCTCTAGGCAGTTGCACGGCTGCAGCGGGTCGCAGCAGAGCTCCTGGCAGCCCTGGCAGCAGTCGGCCAGCCCGAACTGGGGGTTGTTTGGCACGTAGCACTCCATGGCCCCGCCTCCGAGCTCGGCGCATCTCACGGCGCAGGGGCGGTCCCTAGCATCCCATTTTGGATGCTGTATTATTTTCTACGTTTGTAGTCGCGTGTTGGCATCTCTGGAAATAACAACATGCACACGTCTCAGGTTCACTTTGTACAATTGTATAGAAGCGCATACTTGGTAAATATCTGTAGTGTCTCAAAAATTAACCAAGTGCTTGCCTGTTTATGCACTACGATTGGTTCCGTAGCAGTGTAAAAGCTGTTTGATTTTTATTATTTGTTTATAGAAAGCTCACGGATAATAGCATCTACTCGAATATACGATCGAACTTATTTGTTTCAATTTCATATATATTTATTTGCATTACTCCGATGGATTTTTAATATTAATATATAAATATACACACGCAGTTTAAGAATTGGAACAACTTGACTAAATACTTAAAATAAACTAAATTATAAATAAATTTATATAAAGAATGTAACAAATCGCTGCCAGAGGGAAGCGTGCCTAGAAGAAGGCTGCTGATTCGTTGCGTCATTACTACTAATATCTAAAATAAATAAAATAACATATAATAAGCCTAAAAAACAAAACTACTATATACATATGTAGGACATATTTACAAATAAAATGGAATCCAGGTCACTGTCGGTGGCGAGCGTTTCCAAAATTCTGGGCGCATTTCTACCCTGTATGGCAATGCGTTGTCGTTTTTTTTTTAAATAATCGTCAGACAAGCACCCACATTGTATCTGCCAAAGCTAATCAAGTGCTTATACAACGTCCCTTATATACAACGAAACACTCTGGAACCGATCCCAGACACCCAGACCACAGTAAATAACGAAAAGTTCGTTCACCAAAATTTCATTTTATTTTTTACTAGCGGCCCCGGCAGACGTTGTCCTGCTTTGAAGAAATAAAAATCTAGGACCCGATCCCAGCGTCACCTACCGGTTCTAATTGCGAATCTAAGCCATCCGAGGACCCACTCAAACACACAAAAACAAAATCACCAAAATCGGTCCAGGTGATTAGGAGGATTCAGAACCCGATCTCAGCGCCGCCTACCGGTTCCAACGGGATAAAAAGTATCCTATGTCCGTCTCCTGGTTCTAAGCTACTTCCCCACCAATTTTCAGCCAAATCGGTACAGCCGTTCTTAAGTTATAATTAGTGTAACTAACACAACTTTCTTTTCTATATATAGATTTACGTAAATCAATTTTTGCTGGACGATATATATATATATATATATATATATATATATATATATAACGTTTATCCGTGTAAGAACGAAGAAAGAATACAGATTCTTGCGACCGGATGGCCTGTCGTAAGAGGCGATAAGACAACCCACTACTAGGTTGTAGGACATTTGCCCGCCTGTATGGCTACCAACTCTAGTCAAGAGTATGCCACCATAACGAGCTTGAGTTGTGTTCCGGCATCAGCGGCCAGGTTACAATCCCCTATATTCCCCTATACGAAATATCCATACACTAAGGTCATCACACAAATCACTTTGCATCATATTGATTGTAATCCAGCAATAAAAAGTAACTAACTATAGGACTAGTATATTTAATTGCAATTTCGTCACACTTTTATACAATGTATATATATAGAAAACACCTACCATGCGAAGAATTTAAAAATAACTGAAATCTCTAATATCGTTATTAAATTGTTAGCATGACAGAATAGGTGGATAATAGTCTGAAAAGAACACAGGTGTTCGCATGTCTGAATTCTGCCTATTTATTCCCGGTTTCCAGCTCACACTTTTAGGTTCCCGAGTCTTGTTCGCAAATATTTGTCGAAGAAAACAAAGATGGAGTTATTTTAATACAATAATTTAAAAAAGTCTTAAATTGTGTCACCGCCCACTGAAACCTCCAGCGCGCTGCAGCCGTCGTTTTTCAACGCGGCGCACATGTCTACTTCCTACAAAACATCCTTATTAATATTATAAATGCGAAAGTAACTCTGTCTGTCTGTCTGTCTGTTCCGTTTTCACGAAAAACTACTGGACCGATTTGGGTGAAACTCAGTATATACATATTTTCGATGCCAAGAATGAACATAGAATACTTTTTATCCCGAAAAATGGGATAGTTTCCGGGATAAAAATATATTTGTCTTTTTGTTTGTTATGCTTTTACGGAAGAACTAATGGACCGATCTTGCTGAAATTCGGTATATATGTACATTTTATACCGAGGGTGGACACGGGATACTTTACACGGGATTTATGTAAAGGTTATCCCAGAAAATATGATAGGTTTTTTATTTGTGATTTGCCATCTTCGTCATTTTGTTTATTTTGGTCAATTTGGTGGTAGTTGTGGTGGTTGTGGTAGTTTTAGTAATTCGGTAGTTGACAATTTTTGAGAAACAGGTTTATTTTGAGCCTTATGGTCTATTTTAGCCAAAATATTAATATTTCAGCAAAAAAACAACATTAACATATATACTTTAGCAATTTTATATATATTTTGACATTTCGCCACAAAAACGCGTCAAGCTGTCATGGCGTCTCGCATGAGGTCACAGTGTGCAAAACAAACATCTGTTTCATTGAAGTGTTATCTGAGAAGTCATTGATAACTTCTTGTGTTTAGCACATTATGACGTCACGCGCTCTGATCGGCGTTCATTGTCACGTGGCTAATGGCTGCAATATAACAACTTTATTTCTCAAAAATATCAATTAATATTTAATATTTAAGTTAAAACAATTTATTTTTGTCATATTTAGATCGTAATCTACGATATATATTAAAATCAGCCTATATTTTTCATACTGTCATGTACTGTGTTGTGGTAGTTTAGTAGCTGTGGTAGTTTTGGTAATTGTGGTAGATTTGGTTGGTAATTGTGGTAGTTTTGGTAGAGTTGGTTGGTAGTTGTGGTAATTTTGGTAATTGTGGTAGATTTGGTAGTTGCGGTAGTTTTGGGCTTTGTGGTAGATATGATTAGTAGTTTTGGTAGTATTGGTGATTGTGGTAGCTTTGGTAGTTGCGGTAGTTTTGGCAGTTGTGGTAGATTTGGTTGGTAGTTTTGGTAATTCTGGTAGGTGTGGTAGTTTTGGTAGTAGCGGTAGTTTTGGTAGTTATGGTAGATTTGGTTGGTAGTTGTGGTAGTTTTGGTAGATGTGGTAGTTTTGGTATTTGTGGTAGTTTTGGTAGTTTTGAGCGTTGTGGTAGTTTTGGTACTTCGGTAGTTTTGGGCGTTGTGGTAGTAGTTTAGGTAGATGTGGTAGATTTGGTTGGTAATTGTGGTAGTTTTGGTAGTTGTGGTAGTTTTGGTAGTATCGGTAGTTTAGGTAGTTTGAGTAGTTGTGGTAGTTGTAGTAGTTGTAGTAGTTTTGGTCGTTTATGTTGTTCACAGATAGATAGACGGGGGATATATAAATAAAAACAATGTAACCTGTTTAACGCCGAATGTTTAAACAAGAGGTACTCACTAGAGTTTGACCCGCGGCAGGGCCGCGGGGTAAACTCTAGTACTATATACGTAAACTGTCGTAAACCTAGTATCCCATCAAAAACATAAATGTGAACTGAGAGCCAAGTTCAATATTAAGATATGTAAGCTTTGGTTAAGCCTTGGTTGTTGACTTCAACGACAAAAGAAGTGAGATCTAAATGGGTGCTAAGTTCAATGGTCAGTCCTGAAATTTATTTATAACAACATAAAATATTTTAACAACTTTAATATCATTTCTTGTTATAACTTATATTGAAAGCTAAGATCTGAGACTTGGCTAGTTCTAATATACGAATTATATTATAGCCTTCGCAAGTTCTAAAGCTGCAAGTTCATATTTTATTCTTCCGATTTGGCTTGCTTCAGAAAGTAGCCATCGAAAATGGGGCTCTTTCAAGACTGTTTTAGTAGGTTGGTATATAATAATAATTCGTATATTTAAAACTAGCCAAGTCAGACCTTAGGCTTCAATATATTATCCTAAGTTATGAGAATAAATGATATTTTAATTTGTTAAAAATACTCTATGTTGTTAAAAATAAAATTCAGGACTGACCATTGAACTTGAGTGCCAAGTTAGATTTAGATCTCAATTAAGTATTTTGTCGTTGAAGTCAACAACTAAGGCATACTATACCTTTTACACTAATCCACACAGGATTTTTTAAAAATAACGGTGGTATTCCATTCATTATATATTCACGGGAACACAAGCTGTCATCAATTTTGATTGCTGATTCATTCATCACACGCACTATAAATAAGTCTTCGTAATAAAATCAATTAATTGAAAAATTATAATAAAATGATAAAAATTTACTAGTTTCTCATTTCTTCCTTTGTTCACCCAACTATCTATCTGGATGGCAATATTTAAATTTTCTAGGTCATCTGTAACTGGGTTAGAGATTTGTTCTTAAGGTCAGTCAGTGATAAAAATGTCGATTTTTTGACGATCTAAATAACCGTTTAAGGTGTGTTTATGAAATTTGGAGCACATAATTATGTATCACGCAAGTATCAATATATGAGCCAAATTTGACATGTTTATGTGAAATAGTTTAATTGTTTTTGAGTTATGCGGGGGGCAAAAGTGGTTCCAAATGGTTACACACGGTGTAACCATTTAATATTACACACGGTGCTCGTCATGGTTGAACTTGGCTTGACAAGCTGCCGCGTGTCTAGATTTTTGAATATAAAACTTTGTTGTGGCTAGAGAACCAAAATATTAATTTCTAGGAATATTTCTTCTTCACGGCCTTGGGAACGAATCAAATTATTATTTAATTTTTTAAACAAATGATAACGGAGATGAATATATTAAATTTTCCACACAGGAACATCACCATAGACTTCACGTCGCCACGTTCTATCAATAAAATGGTTTTTTTTAATTCCTGGAGTACTGCATATAGCATAGAAGGCAGAAAGCACCTGATAGAAAGCGGTTTCCATCACCTATGGACGTACGCAACTACCTATGTGCAATCGGCCTCGTAGGAGGGAGTGGAATTGTAGCCATCCAAACGGGCAAATGCCCTAAAACCTGGATGGGGGTTGTTGAGTCGCCTCTTACGACAGGCCGCCCGGTCAACGGAAATTGTATTCTTTATCCGTTCCAGCACGGATAGAATGCGTAAATTACAGATACATACCGCTGATGCGTATAAGTGCGTCTTGTTTATAACGTTCAAAAATAACGGCTTTAATGATTAGTTATATTAATGTTTGAACGTGAGTTAGCTGTCAATGTTTATCGTCATTAATAATGTAGCATCTCAAAATAACATATGAGGCTTTGACACGCGGCATATTTATGCAATCAAACTTATTTGTATCATACCCGGGAAAATATGGGACACAAAGTATTGCAGCAATTACAAAAGAATGTAACCTATCATGTTAGTGAAAACTGTGACGGAATAAACAAATTTTAATGCACCCGAACAACTATAAACCGCTCCCGGGACAATCCTCGCGGAATTCCCGGGATAAAACGAAGCGCAGATTTTAAGTCTAAGAATTTGCCATCGATCAACGAAAACCGCATCGAAATCGGCTTCGCAGTTTTCACGTGAAGCCTGAAGAAACAGACAAGAAATCTAAAAAAAATGCAATTTGTTCTCCATCGTATTATATATACTCGTAGTCTATACCAGTTGTTTCTTTTAATAGCTTCAATGCACAGACAAGGCATGTTTAGAATTATATAATATTATAGATTATACGAAATACAAATGCTGCTACTACACACCAGGAGACCCTGAAATGTCGCAAATATGTATCCATTGGTAGTGGGTATGTATTTGTAGCCACAATTTGGGGTCGAGACCCTGGGGCCGTGGGGGCCTGGAGCCCATCACCTCTATCGAGACCTCTCAACGCGTCTAGTTGAGGTCTCGCGTGACCAAAAGGCTGGCTTGCACCTAGGGCAACGCATCAGCGTTGCCATCCAACGCGGAAATGCGGCCAGCATTTAGGGCACGCTCCCCGCCGACAGCGATTTGGAGTCAATTCTTTATTTATAGATTTATGTTATTTTGTAAGTATAGCTTTATTTATAGTATAGTTTAGTTTATTTATTTTTAATTGAAATATTTAGCGCAGAGTATTAGCGCTGTCATTCAACGAAGAAATGCGGCTAGCGTTTTGGGAAGATTCTGAACTAACGGCGATTTGGGACTCAGATATGTAATTTTCGTTATTATTTTTTACTAGCTGCGCCCCGCGGTCTCTCCCGCGTGGTGATTGGAAATCGTCATAATTCCAAAATAAAAAGAATTTTTCTAAAATAAAAGTAGGCTTAGTTACTCCTTATTACATCAGCTACCTGCCAATAAAAGACCCGTCAAAATCGGTCCAGCCATTTCAGAGATTAGCCGGAACAAACAGACAGACAGACAAAAATTGTAAATATTGTTATTTTGGTGTATGTACCGTATGTATATTCATATTCATGTCGTAAAAGCGGTTATTTGAATATTACAAACAGACACTCCAATTTTATTTATATGTATAGATTGCTCTAATTAGGTTATAGGTAGAATACAATATAGGTTAAGTTCCCTTCATTATAATAATTTCATGTAATTAATTGAAATGAATATATATTTTTAATTCACATTAAAATAAAATAAAAACTTAAAATTAAAATATCCTATAACTTAAAAAAAATAGGTCCCAAGTCACCGTCAGATGGGAACCGTTCGCCGGACACTATTGTCTCAGTCGTAAGTTTGACTAATTCTGTTATTAATTCTAATGTCATGCCTGTGGCATGCCACTGAAATATTTAAAAACAAATGCTTGCGAAATAAACTTTTAAAATGTTGGTAATTTTTCAATATTCATTTTGGCGAACGCATTTCTGCTGATAGAAATATACCAATTTCTTCTACTTTGACGCCGCAACGATATCGAGAAGATATTATACATTTAGTAGAATACAAATTTTTGACACTGTCTTCGCGACACCAAGATATTGAACTGAACTGAGTTTCTTGTCTAGAATATGTCATTTTATACCAACTCCTTCGCCATGCAGGCTGTCTTACTTTGGAACTCTTTGCCCACTGACGTCAGAAAGGCTAAATCTTTTGCCATATTTAAAAATTCACTTAATAATCATTATTTATGTTAGTCGTACATAATAATGTATGTGCTAGCTTATTATACTTTTGACTGTAATCTGCTGTCCATGTTTGTTATTTTTTTTCTTTATTGCATTATAATAATAATTACAGATAATTTAAGAATTTCATTTAAATCAGGTTGCCTGGAAGAGATCGCTTTAGCGATAAGACCGCCTTTTGTTTTACCATGTAACTATTGTCTTATTGTGCATTTTTATGTAATTTTTGTTTTGGTGAACAATAAAGTGTTGTCTATGTCGCCATAACAATCTTGAGTTGTGCTACAACATCAGTAGCCAGGATCATGTCCCCCTCTTCGAAACCAGAGCAGCATATTGGTACCACCTTGGGTGATGCAAATGTCCATCGGCGATGTAACCACTTTCCATCAATTACGCCGTCGGTCCGTTTGTTGTACTCCAATAATTGGAAAATAGGTGAAAGTAAAAAAAGATAACTACGAAATTGTTTCCACTCCTTTAATCTGTATCTATCTATACATATAAATAAAATTGGAGTGTCTGTTTGTAATATTGAAATAACCGCTTTTTACTACATGCATATGAATATATACGGTACATACACCAAAATAACATTTTTTACAATTTTTGTCTGTCTGTCTGTTTGTTCCGGCTAATCTCTGAACTTTTGACGGGACTTTTATTGGCAGGTAGCTGATGTAATAAGGAGTAACTAAGGCTACTTTTATTTTAGAAAAATTCTTTAATTTTGCAATTTATTTGTGAATTATTCAAAATATAACGATTTTCAATCACCACGCGGGAGAGACCGCGGGGCGCAGCTAGTAATATTATAATGTAATAGTAATCTAAACATGCCGTGTCTATACATTGAAGCTATTTAAAACAATAACTGGAATAGACTACATAAACGATGGAGAATACAATGCATTTCTTTTTTAGATTTTTTGGTATGTTTGTTGTTTCACGTAAAAACTACTGGGCTGATTTCGATGCGGTTTTCTCTGATCGATAGCTATTTCTTAGACTTAAATTCTGGGCTACTTTTTATCCTGTGTATCCCTTGAGAACTTTTCTGGAAATTATTAGAAATGGCTAAATTGAAAAGAAACGAATTCCAATGCGATGTTTCACTGATCATTGGCAAAATGTGTGATCTTTTTTTAACTCGGGAATCCCGCGGGAATTTTCCCGGGAGCGCTTTGTAGTAATTCGAGTGCATACAAATTAACTTATCCCGACACAGTTTTCACTGAATCAATAGCTTAGATTCTTTTTTAAATACTTGTGTCCCGGGAATCTTGCGGGAATTTCAAGTCAAGCGTTGACGAAGTAGCCGGCATATCCTACTAACATTATAAAACCCCAAAATAGAGAGATAACGAAGAAGATAATAGAAAATTAGGAAATTTTCATTATATGTATCGTAGGTACTACGTACATATTTAACATATCGATTTCAATTTATAATGTAGGTATTTTAATTTGTATGTATTAGATTTATTTTACTTTGTATGCGTTGTACTATATGCTTATTTCTAATTTAGTTTACTTTTAGCATTCAATTGTTTTTATTATAATAGTAAATATCAGTCTATAAGCGTACCAATACTGGACTCTAGTTTGCATTCCTACTAAATTGACACGGCACGGCTCATTTAAATTGCCGTTGATAGATTGATACATAGGTACTCTATAATATACTGTTAATTGTGAATAATTTTTAAGCATTAGTATCAAGTGAATTTTCGTCTGGTATTGTAGAATAGAAAATAAGGCGCCCTCTGTTTGACATTAATAAATTATTGAAATAATTTGAACGTAGCGCAAGCGACTGTACCTATAATTTAACTTCTCTTACTGACCTCCGAAAAATCCAAAATGCAATCCAGAAAAACTGCACTAAAACACAATAAATTAACAATAATAAAACACATCACAAAACTACACAGCACTCACTAATTAAATTAAACGGAAAGCACGAAGCATGCGCCATTGCCGCCGATTTAAAAAAAACAAATTAAAAAGAAATAATTTAGCACCCGGGATGATCCCACAGGCTGTTGACAGTGACTAAACTGTATATCAAGTGTGTTTAATGCACTCGCCAGGGGCGGATAGTAGGGCCTTTAATTGGCTGTTTGTAACCAACCCCTCTGAAAAAAAACATGACATATTGAGCGCGGGAAAACTGCTGTCAACGCGTATCGGGTTAACATGGCGACTGGCGGCCAGTAGCTTTTGTTTCTGTGGTGAGATGCGTTTAGCGCGGTTTGATTATGTTTAGATAAGTAAATGTACCAGTCATTTGATACTTTTATTAGTGAAATGATTGTAAATTTAATATTTGTTTTATTTTTTACTTTCCTGTAGATTTGACGAAGTGCATTCTACATTGCTATGTGACGCTTTATTATCTTAAACTTATATTTTTAATCGATATACAGAAGAAAATCTGCACTAATCAGATTGGAGCTTACTATTAGAAATTGACTTGCTAAAATGTTTAGATATTTTATTGTAATTAGGTATTAATTTAATACTTTTGCGAAACTTGTACAAAGAATGGAGTATTCACTACCAGTACATATTTATATATACAATTCTTCTGTGCGTGTATATGTGACTGAACTCCTCCTAAATGGCTGGACAGATTGCGATAAAAAATTATCTGTGTTCAGGTGGATTCGAGAATGGTTTAGATTCACAATTGGACCCGGTAGGTCGGCTGCAATAGGGTTCTAAATTTTATTTATTCAGGGCAGGGCAAAGTCTGCCGGGAGAGCTAGTTACGTTGTAAGTGTACTGACATACAGCTGATTTTTTTTGACATATATCCATGCAAGGAATAATCGATTTACAGCTAATTTGATGTTTTTTTGTATGATTTTTATTTTCAAAAATGTTTAAAATGTTGGTTAATAATAAGAATAATTTTAAGGAAATTGATGCATATTAAACAAGAAATATATATGTTTGTATTCTTGTTTCATTATATGTAGCCAGCCTTCTAGGAACCTTACCCATGGACTTCGATGACCTAGGATCAGTATTCTACTTATAGTCTTCAGGGATTATAAGTAGTATGGTAATAATGTGTATATTGTTACAATTACCATGTACTAACAACGGTGAAAGAAAACATCGCGATGAAACCTGCACGTGGAGTAAACCGATCTGTCAAACCTGCCAAGCCGCCTCGGACAAGCGTGGCGGGTGTACTGTCCGTTCCTCAATAATGAGAAGTCGTCGCTCAGTAGTGGGACATTTATGGGTTGTTATTATTAATACAAGTGAATAATTGAACAAAGTGAATAATACATTAAACTGATAATATATAAAAATACTGCAATGATGCTTCTCATTTCTGAACCTTTTACACGCATTCACTGAAAATCATTGGTCTGATATTTCAATATCGGCATTTGGCTGGGTGCGAACATGATACGCGTATCAGTACCGATTAATTTGATTGCCGTTCAGCCCACCCAGGCAGAGAGGCAATCACGCGAGATGCCGGGAAGGACGCCGGGACAAGTGCATTTGCTTTGCCAACAGCTTGTAAATGCTTGGGAAAGTTCAACTTCAAGACAATAATGTTGACTTTAACTTAAAAAAAGAATGTTGTCTTGTTATACACATATTAATGATGTATTGAAGCAAACACTTTGTACGGAGGAGTATGAAATTTCGCACACTTATAGTTTATATAGAGCAGAAGCGACGAATGTTAACATTTTTTAAAATGCCAAAATCAATAAAAAACATTGCACACACTACCATGTATTTGACACACATACGCTTTATATGTATTCTTTCGTTTACTGTACATGTCAAATTAACAGTTGTAGCCTTGGCTAGTATAATATTAATGTGTTGTTTATTGACTATGATGTGATATTTATATATCCTATTTGGATGTGGAGTCATTTTGCAGCCCACCGTCATACACTTGGGAATATTTCATTCATAAAATCCATCGTCCGGGTTGTCTGGAAAAGATAGCTCTGAAGCGATAAGGCCACCCGTTGTTCTTACTTTGACTGTTTAATTTGACTTCTGTAAATTTCTTATACATGGAATCAATGTATGTATGTATGTAATCAACAATGATGTGTTCTATTCTATGTACCTACTAAACTATCATGCTATAAAAAAGAAAGTGCTTGGCAGCCCGCGCACGACAAGGGGTCCGTGAAGGTGATAATAAATAATAATAATAATCGGCATCTGTATTCGTTATTTGGCTACGGAACCCAAGAAAGTGTTTAATTGAAAATACCCCGTTTCTCAAGAAATACTCAACAGTTATTAGATGGTTAGATGCAGAATTACAACACTTTCTTCATAAGTATAATATATAAAAGTAATAGGCAGTCTTATCCAGAAATTTTTTAACTAATCTAACGACATAGCTGTAGCAGAGAACGAGAAAGAAAATACTTTATTTGAAAAAATAGCAACGCTTACTACATATTTTGACGAACTGTGGTCGAACGGGTTAAGAATTTGCCGACCTACCTTATTGCAACGCAGAGGCTCCGGGTTCGATTACCGGGATAGTAAATTTCGAAAAGGAATTTTCTGTTACTTACTATGGTCTGGGTGTGTGGGACCAGACCCAGAGTAATCCGGTATTTGCTTAATTTGGGGATATACAATGTGTGTGTTGTCTGCCGATTATTATTATTATAATGCATTTATTTATTTCCAAAGATTTTATTTCTTTTTATATATAAATAAAGATTTTTTTTAATTATTATTATATGATGTAAAAATATATCAGGTTTTGTGAATTTGTACGCCGCATTTTCAACGAACAAGGTTTGCAACTCATTGTTCTACCGGAATTATATCCGACACAACGCTGATTTTCAGTGCAAACTTTCTTAAATTTAGACGTGATAGATACCATATCATAAGATAGTACTGATCAATTTAAATGTTCTATGTAGACAGATAAACTGGAAGTGTCTGTTTGTAATGTTAAAATAAAAATGCGAAAAAAATCAGGGGGCATAATTCGGATCAGGAGATTCCGAAAATGCAATTATTAGAATTTTTATCTGTCTCTCTGAATGTTCCGGCTAATCTCTGAAACATATGGACCGATTTTGATGGGACTTTCACTGAGAGATAGCTGATGTTATACGGAGTATCTTATGCTACATTTTTAAGGGTTCCGCGACAAAAAATCCACGCGGAATAGTAGTAAGTAATACTTTCTCCTTCAGGGCCGCTTTCTGATTTGTTGGTGCAGCAGCAGTGCGAATCGGTAAGCTCGGTAGCCGTGCCACCGAAAGCTTATCGAGAACCTTATTGCTATGAGCATTTCGTGTTTCGCTAAATAGACATTTGCAACACCAAGGGTATTTACCAACGTGCTCGTAGAAATACATAACTAGATGACGTCACAAGTCTTTTCGCTCTTTTGACGTTGATTTTTTTTACTGTCGAAATGCGCGCCTTTTTATTATTTTAGAAAAAATAATATCGCCACTCAAGCGACAGTAGCCAGTCTGGTAAAGAAGCCAAATAAAAACGGCTTTTGGCGAACATTCTAGTGTCCAGCAAAAACTGATAATTTCGTGTGAAACGTACAGGTTTTTTTTGGTGCAAGCAACACCGTGTGAATATAGGCTGCGTTGCGAGTCTCTCGGCTCATTGGGCAGCGATGCCTGCGATATGCCAGTCGGTGGTCTACCCCACACGAAGATCCATGTTGAATTTATGCTATCTAATTTTTTTTAATTGTCTATCTATTGAATACATTCGCGTTTGACCGACATTGTCAGAAGGAAATGCGGCCTAAGGTGGAGCACGCTTACATAGAAGATACCTGTTCACGCGAGACTTGAAGACACCTAGATTGCATGTTTCAGGAAATACAGACGACGGTAAAGTGTTCCACTCTTTAGCGGTACGCATGATAAAAGTGGAAGCATAACGTTTCGTTCGTTTTGTTGGTATTTCGACCATATATCGCTGGCGTGAGCTCGTGCTTGTGTATGTCCGGTCGTAAAAGGTGAGGGAGGAATTAATTCGTGCAATTCCGTGGCACACTCGCCGAAGTGTATCCTATACGAGTAAAATGTCACATCTCCAATTGCGCATTAGACCCATCGCCAGATCTACTTGAAACGGCCTATATCTTTGATTATAACCTAAATGAAACTGCTACATGACGAATGTATTCGTTAACGGCGTTATTTTGTTTAGACCGGCCACAGCCTAAATATTTAACACTAACTCAGATGAAACATGAGATGGCGTATATCTCTAACATTATCGCAGATGATGCAGTTTTATCTGTGCAGGAACAGCGAAAGAATACAATTTCCTGCGGCCGAGCGGCCTCTCGTAAGAGGCGACAAAACAGCGCACAGCCTTTGAGCCTAGGGCATTTGCCCGACTGGATGGCTACCACCCCTGGTCTAGAGTATGCCGTCATAGCAACCTCAAGTTGTGTTCCCGCATTTGTGACCAGGTTCCAGTCTTCCTTAAGAGAGCAGAAGCGCATTTGCAGCACCTTTGGTGTTGCAAATGTCCATAGGCGATGGTAACCGCTTTCCATCAAGTGGGCCGTCTGCCTGTCTGCTGTACTCCTGCAATAAATAAAAAAAGATGAAGCTCCACCTTAAGAAGTACGTGAACTATACTATTATAGGGTTATAACCCAAACTTATCAAATTATTTACCTTTCAATTGATTCAAAAAATTAGCGCCTGCTGGTCTGTCCGTGTTGTGGGTTCCATCGATCGTTCACCTGTCGGAAAGCCGATCGTCCGGAAATGGAGGTATCGGATGTCGCGTCGTTCCGTCCGGTAACATAATCGCGTGGTGCTGGCAACCCTAACTGCATAACGGTAGTAGATTAGGCTAATAAAGTTTTTAACACTTTTTAAATACATACATATCTACCTTTTTTATTTCTGAAGCACAGCAGACAGGCTTACAGCCCAATTGTGGTGGAAAGTGGTTATCGTCGCCTATGGACATTAGCAATACCAGAGGTCCGAACAATGTGCTGCCGGCCTTGAAGGAATAACTGGAACCTGGCCACTGATACCGGAACACAGCTCAAAGTTGTTATGGCGGCATACTCTAGAGTAGTCTTAGAGTCTAGACCAAGGGTGGTAGCCATCCAGTCGGGCAAATGCCCTGCCACCTACTTATTGGCCCGTTCCTATATCTTACGAACCATAAAGGAGATTGGGATTTTCAGGACAAATAAGTGCTATGAGTTGAAATGTGGCTTAATTGAAAAGCGGTTATATTTATTACAAAATGGAAATATCAGATCTAAATTCTATCTACAAGACGAAAAATCTTAAAAATAAGTTCACAAATCAAATAAGGCACCGATTACATACTATAATCGATTTATTTTCAATACTTAATCATATTAAAAAAACTCGGGACGCCCGACAGTAGTGATAACTTAAACTAATCTAAGTTGAACTATTTAATATTGAAATTGTTTAACCTGAGAAAAGCTTCAGTTATTACTTAACGTTATGACTAATAACATACATAAATATATATAGTAAATTTATATATACATAAATATATAGTTATATATTATATATTATTTATAAATATATATAGTATATAAATGTATAGTAAGCATCTGTACGAAATACGGCTAGTGCTGTGGGTTAGAGTGAGAGAGGAGGAGCCTACCTACCGCCTACCTGCGTGAGGGAAAGGGAAGCCAGACAGACTGGCGCCGTAACGCGTTACGGAACTAATCGGTTTACATAAGAAGTTATCACTTCAAAACACTTACACCACGCGATAATTAATTCAAAATAACTAAATCACTCTCACCTTTTTACAATCTGGGCCCAATAATGTACGAAAGCGTATCATTCTCCTTTGCGTTACTATCTTTTTTTTTACTGTGGCTGCAACGCCTTTAGCATTTTGTCAATTTCTATTCTTAGAAGAAATTAACGTATAAATGCACGCATTTTTATATTTACAGCTTTCATTAGTTCTGTCTTTTAAGAAAACCATGTATTCTGCGAGACGCGGAAGCCAGGAGTTTCCATAGGACGAGGTTTTCTCAGTTTGGACTCATGTCTCCCTTTGCTCCATTTTATGAAATGTGTGTTTATAGTAAACTTGTATTTTTGGTACTTTACCTAAGATAAAAAAAACATAATTTTTTTTCATAAAATGTATACTACTGGGCCAAAGCATGTTAAATTTTTAGGGGACCAAATGGCAACTATTCCTCATCGAACTAAAAAAGAATCACGTAAATCGGATCATAAATCTCAGAGTAATCGGTGTACATACATGAAAAAAAACATGCCGGCCAAGTTGAGAACCTCCTCCTTTTGGAAGTCGGTTAAAAATAAAGATTGTTATTATTTGTCTTCCCTCCCTCCCACAACGCCGCCTCACCGCTGAATGCTCGCGTGACAGCGAAAGGGCAGTAGCGGTGTGGTCATAGACTATATATACAAGGTTCGGTAGCGATATTCTGTCCACGCGCACTAAGGGTTCCCATTTTATGAATTGTCTATGGAATCCTAAAAATAGGTTTCTATGCAAAGCAGCTCAATATCATGTTTATTAGTGTAGATCTGTAGCTAGCACAAAATAACAACCAGTAGTGTTCATTTCCCACGACATTCTCAACGAAGTTATCAACAAAAGTAGAGATAGCATCTTCAATTATATCCATCAACAGCTTTATTACCCTAAACAAATCAATTTGCCAAACATCAATGTCAATAAAGGGTCAAACCACCTGTATTTACCCTACGGCTAAAAAAGAAACAAGTGGGACAAAGATAATTATGCCGACGGATTTATATGAAACTAAATCTCACCCCTGCATTGATGAATCAGATTTTATATTTGATGAAGATAATAACGCCACTCGTAACAGCAAACTTAAATTTGTTGATGTGGAACATTAAAGTTTGAATTGTACAGGTAATGTAAATTTGTTTATGAGATGAACAGGGATTTAATAGGGAAAAATAAAAAAAAGGTGCAATCATTTTTATTTTGATCAATTGAGCTGTTTTTTTGTTTTCTTTGTGTGCGGTTTGCACCTTGTAAAAAATCACATATTCAACGCTCGGTAGCAATCTTGGCAATAAAACAGTGTAATAATTTATAAACGAGCCAAGTAGGACCTGAAACCATATAATACAAAAAATAATATAATAATAACAGCCCATAATTGTCCCCGCTACTGGGCTCGGGTCTCCCATTACAGGGTAACGGGCAGTATACCCCACCACGCTTGTCCAAGGCGGCTTGGCAGGTTTGACACATCGGTTATTTTGATGTGCAGGTTGCATCACGTGGTTTTCCTTCACCGTTGTTAGCACGTGGTAATTGTAACATTCAGCATGGGCGTAACTACGTTCTAAGTCTCACGCTCTTCCTGCCATAAGCGCGGGGCACATGGGAGGAGGGTGGTTTTAGTGGAGTATTGAGTTGTCGAGTCTCAAACACAAGCCGGCGATTTGACTCTGGTGCCCATTCGTGGTCCCACCTCTCGTCGCTTTGGTCTAATCGCTAGTAAAGGATCCGGTAGTGTGCGAAATGTATTCCCCAGCCTCAAAAAAAGATGGTAATTGTAACTATATCGACGGTTAAAAGGTGCGATAAGCGACAGTTTGGTCGAAAATGAGTTATGAATGCCATCCTACTTAAAATTTTTCGCTCTTTCGAATGCGCTCACTCCCATGGCTCTACGATGACTTTCGTGTCGTTTATGCCCAAGAAAAAAAAACTGCGTTTTTTAAGTGTCATTTCATTTAACCGACCGAATTTTGGGCCTTTTTTACTCTAAAGGCGCTTGTACCTCTGTAAAAATGGCATCACTTTTGGGTTATAGTCGGTAATACATTTTTACTTTTTACTGCCGTAAAGGCTCCACGCGTATACTACTATTTACCATTAGTACCTGTTTTGAAAGCTGGAACTAATGCCTCTTTACCATTGTCGTCAAAGACATTAAGCGTCGGTTATACCCTACTACCATTTACAAGTTTAAGTTTACAAACATCCTACTGATTTTTTTGCTAAACACTGTTTCTTATGCTCCATTACCTCTTGGTATAATAATGAGAATTACCACTTATACTTTTTACCCTTTTATGTTATTCTGCAGTCATGTGACTTATGCCCTATTACCTCTTGATATAAGGATGTCAAATGTAGCTAAGTCTACTCTACCCTTCGTTTTTTTTCTATGTAGATGTCACTTATGCCGAATTACTCCATAAAGAAAATAAGATCAATTTATTTAAGCGACATTAAACCACATAAAACAACGTGGAATCAAATAAATAAAAGTACCATTCAATGCTTTTTTTTTTCTAGAGCTGTTTCCATTTTCACGATATGACAAGAAATGAAAAAGTAATCTCCATTTTTGTGAAATTTTAAACTTTAAACTGCTCTCCTGAACAATTTAGTTTTTGTCGCTTATACCCTATTACCTTTTAACCGTCGATATGCATATTAGATCAGAAAACTGACTGAAGTG
Organism: Dendrolimus pini; assembly: GCA_949752895.1. Lineage (NCBI taxonomy): Eukaryota > Metazoa > Arthropoda > Insecta > Lepidoptera > Lasiocampidae > Dendrolimus > Dendrolimus pini. The sequence continues at coordinate 11,602,442 of OX457147.1, read as the reverse complement.
GTGTATGCGTTTCGGTCAGGATCGAAACCGCACTCATTGAGATTTGGACGCGTGCGCTGCTAGCCTTTACGCTACCACGGCTTATGGTATGACGGTTTTGAGGGCGGTATTTTATTTTAATTTCTTCTCTCTCTTTCTTTTCTGTAGACGTGGTTAGGGAAGCATATAGATGTTAAGCGTTAATGAGTAATGTTAAAGTTATCATTCAACTATTATTTAATTATTATTTAACTCCAAATTGTTAATTTCAATTCGGTAGTTGACAGTATGAAAAATATAGGCAGATTTTAATATACATCGTACATTACGATCTAGATATGACAAAAATAAATTGTTTTAATTAAAATAATAAATATTAATTGATATTTTTGAGATATAAAATTGTTATATATATATATATATATATGTGTGTGTGTGTGTGTGTGTGTGTGTGTGTGTGTGTGTGTGTGTGTGTGTGTGTGTGTGTGTGTGTGTGTGTGTGTGTGTGTGTGTGTGTGTGTGTGTGTGTGTGTGTGTGTGTGTGTGTGTGTGTGTGTGTGTGTGTGTGTGTGTGTGTGTGTGTGTGTGTGTGTTATTTTTATTAGTCATGAACGCATATGAGAGCGCGTGACGTCATAGTGTGCAAAACAACAAGTTATTAATTACTTCTCAGTGAAAATTCATCGTTTTTCAGTAATTTCGCTGTAAAATAATAGTATTCCCATTGTTATACGCTGTGTTCATAGGACTACAACAACCAGTCATAATTGAGGCAGTTTTCATAAAAGAGAACAGCATTAATTTGCCTAAAATCGATGTTGTTATGCTGGATGCATAGAGTAAATAATATCCATAAACAAAAATCAAAATTAAACCGAACCATTTGGAGGTAGGTTAAATAATAACTTTAACATTACTCATTGACACTTGACATGTTTGTCTTCCGTGGTCACGGCTACTGAAAAGTGGCCGAAACGTCTAAATAAAAATCACATATAAAACAACCCTTTTATCGAACCAATCCTTGCAAAGCGGTGAAACCGGGTCAATTTTCAAAAACAACATCATTCTTATTACTTCCCAAGCAACAATAACAATCCACTAATCGACCAGAGTAAAGTGATACGACCCAATCGCAAACGTAAATAAAAGATAGAAATGATTGTAATTTAATATTTTACGGATTCACTTATCTTTTAAGAGATACTTACGATTGATTTGCGCTTAATTATTATGGAGGGACATGGCGCGTGCCGGTCGCGTGGCTTGCGGATTGGCGCGCTTTGGCACGCTCCGCCAGTGTTGCCAACCCCAAAAAACTAAAAAACAGCAGCTCGCCAATAAAAAAACAGGAGAAAACAGTAGGTAAAATAAAAAAATCAGATTTCATACTTTCGTCATATAATTAAAGCAATATCCAATATTAATAACAATAACCGCCTTCTTAGTTACTAGGACTCACATACATTGTTATATTAATAATCACAACATAATAATATGTAATAAAAAAAACATAAATCAAAGTAAAATTATTTTCCACTTTCATTCTCAATTGCATCATCGTCAGTATTTTCATACTCATTCATTTCTTTTTTTAAATCATACATATTTTTGTTAAAGTTCTTCATGTGACTTTCTGTGGCTTCAAATGAGTAGCAATCGATTATTTCGGATTTAGTATGTAATACTCGTAATACGTTTTATTACATAGTAGTTATCAAAAAATATTTGCATAGTGTAATAGGTGGCGCTAATTGAAAAAACAGTAAAAATTAAGAATGAAACAGAAAACAGGGACATCAATGTGAAAACAGCAAATCTACGTTTAAAACAGTAGGGTTAGTAACACTGCGCTCCGCCGTCGGTGTTGCAAGGTAACGAGTTAAATAAATATCTGTAGCAGCGAGAGGTAGAGGTTAAATAATACTTCAGATGGCTTCAAGTAATATTCACTGTCGAGTGCTGATGTGAACTTAAGTGAACTGATTTATTTTGGAAACGGTAACATTAAGTACAAATATTACGAAGCCGTATTGCCAGTTCAATGTATAGCACAGTGTGTAAGCGGGACGGATAGCAACGATTAATATATGAGCTCCCGCGTTGCGCTAGCCAGTAGACTTCTTAGATGTAGATAAGCCACTCTGGTCCTCATTGACATATATTTATAATCATCTTCAATGGTTTATCTAAAATTTCCAAACACTTTACAATATAATAAATAACACTTTTTCGTCTTACGCCAAAAGGAAGGTTTGCACTGAAAATCAGCGTTGTATAATTCGGATATAATTCCGGCACAGCAATATGCTGAGTGCAAACCTTGTTTGCTGAAAATGCGGCTTACAAATTTTCAAAATATGCTCTGTGTATAAGGAATGTAATTACGTCGCTATTTCTGCAAATAAAGTTTTTCTTTCTTTCTTAATAAATTTTTTAAATTCTATTACAGGCCAGCAACACGTTGCTAACAACTCTGATGTTGTAATTGTCTAAAAGCGACGGAAATATCTTTCCATTAAATGGATCATTAACTTCTCTGCTATATTCCTACAACAAAAAGACTACTTACACGTTTTTGACAAAAATACTGTAAAATATATTTATCTATTTTTATAGATATTTTCTTCCTGTTTAGTCACAGGACTCGGGATTTATCGTAGAAAATTCTATCATTTTTTTTATAATTGCAAAAATGTGGTAATGCGCCGCAATACGCGAGCGACTCCATTTGGTTAAATCGTGGATACAAATAGCTTTCAAATGTTTTTAATTAGAGAATGTCTAATAAACACTATTCAAAGTACTGCCAAGAGGGGAACGGAAGAAAAAAGAATTTTAAAAATCGAGACTTTCATGTGAGAATGTTCGACTGGTAACACTGACGCAAAAAGACGAGCGATGGATATTATGGTAATTATTAATAAGTAATATTTTCCATTGTGCTAAACACAGTTTAAGTACGTGTTTATGTGTGAAAATTATATGTTTGATGCTGATGACATGGTTTTGTAAATAATATATATATTATAGCTTCGGATGGAACCACATCTCCTCTATCTATTATAATATCCTAGAGAGGAAAGATTTGTATGTTTGTAACGAATAAACTCAAAAACTACGGGACCGATTTCAAAAATTATTTCACCATTCGAATGCTACATTATCCCTGAGTAATATAGGTTATATTTATTACTAGAAATAATTAGGGATCCTTACTGAAACATCAATAATGTAACCTGAGTTGTAAAAAAATTGCCATAAAATGTCTTTCATCGCATGCACTGCAAAAACTATTGACGATAGAACAAAAAAATGTTCTTCAATATTAACTAACATATTGTTACATGCCGACAAAGAAATGCGCACCTGGCTTATTACCCTTCCCGCATTCGGAGTTCTTTTGTTTATTTTGTGTTTAAAATTTGCAATTAGACAATAGCCTATTGTTATTGTTTTCGACTTTGTTGGCCGTTCGCAGGAATAATTAACCAGGTGTGCAGATAACGGTTCCTCGGAAACCGCAGTCCACGCGGTTGATTTTTGTATTGTATAGTTAGTATAAAACAATGCCCGGGGGGGTGGGGTAGTCAAGCGAGGATTACGATACGAGCAAGACGTACATGTAATTTCGATGATTATAGTTATAGTGACGGACTTTGTGCGTTTTATTGATACGTGCAGTTTGTGCTAGTAGTGTCTAGTTATATTTGTACCTATGTTATACGTGTTTGTATAGTTCTAATAAATTCTATAGACAGTCTATAGTAATTCCAACGGTATCTTAATTCGAGTCCTGCGTGACTCGTAACAATATCAATATCTACAAAAAACTTCGCAATACCATGTGATATGTTTAACTACTGTGGTTATGTCACTATAACTACTTTTTTACATTTTAAACGTTGATAGAAATGCCGACCAGAATCAGACCATGTTATCCATACCTTTGTATTAATTAATCCTTATCCAAATAAATAACTTCATATTCAACACTGTTTCAATACCTGTAGATTAGTTTTTGAATGATTCAAAACGGACTTTCCATTCAAAAGATATTACGAAATAAAATATGTCAATGTAAACATAATACTTGTGTCTGGAATCGGGTTCCAGGATTTTGATGAAAATGTATGTGCGTCACTAACAGAGATAGAAAATTCTTCCACAGTTGAGACTTCTGAGAAAACTACACATGATCAAAAAATACTATGATACTATTATTTAGGTACATTTATTTAGGTGTGATATCTATATATCACACCTAAATAAATGTACATACATACATAACAACAACAATATATATATATATATATAACAACAATAATAACAACAATATAGAGAAAAACATAAACGTAATCTTTTAAATTACTAACTTTTCGTCTGTCTATATCCCGAGGGGGTCACCAAAATTTTTCCATCTATAAAGGGGTCGCGTATTCAAAAAGATTGAAAAGCACTGCTATAAGTTGTAGGCTATAACATAAGCGTAACTGCTTAATTTGGGGATATACAATATGTGTGTTTGTCTGCCGATTATTGCATACATACATACATAACTTCACGCCAGGTCCCTTGCGGGGTAGACGCGAACAACAGAGCGCCGTACAGGCTTATTCTTACACACCTCACTTGCTTCTTTGACATTCATAGCTCTTGTCATGCACGCTCGTCTGTTCTTAAGGCTCCTGACATCACCTTCAGCTAGTACACGATCAATTTGATCATGGAAGGTGTGTCGTCGCCTTCCGCGACTTCTAAATCTAAATAAATGTAATTCATAATATGTCCGTATCCATAACCAGACACGAAATTTCATATCTATAACTCAATAGAATAGGTATAACGAAGCCATAGTAGTCGCATGACTCGCTATCGATTCGGCATATCCCGGTAGCTTCCATTAAGTTCTGTGGTGAAGGTGAAATACGGAGCTTTTGTTATATTTGTCTAGAGATCGTAGACACCTACACTAATGTTATTTAATAGACTAGCCCTTGCCACCGGCCTTGCACCGTTAGGATGATGCGTCGTGGAGTCCTTTTTAACCGACTTCCAAAAGGAAGAAGTTTACCTGTATTTTTTTTGTATATCAGTTACGCAATTGCTCCGTCATCTAAGGATAGTTTTTTTTTTAATTGATACACCCCAACTGGTCCTATAGTCACTAGGGAAACCCCGAGAAACCCTCGAAAAATATCAGCTCGGAAGAAAGTAGGGTTTGTCAATCAATTTACGTTTTTCTATACCCCAGGAACAGTACTATATTTTAGAGAAATTAACAGTATACCCACCGATACTGTTAATTTCTCTATAATGGGAGGTCCGAGTCTAGCACTGGGACATTTATGGGCTGTTATTATATTGGATTTTTTATCCAACATAATCATCTATTATCACAGATGTACTTTTTAATTCAAAGTAAATCTGTTTGGTAATTTTTGAATAATCAGAATTTCTGTGAACATAAATAAAAATTTGACAGCGCGGCAATTTTTGTTTCCCATTGTAAGGGATGTAGAGATATGTTTATGCAAGTGGGTATGTCGTTCTTGCAGTGTCGCTAGACATAGCGAACGCCTTCAACAGCCTCCCTCATGAGACATCACGAGGCTGTTGGGCGAGTACCTGCGAGATCGGCATATCCTTTGGGAGGGCGGTGAGTCCGCCAATCACGTGTTAGGTCGGCGACGTGTCGCGTGCGGCGTTCCACAGGGGTCGGTCCTCGGGCCGATTCTTTGGAACGTAGGCTATGACTGGATCCTTCGGGTTTCGGTCCGGCCCGGGGTAGGGCTGATCTGCTTTGCGGACGACACCCTCACGGCACGCGCTGCGTCTTTTGCGGAATCCGTGGACGTCGCCAACGACGGGTTGGCGATCGTCGTAGATCGAATAGCTAGGCTGGGCTTGAAGGTCTCCCCCGCGAAAACGGAGGCCATCATGTTCCATAGGAAATTCCGGAATCCCCCCCCGGACCTGTCCGTTACAGTTCAGGGGGTGGCAGTCAGAGTAGGGCCCAAGATGAAATATCTTGGGCTAGTTCTAGACGGGAAATGGCTGTTCAAAGCGCGCTTTGAGCCGCTAGTTCCCAAACTCGTTAATTCCGCGGGCGCACTCTCCAGGCTTCTTCCTAACGTGGGGGGGGGGGGGGGTGCGACGCGGAAACTTTATTCCGGCATCCTGAGGAGTATGGCGCTGTACGGTGCGCCCGTCTGGTCCGATTCGCTTCACCGCCACAACCGAACCCTGCTGCACCGCGCGCAGCGGGTTCTGGCCGTGAGGACCATACGGGGGTATCGCACAGTGTCGTGGACGGCGGCGACTCTCTTGGCAGGCGAGCTGCCCTGGCATCTCCAGGCAGACGTCCTGTCCAGGGTTCGACGTACCCGGCAGGATGCCCTAGCTAGAGGACTGACCTTCTGTCAAGTCGAATTAGAGACGGTCAGGAAGCGGGAAACCGCTTGCTGCCTCATCGACTGGTCACGAGACCTCGAACACCCTGCGGCCGGCGGCTTTACGGTGGATGCAATCAGGCCACAGCTGGAGAGATGGGTCACCCGCACCAGTGGAACCCTGACCTTCAGGACGACACAGATACTGACCGGACACGGTTGTTTCGACCAGTATCTGTTTCGCATTGTGGGCTGCTTGCCCAGTGCGGCGCACCTGATACGGCGTTTCACACGCTTGTCGAGTGCGCTGCATGGACGCCGCAGCGTTTCGAGCTCGAGACGCACGTAGGAGCCGTCGGATCGCTTGGCGACTTGGTAACGGCCATGTTGCACAGCGACGACCGCTGGGAGTCTGCGGTTACTTTCTGTGAGGCAGTAATGTCTCTCAAAGAGGCCGCAGAAAGGGACAGGGAGCGAAGTCCTGCAGCGCGTGCTAACGTCTCTACTCGAGGTCGCCGACCTTCAGCTGGCATTTCAATCTTAAAAACTACATCAGGGATATTACGTAAACAATCATGCATTTTTTTTATCTGGCTATTTTAAATAATTCCCAATAAAACTCCAGGGGATTCCTAAGATAAAAATTAGCGGAGATTTTAAGTCTAAGAATGTGCTGTCGATCAACAAAAACCGCATCGAAAGCGGCCTAGTAGTTTTTACGTGAATCCTGAACAAACAAATAGACAAGAAATCTAAAAAAAAATGCACCGTGTTCTCCGTCGTTTAAATAGTTTATCCAGGGTTTTATTGTACAGACACGGCATGTTTAGACGTTTATAATATTATAGAAGACTAAAGGCGCGTTCCTCTAGTAGCTCACAACGCCCAAAATGCTCAGTCAGCCGTTTCACAGAGCAACCACGATCGGTTATGGTCGTGGTGAAAACGCAGTGAAGTATGAAACCTATGGAAATGAAACGTCAACAAAAAATGCGTGCCACTGTGACGTCATCTGGACATTAAACATGGCGGTTTTAGTGCTGTCCAGAAGATTTTAATGTTATTAGGTTTTATCGATAAACGTTCTTGGTTCATTTTATTTTAAATATTTTGAGTATTAATTATTTGAAGAATTTATACTTTAATAGGAAGTAAGTATATTCAATAAAACTACATTTTAACGGTTTAAGCGCGTTAATTTATTTGATAAAAATTACCGCGCTTAAAACCGTTAAAACGTAGTTTTATTAAGTAAGTATATTGTTATGTGCAAAGATACTTTAATTTAGATGTGTGAAATCTAAGAGAAGTTCGTGCTTCAAATTTGCCAAGTAAACGATATGACGATTTAAAAGTTGCTGCACTGATTTTATAAAGTTGTCGTTTGACATCTCAGTGTCCAGTGAACGCAAGACATAAACATATGGCGTAGTACAGTGCCACCTGCCCATCTCTAGCATGCTAAATTTTATAGTCGTTTCGTATGTTGCCGTCTCGCTCGCACTTGCATATATTCTGGAAAGGGACGGAAGCTTTATGTCGGCGATAAAACGTTAGCATGCTGCATGCTATGCTGTTTTGGATATCAAAATAAGAGTACTTGTTTTTCTTAGACTTAGACTTACCTCTCTATTACAATCTATTTTAATTGTGTTTCTGACTCTTAAGTCCGTAACACACTGCCGCAACGCACTAAAGATAGGTGCGCCGCACCATAAGTGAGAGTGATTCAAATTTTAAACTTATCAAGGGGCCACGTGATAAAAAAAACACCTTCAGAACATTTATTTAATTACAAACGTCATTCCTTATGACTTCCGCTCTAAAATCATTTAATTATTACAATTTTTACCATTTACCAAGGTAGAGGTACCAGGACCGGCCAAAACAGGAATTGTTTCCAACTGATTTTCTTTTAATATGCCAGTTTTATGTTGGCTGGCATGTTGCTGCAAAATATTGAAATATTAGTTTAGAATAATTGTGTCCAGTATTTTTTTCATAAAGTTTGCTTAAATCATTCAAATTGGGCAAATACGTTTCTTGGATGGAATCGCAGCCACAAAACCCATAAGTTTTTCTGAAATAGTTATATAGATTGCGAATGACATAAACCACAACTAGTCGTAACTAGCATATCAGTAATAATGTAGCAGCAACAAGTAAAAGTACAAATTTCAATTATACGAGCAGTCTCCATGAGGGTGAGAGGCCCGAGAAGAAATATTAAGGCCTTCGACTGCGAAGACGGATCAGGAATATAATAAGCCGACAGTCCAACGACTATCCTGCTGATCATCGTCCCACCATAAAAAAACTTGTATATTAATTTTGATCCTTTTATAGCACGTTTCGTTGTAAAATAATATGTATATAATAAATAAATAAAATATCAATACTAACTATAAAAGTATAAACAGTATTAACTTACTTTACTTTAAAATATGTTTTAATTATTATTTTTGTATGTTTTAAGCGGAGTAGCATGATAAAATAAGAAATTTTATATAAGCAATCATATTAAATCGATATCAAAGTCGATAAATAATGTACAACCCTAGCTAATAAATTAATATTATTTAAGCTTTAAAATATAGTTAAATAAGTCAAATCCATTCATGAACTATAACTGCACATAAGAACCTTGCTAATTATAATGTAAATCTTCCTTTATTTTCCCGGCAACATTAACAATAACCAATATTTTTAATGTTATTGATAGCGTACCTGTGTATAGTTAAAGATGGCTCGTTTGAATGATCAATGTCAAGCAAGCTTAGACCATTAAACCAATGGACAAGCCTCGTATGAGCATACCCCTCCGCCAAGGTACAAGATTATAAAATCTAACGCGTTTATAAAAACTAGTTCAATAATCGATTTCCAACAGTCTTAGCAGTGGGCGTCAAGTATTCAGGGAGCCAATGCCAACATGGGCTAACTTTGCAAAAGAAGGATAAAGCAATACAAGAGACAAAGAAATAACATCAGTGTTTTGCGTAACGTAAATAAAGCACTCCTACACAATTGGTATAAATTTTAGTAGTAGAAGCACAGTAAAGACTACTTTTCTTTATTATTTTTTAGAATCAATTAACCACTTTATTCTGGCAACACTGACGGTACACAAATCATTTTTGCTGAAAATTGAAAGTTGAAACTAACGGATTTAACCTCTTCTTTTTTAGTGATTCTAAATTGTTTTCTTGTATTTTATTTTATGTGAATGGACACTTAAGAGATATAGACTCATTTTATAATTATTTTGTGTATAAGAGTATTGGTGCATTATCGCTAAAATGTCGCACAATGAGCTTAGCAGAAAATGTGCTAAGTGCAATATCACTGCATCTGAAGACAGGAATTTGTGTTTCCACAGATTTCCTCTGCCTGGAAAACATGGGATAACAAAGTAAGTTTTATATCTTTTAAATTATTTAAATAGTTTGGTCAGTGTCATCTTAATTTCCAGTATTACTTCTTTTCTATTACTACTGCAAAAGTACTTTGTTAAAGAAACAGGCGTCCATTTGATAAATATTCCTATGCGCTTTATTCTAAATTGTAACGGTAATTTGTAATAGTAGGTACTGCATGTGTTAATATTAGGCTTCTGATTTTTAAATGACACTACTACATAGGGATTGCAAAAACTACAGATGACGATTACCATGATTAATCGTCACGTTCATGTTGCACTAAAAAGAAGTAAGTGTGAAAAACACAACAATGATGTATCATAACATTCTAATGTATTTTTCAATACATATTAGAAATTAAGGTTAATTTCTAACATGTATTGAAAAATATTACTAATTGTTTTATTTTAGTGTATAATTAAATAGACATAAAAAGAGGTAAACACTTGTGAAATCTATCTTATAATTCACAGAGATATAATAAACTTTTCTTCCATAATGTCTTTGCAAAGAGCAGGATCCAGTAATTTGCTTTCACATCACTTTTGGATCCTACCTAGTATAAGCACACTCACTGTTCCACACCAAAATTCCTAAGACTATAAGGAAATCCATGCTAGTGAAATGTAGGGAAACTATAACTTTATGCCCATATTCATTCTAAAAATCTTAAAAACCATAGCCAATTCAGAAATTACATGAATATATTTTCAAACTGTGTGCTTGGAAATATAGAAAACTGCAGAGATATCCAAGTAAACAATTTTTTTTTGTTATTTAAGCTTCAACCCTATTATTGAAAACTGGTAAGTTTTTAGGTCACACATAAACATAATTTGTTACTCAGACACATACTGAAAGGATATTGACAAAAGTTTATTTGTTTTTTATTTTATTTAGTTCATTCTAGGTTATTCTACCAAAATTCTTTTTAACAAAAAACAAAACCGACTTCAAAAGTAACTAAAAAGCAAAAAATAAATAGTTTCTACAACATCTTGTTATGAAGTCTGTTAAAAAAGCATAGAATTCTTGAATATTTTCTACAACATCTCGAAGTCGGTGCATACAACATTTTGCAAATTCATTGTTGTATTTTGTTTTACTTGGCACCGACTTCAAGATGTTGTAGAAAATATTGAAGTATTCTATACTTTTTTAACCGATTTCATAACAAGATGTTGTAGAAACTACTTATTTTTTGCTTTTTAGTTACTTTTGTAGTCGGTTTTGTTTTTTGTTAAAAAGAATTTTATTTTCTATTTTTTAGTTGCTCTCCATATCCCTGGGATCCCCTCATTAGATCCTGACGTGGTGACAATATGACCACGTCAGGAGTATACTTTTTAGAAATATATATGAAACACTGCACCACGTACGTGCCTATTATAATATTCGAGGGCTGCTCTCGATTTCCCTGGTTTCCACCTATCAGATCCTGACTTGGTGATAGTGGGACTACCTAAGGAGTATACTCTTTCGAAAAATATATGAAACACATTATATGTGCCTATAATATTCGAGAGTTGCTCTCAATTTCTTTGAGATCCACTCATCAGATCCTGAATTTGGTGACAATGGAACCAATCACTTTCGATTAAAAAAAATATTTGGAAATCGGTCTACAATCGACAGAGTAATCACTTAACATATATAAAAAAAACACATAGAATTGAGAACCTCCTCCTTTTGGAAGTCCGTTAAAAAATGATGGAACAGTTAAAACAGTTATTTTAATTAAAATGTATTTTAAATAATATTAATGAGAAATATTATCTTTTCTGTTTTCCGTTTAGCAGGTACAAAATAATTCCCCGATAAGGTATAGAATATTGGAATAGGAGCTATGATATTTTTTTTACAAAAATCAATACTTTCAAAACAAGAGGCAATTATTTCTTTTAAAATTGATTTCAGGAAAATAAATTTGTTTAATACCTTACATAAATTGATATCTGGTACAACACTTATACTTTCCTGCTGTTTTTACTTGTTGAGATTTGTTATAAATGACAACTGTTACCTTATTATTTTTGAAATACAAATTACAGGATGTAAATGTATCATAATTCATGAATTTTAAACAATTTGAGCATTTACTCATCATATAGAGACAGAACACTGTTTTAAGATTGTTTTGGATGGTAATTTACAATAGATTAAGGTCAACTAAAATTATGTTACAAGATACTTTTTACTTAATAAAGCCACAAGCAATAGCTAGTATTACTAAAAAATTCATATATTCCAGAGCACGTGTATGGGCAGAATATTGTTACCCAACTGAGGACTGGTCAACAGAGCAATCACTGAAAGCCTTACATTCGCAACACAAGATGTTATGTAGTAAGCACTTTGATGATTCCTCATACACAAGCAGTGATAGGAAAAGGTTGAACAATTTTGCCATCCCAATTGGAACTCAGGACATAATGTTAAAATTTCTAGAGGATCAACCTTCCACTTCAACTGAAATAAAATTAGACACTGACATTTCTTTTGCCATCCCTACTGGAGCTGAGGACATAATGTTAAAATCTATACAGGATCAAACTTCAACTTCAACTGAAATAAAACTAGATGCTGACATTTCAGTTAAGAAAGTTCAAGTAAGTGTAATATATAGATAGATTGATATGTGTAGATGAATTTTTCAAGTTGGCTTCTGAGCAAATCAACTTAAAGGAATCTCAGGGCAGATTTTTATGAAAACTAATGTGGTATTTCTTATTGGTGGGGGAATGTTGTTCCAGCATTTTGAAGCAGTATATTTAAAACTACCTTTAAATTTGAATTAATTGCAATTCATATTTTAGTCAATTGATCAATTGACTAAAAAATTAATTGTTTGATGCCCAACACTGCAGTGGCGCGGTAATTGGATTGTGACAAAAAAAACTTAGGTTTTTTTGTGGCAACCAAATTTCTTCTAAATTATAGCTTATATGTTATTCTGATGTACCATATAGTAAAGGTTCATTAAAATCCATTCGGTAGTTTAGGTATGAGAAAGTTACAAACATTCACCTATCATCACTAACTTTCACATTTATAATATTAGTGGGATGTACAACATCCAAATAAGACAAAGATTTTACTATTATATATGTAATTTTAATACTTACTTTCAGGTACCAAAGACAAAAGGAATTTTGAGGGATCTAAATTTAACCAAATCAATTGAATTGACCCCTAGAAAACGGAAACTTTACGAACGGTGTAGGAAAAACTTAAGTGAAATCATAAGACTGAGGCAAAAAATAAAGAAACAACCACGTTCCCTCTTCAAAATATTGACAACTGATAGAAACACCAAAAGTCTAATGAACAAAAATATAACGGGATCGTTCGCTTTATTGCTACAAAGCCAACTAATAAATACTCCAAGAAAACTGCATGGGCGGAGATGGAGTACAGACGATAAAGTGATGGCTTTAAGCATTTATAAGAGATCTACTGCATGCTACCGATTACTGAGGCGATTATTTTGTCTACCAAGTGAAGGTACATTAAAAGCATTATTAAATAAAATTCCCATGAAATGTGGCATAAACATGCAAATATTTCAAACAATTAAAGAAATGGCTGAATCTCGAGAAATTGAAGAAAATCTTTGCATTTTGGCATTTGATGAAATGTCAATAAGAAAGAATTTATCTTATAATGTTAGACGAGACATTATTGATGGCTACCAAGACCACGGAAATCAAGGAAGAACCATGCAGCCAGCCACACATGCACTCTTATTTATGGCTATTGGAATTAGAAAAAACTGGAAGCAACCTCTGGCTTTCTACTTTTCCAGTGATTCTGTTACAGCAGATAGATTATCTGCTCTTATCAAAGAGGTTTGTGATTAATTTGCTAAAAGAGAATTAAATGTGTGTCTAAAAACAAATTAAATTAATAATATCTGCTTCATATCTAATTTAACACATTGAAATTCTTTTCTTTTTAATTTTTATTCACATAATTTACTAAATTATTAAATATAATGTGGTCTCAGATTTATTAATAACAAGACATTACTTACATTATACTAATATGTTGTATTATAGGTGCTTGATGCAAGCTTCCAAGCTGGACTGAATGTTGAGGCCACTGTGTGCGATAACTTTGATGTGAACATCAAAGCTCTCAATTCCCTTGGTTCTTCAGTGGCTTACCCATACTTTGATTTCAAAGGCCATGAAATCGTCACGATCATGGACCCACCTCATCTAATAAAATGCTTCAGAAACAATTTTCTGAAGTATGACATCAAATGCCCTGGAGTGTTGCAAACTGATGGAAAGCCAATAACAGGTAATGTATAATATTATAACATTCTAAACATGCCGTGTCTGTACATTGAAGCTATTTAAATAAAAAATAGAATAGAGTATATGAATGATGGAGAACACAATGCATTTTTTTTAGATTTCTTGTTGGTTAAACTTAGCGCCGACCTCGCCGTTATCCAAGCGGTGAGGCTGATGATGCCAGAATGGCTGCAGATGCGTCACCGCACGCAGGAAATAAAGATTTTGCAATTTTTAAATATTCAAATCCTTTATTTGCTTAAAAATATGGTAAAAAAATATTAGATGACAATACTATGTTATTTGATGTTTCATAGAGTTTTTTGGCAGAAACTGAAAGGGGACACTGTGCAGTGCAGTTTTATTTTCTAAAAAATGTGTTAAAATTACTCTAAAATGAACAATGATTGCAGGATATTGATAGCTTTTGAGTAGTAATTATGAGTTTTTATGAGAAATGTGTAGTCAAATGTGGCCTTTCGAGTTGTCACATGAACTCCATCGAATAGCGTCAGTTTTACCTGCAATCAACTGAGCTATACATAGACTTAAGAAAATGAAGAAACTACAAATATAATCTAAGATCTGGCTTTAAAGGCTTAGCTGCGAAGCCATAAAACCAAATAAAATACCATACGTCTTGGCCATGGCCCCACGCAAGACTTACAAAAGTCCAGACCATTTTTATGGCCCGTGGTCTTCAAGGACATACTTAAATAATAATGTTTAATATGTTTAAACACTCTTCAATGTTAATAACAATGCACATACTTAAATAGCATATATTATTTGTAGTGTTCACATTGAAAGAATGATATGATACAGAAGATGATCTGTACTGAATTGTTGTAAAATGAAAACAATTATGAATGTAGTAAAACATCTGAGGTGTATTTAAACTTAGTAATGTACAGTTGCACTATAAATTATATTATTTTGTAAAAAAAAACTCATTTATATTTTACAGGTGTAGCAAAGTGGAACCACATAAAAGAATTTTATGAGAAAGATAATATGAATCCAAATTTTGTGTTTGCACCTGCTTTAACAAAGCAGCATATAGAACCAAATTTTAAAAAAAAGATGAACGTCAGCTTAGCTTGCCAAGTATTAAGCCATACAGTGGCTGCAGGAATGCTTGCAAAGATTGCCAACAGTAAGTTAACAATTTAACAGATATTAATGCAAGAATTCATTGTTCTTTGGTTAAACGATCTAAACCTTTGTCGGCCTACCTCAATGTAATGCAGAGGTTCCAGGCCTTATTCCTAGCAAGGTAAATTTTGTTAAAGAACATTTCGTTGTTAAAAATTATGAAAAATATAATTGAAATAGGTATGTTAAAGTTTACAAAATCCTCTAGAATATAAAAACACTTATTTACTAGCTATTTATAAAGGTTTTGCTTGAATTGCCTTGTAGGTAACTCTTAAATCTTTTGGCACATTCAGTTCTATGTATAATAGAGTTTAATTTATTATTGAAGGATTGAAAGTAAGAAGTCTGTTCACACACAAACTCTTAAAATTAAAAGCTAATTATAGATTTTAAATTCGATGTAATAATATATAAAAACAGTCCACAAACGTCCCACTGCTGGGCTGGAACCTCCCATTATAAGGGAATTGACAGTATACCCTCCACGCTTATCCACGGCCGCTTGGCAGCAGGTTTGACACATCGTTTATCTCGATAAGAAAACGTTGTGATGACACTGCACGTTTTATGTGATGTGTTTTTCTTTACCGTTAGCATTTGGTATTTGTAACAGTATGTATGTACATTAGGTCAGAAAAACTGCTTAAGTGGATGCATGCTTTACGCCCAGGATTCGTACCCGCACCCTTTGGATTTGGGACGCGTTCGCTAATCATTAAGCTACCTCAGCTTCCGGCTTTTTTAAATTCGATATACATTATCGGACATATAAATTTTGTTATATGAAATCTCTATAGCGAAAAGTTTAACGGAATCGTGCAACAATGGCGTTTTATGGGATCCTTGTGTGGGCAAAGGCTCTGAAGTCAGCCGCAGAGAGTGATAACTACCAGGGCCGTCAGAGACTATCGTACGATATCCTTCAAGGGTGGCCTACAACACTGGCCTTCTTGTATGCATGGCATAGGAGAAAGAGGTTAGGACGGACCGACCCATCTCCATACATCTCCAATAGCTTTTCATAAATTCATGAAACGAATTTATTACAATTCGAACAAAACAGTGTCTGTCGGGTTAGCTAGTTTGTCATATAAAGAAAATTATCTGTCCGATTTTAATTAATTTTTGGCTATGTCTTCGAAACCCCAAGTCCAATTTTGAAGCTTTACTGAATTGAACGTAAAAAGAATTGTCAAAATCGATTCAGGCACAAAAAAGTTATTGCTGAACAAATGGAGAACCTCCTCCTTTTTTAAGTCGGTTAAAAATCGTATCAGATGTCATATATGTTATATAAAAACAATATGCGATACATTATAAAAATTATTTAAACACTTATAAAGTTCTTTGTCACTTAAATTTTTACAGCTTCTTAAAAGATTATAATAATCACGCATGTTTACTTTACAGACGATCTGCCGCAAGAAGCCGTAACGACAGCCATGCTGGTTGAGAAAATGGACCAGCTCTTCGACTCTTTAAACGGAGACTCACCTGACCAGAAAAGGGGAAAAAAATTCCTAACAAACCTAAGCCGAAGAAGCCCACATTTAAATTATTTCACTGAAATGAAAAATTTATTCAAGACCATAGAATTTGTTGGAGTCAGATCCAAGCCACCTTCCCAAGAAGGTTTTATAAGAACGCTTAACGCAGTAGAGCGTTTATCTGTTAATCTAGAAAAAAAATATAAAATAAAAAGTCTGTCGACTCGCAGACTCAGCCAAGACCCACTGGAAAATTGTTTTGGTTGCATCCGCAGTAACTGTGGATGCAACCCGAACCCAAACACCATACAATTTATTGCAGCTCTTAAAACGTCTCTCATTAGTAATTTATTACACAGTAGCAAATATAAAAATTGTGAAGAAGACAATGACATTGTCTTAAATAATTTGAAATATTTTTTAACAATCAAAAATGATGAAATTACAACTGCATCTGATGATCATAAATTGGACGTTACGGACATCGTGGAAGCAAAAGACACTGTAATACCTCAGTGCTCTGGGGAACTGCAAGCTTGTGCCTATGTATGTGGTTATATGGTAAAAAGAATAGGAGTTAATTGTCGTCAATGCCAAATTACAATGCTTGCAGATGAGAACACAGAGGTAACTTTTTAACATTTATTCACTAGTTTTAAGGAATATAACTGTATGCGCAGTAGCTTAAATTACGTAAATAAACCATTTATTGAGACTGTGGAGTTTGCTGCAACAATTGTAAATAAATATTTAACTGAACAAGGGTGTAAAACTGGTTTAAAAAATACATTAATAGAAATTTTGAAAACAAAATTAAGTTTTGAATGGTTGCTTGATTGTTCTGAGCATCACGAAAAAAACAAAATGCATATTATAATATCCACAATATCTATATGTATAAAACGACATTGTATTTTAATAAACAGATCTTTTGCAGAGGAAGCATCGAAAAAAGTTAATAAACGAAAATTAAATATTTTGAAAAATACCTGAATATAAAACTTTATTTTATTTGAATAATCTATTCATAAAAATAAACAACAATATCATATCACTATTTGTTTTTATGAATAGGTTTTCCAATTAAAACAGTTATATTTATGTTTTTCAAAATATTTAATTTTCGTTTTGTAAAGTAACATTTTTCTATGTATCCGCTGGAAAAGATCTGTTTCTTAAAATGTGTTATCGTTTTATAGCGATCATTCCAAGCTTAATTGTATTTTAGTAAGTGCTATTCATGTATTTCTTAACCAGTTATATACACTTGTCATGTAAATATTTATTTACAATTGTTGCAGCACTCTCCAATCTCAGTAAATGGTTTATTCACGTAATTGAAGCTACTGCGCAAAAAATATATATCCTAAAACTAGTGAATAAATTCCATGCCTCAGTGCTGTGCTTTCGCTGGAATAATTGTAATTAGGCATTGAGGATAGTTAATTCTACATATATAATAACATATAGAATTAGATGGTTGCAGTTCCTCAGAACACTGAAAGATTACAGTGTTTTCTTCCACATAGTCTGTAAGATCAAATTTATGTTCATCAGCTGGAGTTGTAACTTCATCATTTTTATTGTTCTTTAAAATTTTAAATAATCGGCAGACAAACACACATTGTATATCCCCAAATTAAGGTAGTTACGCTTGTGTTATGGGTAATATACAAACACATCACTCTGGGGCTGATCCCAGACACCCAGACCACAGTAAATAAAGAAAAGTTCGTTTCCGAAATTTACCATGCCAGTAATCGAACCCGGAATCTCGGCGTCGTAGTAAGTTCGGCGGACAAAAGTTTAGCCCGCTCAACCACAGACGTCGTGTTTTTATATTAAATGACGTGTAGTAAATTATTAATGAGGGAGGGATATTTCATTTCATGGGAATTTTATTTAATAATGCTTTTAATGTACCGTCACTTTGTAGACAAAATAATCGCCTCAGTATTCGGTAGCATGCAGTAGATTTCTTATAAATGCTTAAAGCCATCACTTTTGTCGTCTGTACTCCATCTCCGTCCAGGCAAATTTCTCGGAGTATTTATTACTTGGCTTTGTAGCAATAAAGCGAATGATCATGATATATTTTTATTCATTAGACTGCGTATTTCTCTCTGTTGTCAATGTTTTGAAGAGGGAATATGGTTGTTTCTTTATTTGTCTATCTTATCATTTCAAGTTTTTCTTACATCGTTCGTAAAGTTTGCGTTTCCTAGGGGTCAATACCATTGATTTGCTTGAGGGTCCCTCAAAATTACTGTATAGAGCCTGAAAGCTTAATATTATTTTTGTAAATTAGATTTATGATATTAATCCGTTGTTTTGTGTGGCTGTTGCATACATTTATACTGTTCTGTAGTAAGGTTAAATTAAATAATTTAAAAACACCAAATATTAAACGTTGTTTTATTTAGAAAATCTGTTCATAAAAATGGATGTCGATATCCTAATAAAAATCGCAATTCAGGTAAATAAATTAGTTATTTTAAGTTTTCTCTTGTTAAATACAAAGAAAACTTAAAATAACTATTTTAGTGATAGATCACAACCTAACTAACTAACCTTAAGACTAATTCTTGTAATCAAAAATGTTCAAAATATAGTTAAAGAATTTAGACTTAATAGATTTTTAATCATATTTTTAGAACATTTTTAATTACAAGAATTAGCCATTAGGTTGGATGTAATTTTAATTTTTAAGTAATGTCGGTTTAAATTTTCGCGGGTTTCGCGCGAAAAATAGTTTCTTGTGTCAAAAGATGAAGCACTAGTGTGCTCATATGTTTGCTTTTTTTTTCTATGGAGTTAGCATTCTTCCCGTAAGGGTAAATGTGTTCTGTGAGTCTTAGTATCGTTATCGCTGTGTGAGGAGCTCCTCAAAAATGCCAACCTGTGCTGTTAACGTGTGCGATAAGAAGTCAAATACGTCAAATCTAGAAAAAGATGGTGTAACATTTCACATGTAAGTATTTTTTTGTCTAATTATTGCTTATTTTTAGTCAAATAACTTATAGTTGTCCATTCAACTTGATGTTTAAAACGTCGATTCTGTAATCGAATTAATGAAACATCTCGCATCGACTTCCGACGAATCTCTGTTTTACTTTGAACTGTTATTGCGAAGAAATTGAGTCTATATTTGTATAACAATGCCCAAATAACAAAATATATAAAGTTTTCTCTCTCTAGCGCACTTCACACACACACACACACGACACTAATGCGAAATCCTTCAAGAAAATATAGCCCTTATTGCGTTGGAGACTAATTTGAAATTTGAATATCGAAGTTTGTTTTTTTTGCTACACGAGTCTGCCTATAGTGACGTATAATCTGTACATATAACTCCGTGTCGATAAAACTACCTTTGATACTGTTAGTCGAAAATATGATTACGTTAATAATAACCCACTTTTAGGGTTCTATTGTAAGATAAGGAATCCTATGATTTCGTCGTGTCCGTCTGTCCGTCTATTTTCCGAGATTAGGTCTACACTGCTGAAATTTGGTATATTTAACTGGAACCTATACTAGGAAAAATATTTTAATGTTGTGAGAGTTTTTTTAAGTATTACTCCCACAACATGAAAAGTTACGATGGTAAAAAGTACTGCTTTTACCCCATCGAATCGGGTATCGTTATATGTATTATTAATAGATCTAGATAAAAAAAATCAGGTAGAGTAATCATCTGCATTAGTTTGTTACATTAAACAAAAATAATATAACTTGAATATACTTCTACATTTTGCAGATTTCCAAAAGATACTATATTAAAAAAGAAGTGGACACAATCGTGCAAGAGAAAGCGAAATTGGGAACCTACTCGTACAAGCACTATTTGTTCTGTACATTTTGATCGGTCTCAATTCCAAAACTTGGCTAATAAACGACGAAAATTGATAGATAATGCAGTACCGACACTAATGTTATCAGATACCAAAAGTGAAACCCTAGTGGAAAGCCAACTTCCAGGAACTTCGCTATGTATACCATCCATTGTAAAAAATGATGTATATGTGGAGAACAATATTGAATTAACACCAAGGAAGAAGAAAATGAGACAGAAAATTGAAATTCAGGCTAAAAAAATAAAAGGTTTGCAATCAAAAACTAGATATTTGAAAAAAAAAGTAGCTTCTTTACAGGAAATTTTGAGGACATTAAATGATAAATCTCTCATAGACAAGGAACAGAAACTATTATTACAGAATATTGGAGTAACTAACGAAGAACTATTGAAAAGACAGATGACTAATGCAATAACAGGAAAGACATCACGAAAACCTTTTTCGCCAGAGCTACGTTGCTTTGCGCTCAACTTGAATTATTATTCACCAAAAGCCTATAAATATATCAGAAAGGTTTTTACGACCGCATTACCGCATCCTCGAACGTTAACGAAGTGGTATGCTACTGTAGACGGGAGACCTGGATTTACTCAAGAATCATTAAACGTTTTAAAACGTGTGCAGGAGACCAGCCCGGATAAAAAAAATTACTGTTCACTTGTCATTGATGAGATGAAAATCAAACATAGTCCCGAATGGCATCCTAAATCTGAACGGTATTACGGTTACGTTGATTATGGTTTTGGTAATATTTCTGAAAATAACGAAGAAGCTACAGATGCTTTAGTGTTTTTATTAGTAGGTATAAATACTACTTGGAAGTTACCATTAGGTTACTTTTTAGTTAAAGGAACACCTGCCGCTCTTAAAGCCCGATTGGTAACTAAAGCGTTAGAGCTCGTTGGTAATACAGGAGTCGAAATTAAAGCACTCACCTGTGACGGAACTAAGTCCAATATTGCTATGGCTGAAGAATTGGGCTGCTGCATAGACCCTGATAATTTACAGACAAAAATACTTGACCCTACCTCTGGTCAACAAATTCATTTCTTTTTAGATCCTTGTCATATGTTAAAATTAATACGAAACACGTTTGAGCATTACAAATATTTCATAAACAATTCGGGCGAAAAAATTCAATGGAATCACATATTAAAATTACATGAAGTACAAGAAGAGGAATTATTTTATTTAGCGAATAAATTGAGATCAAATCATATTTATTTTAAATCAAAAATTATGAATGTTCGTCTAGCAGCTCAACTCTTCAGTGAAAGTGTAGCCGACGCTATTACGTTTTGTGAAGATCTCAAATTGCCCGGTTTTGTAAATGTTCACCCAACGGCAGAGTTTTTGAAAATCATAAATGACGTTTTTGATATTTTGGACTCCAAAACGCATGGTTTCGGCTATAAACGAGCAATGAATTTGAGTAATTATCAAGAGTGTTTTACAAAGCTTGATAAAGCAAAAGAATTTATAAATAACTTAAGTGCTGATGTACCAGGCCGAAATAACCAAATAACTAGGATGAATATACTACGAAGTCCACGCTATACAGGGTTTTTGGGATTCTGTGTATGTATTGAAAGTGCCAAATCTTTATTTGAAGACTTAATTTTGAATCCTAATAGGGGACTTAGCTATCTTCCATTCCACAAAATAAGTCAAGACCACATCGAAATATTGTTTTCAAAAATTCGAAGTCACGGGGGTTTTTCAGACAATCCGACTGGACGACTATTTGAAACTTTATATAAAAAGCTCTTAATTCACAAAGAATTATCAATATCTAGCACAGGAACCAATTGCATTCCTTTAGAAACAATAAGTATAAATTGTTCTCCTGCAGATAAAATTAACAATACAACAACACGCAAAACCATTTCTGATTCAGAAAATGTAAATTTAGAAGAATCGGACGTTTTATATTTTGAATGTCAAATGTATCTCTCGCCTTTTGGAGAAAAGGTCGTAGAGTACATATCTGGATTTGTAGTATTTTCTCTTTCGAAAAAAATTAAGTGTGACGATTGCCTTAAAGCTCTATTTGGTCAAAGTAATGATAAAAGCCTAACATATCACAAAACTAAAGGTTATTTGAAGTATGCTTCAGAAAGTGATATAAAATTATGCCGCTTATGTGAAAAAATTATCAGACAGGGTCTAGACGACAACAAAAAGTTAAATACTAAATACACGACCTCATATATTACAACAAAAGGTCTTCAGCACTTGGTAGGTGATAACTTTAATCTGTTTCCAGATATTGAATTGCACGACACCGATATTTATGTAAATCATAGAATTGAATTAGCTAAAGCAGTTATGAATAAGTATTCACATACCAGGATCTCATATCTTGTAAAAAAAAGCGATCCTAGTAAATGTATCAGGCACATTTACACAAAACTAATTCACTTCAAGAGTCAATAAAATAACTTTTCTTGATGTGAATTAGTAAAGACCGCCTGATGACCGTTGTGGTCGCTTTTTCAACCGACTTCTAAAAAGGTGATCAATTCGTCTGTATATTTTTTTATCATAAAATAGGAATTCAGAGTGTAGTAAAACTTCTGTTCTTCTTTTTGCGCGGAGACCTCGTCGCCTTCACCGGATTTGACAACTCGCTCTGTGACGGTACGCATCATCATGACATTTATTTTGACTACTATATAAAGATAAGGCTGTTCTCTATATGATGTATTCTCTCCTTTAATTCGGAGAAATTATGTATTTACTATTAACCTTTTTGTCTGATATAATTTTTATTTTTTCTTTGTTCAAAAATTTGACAGAGAAAAAAGGGACTTGAATATTGGTGTTTGAAAAAAACAAGAAAAAAGTTGAAAAAATATTCTTGGTAAAACTTGTTTTATATATTTTTACAGATGGAGAAAAAGTATTTGTGGACAAAATGCTCAATACTAACCTTAAATGACTATATCTTTGATACGTGCGCTACAGACTTCGAGGTTGTGGATTTCATCAAAGGGCTATTCCACGAATTAAAGCCATCAGTTAATATAATATATTAATAATTTTACTAATCATGTAGATATCTAATATCTTGTTTGTTATGTTTATCTATGTTTTCAGACGTTCTCCTGGACTGTTCACAACTTATTGTTTTTTTTAATACATAAGTACTAATAATTATATACTAATAACCTACTAACATTAATTTATTCTGTGTTTGTTGCTTTTATTTCTGTTCTCAGATGATCCAGAGGCTGTTTTATGTTTGTTTGTTACTAATCATATATCTAATTATGTGTTTAAACTAATCTGAAACATTGAATATAAATTTTGTATTATGTTCTTTAGCTTTTCCGGCCAGCTTTTCCTTTTTCTAACCCATAATTATATGTGTTGTTTGATGATATTTTCCTTGTGTACTAAGTACATTATTTTGCAGGTAAATCTAATACCCTTTTCTTGCAGAGATACTCCTAATAATATTGTGTTGACTTTTTTGTTTTAGAACTTAAATAATTAAATATTGAATTACTTTAGAAACTTAATTAAATAACATTACTTCCTCATAGCGGGGAACTATTGAAAGATTTTGATGATATATATGAAGTAATATAGTTATTTATTAATTTTCTAAGGGAGATTAGTTATATGTCAATGGGGACTTACTTTTAGGTGTTCACGTCTTACTGTTGCATACATATTGTTGGACCTGGTTATGGTCTCTTACTTGATGTGTCTGCTGATTGTAGTTGGGGCGTTGATTGTTAGTGTCCATCTGTTCTTGTCGCAGTGACATTGAAGTCAGACGTCGTAATGAGTTTTGATTATTTTGAATATGGACAGGTTCATTACTAACCTAGGTCTGTGATGATTTAGATTATTCATATATTTGTATATATTTATATAAACTTTTATAACACTACAATGTCATAAACATTACACTATACAACAATCATGCGACGTGTTTGGGAAAGCTTGACGGACTTTAATAAATTTAAAGTTTATTAGGTTTTACAAATTTTTTAATGATTTAAATACTTTCTTGTTTAAGAAGGTTTGCCTTCGGCATTTGGCATGGTTTAGTGCAATAGAGTTGTTTATTTTAACTTTAATTTTGATAATCAGATATACTATATCAAATTATATTTATTTGGACAAATTTGAAAATCCTGACTGAATTAGACAGGGTTATTAATAAGAAATGATATATGAGCAGTATTACTGATGTTGACACCCTTGATGAAGAGTACCACCATTTCATGACTATTTCAATTTAAACCTTTCCATTTTACCTTTATCTTTACTTCATATTCACGGAGGAACATTCTGAAACTCTTACACTAATAACTTAATGGGAATTTCATGAGATGTAGAGGGTATCACTGCTTAATCTTTATTTAAAATTTATCTTTACTTCATTGTGATACTCTTCTTATCTTGTATCTGGGGAGGTCGCTGAGGTATTATTCCTCATATTTACTATTTTATTTGATATTTTGGAAGAGTGACTTTGATGTGATACGTTTACTCAAGTCTTATGGTTTTCCCAATTCATTATACACTTAAGGCACTCCAAATGTGTTTTCTAAAATGTTAGGACGTACTGCTGGAGTTTCTTGTCGGTTCTTCTCGCCAGCTATAGTACGTTGTGAACTGACGTAGCTTTAGATAATATTTATTGTTGTTGTTTCAACAAATTATAATTAAAAGTTTGGAGGTTCTTCCTTAGTCTTGATGTGAGCTCGTTTACTGATAGCTAATGATGTGGCATAGCATCAGCCGGGTGGATAAGGAGGGGTGTCTTACACAAAATTATATAATTTGTTATGAAATGTTCATAGAAATACTTTTGGCTTAAAGGCAAGGCGTACTCAGGTGATGAGCTTCTGTCATAAGTTGATATATTTGTCATTGTTCATAAAAACAATAATATTTTACACTTACAATATAATATTACTACAAATGATTATATATATTATACACCGATCTTTGAGAGTCTACCTGTTTCTAGATCAGCGCTTCTATATAACCTACTTTGTGAACATAGGGTTAACGGTATTGCAGCGAAGGGTTCTTACTACTAGATGATATTATTTTTTATTTATTTATTGATATTATGTTTTATTCATTTAATAAATTTTATTAATATTCACTATATCAATTCTTTTATTTCATATCAATGCTTCGGCTTGAGTATGTCATTCCTAGACATCACAGCTTCCAGCCATGGTTACCTGGGAAAAGGGTTCTCGCCCGCCGTTATGCCGTCGAGATGGGGGCGCAGCGTGTTCCGCGCGCGCTCACTTCTCCCGCGAGGCGCGTTACAAACCGCCCCACGCTCGGATTAATAATTTTTTAAACCTTACTAATTGATATGTAGCCTCGAGTTAAACCGTGATCACAGCTGCTATAAAGTAGCCGAAACGTTTGCAAAATAAATAAATATCGCGCTTAAAACCGTAAATAACTTAGTTTAATTTATGTGTAACAGTCGCGAATATCTAAGAAGAATACTATAAAATAAATGAATTAAACTTATACTTTAGTTTAATTCCACTGTCATATCTAGTATTCAAAATTATTTTTCCTAGTTTAAATATCGACATTAAAGTATCGATATTTACTATCCCTATGAAATTCACAGTTTTGTACATAGTGATACCAGCATTTTTTCCCTCAAAATAAAGGGCATTTAAATTACGTTGCAAGTAAATATTTGAATTATATGTACATAATTATTTATTATGTTCATGGATTTTTTTAGCCATTAGGATTTACATAAAATTGTGAAAGTGTTAATATCACATATCACTATTTTCATCACACAATAACTATGATCTTATTTCAACTAGTGCTAGTTTAATAAGTCATCTATGTGGTACTGTTTAATTATTACAATATTAAAGTTTATTTCATAATCCAATATTATAATAAAAAATAATAATGAATATTTAGTTAATTATGATTAAATTACGAGGCAAATTGAATAATGATATGGCAATTTCTTGTATTTTGAAATGTGTGAGTCGTCTTTGTGTGCGTAATGAGTGTAAATATACGCTGTCTCTATACTAGTTTTGAAGATTTGTACATGTTTGCGTTTATAACAACACAAATAATATTTGGGTGTATGCGATTGTTTCAATGTGTGCTTTACTCTTCCCCCCGCAGCAAATGGCTGAATTTTTTGTTTGCAAAATTAGAAGCGAGCCGAGTCCTTTGGTTTAATGGTCTAAGCAAGCAAGAGGTGTGTTGAAGTGGTCGTTGATCACAGAGCACTAATTCTCTCTGTCAGTTTTTTTTTTTTTTTTTTTTTTTTTTTTAATTTCTGGCTGCAATGCCGTTTATGCATTGATTTTGCCAATGTCGAGAGTAAAGAAAAGCCAGGTGAAAAAAAAATTGGCTAAATAAAAAGCAATTTGACCGGTAAATTAAAAAGAAAATTCTGCAAATCTAATACAATATAAAAAACAAATTAACTTAACTTAACTTATTAACTAATTTCAAAACAAACTATTGGAATAGGCGAGATTTTCATATCAACATATGACATTTCGTGTAATTCGTCGTTATGACGTCGTCGTTTCGTCGTTGACTTCAGCGCTCCATAATTCGTTCCACTAGAATTTGTGATTGTAACGCCCGCAAGGCAAGTGGAACGGGAAAAATTACGGTCGTGAACATGGTCGTTGTGAGCCTCCTGTGGAACGTGCGTAGCCCAACAAACTCGACCACAGAGCAGAGCGACATTTATTGAGTTTGGCAACATCGACATTTGGAAGGCCAATTTTTTTAAGGTCACAAAAATTGCAGTCATTATTTTTTTATATCTGTACCAATAAAAATATATTCTTTCTATTACTTTAAAATAATAAATAGTTGAAGGATATTGATTTTTTTCAACTAATAATTATGTGAAGGATGTAGTTATGGGTTATGGCTGGCTTTTTGAGCGGACACATGAATTTCGCTGTTTATTAGTTAGTCCAGTGTTGCCAGCTCTGAAATCTTGCAGATGGTAGAATTCTTATAAAAATACTACATTTTCTGATCTTGCGATAATGTAAAGTTTTTGAAATTTGGTTGGACAGGATATTACACATTTTTTTTAATGTGTCTGAAATTACTCCTTTGGTAGGAATAAAATTCAATTTTATAAAATCAGTAATATTACTAATAACATTACTGTGAGCGTTTATTTGTGTTTTCTGTGTATATGTATTTGACTGTGTTGTTTTATTATAAATAAATTATTATTATTAAGTGCTCTAAAATGATATTTGAAATTTTAATCTAGTATTTCTCCGCAACAGTAGCCATCATTTCAATCGTTCATGACGTCACTGATCAATAATTATTATCTTATCGGTATTGTTCCATATTTTATGGATGAATTGTTAATCAATTAAGATGCAAATAAACTAGTTGAATTAAATTTTTCTTACATGCAATACAACATCTAAATTCAAATACATAGAACTCCAAATTGAGATCGCACTATTAGGGGGATTCTCGGAAACAAAAAAACAAAAACTTAAAACAGTGTTGTCATTAGAATAAAACGAAAAACCCACAAGGTTAAAATGTTTTTATCTAACGTACTTATAATCCTACGCTAAGTGATAAATCTATGCTGATGGCTTAGACCATTAAATAAGGCTGATGGTGGTGATTTTATCGTAATTACTGTGCAGTTGGTAACACTATCACATGGATTAAACAAGGCTGTTTTGACTAAGTGCTTTAACATGACATTGTTGCAAATAAAATTACAATATTGACAACAAAGTTTTTGACGGAAACTGAAAGGAGACGTTGTACTGTGTAGTTTTAATTTATAAAAAGGTGTAAAATTACTGAAAATTAACAACAGTTGTAGTATATTGATAGTTTTTTTGTATTAATTATGTGATCAATGTGAACAGTAGAGTCAAATATTGCTTTTCCAGTTTTCACAAGAACTCCGTTGAATGGTGTCAGTTAAAGACCCACAATCAGATGAGCTATACGAACACTTATTAATAAATAATCGGTGGTTTTATTTTAAGCTGTTCTGTCACAGAAATTCCTGAAGTTAAATAAATACAATATATAGGATTTATAATACAGTATATAATATAATATCTGGATATGTATATACAAACTATTTGTCGGACGAAACATCTTATACTAATATCATCTTAAGTACTAATATTTTAAGCTGAAGAGTTTGTTTGTGTGATTGATTGAACTTTGAAAAAATCTTCCGGTGTTAGATAGCCCAGTAATCGAGGTAGGCTATAGGCTATATATCATCACGCTAAGACCAACAGGAGCGGAGCACCAAAGAAGAATGTTTCAAAATCGAGGGGTTTTGAAAATAAATTCCACGTGGACGATATCGCGGGAACAGCTAGTTATTAAATATTATACAAACTACAAAGCTATTCTACGGAGAAATTATCATACAAACAATTTTATTGACATTTAATAATTTGCATGAAATAAATGCAGAGAACATGTTAGATAAACTTAATTTAAAGTTACGCTTTATAGACATCCTAAGTGCCAAATAGGGCTTTTGAAGTGATAACTTCATATGGGAGGGTAAACCACTTCGTTACGTAACGCGTTACGGTGGCCGTATGTCTGGTTTTCCTTTCTCTCACGCAAGTTATCACTTTTGTCGGGCTATAATATATAGCTTATACTTGTCCGTTTTTTGTCAGTATTATAACACCATGGAAGAAAGTATTCCTTTTTCATAATAATCTACTACCATTCTACCACAGGTAGGTGACATTTTATTGAACTTGGCAACATCGAAATTTGTAATGTCAATTTTTTATTGTCGCAAAAATTTCAGTCATTATTTTCGTATCTGTTCGTATTTTATATTACGTGACACTAAATAAAATAAAAAGAATATAAAGCAAAAATAACAACTCCGACTCGTGTTAATTGTTGCATGAATGGTTTTGGCAGTAGTGACTAAATTGTGTGTTATTGTGTTTGACGGGCAGCATAAATGAATAATGTCTTTGAGATCAAAGGCTTTGGCCCTTGTAGAGGTGCTGCTGAGGGTGCCACCACTGTTTGTGGTGGATGAGTTCCTGAAAATCAGTCTGGGGCTGCCGGTGACGAGCGGGGAAGAAGTGTCAGTGCTAAGCAACTTTACGGTCGACCACGTTGATCTCTCGGACGCTGACGCTAATTACTACGATGCCAATTTCTACAATGCATTTATCTTCACTCTGCTAAAATTCGTCGTATGTTGTTTAGGTTTGTAACCTTTTTATTATCAGTATGAAATATTACCACATTGTACCAAGAAACTTTATTTTCGGTTTCCCAATCTAGCAACCGTAGTGTCGAAATAGACTCTGTCACTAGGCGTTCCATTCAGAGATATTTTTCACAGACAATGCTTTTAGAGGTGTCTTAATGTTTGAAATTTTAAACTCTGACATCATCTTGACTTCATTAATCATTTGTTTATCTTAATTGTAAGGCTTAAAACATACTTTAACAGTCTTATTCATAGAGAGTTAGAGTATGTTAAAACACTTCGTTATTATTATATTATTATTTCTTGAAGAAGTGTTCAATTTTACTCTAAGTCTCCATGAATAACATTGGTAGTGTCTAAAATATTTAATTCTTATTCTATGCTATATTTGTAGAAAGTAGTACTTTTAAATTCTGAAACTCAAGACATACCTGAAATTGTAATAGAAAGCATATAATATACATTTTTTGGTTAACATGCATAAAATCTTACTAATCATGATAATTACAATTCACTTGAAGTGCAGTGTTACTTTATTAGTTTTATGTTAATATATTTAACATACATTTTTAGGGTTCTTCTCCCACCTCTTGTATTGTCTTCCTCTTCGCCTTTTACTGTCTCTGGGTTACCACTCAGTTATTTTATGTGTCCATTTGTTTTTTTTGTCTCTTATTATATGTCCGAGTATAGTAACCAGCTATTAATGAAGACCAGTCTTTTTTTTTTTTCATTTTAATGCAATGCTGGCAAACAGGCAGAGGGCCTAACTAATGGAAAGTAGTTTCTGTCGCTTATAGAAGTATGTAACACTAATGGTGAGGCCAATGCATTGCTTCTTTTAGAATGTCATAGAAGGATCAAGCAAGAGAAATGGGATAGGAGGGATGTGATATTGGATTGGAATAGGGAGCTGCAATAGGGGGAGGAGAAGGTAGTCCATCCAAGGGCCATCAGAACTCGCACATATCACACAGAACATATTTAGCTCAAGACTGTTTCACACCAATATCTGTGTTTATGTAATATCATACCTACAGAGCCAGCCCAAGAGCTAAATACAAGAGAACAATGGCTCTATTATAGATTCTTTTTTTCTTAGATGATCATTTTTGTAGATTAGATTTTTACAATGGTTTATACTATTAACAATATTGAAATGTCTTAGACTACTTAGCCACATTTAAAGTTAGCTATTACAGTTGAAAATGGTTTTATATTAATCATCTCAAGACACAATTTAACCAAAACTATCCAAAAAATTGTATTGTAAGAAAAACCAAGGCATACATAGAAAACTCTCTTCACAACCAAGAGTCCTTTTGAGCTGGTTATTTATTTTACTGCTTAACTTGCAGCCATCCCAGCTTCCCACAGGTGCAATTTTATTTTTTAAACTTTTTGGTATAAATGTATAAATATAGTCTATGTTAGTCAGGGATAATGTGGCATTGTAATGGTGAAATAATTTTTGAAATTGGTCCTGTAGCTTTTGAGTTTATTCCTTAAAAACATACAAAAATACAAGTCTTTCATCTTTATAATGTAAGTATAGATGTAGACAAACAGGCCTATCTGATGGAAAGTATTCCCTGATACCTATTTGGCCATTTGTAATACCAGGTTTGTTGCCAAATAAGAAAAAGAACTGATAATAAAAAAAGAAACAAAAAATAAATTTAATAGTTTTAGAATATGGCTCTTAGTTTATCATTCATCATTGCATTTTTTTCTTAGGAAGTAGA
Organism: Dendrolimus pini; assembly: GCA_949752895.1. Lineage (NCBI taxonomy): Eukaryota > Metazoa > Arthropoda > Insecta > Lepidoptera > Lasiocampidae > Dendrolimus > Dendrolimus pini. The sequence continues at coordinate 11,570,854 of OX457147.1, read as the reverse complement.
AGGTATTTTTTATTTTTTTTATTTTATTACTTGAGTTCAGCAGACAGGCAGATTGCCTGTCGACTCGATGGAATCGCCTATGGATATTTGCAACACCAAAGGTGCTTCAAATGCGCTGCTGCACTCTAAAGGGAGACTGGAACCTGGTCACTAATGCCGGAACATGAATGATCAATTATATTTATTTATTTAACAAGACAACAAAAATGATTACAACTTGTTGAATTATAACTAGTCTGGCCATAAATACTGTTACATAAAAACTTTTCTATTTTTTCAACTTTTTAATTATTTTGAATTTGAAACATGTATATTATTTTTAAAACATCTTTAGATTTTGCGCCATTTCACATATTTTTTCGTGTTTATTATCAAATTACAATATGGGGTGTTAAAGAAAATATGAATGCAGCATCATCACTTTGCACAAAGTGGGTATGGAGCCGTCGGTCGTATTCCAGACACTTCAAAAGCTTGGTAATCAGCCTTATGTTTGTATATCATACTATCAAGAGATACAACAACACTCCGTCTTTCGAAGACCAGAAAAGTTTGGGGCAGCCGCGTGCTGTTAGAACTACAAAGCCAGAATTCGTCGAAACCCCATTAGGACACAAAAAATCTTATCACGAGAAATGAAGATTCCCGCTAGGACTCTGTTGCGTATTATAAAACAAGACCTGAAGCTTGGTGCTTATAGTTGATTTACAGGACATGCCCTAAATCAATCTTTACAATTAAAGAGAGTGGATCGATCAAAACGCCTTCTATCGCGATACACAGGTGAAAGGCACAGAAATATTTTCTTTACCCATTAAAAAAAATTTACGATTGAAGAACACTACAATAAGCAAAATGATAAAGTGTATGCTCACAGTTCTAAAGAAGCTGCTCAAGTGGTCGGAAAAGTACAACGTGGTCATCATCCTGCTTCAGTGATGGTTTGGTGGGGTGTGTTTTATCAAGGAGTCACAAAACTACATTTTTGTGAAAAAGGAGTGAATATTTCAGCCAAAGTGTATCAAGATACAGTCTTGGATCATGTTGTTAAACCTCTCAGCAATACACTTTTTAAAAATATACCATGGACTTTCCAGCAGGACTCTGCACCTGGTCACAAGGCACAAACTACCCAAGCCTGGCTTGAAACCAACATTCGGGCCTTTATAAGAGCTGAAGACTGGCTCTCATCTAGCCCAGACCTCAACCCTTTAGACTTCAAATTATGGTCAGTTTTAGAGGACATGGCCTGCTCTAAACCACACGGCGACATGGAGTCTCTTAAAAAATCTTTGGAGCAAATTGGCGAAATTTCCCTTGGAAACAGTGCGCAAATCCATAAATTCGTGGCCAAACAGATTAAAGGCCTGTATAAAAGCCAAAGGTGGCCATTTCGAATAAATTTTTTTTTTATTTTTTGAAGAGAAATCAATAAACATGTAGGTATAAATTTTAATAATATTACATTACTTCATTTAAAAAAAAATACATGTTCATTTGTAACAGAACTTATAGCTGGGCTAGGTATATAGCATAGAAAACCTCTGGGGTTTATATTAGTGCTATGGGTATCTACTAGTGATGTAACGAATATCAATTTCTAAACATTCGCGAATGCGAATATCTGCCGCCGATATTCGTGAATACGAATGCGAATGCGAGTATTCGATTTCAAATTTGGCGGCATTTGTCTATGGCTCCGATTTGACAGATGACACGGTGCGCAACTCGCTCGCACTCACTTGTCATTGTTCGTTTGTTTATTACATGTAGAAAAAGTGAAATTAGTGATTTTTAACATGAGTAAATCAGTTACTAGTGAAATATGGACCTATTTTACGCTTTTCGATGCTGAACGAGCTAGATGTTTAGGAAGAATTCGTTTTTTGTTTTTTTTTAATGTGTTATTTTATGTGTTAAACGTTAAGGCAAAAACAGATTATTATTAAAATAATTGCAAGACCTTTTAAGTTAAAATGCATGGTTTTATAATAAAAATCGTAAGAAAATTATGTTTTTTTGTTTAGTTGACCTGGACTTATTAATTTTTTTAGAATTTTTATATTCACATAAATTTAGCGAATGCGAACGCGAATACGAATATTCCAAAATATGCGAATATTCGCGAATGCGAATGCTAATATTCGTTACATCACTAGTATCTACGTCCAGTAGCATTTAACAATTTTAACATTATATTTGTTTGAAAAAGTGCATTTTAAGTTTATTTTTAATATTGATTGCTGTAATGCTTGCCCTAAACTCAACAGGTAAGTCATTTAACAAGTGCGGAACTAAATATGCAGTCTTGGTTTTTGCATATTTATTTAATTAATAATATACATATAATTCTCATAATATATATGTTATACCAGTTGGGTTCCAGATGATATGTTGTAATGTTTTTAGTAGCCTTAAAATTATTATAATTAATGATTTTGTAATTAAAATCCTTGATTTGATTTAACCTTCATAATAATAACGCCTTTCTTTTGATATGTTAATGTTTACATGATCTTTATAGTAGTAATTTATTCATCATCTTCCCCAACGCCGGGGAACTTTGGTGAAAATGATGATGAATAAGTTCACTGAATAAGGAGGTCTATGTTCTTGGGACAAATATCATGTCTTTAAGGACATTGTGTACTAGTAATTGATTTATCATCATCTTCACAAAGTTCATTGATATATTCACTGAATAAGGAGCTTTATGTTTCTGAAGTAAATATTAAATGTGTTTAGGCACACTTAGGCCCGCATGCACGACAATCGTCTTTAAATAAAATTAGTTAATTTTATTTAACTCTCTAAACGCGTTTAACAGTAAATGCATTTATGTTGTCTTGCACAAGGCACTCTCCCATGTCATTTAGTAAAATGTATTTAGGCCATTGGTAAAACAGCCAGGTGTGTTCCATTTCACGTTCACGTCACATTTTATCGAACAAACACGAAATTTAGCTTTAATGTTAGTTATTTTCTGCGTAAAAAGGATTTTAGTTGGCCAATCTCAAATTGACATTTGAAATTTTGTTCGTTTGGTTAAGTTTACTTCGGAATTTTTGGCGGCAACCTGAAGAATGATCTTTTGCTGTGCGGTTTTATTTTCGATTTTATGGGTATTTAGCATTGAGATAAATAAAGCAAATAAAATACGAGTGACGATCTGTAATTGACTTTTTAATAACTTACAATTTCATAAAGAATAATAAATATTAATTTATGAAAAGATTTGTTGAAATGTTTTTCAATGCAGAAGATATATGCTTTCCCATCTCACGTTCAGGGTCCTTTTTATAATCAAAGAATTGTAGACAAAGATCATAAGTTTGTCTTCGCTGCCTCCATTATATAGGCGTTCTAGCTCATCCCACACTTCTTAAGCGCTTTTATATCGCATAACTTGTTTTAGAATGTCATCCGTCATGTTTGTCGTCATCAGAGTTAAAACGACACAGTTAATTTTAAGAAATTGTTGTAAATTGATTTCATATTTGGCTTTAGCATCTGCACCATCAGATGCTGCAGGCTCATCGCGCTTTTGAAGTTTTCCTTGCAAAATTTCTTCAGCGCCGGGTAATGCCCTGCACGCTGTCTCAATACCATACCGCCAAGGCTTATAATTTTTACCATCTAGGTGAATTATTTTTACCTTGAAGCCTCTGCGATCGCCTTATCCATTGTGAACGTCAGGTCGAGTACAATGTTTGTATTTATTCTTTCCTGGTTAAAATATCTTTGCTGGATCCAATTCCTGAACTTTATTACTCTGCTTCCATGTTAGTTTGTGCAAATAACGGGTATTTAGAATTGAGATAAATAATTAAAGCAAATAATATACGAGTGACAATCTGTAATTGATTTTTTACAACTGACAATTTCATAAAGACTTTCGAGTGACAATGTTTAAACGCGTTTAAGGAGTTAAATAGCCATTTTTGGATGATTAACTTTGGCAGTTCTGTAAACGTATTTACCAGTAAATTTAGCGTTGTGCAAGACGCTTATCGTATTTAAAGGCGGTAAATGCGTTTAGTGTTTCTTAAATAAAATTAAGGAGCGTCATGCGAGCCGCCCTTAGTCCCGAGTGCATTTTTTTTATATCATTTAATTAATTTTTTCTGTACCGATCTGTATTTTTAAAACCTTGAACAATAAAAAACTAAGATAGGTTCAGGTCAATATTATAACAAAATAATTTTGTGACCCCGCGGAGTGCTTTTCTCCCTGGGAATGGGCTGAGCGGAACAACTCCGCTCCCTCATCCATAAGTGCGGGCGGACTCTTCCCTGGGTTCCTGGGTTGAGGCCGTTTTCTCATGGCCCTGGAGGTCATCCAGGCCAACTCCGCCCTTGATTCTTCGTCTGTGCGGAGCTATGGCTCGACGCCCCTGCTCTCTTTCGGGATATCGCCTTCCGAGTAGCGGCGGAGACTTGGCGCCGCTTAACCCGAGGAGAATCAAGGCCGTCCTGTTGCCCCTCGTCACATGTCACTGAATATTGGCTTGTCACAGCCATGACAAAGCGGGTACGTCAATGTCGTGTGAACACGGTTGCCAACGTCGCTTGAATCGGATCCGGGCTGCGATCAGACACATCCGGTATTGTCTTTGCCTATGGAGGTAAGAATGCCACACAACCGTAGGGAGTTGGCCAAGCCCTTTGATGCCGGGGTCCTCCAGCATTCTAGGGAGCGTAACACCCAACCCCTGCTGACGAAGTGAGTTTGCTCTGCTTCCCGGGGCATTCTCAAGCACTGATGCGCAGGATCAGCGTGGGCGTAACTACGTTCTAAGTCTCGCGCTGATCCTACCATAAGCGCAGGGTGCATGAGATGAAGGTGGTTTTAGTGGGGTATTGGCCTATGGGTTACCTCTCCATATAGAGTTAGGTACGTTGCTGAGTCCTCACATATGCCGGCGATCGACTCAGTTAGCTGCGCTATCTTCAGTGGCTAGCTCTCATCGCTTTGGTGTAATCCGTAGCAAAGGACCCGGTATTGTATAAAATGTATTTCCCGTGCCTAAAAAAAGCCCCTTGCTGCCGCACGCCTCTTCCTACAAAGCTCCCAGCCATAAGCTAACCACGGCCGTGGGTGTCAACCCTGACCACGAATGAACCACAGTCGGGGAAGGAGGGCAGTAATTCGTCCTGTGTGGCTGGGTAAAATGTACCCCTATTATAATTTTTTAAGCCCGCCGGAACCTGACAGAAGCCGCATGGCTAGATTTGTTTCCCACATTACTAGCCGATTTCCGTAAAACGTGGTCCTATCAACATAAGCGAGTTTGTTGCATTATATCTACTAGGTGACGGGCACGAATCTGGCGTTGCAAATACCCTTAGGCAACGTTAATCATTTTTAGTCAAGAGATTCGTTAACCCGCGTTCTGTACTCTAATAAAATACTGCAATAAAAATGCGTCACAGTCGTAGACAGTAGGTTTCTCTGTCTACGGTTACAGTGAATCGTGTACTTTAAGTTTAGATCAAAAAAGTTGGGAGTCTCGTTCCAAAACCTAGTAAGTGACAAATTTTTAGACGTAATATTTTCCGGTATTCCAGCACTTTGAGATTTTTTTACATACATAGTCTTATGATGATAATTTTTTAATATATAAAATTCTAAAAATGCCGTGTCTATACATTAAAGCTATTTAAAAAACAACTGGAATAGACAATATGAACGATAGAGAAACATGATGCACCTTTTTATATATTTGACTGTTTGTTCGGAATCCACGTAAGAACTACCTACTGAGCCGATTTCGATGCGGTTTTCGATGATTGATAGCAAATTCTTAGACCTAAAATCTACGGTACTCTCTATCCCGGCATTGTCGTGGGAATTTTCCTTAGAAAGGTTTAAAGTTGGTAATCGGCGCATATTTAGCTTATTCCAACACGATTTTCATAAAAAAGATAGCTTACTTCCTTTTTTGAATGCTTCGATACTTCATTTCTCGGGAATCCCGCGAGATTTTTCCCGGGAATGATATAACTTGGTTAGGGTGCATAAACATTGACTGATTTCGATACGATTGCACTAAAACGATAGCTTAAGTTATAAAATTCTGCGGTATATTATATCCTGTGAATCCTGGATTTTTTATTTGGGAATCGATTACTCGGCTTAAAATACCATTAATATTGGCTGTTTTACATAAATTACGGCATAGTACTTGGTATTATTGGTACTACATGACAATTTGCGCACCAGGCTAATCTAGAAAAAAGATTTCCTTCATTTGACAGTTTATATATTTATTAGACACTAGTTGCGCCCCTGGTCTTACCCGCGTAGTGATGGAAAATCGTTATGTTTTGGATAATTCACACTATATCTTTATAAATTATAGCCTATGTGTTATTCTCATGTGTAAGCTATATTATTGTCAAGTTTCATCAAAATCCATTCAGTCGTTTTTGCGTGAAAGAGTAACAAACATACATCCATCAATACATTCTTAGAAACTTTCGCGTTTATAATATTTATGGATATCTTCAGTAGTATGTCTTTGTATAAACTGACGGACTCATAAACTGCATCAAAGTTCAGATTACTTTGAAATGTTTTTTTTTAAATAAGTATGCAAACTTTTTAGATTAAATTATATAGATATGGAGAGACTGGCTCTTAATCTAAAAAAAAGGAAAATTTAAAAATAGAACTGCAGTAAAACAAATGAATATAGCCGGGAAAAGAAAAATTTATTCGTAGTATCAGATTTGCGTGTTATAGCAAAGTTTTAAATTGATTCCAATTGATTTTTATTCTTTTGTCAATTGAATTATTGTTACCAGCAGAATTGTTGGGTTAGTTTTTTAACTCATCGAGAGTTTTTGAACTATAATAGGTATGGATACTTCGTCCGAACAAGCGGCTCAAATTGTAGCATTGGTGCGGGAGGGCTTGGATCAACGAACGATTGGTAGAAATTTAAATTTAAACCACTCTACGGTTTCTAGAATATACAGAAGGTTTGTGGAGACAGGTTCTTACAGAACGTCTCCACGTGGCAGGACTCGAGCAACCACCGGTCGTGATCTTCCCTGCGAAATCGTTTCCTCACGTCTGTTAACATCAAAACAGAGCTTAATAAAGTGCGTGGAGTAAACGTGAGTGCACGAACAATAAGAAGAAGGTTAAAGGAAGCGGATATCACCCCTTTTAGAACAGCAAATGGTCCAAAGTTGTCTGTAGCTCACAGACAAGCTCGCTTAAGATTTGCGCGTGATCACCTGAATTGGACAGAAGAGCAATGGACCTCCGTATTGTTCACGGACGAGTGTAGGACATGTTTATATGGTGCAGATGGTCGCAGAAGAGTCTATCGTCGACGTGGGGAGCGATATGCTCAAAGTTGCATTGAGGAGCGTGTTCCTTTTGGAGGCGGTTCGTGTATGGTCTGGGGTGGCATATCGATGAACGGGCGAACAGAACTTGTGTTCATAGACATGGTCCGTCAAAACGGTAATAGAGGGGGTTTGACTGCACATCGCTACATAACAGAGATCTTAGAAGATCACGTGGTGCCTTACATGGGATTCATAGGCGAAAATTTTACTTTAATGCAGGATAATGCCCGGCCGCACGCTGCTGCACAAGTTCGACAATATTGCGCAGAGGTTGGGATACGTACAATGAATTGGCCAGTACGCAGCCCGGATCTTAATCCCATTGAGCATGTTTGGGACAATTTAAAAAGAGCTGTATATGCACTAAGAACAGCACTTTCAGAAGAATGGGACAATATTCCGCAAGATCTTTTAATAACCCTAATAAAATCTATGCGGAACCGATTAGAATCCGTAATAAGGGCACGTGGAGGTAATACACCTTATTAAAACATAAATAAACCCTTGCATAAAGTTTGTGTCTATTGTTAAAACCAATTTTTTAATTAAACCAATTTTCCTTAAATTTCTGTTTTTTCTTCAAAAAAAGTCTTAAGGTCCTTTCCAGTACACAAACTTAAACTTAAGGATATGACCCTACGCTGTTTTAAAGTTCACGAACCAATCTAGAGGTTTCAATTTAAATCTGTATAGAAAGTTTGCATACTTGGTTAAAATATCCATTTCAAAGTCGTCTATTACTTTGATGCAGTTTATGAGTTCGTCAGTGTATAAAATTGCTAAATTAAATATATTAATGTTGTTTTTTTGCTGAAATATTAATATTTTGGCTAAAATAGACCATAAGGCTCATAATAACCCTGTTTCTCAAAAATTTACAACTACCGAATTGTAAATATTGGCAGAAGAACTGTAATCTTTGTTACCTCTCCAACGTCCTGTGGACAAAATCTCAGGCAAATGCTAGTTCTATTATAATATCTTATTCAGTAGAAAATTTGTCTAATTTTATATCAAGTTTTATTATTTTATTTTATACTTTTATTAGGTTAAGTTAGATAAATATACACAGTTATAAAATATTTATTAGGTTAAGTAGTCAAAAATACATTCTAAGTTTAACTAGATTTATAATGTCCAACATAATACATACACATACACACAACACTTCACACTTGCACATATACCTACACATAGAGGCACATTCAAATAAAACAAAGTCGGAAAGCATGCGAACGTAAATATAGTAAAATTAAGATTATGGGCCCCGAAGAACGTCGGGGTAAACAGGTGACGAAAAAATCTTTTATTCTCAAATTGGTTTTTTTATTAAGTCCTGTTCGCAGTTTTAATTTTTATGTAAGACGAATTTTATACAATGTCATTTACGTGAGTTACTAAGTTTCAAGTTGTGACAACCGTAATAGATTTTACGTTGTGTTTTTTTGGCTTCAAATAATACAATGCTGAGTAGTAATACCGATACCGGTACCGGTAAATTCATACCTGTTACTAACAGTTATGAATTTACTGGTGCACTGGACAAAGACCTGTAGTGTTTATTTTTAATACTATTTACTTTTTAAATAATATTTAACTTTAACTTCGACCATGGCCATGTATAATAGAGTCGTAATTGCAAATTTTTTACATTTGTTTCATTCTCTTAATACAACAGGTAGTTCAAAGGAAGCCTACCAGGACTTTGAATAAAGTTTCATTTGAACTACCTGTTGTATTGTTTGATTGAGTTGATCGAAAAATATATTTTAAATAATAAAACGTCAAAAAGCGAGTGAACAAACATGTAGCGCCATCTAGTTACGTAGGATTTAGATGATTAAATAAATAAGATTCGAGCTTTTTTTCTGGACAACTGGTATTGCTAGTAACACTGAGCCTCAGTTCCAACTGTGCATCACACATAAACAAATAATATATAGAATATATAGAAGCAATAACATTTGCTGTTGTCACGCGAGGAACGTATTCGAAGGCCTTCTGCAAATACAAAAACAGAAAATTCAGATGCGTATTCTTTGTCCTGTATTTCTCCATGATGATCTTTAGGGAAAAAACAAGATCCATGGTTCCATGTCATATTGACATCCCGAGACAGTACACCTCTGCCGGATCCGAGAGTGGAATATGGTCTCAAAGAGCTTCATGGTGTGGGAAATTACCTTTGTACCGCGATAGTTTTTGCACTCCTGCACTGATCCCTTACCTTTGAAGACTGGGGTAATAACACTCAGTCTCCATTGACTCGAGATGTTTCCGGTGAAGAAGGTATTCGGTTCAAAAGATTTATTAAAATGCCCACAGCACGGGGACCCATCGCCTTCCAGGGTTCAATGAGAAGTCGATCGGCTCCGAAAGCTTTTCGATCCCTCATGCGGCGAAAAGCCCTACGGACTTCTTAAGGCGTTATCAGATCGGATTATAATATGAAGAGTATTATAATTTTCTTGGCAGGTAAAAGGAATTAGTCGGTAAAGCCCTTTGCCTTGGCGTCGTTAGGCAAAATACTTAAAATTTAATTCAAAATAACCAGACTTTAAAATACTCAAAATTAGAGTCTTACAATGAATAGCCTTTCTTCACCTTTTCCATTTAGCATAATATAAACAAAAGCCGAGATTAGGCGGGTGTATTTTTGGGATACTGCTAATTTTGCAATTTGCCGGTACGATAGTACACACGGAGCTCATTAATAGGTATTACTATATTTTGTGTGAAGTAATATAGTTGAAGTAGGTACTAGTATATGAAAGTCTGTCTAAGCAGTATTTCACCTCGCGGCAAAGACTTGTGCTTTACAAAGCACAAGTTAGGCCGCATATGGAATACTGCTCACAATTATGGGCTGTAGCACCCGCTTACCAGACTGACCCTTTCGACTCCATCCAGCGTTGCGCCCTTCGTATAGTCGACGATCCCATACTAACAGGCGGCTTAGAATGGCTTAGCCTTCGGAGAGACTTTGCGTCCCTCTGCGTATTCTACCGCCTTTACAACGGAGTGTTCCGAGGAACTGTTTGATCAGGTACCCACGCCTCATTTTTACAACGGCACCGCTAGCCATCGACGGAATATTCACCCCCATTTCCTGGAGCTTCCACGCTCAACAACGCAACTGTTCTCTAGAATGTTTATACCACGTACAACAATGATCTGGAGAGAACTTCCCGCCGAGGTTTTCTCTCTGCTCTACGACATGGGGTCGTTTAAGAAGGGCGTTATAAAATTTCTTCGAGGTCGGCAACGCGTTGGCAACGCCCCCGTTGTTGCAAACATCCATAGGCGACGGTAACCACCTTCCATCATGTGGGCCGTCTGACTGTTTGCCTGCTTCAGGCAATAAAAAAAATGTACTAGTGTACACACGTAAGAAGTGAAACTTCTTTATGACCTTATTTTTCGAAAAATGATCTACTATATGCAACTTTACAGAAATTGGTTAAATAAAGTTAAATTAGATAAAGTTTAAACAAAAGGCTTTTATTATGATAGACATGAATACAAATGATACAATTATTTCATTTGACCTTATTGCTACTAAGATTATTACAGCATTTCATTTGTAATTTTGTGTCAATTGTAATTACTCTTCGTTCGAATCGACCGTGGTAGGGCAAGAAAAAGATGGCGCGTAACTGAAAATGTGACGCGTAACCGAAAAATGTGACGGTAATTTTATTTTTCCAACGCCGATAAACACTTCAAAAAAAAGTATTTCTCTTTTTAATATTTTTTTTTATTATGATCATAAATGGTAATGAGAGTAGGCTTTCACCATTAATTTGTACAATATCCTCTTTCGCCTGTCATAATGCGATAGTTTTATTTCAGGTTATACTTTTTACTTCTTTAGGGTAATAGTTATTAGTTAGTTATGGTAATATCTTTATTTCAAGTTAAACTTTTGACTAGGTCACTGTCAAATCAACAAACAAATCATAGTGACTGGCCTTGAGATATTTATTACTGATCCACTGCCACTTAAGCTTGCATGTTTTGCAAGCATTTCGGTTAGTTCAACGCACTTACGAAAAATAAGATAATAATATACTTCACTAATAATAATATGTTTTTTGTATAAGTTCTTACAGTGGCGTACCGTACAAATTAGGTAAGAGTGACTTCAGAAACTAGTTACAAAGGCTAATGACTGTTTACCGTAGTTAAAAGTAGGTATTAGGAATGCTTTTGTTTCGGTATACAACACGCCACCTTAATAAATTCTATCTGTGCAGGAACGGAGAAAGAATACAATTTCCTGCGGCCGGGCGGGCTGTCGTAAGAGGCGACAAACCAACCCACAGCCAGGTGATAGGGTATTTGCCCGACTGGATGGCTACCACCCCTCCTGGTCTAGAATATGCCGCCATAACAACCTTGATTTGTGTTTCGGCATTAGTGTCCAGGTTCCAGTCTCTCTTAACAGAGCAGAAGCGCATTTGTAGCACCTTTGGTGTTGCAAATGTCCATAGACGATGGTAACCGTTTTCCATCAAGTGGGCCGTCTGCCTGTCTGCTGAACTCATGCAATAAAAATAAAAAATGTGATAGAGATCACAAATTATTATACTGCCCTCCTACCCTAAAGAGCGGTACCTTCAACTTGTGATTTGTTAGTATTGTTAGAAACAATTGTGAAATTGGTTTCCTTGTTATCCTAATGAAAACCAAAAGGCCGAAACTCATGGTCGCTTGGTGGGTAGTATTCTCGAATCACTAACTTGCATTTCAAAAAGAGTCGTAGGTTCGAATGTTAATCGGGAAGCTAACACTAATTAAGTAGTCTTCTGGTGCTGACGGTGATTGAAAACATCCTGATGAAACCTGTACATCTAGATAATTGATGTTTCAAACCCATACAATTCGCCCTGGACTAGCATGGTGGGTATGTATATTGCTATCCCTAGAAAGGAGGACGTCTTAGCCCTGTAGTGGGACGTTATGGTTTTTATTATTTCATGAGATAAGTACCGCTTTTGTGTTTGTGAAGGCAGTATATTATGGTCCGAGAGCTGATGAATAATTTAGGGTAGGTTCTTGAGGTGTGAGAATTTTTATAACAGTCCTTGATAGACCCCTAAATAAGAAAATCGGGGCCTGGCTGAAGGGCAGCGGCAACTTATCAACCCTTAATTTTTTTATTAAAAAAATGTTTTTGAGGTACTTTAAAGTTTTTGTATCTTTAAGTTAGAAGGAATTTAAATTCAAAAATCCAGATTAATAAGTCAAGTTTAAATGATAACCAGACTCCTCTTCTTCCAAATGGTTTTAAAAAAAACAGAAAATGTTCTTGAGGCATCTTGAGCTTTTGGGATAGTAACAGAGATTATATTATATATATAAAAATGTATTATCCCAAAAAACCAGATCAATTTGGTGGAATTTTTCACCTGCCAGATGATGAAGAATATAATCCATAAGTGCGTGTGAACAGCACTATGCTTAGCTTGAGGTGTGAGAGAGCGCGTATATCGACTGTCTGTCTATCTGTCTGTCGATTTATTAAGCCTAAATTTAGTAGCAGTAGGAGGGATTTATTAAGGCCTCTAAGCGAAGCTGACGACGCAAAGACTCACAGAGTACATTGAATATATGGAGATAGAGACTTCAGTCGGGAGAATCGTACTACTAGCACATCTAGCGAGTATCAATGGCGCTAACTCGTATATGAACGTACCTAATATATGCATGTGTGTGTGTGTGTGTTCATGTGTATATGTTTGTATGTGTACGTATAGCGAGTTTGTGTATACACTTTGTCTTATTCATAGAGAGAGTAAGTTTGAACGCTTATGGTGCCTAAAGAAGCGTTCAAACTTACTCTGTCTATGAATAAGACCGATATTCTATATATTGTATGCTTAGGTATGGAGATTTCTTCCACCATGAATTCCAACTGTATTTAAAATAAAATTTCATATTATTTATAAATTGTATATAATTTTCATTAATACATATCACTGCACATCAAGTTTTGTGTTGATATAAAAATCCAATAGTGTGTTTGGTCGGTTGAATTAAACAGATTCACAGGTCACATAATATAAATCAGTAACTTGATATCCAAAAGCAGTTTTCCTTAATAGATTCGCCAGAGTCCAAAACTACATATAGATCGTTAATAATAATTCACTTAGTAAAACAAACAGAAAACTATCCCAGAAGTTAAAGAAGTTGCAAATATGACGAAAGTCGCACTTGATTTGAATATGCATGTTTATTTAGAAATATTAAATAATATTATATTCGATTAAATAAAAATGGTTTTCATTTGAGTTTTTTTGATAATGTCATTAATAACAAAATAATGCTAAGCAACGAGCTGCAGTCTATGGCAGATACAATGAGTTTATTATCGACCATGTAAATACTGCATAATGTAGAACCCATTTCAGTATCGAATAATCGATAATTAATCCTGTTAGATATTTGTAAATTTTAAGGATGATTCTAGGCATAGGTGTCTTATGACTAACAACAGGTAGATGGAATCTCCCATAATAAAATGTAAAGGAAGGCGATTTTGGAATATGAAACCATATTAAGATTTACCATCGCAAGGATGAGATGCAGAAGTCTCCGAAGTAGCGGACCCACGTCCCACGTCCGCTAACAAAACGGCTAATTTCTGCAAAACGGCTGATTAAAAAGTAAAGAGGGATATAGGTCATTCGCTCTAAGGAACTGTACTACTCCTTTAGCTCAGGAGCGACACGTAATAGAAATTGAGCCGACAACTCTCACTATAGCCCAATCAAGAGCCTATAGAGCTAAAGCGAGTCATGTTGTGAGACGTAGCTACGACAACATTCTAGATCATAATATCACTGGCGTAAACATAATATTTTTGATCTATTTTGAAAGAATGAAAGATGTAATATTTATTAACGTTTTTTATCAATAAAAAGAATGTCATCATATACAAATATATGCTTAAGTCTAGTCTAGTCTTCTCAGTTGTGAAGTTCGTTTAGGTGATCCACTCTTATCTTTCTAATGATACTGACTGGTCGCCCCAAGTATGCTTTCTTCACATTCCAATCCTCCTCCATCCGTTCTACGTGACCGAGCCAGCGGAGATACTGAGCCTTTCTCTCTTCAATTATTCTAGGCTCGGCCACGAGGTTTTCTATGTCGGAGTTAGTTTGGACCCTTCAACTACTATCTCCTCTGTTTGTTGGACCCAAACAGTAAACTTGCCAATAACCTATTGTTTTAAATTATGTTTTGATATTTGATTAAGTTTTTAGATTTTCTGAGTAATAATTAAAACTACAGTACAGTTTAAAAAAAGTTGCACAGCTCTTAATGTTTAAATTGGTAAGAATATTTGTGCATTGTGATTTGTTGTTGTTGTTAAAAAAATTCTAATTTATGTCTTAATATAACAAATAGATTATTTTATTAATACATCTTAGTCCGTAAAATATAGCACATAAATATGTAATAACGTTGAAATAGTTTATATTGGGAACATTTGTTACCCATGCAGACGCAACCAATGTGTATACTACATAAGTTAACGCACGTATCATTGTAAAGAATGCTTTACTCCATTTAACAATTTTATTTACGTAGGGTTTGTCGATACATTAATCGCGAAGGTATCGATTAACTCAATTTAATAAGATCATAATAAGCCATCCCTAACTACATTAATAAGTATTGACAGTGTCGTAATTTGGCACTTATTTTTTCAATGACTCCCATTTACTTTGGTTAGTTATAAAGAGTCTTAATTAAATGTATTCAAAAATATATTAAATATATATTAAAAAATATTTATTTATTATAAATATTTATGTTTTTATAAATATTTACATATATATAAATAACTTAGAAAACAAATATATGTGAAGCAAAAACTTAAGGCTCCTAGCAGTGCTATCTGTCATGTAATGTTTTAATCATTCTACGAATAACCTGACTAAATTAAAAGGACCGAAAGATCTAAGCACTAACACGAAATTGAAAACATTCATAAATCTATAGGTAATAGCGATTTTTTTAAAAAAAATTTCACACTCATTTGTTTTAAGTTTATACCGCATGCAAAGACTCTTCGGCTGAGATTGGCCAAGTCAAGCCTCCAAGACAGTTCTCTGTCAATTGGAAGTGTTTTTTCTTTTTTTTAACCTTCAAAATAATTGTATTGAGTCGAATAACTTTGGTTACTGTCAATTTACAATGTATTATAAAAGATACATTTTTTAGAAAATAAAATCGGAAAGGGCGATTTATTATTATCAAATAAAAAAAAGTTTTGTCGTACGTAACACGTTTTTGAAGCAAACGAAAATGGCTTTAATCCGCGAAGAACAAATAGGTGTATAATAAAAACGATACCTAGTAAGAATGTAGAATTGGATCTTCCGTTTGTCATAAGCTTTAAACTCAATGACGTATGCACCTATCACAAGACGACATAATATTATGTACGACATTTACATGAATATTGACTTACGTCCAGAATTTTCTGATATGCGCGGTAAGATAATTCTGTACGGAATGTCAAAAGAATTTGTCTTCAATTTATGTTAGTTATTTAGGTTAAAATGGATATTATATATAATTTTGGGAATTAATAAAAATCACTTGGGGCTAAGTCCGGAAAATATGGTGGATGGCCAAGGAGATTGAAACCAGCGCAGCAGATTGCGTTGAGCGCAATTTACGATCGATGAGCGGGAACCTTATCGTGAAGAAACAACACGCCCAACGACAGTTTACAACAACGTTTTTCTTTAATCGCTTCACGCACTTTAGGAATTAATTTTGCATAATAAGTGGACCCTATTATTATAGTAGTATTATTAATCGTCTGGCCTTTTAGCATGTAATCAATAAAAACGATTCCTTCACTATCGCTAAACCCTGAGGCCATAACTTTGCCAGCGGTAAGAGCAATTCTAAATTTCTTAATTGATGGAGAGGATGGTCCAAAGACATGCTTTGTCTCTTAGTTTAGGATCGAAATGGTGGACCCACATTTCATCCACAAGGCGACGGCAAAAATTATTCGAATCACGCTGGAAAATTTCGAAATTCCGCTTAGAAATTTCTAAATGTCGCGTTTTGTGTTCTTCAGTTTTTTGGTGATTCGTGACCCCCATCTTGCCGACGCTTTTTTGATCAATTAAAATGGATGTTGGATGGAATATTTGTTTTTGTGACCGTTCTTAATAACTTCATAAATTTACATATTATCATTAAAAGATAATAATTGTGTGAATTGTTTTCGACATATAAAGAAACTATTTAAATTACTTGCTCAAATGCTTCATGTGTAACAAATTGACCTTATAACCACTGGCATTAATTACATACAATTTTTGTGTTCCGCTGGTTTACATCGCTTCATACCTACACAACTATATTGTATTACTTTGAATACCGCCTCTGTGGTTGAGCGGGCTAAGCCTCTGCCGGCCTATCTCATTCCAACACAGAGGTTCCAGGCTCGACTTCTGGCATGGTAAATTTCGGAAACGAATTTTCTACGTTATTTACTATGTGGTCTTTCTGGTTAGGATCAGTCTCAGAGTAGTCCGTTGTGATATTACCCATTACCCCAGCGTAACTTACTTAATTTGAGGATATACAGTATGTGTTTTTCTGCCGACATGAAAATAAAAAAGATTATATCTATACATATTGTTACATACCGACAAGACCGCACATCTGGCATGTTGTAAAAACGAATTCTTTTATTTACTTCGTGTTTAAACTTTAAAAACATCTATTGTTATCGTACTTATTTTACTTATTTTATGGCTGTAATTAGTGTCGAACGACTTAATCCTTGTTTTTATTGCATTGCGCCGAAGCTTGCCAGATGTGCAAATTACTATTTCTCGGAAATTCACCGGTGTTTCCGAGTGCTGGCGGTGCACTGGCACGCGGCCGATTTTTTTTTTGTAGGTACTGTATAGTTAGTATAAAATAATGCCCGAACGGAGGGGTGAGGCAGTTAATCGACGACTACGATACGATTAAGACGTGTAGTACTTTCGATTAGCGACATAGTGACGGACTTTGCGCGTGTTGAATTGCATTGCATCGTGCAGTGTGAACTGGTTGCATCCAGTTTTATTTTGTACTTGTTTTATACGTGTTTGTACAATTCTAATAAACTGTATAGTAATTCCAACGGCATTTATTTTAATTCCAGTCCTGTAGCTCGTAACAATATCATGAAACAAAGTCGCTTGCGGCGTCTGTCTGTCTATCTGTATATTCGCTAATTCCTAAAATACGCAACGGATTTCATCATTTAGTTGCTAAATTTTTCAAAGAAGATTTATACATAAAGTAGCTTTTGTTCGCGTCTCCGCTCGTAATCTTCAAACGCGAACCTATACACTAATAAAAAAATGTAAAACAACGGATTATAAGAATCAGAAGAAACCAGCAAGTCGTTAACGAATTAAGATGATAAATATTACAGTAGTATAAAAATCTTTAATAAATAAAACCTTTCTCTTTGTTCCAGGATGTAAATCAGCGCTGTGCATATTCGTTCTATATACGAAACACCTCATCATTGTCTATCTATACCTCACGTCTGTTGGTATAGTTTTCGTCTCGTACTGGACGAATGTCTCAGCTATCAAGCAAATACAAGCGCTCACACTTGTCGTCACCTCGCCGCATCATTCCACGAGCATACTAGAAGATATACTTAATCTTAATATAAAGAATCTACTAGATTTGGACGGCCCAGGTATACTGGTGATTCAAAACTTTGCCCTTCAATTCATGCTCGCAGTTATATTTAAGAATGTACATCTTGGACCACGACATCCGACCATTCAAAAGTTACTTCCGATCAGTTTTATGGCACCGTCCTTTTTAGCAATGTTACCGGTTCCACCAAATGTACTCCACCATTCGCCAGTTTTCGCCTCGCTGCTTCCTTTGTTTTTAGTCAAATATGTTCTCTGGTCATCTGCATACAACGTGATACAAGTGATCTACGCTGGCTACCAACACGGTAGACTCTTCGTCAGTAACTATGGACTATCAGCTCTGGTGGAAACTGAATGGATGCGGCTCAATGTCCCTTGCGTTTTAAGGGTCTTCTGGGTACTACGAGTTGCCGAACACGCCATATTACTTTTAATGGATAATTATGATGATGACGTCGAAGAAGGCTTAAGAGTTTCCACTTTACTAGCCGTACAGTCACTTGCTTCTATGGCAAAGTCATTGCTAGTAACAGGATGTGAGACTATCACAGCAGTTCTCGGTATGACGTCAGTGATCTCATTTTTTTGCCACTACATTGGAAATTTCTTCCAGTGGATTCTTCTAACTGATGAAGAAGAAGACAAAAGTATTGGAACAGTATCAGCAATACTTTTCTATATTCTCGCACTTCAAACAGGTTTGACTTCTTTAAACCCAGAAAAAAGATTTGTAAGGTTGTGCCGAAACTTCTGCCTACTATTTACTGCTCTACTCCATTTTCTACATAATATTGTAAATCCGATGCTGATGTCGCTAAGTGCGTCACATAACCCGTCAACTCATAGGCATGTACGGGCTTTAGGAGTGTGTGCGTTTCTGATCATCTTTCCAATTTCCTTGCTCATATATTTATGGTCACAGCATACAATTTCAACCTGGTTACTAGCAGTTAGCGCTTTCAGCGTAGAGGTGATCGTCAAAGTCATTGTCAGCCTAATGATCTATTCGCTGTTCCTCATTGACGCATACAGAAGCAGTTTCTGGGAGCAGTTAGACGATTACGTATACTACATTCGCGCTTTTGGGAACACGATAGAATTCTGCTTTGGAATTTTCCTATTCTTTAACGGAGCTTGGATTTTACTGTTTGAATCTGGAGGAGCTATCAGAGCTGTTATGATGTGCATACACGCTTACTTCAATATCTGGTGTGAGGCTAGGGCTGGATGGTCAGTGTTTATGAAGCGAAGGACAGCTGTCAATAAAATCAACTCGCTTCGAGAGGCTTCTACGGATCAATTGAATAGATTAGATGACGTATGCGCAATATGTTACCAGGAGATGCATTCCGCGAAAATCACACGTTGTAACCATTATTTCCACGGGGTGTGTTTACGAAAATGGCTATACGTTCAAGACAGGTGCCCGTTGTGTCATGATATTTTGTATAGGATTGATAGTGACTCAAATAAGGACAACAACTCTGAGGCGGGCAATGAAGAAAATAGTAACAACCAAAACCTTCTGTTGGAGGAAGAACCCGATTTATTATTAGGCGAGGGAGTGAGATGACTGCTAGAAGAAGACAATTACCATTTAGATTAGATACGTTTTTGAAATCAACTAACTTGAGTGGTTACTTTTTCGATTTTGTATAGTAAGTTATTGTTTTTTTTTTCTATTAATCAAATCGATTATACCTGTGATTTAAGGTTTAAATTTGTTTTTGTGATGAATGAACATTAGTTTTGCTGTGTGACAATTAGTGTAAAGCTTTGTTCTCTTGTCGGATGGGTTCGTCTGCAGATAAGAGTGTTGTTTGCAACGTATATACATTTGTATAGGATAAACGTTTAACAATATAATCGTGTTTGTCAATTTTCGTGTACTGCACGCAATTTGGGCGAGGTCTCGTAAAGTGGTCACTGATGCCTAATTTACCGAATTGATGTTTCGTACCGCATAAGGTTTTATTAAAAATTGCAAGTTTAGCAAGAGCTCTTGTAAAAAAAATATTGTTTAATCAAATTACACGAAACGTATACTATTTTTAAATAAAACATACATTTAAAAGTAGCTTTACGTTTAGAAAAATTAACTGATTAAAAAATATGGATACAAATTTTCTCATAATTAAATGTAAATAAACAAATATTTTAGTAGTATTTTTGGTTAATTTTTAAACCTCACCTATATATTTATTTACATTTTATACAGCTACTGGCGTGTGTCTGATATAGAGGGTAAAAAGATTTATAATTTCCTTGTTTTATGTCATTTTAATTGATCTATATTGTTTTGCAGTGCAATTTTATTTAAAAAAAACTTATAATATTGGTTAAAATGATCAATAGTTGTAGAATATTTATTGCTTTTAAGCAAGAATCGTGTGTTTGTGTGCAATGTAGAAAATAAAACAATAGTTTAGTTCTGAGAATGTGACAGATAGTAAATTTTGAGTGTTTATCAGAGAAGAACATTAGTAGGAATGATTATATTATGAATGTGGTTTTGATGGTTAGTTTATTATTATAATGATACAATAATATCATAGTGACAAAATAACGTTACTCAAACTTAAATATTATGTAAATCTGTAATACGATCAGTCATGTTACATGGTTCCGCACGTTGGGGCATTAATGATGAATCAAAAACTGGATGACGAGACTGTTGAGATGGATGTGTGGTGTTACAAGAATGGACAAGATGAAAAACGAGTACTTAAGGAAATTTTAAATTGTACCTTTGATTAAAAATTTGAAAGAAGATAGTCGTGTAATGAGGAAAGATGAAACTCATGTCACAAAAGTATGCTCCATTGGAAGTTTGGTGGATATAACTCTTAAGGCAGACCAAAAATTTCATGAATGGATTGTGTGAAAGATGACATGATGATTGGCGATGTGACAGCGAACGTATGCCAGAAGAGTATGAAAGGAAAAGACATCGTACTGACCCCAAATGATTGGGATAGGGTGAAAGTAACGATACTCCGCTGACGTTATGGTGGTGGCTGGTATTATGGGTAATATACATCAAGCCAACAATGTCCCCGATCTCAGACACCCAGAATACTAAATTACAGAAGATTCGCTTACAAAATTTACTATACCAGTAAGCGGACCCGGGACTTTTGCAATACAGTAAACTAGGTAGGTAGTTTTAGTAACAGCCAACCACATAGTTATTTCGTCAATGAGCAACATCCTGCAAAGCATAACAAACTTTTCATTATTTTTTGACTTACAAAATCAAGTTTTATTTTCAAATAATACAATTGTAAATAATTCAATTCGTAATTTTGTAGCAAGTATAAATACAAAGTCAATGCCCTAACAACGGTGATTTGACTTACATTTGACCGAATATAAATTGTTTGTACAATTAGTCAACGTCAACCGTTTAAATGGTTTTACCTATCTTTAAAAATAAACTTAAGAATTCAATGAAGATCTTTATTACAAAGTAACGTGAAGAACGCCGCTTGATCACGGTATTCGTATGGAAGTGACTCTATTCCCTTTTTTAATATTTTTCTGTATGCAACAGATTTTTACAACGTAATTTTCACCAGTCTCGAAACCTCCGATGACAATACATTAATTAACTTTGTGCTCATGTCGTGCCAGGATCACCAGGATAAAACAGGTAACTATAAACTAACCCTAGAATGAGAGAGCCATATTTATACGATGTACTACGAGTAGTTTCTTGATTATAATTACTTTTAGTTGGTTTCGAACATAAAACAAGAAAATATTTAAAGTGAAAAAAACCCGAAGCCAAGCCGTGAGGTTTATGGTATAAACAGAGACGGGAAGAGGGGAGAAGAGGTGATAGGAGGCTAATTTATGGTTTTTCGACATTAGATCGTAGGTATGCATTAGATTTTTGGTGGCAAGGAAAAAGACGCGATAAGATTACTTTTCAGTATTATTTATTAACAATATCAATACTAACCGGTTTTAATGTAACATTTTTTTACATAATGTGCATAACCCTGCCCTAGCTTTTGAGCCATATTCCTCTCTCCATTTAAGGTTATCTGGAAGAGATTGCTGTCAGCGATAAGACCGCCATTTGTAACTAATTCTAAACTGTTTTTGTGTATTATTTCATTAATTTTATTGAATATATTCTATTCTATAAATGGAAAAATGGAAAATACAATGGATTTACTTAAATATAAAAAAACTAGCGGTTCCGGCAGAACTCGACCTCCCCTGAAAAAAAATCGGTTGTCTGTAAAGTCGGTTTACTGACGATAGTTGAACGTGACAACGTCATAAGAAAATACTGATGGAACGGTTTCATTTTTCAAAAGAAAATTTTAATTTTATTTGTTTGATAGATATTTTGTATGGATATAGAGAAGGAGGTAAATGGAAATCACAATTGAATTGATCAAGTTACATTTATTTGTACGCATAAATACAATTATGTCAGTTACGCTGCCGAACGCGGAGGCCGATTGTGCCTCTTTGTCGCTCGTTCCGCGCTCTCGCTTGCACTTCAAGCCTTAAATGGAATGCCTCAGAGCGAGGTAACACCGCCTGAGTCATGTTTTTTTCGTGCGTGCAGCCGGCTCCATCGAATTATAAGACGTTGTCACGTCAATAAATCTAGAACCCGATCTCAGCGCCATCTACCAGGTCTAATTGTGAATCTAAACCATCCCCGGACCCACTCAAACATTACACCTTGGGTTACATTATTGAAGTTTTATTAGGGATCCCTAATTTATTTCTAGTCATAAATATAGCCTATATTAATCTGGGATAATGTAACATTCTAATGGTGAAAGAATTGTTGAAATCGGTTCAGTAGTTTTTGAGTTTATTCGTTACAAACTATATATATATCTATCCCGTTTATAATATACAAACAAGCATAAAGTTCCTAAATGAACAACGACGACACACATTTGAGAGGAAACCGTATTTAACCGTAATGTGCAAAGCGAAAGAGCAGCCTTCACCTCCCCTTGCCAATAATAAAAAAAAATTGTTATTTTTATATTCCATTTTTAGGGATCCGTGGGCTATTTTGTTAAAAACGAAACCTTATGAAATCCTCATGTTCGTCTATAAAGCAGTCGGCTTGCGCCTACTATTATAGATCTCTGCACCTGGGTACCACGCTCCCTCTCCCGGCCCGTAAATGCGAGCACTACTCTATATGCAGTTTGTCAAAATAATACAAATTAAATTGTTAACATAATTTAATGAACAACAATGTAAATACAAGAGTGATAAATAATATACAAGCAATCAGTTGAATATTAAATCCTTATAGTTTGAGAGGAGGTAGTAGTTTGAGACGCGGCAGTTAGTGGAAGTCCGCACCACTGTGGTGCGATCGGCGCGCTCGAAGTTCGCCTTCACTATCTCGTAGTAGCGACCGTCACTGGAACACCGTTTAAGAATATTGTTACAAGTTGCAGGACTCTAATTAAAATGCCGTTAGAAATCCTTTAGAGTTTATTACAACTATACAAACACGTATAACACAGGTACAAATATAACCGAACGTAATGCAGAAGGTTGTAATTCAATAACACGCCCAAAGTCCGTGACTAAAATAGATCACCGAATGTACACAAGTCCGCCTTGATCGTGGTTGTCGCTCGACTAACTCCCCCCTCCATCAGGTTATCGTTTTGTACTGCGCAACTGCAATGTCGCCGTATCTAAGCCGAATTAATCCGACACACCTGGCTAATGACTGCCTTAAAAGATTACAATGTAATAATGGATTGTTTTCTAATCACAAATTTTAAACAAAGTAAACAAAAGAAATCTAGATGCCAAAAGGTATTAAGATGTGTTTTTACATATGAGCAGGTGTGAATTTGTTTTTGTCGGCGCTTAGGTCGTAACAATATGTTCATAAAAGGTATCATATTTAATTCTTTTAACCAGGTGTTAGGTTTTCACCCCTGGTCTAGAGTATCCCGCTATAACAACCTTGAATTGTGTTCCGGTATTAGCGGCCAGGTTCCAGTCTGCAGCGCATTTGTAGCACCTTTAGTGTTGCAAATGTCCACAGGCGATGGTAACCGCTTTCCATCAGGTGGGCCGTCTGCCTGTCTGCTAAACTCATGCAATAAAATATTTAAAAACGCGGCATTTTAATAGATTGTTATTTCGACGTTTTAGCCAGTTCTCAGTAGCCGTAATCAACGCAAGACAAAGATGTCAAATGTCAGTGAGTAATGTTAAAGTTATTATTATTTAACCTACCCCCATCTTGTTCATTTTAATTCTTTAATTTTATAATAAAAATACGTTTTAAAGGTTTTAAGTGCGGTATTTATTCGAATTATAAAATTCCACTTTTCAGTCGCCTTAATCAACGCATGTCAAAGATGTCAACTGTCAATGAGTATTGTTAAAGTTTTATTTAACCTACCGCCAACTTGTTCATTTTAATTATTTATACATACATAACTTCACGCCAGGTCCCTTGCGAGGTAGGCACGAACAACAGAGCGCCATACAGGCTTATTCTTACACACCTAGTGAGGTGTGTAAGAATGTGCTTCTTTGACATTCATAGCTCTTGTCATGCACGCTCGTCTGTTCTTAAGGCTCCTGACATCACCTTCAGCTAGTACACGATCAATTTGATCATGGAAGGTGTGTCGTGGCCTTCCGCGACTTCTGCATCCGTCCACTTTTGCATTGTATATCTGTTTAGTCATTCTTCCATCATACATTCTTTCCACATGCCCGAACCACCGGAGCATTCCTTTCCTTACCTTCACCGCGACACTCTTTCAGACCAATTCTCTTTCTTACTTCGGTATTACAAACGCGGTCCGCGAGCGTCATTATTTAGTTTTAATTTTGTTTGTGGTTATTTATTTACTCTATGAGAGCATAATCTAATTTACCACCGCTTCGCAACATGTTGTGGCTTGAAGAGAAGAAGCAACCCAAAACATTATTATCAGTTTTATTTCAGTCCAAATCGGACCTATGTTTAATCATCGGTCTTATTGACTTTAATCTGTGCTGCACACTGTAAAACTCGTATCTCGTTCTCTCGCAGGCTTATTCCTACAAATTTATGTGATTATCTCTTTCAAAAATCAAAACTATTCGAAAGAAGTTTCACTTCAAAAAGGCTCAATTGGTTTGTTTGACGCCTATTCTATAGATAGTAGAGATCAGTGGTAGGCTTACCTGAGCACAAGGCATTTGAGCTTCAAGCACTTGACGCGAAGGATGTCTATGGCCTTTTGGCTCTTGTCGCTGAACCGCAAGTTCTCTGGGTCCCAACGCAGCTCCAGGCGTTCCAGGTTAGGGCAGCTGTTCGCTATACCGTCCATCAGCTGAAATTTTTCAAAATTATCTTGTGTTATTTATTTTTTTGAGATCTGAATGGCCAACCTGTTATTTTAATGAATGAATTAAAACTCTTTATTGTTCACCATAACCTAAACCAAGATATTTAATATAAACATATTTCCATTAAAACAATGGGCGGCCTTATCGCTTATAGCGATCTCTTCCAGGTAACCCGGTGTCCAAGGAGATATTACAAGAAAAATTAAATAATATTTGGTGGTTTAACTAAATTGAAACTAATTCAATCGTAATTGAATTATTTCTTATCTTTCGCCCCACTTGTCACTATTAGCCGGTTTCTATATCCTACTAACTAAACTACTATCCATTGATTTGTCTTACTAGTTAGAATTTGATATAAATTCATAAGCATGTTATGTTGTAGGAACGCTGTACCCCATGAGTAATGTCCTGGGTCAATAACTATGGACCGTATTAGAGTGATATGACCTAGATCCTTGCAATAGAAAAGTAAAAGCTCCACCAACATAGAGATCCCGCCCACTCCTGGTCCGGTCCAGGCTGCACGCAGGAGCACCGCACGGCACTAAATTCCACATCAGTCCTAACAGTGCTTCCTTGGAACATCCAATAATCACAATACGTTGAGATTACTATAATTTTATCCGTGTAGGAACGGAGAATAATACAATTTCCTGCGGCCGGACGGCCTGTCGTAAGAGGCGACAAAACTACACAGGTAGGGAGGGCCTTTGCCCGTCTGGATGGCTACCACCCCTGGTCTAGAGTATGTCGCCATAACCTTGAGTTGTGTCCTGGTAGAACTGTTCAGGCTCCTGTCTCCCTTTTGAGAACAGTAGTGCATTTGTAACACCTTTGGTGTTTCAAATGTCTATAGGCGATGGTAACCGCTTTCCGCCAGGTGGTCTGCCTGAACTCATGCAATAAAAAAAATATTTTAGGTAAGACGAGCGCACGGCGCTTTGTGTTCTTTGTCAGACATTGACTCGGAATGTGTCTAAAACGGCTGTCTTTACCCTTTTTCTTTTCTTTCTTTAATTTCCATGGGATAAATAAAGAGGGGATATCTTTTATTTTATTTCTTACTTTCTTCTAAACAAAACGTAAAATTATTACTTTTCCTTGCTTCTATTACAGTATTTATATCTGTTTATTACTTATTATCTTTTATTATGTTTTTATACTTTTTATGTTTTGTTTCTTATTTCTATTACTTTTAATCTATTTTACCTAAACGACCTTTACCTTGCTTTACCTTGCTGTGCGTTAGCTGTCGCTTCACATACAGAGAGGGTAGAAGCAAAATCAATAGAGCAATTTTCCACCTACTTATCTAGGCAAGGACTGAAGAAATTCAATTCTAATAATTTATTCAATGCTTAATGTAGACACATAAACATGATTGTTGTGGAATAAATATTTATTTGTAACAATTTTATAATACTGGCAGCTCGGTTTTTCACGATATTATAATAAAAAGAAAATCGAGTTGGTTCCAATTCGAACGTGAGGAAAAAACAGCGTTTTATTTTCTATAGTCCCATTTTAATTTATATATATATATATATTAAGTATTAAATTAATTTTGCCTCGTTCGTATGGAGGGTAAAAGTAAGGAGAACCATCTCAGTATATTAAAAAGTGTCCACTCAAGGGCAGGAAATTAAAATGGCGCCATAATAGCAAGTGGAAAGTTTTTAAAAATAGTACCACAGATAATTAGAGTAGGATACTAGATTAAAGAAGGAAAGAAAGACTTCCTCTTTGTCACCGCGCATGCGTTTTTCAACTCAGCACACTTCACTTCGTTTATAACTGCTAAATTCATTTCCTTTTCCTACACTAGCGCTATTTTGACGAGTTTTCGAACCATAACTTGCTGTGGACACACACAGGTGGACACTTTTCAACTGATGGGGGCATACTAGATGGTCCTCCTTACCTATACCCTCCAGACTCATTCGGGTCCATCACAATGATTATACATTAACCGTTTTAGGGTACAGCAATGGCATTGTAGATTAACACTTAACATTATATGTTAGTACTGTTATTACATTTAATTAAGTTTGTCAAAATTTTGTACTCTATAATTTTGTTTTCTTTTTATGGGAAGTAAATAAATAAATTATTATATTATATTATTTAATTATTATACAAATGCCAATTATTAGTAAAATCTATATATATGGTTTAGTGCCAAAATGTGTCATAAATAGTCATTAATTGAATAATACGTTCTTCATCAAAAATATCTTTAATGTACCTTTTTATTTAGTTATAGTTTTTAATGTTTTTAAGAAAGAGAAGTTTTTTATACATTTTTATACCCATAACAAAAATACTCTTACTATACACAGATGGTTTATAGCTAGGCATAAGTAATGTGGTTTGAAGGCGTACACCCATGAAGGTATCATAGCTTATGCCTCCTAGGATCAAAATGCTTGCGTCATAGATATATAAAGGAGGAAGTGTTAATATTTTCAGACCTAGAAAATGTGTCTTACTTG
Organism: Dendrolimus pini; assembly: GCA_949752895.1. NCBI lineage: Eukaryota > Metazoa > Arthropoda > Insecta > Lepidoptera > Lasiocampidae > Dendrolimus > Dendrolimus pini. The sequence goes on along the minus strand of OX457147.1, from coordinate 11,542,933 downwards.
AATCTGTTTGTCGTAGCCCGCAAATGGCACTAACACATTTCTTTTGCGCTTTAAAAGATCTTTCATTATCTGCAAGTTTCCCCAATTCTCAAAAAAATGTCAATGGAGACCGAGAATGGAGATATCTTAAAATGGAACCCAATTTAAGCATGATATGTCCTAAGTAAGACCTTTTTTATCTAAATATATATAATTGAAATCCACGTATATAATGACTCATCACGATATCTAAGGAACTATAATACCTATAGACTTGAAATTTGGCATGGACCTTCCTTTCGCCAAGTAGAGTTCAGCTAAGAACGGATTATACGGCACGCGAAGCGGGCGGGTATCAGCTAGTGATATAAGCGCGTATACAAATTTATTTATTTTCCTGCAGACTTGATCTACATGAGATCGCCATGACATATTGCCAAATATCAATTTTATGTAGTAAAGACAGTAATGGTCGCCGTCAGACTTTTTCTGCTGGTTAGCAAAAATCGGACAACAAGTAACTTTAATACGTACTCGCCATATCATATTCAAAACTACCCACAAGAGGCAAAATCTGAAAGCTTCTTGTTTCGATTAGTAAGGTATCGCGCTGATGTGAAAACGACGAGCAGACAAGAAAGCGAAAGCGGGAAATAAAACTAGGATAATCATCCTTACCTGATCTACGTGGATATTGATCCCCAGCCTTTCTTGAGTGCCCATTATTAAAATCCTGGAATCAAAAGAGTGGAACATTATGAGTTGTGACAAGAAGTACCAACTACAAGGATTTCGACGAAATCATTTAAAGTTTGGACCGTATAGAAATACTCATAATTGACCTAGTTGTTTATTAGAACTATACAAACACGTATAACACAGGTACAAACATAACTGGACGCAACCAGTACAAACGAGACACGCGCAAAGTCCGTCACTATATAGATTATCGAATGTAAACACGTCTTGCCCGTATCATAATCGTCGCTTGACTGCCATCTCTGCATTGGGCCATTGCTTTATAATGCACCGATGCCATATGTCTACCTGACAAGCGTCGACGCAATTTCCCAGAAAACATAATCCGCACACCTTCGGCCATAAACAATAGGATGTTTGTCTAATTACAAATTTTAAATATAAAGTAGTCCAAATGCGGCAAAGGTAATAAACTGCAGGTGTGCATTCACTTTTGTCGGCGTGTAACAATACTATTTATATAAAAGTTTTGCTTTCAAAGTTATAGATATTTGGAAACGGTGATTTATGGCACATTAATAAATGAATATGTGATAGCGAAGACACGTTTTTTTATATTTTATACTAGTGGACCCGGCAGACGTTGTTCTGCCCTAAAAAAATAAAAATCTAGAATCCGATTGCAGCGCCACCTACCGGGTCCAAGAGGCAATCTAAAAATCTAAACCAACTAGGAAACATCTCAACACACAAATAATTTTATTAGAATCAATTTAGCCATTTATGAGGACTAAACCATTTAAAAGCGATTTTAATGAAATTTTCAGTGACCATACAGATAAAATTCGTAAAACTTATTAGAGCAGGTACACAAAATTATTGTAATTTAATTACCTACTAAAGAACTTTTTAACAATAAATCATTTATTATATTCTATATAAAGTCAATAGGTTTTTAGATAAAAGTCTTTGTCATGCAGAGATAGACAGACTGACGATTTTATAACGGCTACCTATGTGCTGTGGCAAATTAGATTTGGCTCCCATTAAGTAAATAATAAACATATACAAAAATAATTAATAATTTAAAAAATTAACAAGTTCGCGGTAGGCTACATAAAAACTAACAATACTCTCATTGACACTTCAGATCAATCTTTTCTTTGCCTGAAGCAAATAGGCGAACGGCTCACTTATTGGAAGGTGGTTACCGTCGCTTATGGTCGTTTGCAACTCCAGGGGTAGCCCGGCCTCTAAGAAATTTATGTCGGACCCTATGTCGTATCGCAGAGGGAAAACCTCAGCGGGAAGTTTCCTCCAGATCATTGTTGTCTTGTTGTACGCGGTATAAACATTTTAGAATCAAAATACCGCGCTTAAAACCGATAAAACGTAGTTTTATTATATAACCTATCTGCCAAAATGTCTACGAAACCCTAAGGCCGCAAATTCGGAACGGCGGGGCGTGTAGCGGAGCGTTCCAGAGTGTATTGTCGCGTTCAGTGCGTGCGAGCGGGGCGTCCAAGTACGTTGACCAATCGGAGGCCGCCATTCAAGGGCAAGTGTCGTCACGTCCAAGGAACGATATTACGAGACATTCGTATTTAATTATTATTGTTTGTTTTGTTTAATCTACGAATGCGATCCTTCCGCTATAGTATTAATGTCAACATAATGTCATTCGAAATGATAATTAGCGAAGTGCAATCACGGCCGGAATTATGGCTTTCAAGTCATCCATTGTTCAAAAATAGGATTGTGTCATAGAAGAAATGGAATGAAATAGCTACGAACACACAACTTTTTTCACTCGCAAATCTTGACACACTGAACAAGATATCACTTGTAAACGCTCGTTAAAACGCCAAAACACCGATCACGCCGCTTAACTACACGCTAAAAACGCTGCAACGAATACACCAAGAGAGAAATCCATACGTTCAGTAGTCGAGCTTGCACGCTCAAAACAACGCGCCGCTGCACGCGCCGCCGTTCCGAATTTGCGGCCTAAAAAGAAGGGTTTCACTCACTTGGCGTTGGTGAGCAGTTGGAGCACGCTCTGCCAGAGCTGGTCGGTGATGTGGGGCATCCCGGAGAGCACCAGGCCCCAGAGCTGAGCGCCGTGCCGACTCAAGAACCGGTGCATGCCCTCATCTGACAGATTGTCCGATGAGTCCACATCCAGAGCCACTAGATTCCTAGAAATTCGTAAGTAAATAATGTATCGTAGTTGGATAATAATAGACTACTAGTAGTCGCCCGTGGTCGAAATTCGAACATAATAACTAATTTCTAAGTTTAAACATTATTAAGGTCCTGATGTCAAAGACTACACTATAATCATAGATTTCGCCAAGGCTACACTGTTAATTTGACTTTAACAATAAACAGAAGAGTATATATGCGTGTGTGTGTCAAATACATGGTAGTGTGTGTAATGTTTTTTTTATTGATTCAATGTCTTTTTTATACATAATTCCAAAAAAATATTAGCATTCTACACTCCTCTATATGTGCGAAATTTCATACTCCTCCGTCCGCGCAATTTTCGTAAAAAGGGTACAAAGTTTTTGCTTCACGTATTAATATATAGATAAACGGGGGTGCGGGCAATATACCGCCACACTTGTCCAAGGTGAATTGGCAAATTTGACTTATCAGTTATCACGATATGCAATTTCAATTTTTACTTCAGCTATGTCATAATTTTGTATTATTGAAATCGACGTGAAATATTGAATAAAAGAGTTCTGATTTCAGCACTAAACCCCGTGCATTGTTGCATCCCACCCTTGTTGACTTCCGAGCAGGTTGAGAACATTAAACGCAAGTTTTATGAATTGCATTCCGGGATTTATATTATAACCCGCCTATTACAAGTTCTTTCTAAAATATGAGATACCCTCAGTTACATTTTTTTTTATTGCAGGAGTTCAGCAAACAGGCAGACGGCCCACTTGATGGAAAGCGGTTACCATCGCCTATGGACATTTGCAGCATCAACGGTGCTACAAATGCGCTGCTGCTGTCGTAAGGGGGACTGGAACCTGGTCACTAATGCCGGAACACAACACAGGTTGTTATGGCGGCATACTCTAGACCAGGGGTGGTCGCCATCTAGTCGAGCCAATACCCTACCACCTGGCTGTGGGTTGTTTTGTCGCCTCTTATGACAGGCCGTCCGGCCGCAGGAAATTGTATTCTTTCTCCGTTCCTGCACGGATAGAAGCGGCGGATTAGCCTATTACAGTTTTTTCTAAAACACAACAAACCCTCAGTTACATGTAGGGTACTCAACGCCATCTTACTGCTTTGCTACATCGCCAATACTCATACAGACCCAGTTGTCTCTAAACAAAACTGATATACAAAGATAGACGGACATAAAGACAGACTGTTCTGTTGTTAACACAACAATTATGGAACCCTAAAAACGACCAGATAGAAGAAGTGCTGAGATATTTACCTGGCAGTGCCAGCCTCCACCCACGCCTTGAGCACTGTGTCATTAAACCCGTTGATTTGTCCAGCACTCAGGAATCGTAGGTTCGGGATCCTGCTGAGCATATCGATCAGGCACTCGGTGGAAAGATCAGTAGCTGTCACGTCTAACTCCTGAATGGAAGACTTCTCCCATTCCACCTGCATCACGTATTCAGATTGGAGACCTGCGAAAATGTTGCTTTTTCTTTAAAGACAACCGGTGTTGAGGTGAGGATGAACAATACTAGGAAAATAACATTGTCGTTGTAAAAATATAACCCTGAAAAATCTTAAATCCCACGTGACAGTATGTTGAGGACAGAGAGCACCCCCCTGACCCGCCCGCCGGAGCGCACCTACTCTCCGCGCCCCACATACCGCCGACAGCCATAGCTCGCGCAATTAGCAGGGCTTTGGAGGCCGAAGGACTTACTTGCGACTACACCATTCTCATTTCTCACTCGACTTTCTCGCACACTTACTTATAATATGTATTTAATTTATGTATATAGTTCAGTAATAATAATCATACAGTCCATTATATCGACTTTTTTTGAAGTGAAACTTCTATATAGAGGGGGTCTTACGGAGTTTTGGCTCACGAAAAGATGTCACAGTCACGTGATCACCGTCACTAATTCTTACATTTTTAAACTCGTGATATCTTTCGAATGGAATGTCCGAATTGAATAATTCAAAAAGTTATATAAAGGTATTGAAGCAGTCTTGAATATGAAGTTATTTATTTTGATAAGGATTAATATCAAGATACAAATAAAAAGCCTTTTCTAGCGGCGGCATTTTAATTAATTTTTTATAATAAAAAAACGCTTATTGTGGCATAACTATAATAGTTAGATATATGTTGTCACGATACTTGTTGTAAATAATCATGTGTTCTACAAAGTCGTAGTACATTATTTTATTCTATCATCAATAGTTTTCGCAGTGCACGCGATTTTAGGTATTTTTTACACCTTGTGTTACATTATTGGAGTTTTAGTAAGGATCCCTAATTTTTTTGTAAATATAATATAGCCTTTGTCACCCAGGAATAGTGTAGCTTGCCAACAGTGAATGAATTTTTAAAATCGGTTCAGTAGTTTCAGAGCTTCTTCAATGCATACAAACAATCTAATCTATCCTCTTAATAATATTAGTCCAGATATTCATATATTTACTTTAAAATTAATTCGATATCTGCATATTACAAAAAGCGTAAGATTTTGCGCCTGAAGTTGTTTAATAGAATTCTGAGCTGGGTTGCCCTAAAAAGCGCTTTATCTATCTCCGAAAGCGCTATTGAAGCCCCAGTGAGCCGAGCGCCGGAAAAATCCCGTAAAGCGAGCGAGAGAGCGAGCGAGGATATACCTCGTCCCTCTAATACCTAAAATCGCGTTCAGCGCATCGGAATGTGCGATGTTCCGAGCCAACATTAATGGAGACAAACTTAAGTTTGCATCGAACTATGCTCTGCTAATATTTTCTTAATTTTTGCGCCTTGTACTCGTATACATAATACAATTACGTTTTACTGCGCTTAAAAACGTTAAAACGTAGTTTTATTATCTATACCTCTGCTCTCCACGCGACTGGGTATCACTGCCACTATTTGTAGTCTATGTAAAAAAAATAACCTAACCAAATCATAATTTGCAGTAAACCTGCGAAAAACCGAAATGTGTGCTGGGACACATATTAGAAGTGAAACTTCAACGGACAAGTGGAAAAACGAATCGCAACGGACAAGTGGAAAACGAATTGCAACGGATAAGTCGGATAAGTGGGAAAACGAATCGCAACGGACAAGTGGAAAAACGAATCGCAACGGTCAAGTGGAAAAACGAATCGCAACGGACAAGTCGAAAATCTTCAACTGAAAAGTGACAAAATGAATCGCAACAAAATTTTAACTTGAAGTTTTACGGGCAGGTTTTTAAATTGGACAAGTACATTAACAATCTGCCCGTAACACTTCAAGTTAAAATTTTGTTGCGATTCATTTTGTCACTTTTCAGTTGAAGATTTTCGACTTGTCCGTTGCGATTCGTTTTTCCACTTGACCGTTGCGATTCGTTTTTCCACTTGTCCGTTGCGATTCGTTTTCCCACTTATCCGACTTATCCGTTGCAATTCGTTTTCCACTTGTCCGTTGCGATTCGTTTTTCCACTTGTCCGTTGAAGTTTCACTTCTAATATGTGTCCCAGCACACATTTCGGTTTTTTGAAGAAGCTACTGCTAGCAATTAGCAATATAGTTCTCTTTCTTTTTGTTATTTAAGTATTTACAGCGCGGCGCCGTTCTTATTTCCGATGATTCTACTCTAACAGGTGGTTTAGAACACTTGGTTCTTAGAAGAGACATCCGTTTTCCAAGTCTACCGTTTGCATAATGGAGAATGCTCTGCAGACCAGGGGCCCAATTCTGCTTTGTCAATATCTTGGCGTTGCGAAGATATTCAAACTAGGATTCCATTGCGATATTGCCAAAGTATTCTAGTAAATCCGCAATATCGTCGCAGCGTAATAGTAGAAGAAGATGGTTTACCATTAACAGAAATCGCGTTAGCCGAAATGAATATTGAAAAGTTAATAAAAATAGTTTGGCATGCCACAAGTACGCCATTGGAATTAACAGAATACCGAAATCAGGCAAACCTTCGAATGAGACGATAGTGTTCGTGGATTTTGACGGGATATTATAATATCAGAATTGGCCCCTGGAGTCTATGTCGATACTAAAACACCGCACCATTCGGTGGCGAATGGCAGTTTATACAAACCATCTCGATACTTAGCACCGTATGTGGAATCTTTCCTTTATGCTATACGTTTGCAATATTCGGAATTAAGGAAGTTCATCCAATATTTTCATAGAAATATTTTAATATAGACATATTCAACAAGGGCGTAATCAGTCCCAACATTATACGCAATGCATCAGGTCCCTTGATAATACAGATGCCTATGGAAGGCGATAATATTTTACCACAAGGTAGACCATTTCTGAGTTTGCACCTACAAGCTTATTTTTTTAAAGATCTGCCATGATTCATCGCTGTAGAAACCACAGCTCTCAGTTAGCTTGTATGACTATAGTAAGACCCAAAATATTGCAACTTACTGCATCCATTCATAAGAAGACACGTGAGGCGCCTTGAGCGTTGGAACAGTGTCTTCATTGTCGAGCCAGTCACCTTGTTGCAGAAATTTACTGCCAGGCACTCCAACTGAAATATTAATATTTATTATGACTATGAAAATACTGCTAAACCATGGAAGGTGCAGCAGTATTTTCTTGTATAGCATTCGCGGGATAAAGATCGGAACTTTCCTAGCGTGAAGCTGCGGAGACAAGCCCAGTAAACTATATTTTTATACAATGATATATATATTTTTATATAGTTTTATTACCTGAAGCCAGCAAAGAGACACCCCATTTGATTGTTAGTGTAAGGTGTGTGTCACTTTTTATACTATGCAATGTGGGGTCGTTGTCAGCTAACCGTTGTCTACTGCTGGACGTAGGCCTCTCCAAGTTTAGGACACCAATACCTCCTTTATTCTGATTCAGCCCCCACTGGCGACTTTGTGTAGATCGTTGGTCCATCGAGCTGGAGGGCGTCCTACACTACGTTTCCCGAGATGCGGTCTCCACTCTAGGACTCGTCTGTTTCATCGACAGTCCTGCGATAAACGTGGCTGCTACTTCAGCTTAATAATCTTGTAGGGTGTGTTTACCTAAACCTTAATTCCTTTTGTCCTTTTTAAACCATTCCCTTCCCATAAACTCGGCAAAAAAAACAAAAAGGAAAATCCTTCAAGAGATGGTGCCAGCTGTATACGCGGTCGACTGAAAATCGTCAAAGCTGTCGACTTAAATTCTCTGTCTCTCAACCGACACGTACGTGCAACTAAAAACCGAAAAATTATCAAAACTGTGCGGGGTCCAGGTGCGAGGATCAAAGCCGGGTAAGTCCCTTTTCCTTCCTTGGGGTGGTGTATAGGGTGTTTATAACTAATAGCCTTTATAGCTGGCTACATGTTTTTTTTGTCAAATTTCACTTGATTTATACTTTGTTCCTGGTCATCACCTTGTCCTTCGACATAGGCCTCCTCCAGCTGTTTCCACTCGTCTTTTTTTTGCAAGCCTTGACCAGGAGCTTTCCGCGACCACTTTCCGGTCATTTACCAATCTTCTTGGCTGTCTGCTTCTACTTCTTTTCCATTCTCGTGAATACTATTCTGTTACCGCGGTTGTCTAGTGTATTAATCCTTCATTAAATAGTATAGTAAGTGCCTGGATATTAATCAGTGAGTGTTTACTGTCACCTATAAGTGTTAGCAACGCCAGGAACGATGCCAATGCCTTGGCAGCCTTTAGGATGCAATGGGAGGTTATCTAGTATTATTTATTTGACGTTATAACTATAAAGGATAATTTATTAAAACCTTATTAAAATATTACCTGAATGCAGTTAGAACTAAACGCGTCGATATGCGAATCATCGACGAAGTTGATCCCATACAAATTGATCACGCGCAAATTTGGCGTCGCTGACTTCAATTTATGCACGTTTATAACTTCGTAGATTTCTTCCTCTTCTTCTTCGACTTTCTCGTATGTGCCTGAAATAAAGGATTTAAGACATCATTTAAATTATTGTCTACAGTACGTTAGCGTACGTATAGTGTTAAATTACGGTTAGGAGTCTCCGCTTCGGAGTTCGTTGTTCGCTTTTATTCTTTTACTTCTTCATTTTTTGTAGTCTTCGTCATTTCTTATTACATGACCGCAATCGTCCTACCTACCCTTTTTTCCGTATCTATTAAGTTAATACTTAGTATTGGTAAATACAAGCTAAGAGTTGAACAGATGATGACTCCCATAATTAAGTGGTCTAAACATTTGCCTTCCTAATTCATCGTGTAGGTCCCGGATACAATTACTAACGTGGCAATTTTGCAAACGAAGTTTCCGTTATTTATTATTATATTAGTTAGTTATTAGGTCCCTTAGTCCGTTGTATAAACTTGCTTAATTTGGGGTATACAATGTATATTTAAATTTATCAATTAGTCTTCCACGCATTGCCTACCGATTAGATGCAATATCTCCAACCCGTTGATGAAGTTGTAGATCTTCCTCATGAAGCCTTCCATGAAGATGACCTCTGACAAACAGATGCACAGGTAGCGAAGCTTTGTCGGGAACGCCTGCATCTCGGAGAAGTCGTGCAGTTGCATAGCTGTCATGGATTATATTATAGCTTATTAGATATTTATTAAATTTACATAGAATAATAACATTATTGTTCTTTTAGTCATAAATTTTGGTAAATTCTCAGCAACATCAGTGTTACCAATTTAGCGACTTTTCAGCAGATCAGACATGCCTATACTCATATGAGTTTGTTTGTTACACTTCTACTCAACTGATCTTTGTGAAGTTTTGCAAACTAAACATTATCAAGACTACGGAAAAAAACATAGGGTACCACGCATTCAGAAAAAGTACGGATTCTGGTGGATAGATAAATAACTTTTAGGCTGTAGTGTAGTTATTTATTTATTCACACATTTACATTATAGCGAACAATGTCGTTAGGCAAAACTAGCATTTCATACATTTTAATTATTTTCCTAAAATTCTAGGCCTAGACTATATCAAAATTCTAGAGCAGAAAGTAATTTAGGAGATTACATAATGTTCATTCTTATAGACGACAGTCCCTAGATTGACAAAGAGTAACAAGAGTCGTGTCGCAAAAATGAGAAACTAACCAGTACTAAAATCCAGTAACATGTGTGTCAAATTCGGGCATTTAGCTGCTAGCTCGTGGAGCACCGTGTGTGTAATCAACTCTATGGGCAGCTCGATGTAGCGCAGTGAATGGCCGAACCTTATCGAAATTAGCGCCAGGAGGGACTCCAGAGATCCTGAAATTATGGAAAGGCGGTTTAGCATCAGTCATAAAAAGCCGGCTATATAACGTTACATCACGATGACATTTGTAATAACAAAAATACTCGGATGAAGTAAAAACCCGGCTCTTCGAGCCGTCTTTGGTACAGACTTTTTTCGTGCAATGTCTAGACATGCGCCTCCGCCAGGTTACAGTCGAAGGGGTAGGCTCAAGAAATGCTGGCTTGACCTCGTAATGATGACATCTGTATCGATGGTCTCATGATGGATGGATCGATGGTGATGCCGAAGACCGCGCGAAGCAGAGACGAAAAAGTAGGAAAGCAGACTTCAGGCTTCGATACAGATGCTCCGAATGCAACTGGGATATAACGCTAGGATGATGTTTTTGTGCATATCACGAAGCTTTTATCTGAATATTTGATGGTTGGTCTGAAGTCTTTAATTTATTTATATATTTGAATATAACAGTTACCTAAGAGTGAACGCGAATGAGTGGTATAAGTTATCTGTGTACACTCGTATGAAGTTGTTCCGGACAAGTATAGTCGTTCCGGGCATACTCTGATCGTGTCGACTTTACATTATAAAAGAGTTTTCTTACCAACATGTAGTCCAGATATTTCAGGTCTTAAGCTCACATGGGTCCATAATTTTGTGTCGTACGCGACCAAGCGCCATCTTTTGCACACTGTTGCCATTCGACATATTTCTCGGTGAGTTAAATATGAAAATATATTCAGGAGTACTTTATCTGGAAGCTTTTCTATCGTCTGAAAAAAGTTAAGAAAAAAAAAGAAACTTAAAAAACAAAGTATAAATATTGATTTGCAGTTCTATTTTCAGAAAATGTATATTTAGTATTCTTCGGGTGATCAGAGGGCTGATGCCTACCTCGGGCAACGGATCAGTATGGCGATCCAGCGGGGAAACGTAGCCAGCCTTCTGAGCACCTTATCCATAGTAGACGATGACGAAGTAGAATACCGAGCCTAGGCTCAGTATTCTACTTATAGTCTTGAGGGACTATGGGTAGAATAAATATAAATAAGTTCAGTTTTCTTTTATTGTATTAGATTATTTATGGTATTGTAAATAAAATAAAAATTTTGCCCAAAGTATTCTTATTTTTCAATATAATTATCAAGGACAGAAATAAATCGTATAATGTTTATCAAAATTAACAATAGTTGCAATATTTCAATGTTTTCTAAGCATGTACTCGTGTATTAGGTTGAAAATCTTAATTTTCCGAAGATGTTTCTCGATTTGCAAAAACAAGTCGGTTGATTCCTAGTCAAAGATCTAAAATTTGACTGAGATTGAGATCGACGGTTTTTAGCTGATGCATATTCTCTGGCTTTATTATGAATATTTAACACTGCCTACCCACAAACAGTGCGAAACCATATTAAAAAAGAAGGTTATAAAAAAAAATCTTTTACGTGGATTGTAGAAACATGAATAAAATATCTACTAAACCTATAAATAATATTAGAACCTAATCGGGTAATTGTAATCACTTAGATTTTAGAAGGTATCCTAAACGATGTGTTCAGTTGATTCTATAGACAATTTACATAACAATTACACACAACATTACCGTGTTGGCAAAAGGACTCCTGACTTGCCCTCCCTCAGTCAAATACACTTGACTGGCTTCCAAAGCGATCTGACCCCACACGTCCGTTGAAATATCCATTTTGAACGGTTTATTTCACAGATTATTCACTTGAAATGCATTCGAAATATGATTTTGAATTAAGAACTGCACTATTCAAGTTTACTTCATAGACGCGGAAAGTACGCCGCGAGCGGAATAATTGGAACGCTGTGTTTAATTTTGGAATCATCTGGGTGTTAGCGCTGGCTGCGAGTGATCTAAATATTTTAAGAGTTCCCTTCATATTAACTCACAAGTAAGCTTTATTTATTAATTAGTTATGGTAAATTTAATTTCTTTTTCTAAATTAATAATGATCATTTAAAAATAAATTATTATAAATATTAAACATGAATATTCTCACGGCTTGATAAATACGCGGGAAATTTGAATTTCATGTCGATTATATAGTTTGAATCTTATAGATCATATAAACGTCTAGATCACGCATCAATTGCACAAAAACGGCCCAAAAAAAGTGCACCAAATTTGGTGCACTCGTTCCTCACGCCTGTTAGTGTACAATACTTACTTCGTTTTGACTACTTAACTGGCTACAGCTCTTACGAAAAAAATCATTATGCCGTCCTGCGCTATTAAAATGTGTCGGAACTATTTTAAAAGAGGAAAGGATAAGGATAAGATGTTATTTTAAAGAAAAACTTAACACTTTTGTCATCATTTCTTAGTAAAAACATGAAATTTAATTTCGATATTTCCAAGGTTATCGAATTTACTAATGTTGTCAGGTGAGAAGCGGAACTTATTTTCCAAAATTTAGGGACTTAGTTACGACTTTTTTTTTATAAAATATGAATAATTTGAAAAATCTATAGAAAACAGACATGTAATGTTTGTGTGTCCGTCCGATTTACTTAAACCAGTTTATATTACGTTTTGAATTTCGTACGAATCCAATTGTAGCAAGTCGTTGAATAAAAGAAATCTGGGAATCGCAAGATGACCACCACTGGAATCCAAACAAAAGGTCGTTTGTGTTTTCCAATTATTTTTTAGGAAAAAGAAATTTGTATACCGGAAAAAGGTTTTAGAAGAATTAAAAAAGGAGCTGTTTCAAGCAAGGTGTATTGAAATAGCATTACTAATTCAATTATAAGATTAATAATAATAATGATTCATTCACTTCAATAATATTTTATTTTTATTGGTTTTGGAAATGAACCGATCACCATGAATCTCGACAATACAAACTTATTTTAATACTGCCATATGTATTTACTTGCGGTAACAGAAATAAACATAATATACTTTTTAAAACAGAATGTTGAAATAACGAATTATTTATTGTTGTAGTAGTGCTTGTTTTTGCTGGATAGAAAATTTACAACAAATGAACAAAGAGTAAATTTTCGGTGCTATAAAATTTTAATTAATTTTTACTGTTTAGTTTCTTCTAATGCAATTTTAGTTATCGCTAAAGAGAACAAGTAGTTAGACAGAAGAATTTCGAAACTTATTTTTTGTATAGCTTCATTTTATGTTACCTAAAAACATGTAATGAATTTATGGAGATATGGTGTATTGACATTTTTTAGTAGATTATTGTCATAATTAACATATTAATGTTGTCTATATTCTGTTACCTGCATCTTCATTAATTCCTAATAAAGTAATAATTTAATATATTGATATGTTAAAAAACAAATTTTAGTTTATAAAATAATCAAACCGAACTAGTTTGAATAAAAACTTTTGGAAATGAATATTTTATTTTAATAATAGCCCTTTTTTAAGTGGTTTAGTTGCTCTTAAGTCCCTGCACTAAACTTTTCCGTGTACATACCCCGTAGTTCCTACTACTACAGACTTATAAAAATTTACTAATTTTTATAAGTCTGTAGTATTTAATATCCGTACGGACATTTTATTGCGAATTAAAATTACTACATATACAAAAATGTGTTATGAATTCACTTCACTTGTGCATGTATTTTTTTATGGTTCGTTCCAAAACACAACTTTTATTGCTAATACTTTAATTATTAAAAAAAACTAAAACCTTTGAGTAATATTAAATTATAACACATCAAGCGATTAAATCATAACGATCATTTAAACTTTTCACTTAAATAAAAAAATATTTAATTACAAAAAATGGGGTAATATTTTTTTGCTGATATCCCGAAATCACGCACACATTGATAGTTTTTCGAGAGTGAATATAGCAACCAATCAAATCAACCATCAATCGGGTTGAAAGGACACGACGCTAAAAGCTTATGTTCATATAGTATATGTTATCACTTTGTTTGATTCATGCAGATCGAAAGACAGAGTCGAACCATCAAATATCGGCTTTATTTACAAAACCTTCGTAAGGTGACTTTGGTCGGATGTTTCTGTACCTATACTACATTTCGCAACCTTGCTAATGTGTAGAATAGCAAGGTTGCGAAATTGGAACAAAAATTATATTTTATAGAATAAGACGCTGATTGAAAGTTTCAATTAAGGCTTTTTATTTTTGGAGGTTAGAGGTAAGGAGTAACGTTTCTTATAATGAGCATAGGATAAATTTTAAACACTTTTCCTTAAAAAGATTGCTTATATTCTCTTTTTAACCGATTTCGAAAAAAGGAGGAGGTTCTCAATTCGTCGGGATCTTTTTTTTTATTGTTGCTTTTTTTATGTATGTTCGCCGATTACTCCGTGACTTATGATCCGATTTACGTGATTCTTTTTTTGTTCGACGCGGAATAGCTTCCAATTGGTCCCCTAAAAAATTTACTTTGACCCAGTAGTTTTCATTTTATTAACATTTTTCATGGAAATAATTTTCACTCCGTTCCATATGTACACCGATTACTCTGAGATTTATGATTCGATTTACGTGATTCTTTTTTGTTCGACCCGGAATAGCTGCCATGTGGTCCCCTTTTTTTTACCAGGGGAAATCCGCTTGAGGACAAACCGCCGTGGGGGAAGCGCGGTGGGGCGTGTGGGATTCGCCTCGTCGGAGTGGTACTAGCACTCCCGCAGGAATGTTATTGCCACACCACGGTTGGGGATACCCACTAAAACCCCTGGCTGATCCTCGTTGCGTCCCATGTCCGGGCTGTGGGCTCGCTCACGCATTCACCTCTAGCCCGGACGGACGATGGCCGGCCCTGTCGCGGGCTGGCCCCTAAAAATTTGACATAGTTTGGCCCAGTAGTTTTCATTTTACGAACAATTTTTTGTTCCCGGTTCTTGGGACCTATATTTTTTAAAAAGCGCGGCACCATTCGTAGGTCCACCCATACATAGCTAGACACTAAAAAGTAACAAATAAAAAATAAAAACTTCGTTTAAAAAAACCGACTTCAAAAACTAAAATGTATAAAATAACTTATTTCTAAATTTCTAAATTATTTTATAAATTTTAGTTTTTTAGTTTTTGAAGTCGGTTTTTTTAAACGAAGTTTTTATTTTAAATGTTGCGGTACTTCGTGTCCCGGGAATCCCGGGGGAATTTCAAGTCAAGCGTGGACCAAGTCGCAGGCATATCCTAGTAATATCATATAACTAATCAGACGTGGTGCTATACAGTCTTCGGAAATTTCGGAGCGTTTCCAAATAACGTTTTTTGCTTTTACTTTACAATGATACCGTTACGAGTTGCAGGACTCGAAATAAACTGCCGTTGGAATTATTATAGAGTTTATTAGAACAAACACGTGTAACACAGGACAAATATAACCGAACACAACAAATCCGAACGTAATGCAGAAGGTCGTAGTCCAATAAAACGCGCAAAATCCGTCACTAATAGATTACACAATGTACACACGTCTCGCCTTGATCGTGGTTCCCCCTCCCTCAATCAGGCCATCGTTTTATACTGCACAAATGCATTATGCCCGTATCACAGTCGACTTAATCCGCCACACCTGGCTAATGACTCGGCCGCAAGCGGCCTTAAAAGAGTACTATAAAACAATGGGCTGTTCTCTAGAAACGTATGCCAATCAATAAGTAAACAAAAAATACAATCATAAAAGAATCATAATTAGTTCAAATGCCGACGAGTAATAAATGTGCTTCTACAAATCTGTACGTGGAATTTGATTTTGTCGACGTCTAGTTTCTAACAAAAGTTTGGATTGATTTGCATAATTCTTATAGATAACGAATTTAGGTTAAATGCAAGTTTGGAATTCGTTTACAATGCTATTATATAAATAAATAACAATGTTTTTGACTTTATATATTTTGTCTGCGAGCTTTCACATGGAGTTGGCAAGCTCCGAGGTATTTCCTGGACTGAATGATTCACCTCAATTGTTGTCTAAGAATTTTATTTACCTTTTGTTTTTACGACTCTTTGAAAATAGACGAAAATATAAAGGAATTGAATACTACAATAATTAGCTTATCACTATTAGGCCTGCTCTTTTGTATGACGGTGAAGAGTGACCTGTACTGGAGCGACCAAAGCGAGAACTGCGTATCGCGGAGATGAATATGCTGCCCAGAAGTTACTTTTTTTTAACAACTCTACGGACCCGAGTTCCGTACCCTTTTGTTACAATTAAATTTAATAAAAAGTTTCGAAGTACACGCTTATTTGTTACTTTTGTTATTGTGTATGACATGTGTGTGACATTTCATGAATGTATGTTTGTGTTGTGGTGTACCTAAAGAATAACTTCTTATATAATTTTTTCTAATTTTAATACTAAACTTATACTAATGTAGAGTGTATCTGTTACAAGCTGGTGTTGTGAGAGAGTGCATGTGCAGTGTGTGCCTTATGTGTATACCTATATATATTATCTTAACTAGTGCCATGTGTGAATAAAATTGTGCCCAGAAGTGATTAGTCATGCGAAAAGGCCGCATCAAGAACTGTCTACATATCTGAGCAGACAAACTGCATGACTCGTTTATGTTGGTGGCGCTATATTTTAATTTAAACCGGCTAGCTATGTGGGGAATTAATGTCTATACATAGATCCTGGTTGAAGGGGTACGCCCTAAAAATTCTGCTTTGACGACGTCAAGGTTGGCATGCTGATTCAAAACAAGGGGTGCTGAAGATCGCGCGAAGTGAAGCATTCGAAGCATAAGAAATTTCGTTTCTGAAATTTACCACACAATGGAAAATGCACTTATTTTGTTGTGTACACAATCCTCTCTTTTGTTTCTCACTTTCTCGCTAGACTTATAGACTACCTGGAACAAAACTCTTAGGGAGAAGCTCGCCTTTGTAGATTACCATTATTCTATAATTTCGTAAAAATTTTTTTGTGTACAATAAAGAATAGTTAAAACTAGTGGTCGCCCGTGGTCGAAATTCGACCATAATAATTAATGTCAAAGATCACTTCTATAATCAAAGATTTCGCCAAGGCTACTCTGTTAATTTGACTTGAACAATAAACAAAAGAGTATACACGTGTCAAATACATGGTATTGTGTGAAATGATTTTTGTTATTGATTGTATTTTTTATGCATAATTTAAAAAAATATTAGCATTCGTCGCTTCTTCTCTATATAAACTATAAGTATGCGAAATTTCATACTCCTACATCCGCGCAATTTTCGTAAAAAAGGGTACAAAGTTTTTGCTTCACCGATTAATATCTGAAAAGTTTGATAGATAGATAACACTTTATTGTACACCATTAGTTTGTTTGTTTCTTTGAACGCGCAAATCTCAGGAACTACCGGTCTGGTTTGAAAAAATTGTCAGTGTTAGATAGCCCATTTATCGAGGAAGGCTATATATCATCACACTAAGACCAATAGGAGCGGATCACTAATCAAGAATGTTTCAAAATCGGGGGGTTATTTAACTTACTTTTTTTTACATAACGCGACCGAACGTGAACGAAGTCGCGGGCAGCAGCTTGTATAGATAATAAATAGAGATTGATAAGATGAATGCGTATCGTGGTTTTGTACTTTGGCTTTGTCCATTTGTTAATTACATAGATATTTTAATTAGAAGCCAGACCATGAGTCACGTTGAACGGCTTGGAGCAAAATAGAAATCTAGGTGACGTTCAATTCATCATGTATCAACCTGTTCAACATTCAATCAAACGGATTAATGGCGTTACAATTAAATATAATCATTATTCTTTCAAGCCTGAAGAATTGGCAATTATAAAAGTATTCGGGTTTCTAATACAACAACAACAACTCCGAATGCGGGAAAGGTAATAAACGAGGTTTTATGGCAGGCAGGTGTGCATCCACTTTTTGTCGGCATGTAACAGTATGTTACCCCTAGTGTTATAGGTCCTAGAAAATAACTTCATTCGCCCTTGAAACGTACAGCCTTCAGACGCCACTCATTTTATGTTAGAACAGTGAATGAATTCAACAAACTCGGCAAGTCGGATTATGTGGACAGTGCCTTTTTCCTAGATAGTCTAGCATCTGTATATGCGAATTTAATCAAAGCCTATTATAATAATAATTAGTTTCCCCGTCACAAAATTTTCATATTATTTTGTTCTAGTTTTCTAAAATTATTGTATTTTATACTTAATTTTTATTTCCCTGTCATCTGTGGAGGTTTATGAATAGCTGTTCTAGAGCTATCTCTGTAAAGTTAGTTTGTAAGACTACAACTGTTAACCCCCCCAAATAAAATAAAACAACAATTAACAATATTCCTACGTTTTAACTCTTTTAAGCGCGGTAATTTATTTGATTTTAGTTATTCCGACGTTTCAGTCGTTTTTCAGTGGCCGTGGTCACGGACGACAAACGTGACAATTGTCAACGAGTATTGTTAAAGTTTTATTTAGCTTACCGCCAACTTGTTCATTTTAATTCTTCGATCAACAATACTATTGTTGATCGAAGTTTTAATGATTTAGTTTTAATTTTGTTTATGGTTATTATTTACTTTATGGGAGCCTAATCTAATTTACCACCGCTTCACAACATGTTATGACTTGAAGAGAAGAAGCGTCGCAAACAAGTCGCCAGCAAACATGCCTAGCTCTAAAATTTTTATATAATATTAAACATGACGAGAAGGCTCAAAAGGAAGGAAAACGATTTGAACTAGTGCTATAAACAAAACAAAAGTGTCACATGAACAAAGTGTCTTCGCCTTAATAGAGCCAATAAGAAGTGATAATGGACACTTTCTTAGTATAAATACTCTTAGTTAATTTGGGTTATATTTAAATTACTTATTAGTCTTTTTAGATTAAATGGTAATATTAATGAGGTATTCTTTTTAAATAATCGAGAATTGGTGTGGCTCTACAATAAATACATAAAAGAAAATACTATAAATTACTTAAACATATTATGGAAGATGGATCAAACAAATTGATGGTGCGCTGATCGAATTTCTTAATGGTATTTTAAAAGCATTATAAATCAGCGCATTATGACGTAAATGTGCTTGCTGGCATTATTCATGAACGGTAAAAAGGATCATAAAATACAGAACAATATGGTTCTTCTCGAATTTTAGAAAATAATAAGTGGTATGAAGAACATACATAACACTTTTAGTAGTTTGTAATGAGGAGGGATGAAAGTCACGTCACAAAAATAATGTTACAATACAACAGAAGATTGATGAAGGATGACATGATGTTTTGTGGTGTGACAGAAACGTATGCCAGAATAAAGGAGTATGAAAGTTAGGAACCTCATGCAAAGTCGAGACAACAGAGGTTCCTATTCCAGGCTCAGGTTGAGCCGGTACACTCGTTGAGGAGCTTGATTGAAGCCATATTCCACAGCGATATAGCCTCTGGCATATTATGCTGAGTGCCGACCCCAATTATTTGGAATAAGGTGAAAGAAAAAAGGGAGAAAAGGAGACAAACTTTTCAATCGTTTTAGTTTAATATTTTCTTAAGTTTTCGCGACTTGTATACATAATAAAACTACGTTTTATCGGTTTTAAGCGCGGTAATTTATTTGATTTTTGTTTATCCGACGTTTCGGCCGCTTTTCAGTGCTTTTCAGTTACGAAGTCTGCGATCAGTGAACACACGCTGGATAAACCCAACCATTACAGCAGATTCGATAACGCACAAATCCTCGCAAAAGAGAATCGTTTCATACCTACAATGATGCGTGAGGCTATTGAAATCAAAAAACACCCAAATTTCAATAGAGAAGATGGTTGGCAAGTACGACCTGTTTGGGATCCGATCATCAAAACTATTAAGACCCAAACCCAGCAAAAACCAACTGGCAGACCTCAAGACACTGTGAGCTCTTTCTGCGTGCAACGGAACACAAACCAACTTGACTGACAATTTCTTTTATTTTTCCTTCCACCCATTTTAATATTATATAAAAATTAGAACTAGGCATGTTTGCTGAAGAGTTTCTTGCGTCGCTTCTTCTCTTCAAGCCACAACATGTTGTGAAGCGGTGGTAAATTAGATTAGGCTCCCATAGAGTAAATAATATCCATAACCAAAATTAAAACTAAATAATTAAAATAAACAAGTTGGCGGTAGGCTAAATAAAACTTTAACAATACTCGTTGGACAAATGTCATCTTTGTCGTCCGTGACCACGGCCACTGAAAAACGACTGAAACGTCGGAATAACTAAAATCAAATAAATTACCGCGCTTAAAACCGTTAAAACATCGTATCAGTTTATTAATTTATGTTATAGTTTCTATAGATTCTCCAATAAGTACAAAACATTCCAGCCAGTCTTATGAATGTTATGGTGTATGCAACCGCTATAAGCTATAAATTTTTTAGAGCAATCACTTTCATGCGTTTGATGTTTTTAGTATAACTAATATCTTATAGCCTAGAATTTTGCAGAATGTATTTTTATTTGAAAATCGCTTATTTACAGGATTGCACGAACATCAAAAGTATTTCTGTACATGTATCTATTCATTTAATATCCCACAAAAATACACAATTTATCTTAGTACTTTTTACCTAATAAAATCTGATATCTCTTTAAAAAAATATTCTGGAAATAAATATACCGGAAACCGCAAGTATTTTGAGCCAGAAACTGACGACCATAAAATATTTTGTAGGTATATTTTGTTATTTTAGCAATATTTCATGTCAGTTTGAATTTAGAAAAACACTGTTGCATTCTATATTTGAAACATCATAACAATTTCGGCGCAATAGATTTATACGTACGCATGTATGTATGGGACTGAAAATTATTTCCATATATACCTTACATTGTAATTTTTAATTTTATGAAACAGGTGAATTACTCACACGGCGCAAATATGTAGTAACTTTTTGAGAGTTATATGTTTGTGCCGTTTGCTGTTGAAACGCTTGGACCGTAGGGCCCTGAGACCATTAGCCTCTATAAAAAGCTTTCAAAACTACGACTCTTTAGATGAACAGAGAGCTGGTGCTTACTTCGCACAACGGTATAGCGGAGTATGACAATCCAGCAAGGAAACGTAAAAGACGGTGACCAAGGCCCGATATTCTACATATAGTCTTGAGGGACTATGGGTAGGATATAATAAGTATAACTAGTTTAAGTTTTCGTTTACATACTACATATTTTACTAGTTGCATAGATATTTTATTATTATTATGTAATTTAAGTTTATTAAATATAAACTAAAGTATCTTATAAATAAACCTTACTTAATAATATATACACAATAATAAAATAATAAAATTAAAATCAATATTAAAACCACTGTCGCTGATCATTGTACCTAGGGATGGCTGGCAGTTTTACCTCGCTGGATACAGAGGTTTAAACCGTTCGTCACCCTTTAAACTCACCCCCCCTTCCCCTTCGCGACCTCAGATCGTCCGTAAATTATTTTTCCTTTCATTTTTATTATATTCTCTTCCTTTTCCAATGAATTTCATCCTCCTATTCTTTTTTTACCATTTTCACAGGGATCAGCACTGGTCTAAAAAGGCTGGCCTTTATAGACCGCCAACGCATTAGCATTGCCATAGACGCATGGAAATGCGGCCAGCATTTTGGGAACGCGCCCCAGCTACAGTGTTCTGGACTCCATTTTTTATAAATCAATATGTATAGCCTAGTATAGCAACAGTAGCTTTATTTTTAGATGTTTTATATATTATTTAGAAATTAGTACTAATGTAAATAGATAACAAACACTTCAATGGAAATAAATTAAATATAATGTAAATAGGCCTTTATAATTTCTTAAAAGCTTTTTCCATGAATCTTTAAAAGCATTGCTCAGTATATGACAGACATAGAGACAACTTACGTCTGCTAAACATCGACCTGTCATATTTTAAAATATTATTTATGGCTGGACGCACTATGCGTAGCTTTGACGCCATCTGGCGAAAGAGAACAGCCTCCCCTGCTTAGCAGGATGTGCGGGAACGGAAGCATCAACATCCTGAACGTAATAACCATTAAACACATTAGTCCTCTGATGTTGGCACTCATGCAGAGGACCAAATCGTTATTTTCTGTAAATTATTAACACATAAGCTCTACCGACTATAATATTTTCATTTAGTTGTCTGTACATTTAAATAAATAATAAAAAATGTATTGACATTTTAATGGAATAGTTATTTAATTCACATGTTGGAAACTGTCTATCATTCAAATCTTATACTGTCTTAGTTTGTCCGCCCGCGTGTACATCTGTTTTTGCATATTACAAAGAAATCACTAGGTGTAGTCACCATATCGAGATGGGAGCGCGCCGGTATTTCGCGCACGCTCACCTCTCCTTCCATGTGACGCCTCACGTACCACCCCACGTAAAGAGAGACGCAAGAGGCCGGGTGCCTGGCCCGGCAACCCCGGCAGTAGATGAGATGAGAGCCGTCGGGTCCCGTCTGCCAGGGCTTCGCGGAGTGTTAGAGCTATGTACCACGTGTACATAGCTTTAACACTCCGCGAGGCACTAAGGCCAATATCGTTACACCCAGGGGTTTAGTCGGTATCCCCGGGTGGCAATAGTACTAGTGCCACCACCTGCCGTGGCTTGTCCTCAATCGGATTTCACCTCGTTAAAAAAATCCGTCTGGGTAGCTTCTGTTCATTTATCTCTAAGTATGCATGAACTATCTATTTTACTATACAACTACCATACCTATCGCCTGGGTTGCGGCCGATCCGACTCGCAAGTCAAACAGGTCGGAGGCCCGCGCGGGCTAGGGGCTGACTAGTAAACATCATCTTAACTATATAGTCAATCCGACGCTGGTCTTAACGGCGACTTTTTTAATAATCTTTTTATTTTTGTAAATAGATACATAGATATTGGCGTCCAAAGTATCGACAGTCGTGGAACATATCATTTCTAAGACTTACTATGAAGTGTAAAATTCTTACAAAATATTGAGGTTATATAGATTTTGAAAATACTCTCAAAGAAAACAGCGTTGAATGTCAGTTTTTGAGATACCAATAAGGTAATTTTGATTACTTGTTATTGGTTCCTTGGTCAAAAACGTTTTCCAGGCACATTCCCGGTTTTTTTATTGGTGCAGAATAATAGTATTTCATATTTACCACCGTCTGTTTTCTCCTAAAACTTGAAGAAAACTCATCCCGTGTGATCGCCATGGCGGCGCTATCCACATTCAATATACCCCATGAATCCATCTTGTCAAATTGTTAAGCAAAATTTTAGATAGGTAACCTATGCACTTTTTAAATTTAAAATTAGAATACTTTATAATTTCTTTTTTTTCTAAAGTCAAAGACAATGTTTTAAATTGATTGGATTTTTTTTTCTAATCACTTCACTGCACAAGTATTTAAAATATTTAAATTGGAACAACAATATTGGCGCGAAAGTTTTAACCGAAGAACCGACAACCCGTCATGTCGTCCGTCTGTGCGTGTTTAATCTAAACTAATACATGCGTTTCATGTCTGGTTTACACAGTGCTTGTTGACGAGCGAGTTTAATAGTTAGTTAAAAGACTAGTTTCCTCACTAGTCAGCAGAACAATCGTCATAACTTACCGTGGATTAGTAAAAAAAAAGAAATGAAATTCTAATTTTATAAAAAATGAAATAAATATTACTTAATTATATCTCGGAGAGCGTATCAAGTATACTGACTGACTAAACTAAAAAACTAAATATATTAGATAATCGCGAAGATAACGCGAGAAGAAAAGAGGCAAGGAGGTTTTATCCGTGCAGGAACGGAGAAAGAATACAATTTCCTGCGGCCGGGTGGCCTGTCGTAAGAGGCGACAAAAGTATCCACAGGCAGGTGGTAGGGTAGTCACCCGTCTGGATGGCTACCACTCATGGTTTAGAGTATGCCACCATAATAACCTTGAGTTGTGTTCCGGCATTAGTGACCAGGTTCCAGTCTTCCTTAAGAGAGGAGAAGCGCATTTGTAGAACCTTTGGTGTTGCAAATGTCCATAGGCGATGGTAACCACTTTCCATCAAGTGGGCCGTCTGCCTGTCTGCTGAACTTATGCAATAAAGAAAGGCGGTCTAACTGTAATGTAACCACTACTACTTACTTACTACTTACTATTCTTATTCATACAGATATAGTACGAGTTTTTCTATCTATATTGTTACTTAATAAAATAACAATATATGACATTATCCCACAAACGTCTCATCGTTAAACTAGGGTATTCTTGGATGTCATACCAGCCACGCTTGAAAGGACGGATTAACAGGATTTACAGACGGGTTATTTCACTATGCTGGTTTTTCAAGATGTTTTCCGTCACCGTCAGTGTCTAGTAATTGTAGCAATAAAACCGTCTATATTGTATATGATTCCCAGCCCGTCCATTTAATTAAAACGTAGCTGCTTTACCCATTAACTACCACAAATTTAATAGCCATGTAAACAATATTTTAATTAATTCACGTGCGAATAAATAACTATCTAGAAGACATCGCTCAAAAGCGGTATTATTATTACCTCTTGTTATTATTACCTTTAGCTGTAATGAATTTATTTATGGATATTTCCTTAAATAATGAGCAATCATTTTCCATCTGTCTGTCTATTTGTAAAAATTTAGTTAAATAAACTGCGTAGTTGTTAATTTAAATTATTTTCTACTTCAATATTCAGGAGTTCTTACTGTTGCGTGCGTGTGTGTGTTACCAAAACAATATTCTAAATTAAAACAAAGTATGAATAAATGAAATACAATTGGTTTTTTTTATAAATAGATTTCTATCTAGTGGCCAGTATACTAAATCGAGTTTAGCTGTTCACTATTCAGACAAGTGGCACAGTGTGAACGAACCGAAGCGTGTTGTACATGTATTAGCGTTGGATATTTAAATTGGCAGGCCAAAATAAGTGCGGCATTTCGCTCCAACTGGGCTCTGGATGTGGCGGCTGCCAAAAAGACCCGTGACTCGTCTTGTATTCGTGACACATTATCGTTCTGGTTACCTTGTCTATCTTCTACTGACTATATTGTATTACGATCGGAAAAGACGTATATTGTAGCTTTATTATAATATCAGGCCCGTATGTATTCCTTATTTACGGGTCCATCTGGGAAAATGTGTTAGTGTTATTGACTGTGGCTTAACGCGTCTTGTCTATTTTATTTTTTTATTGCGGGAGTTCAGCAGACAGGCAGATGGGCCACTTGATGGAAAGCGGTTAGCATCGCCTATGGACATTTGCAACACCAAAGTTGCTACAATTCCGCTGCTGCTTTCTTAAGGGTGGCTGGAACCTGATCACTAACTCCGGAACACAACTCAAGGCTGTTATGGCGGCATACTCTAGACCAGGGATAGTAGCCATCCAGTCGGGCAAATACCCTACCACCTGGCTGTGTGTCGTTTTGTCGCTTCTTACCACAGGCCGACCGACCGCAGGAAATTGTATGTCGCTGAAAATTGTAACAACGGTTATTGAACCAAATTCCTAAGGTGGATGATATATTCGCGGA
The DNA here is from genome assembly GCA_949752895.1 of Dendrolimus pini. NCBI lineage: Eukaryota > Metazoa > Arthropoda > Insecta > Lepidoptera > Lasiocampidae > Dendrolimus > Dendrolimus pini. Next base: position 11,517,332 of record OX457147.1, on the reverse strand, counting down.
AGATGTTAAAGCAACAACCCCAGAAAGTGATTTTCCTAAAGAAAGTAAGCGAAATTGAAATTGTGGTACAATTTTAGTGAAAGGATGAACATGTCTCAGGTTTTTGATTTAAAAAAAGCGATTAATTGTAAGAACAGTGATTTAACGATCTAAGTAGTCAGATTATTAAAGATTAATTGTAAATCTTTTTATAATTAATGGATATTATATGAGACTTCTACTGTTAAGCCATGCTGTGTTAGCAGCTGGCGAATGCCAGAACCATCCTGTGAATAAATAGATGCACGTAGTTCTGGCATCTGACATAATTTTTCGTATAAACCTATCGCTCAAAGCTACCTTCGGCCATGTTTCGCAACCCATTTTTACCTTGAAAGTAGAAGAAACCCAATTTTATCACAGACCTGCAAAAAATTCATCTTTTCATTAAATCAGTTTACGAATTTGATCAAATAACCTGTTTTCTTTGGGGAAATCACCCCATAGAGTTTGATAATACCTTCCGTGAATTAATCAATGACCTAGGGATTTGATAAAATCTTTATTTTTATTATCTTCCTGCAACATATATAATTTTGGCACTACACGTAAAACAGATATAACAATTGCATCAATGTCATGGGTGCAAAAACTTGTGAAGTATATAAAAGATAAGCGTAATTTGTTAATACAATGACAGACACGTATGCACAAAACATAACACTCAAAAATAAAATAGGTACGTAGGTACATACATAAAAAGTAAAAATGCACTACAACACAATACATAGATTTACGTGGCATTATAAAAAAAAATGAAATAATGAACGTTTCACAAAATATGATTTCTTACTTTAAATTTCGAACGTCCTTACATTTTTTAAATTACACACACGAAGGCTAAGCAATTTACAATACCTAAATAGGTTCTGTTTGCATTAAAAACATTTGGAATATTTTAAAAGCACTCTTTTTACGCACCAGTTTCTTTTTCATTTTTTGCTGTACAAGCAATTTGATCTTAATCACGTCTGCCAAACTTAACATTGATGAACAATTACGAAACAAACGTTAGCCAAATAAATCTTAATGACAACTGCCAATTATAGACAAGTTTCCTTGCCTATTTAATAATATAATATAACTATTAAACTTTATATAAATAATACGGAAGTTGGCTAATATACGTTTGTCTTAATTTCCTATCAATACCTACTAATCATAAATACGAAAGTAACTTTGTATGTTTGTTACGTATTTATAATTAAACTACTAAATTGAATTTAAGTTTAAACACAAGATAAAATTATTAACTATCTTAAATAGATTTATTCTTTTCGGCCTTGACAATAAACCGATTATAACAAAATGAATGAACTGGTAGTCGATTTACCAATAGGCTGGCTGGAGCCTAGGGAAGTCCCACACAATGTTCAAATTACAGAAAAAGGGGGCTTAATAAGACTATAGTGCCCAAATCATCCTACTAATATTATAAACGGGAAAGTTTGTAAGAGAACCAAGGTAACCAACATAGCTTGCATAATTAGCAAGTTGCAAGGACCGATGGCCGATGGAGCCGACGAGCCCTGAAGTGGAGACCGCGTCTAGGTAAGTTTAGGGACCGACGACCTGTGCAAGGTCGCCGGCAGGCGCTGGATGAGGAAATCAGAGGACAGGGATGAGTGGCGCCGTCTTGGGGAGGCCTACGTCCAGCAGTGGACTGCAAATGGCTGACTATGACGACGACGAAAGGTTATAAGAATGCATGGATGTATGTTTGTTACTGTTTCACGCAAAAACTACTGAATGGATTTTGATGAAACTTGGCAATAATATAGCTTACACATCAGAATAACATATAGGCTATAGGCTAATTTAGAAAGATATAGTGTGAATTATCCAAAATATAACGATCTACCATCACCACGCGGTTGAAACCGCGGAGCGCAGTTAGTAAAGCTATAATTTCATTGACAAAAAATGTATCTAATAATTAATATGATAGTGTAGGTATCGAATTGTAGAGGTCGGTAGGGACAGCAAAATTTGAATAGGTTACAGGCAGCAAATTTCTAAATCCTCCCTTGTAATGAACTGAACAATTCAGCACATATTAAGAACCGGTGGCCATTTTGGCATAAAGGAATCCTTTTTGAAATCGTCATGTCGCGGGATTCCCGGGATAAAAATATCACATTTTATTACATAAAAATTGTTATCGATCAGTAAAAAAATAACATAGAAATTCGTTTTTTTAAATCTGGCCTTTTTAAATCATTCTCAGAAAAATTCCCGCGGGATTGCCGGGATAAAAAGTGGCGCAGATTTTAAGGCTAAGAATTTGCTGTCGATCACCTAATGCAGTACATATAAAAGTTTTTACGCGAATCCCGAACAAACAAACAAGACCTCTAAAAAATGCATCGTGGTCTCCGTTGTTTACATAGTCTATCTGAAAGTCACGCTTGCACATTAAATCTGTTTATTATAAAGATAGAATAAAAACAAAAAGGTCATTACAGTACAGACGCCATAACATAGAGAACACAGTGTACATCATAGACAAAAGTAGGCAGTGTAAAATAAATTATTGTCTCTAACACTATCCCATAATATTTTCTTAAATTTTCGCGACTTGTATACATAAGAAATTACGTTTTAAGCGCGGTAATTTATTTGATTTTGGTTAATCCGACGTTTCGGCCGCTTTTCAGTGGCCGTGGTCACGGACGAAAAAGATGACATTTGTCCAATGAGTATGGTTAAAGTTTTATTTAGCCTACCGCTCACTTGTTCATTTTAATTATTTAGTTTTAATGTTGTTTATGGTTATTATTTACTTTATGGGAGCCTAATCTAATTTACCACCGCTTCACAACATGTCAGTGGCTTGAAGAGAAGCCTAGACATGCCTAGCACAAACTAATATAGATACCTAGTTCTAATTATTTTTTATAATATTAAAATGGGTGGAAGGAAAAATAAAAGAAATTATCAGTGAAGTTGGTTTGTGTTCCGTTGCACGCAGAAAGAGCTCACAGTGTCTTGAGGGCTAGCAGTTGTTTTTTGCTGGGTTTGGGGTCTTAATAGTTTTGATGATCGGATCCCAAACAGGTCGTACTAGCCAATCATCTTCTCTATTGAAATTTGGGTATTTTTTGATTTCAATAGCCTCACGCATCATTCTAGGTATGAAACGATTCTCTTTCGCGAGGATTTGTGGGTTATCGAATCTGATGTAGTGGTTGGGTTTATCCAGCGTGTGTTCACTGATCGCAGACTTCGTAGACCTTGTGTGTTTCATGTCAGAAATGTGTTCTTTTACCCGTGTTTTTATGCTCCTCTTTGTTTGCCCAATGTATGATAATCCACACTCACAATCGACCTTGACCTGCATCCTGGAGTGGGATATTGCATTTCACAGGTCCCAAAAATTGGGCTATCTTTTTATGCGGCTTGAAATATGTTTTGATTGAAGCTCGCCTGAGGATGTGACCAATTCTGTCTGTGACCCCCTTGATGTAGGGTAGGGTAGCAGGGCACCGCTCAACTGAAGGTGGTTTGGGGCCTTTGTGACGAAAAGCGGCCGAAACGTCGAATTAACCAAAATCAAATCAAATAAATTACCGCACTTAAAACCGTTAAAACGTAGTTTTATTAGTCTATCCCAGGTTTTTTTAATAGCTTCAATGTACAGAGAGGGCATTTTACTTCAATTCAAAAGTTAGGTAGGATTTAATTCAAAAGGTAGCGAAGTACTAGTAAGTATTTTCCATAGTCGAAAAATTGTTTAATGGGTGGCCATTCACCTCTAACTTTTAAAATAAAATACAGTTAATCATTTTTTTTATATGATTCTGCTCATTTTTGTATCTGTAGCCAGAACTAACTAATAAAGAATGCCGATCCCATATACCAGAAGCTTCAGTTGAATTCTAGATCTTTCATTCAACATCGCTTTTTAAGTAAGCGCCAGAATTCCAATATTCCAATTAAGCTTCTTGAATATGGCTCATCTCTTTAAACAGCGCCATCTTTATGTGAAAAGCTTTAAATTACTTGTGTAGATAAGATAACTTTTTGTGACACTGACAGTTAACCTAGAGATGTACGTACGTTCTAAGCTACAAAACTCTAAATCGAATGAACAAATCGTAAATCTATTGAGTCTGCAAGCAAAACAGCAATCTACTTCATATAATATAATGATCGTTTATTAATTATCATCTCATATAATTTATCTAATAAGGGTCCATTGACACCCACAATACACGTAACTGTATCTCATGTCACTTCTTTACTGGCAATGTCGTTACTTTTACAGAAAACACAAATTAAAATTGAATTGAATTGAAAAATTAACCATCGTGCCAAGACTGTGACCAGAAGCTCTTAGAAGTTTGTAAGATTACGTTTATCTTGGATAAGTAATCCAAATAAGCACAAGCATAAGAACAATCAGTGGGGAAAGGTGGCATTTGGTAAACTTCGGCAAGTCTTTTCCTCTTCGACCGTTCTATAGTGCTGAAAAACAAACGTCTTTTTAATAGTCCAACCTATCTGGCTCGATGCAGTTACGATGCTGAAACGTGGACACTGACAGGAAGACTGATCCACTAATTTAAAGTTGCATTATGAGCTAAGGAGCTAACTAGAATATTCATAGCAAAACGGACAAGGCCAATTTCTTTGTGGCAAGACAGATGACCGATGGAGCGTGCGAGGCTTGGAGTTGAAATCACGTCCTTCATTCATTTCATTCATTCATTCATTCTGGCCTAGTAGACTCTTGACCCGTTTACGGTCCCTTGGGGAGTTGGATGAGGAAAGTGGAAGTTTTTTTTTAAGATGATCAAATTTATTATTAAAAATAATAACTCAGACTGTTTTTGGAAAAAGAAACTTCACATTATTTGCAATATAACACAATTATATATTGAAAATTGTGAACTGTAGATGCTGAATTATTTAATCGAGTAGTTTAATTGATAATCTGTGTTTCAAACTTATCCAGTGTTACCAGATGGGGGGATGCCCTGCAAACTCGGGAAGTTTTTTGACGTCGGGGGGGGGGGGGGGGGGAGATTTGGGGGTAAAGATTCTTTGGGGGACATTCGGGGGAAAATATTTTGTTGTGAGAAATTTTTGGCGATATTTTAAGTATTAATAATTCATCTACAAACACAATTATCATCACTACAATTATTATATCTAAGTTATAATACGGTATTATTACTTTATCTTAGAATTATACTCTACTAGTAAATCATACTTCAATTGAATAGTTCATTTTAATAATTCAATTCATTCGTTCGTTCATTTACATCATTAATTTTATTTATTATGCCGTTTCTACTCGTATGCGTCGTATCTTATAGGCTACCTTCCGTTAGACTCACAACGACTACGTTCACAACCGCGGTTTTCCCGTTCCACTTATTTGCTGGCGTCACAATCGTAAACTCAAGTGGAACGGTTATTTAACCCACCTATTGACACAGGTCGTTGTTACCACACCCCTCCCCCCCCCCCGCCCCGTGAGCGAAAATGATGACGTCATTAGTGACGTTTTCGCTACGACGGTAGTTTTTGCTTTTTTATTTCTTCTTTAAAATAAGCAAAAACTGTTTTGGGGATTTTTCTCAAAAAGCTTATATTTGGGGTTTTTGACAAAAATTTGGGGATTAATTGACATGGTCATCTGGCAACACTGAACTGCACAAGTTCAGTGTTGCCAGATGAAAAGTTGCCAAATACACATGTTAAGGAATAAGGAAATGTCGCATCCCTATTGAACACTTTGTTTTGCTGCCTGTCTTTGAGCGGTGTCGTGAAATTTATTTTATTGTGATTATTGCGCATAGATTTATTTCCAATACGAAAATGAGTTTGCATTGTTGCTTGAGATCGTATCAGTTGAACATTATGTAAATATAACCGAGAGGCGCACTCAATCTCAGTGTAGATTAGTTCGTCTGGCTTTTTATCTCGGTAAAACCGACATCTCCAACCAATATCTGGATAGTTCGTCACGCGGAATAATCAACAACGGTCGTAGTTGTATGGAGATGGATAAATAAAAACGTCGTCATTAAACAAATCAAATCAAAGAAAAACTTCCGTGTTTCGAATTTGAATTAAGGACATTAAATTACGAGAGAAATAATTATGGCGGGATATTTACCGGAGACTTTTTTTACGATATTCGAGGAATTAGATGAACACCCGTGGATTTTTGCGGCTTTTGCTTCTTTGTTGGTTGGTTTGAGCGGTATTCTGCCTTTGCTGATCATCCCAATCGACTCTACAGCGTCATTTAAGGATGGTCGTAAGTAATATTTTGTTATACGTCTCACATGTGTTTTGTTTACTATTTTTAGATCTACGAGTCATCATAAATTTTTGATGCACATGCATTTCTTTGTTTTATCATTTATACAGTACAAAAAAAGTACTGTGGTATAACAATGCTTTAATTTATAAAATAGATTTTATATAGATATGGATGAAATAACCTAATAACAGGTTTATTTCGTTGACTGCCTTCCAGTCGGTTTGTTTGATAAATCATTCACCTACTTTGTTGATAACTACAATAAGGCTTCCTAGTGTTCTTGATGTATATTAGATTTAAATATAACAAACATCAAACATTTGTTTATTTGTAATTGGATGTATAAAAACAATATTATGTGCATTGACTTATAATTTAAATATTGTATGAAAAAATATATATTTACTTAATCATTTTTTTCAAAGAAATAATATGTTAATTATTTTTTCTCTATTTAGCAACTAAGTGAAGCTGATATTTCTTTTATATTGGACTTGAACTTTATCCATATATTTTAAACACAGCAAGATATCAAAATGAAACATAATCAAAAATTTAAGATCATAATACTTTTTTAGTAGGTACTTAAAATTTCCATTGAGATCAATTAAAGGGTGAGGTATAGTTATATTGCACTTTTATTTGATATGAACAGAACTTTAATGTAGGTTAGAAGACTAAGACAGGAGCTCTGCATTGCTTCGCCCCCACCTTAGCCTTTGTGGTAAATTATTTTATAACCACCCCAAAATTCACTTTATATGCAACTTCGTCCCCGTGGAATAGTGTAAAAAAAAACACAATTTTGAAACATTCTTCATTGATGCACCGCTCCTGTTGGCCTTAGTGTGATGATATATAACCTATAGCCTTCCTCAATAATTGGGCTATCTAACACTGAAAGAATTTTTTAAATCAGACTAGTAGTTCCTGAGATAATTGCATTCAACCAAACAGACAAACTCTTCAGCTTTATATATTATTATAAGATAATAAATAAAAATGCCTCATATCTATACCACTCCCCAATTAAGCCCTTACAGGACCTATTACAGATGAACTTTCAAATAGATGAAAGGGTAAAATTTTAAAAACCAATCTATGATTAATAGTCATGTAAATAGTTGAATTAACTAAATTGTGGCTTTATTTCTAATCCCAGACAAAACCTGCAGTTTTATGGGTGTAGCTTTGTATAATATAGACTTAATTAATAACAGAGAAGAGGAGAAAGAATACTAATTCCTGTGGTTGGGTGGCCTCTTGTAGAAGGCAACAAGAGAACCCACAGACAGGAGGTTACTTGGATGGATATCAGGCCTTGTCTTGTTTACGCTGCCTGAACAACCTTGAGTTATGTTCCTTATTAGAGTTCAGCTTCCAGGCCCCTTTAAAAGCCAGTGGCACATGGGCAGTACCTTGAGTATTTCAAATGTCCATAGGTGATGGTAAACACTTTCCATCATGTAGGCTACCAGCCTCTGTACTGTACTCTGCTATTATATTGTATTGAAACTTGACAAATGCTGAAACCAGTTGATACCGACCTTGTGGGAAGGTGTTTCTGCTGGGAGACACACTCGCATTAACATTCTATGAGCTCAACACATTTGCTGGTAGTTGTAGACTGATTGCAGATAAAGGAGTACACATATAAAAAAAACACCTGCTATAAAAACAATGCAAATAAATGTCCATATCTTATTAACTATCCCATCTGATGTGGAGAATTTTTCGGGAAAGTAGGTCAACAATAAAAAGTAATGAATTACTTTTCACTTCACTTCTTCACTTTCTATTTTGCTCAAACCAACAAACTGGTAAATGGTGGCCTGAGCTCTTAGAGTGAACCCAGCTATAGAAAACTGATTTTGAATAGAATGCCAATCAAGTGCATTACGAGAACTTAGTATCAAATATTCAATACTATTAATAAGTAGAAAGACACAAACGAAGTGGATACTACATAAGTCTACAAATAAAAATTTGTAAAAAAAAACTTCACTTCATAGACACTTTTCTTCATGTAGGCTCTATCTTTAATTTTATTCCTATCAGGAACATAGGTTGTTGTTATGTTCCTATAGGCTATTTTGTTAAATATCAGTGTGAGTCATTGGAGAAAAATAGTTGTTATATCAAACCAGTTGTAAATAATGCTTGATAGAATGCCATTAAGTTACTGTTATTTGAAACTATTATTTTAATACCACATTATTTTCCATCCCATGCAAATAAAAATTATACTAAAAAGTTATTCTCTCATTCACTCTCCAACACTCTCATTTTCTATATATAAGTATTATCTATAACTCTCACACTCTCAAAATCCCCTGGAAACTAACATTGGACTTAAAAAAAAGAAAAACATGTCTATGGTCATAAGTTCATAATATAAAAATGTGACCTTTGTCAAGACTCTTGACTGAGATGCTTTGAATGTTTTTTGTTTGCATTCCAAATTCAAAACATTATTCTTAGAACCTTCACAGTTAAAATATTTGTTTACTACAACAACAAAAATTCTATTTTTGGACTCTCCTGGTCGGAATGAGACATAAATTCTCTCTTTTTTTAAATTCATTATACAAACTTAACTTTTCTTTTGCAATATCCCAATTAATTAGGGTCGGCACAATATGTCTATGTATGTATATGTCACACCACAAATCATCATATCATCCTTCACACAATCCATCCATCTTTTTTTTGGTCTACCTTTAAATTTGTATCCATCTATTTAATTATATCCATACTAATATTAGCCTATTGTATGGAATTCATGAGGATGTTCAACATCTTTTAATAGAGTGCAGCAGAAATAGAGATGGTGGGAACAACTGATGGGGGAGTTGGGACTGAATTGTTTTGATGTAGGTATCTTTACAGAAATTCTGGCAGAGCCAGCCTCAAAGAAGGCTAGTTTGTTAGCCAGCTCATTATTTAATTTGTAATTATAAGTTATACTTAGTACGTTTAGGAGATGATGGGGCTGACATGCCTATGTGGCGAAAGTCACAAAAAAATAAAGATAACAAATCTATACTAATATTATAAAGAGGTAAAGTTTCTGAGTATGTTTGTAGGAAGTACCTAATCTCTTGAACTGCTGAACCGATTTTGAAAATTCTTTCACGAAGCTACATTATTTCTGTATGACATAGTCTATATTTGTTTGTGATTATAATTTTTTTACGTCCAGTGAAGTGAAGAATATGAAATTTCATATAATTATAAGAATCTAATTTACGCCAAGGCTCCCTGAATATCGCATGGTGCAACCGCAATATAATCCGTCTACGAGTCTAAATCATTTGTTATAATAGAGTGACATACGGTTTATCTAAATACAATGTCGCGTTGAGTCTGGACGCAATCTAGATTGCGACATCGCGAGCCGAGTTTAGAAACCTTTGACAAACTATTTCAATGTTTCGATAAGCGAATGATCAGCTTTGTTGCTATCATGAAATAGGGGAAAACTGACCTTGTCATAAGAAATGATCTGAAAACGCTAGTTTTTGATGCTGATATTAGATGAATCAACCAAACTGAATCAATATTGTTAAAAAATACGACGGTATTTTGGTGACATTGAATTATTAAAATTTATGTTTGTATGAATCACTTGGGTTCATTCATCCAGATTGAAAGATGATTGAACCGTCTTATAGAATACAGTAGGTACAATGTAACGTAGCTGTCGTGGCAAAACTAAATAATTAAACAAAGACGATGTGCCCGATAACTAATCTAACGTGATAGAAAGAAACGGAAGCCAGACAGACTGGCGCCGTGACACGTTACGTAACGAAGCGGTTTACCCTCCCATAAAAAGTTATCACTTCAAAATTCAAAATCTCGTGAACTCGATTTTATATTTTGACCAGAGCTTGCCCTGCGGCTACGCCGCGTGTCAAACCCTAGGAAGTTATCTTCCTTACAAAACTTAATTGGATTTTTTACATAAAATAATAACAAATAAACTAAGTCCATATAGTTTGGCCAACTGCCCAGCATGACATACAGATGAGTCGAAGCCAACAAGATTTGAAGAAATACAATGAATGATATGTTATATATTATGTGTAAAGTGCGATCACAGCGCCATCTTCTTCGCTATTTTCGTCTATCCCATGGAAATGACGTCATTTATCGGGATAAAAAGTATCCTAAGCTACGCCCCGGGATATGACCTAGCTCTCTGTCGAGTTTCATTTAAATCCGTTCAGTATTTTTCACATGATGCTCTAACAAACAGACAAAAATTCTAAAAATTGGATTTTTGGAATCTGCTGGTCCGAACGCAACGTTCAAACTCGAACCATTTACAAATTTATTATAGTACCAGAAAATTCGGATAGATTAAAATGGGTATTATTTTTATCTTAATATTTTATATGCTATCTGTTTGTTGCTGTGCCGGAATTACATCCGACACAACACGGATGTTCCCACAACCCAAAAAAAAGCATAGAACATTTGATACCCTGATACTCGCGCTGTTCACTTCACTCGCCGGTTTTCTGCTCGCTGCTAACGAAGTGAGCAAGATGTAAAATTCACAAGTAATAATTCTTTATTCTTTATTGTACACAAAATAGTTAGAAATAAAAGTATAAAATAATGGTGATGTACAAAGGCGAGCTTAACCCTAAAAAGAATTTTCTTCCAGCAAACCTATGGGTCTAGCGAGAGTGGGAAGACAACAGGCAGGGTTGTGTACATGAAACTTATTATTACATAAAAGTACTTATTTAAAATAAATATTACATTACAAATTACATACAGATAGATATACATACATAAACTTAACATACATACACATATATCGATACATACCTAGTATATACATATATAAAATACATTTACATACATATATATATATATCAGTTAATTAGGTTATATAGTGTTCTTTAACTCTTCTTTTAAAAATGGTTTCTGACGGACTATCTCGTATCACATGAGGGAGGGCGTTCCATAGTTTGACTGCTTGAACGGAAAACGAACCGCTATAACATGCCGATGAATGTATGGGGGCTTTAAGAAGAAGAGATTTAGACGTTCTGCAAGACATGTCTGGGGGAACTAGGAATTCAAATCGTTCGCGAAGGTAAGAGGGAAAATGAGGATTATGTAGATTTTAAATAGAAATGTAACGACGTGAAAATCACGCCGACGACGAATCGGGAGCCATTTGAGTTGTGATCTAAATTTAGAAACATGATCAAACTTTTGCAGCCCAAACACAAATCGTATGCACAAATTCTGAAGGCGTTCGAGTTTGTTTAGGAGTTCTTCAGCAGTGTCTAGGAAGCATACATCAGCGTAGTCTAGAAGGGGCAGCATTAAAGATTGAGCCAGGATAATTACAATAATAGTGGATATAGGAATAAATAATCAATTTTCCACTCCAGTACTTTGACCGGTTTATAGTCATCTGCATTTATGAGATAAGAGTATTTCCCCCAGCTCAGCTGCGCCGTTTATTGGATATAAGGATACGTTCCACTAGTCGATAAAATTGACGGTCTCTTTGGATGAATGAGCTAAGTTTTTGTTGGCCTAACTCATTGGAACGCCTAGGCTCCGGGTTGATTCCTGGCATAAGTTCCGTTAAGAACTTTCCGTTGTTTACTATGATCGGAATCTCTGAGATCGGCTCAGTGTTGGTCGTTGTATACCATAACAAAAACGTAATTTACTTAGCTTGGAGATATTGTACAGTATGTTTGTCTACCGATTATTTTCAACGAAAATTAATTGTAATAAGAACCTATGATTAGTTTTCGAGTTTTTTTTCTGTGTCATTAAATCTGAGATCGCAAAGTGTTCCAATAAGAGATTATTTGGTTGTTGGAAGTTGTGTAAGAAGGCAAAGTCCAATGATTTTGTATCTTTAATTTAATTGGAACTATATTTTGCGTCCAGGTCGAGAATGTGCCCGAAGGCAACCGGAGAGCTGGGGGGTCTCTCCGGCTAACAAATGGTGGTGCCAGCCCGGACAAGGGACGTTGGAAGATCGGTCAGGTGTTTTAGTGGGTATCCCAAACCATGGCAATAGCATTCCTGCGGGGATACTAGTGCCACCCGACAAGGCGAAACCCACTCACATACCCGACTTTTCCTGTCTTTTGTGCTTTTGGTCTTTTTTCCGATTAAGGATCATCAACCGTGTTGTACGTTCAATCGGATTTTCCCTGGTCGAGGATTTGCGCTCGTTTTAGGGTCTTTGTGGGACGTTATGCAGCAGCTTCTGGACAAGCTCATTTGGGTGAATCATTAGACGTTCCTTATATCTTATGGAGGTGTTGGCAATCTCCTCCCATATCCTCGGCGGAGGTAGGCTTCAGGTGGGTAATCCCGGGAAACATTAAAATACCCGGATTAGTAAGAAAGAAAGAAAGAAAGAAAGAAAAAACGTTTATTTAGAACCACAACACAAATTAAAATACAATATACACTATAAATAAATGTACAATGTATCATAATCAAAACAACGCAATAGAAAAAACAAAGAAAGTGTAGCTCTAAATTGGTCCGAACTCAGCATGTTGCTGGTTAACTTAACCAGCGCTGATATGTAAACCACTCGGAAGAAAACTCCAAGAAAAGTCCAGAAATTTGCTATCGTAAGTGTTAAACGCATCTAAATAAAATCTTAAAAAACAGAAGAATCCACAATTTTATAATATTTCGTGATTTTCATGCATAATTTTAATCCGAAGTCATTGTCCATTGACTAATAATTCATAAACACACGGCATTGTAATTCAACGTTGTCCACAATAACGGCAATGACGCGAACCAATGGGTTGAATGTATAAAACATTTTTATAATTGGACAATTAAATGTGTCCGACACTTCGTTTGAGTAGGACTTTGACTTTATAGACCTTATCTTATTAACCCTGCAAGAGGTCGAAATGTAAAACAATAACAGTCAACAACAGAAAACAAGAAATAGAATTCCTACTTTGAACCTTAAAATGTTCATTGAAATCGGTTGAGCAAAAATTATATTTTTTTTATAATTAGATATTGTATCCTTATACTCATACTAGTCGGCACGGATTTGGCAAATACAAAGCAAAAAGAGCTTTACGCCCATGACATGCGGATTGAATTTACCACTCAACTTAGGTTTTTCCACAACGATAAGATATGCGGTTTGCCGAAAATGTGTCCTAAAATTCTTTCGAGGCCGGCAGTGGATTTTAACACGTGCTATGTTGCAAATGTCCATCGGCGTCGGTAAGCGCTTCCCATCACGTGTGCCGTCAGCATCTGCAGTGCTTTCGCCATAAAAAAGGGCAATCATTCTCACCTAACGAGTCAAATGAAGGTAATATTTGTGGAATCGATCTAATGTTTCCCGAATATTCGTCCAGATCGCAACAACAAAGTGCTTTTCAAAAACGGTGTAAAAAATATTTAAAGTCTCAACGTAGTAGGCAAAGGTCGTGGTGCAGATGTCCATGGCGACCATAACCCCTTGCCATCAAGTGGATCCGATTACCAGTTTGCCTTCAAGCAAACTAAGCAGCAGACTACTCTTAGCATCCAATAGCAGTTTTGACTTACCTAATCCTATTTTGGCCTTTATATTGAAATCATAAAGAGAAATTTCATAAAACTATATATTAACTTAGCAGACCAGGCAAATTTCGTACCGCCTCAGAATCAATATATAAAAAATTTGATTATATATATAAACAACATTTAATTTGATTTCTGAAAGACTTTTAATTTAATTGATTTCTAAACGACGCACGACGTGACGAACATCAAATGTTTGATAGGTAGGAATAGTTTCTAAGTGAAAGCGAAATAATTGTTTTTACTATATTCCAAGCATTTTTTTCATATTTACTCACCTTTTAAACCTTCCCTGGACTTCACAAATAATTCAAAACCAAAATTAGCCAAATCACTCCAGCCGTTCTCGAGTTTTAGCGAGACTAACGAACAGCAATTGATTTATATATATCACTAGCTGTCCCGGCAGACGTCGTCCTGCCCGGTAAAGCTTCAATCGATATGCCTACAACAGCGCCACCTACCGGGTCCAATTGTTAACCAACTCAGAAACCTTCTCTGGCTCATGTAACAACAACTTTGCTAAAGATCACGGATCACCACATGGTCAAATGTATAGTTTACGATTGTATAAAGGACATACAGACAAACATTCATGGTTATATTATCTGTATGTCCTTTATATATATAATAATGTATAAAAACTGGACCCGAATTGCTGTTAGTTAAGAAACTTATCAACAATTTTGTCAGTGTTATTAATTTGTACGTCTGTCTGTATGCATTCCAATGCTGTGAAAAATAATAAATGACTTTAGAATGTTACAATAAAAAGAACAGATCTCAAATTCATCTCAGCATGGTCTGTCACTGGTATCCAAAAAATGACAACCAATTTATATTGCTTGTATTCTTAAAACTTTTTCTTCTATCAAAACACCACATTAAGCTTTATTTATTTATTAATAGTGGGCCTGATAAACGCTGTCAAGCCCTAAAAAAATCTAAAAAACGATTGCAGCGCCAGCTGCGGGATCGGGTTGTGAATCTGAACAATCCAGGGACTCAAACACATAAAAAAACATTACAATCTTCGAATCCGATTCCGGCGCCACCTACCGGTTCCAATTGTGAATCTAGACAATCCCGGGATCCACTCAAACACACACAAAATTTCATCAGAATAGGTCATACTATTGGCAATACACGAAATAAATAATTACCGTCAGATAACTCATATATTGTACAATATGTTGGTCGTTGTAACCGATATCGGCTTAGACATTATTATAAATAAATGTAAAGTTCTTGTAAAAACTAAGCATAAAGGGGTCATTTGCATTGAATAAATATATTAATTATATTAACCTAAAAAAAAACATTGTTATTACTTCTTAAGTGGCCAACAACAATTTTAAATAGTAAACAATGGTTGATAAATAATTTTATTGTTGTGAATCATCACCATAGTATCATATTTTTTGTTACAAAGAATATATTTACGGCAATTTTTTTTTTGCCATGCCTTTTTTATAGTCATCATCATTATAGCGTTAAATTCCGGTTGCGTTCTAAGCGTCTGTCTTCAAGCCTGGGGTCCACTTTCCTAAATTTTGTTCTTCACTCTGCGCGGTCATCGATATCAGTCTTAAATGTGAGACCATTGATATGGATTTCATCCTTTATTTATGACATCAAACCAGCGTTTCTTGAGCCTACCTTCGACCGAGACCTGGCGGAAGTAACATATATGCCTAGACATTGGCCCCCCGCATAAATACCTAAGCAAAGTCGTGGTATCGTAATGGCTAGTGCACGGGTCCGAAACTCAAAGGGGAGGGACGAGTTCGATCCTGGCCGGACCGCATGCACCACTTAGGCAGTTTTCTGACCTAAAGTGCATATTGTTACAATTACCACGTGCTAACAACGGTAAAGGTAAACATCTTGATGCACCTGCACATCGAAATAACAACGACAAGCGTGGCGGGTATACTGTCCATTCCCCTCCTGTGGGAGGCCCGAGCCCAGCAGCGGGAGAGTTATGGGCTGTAATTATTTATTATATTCAAATACCTAGCCAATCGCAGTCAACTGCTGGACATTGCCTCCTCGAGTTGGCGCCACTCATCTTTATCCTCCGACTTCCTCATCCCTTACCGAGATTGAACCGTGTACGACATCATAGAGTGAATATAGAGCCTTATAATTCCATTTCAAATAAACATTCTTGTAAATAAATAAAATAACATTGTGACAATGTTATCAATGCATCACATCGTCATAAATTCAAGTCCAACAAACGATATATCTTTGATTGCTGTCAAGAATCGTTCAGATAATAGACGACAAGTAGTTATAAATAAAGGAATCGAAAGATTTTCTTCTAATACGCTACTTTAAAAAGGTTTTTATGAGTGTTATTTGTTTACGATAAGACCGCTTATATACAAAATTATTATGCTGTGAAGAACTGAATACTTTCCCATAGAAAAAAAATCAAACCGATGTACGTGTAGTCAAAAACATCATCAAGTCAACATCGGAAATACTTTTTTATTGCGAAGCTGGTGAATAGACAAAGAGACGTCCCCTCTAATGGAAAGCGGTTACTCTCATCTATAGTCGTTTGCAACACCAGGAGAGAAGCCAACGCTTTGCCAGCCTTTAGGATGGTCTAGAAGGGATGGAATAAAGATGGGAAGGGGAAAGAACTATTGGGTCTCTCGATCATCTGACGAAACACGATTAGCTCAAGGTCAACCAGAAGTTTCAAGAGTTTCAGAATAAGATTAAAACAAGACATGAAAAAGAAAATGCTCTGTTTTGAACTATGATGAAAGAATTGGCGGTAAAAAAAGAAAATAATAATAATAATGATCCCGCAGGGGCTTTGTGACGAAGCCTTAGGTGAGTAGTGACACCTCGTACCTGACTCTGGGGGCTAAGGCAAGGCCCCCACCTCCGTACTTGCTTTAACCAGCCGGCACGAAGTGGAGATCGCTAGAGTTAAGACTCAAGCTCCAGGGGTGGAAGTGATAAATGCGTCGTAAGACGTACGTCGATGCGTAAAACGTCAGAAGTAGCTTCGGTAAACCTGCAGCCTATCTCTCTACACCCCTTAGCCACTCACACACATGTTGCCTCTGTCTTTTATGGCATTTTTGGGGCCCATGCAGGGAGTGGCGAGTCACCGTCTGCCCATTTTTCCATGTTCCCCTAACTTTGCGACGGGCAGACGCCATAGTCCCCATATTCCCAGACTGCTACTAGCAGTTTAACCAATAGCTCGGTACTTTTTGTCTTCATTTTCCACAATAGTCCTACACTGGCCGGGGCTTGTCCTTGGATGCATTATTATATGGTGTAGACAGGGATAATCGCCGGTCAGTGTCACGCCACATTTACATTAAATTTGTCAAAAGGCCTCTACGTGTTGGCCTTTCCATGGCCCCGCGCAAGCCCTCCAAATGTCCGAGCAATTTTTATGGCCAGTGGTCCTGAGAGAGATACAAGTGTAATAATAATGATTCCAGCATAGCTATTGCATCTTAAAAACTAATAACATATCATGTAGCCTGCCACTCCAAGCCAATGGCTGGAAACTATTTCAAATCTTTCTCCCTATAGTTTGTTGATATTCCCTCCTTGTTACATCCATAAAACACAACATCACTTTGTTTTATTTATGCTGACCTTATCATTCTCTTATCAGCATACGTGAGGTGCCTCGGACCTGATAAAATATGTGTGCACAAACGTCACCCAATACAAACCACGAGACACTCGACCGATAACAGATTGATGTGGCTACATGACAGTTGACCGATTGTTTCTTACTGAACATTGACATTTTGGTGTGTAATGCTTCATATGCTTTATTTTGGTTCAATTTCAAAATAAGTTCCACTGGAGAACACTTTTTGGAAGTCATACATATAAGTTAAATTTTATTTTTACTTCTTAATCTATGTTCACCGTTTCGCAACCTGTTATTGAAACTCTCCAGCAAGAGGTCTAGCTAAAAAAACCGACTTCAAAAACGAAAAAACTAAAATGTATAAAATAACTTATTTCTTAAGCTATTATTATTAATATATATTATCTAAAACATCTTAAAGTCGGTGCTTAGTAATTTTCAAAATATAGTAATTTTTATTATGTTTTACTTTGCACCGACTTCAAGATGTTTTAGATAATATATATTAATAATAATAGCTTAAGAAATAAGTTATTTTATACATTTTAGTTTTTTCGTTTTTGAAGTCGGTTTTTTAAACGAAGTTTTTAAATTTTATTTGTTACTTTTTAGTGTCTAGCTATGTATGGGTGGATCTACGAATGGTGCCGCGCTTCTAATAAAAATATAGGTCCCAAGAACCGGGAACAAAAAAATGTTCGTAAAATGAAAACTACTGGGCCAAACTATGTAAAATTTTTAGGGGACCAATTGGAAGCTATTCCGCGTCGAACAAAAAAGAATCACGTAAATCGGATCATAAATCACGGAGTTATCGGTGAACATACATAAAAAAAAGCAAAAAAAAAAAAAGATACCGACGAATTGAGAACCTCCTCCTTTTTTCGAAGTCGGTTAAAAATTGATGAACTCAAACGTTTTTTAATTAATTTTATACAGAAACTAGCTGTGCCCGCGACGTCGTCCGCGTGGAATTTATTATCATAACCCCCCCGTTTTTGATAAATTCTTCATTTTTCACTAATCTAATAAATAATTTTATTAAAAAATTATGGGCAGGCGACCGTCAAAATACCGATTTCCTTAAAGCGTTCTCTAAGAGACTCCCGAGGGCCGAGGTTGTACCTTACGGCTCTTTTTTTGTAAATGAAATATAGTCTCCAAGTCAGCAGCGATGCCCCAAAGTGAAATAATAAAAAAATAACTAAAATAAACTTCTAACACTCTCTTCGTCAGTGGGCTATGTCAAGGGAACAAGTGTTTTGGTCGACGGTCGTTTATTGACTGAACTTATTACCTAATACAAAATACATTGTTATAACCTACACTACGACTAAAGTAACCTGTTACACACCACATCAGTGAACTGCCTAACTCTTCTGACTATGCAGCAGAACTAAGTTTTCTTGAGAGAATAGGTATATGAGCGCCTCACTGGAGCTTCTGATCTAGGTTAATAATGCCTAAGAATACAGTTAACTCTAGTGTTGTTAAGAGTAATATTAACATCGTATACTTTCGTATATTGCTCTTGCTAAACAAATTTTAATACGGAAAGTTATAACTTAACTAGAATTTTAGTCTAAATGATAAAGATGGTTTAAATACTTAATTAATAATTAACAATAAATGCCTACTCAGAAATCAGCACGATGATAATAAAGATAGATAGATAAATAGCTTGTTAATGACACTGATAAAGGCAATCGATGTTATCTACACAATCACGCTAATCTATAATTATTATATTACTTACCATTAACTTCTTGAATAATACATTTAATACTATTGATTACTGCCTTGTGATTATGCAATAATGTTAATATGAACTTATAAAAACTGATAAATATCCTAAGGTTCTTATAAATTTTCGAGGCACAAAACATTAAAGGAGCCTGACTAAAACTTAACTCAATTTTTTAGTCATTCAATATAAACAGTAATGGTTTCCAATCACCAGATAAAAATTATCCATAGAATAAAGAATAACAAGTAATAAATAAGAAATGTCAGTTACATGAATAAAATAGTCCAATCTTGAATACGCTCAGATTATAAACTATAGTTTATTCGACTGATGACTTATCTGATGATTGAAAAATGGGCCTTTAGAAAAATATGTGTGTCCAACTAACAGAAGTTAATTGTTTGAAAAATTAAAAAAATTACATCGAACCAGCTATTGATATCAAATTCGAAGGAAGTTAGCTGAAGGTTGCCAGTCGTCCGGATTTCCCGGATTTGTCCTAGTTTAGAGGGCGTCCGGTTTCATTTGTAGTCCGGGTTTAAAAAATTTAAATCGTAGGCCGCCGGCGGGCGACGCGACGACAGCGCGAAGTCTTAAATGGTCACCTGAAACCCTTGATGGCCACCGAAAGACGCTGATTGGCCGACGCAAGCTGCCGATGACCCCTTATTGTCAGGCGGCCCCCGTGCCCTGTCACCCGTACCTACGGGGCAGCTACCTAGCTGCCCCCGCAAACTCAGTCCAGGGCGAAGAGCATAAGCTCGAGGCTCCATGCCGGCTCTGCCAACACCAGGCAGAGACGATAACCCTCTTAGTAAACGACGCAACACGTACGCCGCGCCGCAGTCAACCAATGAACCGATTCGCTAGATTTACTGAAGTCGCAGGTGCCGACTTCGCCAGTGACAGTGGCAGTCAGTCGAAAAACAAAAAGTTCATTTATGACATTTTGAACTTTTTTATATTATACTAAGGTTTAAAAAAAACCTGTTGACATTAAAACTTGTGGGCTCTAAAATCCGGGATTTCACACATTTTGTCCTGGTTGCCAAATTACAGAAATGGCAACCCTAACTACAATGCATATAATGTGAGAAGAGAAACGAACTCTTCTAGTAGATACCGACACGTGCCGAATATTTGCCGAAAATTCGGTCGATTGGCAACTTGTGAGGTTGGTTATAACCCTTGACCTTATAAAACGATACATCTTTAATATTGTTCATTTCTGATAAAATTTACATATGTATACACTAGATAACGGATTGTAAAACAAAACATCTATACCTAATTAACATTTTTATATTTTCTGTCTATCAGTCGTTTGTCTCGAATATGCCTCAAAATGGCTCAACGAATTTCAATAAAATTGAAACTACAAATCATAACTGCAGAACGCAGTAGTTTTCACCAACAGTTTTCTGTTGGTTTATTTCAATATATTGTTACGTGCGAGCAAGGTTACGCACTTAGGTTTGGAAAAAAACAGCAGTTCTTTTAACTAAACGCTTTTATTGACTTTTTTCAACGTTGTTATGGTGACATACTTAAGACCAGGGTTGGTAGCCATCCTGTCGGGCAAATGACCTACCTGCTTACTGCTTGGCTTACACTGCTTACACAGCCGTACGTGATTCTTCTCCGCAGGGTTGCCCCTAAAGGCGCAACTAACTACGCACTGTCCCGACGATAAGATGTCTCACTCACAATACTGTCGTCGATATTGCGTAGACCACCTCCTGCTGCTGCGGTGTTCACCTCCGAATTTACCGCGCTTACCTCGCTTCTAGACCTTCTTTTAAACTCCTTCACTAAAATACAAGTGAAATTACGATTTTTGACCCATATTAGTATTTTTTGTTTCTTCTTAACTGTATCGTATTGTTACGAGCTACATAAGGCTCGAATTAAAATGCCGTTGGAATTACTATAGAGTTTATTAAAACTGTACAAACACGTATAAAACAGGTACAAATATAACTGGATACAACCAGTAAACGCTGCACGATTCAATAACACGCGCAAAGAGCTACACCATATCGCTCATCGAATGTACGTCTTACTCGTATCGTAATCGTTGCTTGACTGCCTCTCTCTGCCTTGGGCCATTGCTTTATAATGCACCGATCCATACCTGGCAAGCTTCGACGCAATACAATAACAGCAAGGATTAGTTTGACACTAGTGACGGCCATAAAACAAGTACAATAACAATAGAATGTTTCTCTTAATTACAAATTCTAAACACAAAGTAAACAAAAGATTTCCTACATGCGGTGAGGTAATAAAATGCGCTTTACGACCAGCAGTTGTGCGTTTGCCTTTGTCGGCATGTAACAGTATATTACATGTTTACATTTGTTAGGTAGTTAATATATGGTTCAGTCTTTTAATTATTATAATTCTGAACTCTAATTGTTACTGTATTGAAAAGTATTTTTTTTTTCAGCTGAAGCAGCGACTCTCAAGATCCTACTAAGCTTCGCAGTTGGTGGTCTCCTGGGTGACGTGTTCCTCCATTTGCTACCTGAAGCCTGGGAGAATGATATGGCGAATACACCGCGTGAGTTCTGCATTGTTTAATATAGGATACTAATCAAATTTCCTGAAATGGCGTGTCATTTGAGACCCCAAAATACCCAAACGCAGAAAAAATAGTACTATAACTCCATCCTTAGACAGTTCCTTTTGTATGACAATAAAGATGCGCGATACAGAAATATATATTATTCTATTCGTGCAGGAACAGAGAAAGACTACAATTTCCTACGGCCGGGCGGCCTTCTTTTATTGCATGAGTTCAGCAGACAGGCAGACGGCCCACTTGATGGAAAGCGGTTACCATCGCCTATGGATTTTTGTAACACCAAAGGTACTACAAATGCGCTGCTGTTCTCTTAAGGAAGACTGGAACCTGGTCACAAATGCCGGAACACAACTCAAGGTTGTTATGGCGGCATACTCTAGACCAGGGGTGATAGCCATCCAGGCAAATACCCTACCGAATGGCTGTGGGTTGTTTTATCGCCTCTTGAGACAGACCGCTCGGCCGCATGGAATTATATTCTTTCTCCGTTCCTTCACAGATAAAAAGTCCAGTGTATCAAACAATGTCATTTAAATATTGAAGCGGAACAAAGTCGATTGTGTTCTTGTAGCCTCTTGGCAATGGACTTGTGTTTTGTTTGTAAATTGTTTGCGCTACAGGAAGCGGCATTTAAATGTAGGTGCGAGTGCTACGTATAAAATGACGTTTACCGATAACAATTGACTATTGGTGGTGTTCCGTAAACTTTGCTCGTAAGTGATCAGGCATATCAACGTTTCAAAACAAACATTGATATTAAATTCGACATGTAAAAAGTATCCAATCAAGTGGGATTTGATTCTAGTGGATACTATGTAAGACATTTAGGAAACCCTGTAAAATAATAATTGGCGTTGGCGGCCCGCTCTGGGTGTCACCCGACCGTGAACATCAGTTAGCTAGTCAGGAGTCAGGTGATTCCCTGGAAATAGAGATTTCTCGTTACCTGTGGGCTTGGGGAATTCCTTTTGTTTCCAACCACATTCATTTCAACATTTGCAAGTGTTAAAGCTAGAAACATTTTTTTTTATTAACTAAATTTCTTTCACATAATATAAAAAAAATATTTGTAATACTCGTATTTTAATAAAACGTAAATTATTATTACTTTTCTTCTTTATTTTAACAGTTTTTATTGAATTTCGGGGTGTCACCTACAATGTCAGCCCTAGGTGCCACCCCTGCTAGCTACGCGACTGATCTAATACGTTTTTATATTGTATTCTACCCAGAGTCCCACAAGGTTACAAGTAGAATACTGACTGAGCCTAGATCACAGTCCTCTATGGGTAAGGTGCCCAGAATGCTGGCTACGTTTCCTCGCTGGATCGCCATACTGATCCGTTGGCCGAGATAAGCACCAGCCTTCTGATCACCGGAAGAACCAATTAGTCGTTTTGATAAATTTTGGTAGAGGCTCATGGCCTCAGGAACCCACAGTCTTAACGTCTCGACAGCAAACGGCACAAACATAATTATAACTCTTACTGGGGGTTGCATATTTGCGCCGCTTGAAGGATTCAGCTGTTTCCGCCACCGGACCGGCTGATGTTTGGTAAATGATGAATATAAGTTTGCTTCTAAAACAATAAAATATTATAACAAATAGAGCGATATAAACTTCAACTATAATCTTAAAAAATATTTAGAAATCATTTCTTTTTCGAGTCGTAAATATAGGAAGGAAGAGTGTGGTAATTTGTGCATATTTTTTGCTATTGTTCAAAATGACTTTTTTTTACTGAATATGCTTATAGTCTTTTCATTTGACATATCATTTGGTGATTTAATGTATTATAGTTCAACTTTAGATTTACAATTTATTTTTCGTGCTCCTTTATATATATTATATATATTCAAAAAAATATTTTCGCTCATATATCACTACATGTCTATTAGCAAACAATACTTCTAGTATGTTAACTTCATATCCCATCTAGTCTTATTAGTTACCAAGGTAATTAGCAGTGTCCGACATCATCATTACTGTTAGCATAACTCAAACATTTTCCTTATAAAAAGTAAACACTAGTAGCCTATTTATACTGTCGTATTTACACCGTTGAGGTTTTGTGTTTATCGTAATAAACATGTCTGGCACAAATACATTTAATACTTTATCTTTAATGACGTTGAGTTGATTTTCCTTTGTTGTGACTGTACGAGGTTTTGTGCTCCGAACAGCACATGCTAACGGGAAAACTTTAGATATGATTCATAAAGTGTTTGATATATGAATGCTTATGCATTTATTGTTATTATATGAGCGATGTGTGTGATTAATTACATTATAATATTGTGGTAACAATTTAAAATAATAATACGCTCTGCGGTTAACCGATTGTCTGGACCAAAGTCTAATGTTTTTTACAATCGGCTATCGGCAGACTGTATATCCCCAAGCTTGGCAAGTTACGTTGTGTTATGGGTAATATACAACATATAACTCTGGGAACGATCACTCAGACCATAGTAAATAATGGAAAGTTGTTTACGAAATTGACCATGCCATAAATTGAGCCCGGAGCCTCTGTCCCACTGAGTTCGAAGATTATTTTTGAGCCCTTTTCAAAATGTCTCATATCGTAACTCTGGGGGAAAATCTGAGCTGGGAGCTCACTCCCAATCCCCAGGGTACCCAAGAGGAAGATTTTTGAAAGTATCCGTGTAGGAACGGAGAAAGAATACAATTTCCTGGGCCGGGCGGCCTGTCGTAAGAGGCGACAAAACAACCCACAGCCAGGTGGTAGGGCATTTGCCCGACTGTATGGCTACCATCCCAGGTCTAGAGTATGCCAACATAACAACCTTGGGTTATGTTTCGGCATTAGTGACCAGGTTCCAGTCTCCCTTAAAACAGCAGCAGCACATTGTAGCACCTTCGGTGTTGTAAATGTACATAGGTGATGATAACCGCTTTCCATCAAGTGGGCCGTCTGCCTGTTTGCTGAACTCGTGCAATAAAAAAACTTCAATAATGTAACCCATCAATTTAAACAAAATAGTTGGCACTGGAATCGGGTTCTACGGTTTTGATGGAATTTTATGTGTCTGAGTGGGGTCCCGGGACGGCACGATAACGTCTGCCATATTTTTTTTATGTATTTAATTTATAAAGTAACTAGCTGCCCCGGCAGACGTCGTCAGACCCGGAAAAGCTTCAATCGATATGCCGACAGCAGCGCCACCTACCGGGTTCAATTGTGAACGAACTCAGTAACCTTCTGTGGCTCATGCACAACAACTTTTCTAAAGATCATCACATGATCAAATGTATAGTTTACGATTCTATAAAGGACATACAGACAAATATTCATTTTTATATATAAGAAGATTTAAGTATGTGTATTTAATTTATAAAATATGTCGGTTAAGTATGTCTGTTTAAGTTTCACATAATAATCTGCACCACCTACATCACCAGATTAGGTTAAATTATTCCTTGAGTTGGGTTCCCTTGAGCGATAAGGTCGCCTATTGTTTGTATGATGACAATATTGTAATCGTGCTTTTTTATAATTGTATATTTGGTGAGCAATGAAGTGTTATCTATTCTATTGAAACATTTTTAAATTTCTCACAGCTGGCGAACACGTCTCCATGAAAAGCGGTTTATGGTGCCTATTCGGAATGCTCTTATTCATCGTAGTCGAGAAACTATTCGCGGCACAGGAGAGCGATGAGAATGAAGAAGAGGTAAAAGAGAATGGAAAGATAAAGGAAATAGAAATAGAGGAGATCGAGAAGCTCCTGGAGGTGCAGAGGAAACAGCGTGGGGTGGCGAAAGGAGAGGGGATATGCGGGAACGGGACGGTCACCGCCAAGCAGTTGTACGACTCGTGTATCTTCAATAACAATTCTAAAGGTAAGTAGGTCAAATAATAAATAAATAATAACCAAGCTCGGGGTCTCTCAATTTTTTTTAATTTCTGGGATGGTATATCCGCCGCGTTTGTCCAAGGCGGATTGACGGGTTTAGCACATCGGTTATCTCGATGTGCAAGTTATTCGAAGGCATTATAATATCAAGCATAATAAAACCACTGTTGACCTATGTAATTGATTGAAAATAATACATCCATGTTATCAATTAATTGATGCGTTAATTAGGCGAGGGTGGTTGCTGCAGTGCGCCAGTCATGAACGGCACGGTCAAGTGCAAAGGCAGCAGCCGATGGATGGGCCGCTGCTTGTTGAGGGAGGCCAGGGAGAAAGCCTTACAAGCCACTAAGGAGAAACCCGACAAGAAAGACGTAAGTGCCATACGCACAAAACTTATATGCGCTTCGAGTGAAGGTAGCTCCAAGTCCAATCAAAGACAGTGTATTTGTAATATCTGTAATTTCATAATATTGTTACAACTCGGGTCCCGACAAAAACAAAACCCACCGGCATATCTGAAACAAAGCACATTCATTACCCGTCGCCATTTGAACTAATAACATTGAAATTTTTTTATGATCGTCTTCTTTTGTTTACTTATTGGCATACGGCCTATTGTTGTATTGTAATCATTAGCCAAGTGTTACGGATTTTAAAGTACAAGCTGATTCTAGGAAATCCGGTTCACGTTGCCGGACGGGCATATTGAATTTGTGCAATATGCTCTGACCTGATGGAGGTTGCAGTCGAGCGAGAACCACAAGTGAAGCGAGACGTGTGCGCGTTTTATTGAATTACGACCTTCTGCATTACGTTTGGACTTGTTGTGTTCGGTTATATTTGTACCTGTGTTATATGTGTTTGTATAGTTCTAATAAACTCTACAGCAATTCTAACGGCATTTTAATTCGTGTCCCGCAACTCGTAACAATATTCAATTTTGGTTCCTGTGACTGTAATGTTTTTTTTAATATTTGCAGATTGCTGGTTATTTGAACTTGATGGCGAATTCGATAGACAATTTCACGCATGGTCTGGCGGTGGGTGGTTCGTTTCTCGTGGGGTTCAGGGTTGGAGTCCTGACCACTTTCGCAATCTTGGGTGAGTACGAGATTACACAGCTCTACAAACAAAAATGTTTTGTTTTGTTGCCCTGGATATCATCGCAAATTTTTACGTTTTCAAGTGCCCAGATTACGAATATATTCATGAAAGTTCTCAATGTGCTCGTATTTTCATGATTTTTGCATATCTTATATTTTGAACAATGAATTACTGCTGTTCTTAGAAAAGAGATTGTCCCGTGAAAGATTATAAAAGAAAAGTTCATAAAAGGCGTTTTATGGAAATATAAAATATAGTTTCGACATTTTCCTGTTTATTTACTTCGATGTATCCTAATTTCTCAAAATATTACTGACATTATAAATATATCTGTTATTTTATTTCTCGTTCTTTGATCTTTGTAATGTAAAATGAAAATAAAGATTTAAAAAAATTCAGAGCATATCTAACAAAATCATTGATAGTTTCATGAATTGTGTGCATAAATGGACCCAAAATCATTTTAATATCTAGGGCAACAAAACCACTGTAGACCAGTGTTATTCTTCTGAAGTGTGTTCTTAAATGTTTTATACAGGGCTATTCATAAATCTATGGCAAATTTTACAATATCAAAATTTCCTCATTTTTATCTTGAAAAGCCCTAGAATTGGAAATTACCAGTTAAATATACCTTATGTATTTTTATAATATCTGTAAGTGTATAAACTCAGTAGATTGTTTAATTTAGAAATAACTGTTTTTGTTGTGTACCATTAAATGAATTTGTCGCATGATGGAAATGTTATTTGCTTCTTATGATAAAAGATTTTTCACTATGATCGAGATTTCTAACTTAGAACCACTCACTTCACTTGTTGCAGTCTCATTGGTGTTAAACCTATTTTTCCCATAAAATAGAATTTAGAATGTGATTTTTATTTTTATATGTCAAATTTTTTGTTTTTTTTGTCGAGTGAAAATTATTGAGAGATAAACACGTTTAAATATCCATTGTCGTATTTATTAAGTAAATATATATGGAAATAATACAAAAGCAGGATATTTCTATTAAAATTATTATATCTCTCGTTCAACGACCACAACATCACTCAAAATCCTAACTTAGACTCACTCAAAATGCGCAAGATAATAACTTAGAATTCACTACGTTCGCAATTCTAACTTAGAACTACTCATTACATTATCATACTTATTAGTATATTATTTAATTGCACGCAAACACACAATTTTTATAAGATTTTGTCTAAATAAAGGTTGTCTGAAAGAGATTGCTTTAAGCAATACGGCCGCCCATTATAATATTTAGGACAATAAGTATATTATACAAAGACTATTATTATTGTTACGGTCAGGAAAAACTTAAAATCTCTTACTATCAGAATCCTAATTTAGAACCAGTCACTACACTCAAGATTCTAACTTAGTAACCTCCATTTTCTAGGTATTTCAACTAGGCATTCTCGTTTTTTTGCGTTCTCGTTTTAATTGTTTCTTGTATGTAAATTTTAGTTCACGAAATTCCCCATGAAGTCGGTGATTTCGCGATACTCTTGAAGAGTGGCTTCTCGAGGTGGGAGGCGGCCAAAGCTCAATTCGTAAGTTTATCATTCAGTTATATAGGTGAATTTTTCAAGTGGACATTCGAGGCTAAATTCTAATATGTGCGAAAAACACTCGAAGAAATCTCGAGGCCGATTTTGATTAAAACTAAACTGGTCTCATTAGACTTGAAAATCGGCTGATTATGAAAAAATAAACAAAAGCTATAATATTATACCAAATTATGTAGCTTGTAAGGACCAACTTTTGTCAAGGAATGTCAGACGGGAAACCCGAGGGAAAATGTTGTTTTTGAAAAATGTTCTATTTTCCGTATAAAGTGGTTAACGTTGCCTACAGACATTTAAGACGTTTTGGCCAATGACGAGGCCAAAGCGTTGCCTACCTTTTGAATATGGTATGGGAAATGAGATACAAGGATCAGACAAGAGATTTGGTCCTGGTCTAAAGTATGTCGCCATAACAACCTTGAGTTGTGTTTCGGCATTAGTGGCCAGGTTCCAGTCTCTCTTAAGGGAGCAGCAGCGCATTTGTAGCACCTTTGGTGTTGCAAATGTCCATAGGCGATGGTAACCGCTTTCCATCAAGTGGGTAGTCTGCCTGTCTGCTAAATCCTACAATAAAACATGCACACAAGTACATCATGGTGCAGGAACTCTGTTCTAGGTCCCGTGGCATTCTTACAAGGTGTATATTCGTTGGGATGCAGGTAGGTTTTGTGGGTAGTTCTAGAGTCCCACACGCACTGGTGCAGATGGCACTAGACACTGTATATACTTTGGCCTCCCCCTATATCCATGTCGCGAGTGTGTGTCCCAAGAAAAGACGTTCCCCTGCGTTATTAAAAAAAGGGGGGGGGGGGAAGTATGCCATCGGAACTCTCACCATCGCACGAAATACGATTAGCTAAATACTAGCCGAAGTTTTTAGCGGGAACTGAAAGGAGATGTGCTGTGCAGTTTTATTTTCTAAAAAATGTGTAAAATTACTCTAAAATGAACAATAGTTGTAGGATATTGATAATGCTTGAGTAGTAATTATGTGTTTTGTGCGAAATGTGAACTGTATAGTGTGTGTGGCCTTTTGAGTTGTCACAACAACTCTGTTGAATGGCACCAACTGATAACATACAGTTCAACTGTGCTACACATAGGCTTAAGAAAATGAAGAAACTATATTGTAAACTAAGATCTGGCTTAAAGGCCTCGCTGCCAAGCCATAAGCCTAAATAAATAATCAATGCTAACCGTTCCCACAGACTTAAATATATTTTTTTGGCTTCAGGCAACTGCGTCAGCTGGACTGGTCGGCGCCATGACAGCTGTCATATGCAGCGGCGCGAGGAATTCCATTGGTGAATGTTCTTTTTATTTCTTTTATTTTATGGCTTGTTTACAAGTTCCGTAATCACGGAACTGCTGTTTTAATTTAATAATTTCTTGATGTAAAATTATAAAATAAGTGATGTCACACTAGGGAAAGCTGTGGGGGGTCGAAAAATTCATGAAATTCGTGGGACATAATTTGTGTACGGCCCCTTATATGAAAAGCTATTCTTAAGGAGGAAACTCCGACAATATGCTGCAGTTATTGTCCATTTGTAACGAATATTCTACATCTATACAAATAAACAAAATTGAAGTGTCTGTTTGTAATGTAAAAACAACAACGTTTTGCTAAATGCATTTAAAAGTATTATACGGTTCTTATATCATTTAAAAAAAAATCTGTCTGTATGGATGTTCCGGCTAATTTCTGAAACGGCTGGACCGATTTTGACAAGACTTGCTCTAGCAGATAGCTGATGTTATAAGTAATTTAGTTTACATTTTTTTAGGGTTCCGCATAAAAAACCCACCCGTTCGTAGTCGCGGGTACATTTAGTTTTGTTAAATAAAATTAAAAAAAAAAACAAGTTCCCTCCATAAACAGCAACGCGACATAACTCTTTTTAACATTTTCTAAATATTTTTCTTACAGAAGCGAAAACTTCATGGATAGTGCCATTCACAGCAGGTGGGTTTCTCCACATAGCATTAGTGACGGTGTTGCCAGATTTACTAAGGGAAGAGGACAAAATGGAGTCGCTGAAACACCTGGCAGCCCTGTGCATCGGGATCGGGGTAATGGCAACATTAACTTATTATTTCGGTTAAGTTAATCTTAAGTTTTAAGTTAAACTGATGTGTGTATGCTGATTTTCATAAAGTTGAGCCGTTCTATGAAGCCCTCTTCAGTTTTATATACATTCTGATGAATTAACTTTGTAACGGTATCAAAATAATTTATATCACATTAAAACACCATAATTAGCTTATTTCTTTAGAAATGTAACACATGACAATGTTATGTTTTCCAACACTACTTTTTCTTAAATATTATGTACAATCGAAGTTTATACATAAAGCATGATGAAGTTATTCATATTTTCTGCGTTTAAAAAATAAAAAGGCCAAAGACACGTAAAATATTTTTTTTAATAATAAATCTTTTATTGTAATAGGATCGATAATGACTTCTGATATCGATTCCAATTGTTAATTATTGTATCGTAATCGGTAATTCAGGTAACTACTAAACTAAGTTTGATAGATGCCAAATGTGGCTTTGTAGGATGGCCGAACTATAAATCATGTGTTATTGAAGTATTAAAATAAACAAACATTTCTAGATGAAGGTTTTCTAGGGTTTCATAGGTGTAAAAACTAGTGAACATGATAATATGTCGCCAGTACAGAATACTTCCCTGTCTATATACTGACATACACTCTGATATTTTTTTATTTGTATAGAATATTCTTTTGAATGTGCCCATATGTTATAGCCAGGTGGTAGGGTATGTTCCCGACTGGATGGCTTCTACTCCTAGTCTAGAGTATGCCGCCATAATAACCTCGAGTTTTGTTTCGGCATTAGTGGCCAGGCTCCAGTCTCCCTTAAGAGGGCAGCAGCGCATTTGTGGCACCTTTGGTGTTGCAAATGTCCATAGGAGATGGTAACCGCTTTCCATCAAGTGAGCTGTCTGCTGAACTCACGCCATAAAAAAAGCTTTTTTATAAAAAGGTTTTTAAATACAAGCTTTTGAGATCCTGGATATTGTGTAGCAGCATAGTGCTAGCCAAGACAAGTAAAACAAGCCCAAACACGACGGGTCTATTTGTTTAGTACAGGAATTCCTATGGCCACCTTCCGACTCCATCATCAGATCAGCTCCATGGTACCATATTATTGCATTCTCGCGCGATATAAATATCCGTGCAAAATTGCAGCTCAATCGGAAACCGAAGTCGATCAAATTTAACTTGCAAGATTCCACCCGAACTTACATACATACATCCATTGCAAGTTAAATAAAAGCTTGTAAAAAAAATAGCTAAATTGTTCAAATCAATGCAATACATTTGCATTAAACATTTAATTTTGTCACTTTTTACAATATAAATTGAAGCCATGTTTTAATAGAAGTGTTTAAACACCTGATTTTTTATTGATATCATATTCAAGTCGATATGTATGGTATGACAATACTCACTACAATGTTATAACGTTTAACCATAAAGTAAAAAAAGAAATGTTTCTCGACTTTAAATCACAGTAACAACACGAATTATTTATTTGAAACTAATGGGTAAATTATTTGCTGTGCAAATATAATTTTTCAAAAAGTATATCAATTTGGTCAAGAATATATAATATGATAGAATAATATGATAGACCCTGAAGATGGTGATTGTTTTCAAGAAGTAATCTTGTGTTTGTTTGGTAAATCTCAACTGTTTTGTTAATGAAATTTGACTTTTGAGCTGCTGTCGAAAATATATGATGAATAATTCAAATAAAACTTGGCTTAAAGGCTTGCTTAATAGGCATTTTTTTTAAGTGTTTTTTGTAATGTGGTTTCCAGATAAATAAAATTCTTTCTTTGTAGGTAGTTTTAAGAATTTTTTCGATCAAAATTTCAATCTTAATCGTGGATATTCAATTAAATTACTTATACATCTCATATAATTACTTTATATTACGTATAAAGTGAATTTTAAAATTGTCCAAACGGACAGACAGAAAGTATTACTTTTCGAATCTTAGAATTTTAAGTGGGAAAACATGAATTTTAATTAAAATGTAGGGTGCTTTAAAAATATCTAGAAATTAAGTGAAAATCTTAATACTCTATATATAAACGTATATTATTAATATGAGATTTTTTAATGTTGCTTCTTGTCTTTAAGTACGAGTTGCTGTGAAAATTAATTTTTAAATCAGTAAATGTAATAAAATTTTAATTTGAATATTAAAGTACGAAAGTAAGTATTAGGTGATTTCATGAGTTAGTGTTTTCAAAATATCCAATTGAAAATTAGTATTTGAGTTTTTATGTTTATTGTTTTTATAGTTTTTATTAACTTGTCATTTCTATTTAAATTATACAGTCCATTTTTGCTATTGATTGATGATAGTTATTATCGATTGACAGTTTAATTTTTTGGTCCTTCGTGTCGGATAAAAGCAAAATAAAAATTACATATGGTTATAAACTGTACCATTGTTGGCAGTCAATTTACAGATTTTTTTAAACAATCATTTTTTATTTTATATCCATACCATACTTAATAATATTATTATCATTGTATGACTATAAAATAAAAATATATTAATATTTCTTACTGTTACAAACAAAGCAAAAAAATGCCAATCATTGTACAATAAAAAAATAGTATTATATCCCCTAGTTTACATTACCAAAAATCATTTATATATAAAAACATAAAAACTCACATAATGTTGGTTAACACTTCTAATACCTACAGATAATGTTTATTTTGGTGTAAATTAGAACATGAATGAAATCAACTTAGGCATACAATTTAGGGAACAAAAAAATCCTTGCAAAGGCTGCCATTACAAATGTTACCCATTTGTTGCACTGTAACGAGCATGAAAGCGGCGAGGAAAGAACACTTGTTTATCGCGAAGCTGGCAAATGACCCAGCTCATGGAAGTGGCTCATGGGTTATTAATTGATTGCGTAAGGATTTCAACGATTTTGACACCTCAACCCCCCCCCCCCCCCCCCCCCATGGAAGGATACTTAAGATAGATATTGGAACCCGGGGGCGTTCCAAGAAATCTCTTCTTACGTAAGATAGATTCAATGTCGTCTTCCCAAATAATAGAAACGTTACGAAAGATTAGTTACACTAAACTAATTCTTTACCAGATAATTTACGTTATACTCTTTTATTGCTATCCGATACACATTAACTAATATATAATAAATTTCGACTTGTAATATATTACTTAAGAATGGATTTTGCCACCCCCCAAACAAGGGCATGATGGACTTTTGTAATTTTGATTATTTATTTAATATTTTACATCATATATTTATTACATTTTGATTTTGATGTTTTGTCACCCCTCGGGACCCTTACGTAATTAATGAATGGCCGTTTCAGTATAATTTTAATTGCAAACAATATTATAATATTTTAAACAAATGTTTCAGAATTACAGTTTTTAATTTAGTAGGGTTTAATTTTACTAAAATTGAAAGTCTTAAAGCAAAATAATAGTTTCACTAATTTAACAAATACCTTTTGAAACAACAAAATAATTAGTGGGTAAAGACTCAATATTTTGAGTTAAATACTTGTGCTATCAATTTTACTCGCCACTTACCTGTTCGCTACCGTGGAAGCGGGTAAACGAGTTGAAAAAATTGGCAGAAAACAATTCATCAGGCTGTTACATTTTAGTAAAATAGTTAGAATATAAGAAATAAAAATCAAATGTACATTATTGTAAATATTTATAAGCAAAATATTAAAAAAAATATGTTTTCTCTTACATTGTAAGTTTCATGTATCGAATGTAATATGTTAATAATTTGTTGTAAAAACTTAATATTACTACATTGACTTGTAGTTTTTAGGCTGAATGCACTCGAAAAATATTTTTTAATTCAAACGGATTATACTTTCATGTGTAGGACACCAAATTAAAGAAATTTCAAAAATCTAAAATTTTGAGCGGAGTCTTGAATGTGGTTTGCCCGTTTGCGTAAAGATTATTCAAAAAGTTGAATATTGGCTAGATATACAAATCGCGGCAAACCATAGTCAAAAATATTTATTTGAATTTGTGTGTCCTAGGCATAATTTTAATTTAAACATATAACTAGTAATACATACCTGAACAATCCACTCCACTATTGTATGTAAGTAGATTAGTAGATAAGACTTATAAGTATTAAAGTTAAATAGCAGTGTCAATTTGTGCATTAAATTGTTTTACTCGCGTTCACTAATAGATAAATATATATACACTGCTATAATGAAATACACTTTGTGAAAGACATTGTGTATAACACGCGACGTCGGGTTAAAATAAAAACGTCTTGAATGAAAAATAAATTTTATTTAGAACTAGTCTTCCGCGTGGTGCTTTTTTTTAACTATCCCACGGGAACTCTTTGACTTTTCGGTATCAAAAATATCCTATATGTTGAAGAGGGATATAAGCCACCACCATAAAAAAATTAATTTAAATCGGTTCAGTCGTTTCGGGAGATTAGCCCGTACAGAGAAACAAAATAAAAAAATTCACTTCTTACATCCCCTGATTCGGTCTTTTGCATTTTTTTCATTGTACAGAAATTCGACCTCTACAGTTTTATTAATATGTATAGATTGTTTCCATTTTTACTTACCTTTTATTAGAAATAACCATATTTATATTGTGTTATTTATAACGTCATAAATAAAAGCTTTTTTAAGTATCATTTTTATACTTTCAATGAATTAGAGAAATATTGTTTATTTTTAATAATTGTCTTAAAAACGATACAGAACCACGACGTTGACAAATTTAACTTTAATATATTTTTAGTCACTTGTTTTAAATGTGATAACATCAACAATTTAAACTCTGTCGACCTCCATAAGGTAATAAGGGCGTGATCATTTTGTCGTCAGTAAATAAGTATCCATATAATCCAGTAGCCATTAAAATGTGATATATTAATGCCATTTACAAGTATTTCATATTATTATTAAGGTATATTGTAAAAATAATTGTTACGAAATAAAAAATGTTCAATATTTTTGTTTTTATTTTTGAAAATCTAAAGATGAAAGGATTTTAATTCATCAGCATATACAAATGAATTTTTAAATTGGGTAAGTTGGAAACTATAAGATTCTAGCTACACCTCGCGGTCTCAAACGCGTGGTGATGGAAAATTGTTATATTTTGGGCAATTCACACTATATCTTTATAAATTATAGCCTATGTGTTATTCTGATGTGTATTCTTTATTATTGTAATTTTTCATCAAATTCCGTTCAGTAGTTCCTGCATGAAAAAGCAACAAACAACGAACGCGAAAGTTTGTAAGAATGTAAGAATGTAAGTAACATTCTTACAAACTTTCGCGTTTCTTATATTAGTAAGATATAACGAAACATACTCAAAGGAGTCTGTGGGCCGATTTTGATGTAAACTAAAGCGATCACACTAGACTAGAAAAATCAATTTCCCTACTCAGAAATCGAATTGTCTGATTTTGAAAAAAAAAACATACTGTAATAAGATCTACAGATAGCGTAACTTGTATAGATTCACAGAGTTTTTGGCGGGAACTGAAAGGAGATGTTGTGCTGTGCAGTTTTATTTTCAAAAAATGTGTAAAACTACTCTAAAACGAACAATAGTTGTAGGATATTGATAGTTTTTGAGTAGTGATTATGTGTTTTATGCAAAAAGTGAACTGTTTAGTCAAATGTGGCCTTTTGAGTTGTCACAAGAACTCCGTTGAATGGCACTAGCTGATTACCTACAGTTCAGCTGTGCTACACATAGGCTTAAGAAAATGAAAAACTATATTGTAAACAAAGATCTGGCTTAAAGGCCTAGCTGCCAAGCCATAAACCTAAATAAAAATAAAATATGTAATAGATTAATTTCTGTGAAGGGATATCAAGCGCAAAACTGAGGAAAAGACTTGATAGAATAATTATAAAATGTAGACACATACTATAATATTTCCAAGTCATTTAGTTTCTTACTAAAATAGATTACAAGGCGTTTAAAACTACGTAATCCCTTTAATTGTAAAAGAAAACCACAATCTATTTAATTCCTTTAATTACAGTGACAATATCGTTTTTACACTAAAACAATATAAAACCTAATATATATAAACACAGTCCATGATATTATGGCTTAATTGCAAAGAATTAATATCAACGATTTGATACAAAGCAGAACTTGGGGTCCGACGTGGCAGCTAAAGGTGGATTGTCAGTGTCAATTTTGATCAAATCGAAACTTATAATTGTTAATAAAACTACGTTTGAACGGTTTTAAGCTCGGAAATTAAAGGTTTTGGTTTGTCCGACGTTTCGGCCGCCTTTCAGTGGCCGTGGTCACGGACGATAAAGGTTTGCCTTTCCGTGAAATTAATAAATTACCGCGCTTAAAACCATTAAAACGTAGTTTTATTATGTATACAAGTCGCGAAAACTTAAGAAAATATTATAATTGTTAGTTCAAATATTTAATTTGCCGCCATTTAATATAAAAACGACACTGACGTTTGACCTAACATTATTACAAGCGCGTCAGAATGGTTTAATACCGGCGTCATAATCGCACTATAGTGGTTACTTTTGCATGGTTAATATATACAAAAATGACCATCGTGTTGGCCAATGATCAACCACTCTGACACAATTGTAATAGCAAACCTGGGTCCAGGTCATATGTAAAAAAAAACTAAAAATCACACTAAGAGATTCGTTTGGACTGCTGTTTACTTTTTAAATAGAAATTAAATGCAAACTATGGACACATAAACTTTTTAGTTGCAATTAATATAGTTTTTATATCCCACTATACATTTTACTACTGCTTCAATTTTGACATAACCTTATACAAGTAATTGCCAATTAATTCTCTACCAAGTACCGTATAGCAGGGTCCTCAATTTAATTAATGTATTATGCCAGAAACATCCAGAACGTTATTTACGTTACACGTTTAGCCTTTGTGTTATTCTGATATGCAAGCTATATTACTGTAAAGTTTCATCAAAATGCATTCAGTAGTTTTTGCGTGAAAGAATAACAAATTTTCTCGTTAGTAGGATACAGTAATTGGCTCAAATTTTTTACATAATTTTTTTTATACCTACTCCAGAAAATATTTAAAATTATTGACAAAGCTAATTTAACTATCTTCTAGCACGTGTGAATATTATAATATATAGAAATATTATAATTACACCAAACTTTTCTTGGGATATCCCACGTTCCGAAATCAGCTTTGTTTCATTAACAAACAATTAAAGGAGACGGATACACTTTCACATGCTCTTGGGCCCAGATTATAAAAAGACGAGTGATTTTAGGATTACTTTTTGTTTTTTACTATTTTTTATAACTGTAATGTTATTGTTATTGTTGTTATTTTGAATGAATTAATCACGTGATTTAGGTGTTTTTATATTATTAATTTTTTAAACGTATACACATAAAACTATTATGGTAATCGATAACTTATTTTATTTGTGGCCTTATTTTTAAGATTTCTCGTCTTCCAGATAGAATTTCGGATATACTCCTTAGAGTATATTACAATAGAAAAATATAACGAACGCGTTTTAAAGTAATATCTCATCACATTACATTTTTTGGCCCAAAACCCGCGGTCTCCTTTAAAAGCAAGTTTCTTTAACATACTGCTCTATTTAAAACTGCAGTTTTTATTCAATATTCTGGTAATATATTTTGGGGTAGCGGGAAGTTGCCCTCCTCCCTCAAAAGTATATTTATTTAAGTCAGCCATTTTATTAATGCAACTGAAAAAAGAGGTTAGATTTCATAGTATAGCAAAAGAGTATAATTAAAAAATGTATAAGAACTAAAAATACAAAAACCTATTGATCACCCTAATATCACTCCATAAAGAATTCCTACTTGTAAAAATAAGCTTGGTCAATTGATTGAAGACTATTCATAATAACGCCTAATTTATTATGTCATCGCGTATTATGCCCAGCGCCGAATGTTCTGGCTGCTCCTAATTAATAAAAAACGCATGCGCAATAGACGGTTTTTCATATAATAACTAGTTACTGCGAAGGCCTGTCCAAGTAATTTTCAGAGGCCATTAGGTTTGTTACAATCAATTATAATCAAAGTCAATTAATTTATTTCAATTATTAAAAGTTTGTTAATATATTTAGGTCACAGGTTCCCAAAGGTGGCAAGACCCCCCATAAGCAATAACTAGCGTAGAAAAATTGAAAGCCGTTATATCTGAGAAGCAGTGTAGTAAGACTAACGTATTAAAAAACAATCATCTTAATATAATATTTATTACGTGTCACGTTGTTTATCTGCGATGGACTCCTAAACTACACTTAACCTATTTTAATCAAATTTGCACACCGTGTGCAGTTTGATCCAACTTGAAAGATAGGATACTTTTTTATACCATTGGAACCGGTTGGTGGCGCTAAGATCGGGTTCTAGAATTCTAACCACCGGGAGCGATTTTGGTGATTTTGTTTTTGTGTGTGTGTGTGAGTGGGTCCCCGGATGATTAAAATCCATAATTGGAACCGGTAGGTGGCGCTAGGCTCGGGTTCTAGATTTTATTTTTTCAGAGCAGGACGTCTGCCGGGGCCGCTAATAAAATTATAAATACATAATAATACAGCCAGACAAAAAAATGTATACAATATTATTTGGCGATTATAAAAATACAGCTTAATAAAATAAAATTTGATTACAACTTTTCTTATAACACGCTACTTTACATTGGTCCCTGAGTTCTTCATTATTCCCATTTCATTCGTTTTCTTTTTACTTCTTACAGAATCAATTTAAATATGTTTTACTGTATTGTTGAATATAAAACAATATTTAAATATTCTTACTTTAATCAATAGTTATATACAAATTTAAACTTTGAACTTTGTTGGTCACGTTTTATCCTCTTCACGGTTTAAAAAAAACGGTTGCCACGAATTCATAAAACTCAGATTAAAAATGAACATATTATATGAAACTTTTTACTGCTACGAAGTATATATATAAGGAATACACTAGATATCAGCCAAGATACACGGCTGTAAAATATTTTTTTAAACTCGGGGCTATAATCTAAAAATTTGGGAACCGATGACCTAGTCAAATTAATCAAATTTTAAATATGTCTATAACGAACACTAAACTGTTAACGTAGGTGATCAAAAGGTTCAAAATCGTGTACTTTATACTAGAAATAAACATACATACATAGTTTTGATATATTTTACATGACATACACCTTCTCTACGCTCTTCATGCTGAACACTTCCTTGGTCTTCGGGCAGATAATCGAGCCGTGTTCCTTCACCATTTCTTTAAGAGCCTGCAAGTGAATACAAAATTCCCTTCATGTAAAAATTCTCAGAGGACGGCTTGAAATTGTTATTAGTATTGAATAAATATATTGATACAAATAATAACTGTTTAAGATTAGTGAGTAAATTTATTACCAGTACTTAGTCATCTTTAATTTAATGAAATAAAATATGAGACAAAAAATATTAATCGCTAAACTTATAAATAAAGTTAAAGCAGTCAAAAAATCCGGAAATTTATCATCACATTTGCGTAGAAACTTAAACAAACAAAATTCGAAAAAATTTGGAATAATTCAACAAATTTCAAAGTACTAATTAATACTAATTATATATTGGAAGATTTATTGACAATTACATTTTCTAGAAAAAATATTTATTAGACAAATTTAATTACAGAAATAACAAAGGTATTTATTTTCATATCAATGAAAAAATGACATTTTTTCACGCTCCGCACAAAAAGGGTCCGAGGGCCGCCATTTGGCGACCCCTGCTTTACATACCATTCAGCTGATTAAAGCCATTTATTCTGCGTGGCGGTAATGTAAAGAAATTTCTTACAATCTTCACAATGACTGACAAAAGTTCTAGTATTGTCGGAGACAGCGCCATACTAAGTTCTATAGTTCTACTAGTGCAAAACTAGATGGCGCTGTCTCCTAATTAAACACAATATGGTTTGCAATTTTATCATAACCATGTTTATGTATTTTCTCAATTCAGTTCAATAAACCAGTTCAAGTCAAGTGTTTTATTTAGTGATTTTAGTGCTAGTGCTTAGGTCATCTAGGACAAGTATTCTACCATAGAATTTCTTCGCAACGTACACTTATCGGAATGAAAGAATAAGCAACGGTAGTATACCTTCTCGCCGTAGACCTGGCCGTTGGGCAGCACCATCGGGTGGTTGTGCTCGTTGAGGGGCCGCTGCGAGATGCGGCAGACGAGCCGCGAGTGCGAGCAGTGCGCGTGCGGCAGCGTGCGCGCGAGCGCGTTCAGCGGCGGCTGGCACGCCGGGCACGCGGACACCTTCGTGCTCTCCTTGTAGCACTGAGTGGGCACTTTCAGTTAAGGCGCTTCTTATGGGAGGGTAAACCGCTTCGTTGCGTAACGCGTTACGGCGCCAGTCTGACCGGCTTCCCTGTCTCTCGCACTCACTTCCGTCACGTGTCCCGCTTCGTTACGTAACGCGTTACGGCGGCAGCCTGTCCGGCTTCCCTGTCTATCGCACTCACTTCTGTCACGCGTCCCGCTTCGTTACGTAACGCGTTACGGCGGCAGCCTGTCTGGCTTCCGTTTCTCTCACACTCACTTCTGTCACGCGTCCCGCTTCGTTACGTAACGCGTTACGGCGGCAGCCTGTCCGGCTTCCCTGTCTATCGCACTCACTTCTGTCACGCGTCCCGCTTCGTTACGTAACGCGTTACGGCGGCAGCCTGTCTGGCTTCCGTTTCTCTCACACTCACTTCTGCCACGCGTCCCGAGACGCACTCGTTTTTTTTATAAGTGACCTATGAGGCCGAGACGTGGACATTCAACGCAGGATTGGTCAACAAAAGGATAGAATCCGAAATGAGGATATCCGTAAGAGAACCAAGGTAACTGACATAGCTCGTAAAAATAACACGTTGAAGTGGTCATGTTTTTCGCAGGATGGTCTATGGAGCATAAAGCAACAACAACTCGAGGCACCAGAATTGATTGAGCGGGGAGCCAGGAAGTTGATAGGCAACAACCAGTTTTCAGACAAAATACAGAGTCTCGAATGTCGACGCAGGGTTGCCAGCTTATCGGTTTTCTAACGAATACTTTTGGAGTGTGCATTGGCGCAGAGGAGTGGAGCTCACTGCCGGAGTCTGATTTTCCTAAAACCTATAACCTGGATCTCGTCAAGTTTCATGTGAATAGGTACCTTCTAGATAAGCGTGGTCCATCTTAGACCATATCTCCGCTCGAAGTCGCGCGAGATAATGGTCATACGCGAACCTATACAGTAGTAAAAGACAAGGAGTGGGTGAGTCTTGGAGTGGAGACCGCTTCTCGGTTAACGTAAAGGTCGCCGGTGGGCGCTAAACGAAGAGGGCGAAAGACCAGGATGTGGGGAGCGGAATTGAGGAGGTCTATGTCCAGTAGTGGCCTGTGGTGATTGGCTAACGACGAACATTAGATGTGCCAGCGATTGACTTACACCTATTTTAACCGATACCAGTAATTATCAATATTAGTTCCAGAGACCGACGTGAGCGGCGCACGAAATGATAGAAAAATATGTTCGCCATTTGTATGCAGTAGACAGTCCAGTGGCAATAATGGC
This sequence comes from Dendrolimus pini, assembly GCA_949752895.1. Taxonomy (NCBI): domain Eukaryota; kingdom Metazoa; phylum Arthropoda; class Insecta; order Lepidoptera; family Lasiocampidae; genus Dendrolimus; species Dendrolimus pini. The sequence goes on along the minus strand of OX457147.1, from coordinate 11,475,206 downwards.
AGTTAATACCCAGTTCCTAAGACCTACTGTCCGAGCTGGAGGCGAATGGGCAAGCAAGCCCGGACAAGGGACGCAAAGAGGATCGGATAGGTGTTTTAGTTGGCATCCTCAAACGTGGCGTGGCAATAACATTCCTGCAGGGGTACGAATGGCACCCCGCGTTGGATTTCCCCTAGTAAAAAAATATCCTAAAATTTCTTTGGGAACACTTATTAATGTGGGGGACAAAAATTGCATAGATATACTCCAAAATTTTTCGCAAATGTCTAGAAAATATATACACTATACAATACACGTATCACAGACAATCAAATAATAACAAAAAAGTGTCTGTGTGTACTTATGTACACGCGTTAGAAGTTATACTTCTTTGGCCTAACAAGATAAAAAACGACACTAACAATAGAAAAACTAAAATGTTGACTATAGCTAACTTCAGCGTGTCAGTTTTTCGTGACGGTGTGCACGCGAACACATCGTAAAAATTTACTCTCATCATTTTTCCCTAAAGCGCCTAAAGAAGTATAACTTCAAAAACAATTGAAAAGGATATGGTGTATTCAACGCGGCCAATCCGAGTTGCAACGTGAGCGGAAGCGTCGGCAGACGCGTGGGGTGCAGCAGGCGAGTGTGCTCGCTCCTGAACTGGCGCACCAGCGCCGCCCAGCGCTCCACGCACAGCAGAGACTTGTACGGCTCCACGTCTGCCGAACGAACGAGCGAATGAACGGAACACCGAGTGAACGGAAGACCGGATCAATGGACCAGAGAATTTAAAATTAGAACAAAAACTGTATCTATTTATATTTATGTATGTATGTATATAATAATATTGTTACAACTTAGGCCCCGACAAAGACAAATTCCACGTACAGATCTGTAGAAGCACATTTTATTACCTGTCGGCATTTGAACTAATTGTAATCCTTTTATGATCGTCTTCTTTTGTTCACTTATTTATTGGCATACGTTTCTAGTTATTGTGGAGAGCAGCCTAATGTTCTATTGTACTCGCTCAGGAGCATCATAGGAAATTGTGTAGATGTTGCCGGGCCTGGTTGAGAGAGGGGACAGTTGAGCTACAACTACGATACAGGCATGACGTGTGTACATTCGGGAATCTAATAGTGACGGACTTTGCGCGTTTTAATGAATTGCTACTTTCTGCATTACGTTTGGGATTTGTTGGGTTCGGTTATATTTGTACCTGTGTTATACGTGTATGCATAGTTCTAACAAACTCTATAATAATTCTAATGACATTTTAATTCGAGTCCCGCTAACACGTAACTATATTGACATGTGTTTTTGAATTCTTTTTTTTATATATTGTGCAACTAAACCCTGCCCTAGCTTTTGCGCCATTTACTCACTCCGTCCCAAGGAGTTTTTGGCGGGAACTGAAAGGAGATGGTGTGCTGTGCAGTTTTATTTTCTAAAAATGTGTAAAATTACTCTAAAATGAACAATAGTTGTAGGATATTGATAGTTTTTGAGTAGTGATTATGTGTTTTGTGAGAAATGTGAACTGTATAGTCAAATGTGGCCTTTTGAGTTGTCACAAGAACTCCGTTGAATGGCACTAGCTGATTACCTACAGTTCAGCTGTGCTACACATAGGCTTAAGAAAATGAAGAAACTAAATGTATATTTTAAACTAAGATCTGGCTTAAAGGCCTAGCTGCCAAGCCATAAATCTAAATAAATAAAAATCACTCCGTCCCAAGGTTGTCTGGAAGAAATCGCTGCCAGCGATAAGGTCGCCATTTGTACTTCATTTTAAGTTGTTTTTGTTTATTGTTTCATAAATTTTATTGTACAATAAAGTATATTCTATTATGTATCTTAATTAATACTTAGAATTATTATTTACTAGGCGTTACTGATGCTTCAGGTAATACTACGGTTACATTAAAACTTCTGAACACACGCGTTTAAAGGTAATTATTGGAAGTGTAGGTTTTTCGAAAATAATGTTCTAAAATACGGACCTTAATGTATTATTAAAAAATAGGACATTCTTGTATAGACACCACCGTGACCGACACCGTGTGAGAAAGCGTCTAATGCGCTGTTTGTAACTACTATAATTTAGTAGACTTGTCGTCTATTGTTATAGTCTGCGCCTGTACTTCCATAATTTTAATAATTCAATAGGCAATCTTTAATTAAAACACTTTTGAAAGTATGTTATAGTAACTGGTATTAATATTAGCCAGAGAGAATATAAAAAAGATTTCGTTAAATATATTAGAGCACTTTTGACTTTAACAGTAAAACAAATTTTTGAGGAATTTCACAAATTGGAAGAAATAATAAATAAATGTAGTAACGATTAAACGGATTAAGTGATCAATAAATGAATGAATAGAAAACCTATAAATGATATACAATAAATAAAATCATTCACAGTCTGCAATTAGATTGATCATAGACAATACATTGACAGCCTCTGTGGTTGAGCGGGCTAAGCCTTTGACGGCCTACCTCACTGCAACCCAGAGGTTCTGGGTTCGATTCCCGGTATAGTAAATTTCGGAAACGTATTTTCTCCGTTATTTACCATGGTCTGGGTGTCTAGGATCGGCCCCAAAGTGGTCCGTTGTATGTTACCCATAACACAAGCGTAACTTGCTTAATTTGGGGATATACAATACGTGTGTTTGTCTGCCGATTATTATTATTATTACCTGTATCCTTTGGGAAAGCGAGCATCCCCATGCAGTGTTGTATGTCTTGCAGTTGTCCCTCTTCGTAGGTCGAGAAGTGCTTTTTCGCGTAACGCACGGCCTCCAGGCGCTTGTCTTCGCGGACAAGCTCTATGAATTCCTGTTAGGAGAGCTTTATATCAATGATATCTCAGAGACATCTATCTCATTCTCTTTTTTTTAAATGTCCTATTGTCTAGCTACCAGGACTTTTGGACCGCATCTGTCCCAGGTAGATGGGTTTTTTGTTAAATAAAAACATCTGTACGGACTCTAGGTCCGTACCCCTCTTTTACAATTAAATTTAGAAAAAAGTTTAGTAATTATACACACTTATTTTTGCTATTGTGTATGATATTTATTGAACATTTATGTTTGTACTGTGGTGTTAAAGTACACCACACTAAAAACATAAACAACTTATTATATTAATTTATTCTAATTTTAATACTCTCTCTTTTCTTTCACCATGTCCCAATTAATTGGGGTCGGCATAATATGTCTTTTCCTTCCACACTCTTCAATTCTGACATACATCTTCTTTCACACCACAAATCATCATATCATCCTTCACGCAGTACTAATACTACCAGTACTGCAGTACGCCTTCCATACTAATACTAAACTTATATTAATGTAGAGTATCTGTTACGTGCTGATGTCTAAGGTGTATGTTTTTTATTTGTTATATATATATATATATATATATATATATATATATATATATATATATATATATATATATATAATAAAAGACTTAACATTAACCTAACCTAACTAGTGCCGTTTTATTGTTGATTGTGTGTTTGTGACCTTGTGTGGTGTTATAATTTATTGATCAAATGTTGTGACAGCTAGATGGAGTTTCCATCAAGGAAACTATACTTTAATCTAAGTTCGGATCTCGATCTAAAAATTCTAAATGTTAAAGTATACGACGCGACACGAGGTTCATTTTCCAGGCGAGAGCACCGGGACAATAGTATTCGGTTAAAAATGTCGCCCACCTGAATCCGTATCTTGAACTCCATGGTGGAAGCAAGTTTCCTCAGTTTGGACTTGTTGTCGGCGCACCACTGCAGGCATCTGGCGGTACGCTGCGAGCGCAACTCCGCCTCCACCTCCGCCGCCGCGGCGTAAATGTCTGCAAGGTATTTATTGACCACGGGCCCAATTCTGCTATCTCTATTAAAACTTGGTATTACCATCGGCAGAAACGGCGTTAGCTTTAATGAATATTGTTTAGCTACCAACATTTTATGCTTTAATTCATTCCACGAGTACTCGCTTACAAATATTTATAAAGACAGAATGGCGTGCCAGTAGCACACAACGATTTGGTATAATGGTATAGGTGTGTTTATTTTTTCAAAATCAGTCTATACGATTTCTGATAAGGCTAATTCATTTTTCATAGCTTTTTAGCTAGACGTGTTGCTGGGGAGTTTGTTGCCGCTTCTTCTCCTTAACAGCAATAACACGTTGCGAAGCGGTGTACATAGACTAGGAAGTAAAATTAAAATTTTAACTTATGACTTTCGAAAAGTGTTCTCCAGTGGAGCTTGTTTTGAATTTGAATTTGAACATATAAGCCGAGCGCAGAAGGTTTGCCGATGACTTCTTACTATTATTGCATATACTTATGTACAGTATATAGTATAGAACTGAACTATGTGAATTTAAATCAGTTGCGTAGCTTGCCTTAGACGGGCCTTGTATCAAAACGTGAAGAAAGAAACAAAAAATCCTCGGATTGAATTTATTTAATTATACTCGTATATTGATTATAAGTTATTACTTTTACTTAATGCTCATAGGAGCTAAGTTAAACATTCAGTTCAAATCAAATTCTTTTTTTCGGTAAGACGATTTCAGTTTTTTTTTAATTTTCTGCCTCTATAGACAGTAATGACAAATGTGATAGGCGTTCCTGTTCGCCCAGCAGTTATTCTCAAAAATGTTATTAATCTATAAAAGATTGCGGAAAACATGTTATGAATTTTTGCTTAGACACTTTCAGGGCCCCTGTAGCCTGGGGGCCCCTTATCATGGATGCGGCTGATACGGCGGTAGCTATGCCCCTGACTTAAATATACTGTGAAACACTGTTTAAACTCACCAACATTGGTAAGATCTGTGAGACCCCTCGCATCGGCGAGTTTCGTTGCGGAATCATAATATCCGTTCCTCAGGAAATAGTCGACCAGCATGCGGTCCAAACGCACTTTACGCCATTGATTCAGAGAAGTCTAGAAAGGAAAATATTGCATTTTTTGACAGAATTCAAAAACTAGGAAGTTCTCAATGCGTCTCTATGTTTTTTGTATGTTCGTTATTCCATTTCTCCGTCAATTGTGAACCGATTTTCAATTGGTTTCTTTTAATCGATAGGTTATACTCACGAATTCGTCCCATTATATCCCATATCAGGATCTGATGAGTGGGTTCCATGGAAATAAAAAAACTCACGAAAATTGTTAACCAACTTCTTTGTGACACGATATCCGTGTCAATTGTAAACGGATTTTCAAATTGTTTACTTTACTCGTAAGTGTATACTCCCGAGCTAGTCCCGTGGTCAAGTCAAGATCTGATGAGTGGATCGGATCCCAGGGCTTTCGAGCATAACCCTTATTAAAGAACGCAGTGCGCCTAAATTCTTGGTAACTTTTTGTATACACGTGCCAGTTGTGCAATTTCTACAGGTGCTTAATAAATTATTTCTTAAGATACTGAAATATTTGCGCAAGTAAAAGTAAAAAAAAAATATAACGAAACCGACTTCCCACTAAAAAATAAAAAATAAATCTTATATGAATACATATTTTATACAAAAAAATAATATTAAACGACTACTTTCTACAACATTTAGAAGTCGGTGCCAAGTAAAACAAAAGAACAACAAAATTTTTAAAAATGTAGTAATTTTTAATACTAACTGTATTTAGATTAAATCAATCTGAAAGAGATCTACTTATTAAGAAGACTCATTTTTTTAACATTATTTAGTCTATATACGCTTTCCAAGCATTTATTTTACTTTTGACAGCAGTTACCATCACCTATAGACATTTATAACACCAAAGGGGCTAGCAATGTACTGGAGCTCTCTAAGGGAGACAGAAACCTGGCCACTAATGCCGGAACACAACACAAGGTTGTTATGACGGCATCTAGACCAGGGGTGATAGCTATCCAGTCGGACAAATAACACCAGCTGGCTGTTGCTTGTTTTCTCGCGTCTTAACGACGGGCCTCCCTGCCGCTGAAAATTATATTCTTTCTCCGTTCCTGCAAGAATAAATCCTCACCTGTGGTGTATTGGGCTCAGCCAGACCGGTGGCTTGCTCCTTCAAGTGCTCCAAACGCTTCTTGCATACATAAGCTGCTTGCACTTCCTCGGTGATAGCTTCTGATGCTTTGCGTTTCATCGCTGTCAGCTTTTCAACCTAGAACCAACAAAATGATAATCTATACTAATAAGTAATATGATAATAATAATATATATAATCCCGCAGGGGGTCTTTGTGGCGAAGCCTTAGGTGAGTTGCGACACTTATTACCTGACTCCGGGGGCCAAAGCAAGGCCCCCGTCTCCGTGCTTGCCTTAACCAGCGGACACGGAGTGGAGATCGCTAGAGCTAAGACTCAAGCTCCAGGGGTGGAAGTGATAAATGACATCACGTCAGAAGTAGCTTCGGTGAACCTGCAGCCCACCTGTCAACACCCCTTAGCCACTCACACCCATGTTGCCTCTCTTTTATGGCATTTTTTGGGGCCCATGCAGGGAGTGGCGAGTGATCGTTTGCCCATTTTTCCATGTTCCCTGAACATTGCGACGGGCAGACGCCATAGTCCCCATATTCCCAGACTCCTACTAGCAGTTTAACCAATAGCTCGTTACTTTTTGTCCTCATTTTCCACACTAGTCCTACACTGGCCGGGGCTTGTCCGTGGGTGCATTATCATATGGTGTAGACAGGGATAATCGCCGGTCAGTGTCACGCCACATTTACATTGAATTTGTCAAGGGGCCTCTACGTATTGGCCTTTCCATGGCCCCGCGCAAGCCCTCCAAATGTCCGGGCCATTTTTATGGCCCATGGTCCCGAAAGACATACAATATATATAATGATAAGTTTGCTTAAATAAATTTGAAAATTTGAATTATAAAACAACATTATATTAATAAGTGAAGCAAAAACTTTGTACCCCTTTTACAAAAATTGCGCCGACGGAGGAGTATGATATTGCGCACACTTTAGTTTATATAGAGAAGGAGTGCAAAATGCTATTATTTTTAAAATATGCATAAAAAATACATTAAATCAATGAAAAAAAACATTACACACACTACCATCTATGTGACACACACACGCATATATACTCTTTTGTTTATTGTTAAAGTCAATTTGACAGTGTAGCCTTGGCGAAATCTATGATAAATAGAACTCTAGTCTTTGATAACAGAACCTTAGTAATATACAAACTTATAATTTAAATTAATTATGGTCGAATTTCGACCACTAGTTCATATAAAAGTGCGAGCGTCAAAATTTCTTACTAGCATTTTACTTTTTTATTTATAATAAACAATAATAATTTATAGGTATGTTTTTGATTCATCAAAGCTATGACTATGTCATACAAAATCTAAAAGGCTGTTTTACCCTTTCGCAAGGATAAAAAGTGACTGAGTGGTTTGAATTTTAACTTCTATTAGATATTATGTACATACATAACATTATCTAAGTAGGCGACTATAGACACAAAGACGACCCATTCACAACATGACCACGTATCAGGATTATTCATAAATAAATACAATATATTATCACGCCGCTTTCTCGTGAGGTAGGCAGAGACGATGGATCTCCACTTGCGACCTGACAAACCACTTTCGCTTCATCAATTTCATTAATCTCTTCATATATTCACGTTTATTTAAGATGCTTTTTACCTGACCTTGGTTCAATCTAATAATCCTTAGACTTTCTCACAAGTAACAGCTACTACCAGTAGCTACCATCACCAACTATTGATTTAAATACAAATTGTCTTTTATTACATATATATGAATATTTCCTAACGCAATTTGTCGTTTCCGCGCTGCTTAAAACTACCTTCGCAATTATAAGTTTAAGAAAACACTTGATTGCTTTCTACCAACTATTAAAAAATCAACTATTTCACATTAGTAACAGACAAAATTCACGAATGCACTGCACTAACTTTACAACCGTTCTGACACATTTTTTTAAACACATTAAAAATGTAGGTGTTCCTAGAAAAAATTTGGAACAACGGCAATTTAGTAGGTCAAATAAAACGTTGTTTTTAAAAATAATAGATCTAGTTAAACACTTCCACGCTGATTAATCAATAACAATAGTATTTTTTTTATTATTGTTATTATATTAATAACAATATGATTTTTGCGGTCCTTAAAACAAGATGATTTTTTCGATTCATCAATAACAACATGTTTTTTTTTAATGTGTCGCCTGGACTCCCCTTCTGTTCGTCCGGCCTACATCATCATTTTGTATTTGTTACGTGCTTCTTTCTTATCTCATCTATTTCAGTGTGTTTGAAATGTAAAAAAACTTTTTTAGTTAGACGTGTTACTTGGGAGTTTCTTATCGCTTCTTCTTCTTTAAAAAGCGATAACACGTTGCGAAGCGGTGTACATAAAATAGGAAGTAGATTTAAATTATGACTTACACTTTAAATAAAACTTTTGAATTCTAAATTTTGTGTTATTTAGTGTATGTGATGTATATTATTGGAACCTATTATTATTCATTCATTTTATTTTCTTATATTTTTTTACATTTACATTGATTCTAATGCACAAATAATTACAATAATTCTAATCCTGTAACAATATAATTACGATAAAAGTTTATTAGTGCAAATTGAAATAATGATCGGTTCGTAAAAATATGGTGTAATTTATGATACACTTTTCTATTAAGTTTCTAGTAGTCAGGATGTTACTGATATCATCTCCAGTGTTGTGTTGTTCGTGCCCCAATATAACATATTTTTAATTTCTTTAAATCCACTACAAACTTCATAAACTCTCCGTTGTAAATGATAATTGTTAAAACTATTTTATTGCTTGTTTGTGGTCATTTTGTATTTTGTCTTTGTTTGTCTATACTGCGTCTTTGTCAAAATGTAAACTAACTTTATGTTATGGATCTTTGTGCGAACTTTGCTAAAGTTTGAAATACAGTTATTTTGTAATTAATATGTGATTTTTATTAATCTGGAATATAGAACAATACAACACTCTGCTGATTAGTTGCAGCGTGCTGCGCCATACCTTATTTTATAAGAAAACTAGAGGGCCTGAAAGACACTGTTCTGCTTTGAAATAATTAAAATCTAGAACCCAATACAAGCGCCATCTACCAGATATAATTTTAAATCTAAACCATCCCGGGACCCATACAAACATACACAAAAAAATTTCATCACAATTGGTCTTATCATTTAGGAGGAATTCAGTGACATACACAGAAATAGAAGAATTTTATATATAACTAGCTGTGCCCGCGGTTTCACCCGCGTGGTGATAGAAAATCGTTATTTTGTATAATTCACACTATATCTTTATAAAGTATAGACTATATATTATTCTGATGTGTAAGCTATATTACTGTAAAGTTTTACTAAAATCCATTCAGTAGTTTTTGTGTGAAAGAGTAACAAACATACATCTATACATCCATTCTTACAAACTTTCACGTTTATAATATTTATAGAGAAAAATGCATCCATTGTTAACTCTTAAGACTGAACAAATCTGTGGTGGACAGATTTGTTGCCCAAACTGTCACACACGGCTAATAATAATTGGGAAACACCACATATTTGTGATCAAATACAGATAATTGGAATGAGCGTTGGACTAATGCTTTTTCCCTCTAACCACGTAGAATTTGTATTAGAATAAAATGGACAATATATTTCCCTTGGTTTTGGCGCGGCAATTTTGATGGAACCTGGCACAGCTTGTGGAAAAAAATAATATTAAAGGCCCTTATAGAAGGTTAAGACATCTGTTATGAAATAACCTTATTAACGAAGATTGATGCATACCTTAAATATAAAATGCATGTATTCTTATAGAATAAACAACTTACCATACCACCCAGAAGAGTATCTATTTCACCAGTAGTGACTGGTTGTCTCCGAGTAGCTGCATCCAGTTCACTGACAGAGCTTGCAACATGTCTTGCCTCAACATCTAGAACTCGTTGAGCATTGCGGTACTTTTTGTTAAAGACCTCATATGGTACCTTGAAAAATATATATTCTAGAGCTACAATAGATAACTTTGGCATTATTGAACTTCATTGGTTAGAAACCAGTGGTGGGCAAACCAAAAATTAAATACAATAAAGACCTATGTTGGAATAGAAGAATTTGAAAAAAAAACATATATATGTGTTTTGGATTTACACTAATGTAGTGTAATACCCAAATCTACAGCAAGCAGACAGTCTAAATTTTTACCAATTACCTATCTACAATTATCTACAAGTACCTAACTGTAGGTTGTTTTGTCACGGCAGGAATTAGTATAATTATCATTATGTTCTTTATTTCTTTATGGATTAGTCTATTCATGATGATACATAATCTTCTATGGAAACAATGCTAAGTTGATATTTGTGTGTGCCACAAAAGAAGTCCCACAGACAGGCGCTGCAATCACATACTTAAACCTTAAATTGATGTAGATAATTACTGAAAAATAAATACTAAATATTCCATAATTAAAGCTTTGAAATTTACTTCTACTTTACGATCAAAACACTATCAAACATCAAAGCCGCCAATTTTAGTTCCTTTATTTTCTATGGGACTTTTTAGTGACAGGGACTGTAGTCATAGAACTTAGCCAAGCTGATGATAGTATTGAAATAAACATATAAATAAAAATAATAATTGCTTGATTACAACAGGCAAGGCCAACCCACCTAATTGAAAATCCTTATTGTTGCACACTAGAGGCCTTAAAGAAATATCATGACAGCTTCTTTGCAAAACATAATAATTACAGTAATGTTGTGGGAATAGTTAGGCTGGATATTCATTTGAAAACCCTTTAAGGTATACAAGATAAATCTTGTTCTAATATGTTAACAATACAGACAGCAATAGAAAGAAGATGAAGGTATGGTTATATTTTGAACAGAAATTGGAGAGATGCATAGTTTCTCAAAAGGCCATGTAGAAAACCTACATAGACACTTGTTTGGAAGTGTCATTAGTTTATAATTAAACCCTATGTGTCAAATAATATAGTCAGTTGCTATTGAACTGTTACTGTGAAATATTATAATTATTTAATTAATAGAGTTGAACCTCTTTAAGTCGAAAACCTTCCAAACTCAAAATAAAATTGTGTTCAAACCCCAAAACCTCTGTTACTCTAAATCTCAACCCTCTATAAGTTGAACTAATTATAAGTGATTATCTATAAGAAATTCAGTACTTATTATCCCTCTTATAACTCAAAAAAATAAATTAAACCTCTGTATCTCGAACATAGCAATATTTAATTTTTCAACCTTTAAAACTGGATTATACTTACAAAATATGCCTAAATCAAAATCCTCCATAAGTCAAGACTCTAGACTCTATAATTCGAATTTTTTGGCATCTCCCTTGAAGTTCGATCTAAAGAGGTTCTACTGTATAAAATATAGTTCAAATGAAGTGCATTTTCATTATATTGATAGACATGCATAATCTTGGTCAAGTATTCACCGTCTGCTACAAACATGCCAAGTGTATTGACTCTTTAAGTATAGGCTAATCCACAATGGGAATGAGATGATGTTGAATTCAGCCTAAGATTAATTTATTTAACATAAAATAAAAATGTTGCCATGATCAAGAATATAACCATCTGACCCAAGACCAAATATTACTTATATTATTATTATTTATATTATTAATACTCACTGGAAAGAAACTCATGGTTAACACAGCTATACTCAGTGTGGCTTACTGAGCTACTGTAAGTGGTCCGCCTGGCATACTTCATAGATGTATAATATGATGGTTTTACATTGATAACACCTCTATCTAGTATTGTAAATGTTCATAGATGACTTAACTATTTCCTGTCAGGTGTAGTTAAGTCAACTATAAATAAGCCTATCTTCTGTGTATTACAGTAGTAAAAAACATCTAAATAAAATAATATTGAGGCCCAGAGCTCCTTACCTAATGTCTATGTGGAGCAAAAAGATTGAGCATGACTGGTTTACCATGTTTCTACATGGAAATATTGTAATTTATAACAGAAGAGACTAGAAGCATCCTCCTTTACATGTTGTTTATTTAGCTAAACACTGGTGCAAATTTGTATACTATTACAATTGATGATAATGAATAAATCAAGTTGTAAAATTGGCAGATAATATAAATCTTATAAAAATCGGTACTATTTTAATGCATTTCACTAGTAATAAAACTAATATATTGGTTCATACTTAAGATTACAAGACTAATTCTTAGCTGGTCAATAACTTGACTAACTTGTTGTATTGCACTGATAATGCGACATTGTAATTTGATCCTAAGTTATGGCGCAGTTAATTCTTGATATTAATAATCATAATATTTAAATTATTTGTAAATAAATAAAAAGCTTGAAACTTTTTATGGTGGCTTTGAACAAAGAAAACTAAATAAAAAAAAGGTTTGAGGTAATATAACAGCCATTACAGGGCATTCGTGTGTGGTAATTTTTTAACTTTACCGGAAATTTGAACCTATTTTATAGGCCTACCTTTAATGTTGCGTGCTCTAAAGACTTCAATTCGTTCATTTTCTCTCGACTTGTTTCTTCGGAATACTCGATGCAAGATTACAGAAGACGTACCTATGGGGAACCTTAAAAGAATGAAAACAAAACTCAGCTGATTGATCAATGGACAAACAATTTTATGAGTACGACGGAAATTGACAAGTGTGGGGCTAGGTTACAATTTTCTCAATTTTGTTGTTTTATTTACACATAAAAGATGTTTATGTATATTTGACGTTCCTGTAATTTATGCTTTAAATTAAAGAAACGTGCTACAAACCTTTGATTTTGTTCTGCTCGATAATATTAATAATAATACGTAGAAAAACCACTTTTGTTTCTTTCCTTTTCTTTCTTACAGCTTGCAGATTCCGTTTGAAAGAGACAGATATACCACAAGATTCGTTTAGAAATGATCAAAATTTTTAAAATAAATGAATACATAGAAAGAAGGATAATGATATTCATACAACCGAAACGATATAATTTGTCAAGAAACTGAAAAAAGAGGTGAATGCTATCGTTCATACAGCACAGAGACAGTAGAAAAAAATGCAGTTCAAGTAGGTATCGTAACAATGAAAACTAATGATATGTATCTATTTTTATAAACAAATCATGGTGGGTACAAAACAACGAAACTTTTTACCCGCATTTAAGAAAAGCTTTTGAGCAGGTAAAGAAACATAACAACCTATAATGATTTAATTTCATCAACCTTATATGTTGATATTGAAGTTTTGTTACCAGAGAATGAAATATTGGAACATCTACTACAAGAATTGAAGATTCTGTAATATTGAGAATTTAGTTTGTAAATAACCGTTTTTTTATTTATTTTGAGCTTTCATTTCAGATTACTTGATACTGTTTCATAGTAAAGTTCTTATTATTTTAATGACTTCTTTATTTTATTACTGCAAACCACATTACCTATTCTTTTACAAGTACATTCATAAATTGCATTAGATTTGTAAGTTCAACCATTTATATCTAGAAAATTAGAACACCCACGCGGACAAATTCATATTTGGGAAGTAAATGGTATAGTAGAAATTAAAAAAAATCAAAACACGTTAAACTATCTAGATCGTTCTCGATCAAAGATACTCTAGTATAAATAATATTATCTGTGTTGTTGTATGAAATGGTATTGACCATAGCCATAAATACTAAAAAAAATGGTATTGATCTTTTGTTTCACAATTTTCTTTACAAACTATAAATGAATAGACATAACAAATTTGCTAACCATTGACATAAATAAATGATCATAGCCTAATTTAATACAATACTGTGCATATCCCTTAAATCATTATTCCATGATCTAAGATTTAAAGTACAAATTGAGGCATTGTGTAACATGTACTAAGGGTGGCCAAATAAAGTAGAAAAAAATAGGGGCGCCATTAGTTAAGAATACTTTCAATACTTACTAGTAATTTTTAGTACGATATTAAACATGGTACAAGTATCAAGTTGCTTTAGTTACAACGTACCCATTTTGTGAGTAGAGCCTATGATGTTTACTTTAATAATAAGAGTATAATTTTGTAAGCAAGAGCTATAACACCTTATAATAGTTAACAAAACAATTATTTGATTAAAAAACCTAAGCCAACTATTACAAACCTATTATGTCAGCGGTTCTTTAGCAAATATCGTCGAATTTTAATAAAAAGATTTTTGCTTCTAATTCCACTAGACATCCTTGGTAAATTTAAAAATTACTGCTCACGTGAAACTTGGTATAGTCTTGCCATCGAAAGTTGAACCTGGAATTATTTGCAAACTTTTTACATGGCAACTCTAACACGAATGTCAACGTCAATTTTGACAAAGAAGATGGCGGTTTTCGTTTGGTTGCGAGTGGATTTGCCTGTGTCGATACTTTGGCGGAGTCCTATCTTCCGGACACAGCCTTGTCAGCCGGGGCTGCTGCTACACACCAGGAGGTCCTGAAATGTTGCAAATATGTATCCATTGGTAGTGGGTACGTATTTATGGCTTTTGGGTCGAGACTATGGGGCCGTGGGGCCTGAAGCTCATCATTTTGACCGTGACCTCTCAACGCATCTAATTGATGTCTCGCGTGATCAAACGACCCACTGCTGCGCTTGCGTACCCCATTTTAATAGAGGATCAAGAGACAGTATACCCTCCACACTTTTACCAAGGCAGATTGGCAGGTCTGACATATTGGTTATATTGACGTGCAGGATTCATCTCAGTTTTCCAGCACCGTCAATATATGACATTTATAACGATATGCACCTTAGGTCAGAAAGCTACCTAAGTGGTGCATGCTTTCCAACCATTAATCTACTACAGCTTTGTGTGGCAATGAAAATGAAAGATATACGAAAATTTAAAGCATGGAGACAGTAACTCTTTGTTCTTGAATGTACTACTTTATAAAAACTTGTATGTATGTTTAATATGAATAGTATCACTATCATAATTGTTGGAGTCCACAGTAAACTCATGGGAGATGGCCTCCATCCAAATTTGATCTTCAACAGGTGGGCTAGGTGGCAAAACTCCTCCACCAGTCATTGTACTCGCTCTTTTAAAAGCCAACTCAGATTTTAAATCATTTACTATGGAACTGTTGAAATCTGATTTAGATTATAGCGGATAAAACTAAGTTTTTACCGAATATTGCAGTTTATTTTTCAATACATGACTACTGATACCCTGCTACCTACCGGAATTAGATAGTCTATATTCTATTGTAGGTCATTCTAGATTCAAGATATAACGATTAGTAATAAAAAGTATTCCAAATTTCATTAAAATCCGTTCAGTACTTTTGACGTGAATGAGTAACAAAAATATAGGGTGGCGCAATAGAACGTGCATATTGCATCATCTTTTTTCGCGGGGTAGAAAGTGCGCGGGCGGGGGGGAGCCTGCATCGTTGAGTAGGCGGGCTCATGGAGTTTTAGTCACTATGAGTCACTTCGACGGGAAGCGTCGCGCATTTTGCGTGCGCGCATTTTACGAGAACTCTCGTTCATACATCGTTACTAGGCGTTTATATTGTTCTGAATATGGACTACGGCAAATTAGTGAAGCTCCGAGTGCTAATTTAATTAAAATATGGGTACAGCGTTTTGAAGAGACTGGTTCAACGTTTAAACCACAAGCAAAAGGTCGTCCAAGAACATCTAGGACCGACGACAATATTGAGAGAGTTATGCAGTCTGTACGAGGAGATCCACAAATGACTACTCGCAAGAGATCGTCTGTCTTACACTTATCGCGACGAAGTTTGCAACAAATTTTAAACTTGGATCTTAAACTGCATCCTTACAAGCTGCAGTTAACACGAGAATTGAAAGAGTGACTTCGGAGCAAGGCTCGCATTTGCTAATGAAATGCTTAATCGATTTTCCAATTTTGACAATATCCTTTTCTCAGATGAGGCCTACTTCCATATCAATGGGTTCGTAAACCGTCAAAATTGTCGTTACTGGAACAGTGAGAATCCCAAAGTCAAGCACCAGAAACCACTGCATAGTCCTAAAGTGACAGTATGGGCAGCAATCTCTGGTAGAGGAATAATTGGACCGTTTTTCTTTGAAAATGCGCGGGGTCAAAACGTCACTGTTAATACCGAACGCTATGTTGCGATGTTAGAAAGTTTTTTGGCTCCAGAGCTTGAAAATTCAAGAATAGTGAATTCTAGGACTTGGTTTCAACAAGACGGAGCTACCTGTCACACATCAAATGACTCCATGGCGGTTGTGAAACAGATGTTCCCTGGCAGACTGATTTCGAAAAGAGGTGATATCCCATGGCCCCCACGTAGTCCAGACGTGACGCCTCCTGACTTTTTTTGTGGGGATATCTCAAGAACAAAGTCTACAGCAATAATCCGAAAATCATCGATCAGCTCAAGGAGAATATCCGTGGTGAAATGGCAGCAATTACACCAGCATTACTGAAGAAAGTTTTCAATAACTTCCATTTGCGATTAGAGGAGTGTCGTCGTAGAGACCAGAGGGTCATCATTTAGACGATGTTATTTTTAAAAAATAAACTTCAGTTATTTCTTAATAATACCTCAGTTTTATTTTAACTATACCTTTTGTATTTATTTTTTAATCAATATTTTAAATATGCACGTTCTATTGCGCCACTCTGTATCTCACAAAGTTTCGTATTTATAATATAATTATTAGAAACGAGTATAATTTATCAATTGTCACACATAAAATACACAAAATAAATAATTAAATAACTACCAAGTATCAAAATAAGTTAATCCAAATTTTTTCATAGTAATTTTGATGTTGCCATACATGTATTATTTAAATTTGCCGCCATTTTCCAGGTTCGACTTTCGTTGGCCAGACTATATTGTTACATGCGTATATGGTAATTTTTTTAGCGAATTTCAGACTGGGATCAACGTTAAAATTAACATAACGATAAATTCCATTTATTTGTGATTATTATTATTATTTAAGTTTACAGCTTGGCAGGTAGGTCTTTAAGCCAGATCTTCTTTTACAATATAGTTCTTCATTTACATAAGCCTATGTGTAGCAGCACAGATGAACTATAGGTAATCAGGTAGTGCTATTCAACGGAGTTCTTGTGACAACTCAAAAGGCCACATTTGACTATACAGTTCACATTTCTCAAAAAGCACCTAATTACTACTCAAAACCTACATATCCTACAACT
Organism: Dendrolimus pini; assembly: GCA_949752895.1. Lineage (NCBI taxonomy): Eukaryota > Metazoa > Arthropoda > Insecta > Lepidoptera > Lasiocampidae > Dendrolimus > Dendrolimus pini. Next base: position 11,457,968 of record OX457147.1, on the reverse strand, counting down.
ATTGTTCATTTTAGAGTAATTTTACAGATTTTTAGAAAATAAAACTACATAGCGCGACATCTCCTTTCAGTTCCCGCCAAAAACTCCTTTATTTAATATTAATGATTCGCTGACTCTGACTCACTGACCTCCATATATACAAGTACGCTGGACCTATGATACCCTATGAAATGACAGCTCTATATTGTGCCTATTTGAATGGGTGGGAAGAGAACTAAATCTGACGTAACTTGCAAATGGCCAAAAATTTAATAGTGCTGTCAAAGTTACCTGTCGATAAAACTTTTCGATAGTTTTCCTATCAATATCTATTTACTTTCAAGAATGGAAATCGCCGATGACCGATTTTTATTATCAAATACATATAATTTTAAAATAATACACAGGTTTCCGACTGACAAAATAAGACTGGAATTATGGCTGAAAAACATTGAAAAGTCTAGTTTGCGTCCGAAGAAATATGATTACATCTATTCAAAGCACTTCGCTGATGACTGGGGTTGGGTTTATATATATGTCCGGATGATTTTAATGGTGAATGTGTTTAGGAATATATTTAAGACTTATTTATAACAACTCAAATTGGTTTTGAGTGGAAAATGAACATATTCAATTAATTATGGAAATTTAAAATTCACGACAATGATCTGTTAATTTTGACAACAATAAAGTATGATTTAACTTTAGAAATATACTCACTTTTGGCCAGAACCGACTGGTTACCATTTACTATTTACTTTTTATGTTAAATATTCGATTTTCATTGGATTTTGCAACTTTGGATCTATGATAAAGTGCAATATTAGTGAAAATCAGAAGTGAGGTTAGATTTACAAAGACATTAACATCTCAGGAACTACACATATTCGCCACATAGGAGTTGCATAAGGGGTAAGTTTTCCTCCGCCCCTCCCCCCTTGATTACTTATAATAACCCGGAAATATGTGTAAATCACACCCGAACCACATCAAGGCTACTTTAGTGTTAGATAATTTTAACAGTCACTTTCATATTTTATTGAAACAAATAATCAACAAATATATAGGCATCCGACTGTAAGCAGCCGTAAAAACCATTCCCTATATATTATAGGTGTAATTGTACAAAATTATTTGTCACGACAATTTATTTGGGCTCGCCAATAAATAGTTTGTTGCTGTTGGAAATGTCTTTTATCGATGTAATTTATCTCATTGTCCCATCACTATTATTAGTTCCGTTCCTACCCACTTCTGCGATCAGCGCCAAAATGGCGAAAATCAAATCGTCTCACTATGGTTCGGCTAATCATAGGTCCAGCGTACTTGTATATATGGAGGTCAGTGCTCTGACTACAGATAAAACAGAATATTGCCAAAGGAAAAGTAATAGTTCTCTTTCTATACGTCATGGTTAGGTATACTGTGTCATACCGTAGGTTTCTCATCAATTGTCATCATATTATTACACCTCTACCCGCCATAATATTATGATTTATGATGTAGCAAAATGTTTTACATTCTTGAACGTAACTAACCATAGACAGAAAAAGTTTTTTCTTTTTTTCTCCAGATTTCACCACACATATGTATTGTAGCTATTTTTAATAATACTATATAATAAAGTTTAAATCAATTGTAGGATAAATGCAAATCAGGCAGACTTTTCAATTGTTGATAAATTTATCTAGTAACTGTTTTCACCTTAAAATAATAAAATAAAACTTTAAGAAACCATAAACAAAACCTCCATGCATTGTCGGCGCGTCATCGCGTCACTTTCATTACGCAAATCCGCCATTTTGTATGTAGCTGGCGGTGCTTCACGGTTTACTTTCTCGGTTTAGTGATTACACCCTCAAAAAACTAGAAAACTTTGTCATAATAGACTACGCAAACTGACTATGACATAAATAACAATATTGTGAAAAATAATTACTGTAATACGTTGTGCTTTCGTGATTTGTGAGTGTCCTATAATCGGAGCGCGTGGCTGACGACTCTTTGTTGTTGAATTAGGCTTATTTACGGTGAGTTCCAAGATATTTACTAATAATGAGTTAGTATTCATTAGGTTACAAGTGCCGGGTATTATTTTGATATCCATAGATGCATCTTAGATTGTATAATTTGCGAGGTTGTATTGGCGTCGTTTACGCGGTGTGGAGCGGTGCGGTGATTTCGTTGTAGCAGTGGCTAACGACCGACGACATTATTCTCTCGGCGCGGACGCGTCATCTCTCAGTCGCGTGAGAAACGTGTAACTGGTGAATTGGTTCTTCTAGAAAACTCGACGGGAGTCTAATTTACCCGCATGGTTATGTATCAAATTGACCTATTGGTCTCGAGTACCACTTGCATGTGCTCTCATCCAAGTTTTGATTCTGATTGTTAGGTGCCTTTATTGGTGAAGTGGTGTTATATTTTGTGAGGTGAAGTTGTTTAATGGTTTGGATTGTTACTGTCCTATAGAAAGTTGGCATAATAAGGTAAGTTATATGTTTATCAAATCATAAACAATAAAAAGAAAAGCAGCAAAGATATTTTTTTTAATTGTTCATATCTTTACTCAAAGTACTTCTCTTGAATAGTTTTATTGTTTTTCCTCTACCTCTATCTATACCTATATATCAATAAGCAAACAAGCATGTTGCCTGATCATATATTCAAATCCTTTAATAAATAATATAAATATGCACCTTCAACATAAATAAAAAAATATTAATTCAGACACAAAAAAATTGTTGAGAGGAAAACTATAAATAAATAAATACTTAATTAATGGTTTTTTAATTTGATGTATATATTCATCAATTAGAAAAGAAATTACTTAACATATATAAAATGTCCCCTTTTTATAAATATGGTAATTTCAATTGTGGCCATACTTTTTTAAACTAAAACAATAGCTATACTAGCCATGTGCCAAATCATACATTTAATGCTAGTTTCAGTTGTTGGACGTAGAGATGATCTGGATTCTGGATTTTATGTATATGATATAAATGTATATGTGTGAGGTTCCAAATCCATAAGTAGGCAGTTTGGACATTTATTATATGCACATATATGTGTACAAACCTTTTTATATGGAGACATTGGTATTTTTTCTTATCTAATCTAAATATTGTACAATTACTGCAGCAAAGGGAATCATTGCAAGGAACTCACCTTAGCCAGTGCTGGGATAACATTCTATTCCCTTTAAAAAAAAGCAAGGGGCTTGAGCACAGTAGAGGTAAATTTGTAGATTAACATTATTGTACTGTAAATAGTCATGAGTAAAATATATAAAATCTTGTAAGTGTGATAAGGTGACCACTATCAGAATTGACTTTTACCAGGTTGAAATAGAACTTGCTTTTATACTTATCATAATATATGTATGAAAACCAATAAGTTATAAAAATATGTTAGCTTTTTGATTATAAGAAATACAAAGTAATTTAGAAGTTAATCAATTTTTAGTTGATATCTATCTGTGGATTTGATAGGTTTTCCTTACCAGATACTCTAAACTTACAAAACTCTAAACTTACTAATGTTTTGTATATTGCATTGTTACTACTTAGGTTGTTTTAAATTCAATTAAGTTCTAATTTGGTCAGTAGGTAATTCTTATTTGTGGCCTAATCAAAATGAGTCCTTAATTAAATGTATCTGAAGTTATATCCAAAGTTCACTAACAATGAATTAATGCAGAGCACTATAAAAGCGAATGACCAGTGTTCAGTGATCTTTTTTACCTGTCATTCGACAGTTGTCAATTGACTTGAAGACAGGCAACATGATAAGGACTGCCCTAAAAAAAACTTGACCACACTACTTTAATACAGTGTGTTTATAATAAGTGGCTCAACAATATATTGTATTTATACATAATCATTTACTGTTTAGTTTTCTACAAGTTATCTTGATGGCTCCTTGGGTTTGACACATATTATCATAGTTATAATATATATAATGTTGCAGAAAAATTTATTAGTATATCTCGTCATTATTATAAAGACAATAATATTCTTTGCTTTTATTGTGTCTGTCTTACTGAGTAGGCACTGTTTTACATCTCCATTAATCCTTTGAAAAGTAAATCTGTGACATAGTTCTGTATAAAATGTATAAATAAAAGAATTGAATAAGAAATATAAAGAATTTTTTTTTTAGCTAGACATGTTGCTGGGGAGCTTCTTAGCACTTCTACACCCTAAAAATAATAACATGGGCGCACATGGAATAGGAAGTAAATTTAAATTATGACCTTCAAAAAGTGTTTTCCGGGGGAAATTATTAATATTTTAATATTATGACTTAAAGAGCAGAAATGAGATAAATATTGCCCTAATCCCCATTAAAGATGTGGTTTAAAATATCATAATAATGAAAATTACATAATCCAAGTATTCATATGAGTCCCAAATTGCCATCACTTGAGAACATTCCCAAAGAAATTGACCAGTCCTCATTTAGATCTCTGTTCACATAAGACTTCTGTGATAGGTATAGTTAAATATTTTTGCTCTAAATGAAATTCCTACCAGAATTAAGTACTAGCAGAAGATGATGTCAGGAGCCTTAAGAACAGAAGAGTGTGCATGACAAGAGCTATGAATGTCAAAGAAGCAAGTGAGGTGTGTAAGAATAAGCCTGAATGGCGCTCTGTTGTTCGTGCCTACCCCGCAAGCACCTGGTGTGAAGTTATGTATGTATGTGTATGTAATTAAGTAAAAATATCATATTTTAACACTGGTAATTAATAATCCAAACTATGTTTAATAGATTTCTAATTACAATTTTTATCCACATATATATTTTATTTCCCAAATTTTTTACATTTTTCTTATAAATCTCTTATATGCACATTAATTTATTAAAAAAAATATAAACAAATTTTATTATCATTAAGTTTAAAAATGACAATATTTTTAAAACAATATTACAATAGTAAAATTTTAACCTATTCTCACAAGATTGATTTCCACAGTCACAAAATTAGTACAATACTTAAAAGTTCTCTAATAATACAAATCAACTAAAATGTTTAACATTTTAGGTGACTTAAAATTTTGTGAAACTTTTACACATAATACATTAAAAGTTAAGTCAATTCCAAATTTACCAAACTTTGTATTATAGTGTTTATATTTGTAAGGACTTTTTTATTTATATGTTTTAATTTGTACAATTAACTTGTTTTATTTATTTTTCCATAAAGAGTTTATTAGTACAATTAATTAAATAAGAACCAATTTAGAGTTTCATATATTTGGATTTTTTGAATATTTAATAATTAAATTTTTACATTGTTTGTTTTATATTTTATAATATACATTTTTATATCAATTTAATTCTAAATAAATATTTTTCTTTCTTTCTAAATACATATTATATTATCCATCACAATGACAAATATGTACTTTCAATGGACTGCATACTTTCAAAGAACTCACTAAAATATATAGTTGTAATGGAGTGTTGTAACATTTCATACTCGGTATTCGAGTGCAAGCTAACCAAATCTGAATATACATAAATATTAGTGAACCAAAATCACCAATTTATATTTAGTACAGAGCAATAAATCGTATGAAGCCGACGAGATCGTAATCGTTGGCTCGCGAGGACTGTTTTTGCGCACATAGCAACATGCCTGTGTATACATAGCTATATCTACAAACATAGGTTACGTAAATACAAAGTTAACAGTGTACATAGAACGTGTTTGTTCTAAGCGTCGCGTCGCGGCGTATAGTCTTCATAGACTACTTATATCTATAAAGATATATAATAGTGTGAAATAGATGTAGTACAGACAGTAGGTATGGTTGTGCACTTGCGATTGATGTATTATTGTTTTTATCGACTTTAGTTAATAAAAAAGGTTATTAGGTAATGGAAAGAGGGACTTTTGTGCCAGAGAAATATAATGAGTTGAGATATGGCTTAAAAAAAGCGTTATATTATTGATTACAAAATGGAAAACATCATCTCTAAATTATATCTGGAAGATGGGAAATCTTGAAAATCAGGTCACAAATGAAATAAGTTATGTTTTGTTAGTTACGATTACCACAATCGATTTATGTAAATAAATTTGAATAATTAATGGTGTAAAAACATACCACACAATTTTTGTTAAAAAAAATCTTTAAATCATTCTCTCATCTTTTTACAATCTGGGTCCAAGAATGTATGAAACTGTATCCGTCTAATTTACCTACTGCATGCCTACCATGTTGAAAACTTGTTTTACTGTCCAGCAGTAAATAATACAACTGTAATTTTGAACGTAATTAATACGTTTTATGGTTTGTAAAGTGCTTCAGATCGACATGCTTTTATGAAGACGTTAAATTAAATAAAAGTATATGAATCGAAAGATTTATGCCAGGATCGCAGCAGTTAAAGATCCATAGCATCTATCTATCTACCTCAAAAAAGATCAGGTGTGGTAGTATACAGTAAATATTATTTAAATTTTTGTGACTATAAATAATATTAAATTTAAATAATGTTCACTCATTACTCATCATCACTTATTAGTTTTGTCTTGTGTCACCACCAGACCACAAATATTTCATTAAGGAAATAATATATAATTTGTATTGAATTATTTTTGTATAGATTTATTTTCAGTATTACCGCGTTACGAACACGCTAATTACTTCATTTTGTACAGTTGGTAATAATAAAAATATCAAAACTGTTAAATTGGAGCGTCACGTGTTTTTGTGCATTTAAATTTTTGGAGAACTTCTGGCAATGTGAATATTTTGATTTTCAAAAGTTTCGGAAGTGATCAGAGAGAATGGAATAAATATATTTGCCAAAGACAGAATTTTTCCTGTTACCATAATTTAAATCTACTTCCTTAATAGGAACTTCTGAAGATGAATATCTATTTTTATGGCCTCCGGTGCACTAGGAAAATATGGCTGGGGCAGCCAGTCGATCATACTACTATGACCTGGATATTGTTATTAAAAACACATTAACAAGATACAAATTATCGAGTATTTTATCCACAGTAATATCGTTTTATATAAGATATTAACAATAGTTAATAAAAAATATGTAATATTTATATATGCTATTTACATGTATTTCATTTGCACAACCACCTTCATATACACTTTCGATTCCTTTCCCACAATCCATAGCTGGGCTGTCTGGATGAGATCACTAAGCGATAAGGCGATAATTTGTTCCGGCCTTTACACCAAATTACTATAAATTATTTACTTTATGTGTATGGTTCACAATAAAGAGTTTTTTATCTATCATGTATAAAATCATCGATACTTTTATACACGTAGCGCGGATAGTTGAGTAAATACAGGAACGGACAGACTGCATCCGTTATCGCCAGTGGCGTGTACTTTATATACGTATGAGTAACACGTTGGGAATTTACACACATAGAGACAACCGGCCCCCGCTCCCAGCCGATGGCCAATTGATTGCGTTCCTTTTCTAAGTCGGGGAATCGGTAATTCTTTTTAAGATAAACGATCCGGGACGTACGAACGTGTACTTCGAAATGCAATGCAGTTTCGATTCACATCGACAATATAAATATATGTATCGAAATGGAATTAGGAAAGTGACGCACGACGGTTTGAAGAATGTGTCTAAATTACGATAAGCATTAGAATTCGATGACCGAGACACTTCTGCCTCTATCTATGTTATTATGATATCTTATCATGTCGAAACGTACAAACAATATCGCTTACTTTGTGAAAATACGATAATGTTGAAGGGTCGATTTCTTTTGGGTGAAACATTATTGTTACAGAGTTTTTTATGTTGGATATTGTCTTTACCAGGGGCTCGGGGTAGAAATTCGGCTAGGGCAAGCACCGTATGATGGAAGCCTTACACTACACCGCTGTTTTAGAAATTAAGGCCCCACTATCACCATACAAAAAGCACAGTGATGACAGTGACTTTGATGTATAATAATGGCTTTGAAAAAACTTACACTGTAAATAAAGATGTCCAACTCGCATTTTTAAATTTGCAATCTTACTGCAATTTCGATAGAAAAGCTGGTGCCCGATCGGGTCATGAGTTGCTATTTCATCCAATACGTGTGGGAAACCGTCGACAATAACAAATATTAATATAATAATAATATATGCACGCATAAAAAAAGCTCCAATAAATGGCGCTTTCGGCCTTTTTTTGGTCGCTAATCGTTAGTTTCTTAATGGTATGCTATGGGGAATCGAGTTGTATAAACTCCACGCCGGTGCTGCTGTCATCCATTCATCGCGTCAAAAACTTCTAAAATGAATACAGAACAATTTAAATATAAATTTTAAAATAAAATTGTTGACATTTTATTAAAGAGATCACAGGCGGTTATTACCTCGTTAATCTTTCGTGTTTTGGTGTCATTTGTTACTCCCGGCTTTATAAATCTTGATAGAGCTTAAAAATTCCTTATTCGTTAAGATTCCTATTTCAAGTATGGGGTGAGGATATTTTGTACGTATAAAGTAACTATAAAGGTGTATGCCCGGTCACCATGCTCGCAAGGCGCACATTGCGATCAGAGCTACGAGCTGTGAGCCGCGCTCAGGGCCTGAATACACGTTTTAAACCAAATTTCGCTAGGTATACGATCAAAATAAATTAAAGCGTTACATTTGGGGCCTTACTTATAATAATCTCGTCAAGAAAGGATTAACCATCTTTTAAATACGACACTCTTAAGCCCCTTATCGATGGCTGTTTCAAATAAAACTTGCCACCTTGCCTCTTAGTAGTCACTTAAACTACCTCTCGATGTTGGTTATTTTTGACAGTTATTTATGAGTTACTTTACCATCACCTCTTATCCTTAAGAGGAGTTTATGGGTAAGATTTTCGTTAATCAGTTGCTGAGCAGATTCTTAAACTTTAACAAACGATTATAAGTAAGGCCATAGATGTTTAATTTAAGAGGTTTTAAAAACAACTTTTAAATTAAATGAAAATATTTGAAAAAAAATAGGCTGGCAATGGAGCGCCTTATCGAGCTAGCATAAAGTATTCTTAAAAGGTCTTTAGGTATATAGTAAAGATCAAACTTGTTTCAAAAATATGTTTTGTTTTTTCCAACAATTTGATATATTTTTTTAATTTGTTAATATTTTGTACTATTTAAATATCAATAAAAAACTTATAAAAAAATGGATAGTAAAAATATTTGTTGTTTTTTTTATCACGATCGAAAAAAACACCTAAAATTCGGGTTTCTAAACCAGAATACCCCCTTAAATTATTGTGTTTGTAGCACACCGAAGTCTGCCAGTCGGCCTGGTTGTGGTATGTTGTTGTTGTCGTCCGATGGTGGCGTACCTACTTTACAGATTTATACTCGACGTAGAGCCGCACTTAATTTGTTGCTGGGAGCTTGATTATGATGGCTGTATGATTAACCACCGTAGTAAATCATAAAAAAATAGTACTTAATTAGATATATGCTGATATTATAAAATGCTAGGTTTGGTGCTTCGAGTTGTTTAGTAAAAATGGGAATCTAGGTTATTTTATAAAGCCTTAGATATGGCTCGGAAAGCGCTAACGTGGCAGCCCTGGCTGCACCGCAACGCTATCTCCACACTTCACGCACACATGCAAACCATAACCGGCCCCAGCGGCTTGTTGATGGGCAATCGATTGCGTTCCTTTTTAATACTCGCCTACAATCATCGCCTCGCTTTTTATTTTGGCATTGTTTCATCTCTTGAGGTCGACTGGTCGTATCTTCGCTCGCAACCCGTTCTCGAATTTTTGTATTTTATAACTTCTACGAGAGAATATTTACATGTGCGACGTATATTTGTTATAGGCTAATTTAGAAGCGTTCTTATTTAGAAGTGGTCTTATTTTGAAGCGTTCTTATTTTGAATGTCAGTTTAATAATAACTCAAACGAATTCTTGTGATCGAGTTATTTGACTAATAAAATATGCTTGTTAATATTTATTACTGAGTCGTGGTAGCGTAATGGTTAGCGCACGGCGTCCCAAACTTAAAGGGCGCGGGTTCGATCCTGGCCGGAACGCATGCATCACTTAGTCAGATTTTCTTATCTAATGTGCATATTGTTACAATTACCACGTGCTAACAACGGTGAAGGAAACATCGCAATGCAACGTGCACATCGAGATTACCGATGTGTCAAACCTGCCAAGCCGCCTTGGACTAGCGTGGCGGGTATACTGTCCATTCCCCTACAGTGTGAGGCTAGAGTCCAGCAGTGGGATATTTATGGGCTGTTATTATTATTATGATTATATTTATAACTAGCGGTTCCGGCATAGGCAGTAGTGTAGATTAATTGAATATAAAACGAGCAATTACTAGTGTTTTTAGTGATAATCTTATGTTCTCGTGTTGGTAAATCCTTATTTGTCAAGTAGGATGAGCTAACAAAACTTCGTTCGCGCTGTTATGTCGACGACGTATTTGGTAGTGAATTACAAGGGCAGCTCCTAAAGAATGCAATCGTAGCGCCATCTTTTTTGCTAAATTCGTCTATCACACGGAAATGAAGTAATTTATCGGGATAACAAGTAGCCTAAGTATTGACCCATGATATAAGCTAGCTCTGCGTAGAGTTTCATTTGTATATATGTTCAGTAGTTTTCACTTGATTGTCTAACAGACACACGAACGAAACTTGTGAAAGTTGTATTTTTGAAATCAGCTGGTCCGAATAGCTCCCCTATATTTTTCACATTTTAAAATTTATTGTAGAAATTTGAACCTTCTACAGATGTATGATAGGTATTATAGATAAGATTTTTAAACCGCTTCGTTACGTAACGCGTTACGGCGCCAGTCTGTCTGGCTTAATTTCTCTCACGCATACGGCAGCGGTGAGCAGGCTCCTCAAATTAAACAATTCAATATTAAATAGTTCAACTTAGATTTCTACAAAAAAATTATAGTGTTGTCACAAACTAAAAAGGGAAATGAATAATAATAACATTGGACGCTGACCGCGTATCGTGCCCCTAATTGGGCGCTAACAAAGAGCGAACTGTCCAAGGCTTTCTTTGCATAAATATATCGTTAATAATCCTAAATGTGGCGACTTGTGGCTGCCTTAATGTTATGCGCATAATTACTGGGACCGTTTGTGTCACCGTCGGCGCGCGGCGCTTGACGTTTTTTTTTCCTCGGTGACGGTTCACTAAATTCACAGATGTAATACTTGCAACAACTCAGGGTCTATAGTAATAAAAGAACAGCAGCTGTTCACTACATTTATTATCAGTGAACCTTACGGTTTTAACATACTTTATACACTGACTCTTCACACTCGACATGCATTTTTTAGAACACTTCGCCATCCCTCCAACAATACGGTAGTTGTCAATTTTTGAGAAACAGGTTTATTTTGAGCCTTATGGTCTGTTTTAGCCAAAATATTAATATTTCAGCAAAAAAACAACATTAACATATTTAATTTAGCAATTTTATAAATATTTTGACATTTCGTCACAAAAACGCGTCAAGCTGTCATGGCGTCTCGCATGACGTCACAGTGTGCAAAACAAACATCTGTTTCATTGAAGTGTTATCTGAGAAGTCATTGATAACTTCTTGTGTTTTGCACACTATGACGTCACGCGCTTTGATCGGCGTTCATTGTCACGTGCTAATTGGCTGCAATATAACAATTTTATTTCTCAAAAATATCAATTAATATTTAATATTTTAGTTAAAACAATTTATTTTTGTCATATTTAGATCGCAATCTACGATATATATCAGTCTATATTTTTCATACTGTCAACTACCGATTTTTAGATTAATTTTTTTTCACGGAACCCTAAAAAAACTAGTAGCCAAGTTACTCCTTATAACATCGGCTATCTGCCAGTGAAAGTGCAGTCAAAATCGGTCCAGCTGTTTTAGAAATTAACCGAAACATCCAGGCAGACAAAAATTGCGTTTTCGGATTCGCCTGGTCCGAATTACTTCGCATTTTTATTTTGACATTACAAACAGACACTTCCATTTTATTTATCTGTAAAGATGTAGAATTATAAGTAAGTATTTTATTGGTTTACTGTTGCTAATTCGCTTATATTCTGTATGTGATTAAACTCCCATGTTGGTATAATACGGTACGTATTGCTTAATTCTATAAAAAAAATTGACTGGCTTGTTCATATTAAATAATTTATTTATTTATTTTATTTTACTTAAACTGCAGGAATAAAATATCATTGTGATGTTGGATGATAACGGTATTAACGTCTGGTAATTTTATCTGTAGGAGTCGAAACTTGTCCTGAAATCCAAATGACTATAGTAGAATGATTTTGTGCGTGCAGTTTCGGTCATAAATCAAACTCGGCCTCAGCCCGGTTAGGGCGGTGAGCATGTTGCGCGGGCGCAACGCCATTATCGATAAAAACTCATTCTTATCAAAGAAAGATTATCATTCTTATAAAAATCATTATTATCTTTTTTGCTGTTAATTTTAAACTTAGATATAAATATATAACTTAGATATTTATATTAATTTATTTTTAATAAAACTTGTTACATTCGTAACTTTTCGTAAATTCTTATTTTAATACATACATTGTTTTATCTATTTTTTTCTTTCATTTTTATCACTAACCCACAAAATGACAAAACCAAATACACTATCGATAACGCTTATCGACAACAATAATGCGCAATCACTATGCCCGCCCATAAGGCCCGTGAGTGGAAGAGAGAGCGAAATACTCCGATTATTTATGACTCAAACTGCACGGACAAAATAATTCTACTATAAGTTACTTCTACTTATAGGAATGTTCATGATACGTAAAACGAATTGAAAGTATGACGGAATGAGAATGATAAGAAATAGCCAGTACGGATTGCTTGAATGTGGAAGAGGAAATAAACCTCTTTATTCTTCAACATATCACATGACAACAATTTCATGAAATACTGAATGGGCAGCCTTTCTTCCAGACAATTTCGATTGTGGATTACATGAAAGAAGCAATCCGTTTTTATTACTAAAAAAATAAAGTTATTATTCAAAAGTACATAATTTTATTCCGACCACAAGGTCAAGCCAACAAGTAATACAATACTACTCAATTATATTCATACATAAAAAGCAATATTTTTTCGTGGTGGCTATTTATAAATCGCTAATTAGAAAAACAATTACTTTTTTAATTCTACTTTATGAATGGAAATCTTATACATCAAAAATAACATACATCGCGTCTTTAATCTTTTTTGTTGTAAAGAATGGCTCTCCTTGAAATTCAAGTCAATACACAAACAAATAATTACGCCTATTCAACACAATGTTTAAGTAGTACAATTAAAGTCGTAGTAATGTAATGGCTAGCGCACGCGTCCCAAAGTCAAAGGACGCGGGTTCGATCCCGGCCGAAACACATGCACCACTTGTCAGTTTTCTGATCTAATGTGCATATTGTTACAATTACCACGTGCTAATAACGGTGAAGGAAAACATCGTGATGCAACCTACAACACATCGAGATAATCGATGTGTCAAACCTGCCAATCCACCTTGGACAAGCGTGGGGAGTATACTGTCCATTCCCCTATAATGGGAGGCCCGAGCCCAGCAGTGGGACATTTATGGGCTGATATATATTATTCTTATAACAAACACAGTGTCATATTGTGAAGCATATTAGTAAAATCGTCTTTTAGCAATAAGTAGTTACTTTTAATGCAAACAGATACAAGTGTGCATGTATCAATTGACATACTTATCTGCTTTGAACTACAAACGCCTGTTTATTTCCACTACATACTCGTCCCATACCTTTATTATAATAAGCGGTTTCTGTAACACATTAAGTGATCGTAATAATCTTATATATCAACCTGTTTATGTAGTGACATTAATAATTTAGTACACGTGTAGACTTTAATAAATTCTCGTGTTTTATTATTTAGGTGGCCTAAACAGTTTTGGCGGCCTCTCTGGTCGAATAAAGTCTTTGCCCGCCTAGGTCACTGCACCCTAGAGGTTCTGGTTGCTATTCCTGAATTGGTAAATTTTGTAAACTTTCTGTTATTTACTATGTAATGTCTGGAACAACCCCTTAGTATTTCGTTGTACATTACTTAGTTTGGGGATATACACTATGTGTGTGTCTGCTAATTATTTCTGCCATAATTCAACCCTTAGCTTAGACTTAGCCCGCTCAACCACAGAGGCCGTAGATTAAATAGGAATATAAGTATATTGAAATCTATAAAAAGTATTATTTTATATTAATCAATCAATCTTTATATCTTAAAACACAGGACAGGTACATAAAGAAATTAAGGTCGAACTGACTAACTGCCACCAAGATGTGTAGTGTCTATAAAGCACAACATGAATGTTTTAAGTACACAAAAATATTTTATTACCATTGTTAACTAGCATCAAATTTCACGCGTTTAATTGCTCGAAATTCGATTCAGAACTACAATGGTATTATTGTCAAAAACGATATAATTTTAGTTACCGTCCACTTCCATTGTACGGGCGGGTCGTTAATGTTGCCTCCCCACTCAGCTCGGGGCTGGTGTGGTTGGGGGGAGGTGTATCAAGTCCCCCATCGCTGACGGACCTATTAAAATTGTAATTACCAACAGACTCCTCTGTTATTGTGGAAATGATTTCATATTGACCGTTTGTACTGGGATTTATCTAATCATAACGCTGGTGAGATTGCGTAAACCGTTTTTATTATGTTTGCTCAATGAAATTATTATTGATCCTCTATTAATAATACTCGCGGTACGTTATGATGTGTGGCGTGTCATGGGAAACATTTTTCATTACTACATACTACTACATAACATTTTACATTGTTCCTGATCCATTCTGATCTCTTCTATCCCATCCCATCGTAAAGGTTAGCAACGCGTCGACTTTATCCCTGGTGTTGCAAACGTATAAACGCCTATAGAGGCGTCGATGACCACTTTAATTGGTTGGGCCTTCTACCTGTTTGTCAGCTGTGCAAGGAAAGAGAAACAAACCTCTTTAGTCTTCGTGAGTATGTATATCACTTTTGTATCGTCGTTTTATCGTTCTGAAGAAGGAGGGCTGTCACCATGTCTGTTATTATCCAGAAATATAAATAAATTAGCTGAATCTAAGCAACTAACGACTCATTTTTATGAAGAATTCGACTCCCGGTTAAAAGAAAGGGATTCTTGGATAGTTTTTTTGTCTCAATTGGGATTGTTCACTTTTTTTCAATCTAGCAATTTGAAAAACCATTTCGAGGAATAGTGTCCGTAATCATTTCTGTCTAGTTAAAATTCCAAAAAACGTACGATCTTCTTGTATTTTGTAAGAAATGTGTTTGACCTTTATTTGACCTTACTAAATCCAATCAGGTGGGCCATCTGCCTGTTTGCCTGCTTCAGGTGTAAAAAAAATCTAGCTGTACATTATTTGATTTAAGTTCTGTAACATGGATTTTTCCCTAAAGACCACTTTAAAAAATTTAACGATAACTATAGAAAATAATAATGGTTGAACACGAAAAATTATAAGCTAGCGACAAAAAACACTAAAATTATCACGATACGTAATGAGTAATGACAGTAACATTTAAATAGTAGTACAGATTACTATGATTATATATATATAAAACTTACTTTTATTATTTTTGTATTTTTTACTTTGCTTTATGCGGATGATGCCGTGCTTTTAGCCGAATCGCCATCAGAACTGCAAACACTAGTCACGATGATGAAAGATGACTGTCAGGCGAGAGGCTTACATTTGAATTCGAAGAAAACAAAGGTTATGGTGTTTGAAAGAGAAGAAACCAGAACGAATGCAAGGATAATGGTCGATGATGTTATGCTGGAACAAGTGAATGAGTTTGTATATCTTGGATGTGCTTTTAGCAGGGATGGAAGGTACACCGCTGACATAGAAAGAAGAGTAAATTTGGGGAATAGTGTGAATGGAGCGTTAGGTAAACTTCTAGGCGCTAAGAACCTCAGCCAGAAAGCCCAGCTTGCCATACACAACGCGGTGCTGGTACCTACGCTCACGTATGGAAGCGAGAGTTGGGTATGGAACAGAGAGCATGAAAGTAGAGTAAACGCGGTCGAGATGCGAGCACTGCGCAAAATCTGCGGAGTGACGCTCGCGGACCGCGTTCGTAATACCGAAGTAAGAAAGAGAGTTGGTCTGAAAGAGAGTGTCGGGGTGAAGGTAAGGAAAGGAATGCTCCGGTGGTTCGGGCATGTGGAAAGAATGTATGATGAAAGAATGACTAAACAGATATACAATGCAAAAGTGGATGGATGCAGAAGTCGCGGAAGGCCACGACACACCTTCCATGATCAAATTGATCGTGTATTAGCAGAAGGTGATGTCAGGAGCCTTAAGAACAGACGAGCGTGCATGACAAGAGCTATGAATGTCAAAGAAGCAAGTGAGGTGTGTAAGAATAAGCCTGCATGGCGCTCTGTTGTTCGTGCCTACCCCGCAAGGGACCTGGCGTGAAGTTATGTATGTATTATTTTTGTTTTCTAGGCAAAGAAATCAAACTTGTCCCTTATGACGTCATCGGAGAAATAATTTTAAAATCGAATTATAAAAAACTAACGCTTAAAATACAAAAATATTCAAATTAGTATGTTAAAATACGCTATTTTACGTAATAAAAATATAAAATCAGAGGGTAAATTTTTGTGAACAATCCCAATTGTGCTTTTTATAATCCACTTATTCACGTTTGAAGGAAGGGGCCTTGAGGAAACAGACACATCGAGATCACTGGTTGTTAAAACCCGTAAACCTTAAACGTGACAGTTTAACCTTGCGTGCCACCAGAAATGGGCTAACAATGTTTTCTTTATGTAATCCGGTAATAATGAATTTAGGTGAAGCGCAAATAATGTTATTTTAGTGTGTATATCGGAATATTGTATTATAGGACAGACAGACCATATATTACAGTATTACTCACAATTTTACTCAATGAGAATGTTGATAATTACATGCAATAAATTCTAGATATAATCTAATAGTAATAAGTATTCTCTTCAACTACCGAACAGATTTTGAAAATTCTTTGGCCAGTAGAAAGCTACATTATTCCTAAGTGACATGATTGTGATTAATAATACTGTGACAGCCTAGGCGCCGACAAAGACAAATTCCACGTACAAATATGTAGAAGCACATTTTATTACCTGTCGGCATTTGAACTAATTGTAATCCTTTTATGATCGACTTCTTTTGTTTACTTATTTATTGGCAAACGTTTCTAATTATTGTGGAGAATACCCTATTGTCCTATTGTACTCGCTCATTAGCATCATTAGCCATTCTTTTGCATTTGTAAAGTATGAAACGACGGCCTGATGGAGAGTGGAGGGCAGTTGAGCGACGATTACGATACGGGCATGAAGTGTGTAAGTTCTGGAATCTAATAGTGACGGTTTGGATTTGTTGTGATCGGTTATATATGTTCCTGTGTTATACGTGTTTGTATAGTTCTAATAAACTCCATAATAATTCTAACGGCATTTTAATTCGAGTTCCGCTAACTCGTAACAATACTTTGAATACGCTCAGCGTAGTGAGCACAGGTTAACAAAATAAACAGAAGAATACTACTTTGTCACATGTATTTTAACTTAGCAATCTAATCTGAACGTAATTTGTATTACAAAAGCAACAAAGATGTCTATCTCCTTCAGTAACCAAAATTGAATAAACCAAGTACGTATATACATTTATGTACAGAATACACTACAGTTCTCGATTCTCACGTAACGCCAACAAAGCGCTATCGAACAATAGCTAATGTGATTTTGACAAAGGGAGGGAGAGGTCGGACGAAGGACTCGTCGTGTTTGTAGAGTTCAGGGTTGCCAAATTTTAACACGACAAAATTGACACAGTTACAGTAACCAACGCATGGAAGTAAGAATTTACGATCATGTTAGAAATTTTTTTTCAGTAACCATTATTAGGTAGAAATGAATAATATCTGTCATAAAATCCCTGACTGACACTTCATTGGTAATATCGGTTTTACAGTAACAATATTTGTAAAGAAAATGTATAATTATTTTGTATTTCTTAAAATGCCATCTTAAGGGATAGGGATAATGTCTAATATGTAAATAGAAATGCCCCCTAAATCTACTTTTTCGCTAACAAGCAGTTCTACAAAAATTGAGAGGTTTGAATGCAAAAGTAGGCCTGGCCATGCAAGTAATCTATGGACTGACTGACTTTGTAGATTATTAATTGACAGACAGACTCATGGCTTTCAATAGGATTTTTTTTCAATAAAAACAGTTACAAGATTTTACAAATAATTAGATGGACAAATTGCAGCGCATTTTGTCAGCAGCGTTCTCGTGGATCGCATTAAATTATACCTTACTAGCTGACCCGTGCCCACTTCTCTGGGCAACAGAAAAAAATTTATATTGGTACCCTATATCACTCAGGAATAATGTAGCTTTCCACTGGTGAAAGAAATTTCAAAATCAGTTAACTAGATCCAGAGGTGACCCCCTACAACGTCACAGACTCACACACTACCTCTTTATAATATTAGTATAGATAACTTCTACATACTTAAGTTTTATATACTTAAGTACACTTTTTTTTCATGTAAATTGATTGGATAAACCAACTTTTGTATTACGTTTGCTTTATTTACCACCGCTATCTAATGTACATAAACACCAAATGTCTTGTGATTTCGTTAATACGTTTCCATTGATTCCTTGATGTAGTAGTAAAATGCATGTAAAATGTCTTAATTTTGAAATCTGGATAACCCTATTACAGAGTGCTCTTATATGTCACAGTGCCATCTCCAGATTTAAGATATGACCTTCTTATACGTCCCCCTCCCGAGTACCTAACTCGCTTACTGAGACCTCTCTGTGACGCTCTTGCTTTGATCTTATTTATTGCGTGTTACGCGAGCCGTCGTAAATTGGACCCGAAGAAAAAAATTGAAACGTCGTGAAGTAGCTACATGTTTTTCTATAGCCTATTATGTCGGAATTCGGTTTTCTTTAAAGAATTGGATACTTTTGAAGGGTTTCATTTGTCTTTCTTCGTTATTTTATTAGTCTTTTGTATTATTGAACTACATTATTCGTGCTGCATAAATGTTCTTAGATTTATTGATTAGTTCATCAGCTAAATTAAACATTCTTAATTACAATTAATAACCGGGTTATTTAGATGGTATTGAGTTAGAGTAAGTTTGAGCGCTTCTTTGAAGTTCTTAAAGATGAAAAAAAATCTATAGAAATATTTTTTCTCAATCCACAATTAAACTCACATATCATGTACTTATCAAGATAAGCTACACTTGTATTATGTGTAATATAAACAGACAACTCTGAGGCCGATTCCTGACAAGAGTGAATAACTGAAAAAACTGAAAGTTGATTTATGAAATTTGTCTTGCCGGCAATGATCTTCTGGATCTCTACGCTCCAGCCAAGGCTTATTCCACTAGACGACAGAGGCAATCTATATCTTCATAACAAATGGGCGTACAGACAAAAGTGCAGTTTTAAACAAGGGACAAAATTTCGAATAAAACAAATCCTTTTTATATACACTTGCATACTGGTAAGACTCTAAATTGTAACATGCATAGTTTTTAGTAACAAAAATGGCATTTTTGCGTATACGCCTATATGTTATGAAGCCCTCGATATGTCTATTATACACTATTCTTAAGTGAGGCTTACTATTTCCAATCATATGCCGACTGTATTTAAGCTTCTGTATTTAGTGACCTAAGGCTAATATATACTTAAGAGTGTACTAATCTGTCTTTACGACCTCGTCCTTCGTTGAGAGCAAGTTCCTAAGAACACCTTATGTTTGGTTTTACATCCAAATACGTGTCACCCTAAGGTGCGTCAAGGAACCCCCTGAGATACTTAGAACTTTGCATTTATTATAATAGCCAGGTGTTTAGTATTGTTAATAAATGTATTGAGATTACCACGAACATCTTTCTTAATGCAATACGTATGTTATATGTACAAAACATGCAATTATATTTTGAGAGCGTTCTAATATCTGCCGTTTAGGTCGTGGGCGCGAGTTCGCGTGGCGCAATGTTTAAGGTTATCTAAAAATATATGTTGCGTACTGAATCGAGTCTACGTGAGTACGAATCGTTTTTGCACCGCCATGATACGAGGTAATTTGGGGACTCGAAAAAACGGATTTCGTTATCTATTTGAGACCATTGACGTCACAACGTTTCCAACAATGCGCTGCTGTTTGAGGCTGTACAATTCGCTTTGATATTGTTGTGTCGTTATTTTTTGTCCTTTGAATTTGATAGGAAGATAGATAATTTTTATTAAAGTATGATAGGTTGTAATTGTAACATTTTCTTAAGGTTTCGCGACTTGTATTCATACATAATGTAACTACGTTTTAACGATTTTAAGCGCGGTAATTTATTTGATTTTTGTTATTCCGCTGCTTTTCAGTGGCCGTGATCACGGAAGACAAAGATGTCAAGTGTCATGTTCGCTATATTACAACAGTCTATAAACGTCCCAAGTTGGTTGGGCTCGGGCCTCCTATTTTTATAGGAGAACGGACAGTAGATTGGAGGGTTTCACACATCGGTCATCTCGATGTACAGGCTTCATCGCGATGTTTTTCCTTCGTCGTTAACATGTAGTACAATGTGCACCATTAGGTAAAAAAAATAAACGAATGGTTCGTGCTTTTCGGCCAGAATTTGAACCCGCGCCATTTGCGTATGCCAGGCTGTGTGGTACTATGACAATTGTATATAAAGTGTATCGATGTGTTATTGGTCCTAAAAAACATTTATTTCTTATATCTTTGTAATTCTTACACGCCCTACTATAAATCACACTGTACATTGGATTAGCCAGTCAAAATTTGTTTTGACGCACAATAGAGTAACGTTGATGCTCGAAATAACGCGTAGGCGAAACTAGACGGTGCGTTTCGTCACATAATTACGTTGTTTTATATATGATTTCAGTGATACGTACACGCTTATTGAACTATTCCAGTACGTCACGGTGTATTGTTTAAAATAGAAATTGCGTGCGTATGAGATGTCAAATTAGAGAATTCGAACACTCCTATTCCGCGCAGGGTTTCAAGAGTTGAAACCCCGTATTTGCCCCGTATTTATAGTGTGTATTTTAGATATCACTGGCAATCTATTTACATTCGGGTCAGATCACGTCAAGTGGACCCCCCTTTTACCACTTGATGATAGAAAACTGATTAAAATATATTTATCGAAAGTAGTCATACCTAAAAATCATCCCTCAAAACAGTTTTTGGAAATTTTGAATTTAACAACTATTTTTTTTACAATAAACATTTTCGGTACTTAAAATTAAAAAATTAATTATAAAAAAGTTATTGAAGATAACTTAACGAAATTTTCAGCGATTATAGTAAAATATCTATAATTTCACATAAAATTATTTTGCAAATTTCATTTGTTTTTTATCATATTTTTTATTAACTTTTAAATAAACAAATTTAAATGTTAATGACTTCTCAGTACGATAATTGAATTTTTTTTTTTTTAGTAATACGCGTTATACATTCAAGTTTTGTATTTTAAAAGAAAATTTCACTGCCCGGCATTAGTTTAAATAATATGATTTTTTATATGACGCAGCGGCAAGCGGTACAAGTGCTGCACGCTACTAAGCTTAGCTGTTAAGGCTATAGATCGCTACAGATTACACAATTATTTAATAAATAATCGTTATACTTTAATTTTT
Source organism: Dendrolimus pini (assembly GCA_949752895.1). Lineage (NCBI taxonomy): Eukaryota > Metazoa > Arthropoda > Insecta > Lepidoptera > Lasiocampidae > Dendrolimus > Dendrolimus pini. The sequence goes on along the minus strand of OX457147.1, from coordinate 11,436,189 downwards.
TTATATTTGTTTTGAGGGATGATTTTTAGGTATGACTACTTTCGATAAATATATTTTAATCAGTTTTCTATCATCAAGTGGTAAAAGGGGGGTCCACTTGACGTGATCTGACCCATTCCCTATTAATATTATAAATGCGAAATTATCTCTGTCTGGTTTTTCCGTTTTCACGGAAAAACTACTGGACCGATTTGGCTAAAACTCGGTATATATATTTTCGATGCCGAAGATGAACATGGGATACTTTTTTATTCCGTAAAATGGGATAGTTTTCGGGATAAATCGTGTTATGCTTTAACAAAACAACGATTGAACCGATTTGGCTGAAATTTGGTATAATTATATGTAATTTTATTATAGAGGGTGGACAAGAGATACTTTTTATCCCGGATAATGGGATAGATTTAATAAGAACTAGAGTTTACCCCGCGGCATCGACGGGGGTCAACCTCTAGAGGTAAAAAAGAACTTAATATATATATTAGAATCTGGAAATCTTAATTATTAGAAATTCCTTGTTAACGGAACTTTTTGGGTTGACATCCTGTCAAACGAGGAAATCCAAATGTTGTTTAATTTTGAACAACCTTAATAAGTTCGTGTGTTAACTACTTATAATTATTTTATACATATTTCATAACACTTATATCTCGCAAGCTGGCTGCTTAATGCCAAGCAAATATATAAACACTTGTATCCACTTAGAAATTGTGAACCGGTTTCTATGTAGAAGCAGGTAGGTAGGTGTTGCCAGGTGACATGTGTGAATTACAATTTATTACTCGCGTTTTATTCTCAACACGCACTCGGCAATTGCCGCGAAATGAATTTCACTTTTGGTGTAACTTTCTAAAATTCAAATTATATAGATCGAATCTAAAATTATATTCAATTGACGATATAATAACGATATTGAATAAGTTTTGATAGGTTAGTGGTTGAGGTTTTCTGTCTTATTACAATGACGTAAGTGTGAATCGGCTAAACGTATTTTCGAGTCTATTTTACGTATTATGTTTACTAGAGTTTACACCGCGGCGCAGCGCGTAACTCTTATAGCAAGTGTTTAATACTGGTTACAGCATATTAAATTTTTATGTTGGTGTTATTTGTCCCCGGAAGATTTTCTTTATTTTATATCCCCATTTGAAGGGATGAAAAGTATCTATGTCCATTTTCGGTATTCAGACAGACAGATCGAGTTGCTATCGCATCTTTTTATAGATGATAATTTTTCATCCCCTATTTTAACCCGTTCTAGTTTTATTTATCTATCTCTAAACTTCATAAACGGTCAAAACTACCACAACTGCCAAAATTACCAAAATAACCCAAATAACGAAAATGGCAAATCACAAAAGCAAAGTCATTACTTTCTGGGATGAACTTTACATAAATCTATCCCATTATCCGGGAGCAAAGGTATCGCATGTCCACCCTCGATAATAAAATCATATATATACCATTTGTCAGCCAAATCGGTTCAGTAGTTTTTTTAGTAAAAGCATATAATTTTTTCTAGGTAAGCGTGGCTCCGCCTTAGACTGCATTTCCGCCTCACATCAGGCGCAATGTCGGTCAAACGCGAACCTATTCATTATAAAAAGAAAATACCAAATAGAGACATATATTTTTATTCCGAAAACTATCCCATTTTTCGGGATACAAAGTATCTTTCCGTGAACGAGCAACAGACACAGAGTTACTTTCCCATTTATAATATTATAAACTCATAAACTCATTTATTCGTAACTATGTTACACGTCAGGGTTATATATATATTATTACAAAATCTTTAGTTACTAAGATTGTCATTGTTTGTCGTCAATCTTTGTAATCCATAAATTCCTTCAAGCTATAGAAGGTGTGCTCGATTAGCCACTTCTTTAGCCGATAAGGATAGCCGATATTAATAGGGATACACTCGTATTATCATGTACCGTGAAGTATAAGAAAACCTTCTTTCTACCCTCCGTTCGGCTTAGTTTAGGTAAACTTCGATTTCGTATTCCGTTGCAAACGTACATACTTGCGATAATCACTATTCTATTTTTATTTTTCTTGTTTTAACATCGTTATCTAATACAATGTAAATCGGTCTTAGAAAGAAAGAAAAACAAAGAAAGAAAATATTTATTCCAAATTTAATTTATTTTCAGATCCTCAATCAATTGATAATAATTTTCATCTCTTCAAATGATTATTTTATATTAACTAGATAGAATGTATCAAAATGATAAAAACTTTGCTTAGTTTTTCAGTAACTTTCTTTGATTCAGGTTTCCCTCTTGAAAGTTCGGAATTTATACTTCGCTAAACAATTCTCCAATAGCTCGTCGAAACCACAAGAAAGTTTACGAAGTTTAACATTGCCGACATTCCGCTGGATCTCTGCAGAAGTTTTATTAAAAATATATAATAACTTTCAGTCATCTTTTATAATTTATACCCGACAGTGTCTCACCTGTAACAGGAACTAACTGTGTTGCCCTTAAAGAGTGCTTAAACGATATGTTTTGTAGATTTTTTATACTTGCGACCTATTTTATCCATTGACTTCCTCTACCGTGTTTGTCTTGACTATAGCGGAGTACAGTAGTTTAGCAAAATGAGACAAAACATTGTAAAGATCTCTTATTACTTATTGAAATAAGTAAGACAAAAAATATTTAATCAAAGAGTACTGACAGAGATAATAATAAACGTACTAAGGAATTATGTTTGCTATATAGTGTACGTAGGTTACCACCACTGTTTATTTTACCAAATGGAAGGATAGGCTAGGTACACTATCCCACATAAATATATCAAGAAACGGATATTTTTAATTTGTCCGTCAGTGAATTCATTAAAGTATTCTTTGTAATATGGTTATTTTTTAAGGACCTCGCTATTATATTTATTTAATTTTAGGAAAACTTACAGAGTAATACATATCAGTATAGTAAAAAAAAGTAGTACATAAAAAAATGTTGATAACAAGCCTCCACCTATTGGTAACAACACATACATACACGATTCCTATTGATGAAATCAGAAATCATTTATCCATAACAAAGTTACACGTCAATTTCTACATCAGCTAATAATAAAATTAAAATTATATAGTCATAAATAAAAATAAAATTATATCATATTATAGGATATGAACTCCTCATGATTATAGAAGGTGTGCTCGACTAACCATTTCCTGAGCCGTGTTTTAAATAAGCTGACGGATGGTGACTCCGTTATCCAACTCGGTAGTTTATTATATATTAGCGGTCCTATGACATGCGTCAATCTCCCCGATTTCTCAAGTCTGTGTTTTATGTTACTCATGTCATTCCTATGCCCAGTAAAGTGCGTATGCACGTCACTATGCTTGGCATAGGTATGAACATTAAGTCGCACATACACCGCAACTTGATAAATTAGTATACTCGGTAGGGTGAGTATACCCAGTTTTTTAAAAAGCGGTCTTGCTGACTCGCGTCTACGCACCCGCACTATTCCGCGTACGGCCCTTTTTTGCATGCGGAAGGCACGCTGCCAGTCGGCAGCGCGCGCCCACAGCTCTGTACCGTATTGCAGCAGCGAGTGGACAGTAGCGAAGTAACATGCCCGAGCGACGTCCACCGATACTACACGTGCGACTCTACTCAATGCATAACACGCTCTTCCTAGTTTAGAGCAGAGCCCGTCAATATGGTTTGTCCACTGTAGCCCCCTGTCTACCTGGAAACCGAGAAATACTGTATTTTTGACCTGGTTGATCGTGCTACCAGCAACACTAACCGACAATGGTCTAGGTGCAGTTCCTGAGAGCCAAAAATGTATGAAGTGTGTTTTCGACAAATTGAGGGCAAGGCCATTTGTCTGGAACCAATTCGACAGATGTGTTGCTGTGTTGTTTAAGTTCTCTTCTAATGTGTCCACTGAAGAGGCAGTTACGACAGCAGCCACATCATCAGCGTACATAAATATTTCAGCTTCCGGAATAGAGTCAGGCAAATCGTTAAGCTGTAGTGAAAATAGAATATTTGACACTGATGACCCCTGGGCTACTCCTACTCCCATTTTCGTTTTTAAGGGGTCCGACATTGTTTTGCCTCCATTGCCCATAACCACCTGGTATCTGTTATGCATCAGGTCCGTTAACAACGCATATGAAGGTCCGTCAATGCCGTAGTATTTGAGCTTGATTCCCAATACTTCATGGTCTGCCACGTCAAAAGCCTTTGACAGCTCGCAACAAATAACTACCACCTGTTGGCCCCGCTCACGTGCCCCCACAACGTATCGTAGCACCTCACGAGTAATAGAAGTAGTCGACCGCCCAGCACGATATGCGTATTGCCGGCATGACAGTGCTTTGGTGTCGTCCAAAAAGGCGGTTAGGCGTGAACTCAAGCCATTTTCGAATACCTTAGCTACTGCTGGGATTATTGAGACGGGACGATATCCATCGATACAGCTCCGTTTCCCCTTGCCTTTAAATAAAGGCGAAATTTTACTTATTTTAAAGGCTGCTGGATATTCACCCTGCTGTAGGCAACTATTAAAAGCGTGTGCCAGCACAGATATAGTTACTAGCACTAATTCAAAAAAAATCTTGATTCAGTATTCGCTTGACCGTATTTATACTAGTGCAATAAAGTCTAGGTTCAATTTTACTACTATTTTGTTGAAGCAGTTTGATCCACGTTAAAATAAAGGCGTTTTGTCTATGGTGGTTACTAAAAGTGTATGAAGCAAACCTCTCTAAGAACAAGCTGATTAGCCCGTAAATATATTTTTGAAATTAAGTCTGGACAATCAATATCGCCTCTAGCCAACTTCATCAAAAAAGTTAATCATTTACATAGCGTCTAACATTTAAAGGTAAAAAATGATATTGGGAAAACAATTAAGGACAGCAGTGTTTGTGAAAATGAATATACAATGAAAAACAGCCAGTAGAGTAACGTAACGTCGAATTTGATCTATACTTGGCTGCTGAGTCATACAAGTGGCGACCGGGGAGGTGGGGGCGGTCGTTTGCCAACGAGGGATGTGGGGGGGTCGAGTGGAGGAAACCGCTCCACCCAACCACCTATTGTATTATTGTGAAAGCACGTTGTTTTTGCGGAAACCGATGTGTCAGCGGCATGCGGCACAGGACGCAAGCCTACGGGGCCCTGACTAGGTCTGAACACTAACGCGAGTCCTCTATTTAGGATAATTTATACGGTCGTTTTGTTGATCGGATTCTGCCGGTGATAAAAGATTTTCTTTTGTTACACTAACTTGTACTCTTGTACAATGTTGAACATTCGCGCAGTGTTGAATGACGAAGCGATATTGTTGCCAGATTACTCCTCAAGTTGTGAACTAATATGAAAACTTGAGACATTTTAGTTGAATAACTTCTGCGAACACGTCTCAAGAGTTAGCTTAGTTAGCTTTTGCTTTAACTAATGTTCTTGCTTTTGAGATATTGGCTTACATATTAGATAACTTTAGTTTCGGTTATTTACTTAAAGCTCCTTATGGTTTGATTTAAAATTACTCTCTTTAAAGGCCTAATTGTCACAAGATATTAGGCTAAATATGGATATGGTAATCGTGTTAGCTCAAAAGGTCGACGCTTTCGTCTCGTTTCAATGACATCATTTCGAATCTTAATAAAGGATCTATCTATACTACTTCCCAGTTTTCGTACCGTAATGTGCATATTATTTAAATTACTACTTGATGGTGAATTAAACAATAAGGTTACCCTTGTGTGAAATTCATAAATACACCTTCGATAAAAAATTTGGCTAAACTTGGATATTGTTGTTATTATAATAGCTCAGTAAGTCATCGCTTCGTCGTGGTTTTAATGACACCACATCGAATCCTAAGGAAGATAATATTATATACACTTATTATTTGAATTAATTACTATTTGTTCATGGTGAAACACAAACATTGAGGTTACCGTTGTGTGAAATTCGTAAATGCACTTTTTTATAGTAATACTAGCTGGGCCCGCGGTTTCACCCGCGTGGTGATGGAACATATATATTTTGGATGATTCACACTATATCTTTATAAATTATAGCCTATGTGTTATTCAGATGTGTAAGATATATTATTGTAATGTTTCATCAAAGTACATTCAGTAGTTTTTGCGTGAAAGAGTAACAAACATACATCCATATATACATACATCCATACATACATTCTTACAAACTTTCGCATTTATAATATTTATAGAGATACAGAGATAGGTTCGGAGTATGATCTCGCCCGGTGAGGAGCAAAGGTTACTTTACCAAAAAGGTGCCTATTCTCTCGGGATCTGAAGACACCCAGGTTGTAAGTACTGGGAAACAAAGATTCTGGCAATTAGTTTCTTCAATAAAGTAGCGGATTTAAAATGGCTTCGAGATGGAGGGACCAGAGTTCGCGCGATGCCATATTATTATATCTTTATTTTTTTCCCGGTTACTATGAAATTCGTCTCCCTTAATTTATCTACCTATAGTAGAATTATTTTCTCCGTGCAGTTTGGGTTATAAATAATCGGAGCGGTGAAGCGAGTATTTCGCTCTCTCTTCCACTCACGGGCCTTATGGGCAGGCATAGTGATACGCATTATTGTTGTCGATAAGCGTTATTGATATTGTATTTAGTTTTGTCATGTTGTGGGTTAGTGATATAAATGAAAGATTTTTTTTTTGATAAAACAACATATTTATTAAAATAAGAATAATAATGATTTAAAATAAATTATTAATTAGGTATCTATGTATTAAAAAACTATAAGTACAAAAGTTTAGAATGTAACGAGTTATATTAAAAATAAATATAAATACTTATATCTAAGTTTAAAATTAACAGCAAAAAAGATAATAATGATTTTTATAAGAATGATAATCTTTATTTGATAAGAATGAATTTTTATCGATAATGGCATTGCGCCCGCGCAACATGCTCATCGCCCTAGCCGGGCTGAGGCCGAATTTGATTTATGACCCAAACTGCACGGAGAAAATAATTCTACTATAGACCAAGCAATTTATGTCGTATGTCTTATTACACGTGCTCTCGCGTGAAAAAAACATTATTTTGTGTGTCGTTGGGACCGCGATGAGTCAGCTGGGAAGTTTGCTCGCGACAAACTGTATAAAAGGCAATTACTTAGCCAGTACCAAGTTGCCACGACGCGTCTGGGAGCTGTTGGGGTATTTTTGGCGAAAATTTCATTTTTATTGTTGTACAAACATTTTTGTTTCTTTCACTTTTGTTGTTTGTAATAAAGCTAATTTTTATCGTTGTACTTCTTTCTTTTGTCAGCGGTACTTTGCTTTATGTGTATTGTTTGTTTGTTTTTCCGAATACATTTTGTTGAGAAGTTTTTATTGTATTGATTTCCGAATAAAGTTAATGTTTTAACGTCGTTGCTGTATTGGACGCAGCGACGTTGTTTAGTCTAGTTTTTGCCCTTTTTTTTATCAAAAGCTGAAAATACCTTTAACTACAACGGCAACATTTAAGGTGTTATCGAGGTAATATAAACCCTTAAATAATTTTTCATTTCTCATATTCTGAAAGAACGCTTGGGATTGCCTGATCACACGGATTAAAACAGTACTTTTCGTACTCGTACTTGGGAAACGATTTTCCCTCTTGTCAAAAAATTTAAAATAAAACATTGATGATGACTAATGACAAGAAAACACTGACTGGAATGCCAGAATAAATGAAATTTATTTGACATTTCATATGTGACGTATAAAATAAACGAGTTCGTCAGATTCGGATATGGGCTTAACGCCTGGTTTCATTAGAGAAGTAGTTGTTTGTGTAACTAATCAATTTTTATTTACTTTTCTCATATTCGAAATGAAAAGCAGAGTGTTAACCTTGAGTGAAAACCCTATTTAGGCATTGGAACTATTAGCGCCCTCGCTACGCTAAACCATCTCATGCCTAAGTAGACCACTTTCCCCTCTCGTGCAACATTCTACTATTACGACACCATTTTTGAAAACCTCATATCGTTGCGCTGTTGGAATTTAGTCAATGAACTGATTTCAATTCCTGATACTCTGTTGTTAACTTAGTTTCACTCCCACATATTATATCCTGACGTTATTTACTAACTTCCAGTGGCGCGGGGTGAAAATTCAGCTTGGGTAGGCCGGTTGAAAAAACATACCGTATGATGCAAGCGCCGACTACGCCGCTGTTGAAAAAACGTTTCATCGGTCATGTACTTTCTTAGTACAATTTGTATTTTTAATCTTAAAATCGGTACCCGACCGGGTTATGAGTTACTATTTCATCCAATACTGGTGGACAGCCGCCGACCGTCAGAAATAGTAATACATATAGTAACAATATTTGCACGGATAAAAAAACATAGCGCCAAGGCGCTTTCGGCCTTGTGGTCTCTAGTTAATTTATCTTGTCATTAATAACAATATTATGTTTGAACAGGACGCGTAAATGCCAATTGATGCATGGCTCTTTCGACTATTTGTTCGCTATGTTCTTAAAAGTAGGCTATGGGGGGAACCGAGTTGTATGAAGTCCACGCCACTGCTAACTTACAACATGATATTATTACAAAGAACATTGTACAAATACCTCCGGTTCACCCAGATAACATAGCAAGACCAGAATTTACTGGCGTTTAATGGCAATAGGTTATCACATTAAATATATCTAACTTTATACATGAAGCCATATTGTATAAACTCTGTAATAAATATAAACTAAGCAGTAGATAGCGATTTGCGGTCGGTAAAAGTAAAATATTGCTTATCATACCCATACATAACAACGTGAGCTCATTATGAATTATAGTGTTTATATTTTATCTTTAATAATAATGATTTGATGATTGCATATCGTTGAGTAACCATTTCGTAGGAATTACCTACATATATTGCGCATATATTGTATATGCGCTTGAAAAACTTTTTATTTGTACATTAAGAAAAGGTTAAAATAATAAAATATTGTTACAGGTTACGAGACTCGAATTAAAATGCCGTTAGAATTACTATAGAATTTATTAGAACTATACAAACACGTATAACACAGGTACAAATATAACTGAACACAACCAGTGAAAACGTAATTTACGATTCAATAACGCGCGCAAAGTCCGTCCTAACGTCTTGCCTCGCTTGTGACTATCGCTAGACTGCCCCTCTCTGCATTGGGGCATTGCTTTATACTGCACAGTTACAATATGTCTCACGGCCGCGCAGACTGAATTTCTAATAATCACACCTGGCTAATAAATTTTGTTTAGTTTAGTCATTAGACTACCATAAAAGATTACAATACACAATGGAATGTTTTTCTTATCACAAATTTTAAACACAAAGTAAACAAAAGGAGACGGCCATAAAAGCGCTTCAATGTTATTAGTTCAAACGACGCCGACGGGTAATAAATGTGCTTTGTTTGCAGGTGGCCCAAATTTAACAATATCAAAACATTTTTTTTATAAATACGCAAGTATAACATTATTAGAACTATAGTCTACTAGTGATTACAAGAAGGTTAACAGTTTTAGAAGCCCATTCTTGGTAATTTTTGGCTATATTATAAACTATCGGCAATCTCAGGAGCTGTCCGGAGACTAGCATACCACAGATCCACAATACTCTCACTAAGTAGTAGTAATTAATCGGAATATCACTATTGATGATAATGATTTGATAAGCTGTGGTAAGAAGTTATAAAAATATCGTATGCGTGTAATATTTAGGTTTTTAACCTTTGCCGGTGTCGCCGTTTTTGTAATCTGATTGGTAGCGAACACGTGTAATTTTTTAATATATTCTCTTTATTTAAATGTCAGCCATGTTACTCGTGTTTGCATATTAACGCGTGCGTTGTAATCTCACTCTTCTTATCTCTCTTAAGTGGTCTTTTCGTTACGAATTATTATTACACTCGACCATGAATAATATATACAAGTAGACTATAGATTGATATGAAATCGATCTTGTTACGTTTTAAACGCTGTCACGAGAATGTATAGAATTTAAAATAAATTAAATATGCGGTTAACACTCGAATTCCTAATGAGTAATAGTCTTAAATTAATTGGTATCAGTCAATTAATGATTTATTTTCTTTTACGCCCACTTTTAGCTAATGTAAACAACTAACATTTATGTGTATATATAGTGAGTGATTAACTCCAATGTCCCTGCTACATCTGGTATAATGTTAAGTGTTAGCGACTGTGGTCAAATGTGTCTTATTTATAGCGTTATTAAAAGTAACGTTTGTAATTATTAACTACATTAGTGTGTATACATACATGTATACACAATATTTAACTCCATAAATAATTAATAACAATGTCGTATTACAAATAACGCAATAAACCTTTGGGTACGTGACACAATCACTACCATTATCCCAGATGGAGCAGGGACATGAGATGAAGGGGGCTAATGCCGGCGTTTCTACTTTACCATAGGTAGAAAATTGACAGTATTTATATGGAGTTAATGTCGAATTTTAACGAATGCTACAGCAAATGAAAGAATAGATATGTCAACTCGACATATTCACATCAAATCTAGTACTAGTCACATCTTTCTTTAACTTGTCACGTTTTGGTCGAATTTTTGTTGACGATTACAAGTTCCTTAAAATGATTCCTACATTTTCTTTCATGTTTACAATGTGGTGGTGGAGTGCGCAGAAAATCAGAACCCGATAGAACGGGCAGACTTGTCGCGTCAGCGCAATTTCAACGGAGGCAGCGTTTCTTTTATGTGAAGGATCACGCTTTGGGGCTTGTCCGTAAAAAGTGGCTGACTCGGACGATCGGTTTGCTATAATGGCGAAAGCGTCCATCCGTTTCATAGCCATAATGCTCTTTATCTTTAGATAGTAAAACTAGTATATGTTGTGTTCGACGGTCTCTGTAATGTTTTTGTAATTAAAACTATAACGAGTTAAAATAGGTGATGAAAGTTTGTATGGAAGACATTTCTCAAATGTATAGATATAAAAATTTATCATATAAAAAAATGCGATAGTAAAATTAAATAAAACTATAACGAGTTAAAATAGGCGATGAAAGTTTGTATGGAAGACATTTCTCAAATGTATAGATATAAAAATTTATCATATAAAAAATGCGATAGTAACTCGATCTGTCTGTTGAGCTTTCATGAAAATCTACTAGGAGTACTGGACCGATTTTGCTGTAATTTTGTTACAATGTAATTTTAATATATATAATGGACATAAATTCTTCTCATATCGGTAGATGGGATAGTTTTCAATATAAATTGAAGTGAATCTTCCGTGTGAAAAACACTATAAAAACAATGTAACCTGTATTAACACCCACTCTTTAAATAAGAGGTACGCACTAGAGTTTAACACGCGGTTAAACTCTTGTTAAATTATAATTTGCAATCGACCATGTGTCCTTTAGAATATATGTATAAATATATAAGTGTGTAGATAAATTCAAAACACGATCTAAGTCGTCTTAATTAAAATTACATATATAAAATGCTACTGACCTCGCTGTTATCTTAATTTATGTTTCGCATAGAGCATGCTGAATCACCTATTCGGTAACGTCTCTCGACTTCAATGTAGTTTTACCGTGTACAATGACTATCAAATTTTATGGTGTGATTTAATTTCTCGGCGTTTTAATTATAGAGAAATTAATAAAACTAATAAACATAATCTCATTTATTAATTAATTAAGAACTACTGAGATTACTTAACGTGTTTCATATAAACACAACAATTTAAAATATTACATACATGTTCCTTGAAACTGCATTTACTACTCGTACTATAAAAACTGTATAACGTTACTAAATAAAGCGTATGCCTATTCATTAGGCAATTTATTAATTGACACATGTCCGGTTCTTATATCTTACTATTCATTCACTTGCCTAAAAATTGGTAGAAATTTGACGGTACTGGTATGATTTTAACCAGTAGTAAGGCAAATGAATGGTCAGTAAGATAGAGGAATAAGCCTTAAGACTTCCCACGTGACTTCGTTCGCTTATACTTTAGCAGGAAATGTTAATACGGCACGTGTTAATGTACAGTCTTTTGGAGTAACTATGTCAGTTTTCATTAAATAAGTAGATACCTACACTACTCATCCAAGGTCATAAAAACGAACATACAAACATCTAATTATTCTCATTTAAACATGTTTTTGCTGTGAAATATCGGTTACCGTATAATATATATTCAACCCTCGTTTTATTAGGATCATTAAATTCAATATTCAACGAAGCTATTGTAAAAAAAGTATTTATTGTGCTAATTAATTGTTTCGTGTTCACAATTGTTTCTTTAAGCTCGCATTGAAAATAACCACAGGCGGTAATTATAAAACCACCTGGTATGTTTCGAAACCAGTTTGCGAATGAAGCCGGCCGGATCCGTTGATCATCTGAGAATTTTACTTGTTTTATATTAAAAGCAGGCTGTGTTATGTGATATTTAAAGTAAAGATAATGTTATTTAATAAGCATCAGACATTTCTTAGCATTAATTCAATGTTTGCAATAGGAACTCAATCATGACTTAAATTAATTCAAATATGTTTTTCTTGTTGCAAAGTTGACAAGCAAGCAGACGGCTCACCTATAAGGAAAACCCTCGCTTATTGACGTTGAGGACACCAGCGGCGAAACCAACTCGTTGCTAGCTTTTAGGATGGGATCTGGCAGAGTAGGGCTGGAATAGGAGATGGGAATATTTTTTTTTTTAAGAATTCAGAATCTTACCATATAAAATGGAATATCTTTATAACAAGCATACTATCCATTATCTCGGTGTTCTTAAGACTCTACTGTGATAATTCATCTGAGTCTGGAACGGAAGGAGCGGCCCTCTGAATATAAAGCCGAGCGCAAGAAGAATAAAATATAATATATAATTAAATATCTATCTATATAGAATAAATAGAAGGAAATTAATTTAATTTTATATCAATAATTGTATTATTTAATGTTATACATTTATTAGGTTAAGTAGTTAAATATACATTTTAAGATTAATTACATTTATAATGTCAAACGTGATACATCTACATACACACAACACTTCACACTTGCACATACACATAGAGACACTCAAATAAAACAAAGACGGAAAGCATGCGAACTTAAATATAGTGAAAGTAAAGTTATATAGGCCCCGAAGAACATCGGGGTAGACAGGTGACAGCAAAACAAAAACATGCATGCTATTATAAATCGAAAAGATCTGTATTTTTGTTGCCCCTTTCACAGCTGAACGGGTTGGGAACGTTCTGAAGAAAGACATCTTTTTTTCTCAAAAAATATACAAAATTGAATCCAAAAAGAATATATAATATAAAAATATAATAATAACAACTCATAAATGTTCCACTGCTGGGCTTTGGCCTCCCACTGTAGGGGAACGGACAGTATACCCGCCACGCTTGTCCAGGGCGGCTTTGGCAGGTTTGACACATCGGTTATCTAAATGTTTACCTTCACCATTATTAGCACGTGGTAATTGTAACAATATGCAGATTAAGTCGGAAAACTGTGTAAGTGGTGCATGCGTTGCGACCAGGATCGAAACCGCGCCCTTGGAGTTGGGGACGCGAGTGCTAGCCACGCCTAGCCATTGCGCTACCACGATTTAAAAAGAATATAAGTAAAATTTAAATAACTCAGAGATCAAATAATAGAGCATTTTTAGAAAACCAGTTTCAATAATTTTAGTGTAATACTTTATCCAAATATATGGAGTCTTCCAAGAAATATTGCGTCAGATATGTTATTATTAGTCGCAACAAGAATATAATGATATTGAATTGATATTCTTCAGAGTTCGATAACATTAAACTGGTCGCAGACAAGGTCAAGCGAGCTTGTAGACTTAAGTTAATTAATCTTTAAAAGGACAAAAAATAATGCTAATTCAGGTTGTAAACTTGTTATTTAGTCTTTGTTGTGGTAATTCCTAGACTAAAGCAATGTGGCTTCTGCTATTTTTAAACATTAGTAGCTGAATTTACGTACTGTATATTGCGAAGACCCAAATTGAATGTAATCACTTTCCTCCAAGTGTTTTTGTTGTACTCCAGCAAATAGTCTGACGATTAATTCCAATTACTATACAAACAATATTTAATACGCCATTTGACTAGTTAAAGAAATGACGTCAGCATTTGCTACGCTCGTGCAAAATATAGGCAGCTTCGACATTTTGATAGATGACAAAAGTGTCTTAGCTGAATTGACTATCTATTAACTAATTTTTTTAATAGATTCTGCTCCAAATTATTTGGCTTATGGGTACTTTATAACCAAGTGTTATCAGTTTTTAGCTGCTTACTTACAAAATGCTCGTGTTAAAATCGTTAATATTACCCTCACTTTGTTAGCGAGTTTTACTTTAAATAAAAGTACCTACTTTTAGTAAATCGTACCGTAAGACAAACTTTGTCCATAATTTTATTCTATTGAAGTAGTAGAAGTATACACTTGTTAGTCCAATTTTAAGTTCAGTTGTTTTCTGAAGGACCGAATATAGTAGTAGCTATTTCATATAGTTTTCTTTAATGAGTAAGATATTTTTTTGTGTTAACTAAAATATTTGTCCCATAGTGAAATTATTTTGTAAGAAACTTCCCGCTGAGGTTTTCCCTCAGCGCTATGATATGGGGTCGTTTGATAAATGATTTAAAAATTCCTTGAGAGGCCGGCGACGCATTAGCAACGCCCATGGTGTTGCAAACGTCCATAGGCGACGGTAACCACCTTCCATCAAGTGGGCAGGCTGCTTGTTTGCCTGCCAAAGGGCAATAAAAATAATATTAATATTTTTATTATAGGTGACAATAAAATCAACTAAGGTACTTGTTATCATCTTGCAAAACGTCCGCAGGCTCATAGATTTGTAAGAACCTAAATACTTTAGACGTCATAAGTACGTACAAGTAAAATAAATTAAATTGCGCAATCATTATTGTTAAAACAATATTTACAATTATGTCTGTCATGATATTTTACAAGTAAGATGATAACATGTATTGTAATGCTTGTTCTTTTATCATGTAACAGTTAATTTTATGTAGCATCTGTTTACATCCTTATTTTAATGGAAATTAAAAATCTGACATGAAATTTGTTTTGTATTTCTAGAGAGTATGATCGCTGTTTTATAACTTTACTAACGGTGTAACGGTTCAAGCAGAATTTGTCCTGCCTTGAAAAAATAAATATCTAGAATCCGATTCCAGCGCCACCTACCGGGTCTAATTGTGAATCTAAACCATCCTTGGACCCTCAAACACTAAATTATTTACACTTTGAATTACATTATTGAAGTTTTAGTAGGGATCTCTATTTTTTTTAAGTTATAAATATAGTCTATATTAATCTGGGATAATGTAGCATTTTAATGGTGAAAGAATTTTTGAAATCGGTCCGGTAGTTTTGAGTTTATTCGTTTCAATCATAAAACCTTCCTCTTTATTACATTAGCGGTATAGGTATTATAGCACGTTCAATAATTTGTTTGTGCAAATTGTAATCGTCAACCATAAACGATAAGAGAACTTTTATTATTAATCTGCCTCTTATTGACACGACACGGCTGTGAATGCCAATAATGTGTCGTATGACGCAATAATAGTTCAAAATGACTCACTTTTACATATTTGCCAACGTGATTGCACACATGAATGGCTACATTTAATCGTACACTGCCAGTGACATATTCGGGCCATATAAAACTCTTATATTACGTGCTTTTTGTTCGTATAAAATATTTGCTTGACCTTGTATACCTATATACTCAGTTTACAAATTTATTATATTCTATTAGAATCTCCATCAAAGGATATATACACATAACAATTTGTGAATATAAAAATACCTTACACTTTAAATCAATCTGCTACTTAAATTACTGGAGACCACGACATGAGTTAAATAGTCATTTAAATTTAATGTGTTATATATAATACAATACTTATAGATAGATAGATAGATAACACTATTGTACACCATTACAGAAAACACAGATGAACTTATAGCCTAAAAATATTCTATAATATGTGCACAATGGGCGGTGTTATCGCTAAGAAGCGATCTCTTCCAGACCACCCGAGGCAGGAATAAAAACATATTAAATTGGTCAAAGGTGGTATACATAAATATTAGAGGATATGCAGCTACTTACATGTATTTTATACTAAATAGACATATATAAATACTCCTACTGATATTACATACATAAATATATAGATACACATATTATTATATATACACATACATAAACATACGTAGAAATATCAAACATCACTAAGTTGTAGGTAGTGCTTTTTTGTCATATTCTTAAATGTTGTTAGTGATTTAACTTGTCTAACAGTAACAGGTAACTCATTCCAGAGTCTATAGTATAGCCTGTACAGTAAAAGAATTGTTGAAAAAAGATGAATAATGTTTGGGAGTATTAAGTCTAAGATTCGTAGAAGGTCATAAATTTTGAGAGGAAGAGATGAATTCAAAGCGTGTTTTGAGATAATACGGGGTTGTGGGGATAAACAATACACTGTACAGGAGTGAAAGAATATGAGTATTCTGGCGAAAGCGAATTGGCAACCACTTGAGTATTTATATTAAAAACTAAACAATATCTTTCTTATATACAAAATTTCTCGTGTCACAATGTTAGTTACCATACTCCTCTGAAACCGTTTGACCGATTCTCATGAAATTTTGTGTGCATATTGGGTAGGTCCGAGAATCGGACAACATCTATTTTTCATCCCCCCTAAATGTTAAGGGTAGTCTACCCCTAAATTATTATTTTTTAATTTTTTGATATTTTTATTTTTATGATACAGCATTAAAAAATACATAAAACCTTAAATTTTCAATCCTCTACGATGAACCCCTATTTTTTATTTGTTAAATATCGATTGAAGCTTTTCCGGGCAGGACGACGTCTGGCGGGACAGCTAGTAATATTATATATTTGTGATAGAATACACAATTACATATATAGATAAATTAGTTATTAATTAAAAATAAGAATTTTGTATATGTCATAGGTACAAAGATATCATCAGCCTTTATCAAGCACTCTGTAATACCTTTCTCAAGAATATAGTCTTCGTTCTCAAAAAAGGATCAATATCGTTGAAATTACTGTTATAGGTATCACCAATTCTGTAGAAAACTGAGTTCTGTCCGTAGTTAGTACTGTGGCATGCAGTATGCAGCGATTGTGTCTTGTCCGACGCATTGGGGCACAATATGTCATTCTTTACGTTATTGCAGGACAATCGAAACGACTATGCATAATGTCCATACAGCAAACCCATGTCAAGCAAAACTCGGCGTTGTTCTAAGTTAAGTAGCCTATATGACAAATATATTCCTACTAGAAAATTGTATTTATTTGTTTCGGCGTATAAAATAGAAGAATCACAATAAAAAATAGCTACTAAGTCTTTAACGATTACAACGTGCTTGGTGAATGTCTGGGCATACACGCATATCTTCAACAGACTTGTACTGTTTAAATATTTCATATTAAATGATTTGCGTTAGAATCACAATCTTACATTCATGAAAGCAGTATATATAGCCACGTGAAAAAAATGCTGCGTGTATGAACTATTATTGCAGCTATGTCCATCCCGATTATCGAAAGTATGTGTTACAAAGGATGTCTGGAAGAGATCGCTTCTTAGCGATAACACCGACCGTTGTGCACATTTAGAATATTTTCAGGCTATAAGTTCATCTATGCTTTCTGTAATGGTGTACAATAAAGTGTTATCTACCTATCAAAGTTCCTGATGAATAGATTCAGTCAAAACGGTGAAGGAGTTTGCCAGGTAGTAGGGCATTTGCTCGACTGGATGGCGACCAACCCTGGTCTAGAGCATGTCGACATAACAACATTGAGTTGTGTTCCGGCATTAGTGACCAGGTTCCAGCCTCTCCCTTAAGAGAGCAGCAGCGCGTTTGTAGCACCTTTGGTCTTGCAAATGTCCATAGGCGAAGGTGGTAACCGCTTTCCATCAAGTGGGCCGTCTGCCTGTCTGCTGAACTCGTGCAATATATAAAACGGAACGTCTAAATAAGATATTTTCTCATGTAATGGATAAGTCAAATGCGCACCAAAAATAAAAAGTAGTCTATTTTGGACCAGACCCATCTATTCTTATGTATTTGGATTACATCACATACACACACTCGTACACCCTCAAAATTTTAAGGGTGTATTGACCGAACTGAAACTAGATCCGGATTCGGATTATCGAAATACATAAAAATAGAAAAATAGATTAGCCTGATTAAAAGTACAGACCATTTTTTATTTTTTGTGAACCGGTGTTATCGTTTTTGAAACACAGTAAAAGGAAATGAGTATATTATATTTCTAATTCTTTTCAGCTTTAGTAGTTTTTATACTTGCTGGAAATAATACGCCCGCTGTATGTTTTCTTCCTATGTTAAAGTTTGGAGTATTCCGACAAGTGTATTCGACAAAGATAAAAAACTGCTATTTATGGCATTTTTTTGTAGAATTATTACTATAATTAACTACTTGATTTTACTGAACAGGCACACGTTGGAAGATAACCAATTTCAAATCAAAGGTTTTTAATTTTAATTCAAATTAAGTACAAGGAACATTTTTTGAAGGTCATACGTATCAGTTAAATTTAAGTCTACTTACTACCTATATTTGTTACTTAAAACTCCTCTGCATACAACTAGCTCCTATGGCAAATCCTTCACAGTCCAAGCAGTTCGTCTTTGGAACGTGCTGCCTGTTAATATAAAGCTAGCCAAATCACTGCCTATTTTTAATAGACTTGTGAAGGATTATTATAGCTCAAATAGCTCAATTTAAGGATGCAGCAGTTATTGTCATCTTTTTCTAGTTTTATATTTATTTATGTAAGTGTATTTTATAATATTTTATTTACATAATATATCGTATTAGTATAATTTTTATATTTTTATTAATGTATGTATATTATATCATGTATGTTGTATGTATATATTTATAAGATACTGATTCGTTAGTGAGAATAATGCAACATATCTCTCTCTGTTCTTATCAATTTTTTTGTCCATCCAAAGGTTGTCTGGAAGAAATCGCTAATAGCGATAAGATCGCCTATTGTATTGTAAAAAAATATTTCTGTTATCTTTAAAACACAATAAAGCATATTCATTCATTCATTCATACCTACTCTTACGTACCCGTGGATCATAGTATTGAATGATTTATAAGACTTGGACTTCGGAAACATGTGACAACCCAACCTCTTTTTGCGTGGGAGGTTTCAAAAACGTCCATCCAGTCCAGGCAGACGGCCCACCTGATGGAAAGCGGTTACCATCGCTTATGGACATACTGAACAAATATTGAAGAAAAAACTATCTAAATCCTTTAAAAACATCGTTTACGTTTTAATTATTATTTGTATTGCATCCACGTATCCATTTGTAATCTCTGATTAACATTTTAATCTCATATTTAGATAATGCTCACACAAACCGGTTATATGTGGTATAATTTAAAATATTATCACCAACTTTTGATGTTAATGGAATTAATATTAATAAGATAAATATTATTCTCTTCTAAATACATGAAATGGACTATACATCGCCTTTTTTTAACGTTTCCAGTCGAGCGGATTAATCTTACCAAATTCTAAGAAGCTATGGCCTAAAGAGGTGGTATTCGCAGATTCATATAATGAACATGATAAGTAACGACATACGTAAAGTGAAACTATGTTGTCTTATAACTACCAGTATATTTTACACACTTGCCGCTTTCACTTCACCACTATCATTACCGTGATTCTCCTGACCGTATCATTTATAATAATAACAACCGGCAGACATAGTCCCCACAGTTCCAAATCCCTAGTTCCATTAGCAGTTCAATCCCAATAGTGGTACCTTTTGTTCTCGTTCCCTACAATAGCCCTACACTAACCGGGGCTTGTCCTTGGGCTTTTTCATATGGTGTAGACAGGGATAATCGCCAGTCAGTGTCACGCCACAATTTGTCAAGGGGCTGTACGTGTTGGACTTCCCACAGCCCCACACAAGCCTCAAAAAGTACAGGTCATTTTTATGACCCGTGGTCTGTAGAGACAGATATAATCGGCAGACAAACACATATATTGTATATCCCCAAATTAAGCCAGTTATGCTTGTGTTTGAGGTAATATACAAGAGAGTATTCTGGAGCCGATCCCAGACACCCAGACCATAGTAAATAACGGAACAAAATCGTTTTCGAAATTTACCGTACCAGGAATCGAACCCGGAGCCTCTGCGTTAAAGTGAAGTAAGCCATCAAAGGCTTAACCCGCTCAACTACAGAAGCCATTAATTAATTCAATCATTGTCTACAACCACGTTTCTCTAAAACTCGTGCTTGCTTATTCATTCATCCTCATTATTGTTATCAACAAGGCACTTAAAACGAGGAAAATCATAAGAATATATATGACTAAAAACATGATTTGATTACGTATAATAATGCGCTCTCGGGGATTCACCCTTTAAGAAATACTATGCTGTATTAATTTTTAAATATTTTACCATTGCGTGTCTGCCAGGTCTGTATAAAAGGGCTAGGCAGGCTCAAGATATGTTAACTTAATGTCCTAAGTGAGATAGGGGCCTTTAAAAAGACCGTGCGAAGTTGAAAAAATAACTAAAACTTATTACTTAGAGAGCTGGTACAGAAAGTGCGCGAAGCTTAGAAATGTCTTTTTACACCACCTTGATTTAGAGTTTAGAGGAAAGGTCCGGAAATCAACTTAATAAAATAACCGCTTAAGAACACATAACCAGGATTTAACGCTATAATTATGATAAATCTATTATTGTTTAACGTATTATGTAAATAAGGTGTATCATAAGTTTCTCAATCAATTTTCTCTTTTACGCGTCAAACTTGAATAATAAAAATATAACAACAAACTTATATAGAATCATTCAATACTAATCGTTAAAGCAAAGAAATGGGGCCCGGCGACGCAGCTAGGTCGCACTTAGGTTATGTCTACAAGGGCGCCGACCTTGGATAACCACCCCAGCCTCCCCACACCAACCCACTAACCTCCCCACACGTACACCCAAAACCCGCCGGGACGAGATGTGAGCTGACTTTTGAGAACTCCTTTGACTGTTGCCACGTATATATCAAGTTTTATGTGTGCGAATTCACAAAGTGCCTCTGCGGTCGATCGTTGTTATATTTTCGTTGTCTTTACGGGGTTTTGGGTCAGTATAATGTGGGGAAGCCTGCATGGGTTAGAATAAATTGACAAGAATACACATATCTCTAGCACTCATATTGCATGTCAACTGTAGCTGAAAGAGACTGGTTTACGCGATAACTGTGGTATGAATATTTTAATAATTTTCTCCTATTGATATAGTTGGTCTGATGATGGTTCTAAGATTTTTATTTTTATTTTATTGCATGAGCGCAGCAGACGGCCCACCTGATTGAAAGCGGTTTCCAGTGCCCATGGACATTTGCTACACCAAAGGTGCTACAAATGCGCTGTTGCTCTCTTAAGGGGTGCTGGAACCTGACCACTAATGTCGGATACAACTCAAGGTTGTTATGGCGGCATACTCAATGACCAGGGGTGGTAGACATCCAGACAAGCAAATATCCTACCACCTGGCGATCTATAGTCGAGGATCTTTGTTTTATATTGTGTAATTAAGTTATTCGATTTTAATAAAAAAATGTTAAAACACTTTTTATCGTTATTATAATTGATTTTTTTTTATTGTTGCAGGTAAGACTTCTTTATTACTGACAATGATGTAACGCACTAAAGATGGTTAAAGTTTATCAAGAAGTAGTTTGGTGGTATAATAATAAATGATAAGGAAGATATGTATATCTGTAATTAGAGTTTAGCAAAAGGCATCGTACATCGCCAGTACAGTTTCAATTGTAATGTATAAAAATAAAAGTGAACGAAATCACAGGTAACAGCTAGTATATTGTATAATCGTTTACGAATGTGTTGTAAAAAATGTAATTCACCGAGGAGTTTCCATCTATGTCCCACTTTATACAAACTACACCGTCCATCAGCGGGGTCGCTTTCACGTTTCGTAAAAAAGTACCCAGTTACTTTAAATTTGTTTGCGTAGTCTACCCTTCTGTCGGTTAAGCTGAGTCATTTGGCTTTTAAAGTAATGAAACACGCCTTAGTACTATTTTTTAAGTGTAAAGCTTAGCAGAAAAAATTTAATGCTTTTAATTTCTTAAAATTGTCGCCCTCTCAGGCTTTTGCGCGACTTTCGCATTTTAATTACGAAAGTATTTAACTTCGACCTTTATACTGCTCCATTTAAATACCTTGAAGGTAAACTTCTAGAGTCTGATTACTTTATTTTGGTCATGATACCCTTTAGGCAGATGAGCAGAGGAGCTGTGTGATGGTAAGTTTGTTATCATCGCCCGTAGACATCTGCGACTTTAAGGGGAACTGATGCTTGAATTTTATTATATCGATTGGATATAGGCGCTGTCGTTGTTTTTTTCACGTTTTCATAGACGCAACATACTAATTATTAAACGATTAGATTCTTGGCCCTGTAGGCAGTGGGCAATTAACGCTAAACAGAAAATTTATAGGAAGAACTTAATACTTAAGGCTCCCATATATGGAGGATTCGTTGTTACGATCGATCGTTTGCACCAAGATGCAAACGATCGATCTGAATGCGATGGTGTATGTCCAAATGTCCGATTTACTTTATCGAAGACGATATCGTGATCTCAGAGAAACCAATACAATCATGAATATCGTGACGATGGATCGAAGGTGTATTGGCTTGGTCACTCTCACATGGTTGTGCCAGTCTTATAATGGGTGGAATCTTAATTCGTTAAAATATTGTTACCAGTTGCAGGACTTGAATTGAAATCCCGTTAGAATTACTACAGAGTTTATTTAGAACCATACAAACACGTTTAAGGTGTAACAATATTAACATGTGAATATTGATTTCGCTTTAATACCCATTTCTTAATACACATTTGCATAGGTTTTCTTTTCTTCTATAGCCGGTTTAAACTTACCGCTACATAGATAATGAACAGAAGTTCGTTATCCATTTTCAAAGAGCTAGCTAGTATTGAATTTCTGTGATGACACTCGCCTTTTTCGCGTACGAATGATCGTAAAAGAACGATCGCAACGACCAAACGTTTCGTGTGTTAAACGGCAATTCGACGCGATGGATCGTCCCGATTTTCTTCAGATCCACCGTAAGGACGAATCGGTATACATTTTCTATTCTATTCGTATAATGTTAATGTCGCTTGTCTACAGGGCCTGTTCATTTATACGATACGAATGTGCGCAACTATACATATCTAATTCATATGTACGATCCGCAGTTATACGTTATATTTTCCTTGGTCCTTGACCACCACTGTGTCGTCGACCCCTGAATTATTGTCTAATAATAATGGAGCTTTTTGCCACTTGGCTTAAAAATCGTCCCAAAAAGGCTCAACCTGTCAATATTGCTACTTAAAAATGTTATTAATTATCCCAGAAATGTCTCTTTTCTAAATGCTAATTACAGTTGTGTCATAATAGTAGATTGTTATTGATTTCATAATTGTTTACAGTTTTGGTTATCTAGTACATAGGTACCTACTAGACTGGGTAAATCGACAACTTTAATCATAACAGCTTGGAGTCCAGGGTCATGAATACCGATGTTAAATTTATACTCAACGTGTGATCAAATCGGATTGGTCGATTTCACGTATCGATGTGCATGAGTTAGATGATTTTTTTATGGCCAGGACGACGTACGTGATTATTGTGACAATGTGCATGTTGGGTCTGAAAAATTATTATCTGTATGTTTTCTGCGAGTATTCATAATCGCGACACACTAATAATAATAAGTTATTGCTTTGAGTAAATCACTTTGACTGCGATTCGTGGTATATCAGTACTTATCCTTTTCATAGTAGAATTAATTTATTGTTCAGAATTCCACTGGAGACGAGAAGACTAATAAAGAACGACAAACATAGTTCAGAAACTTAAATTTTAATAATTATGCCGTGCCTTATTTAGTTTTATGTCTCGAAACTTCAAAGCTTATTAAATTGTTATTGCCCCAACTTCAGTTAGTTCTCTATTTAATAATTATACTATTACTCCATTGAAATCTAACAATTTAAGGGCCGAATATTGCATTTGTTAGAGGACGCAATTTTATTTTTGGGACATGTGTGGGGGGTCAATAGAAGCTGAACCTCAAGTTTGTGGGATCGCCACCCTTGTCCCCCGGCCGCCATATTGGAAAAAGGGGTGACAACACTTTTTTCGCGATATCTCGGAAACTATGCGTCTTACAAAAGTAAAGTCATAATTACAAAAAACTATGCGTCTTACAAAAGTAAAGTCTTGTAAAGTCATAATTTGTAGCAAATTATTTTGCCTACAAATATGTGTGTATAACTTTTTGCCCTAAATTAAAAGTTAAAGAAGTTATAAGCAAAAAAGTGAGAAATTATTTTTTCATTCCTAACTCTTCTTTACCATAGAACTTACCAAATTTAACTTATTGAATGTTAAGCAAGTAGAAAAGGTCTCCCCTTTTCCCCGCCACCTATGAGGTAGAGTCCGTAGGCGCGTTTTTTTTTGTATGTTCTGGCGAAACATGCAACAACATTATGGAGATATCAAAGTTAATGGAAGAAAATGAATTTGAAGATGAACTTCCAACTATGACTCCAATTTTAACTCCTGTCATTCCTCAAACTTTCACATTTGACGTTGATTTAGTTTCAGAGCCACAGCCTGGACCATCGAAGAGAATTCGATTAGAGTAGCTAGCTAATAAGTGATTAAAAATATTATAATGTCGAGGATTACCCTATAAGCAAGATGTCCGTGGAGTAGGCCTACTGGGGATACCACGTAAAAAAAACGCGCCTACGGATTCTACCTCATAGGTGGCGGGGAAAACGGGGGACCTTTTCTACTTGCTTAACATTCGATAAGTTAACTTTGGTAAGTTCTATGGTAAAGAAAAGAGGTAGGAATGAAAAAATAATTTCTCACTTTTTTGCTTATAACTTCTTTAACTTTTAATTTAGGGCAAAAAGTTATACACACATATTTGTAGGCAAAACAATTTGCTACAAATTATGACTTAACAAATTTTTTGTAAGACGCATAGTTTCCGAGATATCGCGAATAAAGGGTTTTCGCCCCTTTTTCCAAGATGGCGGCCGGGGGACAAGGGTGGCCACCCCACAAACTTGAGCTTAAGCTTTTATTGACCCCCACACATATCCGAAAAATAAAATTGCGTCCTCTAACAAATGCAAATCTCATGTAACATTTCAATGGAGTATATACCAAAATTCTTTTCAATTATGGAGATTGCATCAATTTGATTGTTAAAATCACTTACTTAGTTCTACTCTTATTTGGGCCCTACAATAGTTTATTCTATATTAAGGAGTCTTTGCAAGTTTCAATTTATTCATACTTCAATATGTAATCAAATTTAAAATAAATTAAAGAAAATCTTTTACATCGCAGGTAAAGTCATTAATGTTACAGACTTCGACTATTAATTGGCTAAGTTTGCAGGAGAAACCTGGTTTGGTTAAGTTATCTAAAATAATTTTATTTTAGATAACTTAACATTTTAATTACAAATTACAAATATTCATTTTGTAATTATATATTTTTTTATATTTTAAAATAATGTTGTATTTTCTATTAACCTAACCTTGGTTTATACTTCGGGATGGTAAACGTTAGAGACAACTTTTCATCAAATTGTTTGATCTTACAAGTTTAAATATACATTTGCGTCAACTTAGTTATATTCATATTACTAAGATAACACAAACTTTTCGGATTAATCTTTAGTTTAAGTTTAATATCAATGGCCATTCCCTCACAGCTGCTCTGCTAGTAGCAGCTAAGTTCCGCTCGCTCTAACTTACTTTGAACTATATTTTATAGAGCACACTCGGCGAATTGCTCTCGGAAAGTTGACGCGCAAACTTGCGCCTCTCGACTCCCCCGCCTCACTCCTCACGCCGCACCTCGACCCACCCCCTTCAGTTCGGAACAGTTCTCATAACGCCATCTATGCATGTGTGTACACATAAAACACAAGTTTGTGTCAACTCGCGTTCCGAAGTTGACTGTATTATGTAATCTTCCGCTCTTTCCCAACTCGCAAACTTCGCACATCGAGTCATTCACATTGTCGCGTGCGGTAATAACAGAAACTCCTTTAATGTTGCTCTGAGTTGCTAATGCCGTTCTAATTTGCGTACACTTAGTCTTTTGCATCCGTTTCGATACTTAAAGCTCTTGAGTTTTTGTTTGTTGTTTCATATTAATATTACATGGAGTCGTTCACCTTGCGCGCTCGCTAACCACCCGCGTAGGCCACGTGGCAGTGTTTCAATATATTCATATATGCTGCAACTATATTCGGAAAGACATAATTCTGAGCGGACTTTGCGACATGCAATTATGTAGTTGTTTGTGTGGAACGCTCTTAGTTTGCTACTTATTAATAGCCGTTAGGCATTATTGCGACGAGGAAAACGCATCTCGAAATAGCGCGATTGTGCGACGATTCTAGTTCCCTCGCTGACGTTTAGCCATTATTCATTTTTTGTTGCTAACCGCTCTCTAGCGTTCAATAGATAGCCCCGTTGAGGTTTTTGCGACTCGGTCGTTTTGGAATTGATACAAGTAGACGCATTGTCAGTTTTCAAAGACCATTCGACGACTTCCGGTCCGGCCATGCGCGTCGTGCACACTAGTAAAAATAATTTGCACGCCCAAATGTTTTATATATTTGTATCAGTTATTTTTCAAGATGACCTATCTAAAGTTGCGGTACTCATACGTGAGCTGAAGGTAGAAAGAAATTCGGAATTCATCTCTCTAAATACGTAGGCATATTGGGCTGTTTGAAAATGCCTTGTTCAGTTTCAAACCGAAATTTTACATCCGTAACAAACATTTGTGGGAAATTTCCGGTAGTTTCGCTCCTAAAAACATGCACATGACTCATTCTAATATAGTCCCAACACACTGATGTAGATAAATTTGCGATTTAAATTGCGTACGTGTTGGTATTATATTCGAGTGGTTCAAACAAGCGGCGATAGTAGTAATTGCTGTTGGGGCGTTCCCCAATTAGGGCGATTAGAAATGGCGCGGCCGACGCCAAATTGGATTATGCGCCCGTGAAATGCTACGGCCCCTTGACATGCGACCTCGCGGCTTATTCGCTCAGGTAAGCGCATCACGAGCAATACATACAAACCGCTGCGCTTTATCAATACTCTTTATAGTTGCGCAATTCACGCCGTCCGTAAATACAGGTGTGTTATCTCCAGCTTCGAGAATGTTCATGTACCCGCGTGACAATGCGCCTGCGCTCGTAACAACACATAAATTACCCGCCAAAATAGTGAATCGGTTGATGTTGGACGCTGGACCAATACGATACGTACATAATGCCGATGCGGCATGGTGGCCGTAGGGCGGCACAGCGGCACGACTGGACGGATCGTAAATTGCGTATTCGTCGCTGTGAAAGGCGATCGCGTCGTTGCCAACCGGCCGGCCGGTGCATTCACCGCTCACCGTATCGAATTTATCGCGAGATCGATACGCTCGCATAGCCAACAGCGCGCTCTGTATACATACACAACTTACCTGTGCCCAGCCGAGCCGTGGTACGCGCAACGTCACCAGTCACTACACGTGGCGGGGACGAGCGTCCGCGTGTTTTAGTGTGAGTGAGCCACGATTATATGGAATTCAGCGATTACGCCACCTACCTACGTACAGCGAGCGAGTGCGTCTGCTGAGCGGTAATAATAATAATTACTCGCCTCATTATTGTTATTCGAGGCGACGGCACTAGCTGTCACCGACAGATAAACGCTCTGCCTGACCAGACGCCGCCGTGGCTCAATTCTCGCGACGCGTACGACCGTCAACTATTGTCAGTCTATTGTGACCGAACAAGGAGATGTCCTTTTATGTTGTTTGTGTATCTGGAAACTAGACCGTGCAGACCGGATTGGTCGATTCAACTTCAGCCTTCTTTCGAACCGTGTCCCCACACTCCGCGCACGGGGTGAGTTATATGTATACAATTGGTCATGTATAGTAAAGTACACGGCGTGATTTGTATCAAGACTTTGTACACAATGCATACGGGCGCAATTTAACCCGATTTGCTTGTCTCTAAGGGGTTTGTTGGGTGAGGAAGCGTTCAGTGACCTTGCGTCGCCTGCCTATCTACTGTTACATTCAATGAGTGCTCGCGTTTTTACAAGACGACAATTTGAACTGGTTTCTTATTATGTTTTATTTAGGTTTTGTGTTTGACAATTTTTTTTCTGTAGCTGACTTGAGCTGCAGAATAATGAAATTGTGGTAATGTTTGCTTTGGCATTGGGTTATTTAAATGAGTTCAATAAAACGTTGCGTTATTTACCATCATTATCATGAACACCGATATTGTATTTGTTAACTAATTGTTGCGGTTTGATAAGCTTCATAGTTAGTTCTATAGGATACCATAATTGTAGACTGTTTTTAAATAAACCACACAAGATGTTTTATGTCTGTCATTTTATATTCTCTATAGAAGATATCGCTTGTAATTATTGTAACATGCGATAGTCCGTTCTGGGGCTGTGTACCACCAATAACACCTAGACCAGAATAAATATCGAAAAGGTCGTTCCCACGATACGCAATAACAATTATAAATTTAAATTGTTACTTTTCTTACCGTTCATATTTATTTCCTACGCATTCGTGTGTGTTATTTAAAATGTAATTATGTCATTAACATTTTTAAGACTGAGGTATTTATAAGTTGTTTTATAACCAGCAATTAATTAATATACGGATATTTAAATGTATATAAATGAAATACACACATAAACAGTCTTGTGTATCCAACCATGTTAAGCTGGAAACCGTTCTCCAACTTCAAAACTTGATGTCGTGAGAGTGAAGGAGTACCTATTAAAAGTTACAAATTAAACATTACACAAAGTTTGTCGGTCAGGCGTGGGTGGCAGTCTATAAAGTAGAAATTAGGTATAGAGACGCCCAGAGTCGTTCAATCTTGTAAAATTTGTTTGATCAAACTTTTGATTTATATAGTCTGTAAACTTGAGTTAAGTGGCTCATCGATTTGAGTTTGTATTTGAAACGCTCGAATGGTTTTTACTTATTTATGTTGTGTTCATAATAGTTTGCTATAAGATGTTGTTTTGTTATTTTTGTCTTTTGGTTGAAATAATTTTTTGTGACTGATAAATTATATGTAATCGTTGCTAAATAGCGAGCGTTAGCTTTCGAGGTGATATCGTTTGTTTAAACTTTGGATACATATTAGCTCTAAAATTATTATTTTCCTATGAATAAATTCAACATATGATATGTTGAATTTATTCAGTTAGTTCTTACTCGAAAAGAGGTATCAGTCAGCCCTAACCCCCACTTTACGCAATACCCTCGTGTAAAGGTGTTTTATAAACTTCCTTGAATGTGGGCAAATTGTTGCTAGCACATGGTGTAGCATAAGGCCATATACAACGAAAACTACTTTCCATCAGATGGGCCGTTAGCTTAACTACTGTTATCAAGCAATAAAAAGCATCCACAGTCTATTTTTATATTTATAAAGTATGAAATGTGGATACATATATTTCCATTGTAAACCTCGGAAAATTTATTTATCTGTTAGATCATATCGCTGTCTAAGCAGTGACTGAAAATCGTAAGTAACACTATTATGGTTTGCAAATCTATTCTGAGAGTAAAGCGCCCTGGATTAGACGAAGCTTTACATCTTATGATTCATAAAATGGAAATGTGAATAGTCTTCTCTATATAGTAATATCTATATACAATTTCGAGATCTTGTATTACATGTTAATATTTTTAATTCATGATATAATTTTGATAATAATCTATAGTTTCCGAAGTTATTAAAATGACGATTATTTGAATCGTGGTAGGAAATATGCACCGTTCAGGTGGTTGTTAATGACGATTATTTGAATCGTGGTAGGAAATATGCACCGTTCAGGTGGTTGTATTTGCCTTAATGTGTACATTGCATTTTAATTACGACATGGTGACGGTTAAAGATAAAACGGTGACGTAACTTATGCTGCGACATTTCTTATGTGTGAAATACAGCAATCCGTGATTAATTAGAACAGCGAGTATAATGTATATTGTTTTATATTTAGAGGCTCTCGAGCCCGCGTGTATATATTATGTATTTTATTGAATGTGATTTAATTTGTGAATTGATAATATTTTTGTATAGTACAGAAAATAAGCTAATCTTATAATTATATAAAGCTGAAGTGTTTGTTTGCTTGAACGCGCTAATCTCAGGTACTACGGGTCTGATTTGAAAAATTCTTTCAGTGCTAGATAGCCCATTTATCGAGGAAAGCTATATATCCTCACGCCAAGACCAATAGGAGCGGAGCACCAATGAAGAATGTTTCAAAATCGGTGTTTTTTTTTTAGATATTCCACGCGGACGAAGTCGCGGGCAAGTGCGCGGCTAGTGTAATATAAAACTTCTGGAATGTTTTAATTACACACTATAATTCAAGTAATGCGTGACATAAGTGATTGTCGACAGATAACTTTGGTCAACGTGAAGTCGTATAATAATAATAAACACATACAGAATAATAATACTCCATTGAAATCTTACAATTTAAGGGCCGAATATTGCATTTGTTAGAGGACGCAATTTTATTTTTGGGACATGTGTGGGGGGTCAATAGAAGCTTAACCTCAAGTTTGTGGGGTCGCCACCCTTGTCCCCCGGCCGCCATCTTGGAAAAAAGTGTGAAAACACTTTTTCCGCGATATCTCTGAAACTATGCGTCTTACAAAAAAATTGTAGTCATAATTTGTAGCAAATTGTTTTGCCTACAAATATGTTTATATAACTTTTTGCCCTAAATTAAAAATTAAAGAAGTTATAAGCAAAAAGTTGAGATTTTTTTTATTAATTCCCAACTCTTTTCTTTACCATAGAACTTACCAAATTTAACTTATCGAATGTTAAGCAGGTAGAAAAGGTCCCCCGTTTTCACCGCCACCTATGAGGTAGAGTACGTAGGCGCGTTTTTTTATGTATGTGACAATAATAGTGTATTTTTTTGTTGTTGGCAATCTCAACTCTTTAATGAAATGCACTACTTCGAGCCGCTACAAGTAGATACTCCCGAGATACAGAAATTGACTAAGACTAGGTATCAATAAACATTAGTGACGAATTTTAAACAAGATTAAGCTTTAAAGTTCTTGGTTACCATGCCATAAAATCTTATAAAAGCAGCGTATACTTTTATATATTTAAACATAATATTATACGTTAAAATATGTTTCAAACTTCGGTATGCGGAAAAGAAACACCGCTGACAAAGATATCGCTTGCTCCGTGTGAAAATGAACTACCTATTTCAAAACGTGACTTTCGTTACAAACGATCGGGCAATACGTGTTTGTTATACATATCGAGGGTATTAACGAATTACGTTGTGTAATTAAATGTAATGAACGTTGTTTATTAATATCTATATTATCGGTCTTTTACATCACTACATTTATACCTCGCTCAGAGTTTAAAAGACAATTGACATAAGCGTTCTTTACCTAAAAACAATTAAATTATTGTTATTGACTTTACATTGGAACCAATTATATATTAATCTGTTTATTACTTGGTACATCTACAACCGGGTCTCTAAAATCGGAGCTTTAGTGTTCCTAGTAACACTTTGGTTGTAACAATCTATATAGACACTACCATTATTATTTACACTACTGACAGTTTTTGGGCTGGTCCCAGATACCCAAAACTGTTCTGGACAGAGTAAATAACAGGTTTACCATATTGAAAATCAGACCCGGGACCTTTGCTTTTCACTATTACTGAGACTATAAGGTAGATACTAGCTTATTCTGACCGCGTTAGAAACTCTTCCGCGGATGCCTGTTAGGGCTACTACTTATGTAAAGCGACTAGAAAAGAACCAATGATCTCCCTCAGGCCTCAGTAGAAAGGGTGGGCCCATAAATTCTGAATTGATGTCGTAAAGGATGTCGCGCGTACCAGTGATCTCACAGCATGGGATACCGAAGATCGCGCAAAGTGAAGAAGAGAAGGAAAATATCGAACAACATGGATCTTGCCTGCTCTCTTCAAATCATACCTGTTTAAAGCAATTACGTATATTAATTATTATTACATTTACAAAGTTTGGTATGCAAAAATAGGTAATTTGCAAGTACATACAGTCTTAGTATTTTCGCACGGCAACTAGACACCGCCATTTTAATGCTGACAATCACATGTTATTGTTATAATTATTGCCTTTCTTGGAATTTGTTATCGTTTGTTTAAAATAGCCGCACTTGTATTATTCTGTATTGCGTAGTATTTATTGTGTACATTACAAATAGCAGTTATATGTTTGATATTGCGGCTTGGTTTATAGCTGGTTCCTATATCTTACTAGCCGTTATTAGTTTTAGAAGTTGTATTAAAGCGTTGGAATCAATTGGGCTTATCAATACAAGGCTTCAAAGCCTAGACCATCGACTCCGGGTTGCTACTCAATCGGTATTCTACAGGATTTTTGGAGAGTGCAGTTGAACTGTTCGACGTAATTCTCACTACCCCATTCCATCTTCGGACGATAAGGCGCTATTCTACGCCGTCGTTTCACAGTGGAAACACCGCCAGTGCGTACGAAGCGTTTTGCATCTACGTTCCTTCTTGTGTTTTCTAAAAAGTACAATCGGGGAGTCTTCAAGTCTCGTGTGAATGAACAGGCATCTCCTAGGTAAGCGTGCTCCATCTTCGACCGCATCATCGTCTAAATATAAGGCATGATGAAACGTGAACCTCCTAACATCATAAAAAAAGGTTGCTTTCCTTTCTCCTTTTTCCTTCACCTTCCCCCAATTATTCACTTGGCTTAGCAATAGTCAAATTTGACATAAATTCTCTACAATTTGAAAATGGTAGAACAGACTGTAATAATAAGTAGATAAGAATACAAAGAAAAATCCTGATTTTGCGGTATATCTTTACTAGAGATATTGTTATTGATTGTAATTTATCAAGCGAGTTGTTTTCAAATTTAAAGTATTACAATGTAATATAAAATAATAATATTATGTAAATAAGTCGTCCTAACAGAATAATACCAAATTTCTAACCATATTCCAACTTCCATGAGCCAAGAAGTTCATTCCCATAGTCATAATGAAGAAACAAAAATAACCACTCGTTTTGCACATTTATTAGTATGCAAAATGTAAGTCTTTAGTGGCGAATAATTGTATCTCGCAAAGCATGAAATAGAGTATTCAGTCAAACATTCTTCCTAGATTGCCGTGAATTTATTTGCACTCTCTGTCTACTGGTTCTAAGGAAACTATTTGATTCTTGTACCTATAGAGCCCGGTATAGCAAGAGAAGGCAGGAATACATTGGTCAACACTGTAGAAAGTGGGTCTTGCAGCATAGGCATTTGAAATAGGTCCAAAATGGACTGTAATAAAAAATACTGTTGATCGTGTTGTAATCCTAATTTATGTAGGTACACGAATTATTGTATCTTGTGCTGTTGTTGTGTCTACATCATAAAATAATATCAGCAATGTCCCACTGCTGGGCTCGGGCCTCCCATTATAAGGGGAACTGACAGTATACTCGCCACGGTTGTCCAAGGCGGCTTGGCAGGTTTGACACATCGGTCATCTCGATGTGTAGATTGCATCACGACGGTTTTCTTCACCGTTATTAGCACACGGTAATTGTAACAATGCATATTAGGTCAGAAAGCTGCCTAAATGGTGCATGTGTTCCGGTGAGGATCGAACCCGCGCCCTTTGAGTTTGGGTCGCGTACGCTAGCCATTACGCTACCACGACTTATATATATAGAAGATATTTATAATTTGATTGAATTTCTTATTATTTCAAACCAAATCCATCCATCATAAGACGTCTCATTACCGTGTTGCTCGCTGAATCAGTCGGCGCGCTCTCGACTCGACCTACACCACTGCAACTTTCTTTAAACTAGCCAGCCATACTACGCGTGTCTGTCTACACAATATGTTGTTGGATAGTTTCTAGTCTTATTTACGTATGCGGCGGCCCGCCCCGACCGGTTCAACGTGCTCCTAAGTGGGCCCAACACGACGCTAAATAAAAGAGGGACATGCAGAAAGAGCATTTATTACTGTGTTAAGGAATTAAAATTTTCGCAGAAACGGTTAAAAAGACTCTTCACTCTTAATTTCACTCGCGAAACCTTTTTGATCTCTATCCCACATCTGCTATACTCTTTTCTAGAATAAAAGATTTATTCTATTTTCTGCCTGGTTATTGAAAGTAAACATATAAAAATTTTCATGATTATTGGATCGCTTATAAGTTTGTGAAGAAGGAACATACAAACCGTTACTATTTTGACAGATCGATAGATAGATAGATAACACTTTGTTGTACACCATTACAGAAAACTTACGAAGTAGTATTATTCTAATTGTGTACAAAGGGCGGTCTTATCGCTAAAAAGCGATCTCTTCCAGACAACCCGTGGCAAGAATATTGCTTATTAGGAGTGGCGATGGTGGTGTACATAATTATTTACTATTTTGGTTGCGGGCCTTGCAATTGCCTTATCATTGGTAGAAATTTAACAAACTTCATACAAATGTATGGTGCTTAGGTCACATTTTAACCAGTAGTAAAGCCAATGAACGCTAAGTAAAATATAGGAAGGAACCTACCTACCATATATGTTTTGAGCGTGATGAACAGTTATTTGTTTCATGTGACGTGACTTTTTGATATATCTCGGGAGAAGAATATAAAGCCTCAAATGATCAATACAAACGCAATATTAATATACTATGTACTTATTGGAAAAAGACAAATTATATAGATTTCAATAATTAGGTATTTCCTTAAGCAAATACGCAAGAAATTTCAGTCTCTCACAAAATGTCGCTTGGAACAAATAGCCTTTTACCCTTTGATATGTATACAGTATAAATAAAATGTAAAGAAACAATCTAGTATCCTTAACAAAAGTGTTTGTAAGCTATTATTATTAGCTCTCATCTCCGAGAAATTATAATAGA
Source organism: Dendrolimus pini (assembly GCA_949752895.1). Lineage (NCBI taxonomy): Eukaryota > Metazoa > Arthropoda > Insecta > Lepidoptera > Lasiocampidae > Dendrolimus > Dendrolimus pini. Next base: position 11,400,906 of record OX457147.1, on the reverse strand, counting down.
AAATTTCTTGTAGTCCATAAAATTGTGTAGTAAAATTTAGTTATTTTTAAAGAGCAACGTTTCCGTTCACTCTTTGTATTTCCTCTTTTATGTTCTCCGCTAATAGGTTTCAGTCACGGAAGTATAAACTGTGTTGACTGAATTCCTCGCATGCCTCGTTTTAGTGGAAACATTTTTCAACTTTAGTAACCAACGGGATAGTTTTAATTTTTTGACTATTAAAGTCAAAGTACTAAAATAATTTATATTTTAGGCAAAGAGTGTATATTGATAATTCTTTCTCTTACTCTTAGAATTCATATATAAAATTGCTAGGCATGTATGTATACGGCGTCACTTTTGAAGGGCTTTCTGAAGAAGCACAATATTCCTTACCTGTTGGTGTACTTAAGGTGTGGTCCTGTGCTTATGGACCTCAATCGGAACAGCGTGTATTAACTGTTACGTGTTTCATACAATTCCTCAAAAATAGCATTTCACTTATCTTGCACTCGGCCTTGCATGCTTGTATGTCCTTACAGTTCTTTTTTTAAATAACGAAATATGTTTATTAGTATTAGCCGTTTGTTTTTTAGGGTTCCGTGGCCATTTTGGCGGAATAGGCAACCGTATATTTTTTTTTACGTCTGTTTCTCTATGTATCGCAGCCTTACATATTTAAAATGATTCGTATATAATAATAATAATAATAACAACAGCCAATAAACGTCATACTGCTGGGCTCAGGCCTCCCATTATAGGGGAAAGGACAGTATACCCGCCACGCTTGTACATGCAGCTTTTACACATAGTATCTCGATGTGCAGGTTTCATCACTATGTTTCCCTTCATTGTCGGTAGCACGTGGTAATTATAACAATGTGCACATTAGTACGAAAAGCTGCTTAAGAGGCAAAAAATAAATATTTTCTACAATATCTTGAAGTCGGTTGGTAAAAATAATACTCCTAGTTCCGCACGAACGAAGTGGGATAACAACTAGTCAGAGGACAATATGTTTACTCAATTAATATCTAATTCAATAAGCTTTTGTTCTTTGTACATCGTTCGACTATTGTTCTTTGCTCTGATTTTATCGTATCTGTGCAAACAGTCCGCATTTAACCTTCGACCCTATGACATTTTCTCCTTGCTATATCTAGATTTGCCGGTCGCATCGTGAGAAAATCCGCTCAGAAACGTCTGTACATTCCTATAGGTATTAACTTAAATTAAACTTTCCCCATCTTTTCTACCGACGTTTTAATCTTCCTTTTGTTGACTTGTTAGCGGAAGAAATGTAAGTTGTTAAAGGTATCTTTTTCGTGAACTTGTTACGGACTGGAAAGTATTTAATTAAAGGAGTTCGCTTCACTGATTGTTATACTTGATTTGAAATTGTTTCTTTCTGAACGTTTTGTTGAAGCATTTCAAATTATACTCAATCGCTGTGTAATTATTGTTACTTTACGAAGTATTAGAACTTCCATCGGTCTTCACTTTGCATTTTCTTTATAAAGTGTCATAATACGTTTCCCATTATTGAAAGGGAATATAAACCAAAATATATATATTAGGAGGTATATTCACACACATATACGCGTGAACACGCACTAACTTTGCAAACATGACACATTACATTTAGTAATTGTCGATCTTGTAAGAAAAACAAATTGTACTACAGCACAAGGCCAAGAAGTCCATAGAACAGGGCTTTTCTCAGTTTGGACTCTTTATCTCCCGGTGTTTCATTTTTTTTGTACTATCGAATAAGCATTTATTTATTTGTAATATTTTATTTTGTAATTATACTAAATACCTATTATGCCGACCCCAAATAATTGGGAGATGGTGTAAGAAATGAGATTTTATTATGCAATAAATGCTTGATTTTTAGAAGAAAATTAAGATTATTATTTTATCAAAATGATGTTGAATGAGTAAGCATGCAAAGTCATTGATATTCACAGTGTTGTTCAGAAAATATACATTACATCCTTAGTTCTTCCCGTGCCAACTTCGCCGGGCATCAGAAAAAAAATTAAATATACCCTATCACTACTATTCACTCAGGAATAGTGTAGCTTTCCACTGGTGACGAATTTTCAAAATCGGTTTAGTAGATCCAGAGATTACCCCTACAACGTCACAAACTCGTATCTCTTTATAATATTAGTACATATAAGGTTTCAGAGTGTATAAGTTATATTCTAAAGTATCCGACTTCTTAAATGCTTATCTTTTACTCGTGTTATTGCGTAAATGACCAAAACCCGATGTGCCCTAATCAAATATTCGGTAAACGACCTCGAGTGCTTTTCCAACATCGAACCGGATATTTCAACACACTCGCGTAGTTTATTACAACGTTGGTAATAAACAGTGGTTTCCCATCGGTTATTGCCAACGGTCTGCGGTACTTGTACTTTCTGCATAATGACTGCTGACTACGTTTTTCCCTCCGGCACCATTCCGGTTACTGGCTGTAGCTTAGTTTGCGTTCATTTTATCAATGTTTGTTTGGTGATGTTAGACAGTTGGTAAGAGCGTAATAACATTTGACTGCTTTGTAAGGAAGTAAGTAACAATAAGTTAGGTTTTATAGATTCTGGTTTCATATGTTAATAAAACTAGAGTTTGCCCCCTGACTGCGCCGCTTGTCTAACCCTACGTCCTCTAACAAACAGACAAAAATATGCATTTTAGGGATCTTTTGGAATTAGCCCTGACGTTTGTCATATTTTTAAATGCTATGTACAAACTCGAACCATTTACAAATTTATTATAGTGTAGATTAAGGGTTTTATATACTATAAATCGTCAATACTTTAGTTTCTTGTTCAATTTACTAGAATTACAAAGAAACTAAGTTAATATAGTGTAGACAAACTACACAGCAAAACACAAAGAAATGTCGCAGCCATTTTGATTTGAAGTACCTGATACATAGATAATGAATGACATGTGGGCAACATGACAACGTATTTGTTATTGAATTACAGCGATAATTGTCTATATTGCAATTGCAGCCTCATCTTTTTTACTAAGCCGTCATTCTACGGAAACGACGTGATTTATCCGGATAAAAGGTATCCTAAGTGTTGACTCTGCTTATAAGTCAGCTTTGTCTCGAGTTTCATTTCAGACAAAAATTCTAACAAATGCATTTTCGGAATCTTCAGGTCCAAATTATCCTCTCTGATTTTTTCACATTACGCAATGTACAAACTCGAACCATTTACAGCTTAACACCAGCACGCACCTTATCTATTATACCATCATGCATAATCTGATATGTGAACACACACGTTTAAGAAATTTTATTATTGTTAGAAATTATTCATGATTATGGATCTAAGGACCTAATTTGGGTTCAGTTTGGTCCATATATACCTTCAGTATCCTGAGAGTATATGGGCCAAACTGACTTCAGAGTTTCAGCGCACTGAAAAATACATACAAATATATGGGTCTGGTCAATAGTAGTTTTTGTTTTTTTGTAGGCAGGTGTTATCTGTCTTTGTCATAATATATTTCGCAATAGTACAAGTCAGAAAATTGTCTTCATGGTGACTATTGTTCATTTTTTTTTATCAAGTAAAGTGTCATTTGTATGTCAATCATTAGAATAAATCTACGTTTTTCTCGAGATACAGATAACTGGGGGTTTTCCCGCGTCTTGTTGGCCTTAAGTGATCTCTAATTTATTTTAAATACAAGTAAGCAACACATATAACATTGAATTAAATTTTTATCTAGCCGTTATTCGTCCCCGGAAAAAATACTTGATATTAAAAGTTTTATTATTGAGACTACATATCCACGAAATTTTAGCAAAATTGGTATTGTAGTTTTTCAGTGAAAGCGTAACAGACACTTTCTAATTTATAATATAAGTAAGGGACATTAATTTATGCAAGTAGCAACTTTGACATAAACCGTAAATATCATTAATGTTTAATGAGCGAGTCTTCAAAATTGTTCTTAGTTAAAAGGTACAGATAGACATAATATAATTGTGTCACCAATTAACAACTCGAAAATAAAAATGTTTACAAATACTATCGGATTTTCTCATCTCATTACAAGACAATAATATGAAGATAACGCCAAACAATTCTTCTTGTATCCATAGTTATGACCAATTGTGAGGTTTAATGTTGATGACAATTTTCACCAAACCATTGTGCCAACATAATCGCAGCTCGCTGTTTTATGTGCAAACTTGGTGCAAGCGGAGATGAGATTTTGTCTACTTGATAAATGAATAAACTTGTACTGTTATGTTGCATAGTATGAAACGTTAAATATTTGATTTCTTGCGACATTTGTGCTTGTAGTTTTGCAAGTACATAAAACATAGTCTTAAGTGTCAGTACTGTTGTTTTAAACTGTCATGAGTTTTGTAAACAAATTTTGCTAAGATCCTAGATTCCTAATTCGAATTAGGAATTCAGCTAATTTTCTTGATTTATAATTGGTCCGTGAATAGGGTACGTAAAGATTAAATGTAAAAGTAAAGTAAGGAATTAAAAGTGCCACGTGAATAAGTATGTTCTAGGTAAAGGTGCTCCATCAGGCAATATTGTGATTAAACTAAAGACTAGATTTAGAAATAAAGTAAAAAATAACAGTCAGCCCGATTTTTAATAGATTTATTTTAGAGTGAGCTTTCTTATATATAAGACGAAAGCTGAAAATTGTATAGATTCTCCGATGTTGGTCAATGTAATGTCCATGCATATCTCTAGTCAAAATGATAATCTGTAAATGATATTCCGTTGGGGGCGTCGAGTTTGTACAATGAATTTAAAAATAAGAAAAACATCAAGGGTCTAATGCGGACATTCAACTTTTAACATTTTCAACGGTCTGTCTTTCATAGTTCTTATAATCCTGTGAAAACTACTGAATTTATACGAACTGAAATGAAATTCGACACAGCTAAATTATACCTTACTCAAAGGATACTCTTTAACATGACGATACAGACGAATATACCCAAGAAGGTAGAAAGAACTGCAGGCATATATTTTGTTTGTTTGCTTCGTCTTTGCAGTTCACTAACACACCGTCGTGGCTCCGCTAAAGAAATTTCGCTAGCAGTACTAGTATCACTACATAAGGGAAGAACGAATAGTTGCATAGTGACAGTATGACATTAAACCAACCTCTCCTAATTTATATTTGGCATTCGTCAAGACAATTTTAGTTATTACGCGTTTCCAATACGCTCTGTCACAACTGCCATCTAAAAATATTGCATCTGGCACTGATTTAAGTGGCGTTAACTCTTTGAACTATAGCCAATTTTTTTTAAGAATTCATAAAATGCTTCAATATATATCTTTCCTCTATAGCATTATTCTACTATGTACTTACGGAGCTATAGATTTTATATATTTCTATAACTAGACCAATGGACTGCATTTTGCATCTCCAGGCGTAACATGCGTGATCTAAGTGCTCTACCTGAGAAGTGTTGTTAGCTCTAAAACCTATCTTATGCAAGAAAGCTAAAGATTGTAATTTTATACTAATCATATTGCATTTTTTTTTGTTTCATACTTATAGGTAGCTATAAAATAATTGTAATCAGCTCTTTTATAACACGTACATTTTGGAGTTACAGTAATGTTTCTCCGGAACTGAGTTCGTCAGAAGTCCTAATAGCATAGAGTTTTATTTCTAACTTGAGTTATTTACAGATCCTAACAAACGTATCACCGGATCAACAACATCCCATACTAAGTTTAGTGACAATCCATAGGCTTGCTCGCGTAAAGTCCTTGTTACAGAGATGTGCTGATAGAGAAGTAAATATCTTACGAAACCTGCGCTCATCAATAATAATGTATGAAATGCGCTAATACGCCTTGAACTAACGTGTCGGGTATATTATCCATTCCCTTAATGTGGGGAAGGCCCGAACCCACTGATATGATATAATACCTTCTTAAATTGTGATTTGATGTAAAAAAAATGTTGTTGGTCATATTCTTATCGATAATAATATTGATAACACAAATATTATTAGATCGTCAATAAAATGCGTCATTTATTGACTCGTTATGTATATAACCTTGATGCTTTTGTTACTATTGAGTCAATTGTCGAATTTATGCTTTTGTGTCTGTAATTATTCTCTTAATAGATTTTCCATTACGGTAAATTTGGCATGAAATTATGTTCAATAAAAACGAGTGTTCTAATCAAATGTATTTAAAGTAACTTTATTGTATATTCAAATCTGAAGGGCAAAACGGAAATATAAAAATAAGAAGGCTATAATGAAAATTACGTTTGGTGTTATTTTACGTTGAATTTGTTACCTATACCTAGCTAGCTTTTGTTCGCGTCTTTGTACGCTTTAATGTAAATTTTGTAAACAGAGTGGAGTACCAGCCGTTAGTAATCCCACACGTCGTTAGGAATGTCAAAATTAATTTCAAATTCTAAATAGCCGTACCGCCATCTAGCGGAGGTGGAACTAATCATGAGAGCAACACATAGAAATGTCCTTTTCTATATACCCCTGACAATTTGTATGCAAAATTTCATAAGCATCTATCTGAGCAGAAACGGAGAAAAAACACAATTTCAAACAACCCACAGCCAGGTGGTAGGGCATTTGCCCGACTGAATGGTTACCACCCCTGGTGTACAGTATGTCGCCATAACAACCTTGAGTTGTGTTCCGGCATTAGTGCCCAGGTTCCCAGTTTCCCTTAAGGGAGCAGCAGCGCATTTGTAGCACCTTTGGTGTTGCAAATGTCCATAGGCGATGGTAACTGCTTTCCACCAAGAAGGCCGTCTGCCTGGCCGCTGAACTCCTGCAATAAAAAAAAGATATTTGAGACCGTTTCGTAATATTTCTTGCAAATAAATATCATTTTCCAAAATTATTTCGTGATTAAGCGTTCAATAATAAATAACACGGTAAATTTTACGACTTTCCTCCTCATAATAACAGCTTCAAAACTTAAAAAAAAAAAAACAAGAATGGAATGAAAAATTGTTCTTTACAAAGAGCTAAAGAAAAAGTTTTTCAAAGCGGAGTTGTTTAAACTCGCCAAAAACTTGTGAAGATGTTCGTTGTTTCAATATTTCATAATGTGGCCGGTGATCCCGGCCGCCGGTCGACCTCGGCGAAGGCCGTGCCCGGCTTTTATTGATTTTTTATGCGCATTGTCCATTTCGTTCGTAGTTCGTGCCACCCCACTCTCCCCCGGTCCGCGCCGCCCAGCCGGGCCAAGCGCGGGGGACAAACGGCGCGGCATTGGGTCAAATGTAAAACCACCGCCGCAAATATTTCCGATCAATTTGGCCGTTCTCCCTTTAATTGGTCCGAATTATTATCGCAATTTGATTTCTTTTGTTTGCATGCATTAGTGTCCCTCTGTTGTCTCTTTTTTGCAGATAGCATTATAAAACACTGGCCAGATTTTTAGATTAATATATTTTTCTTTTCCACCTGCCTTTTCATCGTTGAACTTTGGCATTGGCTAAATCAATGTCATTTGCGTTGAAACCACATAAAAAGAATAGCATACACATTGAAATGTGTCGCAACTTATTAATAACGATATTTCTACTTCCACATAATATTGTCGCCTAATTTCTCTCTCCCTTTTATTTCACCTTTTCCGAATTATTTGGGTTCATCTCAATATATGTTTTCCTTCCATACTACCTACCTACCTACTGTCGCACCCTAATATACATATTACGTATCAAAACGATGTCAAAAACAAAAATAGCTAGGAAATAGAAATTATTGATGTACAAATCCACCAATTCTTTTAGACAATAATTGTAACTGATACATCAGCCTCTGTTCCTTATAAAAAAAAGACACCCGAGTCTAGCAAGTGATTATTTATGGGCTCATATTGTCAATAATTGTATGTATTAAGATTACATAAAGTTTAAAATTTGGACTAGATATAGTCTCTCGTACGTTACTTTATTTTGAACGTAATCTCAGCTATCTATAAATGTTTTATTTCACTTTGTACAGTAACTTATCAGAATTGAGATGAACGGCTTCAGGACATCCTGGTGCTAAATTAGAACTGTCGGGATTCTGAGATCTCTTATATCTAAGCATTATAAATCTGAGTTAGCAAAAGTAAACTATTTCGAATGTGCCGCAAGTTTCTTAACTAATATTTATTATTTTTGTTTCAGATTAAGGACTGAAATACATAAACGTGGACTAATTACAAAGTAAGTTTTATTTCATACATTTTATTGTTTTCTTTTTGTGTAACCCACACTATTAGTAACGAACGTGAATTTCGATTACAGAGACATAGTGGAACCCAATTAATAACTTGTTTTTTTTTAAATAGATGTATCTGTAGTATTTATTTTATATAACATGAATATAATGTATAGGGGACCATTGGATGCCTTATAGGTTTTTAAATATGATGAAATATTTCGCGGCAAAAAAACTTTCGTCGAATTGAATCTTTAAAGGCTAGAACAGTAATGAGGCTGTTTTAAAGTTTCCGAAACATCGGCCACATCTCGGTCATTATCATGAATAAATAATGATATTTACTTTGGTATTTAATAACTAGTTTAGATTGATTTGGGAACATAAGCAATATTATTTTTATAATTTTTGTCTGGTTCTCCAACATTCATCTAAAAATTATTTAGGCGAATTGTACAACACAAGCGTATGTGTGTTTGTTTATCTGCCGATTATAAGATTAAAGTCCAATTTTCTGACTTAAAATACGCGCTACTTTATATCCCGGGGGACTTGTGGTAGTACTAAAGAAAATACCGAATATACGGTTACTGGAATATTTCAATTTTGTGGCGGAAAAACTATTCAAATCTTCAATACACATTACCGTACCGTACCGTATGCAACATTACCGTAACTATTGTCACACAGCCGCGCAAGAACGGAGAAAGTATACAATTTTCTGCGGTCGGGCGGCCTGTCGTAAGAGGCGACAAAAAACCCACAGCCAGCAGGGTGTTTGCCATTCTGTGTTTATACGTTTAAAGTACTATATGTTTAAAGTATGCCGCCATAACAACCTTGAGTTGTGTTCCGGCATTAGTGATCAGGCTCCAGTCTCCCTTTAGAGAGCAGCAAGTCATTTGTAGCACCTTTGGTGTTGCAAACTATAAAATATCCAGCACATAAGAATTTACTCAATCTAAAACTGATACATTAATTTTGTATTGGTTTAATTGGAAATCATTATTTGTACAAACCGGACTGAACCCAATTTGCGATGTTCCCCCACAGTGGACATTTAAAATACCTAGGGCGTTGCGAACGCGTTGACGACCGAAGATATTATATGTCGCCTCCTATGTCATACATAGCTCAGAGGGAAAACCTTGGCTGAAAGTTCTCTCCAAGTCGTACCCGGAATAATAGTTCTAAAGAACCGTTGCGTCTGAGCGTGGCAACTTAAGGAAATAATAGTGAACATTGTATAGTAACAAGCAATGTCTATCTATTGTACACCCATCTCAAGATCACTAACACCGACCATGTAAAGTTTGATGCTGACAAAACGCGTCGTTGACACGCACGCGATCGTACCGTGTCATCGGCCAAAGTAAGCAGCTTTCATTATTGTACGACACAACTATTAGTCTTTCTTTGTGAGTTATGAGCGTAGTCAGACATGATCCGTTACTTGAAGCAACGCTGTCTCCGTCACAAATGTGAAACGTCTTATATGTATGTTATTAGTTTTTACTTCACTCCAGCGATATCTGGGTCGACCAACTGGTCCCGTTGTCTGCCCAGATAGACTCTTTTCACCGCGCGATCCTCACCATTCTATGTAGATGGCCAAGCCAGCGCAAGTGATGTGCCTTTCTCTCGCCTATTAGATTGGGCCCATCCATCAGGCTGGCAGGAGACAGCGCTGCACGGGAAGGAGTGGAGTATTCTCATTTCGGATTCCCAGGATTCATTTTGGGTCGTTGAACCACATCACTTAATTAGTTGGTTAGTTGTTATGAGAGATTGTTTGCACGAAATGTACGATTGTGTGCATCTGCATAGTGGTGTGTGTGCTATAGAGGTAAATACAGAGATGGATATTTCAATATGCTCTTGCCTATGCCTCTATTGAGCACTACATTCGGAAACTAAAACTGAGGGTGTGTTCTTATTAGATACTAGGATATTTCCGCGATTTCGTTAACGCTTGACTTGAAATTCCCGCAGGATTCCCGGGACACGTAGTATCGCAGCATTTAATAAAAGAAAGCTATCGTTTTATTGGGAACTGTGTTGGAATAAGTTATTTTTTATGGATCCGAATAACTTCAAACTGCTCCGGGGACAATTCCCGCGGGATTCCCGGGATAGAAAATATCACACATTTTATTACATGAAATTTGCTATCCGTACACGTTCTACGCTAGCTCAACTTCAAGACATTGGTTACTGACATAAAACGCAGTAGATATCTATGCGATGTTCAGGAGATAGATTGTTTAAATAAAGTTTGACTAAGTATATACACTTGTTTATTGGTTGGTTTTTGATTTAGATTTCGCACTGTCAAAATCGGTTGTTTGTAATATTCATGTTTTGATATGATTCTACAAAAACATTTGACAACCAGAACAATTTCTTCTATTACAATTGGTGACCAGGCTTGATAAAAAGAGGACCTAAAGCGGTTGCCTTTGGTGAATAGTTTAGTGAAATTGACACGTGTCTTGATATACCCACTGGTAGTTACTTGTAAGATATCGCATTTTTTTTTATTGCTGAAGCACGCCAGACAGGCTGACGGCCGCCCTGTGATGGAAAGTGGTTACCGTTGGCTATGGACATTAAGAGGTGCATCCAATGTGCTGCTGGCCTTGAAGAAGAAACTGGAACCTGGCCACTGAAGCCGGAACACAACTCGAGATTGTTATGACGGCATACTCTAGACCAGGGGTGGTAACCACCCAGTCGGCCAGATGCCTTACCACCTGGCTATGGGTTCTTTTATCGGCTCTTACGACAGCTCGCCCGGCCGCTAGAATTAGTATTCTTTTTCCGTTCCTGCACGGAGCTGCAAAAACGACCTCTTTAGCCCTCAATTCTGTAAATGGGTATTTGTACTGCAAAAATATTTGTGACAACAATGCAAAAATGTCTTCCATTTTAATTGGTGACCAGGCTTGTTGAATAGAGATCTGTTTTGTAAACGGTTAGTAGTAATTATTATTTGCGCTTCGCTGTCGCTTATCTGTTTGCAAGTGCCCTTACGTCACATCGGGCCGCTTGATCTCGGTCTTGGCCCTCTGCACTCTACACATACACGATTATTAAACGTATATATCTGTTAATAATAATTGCGATTGTCTGGTTGTACGTGCGCGGCGAGATATGGCGCAGTTGCCGGGCGGCCGGAGACCCGGCCCCCTCCACCCCTCGCGCGTCACCCGTCGCCCCCACGGTCGACCCCTCGGATCTGCGGCGAGCGGCGCATCTTGAGATGAAATGGCATTCAGTTTAGACTTGTGCAAAACGGTTCACTAAACATTAAAGAGAAATAGATGTAGTAGCTCTTTCGCTCTAAAGAACTGTATTACTCCATTAGCTCGTTTAGCTCAATAGAGACAGTAGAAAAACGCAGCTACACCTCTGACTACAACTTTTTCAAGAGCTAGACGGGGGAATTTTAATTGCTGTTCCCACGAATGTAAACATTTTTTTATCTGACTGATGATAATAGAGATGATTATGGAATATTTTATAGACACAAGGTTCTATTTTAACTTTACATATTGACAACTGAGCTAATTGAGCTGGTTTATTTATATCAACCGTCTATTTGTTTTACTTAAAATTTGACATAAGCTCCATACAAGTAATATCAAAATTCGACCGAAGATGGTAGCAGAGCAAGTGAATGAATAGATAGTAAAATAAGAACCAGCCAGGAGCCGTTTGTAGCAAACGAGAGATAAGTCTTAATATATATAGTTCATTTTTGTCTCTCATTCGCGAGCTACTCAAGTCTAGATGATACGGCATTCAGTTTAGCTTTGTGACAGCTGAATGGGCCGCCCGGCATCGCGCGGCCGAAGCATGAATAGCGATAATACTGTGCGGTTTAATACGCGCCCATTGCAGCCGCGAAACATGCAACAAATCGAAATGACTAGCCAAAACGCTGATGTAAATTTTAGGTATTTGAGCAGTGTTATTAGAGAAGCTACGAATAGTTGTTTGGCTGAATAGCGAATATTCGGACATGTTCTCGGCCGAAGCACCGAATGTAATATTCGCGCGAAACAGGATTTTTTAAAATTTAATTCCGCAATTTAAAAACTGGTCGACACGTTAGATTAAAATGAGAAATTGACTAAAATCGTATTTACAACGGTTAAAAACGTAGTTTAAGTATAAATTATTTGCTGAACTCCTGCAATAAAAAAAGAAAACCTTTTTGAGTAGAATGTACTTTTTTTTCACAATTTGGTGACCACAAGTGGCCGAATGGGTGAGCCGAATACTCGTCACATCTCTAATTGATATATATGTAAATAAACGTTCACTTTGAATGTCACATTCAAATATTTAATCTTATCTCCGAGCATTTAATAAGCTTATTGAACACAAAACGAAACGTGCCTAGAAATATAAATAACGTACAAGTCTTGATTAATAACAACAAGGGACGTGTTGATTATCATAAATTGAATTAATTAGATTTTTTTTTAAATAATTTATTATACTTATTTATTTGATTATGCAAGAGTAACAATTTTAGGCACGTATTTACACTCTTTATGATTTATTTGTGAGCGCGTGAACTTGTTTTTGCAATAACCAGACACGGAATATCAAATTGAAAGAAGTATGTGTAGTACTCACTAAACCGATAAAAAGGAATGTTTACCAGGTGGTAGGGTATTTGCTCGACTGGATGGGTACTACTTGAGTTGTGTTCCGGTATTAGTAACTAGGTTCCAGTTTCCCTTACGAGAGCAGCAGCGCATTTGTAGCACCTTTGGTGTTGCAAATGTCCATAGGCGATGGTAACCAATTTCCATCAAGCGGGCCGTCTGTCTGTCTGCTGAACTCCTACAATAAAAAAAATGTTAAGGTTTCTTGGGAATATAGAAGGAATGGTAAGAAAGTAAGGAAATAAGTGAATGTACATACTCAATGCGATCAAATTGCAAATGTTCTGATCGAAGTTCTCGTAAAAGTGCTTTCAGTCGTCGTTTATGAAAGTTGTTAACGAAAGTATTTAGTCAAAGAGAATGGATACAAGCTAGCAAATGGTACTAACTGATAAATAAGGCTTTAATACCGAATTCAATAATACTACTAATATTGTAAACGCGAAAGTTTGTAAGAGTGTATGTTTGTTACTCTTTCCACGCAAAAACTACTGAATGGATTTTGATGAAGCTTTATAATAATATACATAGCTTACACATCAGAATAACACAGACTATAATTTATAAAGGTATAGTACGCGGGTGAGACCGCGGGGTGCAACTAGTCTATTATAATAATAGGTTGAATGAAGGGCACGCGCTGAATGTTTGAAACTATTAGTTTTGAAAAGAAGTGGAAATAACTACCAATTAACTAACTTCCGCCAGTCGTAAGGGTGTGTTATCCCTTTATAAGGTAAGCAAACGTTCGACACGAGTTCAAGGTTCTATTGGCCAGTCACATTTACCTATGTGTTTAAAATACAACATACTGTGTTTTTGTATATCTTTTACATCTACGTTATTTGCTAACAAATGCGTTTCATGGCCAGTTCCCATATCCTACTAAAATCGGTTGGATTTTAACATTATTTATTTATTTAAATATGTCTATTAAGTATAATTCTTACTTATATAATATTTGACATACTTATATGTTTATAAATAAATAAAATATATGTAATAACTGCATATCCTCTAATATTTATGTATACCACCTTAGAACAATATATGTAATATGTTTTATTCCTGCCACGGGTTGTCTGGAAGAGATCGCTTCTTAACGATCAGACCGCTCATTGTGCACATTTAGAATATTTTTAGGCAATAAGTTTTTCTGTGTTTTCTGTAATGGTATACCATAAAGTGTTATCTACCTATTACTTGTATGGCGCTTATGTCAAATTTTAATCGATAGATAGTAAGGCAAATGAACGGTGGGTAAGATATAGTAACCAGCTATAAATAGTCTTATCACTTGCTAATTGTTATATAGTAATAACTTCTGCTTTCTTTTACCTTATTCTAATTATTTAGAGTCTATATTATCCCTTCCAAACTTCTCTGTTCTGATATAAGTCTTCTGTCAAACCACAAAACATCACGTCATCCTTCACACAATTCAGTTAATTCATAGCGGTAAAATCAGTCTATAAAACTGGTCTCTCAGTTTTACTAGAACAGCTGGTATACTTATATTGAAGGCGGCCACGTATTGGTATTATACGATACGATGTTTTTTTTTTAAATATTTTCCTTGGCCGTCAGTATAGGGTTTATGTTCAGAAAAACTGCGCAAAAGGTGCATGTTTCACGGCACTACTGTAAATATGGGATTTTTAAAGTTAGGTTTCATTAAATTTCCTTGACGTTGGAATTACGTCGGTAACAACGCTGGTGTTGCAAGTTCATAGGTGTCTTGAACGATTTCTTTTTTTAAATGAAACACGAGTGCCCTTGCTACTAAGATTACTATGAAATGCGACACGACCACGTTTTTTCTATACAATTGTACACCGTAATTTGAATTGTGCACTTTTTGGTTATGTGCCTACCTATAAGAAATTTATTCGTCGCTCCGGGGTGTGATCAAATGTCGTCTCCTTTCGGTAATTTACACGGGCCGAGGCGAAGTGGGGGCGGGCTCTCACGACGACCGGTCCCGTACGTGATCTCCGGCTACGCGAACCGACTCGGTAATAACCATATAAGGGTGGGAGCATATGTCGCGTGAGCTGTTTACGATAGGCGTTGTACTGTCGAAATTTATATCGTATCGATACCGATAACAGTTGCATGCTTACACAAGATGAGTTAATAGATCGATAAATAACTATTAGTATTTTCTCAAGTTTTCGCGACTATAGTAGAATTATTTTCTCCGTGCAGTTTGGGTCATAAATCAAACTCGGCCTCAGCCCTGCTAGAGCGGTGAGCATGTTGCGCGGGCGCAACGCCATTAACGATAAAAACTCATTCTTATCAAAGAAAGATTATCATTCTTATAAAAATCATTATTATCTTTTTTGCTGTTTATTTTAAACAGATATAAGTATTTATATTTATTATTAATATAACTTTTTACATTCTAAACTTTTGTACTTATAGTTTTTTAATACATAGATTCCTAATTAATAATTTACTTTAAATCATTATTATTCTTATTTTAATAAATACGTTGTTTTATCTATTTTTTTCTAGCATTTATATCACTAACCCACAAAATGACAATACTAAATACACTATCGATAACGCTTATCGACAACAATAATGCGTCATAAATCACTCTGCCTGCCCATAAAGCCCGTGAGTGGAAGAGAGAGCGAAATACTCGCTTCACTGCTCCGATTATTTATGACCCAAACTAAACGGAGAAAACAATTCTACTATAGTACACATATTAAAACTACGTTTTAACCGCGCTGAAAACCGTTAAAGCGTAGTTTTATTATAGATAACTCTTTATTGCACACCAATACATGAACTTAGAATAAAACCGTATCTAATTATGTACAAAGGGCCTCATCGCTAAAAAGCGATCTCTTCCAAACAGAAGTTTATTTTATACTAACTAATGCTTTACGTCAGTGACCTGGTGGTGGTACATTTAGAGAATCCTCAAGGAAGCCCATTTGCTCGAACCGACGACGTAAGAGAGTAAAACTTGTTGCAGGAAAGTGAGAAGACCCGCCGCCCCTAAATAATAGAATAAGGAGTGGAAGGAGAAAGACATATTTAATCTTATGTAATTTACGTGTTTTTTTTTTACTTTTTAATTTGCGTATTTTAAACTTTAAAAGCATTGCATCATACAGCATTTTTATGTACATACATATACAGACAAATAGCACACCGGAGATACTAAATCATTTATTACCAACACTTTAAAGACCTTTCATATTATATGTATATTATAAACACATTTTTTTACTACAGCGATTATATTATTATAATATTTTTTAATTAATTAAGTCTATCCACATGGGTGATTCCAGACTACATTGTCATTAAAGTAAAAAATATTATAACATTTCTTGTTATAATGTAATTCACGCATGTTGCTAATAACTGATTCTTGTATAAAATATAAATGAGCATTGATTTATTTAATAAGTAATAAGGAATGAATATTAAATAAAACTAGGTTACAATTAGGTTAATGAATTAGGGCGGTCTTATCGATAAATGCGATCTCTTCCAGGCAACCCTCATGGTTATGGAAAAGTAATACATATTAAATATTATAGTGGTATATAAATTTTGTTGAATATAATATACGTGTGTTTTGTTGAATATAATAAATGTACATAATTATGAAGTGATTGGTTAATGTAGATGAAGCAAAAGATGTGTGTCATGATCGTAGCAATTGAAAATCCATCATTTCACCTACATCTGTGGGAAACAAGCGTGATAATATGTACGTATAAAGTTTATTGTGTCTTAGATATACTATAAAAAAAATATGTAGACTTATGGTGGATCCAAGTATCTATGTGTATACATTTAATAATACTGTAGAGGTCGAATTTCTGTACAATAAAAAAAAATGCTTAATACCGAGTGAAGGGGATGTAAGAAGTGAAATAGAAGTAATTTAGAATTTTTCAAATCTTTTGTTTCACTGTTTGTCTGTTTGTCTGTCTGTTTGTACCGGCTTATCTCCGAAACGAATGAACCGATTTAAATGAAATTGTATGGTTGTAGCTTATATCCCTGGTCAACATATAGGATACTTTCGATCCAGAAAAATTAAAGAGTTCCCGTGGGATGGTTAAAAAACCGCACCATGCGTACCAAGTCTCGGGCATCAGCTAGTCTTACATATTTATACAATTTGTTCCCAAGATGTCCATGAGTATATAATAAAATAATAATTTTCAGTAAACAACATGTTATCCAAAATTAAATATGCAGCGATATAGTAGCATTATTTAATTAATCTATTTACTCGAAGTATATACAATGAACGAGACAATGCAGTTACAATTAGCATATTTTTGGTATGTATAATTCTGTTTTGTATTGCGTCATCTGTCTGCCTTCTGAAATAATGCATGACAAATTAAATATTATGTATAACAATCATACAAGCATACAATCGTGTCTGGTCGAAATGCATTTTTGTTATTTCTTCTCACTTGTTTCATTATGTACTTACAATTAGATTGAATCAATGTTCATTCTGACATAAAAAAGGATTCAGTTAAAATAAATGAAGTCATTAAAAAAAAAAATTGCTAACAGTAATAGACGTACAAACACTACTTGTATAGATAGTATCTTATGAGACCATGCTAATAGGAAACTGTGTATTTTAGATCTTAGAAGAAGTCGATGGTAACGATACGAGCATTTGAAAGAACGTATTGCCTCTCTTATCTCTAAACATCATAACGGTTAATTCGAACCATCAAACTCAAGTCTTAAATACTCGAAAATGGAATATGAATATACATATCTATAGCTGCCCCACTTTTAACAAAAGCTCTTATTAAAAATGCTTATTGCTAAGAATATGCACCAATGTAGCTATACGTGTGAATAAATGAAATAATAGACTAAATAGACAGAGAATAGATTAAATATTAGACATAACAACTTAGTTTACGCCAGTTCTGATTTGTAAATCAACTCTATGCTATCCACACTAACAAAATATGAGCAATTAAAAAAAATGTTCTGTTAACAAAATTGGATACATATTACGCCTATGTGACTCACAAACTCATTCATAACTATGTTACACTTCGTGGTTATATATTGCTACAACATAGGTTCCGACAAAAACAAATTCCACTCCTAATCTGTAAAAACACATTTAATTACCTGTCGGCATTGGAACTAATTGTAATTCTTTTATGATCGTCTTCTTTTGTTTACTTATATAGTATTAATACGTTTCTCGAAAACAGCCTATTGTTCTATTGTACTCGTTTTCGGCCGCTTGCGGCTAAAAATGAAGCCAGGTGTTGCGGATTACGTCGTCTACGATGCGGGCACATTTTTATTTGTTAGGTATAAAACGACGGCCTGATGGAGAGAGGAGGCAGTCAAGCGACGATTACGATACGGGCGTGACGTGTGTACATTCGGGAATCTATCAGTGACGGACTTTGCGCGTTTTATTGAATTACGACCT
This sequence comes from Dendrolimus pini, assembly GCA_949752895.1. Taxonomy (NCBI): domain Eukaryota; kingdom Metazoa; phylum Arthropoda; class Insecta; order Lepidoptera; family Lasiocampidae; genus Dendrolimus; species Dendrolimus pini. The sequence goes on along the minus strand of OX457147.1, from coordinate 11,382,563 downwards.
TCTGCATTACGTTTGGATTTGTTGTGTTCGGTTATATTTATACCTGTGTTATACATGCTTGTATAGTTCTTTATGTGCGTGACTTGTGAACAAGCCTTTATTAAATCTCCCCCTATCCTGTACTCCAGTTTACCAAGAAGCCGGGCGCGATTATTGGTATGTGCGACTCGATACCGCTGAGCAAGCTCTTTGGAATTCCGCTGTGTATGTGTGCGCCTGACTGTCTGATATCGGCTCCTGATACGACAGACGATGTCATAACTCACAATACGTCATTCGGTGGAGCAGAGATATGATTCTAGAATATGAATTGTAACATTGGTTGATTTTATATTATATATACATACTTTTTGATTGGTTTTATTAAGGCGTTATCGTCGACTTGTATTAAAGAAAGTTTTATGTATATTATTTTGCCAATGTAGAACTCGTGTTCTATAAAGTGCTGGTATCCGTAATATACGAGTCTCTGTATAAAGCTTTTGTAGTCCCTAATTGCCTCAAACTGGTCACGAAATATAGTATTAATTATGAATAATAGTCGTGAATACCTTTTTCTGAAATTAAGAAATAAACTCCACGCAAGCACTCTTCTATGACAATTATGCTTTGCCAATAATATTACTTATTTGGTGTAGAAATACATGTTTCACATAAAAAAATTTGAATAATTTAGTTGTGCTTTTCTAAATTAAATAAACGTGAAAAGAATGCGTTCACCGTCAAGAAATCTCGGATTAATAAGTCTATTCAGAATCTAATTTTTATTTACCGATTGTAAATTCTAGTCTTCTTTCATATAAGGTCTATGTAATCGTCTCAACTCCACAGTTGCTTGATCCGTTTAAGCACTAATACAATTTCTGCGATATAGTCAATTAATGAAGTATTTTCAAAGGTTTTTCGGTCGCCAAAAGGTCTCAAATCAATCTCATTTTGTTAAGTTCTATTTGCTTGTGGCGTTTCAGGACGTACAAACGTTTCCTCAAAAAAGAACACGTCTTTCGGTGCTAATAGCAGGCCATTTGTATGTAGTCTATTGTCGCAGTTATATTGATTTCTTTAGCCTTTCACCTATTATATACTACTTATAAATCTAACAAAACAGCGAAGGCCTTTGGTTGAGTGGACTAATGGCGGGTTCCTATATCTGATTAAAAATACTCTTGCCCTATCATCGGTTGAATTGACATTAGATATATATATCTAACGTCAATTCAATGTGGAGCTTATGTCAAATCTTAACCGATTGTAAGGCAAATGAACGGGGTCGGCAAGATATAGGAATCGGACCAAGTCTTTGCCGGCTTATCTCATTGCAACGCAAAGAGTACGGGTTAAATTTCTAACAAGGTAAATTTCTATTATCTATTTCTAACTTTACGTTATTCACTATGGTCTGGGTGTCTGGGATGGGCGCTAGAGTGTGGTCTGTTGTATATTACCCATAACACCAGCGTAACTTGCTTAATTTAGGGATATACAATGTGTGTATTTGTTTGCCGATTATTGAATTAAAGAAAAATAAAAGCTACGTTTTAGTTCGAAAAAAGGAATAGGGTCTCAGTCGAAAATTTCTCTAAGCCTTTTAAATAGTTAGGTATTTAATAATATAAGAATATATACATTACCTGTAAGACTGCTGAACGGCTCACAGAGAACGATACTAAAAAATGTCTATAAACACAAAAACTTACCGCTTCCCTTCCATTTGAATGGTCAAATGTTCACATCCTTTCCACTGAAGAGTGTACATCCCGTGTGATGCTTTTGGGAATAATAACATTTTGTAGTTATAGGTACTTTAGAAGGGACTGTCACGTTCTGGGTTGTTTGTGTAATAAGGTCGATATGCCTAGAGATATCCAGGCATGTCGACCTTGACGTATACAACAACTGTATATATCAATTCAAATATTTTTGTCGAGTCACACGCTTATTCCAAAAACTTGTTTCTATTATCAAAGAGACATGGCATTAATTTTATCATATTAATGAAATCACGAAATGTAAATGACGGTATCTATGAGAAATAGCTGTCTCACGCGAAACGAATTAGATACGTTTTAAAACATTAATAAGTATTTGAATTTTTTTTGAGGGTTATGAGTTTTATCTAGACTTGATAAACGCCGTAATGGGAATACATACTATTTGTCATACGGTGTAAAATGCCGATAAGACCGTAAAGAAAACATTATAAAATAAAGGTAAAAAATAATAGGATAGGTGATCCGGGGCTCCTAGACGGAAGCTTTATTTTACATTAGATTACATCTTACTGTCGAGATAAGTTAGATAGATATCCACACTTAAGTTGAAGAATTGAAGAAAAGCACTTAATCACAAGCTCGACTGCCTAAGTGCCTGTTAACTAATAACTAAACAAATTTAAAAGTATATTTTTTTAGTAGTCTGGATGCCTCAGACTTATTAAAGTTCTGTTAGAAATACGTCAAATTTTCGCGATTGCACAAAAACTTCATAGATATGATAAAAAGTATATTCGAAATGTACAAAGACTCTTTCTTTCAGTAGACTTTATGTAAATGTCGATATACTGCGTGCGGTCTTTAAAAGGTTTTGTGTTCTGTGTTAATTATACACTGCTAGGTTACAGAGTTTTAAGTATAACGTTTCTGAATTTCAAATAAAACCGTATTCATCAGAACCTTGTGAAAAATATATATACATACTGAAATGTATGTCAAGCATTTACACGTATAAGTATGTTGTATGTTCCAGACGGTTTGTCTGGAAGAGATCGCTTCTAAGCGATAAGACCGCCCATTGTGCACAGTTAGAATTTTTTTAGGCTATAAGTTCATCTGTGTCTTCTGTAATGGTGTACAAAATAGTGTTATCTATCTATCTATATGTGCCTGCTACGTATATAAGTATCTATAGACATATTTACTTCATAATATTTGCTATTATTATACAAAAGAATTGATTTGACCCAGTCTATGTCACTCTGATTGATTAAACTATGGAAATTAAATATGTAAAGGCACGCTTGGCTATCCATCAAGGGGTGTTGTTGGTTGTTGATGGCAACCCTAATGTACGGCAGTGAAAGTTGTGGCAGAAGAAGCATGAATGATATGATATGGAATAGTGTATAATAAGGGAACGTTGTGGATTGAAAGAAGATGTAATAACAAGAGTTGAAAAGGAAAGGGACGGTTTGGGCATAAAGACAGGATGTATGAAATAGAATCTCAAAACAAGTGTATGACAGTATTGTGAATGGTATAGTTGGTACCGGTAGACCACGACGTGCACATCATGTTCAAATAACAGAAGTGTTAAAACGAGGTCAGGTAAAAAGCATATCAAATAAACGCTTGTATGAAGAGGTTATAGAAAGTAGATGAAGCGAAAGTTGTTTGTCAGGATCGTCGCAAGTGGAGATCTATTGTCTCTGAATACCTCCATGGGAACAGGCGTGATAATATGTATGTATGTAATTAAATATTATAAAAACCTCAATTAAACTAAAAAATATGACATGTTTATTTCTGGCACGTTTATATAATTTGTCTAATTACGGCTATTGACTTGGTATTGTATTACCAGGTGCCTTTTATTCGATAGGGTCGCGGTACGGTAATAAACAGGAAAACATTTGTATTACGTCATGCACTGTAAAGCAAAATAATTAATAATTTGAATATTATTTTAAATCCTTTACCAAACTTCAACAGAGGATTCGACATACATGATGTGATTGAAGAGGCATGCATCATCATGCAACTAGTCTGAAAAGACAATATAGGTAGGTATGCACGGACTTAAAATATAGTGTGAGATAAATAATAATAAATAAACAAAAATACATCTAGTAATATTATCTGTTGGGATTATCAGTTGATTATATGAGTTCTTTGTGTAAGATTTTAAAGCATTGTAGTGCTGTCCCATATTCAGAATACATGTGCCTCGTTTCGGTGGCTTGCCAGAGGAAAGCCTGGTTGTGAAATAAAAAGAATACAGTAAAGAAAGACCTAATGTCGAAACCCGAAGACCGGTTTAGTTAAGAAATTTAGGCAGTAAATTAATCGACATCTTAGTAATGTTCAAATTGTTAAGTGCTACAAACATATTGTAATTTTTACAGGCCGTTTCCTATATCTTACTATTCATTCATTCACTTGCTCTACCATCGGTTTAATTTTTTTAACATTTACGTATATGGTCTTATAAGTTTATGTCAATTTTAACCCATAGTAAGACAAATGAACGGTCGGTAAATATAGGACACGCTATTAATAGTTTTGATAAGTTAAAATTAAAATATAATATTTTGTCGTATATCGATTTCATCACAAATACAGAACATTCTCAATTAGAGAAGTGTAAGGGGAAATTGAATAAGCGCCCGCACTATTTATTCATATAGAATTTTTTGACATATTATCCAGATGCTAAATAATTTAGGTACCTTTTACTTGTATTTCAAATATACCTTACTTATGTACCGTATGATATATTCTACAAAGCCTGAATATTCTCGTGTGAAATTATTCGTAGACGAGAACGAGAACTGTGAATACCTAGGATGACAAAGCGTTTTCAAGAATATCCATTTCATTTTATATGACGGACATAAAATAGATTTTGATGTCTCTACCTAATTTGTTTACTTGGTTCACGATGTATGACGGTGCCTATTTTATAGTGTCGATGTTAGTTTCTGCGAATTGACAGTGAGTAATCACAAACGGTCACAAGATCAACAGAAGGATAATCTTGGACGACATGCGCGGTCATGCGCCATTAAGCCTTATGAGGTATTGCGATATAAGGCTGGGCTCTTGGAGTTTATATGCATATTTACGAATGTATTTTTAGGGTACGTCTCTCCCTTTTCTTTCGCCTCTCCCAGTTATTTGGAATCAGCATAATATGTCACTGACATACGTCCTCTGTTACAACAGAATTACAAAATGTCATTCATAGGGTACCTACGAGATATCTAAAGAAAAACCCCCTATGATCTCACGACGTTTGACTGTGTGTCACACATGTTTCAAGAGTTTCTATTGAAATTTGGGGAATATGACTAAAATCAAATATAAGAGGAGTGAGCGAGTGGTCTAACGGAACCTATATAGCAACACAAAACCTTAGGTATTCATTTTTTTTCAGCGTTATGTTTTTAGAAGTATTTGAGGAATAATAAAAGAAATACCCGCAAAAAAAAATATAGCAAAATATGCTTCACTTTAGAGATTAATTAGATTCGAGGCGTTTTTGCGTTTGTAGTAAGTGTACTGTCAGCACATAAATAAATAAACTATAATATTTTAATATATTTTTATAGGCAGATACTTAATATGAAACTATCAATAATAAACGATATTAAAATATACAAATATTACTACAAATGTAAAACCTCTCGAAGCTTATTTACCTGTATCATCAAATGAGTACAAATATGTAATATAATTTGATTCTCTTCGTGTGTTCAAAAATATTTTATTTTTCGAGTTACACTAACAATTACACAAAACATTTTATAATTTCTTTTACTCTAATAGTTTATTGCGCATTTACTGACTGTCCGCGCAGTTTTAGAGCCAACCTACAAATTGATTCCTGTATTCCTACACGTCTTTGACTTCAATATTATTATCTGATCTTATTCTAATTTATTATTATTTCGTATGTAATATTGTAGTTGTTTATTGTTCCTTTAAATAAATAAGGTTTTTAACCGACCTCGAAAAAAGGAGGAGGTTCTCAATTCGTCGGGATCCTTTTTTTTTTTTTTTTTTTTTTTTTTTTTTATATTCGCCTTTTACTCCGTGATTTATGATCCGATTTACGTGATTCTTTTTTTGTTCGACGCGGAATAGCTTCTAATTGGTCCCCTAAAAATTTTACATAGTTTGGCCCAGTACTATTCATTTTATGAAATTTTTTTTGTTCCCGGTTCTTGGGACCTATATTTTTTAAGAAGCGCGGCACCATTCGTAGGGCCATCCATACATAGCTAGACACTAAAAAGTAACAAATAAAAAATAAAAACTTCGTTTAAAAAAAACCGACTTCAAAAACTAAAAAACTGAAATGTATAAAATAACTTATTTCTAAAGCCATTATTATTAATATATATTATCTAAAACAACTTGAAGTCGGTGCAAAGCAAAACATAAAAATTACTATATTTTGAAAATTACTAAGTACCGACTTTAAGATGTTTTAGATAATATATATTAATAATAGCTTTAGAAATAAGTTATTTTATACATTTTAGTTTTTTAGTTTTTGAAGTCGGTTTTTTTAATTTAAATACAAGCTTTTGAGATCCTGGAGATCATGTAGTAGCAGAGTGTGCTAGCCAAGACAAGTAAAACGAGCACAAACACGATGGGTCTATCTTGTTTAGTACAGGAGTTCCTATGACCACCTTCTGACTCCCTCGTCAGATCAGCTCCATGGTACTATATTATTACATTGTCACACGATATATATATGCGTGCAAAATTTCAGCTCAATCGGAAACCGGGAAGATGGTCAAATTTAACTTGCAAGATTCCACCCGAATTTACATACATGCATTCATTGCAAGTTAAATAAAAGCTTGTAATAAAAAATGCATCTAATCAACCATTCATCATCAACTAACCATTAATTTGTTACTGGTGATTATTTAAGACTAGCTGCGCCCCGCGGTTTTACCCGCATGTTGATGGATAATCGTTATATTTTGGATAATTCACACTATATCTTTATAAATTCAAAAAAAAAAAAACATTTATTGAGAAAAAAAAAACATAATTCACAAATTTCTGAGTCATTGGTCCCCAAACTAGGTCGACCTGTATCTTGGGGACCTCCTTCCTAGTGGTACAATTCTGATTGTGAAATTATTGTTACATTCATTTAAAGAAAAAAAAAAAGGATGAAATATGTATGAATGCGTGCGTGCGTGCGTGTGCGTGTGTTGTGTGTGTGTGTGTGTGTGTGTGTGTGTGTGTGTGTGTGTGTGTGTTGTGTGTGTATGTGTGTGTGCGTGTTATGTGTGACTTGTGATATTGTGAATTTGTATGTCTAGTCTAAAAAATTAAAATTAGAAATAAAGATAACAATTATCAATTAAATAAAAACAAGATTTCGGGTTGTACATATTAGTTAGTTGTGTTATATATTTATTTTTAACAATTGTTCTGTCCCATCATAATCAAGAGTTAAAAGCCAATTATTTAATTTTAACTTACACGCTTGGTATGTAAAATCGTAAACTCGTAGGATTTTGTTAACTTTGTTGTATAAAAATATACCTAAGTAGCATACCTGGTGTTGTAAGTAAGCTGTATGCGAAAGGATATTAGTGCAGACGATGTCTTTTCTCCTTTTTGTTAATGATACGTTATGGGGTGTCACTTTATGTTGCCGAAGAACAATATGTAATACGTAAATTATTATAGACTATGTGTTTGTTTTTCTGATGTGTAAGCTGTATTATTGTAAAATTTTATCAAAATTCATTCAGTTTTTTTTGCGTGAAAGAGTAACAAACATACATAATACATCCATACATTCTTACAAACTTTCGCGTTTATAATATTAGTTGGATAAACTCTATACAAATAATGTCAATTTTACGATAAACGAATAGATTATATGATATGTAAAGTAATAATAAAACACGCTTAAGTAATCGATGTAATTGCCAATCATATGAAAATATACATTTGACAAATTCATAGTTTGTGTATTACTAATTTATTATTCAGAAACAAGTATTTAATTTTTTATTGCGCATACATAGAATATTAATTAGACAAAATAGTTCGCATTTTTTTCAATTTAATGGACGATACAAGAAATTGTAATGAGCTACTTTAAATGCGATTAATCGTTCTTTCAATTTACTGATTAAAAAGAAGTTCAGGTGTTAGATAACAAAAAGATAAGCAAGTTATAAAAAGAACAGGTTAAACTTCCTTAATGGTAAATTTTATTTGAAAAATATGTATATCTGATTAAACTACCTAAAAAAAAGAAAACGTAACAAAACTAGCTGGCCTGACAGACGTTGTCTAGTCTTGGAAAAATAGAAATATAGCATATTTCGTACTATATTATATTTCTATAATATATAGTACAATTTGCTAAAATATAGTACGATAGTATATATATTACAGTACGGTTGAGAACCCTACCTGGTACTAGATACTTAATGTTGTTACGAGTTACGCAAGACTCGAATTAAAATGCCGCTGGAATTACTATAGAATTTATTAGAACTGTACAAACACGTATAAAACAGGTACAAATATAACTGGATACAACCAGTACAAACTGCACGATCCAATAACACGCGCAAAGTCCGCCGCTATATCGCCTATCAAATGTACTACACACGTCTTGCTAGTATCGTAATCGTCGCTTGACTGCCCCTCTCCGCATTGGGTCATTGCTTTATAATGCAACGGTGCCATACCTGGCAAATTTCGACGCAATACAATAACAACAAAGATTAATTCGACACTAATGACGGCCAAAAAACAAGTACAACATCAATAGAATGTTTTTCTTAATTACACATTCTAAACACAAAGTAAACAAAAGAATTCCTAAATGCGGGAAGGTAATAAACTGCCCTTTACGAATGGCAGGTGTGCGTTTACCTTTGTCGGCATGTAACAATATAAAGTAAGTTCCACTGGAGAACATTTGTTGACGGTCGCACCACCGATATACGGTGAAAATACCAAACAAGCTGACTTTTATAATACGTACCACTGAAGAGTAAAACTCTTTAATGTCGTCTGTTTTTCCTGAAACATTCAATTTTGGCGTCCAGAAGTTTCGCGTACACGAGTACCTTCTAAGTGAGCGTGCTCGATTCTAGACTGCATTTCAACCTGATTGCTTCTGATGCTGATGTCGGTCAAACGCGAACCTATACAGCATAAAAAAGGTCATATAAGTTAAAGTTAAATCCTACCTCCTTGTCTATTTACACAGCTTCGAAACGTGTTATAACAATCTGGATAAATATTAAAGCACAATAGATCGCTAAATCAATCGGTATCTATTCTTAGAATACAATATCAACGCATCTTCGAGGTGGCCAACGCTGTAACGCACTAAAATAGATACTCCTACAAACACAAATAGTCTGTTTAACAAGGCGTTTACGTACATAAATAATATATTTTTGTACCCATGAAATTGCTTAACTATTTTCAACTTCAAAATTTCTTATTCTATTTTCAAAAGAGCTTACCATTATTTGTGCGTCATGCAATATATTTTTGAATAGTTATAATAATTTAAAAGTGAACTCACACCGGTCGACAAACCCATAAATACACCTTAAGTGAAATTGTAACGTTTCTGACGTTAAATAATGGATTGCAGCATCTCGCAGTCTTTTAGTGAAATGTGACCGTTCAGCTTCTTTCCTTATTTGCCGAATAATTGTGTATATAGGTGCTTATATTTGAAATAAAAATTATACGTGTCTCGAAATAACGGTGCACAACATAACATCACTGTTCGAGTTCCCATCTGCAAACTGTCTTTTTAAAATTATGTATCTTACCTACCTACATATATATACATAATAATTGTTTCTTTAATAAATGTTGTACTATTTTTAGTATGGAGTATAATTGTCTCAAGGTCGTATGATTCATTTATTATTTAGACGAAATAAAATTCAAAATAAATTATTTATATTTACGGAGATATTCTTAAAGACAATATATTTAATTCTTTTACGAATTATATAACGCATCGGTTGACTTATGGCCGGTTCCTATATCTTATCGACCGCTTATTTGCCTTATCATCTGTTAAAATTTGACATAAGCTCAAACAACTAATGTCAAAATTTTACCGATGGTAAGTAAGGCAAGTGAATGAATAGTAAGATATAGGAATTGGCCATTAGTATGATAATGATCTGTGGAAGGGACACAGTAACAACTTCAGGATCCCAAGTCTGCTACTACACTTTTCACGCGATGGTCGAACATTGGCGTCATAATGGCAAAGTTAATGAAGCAAGTGTACGACCATTCCAATATTTTTTTTAATAGCAGACTTGTTTACGAGCAAGAAAATATTTGGAAATTAAAGACAGTCTAAAAATGTGCCGTAAATAGAGTAATTAAATCAGTAAAATGTATAACAAGCGAAAATCAATTAAAAATTGTAGCAGTTAACAAAGTTATGACACTGTAAACTGCTGGCTGTGATTTACGCGTTTAGTTCTGCCCCTAACTAGTATAGTTTGCTGATAAGTTGCTCCAACTATTTTTGATCTGAATAATCCAACTTAATATAAGTTCTAGTTTTATAACATTGAAGTGAAATGTATTTAATTAATAGCTCGCTCGCACATTATCACATTTTTGTACCAAAACAATGTAAATTGTAATATTATTTACTAATTTCATAATTTGCAATTTGTGTAATACAGAGTGGTCTTAAGTAGATTGTATTAATTTATATGTTGTCATGTATCCATGAGTATTCATGTGTGCCATCTCCAAGCCATTCGATGATATGTAGGCTGCTCACTAACTAAATAGTTGAGATTTTCACAGCAAACACAATTATTCCTTACAAACAGCCTCTAACTTTCCGCCAAAAACTTATTAAGTCCAGGTTGTTCGAATTGTATATTATTTCATTTTATATATTAAAGGAATCTTTGCAACTATTCCCTTTCTTCCGTTTACTCAACTCTCAATATGTAGGATTATCAACACAGCACCAACCAACCTATATAGTACACATTTAACCACCGCAGGGGCTTGTAATCCGATTTTGTGGAGTATGCGAAAGGCACACAATAAATATGGTACTAGAATAGCTGTACGGATAGCTCCGAGACGTCGGGACATAAATCCGGGTAAAATATTATTAAAGCCTGCACAGATATCACGTAGAACGTACGAGTACGAGAATGTTACGTGAACGGCTCGTAAGCTGGCTTCGGATTTTTAAGGTTTGTGATATATTAATTTAATTTGTGTAATGGTGATTTTATTTGGATGTTTGCTACCTTTTTTTCAGGGTTTTTTGAGGAAAAACTATTATCAAGACATTTATTTATGTAGAAGATAGTATTTATTACATATATCGGAGATGAAACAGTATTTGTTTTAAGCGACTTGGAAAAAGTGTCGGGAGAAGAGTAAAGGTTTCAAATTACACAATAAAATTAGCATTAATATAAATTATGTTTTATTTATGAAAAGTAAAAACTTCTATAAATTTTGTGCGGGTACCAGGTTCATTATATTTCCGTAAGTTTGAGACATGATTTCAACCTCGAGATGATTTGTTTATTTCGGAATATTGGATAGCTATATCCACGTAAACAACGAATACGGATGCAAAAATGGTTTAGGCCCTAGTACTCTCTCCTGGTGCACAATCTGATCACAGAAACTTATAATTAATATTAGATATACCTATTGATATTACTATTGCACAGATATGATAAAATTTTCGTATTTTATTATTATGATTTTTTCGAAAAATTGTTTCAAATCAGACCACACCCTCTCCCCCTATCTCTTCGCCTCGAGTTTTTGGCGGAAACTGAAAGGAGATGTTGTGCTGTGCAGTTTTATTTTCTAAAAATGTGTAAAATTACTCTTAAATGGACAATAGTTGTAGGATATTGATAGTTTTTGAGTAGTAATTATGTGTTTTGTGAGAAATGTGAACTGTATAGTCAAATGTGCCCTTTTGAGTTGTCACAAGAACTCCGTTGAATAGCACTAGCTGATTACCTACAGTTCAGCTGTGCCTATACACATAGGCTTAAGAAAATGAAGAAACTATATTGTCAACTAAGATCTGGCTTAAAGGCCTAGCTGCCAAGCCATAAACTAAATTAATAATCTTTCACCTCGATACGGCTCATATTTTCATAATTGAAAAATGTAAGAAAACTACCCGCTTAGATGACATCTCGGACGTAAATGATTCTACGATAAGAAACTAAAATGTTTAAAAGTTATGACGCATCCATATTATTTACCATCGCCGCTTATGTATGTATGTAAATTATATTACATGTGAGAAAGAAATAATTTCCACTCGCGCGGTAACATTTACGCGGCCTTGAACTGCGGCTCGTGACGTGCGAGTTTAAGTGTTAAATTATAGATTTTCATTCGAGAAATGTCGCTGCTTTTTGATGGGTTACTTATTATTATTTAATACGTCTACGAGTCCGTGACCTCAACCTTCGGCCTTTAGTTAAATGTTTTTGACTTCTTTATTATAGGTAAACCGAATATACAACAGAGCAGTCTTTTTTGGTACTGTATGTTTTTGTTAACTAGTAATACAATACAAATAGTGAAACAAAAATTTATAATTTTGGTGGGGGCCTCATTTACAAGAAATTTGGAAACAATTTACCAATCGATACTTATATTACAAACAGAAAAGGATTGTATTTTTGTATGTTTGTAACGAATAAACTCAAAAACTACTCAACCTAATTCAAAAATTATTTTACCATTCGAATGTTACATTATCCCTGATTAATATAGGCTATATAGTAATTAGGGATCCCTACTAAAAACTTCAATAATGTAACCCATCAATATAAACAAAATACTTGGCGCTGGAATCGGGTACTATGATTTTGATGAAATTTTATGTGTGTTTGAGTGGGTCCCGGGGTGGTTATTTAATGGCGCTTATGTCAAATTCTATCCGATAGTAAAGCAATTGAATGGTCGGTAAGATATAGGAGCCGGCTATTAGTGGATATCTACCACTGTTGCCAACTTAGCGCTTTTTAATTTAAAATTGTGTACTCTTCACTGAATTATCGACGTATATCGGAATGTACTTCTCACAAGATAAGCATTTATAAGAAGGTAATTTATCTTTTCTTTCTTACTGTATTAGCCGCTTTTTAGGAAATGACACTGCTCATAGTGTTTCCGGGCAGCAGCGGGGTGTGCTGCGTAAACCATTCCCATCTGAATAAAAAAAATACAGCAATAAACTGTCCGAAATCACATAATAGCCTGTAATTATGACTCAAATCGTATAACATCAGTCTTGTACGCTCATGTTGTCATTAAAACGATCACTTATTCTTTAACGACCTTTATTATGTATATATAAAGGTTTTTATAGGCGCATTATTATATTTTATGCTCTCAAGTGTACGCACCACGTAAGTACATCACATTTTATGAATGTATCAATAAGTGTGTACCACGCTTTGATAGTGTTTCTTTAGAGTTTTAAGGCAAATTCGTCACAGGTTACAAGAATTCCCATCATTGAGTAGTTGATAGTCCATACCCGCTACGCCTTCCAAGGCAAATGGACGAGTTTCTCTCATCAGCGTTACAGAGCGTGGTTATTGAAACATTATGCACTTTTGTTAGCGCTGAGATCCGAAGCGACGCGCGAGACTACATGAAGCAGCTTATTATACAAGCTAACAACCCACGTCACTTAACGGCGCGGATGCCTTGGCCACGAAACCACTACGCTTTTTTTCAAGATGAAACAGGCTATTTGTGAGGAAATTGAAACAACCGACATGGTTTCCTCAATCGAAACCCAAGCAATAAGGCTGTCAGCTGCATTCTTGTTTGCTTGTCTTTTTGTCAACAGGAAAAGGTATTCAGATAAGTCTTGAGAAATCGCAAGAGACACGAAGCGATATTTTTAATTCCTTTCATATTTAATGGTTTCATATATAAATAAAGTAAAATTCGGCTCGTGAAAGTAACCAACAGCTATTTTCAATAGCAAGTATTCCGCTGTATATATTTTTATACATGTTTACTATACCAACGTAACCCGCCTACGCTTCGCTGTCCCTTAGTCTATGTGATATTAATTATTAGGGAACTCAATCCATCGAATACTTTTCAAGTGTTGCGGATACAAACTAGTTTGTATAATTAGGAAAATTACAGCTGCCGAACTTGTCGGAATTTCTTAGCAGTGAGGAAAGGAACAGATAGACACTCGCATTACATCAGTTTTGTGGCGAAGCGTGGATGGCATAACGGTCGGTTTCTATACCTAACTATTCATTCACTTGCAGAATTATGACATTACTTGTATGGATAGAGCTTATGTCAAATGTTCACCGATACTAAGGGTCGCTTGCATAAGGTTACTTAAATTTATTTTGGAAACACAAAACGTATTTAAGACCCTTAAATACAATAAGCGTCTTGCACAACGCAAAATTTGCCGCTCAATATGTTTAAAGAACTGTCAATACGTTTTGTGTAAAACGTATTTAGACAGTTTAATATGATTAACTTGTTTTATTTAAAGGCGATCGTTATGCAAGCGGCCCTTAGATTAAGGAACCGGCCATTAAATAATCATCTTCTCTTAAACATTCCAATTGAAAAACAGTCACAATTCTATAAATTATTAAATTCCAATTAAAAAACTGACGAGGGGAAGGCGAAGTTTGCAAAAACTGAACACCACAATGGACGTTATATTACAAAAAAAAATTGGAACCTCTGCAAGTTTTAATTGGCTTTTACTTCGTCCTAATTTTTTATACATTTCCATAACAATAAGAACGAAGTTTCTTTTATATCGTTTTATATAACAAGGTGATTATTTTGTTCTTTTGCTGTTGCGTACGATTATGTTTTTGCAGTACATACATATTTACTACTGCTACTATTTAATCTTTATTATAAATCTGCACAGGAGTCGAGTTTAAGCGATGATTTTAAAAAGAGAATAAATAATCACAGGACCTGATTCGGGTTCATAGTTTCCGAAAGTATAACGTTTAGAATTTTTGTTTGTATGTCTTTTACATACATCATCACGTGAAAACAACTGAACAGATTTAAATGAAACTCGACTCAAGAGTTAGTTTATATCCTGGGTCAACCGATAAATGACGCGTTTCCATAGTCAGACAGGTGGCGTTACTACGGTTGCGTTTGTTTTTAGTGCGATCGTTGGAATTCACTAACAAATACGACGTCGCCAGAGCAACACGAACAAAATTTCGCTGACACTTCTAGTGAAGGAATGTGATTATCTACCAGTAACAATTACTATCAAATATTAACACTAGCGAAAAATTGGCACGACAATTGGATTTGCGAGCTAAATGATTCGAATAACAAACAGTGGCTCAATTTTGTAGACTGCAATGCGTGAAATAACATCCATCACTCGATGGAAATATTAAGTTAATTCAATTAAATTTAACAAAGTCCATAAAGTTATGTCAATTCTAATCAAGGAATGGATTATAAGATAACACATCGTCGGCGTCTGCAGGACCTTGTAACTACATTCTCGGTGATATTATTGTTTATTAACAAGTGAAATGTAAAAATTTTGACGAAAACAAATGTCCTGCAATGACGCCGACGATATCTAGAAACTCGGCATTGGCAAGTTTGTTTATTGTAGGTGTTATTTTCGCGGGAAAGCATCTGATATCTTCTGGACGCAAAGTTGTATTTGCTATTAAACTTACCATATTTTGCTTTATAGTTGCTTCGTCATACCAATCTACCATACGTCCTCTGTCACACAAAAAAATATGATGTCATCCCCCACACAATCCATCCATGCGTTAGTTTGAATTTACATGTGAGAATCAGTAGCCTAATCGTTTTTAACAACATTCCGTAACTGTCCCTCAAAATACCTCCTCGAAAGTAGACATTCATCTCGGACACCTCGGAAATCAGAATCTCAAACACGTTATCAAAGAACATAAACTTTTATATTAAGCAAAGTACATAAAAAAGTTTTGAGGAACTTCTAATGATGGTAATTACAAAAAAAAAATAGGTCGTGGTTTGTGTCGGAAATCAATAAAATTTGCATTTTAACGTATAAATATTAATATGAGAATTTGTAGTTTAATAGCTCTGGTATGTTTTCATCATGTCGTCGTATCTTAAATTGCCCAGTTGGTACACTAATTTTAGATATGAAACGTTATTTGTTAATAGACAAACGTTGTCGGTTCTGTTACTGATAAACTCATAACAAATATATCGTTAGATTAATGTTACGTGTAAGAAAGAAAGAAAGAAAGAAAGAAAAACTTTATTTGCAAAAATAACGACGTAATTACATTTCTTATAAATTTTTATACACAGAGCATATTTTGAAAATTTGTAGGTACCCCTCATTTTCAGCAAACAAGGTTTGCACTCAGCATATTGCTGTGCCGGAATTATATCCGATAAAACGCTGGTTTTTAGTGCAAACCTTCCTTTTGGCGTAAGAGGAGAACGACCCAATTTGGTTAATAAAATAATAAATAATAATCATTAATAAAACTAATTCTACTTATGTAATACTTAATAATAATACTTTAATACGTAAAAGAAATAAATAAACGCGTGTTTCTATATTTATAATTTAGTAAATTAACCACATGGAGCGGAACACAAAACATTCTGTTGAAATTGTTTTCGTAAGAATCATGTAATATTAAAAAAAATTACAACGATTGGGATCCGAATACATTACAATTAGTTCCAACCTTATTTACATATAAAAATAGGCGTTAAAATAACATCCTATTGTCATACATTTAAAATGTCGTAATAAAAATAACTTTAAATGCTGTTTATACAACAATTTGAATACTTTTGCTCGTACATACCTACTGTCATGTTTTGTTTTCCTTAGTTTAGGAGATTGTCTGGAAGAGATCGCTTTAAGCGATAAGACCGCTCTTTGTTCAACATTTATTGTATCTAGTTTTAAAAACGTAGTTTTAATTTTGGTGAACAATAAAGTGTATTCATTCATTCATACTTATGACATAGGTTTTTGTCAAAATCTGCGACATTTTGTAAGATTATCTTTTTTTTAAATTACGATATAAGATAATAAAAAGTATCTCAGTTGGTAAATTGTACATTATATTACGAAGGTGGGGCTGACATAATTATGCATAAAACCTAACTTGTAGTGTTATCATAGCTTGACTTATAAATAACTATTAATTTAAATTATATAAAAATAATTTAATTGTGTTACTAATTTAATTCATAACGCGATTCTATAAATCACCACGTTTTTTTATTTACATAATTTCATCCATATACATATTAGTTAAATAGACTAATTGGTGCTACCAATAAGTTGAATGCATCATCAGTGAGAAACAAATTTGTTTCCGTAATTAATTCCCTATAAAACTAGGGATATGTCATTTGGAGTAATACTAATTTTTATGGTCGCCTCTCAGTGGGTAGCAAAACAAACAACGCTAAAAACCTAAAAGCCGCCTATATCCCCACAGCGCGAAGCTGACGCAACGCAGTTGAATGAACGCGACGCACAGCCGGCACCGGTCTGAGCCGCGCCGCGGCAATCGTGATCGTCGTTAGTCGTACCTCATTCTAATTTACATTCGCTCGGTCAATAAATTTAATCCGTACACAGCGTGCGGTATCATCTCGTATGCATCATTAATTTCTATAAATCGTTTGCGTACATCAATCGTTTCGGCCACAGACGTGGAAATATTGCCGGTAGCCTGTTTAAAATGACTTCAATTATACATTTGCAGCAACGGAATTGCATTTAAATTGAAATTTGGCCGGATTTCACACGAGCATTTTTAAAAGAGGTCCTTTTTTAACGTAATGAACAATCTCTAAAGTCAAATCTTTTACATCACTTCTGCTTAAAGTGCTGCCACTAATCGCAGGATGCCAGGAAATAATTACAAACCAAAGTAAGAAAATTTGAACATCTTATACTTAATATATATAACATAACATCTCCAGCCATATGTTCTCCCCTTCCAAGTCATTAGTTCTCCTGCCTACTGATGATAATGAAGTGAAGCAGCTTATTTTAGGATTAAAAGAAAAGTGTGCTGTAGGTTTAGACCAAATTTCTGGTATGTTAATTAAAAGATATGTCGATATACTAGCTACTCCAATAACGTATATATGTAACCTAGCATTTTCTACAGGGGAATTTCCAAGGGCATTTAAAACGGCTCTTATTAAACCAATTTATAAAGGAGGGGATAGAAACTGTGTCAATAATTTTAGACCTATTTCGATTTTACCTACACTATCTAAGATACTGGAGCGTTTGATTAACAAACGCCTAACGAAATTCTTAGAAAATAATAATTTACTATCCACAAACCAATACGGCTTTCGTTCTGGGAGATCAACTAGTGATGCTGTTCTAGAACTAATTAGTAACATAGTGACTAGTATTGATGATAAGAAAAAATGTCTCACAGTTTTCTTAGACCTTGCTAAGGCTTTTGACACAGTCTCTATCTCACACCTAATATCTAAGTTAGATAGAATTGGCGTTAGGGGATTGCCTTTAAAATTATTGACTAGCTATTTGAGTGATAGGACTCAGCGCGTAAAAATTGATAAATGGACAAGTGATGAGCGTGTACTCACTTTTGGCGTCCCTCAGGGCAGTATTCTTGGCCCAACGCTGTTTCTCATCTATATCAATGATCTGTGCGACATGTCAATAGTAAATGGCAAAATCTTCACTTTTGCGGACGACACCGCTATCTTTTTCATGGGCAATAACTGGTGTGACTTGTTTGTAGATGTTCAAACTGGTTTAAGCAAGGTCTGTAATTGGCTCAGATCTAATTTACTAACACTTAATGTCAGTAAGACAAAATACCTACCCTTTTCTCCTAAATCTAATCTCCTCCCTCCACCTACTCTGACTATTGTTGCACACTCCTGTATAAACTCAACCTCAAATTGTAACTGCCCATCCCTACAAAGAACTGAGACAATTAAATATCTTGGCATCATATTAGATTCGACTCTTAATTTTAAACCTCAGATTGACTCGCTAGTTCCTCGTTTACGTAAGCTAATCTACATTTTCAAGTCCCTTAAATTCGTTGCTGACAAGAACGTAATAAAAATGGTTTATTATGCACTTTGTCAAAGCATCATTGAATATTGTCTTGTTTGTTGGGGGGGTGCCGGGAAAACTCACCTGATCGAAGTGGAGAGAGCTCAAAGAGCAATTTTGAAAGTTAGTCTAGGCCTTCCATACCGTTTCCCTACCAATGAACTTTACGAAAAATGGGATATATTAACAGTCAGACAGATCTTTATATTACTTACATTACTCAAGAAACATTCACAGTTGCAGTATGATCCACAGTTACTAAGCGACAAACGCAGGAAAAGTGCTGTTTGTAACCTAAGAACTTACCAGACGAGCCTAGCGCAAAGATTTTTCCCCTTTCTTGGACCATACCTATATAATAAAGTAAATAATATTTTACAAATTTACCCGCTAGAAAAATATGCCTGTAAAGAAAAAATCACCAAATGGCTTAAAACCTTAAGTTATGATGAGACAGAAGGTCAGCTTCATCCACTTATGTAAAATACTATAAGTACTAATATGTTGTCCATTAGAATTTAAACATACTTTAATATCTATATACACCCCCACCTACACACACCCGAACACACCCTCACCCATCCACGCCTACACGCCAACACACACGCACAGGTGCGCACGCACTCACTCACTCACGCACGCACGCACGCACGCCCACACGCGCGCTCACACACACACACACACTCACATGTTCATACATTCGTTTTCTTTTCTAACAGCTTATTTCTGTCTTAATTGTGTAATTTTAAATTTAAGTTATTCTTAAGAATCTCTTATTTAAGCCATGGAGTGGAGCATTGGTGACCTGTCATACAGATTTCTTAGAAATCTATTTCAGGCACCAGTCTCACACACCAGGTTTCTTTCTGAATCTGTTGTGTGGAGAAATAAATAAAGTTTTATTAAAAAAAAAAATATATATAAAGCTAAAGAGTTTGTTTGGTTGAATGCGCTAATCTCACGAACCACAGGTACTATTTGAAATTTTTTCCAGTGTTAGATAGCCCATTTATCGAGGAAGGCTGTATGTAGGCTATATATCATCACGGTAAGACCAATAGGAGCGGAGCACCAATGAAGAATGTTTAAAAAATTGCATTTTTTTAAACTATTCCACGCGGACGAAGTCACGGACAGAAGCTAGTAGTCTATAAGAACGGAATAGTACCGTCAAAACTGTTTAAGAGATTAATATTCTTGCAATTTTATACTTATTGGCTGATATTTTTTAATCAATCTATATAGGACAATAGATCAAACAGACAAATCAACTGACATGCTTATTATCTTACGAAATGCCAAAGTTTTCTTGATTTTGTAAGTGCATTGCAAGTTATGACGGATGTCATAACTGTAACGTATCTAGTGTTGCAGTAATTTTTGACATAACCACCTAAATATACACTAACAAAAATTTAATTAAAAGTATTGTCTTCTAAGAAACAACAAAATTATAAGTAACTAGCAATGGCCGCGTTCCAATCATCTCTAATCGGGAGCAACGCCAACTCGATTGGTAATTGCCTTTCGGTCGTTAACGGTTCAATCCTTTGCGTGTCCTTTTAATCAATTCTCACGGAACTGTTTCGCATTCAGGTCGTGTACGATGAGTCAGCTTCGCCTAGGGTTACTAGGTTGCGAGATAAACCCGACAACAGATGCTCGATGAATACAAAGAGATTGATTACTCAATTCTGTTATTTTGTTATTTAAAATTGTAGAGCAAGCCTCATGCGTAAACCGAAGCTTGATAATATGCGGCTTAATTAAAAAAGTTTATTCGTATACTTTCTCTATAATTCTACCTATATTTTAGTGGCTAGCATAAAATTTAGACAAAAGAAATTAGAGTTAGTGAGTGAGTTACTACACTTAAATCTTTCGAACGTAAGTAAATACACGACTTTCGAAACAATTCTTAATAACTTTTCAAATATATAAACCTTGTTTAAAGCTCGTCCTTTCTGTTGATTTATTGAAATGACCTAGTTTTTCATTGTTATTTTAAATTGATAATTGATTACGAATATGTTTAAAATGGATTCCATTCGTCATTCGCGCGGCAAGTCGTAAGAGGCCAAAAAGCAATGCACAATCAAGAGGGAGGCCTTGCTGGATGTCTACCATAGTCGTAGAGTGCGCCGCTATCACAATCTTGACTAGTGTTCGCTAGGTTTATTCGATCCACCATTCGCGGCCGGTAGTACATTTGTAGCACTTTTGTGGTTTTAAATGTTAGTAGGTACGACAGTAACCGCTTACTATCAGCGGGCCGTCTGACTGTTTGCAGGACCATGACTATGAATCAATGGAAACACTTTATTGTTCGCCATAAATTGAAAAATACTTCCTTAAAACTATTAGCAGCTATAAAGCAATAATATTCTACTAAATGGATTCTAATTCCGCACCCAAGCTACTTGAATTTTAAAGAATGCAGCATGCGCTAATCTAATCTCGACATCTTTTTATTGCTTTTAGTTATGTTAGTTTAGAAGAACACTTTTTTCCCCCAGACGAAATGTTAAAATCGATACCGTAAGAGTCAACCCTACCAAGTTTAACAAAACACGCAAACCTGATTACCTAGACTGGTGACCAAAGCGCTTTCTTGCTGATATTGCCTTCGGATTTTCCAGCCCAGTGTCCTTTTATTTTTCCCCGAGACTATTTTAACAATCACTTGAAACAACTTTCTGCCGTTTGTTATGTCAATAACACTTGCTGTAAGTAGCTATAGACTAGTTACGTCTGTATTTGCTTTACGAGGAAATATATTTTGGACTTGTTTTTTTGAGTCATGCTTTTTTCTTCGAATATAACAAATGACCTCAAAGTGAACAAATAGCATTTTCAACAATTACCACTATTGAAAAAAGACAATTCTTTTAGGTGCTTTCGTGTAAAGTGTAAATCTATAGTTAGGGTATACGATAAATAAGTTTTCAGGAAAACAGTTCCGAATTTTCACAAGCAAAGCCACGGCAGTTGCACAAAAGCCCTTCGATCATTTATGACTACAAAATAACTGAACTGAATAAATGCTATTTTTTCTAAGACGTTAGTGCCTCATATAAGCTACGAGGATTTTGTAAACGATCGATCGATCAATATTTTAAATAAACACATTCATCATCGTTTTATTTTTCTGTCATTAAAAACAGGTACTATTTCCTCAATTGTAACAAATACCTACCTACCTACATAGTAATTTTATTCATGCGCTACGACGTTAAGGTAAGCGATTCGAAAATAATGAATTTTAATATCACGTTGGCGGGGTGTCCAACCGGTCCATCGGGGTTTATTAGGCATAAAGTGAATCGATAGCTATAAAGGAAATAAAAATATATGACCGTTTAAAAATATACTATCGCTGTCGATATGGTTTTCATTTAATAAAATACTACTTCTTATTTCATTTTTAGTTAAATAATAATTATATACCGTTACTGTGTTATCCGCTGTATAAAGGAAGGAAACCGCCAAAAAACTCGGGCAATCTGATCCGTCGAACTTAATATTCCTTTATTTCATTTATATCTGTGTCATTTATTTTATGTTTTAATGGTGCGGCATTTAATATGGTTTTTATTTCGACGTTTCGGCCACATTTCAGTAGCCATGGTCACGGAAGACAAAGATGTCAAGTGACAGTTAACATCTTTCGGTGCTATTCATATTGAGTTAAGACATTTTGTGGGCGTCTTTAGGTTTCTTAAAGAAGCTTACAGATTTACTCTTACTCATATGAATAAGAGCGTTTGTCTTCCGTGATCAACGCTACTGGAAAGTGGCCGAAACGTCGATTTTTTAAAAGTAAAACATTAAAGAACAACAACAAATTCACATAAAGTAATTTTTATGTTTTACTTGACACCGACTTCAAGATGTTTTAGAAAGAAGTCGGTTAAATATTTATTTTTTGGTTTTTAGTGTAAAGTTGGTTTTGTTCTTTCTTATTTTTAATTTTTGAATTGCGCAAATACTTCTATAGCTTATATAAAATATTAAGCACCTGTAGAAATTGTACAACGTGCACTCGTATATAAATTTGCTATCTCACTTCGGTGATTATGCTCTTCAACAAGGGTTGCTCTCGATTCCCTTGCGATCCCCAAATCCTGACTTGGTGATTATGGGACCATCTCGGGAGTTAAAAATAACAATTCGAAAATCGCTCGGAAAGAGAAATTGCGTAAGCGCCTTTAAAGTGTAATTCTGGCACGCGTATACAAGCATTTAATTTTTTTTGGGAAAATGTAGGCTCACGGCATTTTTAATAAGGGTTACTCTCGTTTTCTCTGGAATCCACTCATCAGATACTAACTTGGTGACAATGGAATCGGCTTGAGAGTATATGCTTACGAATAAAGAAAAAAATCTAAGTAATGTTAGTGTCAGTTTCCCTAGGCTCTAGAATGCATTCACCAGATCCTGACAAGGTGACAATGAGACAAATTCGGGAGTATAACCTTTCGATTAAAAGAAAATATTTGAAAATTGTCACAATTTTCGGAAAAATCAAGTAGTGAAGATACAAAAAAAACCAGTTGATTTGAGAACCTCCTTCTTTTTGAAGTTGGTTAAAAATTAAGTCCAATGCCGCGCTTCAAACCGTAAAACATATTTTTAATTTTAGATATGCTATACAATTTCTTCTGTATAAGTGGAAGTAGCAAATATTATAATAGTGTAGATCTCGGTGTGATGGACCCGAACGAGGCAAAATTATAAATATTTTAATAAAAATGGGACTAAATAAAATGAAACACCATTTTTTCTTAAGTTCGAATCGCAACCAACTCGATTTCTTTTAATTATAAAATAATAATATAAAAACCGAGATGCCAGTATTACAATATTTATGACAAAAAAGTATTTATTCTACAACACTCGGGTTTGAACAAGTTGGCCACCTGTTCTCCATTATTGTGTCAAGACGATCACCGTGTATTTAATGAGGTCGGGAAATTTACTTCACTCCGCTTGACGTCATCAAATGTTTCCTCGTAAAAACTTAATATAAATCCAAGTGAGTCTCATGTCATGTTTGAGACTCGCTTTTCTAGCGATTGGGCACGATTTTGCGGTTGACGGAGACATGTTGGAATATGTAAAATAATTCACCTACTTTCTAGTTTACCTTATACTAATTAGCAGCAGATGAATTGTGTGAAGGATGACATGATGATTTGTGGCAGCGGATGTATGCCATAGAGGAGTATGAAAGGAAAAGTGATACTGGTTCGACTCCAAATGATTGGATTAACGTGAATAAAAAACAAGTCTTTTGTATAAATATAACAGAAGCTAACTTCTAAGGTTTCTCTCAGTGTCTTCGAAAGATCCATAGTAAGTGGAACTGTTTCTGTCTACCTCTAAGGGAAACAGGCGTGATAATATTAATATTCACATTTCAGACAAATTCTGAACCAGTATTAATAATAAGTATAAGTAGACTATCCACTAGAAGTAAAATCATACATGTATTGAACAAGCGTGTTTTTCACTCAATCACTTTCATATCACATTTTTTAGATGGATGCTCTATCTGTCACAGATCTAGCACGTGTTTTGTTACGTGCAACTCTCGTCCACTAATTCTTTATAAAACAAAAACTAAACGTGACACAAAACGACAATCGATGCAATTGATTTTGATAAGACGCGCCCGAGTATCTGCTTAGGGTTGTCGAACTGGTGTTATTTTTATAGCGTAACTTGCTAACCACGTGACTAATTCAATTTGAAATTGTGTACGGATAAAATATAATAGGTACCTTGTTTATCTAGGGATCGCCATAATTGTTTTGAAGAGTGTGCAAAATATAATTAATAGCTTTCTTGATGAAATTTTAATGTACCAAGTACTCTTAGTACCTGATAATATTATATTACTTTATTGTAACGATTGCGTACGATGCGCGATGGATCTAATAATGTGCTGTGATCCATCCGTGGGTTCTGAATTAATTCATGCTTAAATATAAGATTATTTATTCTTAATATTATTATTTTATATCCATAAAAATATACGTATAAAAGTCAAACTAAGCTGTTTAATAATTTGTTCTTCCGAAGTATTGGTTATTTTTTTCATTGTATGATTGTGTGCGTGTAATACGATATCAAAGTTTGCGTGTGTGAGTTATTCAATTGCTGTTTTTTTTTTAATATCCCACATAAAACAGGCAAGGCTGCATCCTTGCCTGTTTTATGTGGGATGTGGGTATTTACACGTGTAAATTGAATATCCACTTATATTAAAATAACTCAATTTATACTGTGTGTTTCCCATAGTTGTTGTACATTTATTATTTATTGAACAACGGTCATTTAAATTAAGCACAAGTAAGTTTCCTGTGCGTTCCGGTCAGGATGCATGCATCACTTAGTCAGTTTTCTGAACTTATGTGCATATTGTTACAATTACCACATGCTAATAACGCTGAAGGAAAACACCGTGATGCAACATACACATAGAGATAACCGATGTGTCAAACCTGCCAAGCCGCCTTGGACAACCGTGGCGGGTATACTTTCCATTCCCTTGTAATGGAAGGCCCGAGCCCAGCAGTAGGACATTTATGGGCTGATATAAGTTTTCTGTCGTTTTCAAGAAAAGTCTAAAGGAACATAAGAAACTGTGTCAGCCCTAGGCGCAGTTCGATCACGTAACGGACGTGCCACGGCACAAGCTGCAACATAAACGACTGACTGGAAAGCGATCCGCTTTCATTCGCTTTCTCGTGTGACTGCGGACTGCGGTGACTGGGCAAACGAAGAGGCGGTTGACGACTGTTTGCGCGACCATGCACTGTTGTATTTAGAGTATTTCTGTTTAGATTTTGTTTCGTCGAGCAATTATTGTTATTCCTCTGGAATGTTTTGTTGAGAGTTTATAACTCTTTGCCAAATTATATTATAAACGCACCCCCAAGAAAATTCACTGTAGTTTTAAAAAAGGCTGATCAAGCAGATACTGTGAATTTCCAAAAAAAAGTGCTTGTCGTTATTTTATATATGGAAAATATTAATGATCTATTTGTTAATCTTTCTCTTGACATTAATCGCTTATAATATTATCGAAAATTGTCTATTTCTTAATTAGAACATTTATGTTAATTTAATTTTAAATTTCATTCATTTTGTACACCACTATGTGGTAGAATGTACTGTGCGTCTACAATCGTGTAACACCTGTATAAACTACATTATTGCAAATAAAGATATTGATTGATTGATTAATTGTGTTGCACTTATTTTCAAAGCCAAAAAGGCTGACTCACAGTCCTTCTTCATACTAAATTATATCAACTAAGTATGAAAAGCACATTTCTTTAGAACTTTTATGTGTATATATAGCCACGCTTGTATTAATTTTCATTGATTGTGATCAATGTACGCATACAACATTTTCCCTACCTTTTTCCTCATGTGGACACGTGGCACATGTTACGATAAATTATAAAATTATTAACACATAAAAGAGCCGCGTGGTTATAATAGCTACTACCTATCATCTTATTTTTAAAAGATGACGTTAAAAATAATTTTAATAACTATAATTGAGTCAAATAGCAATTATCGGTTAAAATAATTGCTATTTGATTCAATTATAGTTTAGTTATGGATGGCGTCATGATAGCTAAGCTCATAAAAAATCTAAAAGGCTGCGACGTTTTAGAAGATGATAAAAAGTGCCTCAGTTGATTTGACTGTCATCTACCCTATTGGGCATCGTGTCATGCTTCATTACCGGTGAGAGCAACGACACGAATGACGGAGATACGCGTAATGACTCATGACTTGTGTAAATAATGTATTCGCTCAGTTCAAACACTATTTCGACTCGTATGTAAAGCTCACAGTTACACCTCGTCTCTTTTGCATATCAATCGAAACTTCCAATACCACCTCGGGTTTCCGTATATTTAAATGTGAAATGTTCCTTATCACGCCACGCGGCCTAGCAACTAGCAGTTACCGCAGCGAGCACTTTTGTAACCGCCGCACCGTGTTCGCTCCTGATTGGCCCCGACGAATTTACTAAGAATTCATGATGGTACGTGCCGCCATGGACGACACAGAATTGCGAAATTTCTTACTTAGTGCTCGTGAGGTCCGCGCGGAACGTTAAGAATGATCGCGTATTATAGTTAATAATAATTTAGTGTAGTTAATAATAAAACAATAATTTTTGCACGTTAATGTTTACTAACATCACTGACTAATGTATAAAGTTTTTTTTGAAGTGAAACTTCTATATAGAGGGGGTCTTACGATTTTTCGCTCACGAAAAAGCGTCACAGTCACGTGGTCTAATTCTTACATTTTTAAACTAGTCTTTCGAATGGGATGTCCGAATTAAATAATTCAAAAAGTTATATAAAGGTATTGAATGCCTAAAGCAACATGGCGTAAATGATAATAAAATATGATGAATCAATCATGTTTGCGGTTTGTATATGTTGAAACCTGCTAAGTTATATTTGATGTTTTTGTTGATAAGAGGCATTATCGAGACTGGGTGTTAAATATTTTATGATGTTTATATTGACGTTTTAGAGAGATGTGATAACATAAACCTATCGCGTTAATTAGCGCCAGATATGCCAGTTTAATTAATGCTTTGAATGCTCAATAAAAAGGGCCCTATAATATAACAGACTGTTACGTGACAACATTCTGGAATTTTGGAACTGGAGGCATTTTGTACTCGTAATTCTGCAATAAAAATTCTGTTGATTAATTTAGCTGCGGTAGAGCGGCTTAAACTGTGTGCTTCCATAGAATATCAGCGTGCAATGGTTAGCTTTTAGCTAACTGTGTGTCGTACGATAAGCAAGGGATACGATATCTCGCTTCTTTTTGTACATGTTCCATTCATCGTCGCCTGATCCTTTTCTCTTATCTTATATGGCTGATCGAGAAATGTTTCTATTAGGTATCTGAATTATTTAGTAAGAATAAATGACATTTTTAAAATTTTATAATTTGCATGCGCTCATGATTTCAAAATAATGCTACATACCGACGAAAGACCGCACATCTGGCATGTTGTAAAAACGAATTCTTTTATTTACTTCGTGTTTAAACTTTAAAAACATTTATTTTTACCGTACTTATTTTATGGCTGTAAAGTGTCGAACGACTTAATCCTTGTTTTTATTGCATTGCGTCGAAGCTTGCCGGAAATGCGTAAACCCTTTGTCGGTATTATACAGTTGAGTATAAAACAATGTCCGAACGGAGGGGTGGGGCAGTCAAACGACAACTACGATACTAGTAAGACGTGTAGTAATTTCGATTAGCGATATAGTGACGGACTTTGCGCGTGTTGAATTGCATCGAATCGTGCAGTGTGAACTGGTTACATCAAGTTTTATTTTGTACTTGTTTTATACGTGTTTGTACAGTTCTAATAAACTCTACAGTAATTCCCCAACGGTATTTATTTTAATTCGAGTCCTGTAGCTCGTAACAATAATATTCGACCATTAATTATTATTTATAAAATTGACATTAATCAAGTATAATTATATAATTGTATTAAACATTGACATAAAGGTGACAACATTTTAATGTTATAGAGATAAAGATGTTATCTTGTCGAGTCCGTTGAATGCCTGGGCACGCTTGATTTTCACAGGAAGCGCATCCCACATGCACACCACATGAACTGTAAAAGATTTATTGTAAAATCGCGAGTCATTTGCAGGTGTTTCCAGATGTATGTTTTGCGATGATCTGAGGTGATGAGTATGACTAAGGTGTAGTTATTTAACACGCTTCTGGAGAGAGAATTTTATATTTAACATTACTTCACTATTCAATAAATCTGCAATACCAATGCTAGCTAAAGGCTAGATATTCGGATCACGTAATGCACACTCGTTCTTTGAAAGTGTTCGTGTGCACCGCACCGTGTGACCCATGCATTGACCCGTGAATTGAGCGCCGCCGGCGTTGCCGTGATGGTGTGCCTTTAATTTGAGTTTATTTCAGAGATATTATTGAACCCGTTTCAAAGGGAGCCATAGGAATAAAAAAATACAGCGTAAACTCTCTATAACGACACAGAAGGGACTGTGCATTGTATGGCGTTATATAGAGTTGGAGTTCAATGGAGAGCAATCTGTTATTTTTGTGTGATGTCTTCTACTGCACCAGTAATTTAGTTGTATTTTTTTAATTATTCATATCTTGTGATATTGAGGCGCCTTGGTGATGAACGAAGTACTTAGAAATTTCGGTACGCATGATGCCGACAGTTGAGTTCATTACGGTCTAGGATAATAAAGCGATAGAAGAACGTACATAGATGCGCAGTTTTTACTAATGTTAGCAACTTAAAAGGTACTTTTTTATTACTTAATTGTTGTCGTTATTAAGAGTGCGTGCAATGCTATATAGAGTGTATCATTGTATGGAAGACCGGGTAAACCAATCAAAGCCAAGTGATTTCAACGCTTAAGGGAGTTTGTCGTTAAATCGAGTGACCTTACATTGCATCAGCTTATTTAAGCCATTTCAGTGTTTATTGCATGTGTAAACAGTACGTAAGTAATTGACATTATTCATGTGTTTTTTGATTGCCAAAATGTGGCAGGCGGACCACCTGGTGGAAAGGAGTCACCGCCGCCAATAACCGTTTACACGTTCATTACTGATTATTGATGTTTGAAATTACTGTTGTAATAATAATAAACAAATGACGATGATAATAATGAAAACTTTAATTATATAATTATGACGAATGCAAATAAATATACACAGTGTAATCTTCCATATAATAATTATTAAGTCACTAAATTTAGTAGGATAATAATTGTATAGGGTAGTCTGGAGGAGATCGCCCATTGTACTTTTATTTTATGTGCAATAAAGTTATTCATTCATTCACATTACCAATGTGTTGCCAACCTTGAAAACATCTTGTGGCGTCCTTCATAAACTCATGTCGTACGTACATAGCGCAGAGTGAAAACACGGAAACTATACTCTGGCATCCTGAGGAGCATGGCGCTGTACGGTGCACCTGTCTGGTCCATTGCACTTCACCGCCACAATAGAACTCTGCTGCACCGGGCGCAGCAGGTTCTGGCCGTGAGGACCATACGGGGGTATAGCACAGTGTCGCGGACGGCGGCCTCCCTTCTGGCAGGCGATCCGCCCTGGCATCTCCAGGCGGACGTCCTGACAGCGGTGCGTCGTACCCGGCAGGATGCCCTAGCTAGAGGCCTGACCTTCTGTCAGGTCGAAATCGAGGCGATCAGGAAGCGGGAAACCGCTTCCATGATAGCCTAGCCGTCTGGTCTCAAGAGCTCGAGAGCCCTGCGACCGGCGACTACACGGTGGACGCAATAAGGCCACAGCTGATGGAATGGGTCAACCGCACCAGCGGCACCCTGACCTTCAGGACGACGCAGATACTTACCGGATACGGGTGTTTCTATAAGTATCTGTATCGCATTGTGGGCTGCTTGCCTTCTCCGGACTGTCGCCAGTGCGGCGCACCCGACACGGCGCTTCATACGCTAGTCGAGTGCGCCGCATGGGCGCCGCAGCGCTTCGACCTTGAGACACAAGTAGGTCAGGTTGACTCGCTCTGCGACCTGGTTAAGGCCATGTTGCAGAGCAGCGACAACTGGGGGGCTGCGGTTACTTTTTGCGAGGCAGTAATGTCTCTCAAGGAGGCGGCAGAACGCGACAGGGAGAGAAGTCCTGCAGCGCGTGCTAATGCGTCTACTCGAGGTCGCCGGCCTTCAGCTGGCACCCGGAGAGGCAGGTACGCGCACTACTTCCCGCCCTGAGTTAGGTTCCGTTACGGGGGGCCCTTAGCTAGCTAGGAAAGCAAGGGACCATCGACCCCCGTCTAACGAAGTGGGGTGTGTTCTCCCAGGGCACACTCCAGGCACTTTGTTGCGCTGGATCGGCTGTGCGTAACTATGTTCTAAATCTCAGCCTTTCCTTCACAAACTAAAGCGCAGGGTCGACAGAGGACGGGGTTTTTAGTGGGTATTGTGGTTGCTTGCCCGTATGCAGCTTCCTCAGTCTTTCCACACTAGCTGAGTCGATCGTGGACAGATCACTGTCAAGAGCATACTATTGCTGCACTGATACCGCCCCCGACCGACGTGTGCCCCCTAGCAACGACCCAGTCTGTGCGTAAATCGGTAGCATTTTCCCTCGTCTCAAAAAAAAAACTTGTATTTAAAACTAGTTTAAATTGTAATTTTACTAAATCGTAAATCAGCATGTGTCCGTTATTAATAATCCGATCGTTTCCGTCTACCAACCTTTAATATTATTAAATTAAAATAATGTCCAATTAAGAAAATCTGTATGATGTTTAATTCTTATCTTTCATTCCATAAGGCGTAGTAGCGTTTTAGCTAACGCACGCGTCCCGAAGTCCAAGAGTGCGGGTTCGATCCTGGCCGGAACGCAAGCACCACTTAGGCAGTGTTCAGACCTAATGTGCATATTGTTACAATTACCACGTGCTAACAACGGTGAAGGAAAACGTCGGGATGCAACTTGCACATTGAGACAACCGGCGTGTCAAACCTGCCAAGTCACCTTTGACAAGCGTGGCGGATATACAGTCCGGTCCCCCTATAATTGGAGGCCCGAGCCCGGCAGTGGGACATTTATGGGCTGTTATTATATATTATTATAATTTAATTCCATATTCAGACGAAACATCAATGTTATTTACCACAAAAACAAGCAAATTGCAATTTTAGTGTATTATTATTGCAAAGGTGGCATACACGGCCCCAGCTCATGGAAAGTGGTTACTGTCGCCTATAGACGTTTGCAACAACAGGGGCGAAACTAAACGATTGCCAGAATTTAGGATGAGTTAGAAGGATCAGACAGGATGAATATAAATAGAAATAGAGGGGATGGGGTAGGAAAGATAAAATAGGGGAGGAGGATAGGGTAGAATAGGATGAAGTAGACCATCAGAACTCGCATTGTACGAAACACGCATAGCTCAAGGCTAACCGTTTCACGCCGATAATCGGTGAGAGTGTGGCATCACGCCGATCGAGCCGACCCTCAAAGCTGTAACCTGTTATTCCATTGTAAGTCTACGACGTATCGTACATATTATATTATTATTCTAGTGTATTATAACTATTGTCATCGCCTTTATACTTGTAAATATCTCAAATGTGTACATGTAGCCTTTGTAACGCAAATTGTCCCCGAACATTGTTATTTTTTGTGTTTTTTTTTATCCGTGCAGGAACGGAGAAAGAATACTATTTCCTGCGGCCGGGTGGCCTGTCGTAAGAGGCGACAAAACAACCCACAGCCAGGTGGTAGGGCATTTGCCCGACTGGATGGCTACCACCGCTAGTCTTAAGTATGTCGCCATAACAACCTTGTGTTGTGTTCCGGCATTAGTGACCAGGTTCCAGTATCCCTTAAGAGAGCAGCAGCGCATTTGTAGCATCTTTGGTGTTGCAAATGTCCATAGGCGATGGTAACCGCTTTCCATCAAGTGGACCATCTGCCTGTCTGCTGAACTCAGGCAATAAAAAAATAAAAAAAATTGCTTTGGTACTGTGAACGTCGTGACCCATGTGGCTGACCCGTGACCCCATGCTCGCCGGCTTTGCGGTGCCAACACTCCTACTACTTGTCGGAACGACTGCACTACTGTGGATCATTACTAAAAAATGAACTGCTGTTTTTGATTAAAGATTATTTTTAGGTGCAAAAAATTTAGTATACTTTAATGTGTGTGAGGTTTTTATACAGATCTCTAAAAAGCATAACGATGTTTTTTAGTAACTGTCATATAATAGACAACAGATAGTGAGATACTTCGCTTCCAAAGTTGTGAAAAGTGTCTCTCTGTTCTTCCAACTTTAGAAGTATGAAATGCCTAATTCTGAAAACAACTGAGACGATAGAACTGAAAATAATCCGGAAACAGATTCAGTTAAAAACAAGATCAGTTTATAGTTTATACCTAGTCACCTTATAATTTCGGTTACAATATAAATACATATATTATTTGTGTAATTAATAGGTACGTAGCACAGGTGTGTGTGCATTTCAGTTCCCTTATTCATAATAGTTATACGAGGTTTATAAACTTTTAAAAAAAGTGTAATTCATTATCCAATTTAAAACGCGATTATGAATAACATTCTTTTGAACGAGTCTTATCAACTTCGTATAACTAACTAGCTGTGCCCGCGACGACGTCCGCATGGAATATGTTTTCAAAACCCCCCCGATTTTGAAACATTCTTCATTGGTGCTCCGCTCCTATTGGTCTTAGCGCGATGATATATAACTTATAGCTTTCCTCGATAAATGTACTATCCTCTATTCCTATTCCTGAGATTTTTGCGTTCAAACAAGCAAACAAACTCTTCAGCTTTGTAATATTAGTATAGACATGAATAAGGTGGTAGGTAGTGTTTTGGTGTCTATTAGTATCTTTTTAATTAAATTAAAGCGTCATCAAAAATTTGATGGCATAATACAAGTGGTACACTGACACAATAACATGATTCACATGACATCATTTCTTATTAATGCAAACGTGTCGTATATGGATAAATATTATGTATATAAGTAATATAATAATTCATTTTATCTTCAATAAACTGCACATTGCGCTATTTTGCGGAACACACTAGTCATATTTCAACGGTGCCAGCGAATCGTTTTTGATATTCATGGTTTTATTTTATTGCTGACGCATATAACGAGTTTTTATTCGTTTTATCTCCTCTACTATTTCAAGTATTATAAGTACTTAAACTTTGGAATGTATAAACAGTTCTTACCACGCGGTTTTTACCCGTATCTGCTTTGTATCCATATCTTGCTGAATATGGATACAGATGATAGACTAAATAAATAAAATATTACATAGGTAGATCATACATTGTTTCCTGAATATTTCATACAAATTGATAAGATTTGTTTGTTGATAAGTTTATGTTGAAAATGAAATATTAAATTAATAAAGCAAATTCCGTTAAAAACTACGTGTTTTTATTCCTGTAGTACTGGAGACAGACTGATACTGATGCCTCGCCCAATGTAAAGTGATAAGCGTCGTTTATGGATATTTGCAATACCAAAGGTGTTAGCAAAGCCAACTTGCTACCGGCCTCGCAGAAGTTTTTTTGTAACACCTTAAAAATATGCGACTCGTCGAAAAGGGCGCAAACAGATACTTACAAAGCCTCAATGAGGTAGGCAACGCATAGGTTGACTTAGTGCTGGTTGTTAAAGCCTGCGTTTTAACAAAGCACTGGCAATTTTTAGAAAAGTATTTAAATGTTTTCTATAACCATTTAAATTTTTATTACTTCTGTCATCGTGATAGCGAATACGTGAATTGCATCATGCTCAGCCTAATCAATTATTTTCTATCCTAAATTAGTACAGCTTTCCAAACTGCATATCTGTGTGGGACACAAATCCACACTGTCACTGATGTCCTGATGTCCATGGGTAACCACTCGCCACCAAATGGACCGTTTGCCAGCTTGTTAAAAATCATGACCTTAATTATAATCTAGCTTCTGCCCGCGACTTCGTCCGCGTGAAATAGTTACCTCCCCCCCTCCCATCTCATTTTGAAACTTTCTTCATTGGCGCTCCGCTCCTATTGGTCTTAGCGTGATGGGATATACCATAGAGCCTTACTCGATTAATGGGCTATCTAACACTGAAAGAATTTTTCAAATCAGACCAGTAGTTCCTGAGATTAGTATAAGATATCCGAAAACTGTATCCCGGAGAATCATAAGTTCTCGAAGGATACAGATTGAAAGAATATGGTCTACGATATTTATTATAGTAGTGTATTTCGTGTTTGTCACAAGATCCCCGCGTGTGTATCGTATTGTATACTTACTATACGCGTAACGGAGTTCTATAAAATAAGCGAGACAGCAAACTACTAATGCTAGCTCAGCTGGTTTCGCGGCGGTAATAATATTGAAAGACAGCCGACCGCTTCCGCTTAGTATGCTATGCGAGAATGCTGACAGTGGCGTTTGCATGCCTATAGCAGCACATCATATACCCACATAGCATATTTTTGTAGCGACGTGTTAAGTTCCGTTATGTAGACCGAGTGGCAAATTAAGATTTATGTATCTCTTGTTGTGTAATAGCGTTATATTCATAAACGAATACAATAATGACTCAGGATCTTTATATAAATCTATACCTACTATAATAAATCTGTAAATGGTTCGAGTTTGTACAATACGTTTAAAAAATAAGAAAAGAATGACCCCTTCTTTTTTTCTGCTATTGCTAATTCGGGCCAGGAGATTCCGAATTTATTTTAGAATTTTTGTCTGTCTGTCTGTCTGTTAAAGCATCACATGAAAACTACTAAACGGATTTAAATAAAACTCGGAGCTAGCTGATATCCCGGGGCGTTATTTAGGATACTTTTTATCCCTATTAATGACGCGGTTTCCTGGGATAGATGTTAATGGCGAAAAAGATGGCGCTGCAATCGCATCTTTTTTGAAATTACTGTATATCGTTAAAACTTGACATAGTGCTGGCTTATAATCCAAGTTAACACTTAGGATACATTTTAACCCGACAAATTACGTCTTTCGAATGGAACAAAGGGATTAACAAAGTAGATGGCGCTGCAATTGCGTTTTTCAATTCGCTAACAATAGATAGTTGTTATCGTTATCGTAAACAACATTTCAGTCAGTCAGTGTATTACTTCAAATCAGGTTGCCAGCAACTCGCCCCCATGGTTTCTCTGCGCAGTTGTGTACACTATATGGAGTTGGTTTATTTGTTATTGTAGTGTACTGAGTAACAAGAAACAGTAATTTTTTAGGTTAAACACCTAATGAATATTGTATATACCTAACTAGCTTCTGCCCGTGACTTCGTCCGCGTGGAATAGTAAAAAAAAAGTTTAGTCTTAGCGTGATGATATATATATATATATATATATATATATATATATATATATATATATATATATATATAGCCTTCCTCGATAAATGGGCTATCCAACACTGAAAGAATTTTTTAAATCAGACCAGTAGTTCCTGAGATTAGGGCGTTCAAGCAAACAAACAAACTCTTCAGCTTTATATAGGTATATTAGTATAAGATTAGAACTACTGCCAACTAGGGCATTTTCATACAGGTAGTCGCGGCGAAAACTAGTGTATAAATAAATCTTTACGGTACGCAGTTAGAGAAAGCTTTATTACAGACACTTATTACAGTACTATTCTAATTGTGCACAAGGGGCGTTCTTATCGCTATACAGTGATCTTTGCCGACGACGACTTGTGCTGGAAAAAAAAACAAAGATACCGACGAATTGAGAACCTCCTCCTTTTTTCGAAGTCGGTTAATAAAACAGATTAAAAGTGTTGATGGCGGTATGTATTTTACATGTTTTACATTTTAATATTTATATTTACAGTGTCTAAACACCAGTCAACCATTGTTAGACTTTTTGTCTCTCTCGGCCTTTAATGAAATTCATTCATTTTATTTAACTTTAATGAAAACTTAAGAGATTAACACAGGAATTTCTGACACAAATTTTCGTATATATTTCATTTCGATATCTTGCATAAGTTCGGAGGCATCAACAAAGTGGTGCGCGCGCGAACAAAGTGGTAGGACCTAAATTGTAACTAATTTTAGGTTCTATTTTTTCCACAACGAACTCTGAATAATAAAAACAACGCATATTAAAGCGAAAGCGCTGAAATGCTTCCAAATAGACTTCCATAATGTGAAGGAATTTGCCAGTTTAATGCGTTTTTCGATCACATAGGGCTTCGCATCAGCGGGCTATCGGCTCCCCCGAATAGCTCCAGAGACACGAGTGCATAGTCAGCTTATTGCCTGCCGTAAACTGTTACGACCAAACGGCTATTGCAACCCGTCCACGTTCTCAATGGCACTGCACGTTGGCATTTTTATTTTGTTACGCTGACGTTTTAAATGGGCCGACTGCTGGCAGAAGTTTAGAATTGAATTTCAATAATGTGTTTCTAAAACAACACGCTAATCCCTAAACATAATTTGTATGCTAATTTTATTTTTATTTTTTACTTCAGTTTTATTTGATAGCAATCGTAACTTCTTATATTTAAGTATTAGTCACATATTTATAATAATAATTAAATCGAGTTTTAAAAACGCATTAACTATTGTTTAAATAGTATTTAAATGTATGTCTGTCATAATACTTTAACTATCGGCCTTATTCATGAGTAAGTTTAAAGACTTCTTGAAAAACCGTAAAGAAGACTTCAAACTTACTCTAAACTCAATACGAATAAGACGATAATAAGATGTCATTTTAAAGCGTGTTCATTTCTATGTAAAGAATGTTGTTTTTAATGTTCACCCTCTCCTTTGTCACGGTCTGAGACAGCGTTTTTTGCTCTTGTGTTATTTATTATTTCACTTAGCTTTTTACCTTTTCTATTGATCACTTTAAAAAATGTATTAAACTAAATACATATTGTACATGTTTCCGTATTTGTATGCTTTTAAGTAAATATTATTAGAATTTATTGTCACATGTGTCGAAGTCGCTCTCTCTCTCTCTCTCTCTCTCCTTCCCTCCCTCCCTCTCTTTCACTTTCTCCCAATTATTTGAGGTCGTCACAATAATTATGTCTTTTTCTTCCATTATCTTACAATGTGATATACATCCTCTGTGACACATCAAATGGCCAACACACCCTGGCATCCTTCACATAATCCATCCAACTCTGTTTTGTTCTACACGTTTATGTGTGTATGTGGCCACATCCCTGTTGTATTGTTAATTAAAGAATAGAGTAAGCTATTTCATCATATTCGTAGTTGATAATGCTACATCGTTTTTACTCTAAAACTCAATGTCTTATGACAATATCGTACTAGAGGCGATCGATAACAAGGCCCGTGAGAACGGCGCGAACAAATATACAAAAAGACAAAGGCGCTTCACAGGCTTGCCATTAGAGCGGCTTTGTGTTGTTAATATTCGTTATTAGCACCACAAAAAGCCAACTAAGTGACAGTTATTACTACAATATTGTACAGTTTTGTTTTAGTTAGATTTTAGTAACGTCCCCTCAATTCATAGCATATTACGTATCCTACTATTCCTACTAACATAAAGGTATAATATGTCTGGAGAAAGCATAGGTAATTAACAGCACCGGGACAAACGGCATTAAAATGGCGAAGCGTTGCTATATTTACTCTCCAAAAACTATCAACGTGTTGCGTGTTTTGGGGATAACAGCTAAATAATATCACCCTTTTTTTAAATTAAATATTGTTTACGTAAGTGAAAAGTTTAAATCATCATTATGATTTAATCGCTTTATTTATTATAATTTTAATATTACTCACGGGTTTTAATTGTTTAAGTTTTTAATAAAAGGTTGTGTGTAACAAGCGATAGAAAATAAACAACATGCACAAATGAGTTCATAACACATTTTAGTATATGAACTAGTTATTTTAATTCACAATAAAATGTCTGTAAAGATTTTAATATTTATAAGTCTGTTAATTACCAATAGTAATGTAATAATTCTAAGAGACTATTCGTAATGAAAGATTTTTGTGTATAACAATTTTGAAGAAGGTTATTAGACGATTAGTTATGCCCTAAAGAATATCACTAGCTAAAAGTCAGGTAAACTAACTGTAATAATGGCGATATATATAATCCAAATACAAAATTAATAATAACAAAATTTCCCCAAATAACTCTCACTTTTCACCTGACAACATCATTCAATACGATAACTTTCGATTTATCGAAATTAAATCTCGTTTTCATAAAGAAATCATGAGAAAATCGTTAAACTTATCGATGTATGAGATCTCATCCTCATCCTTTCCTCTTTTAAAATAATTCTGACACATTTTAATAGCGTAGGACGGCATAATGATTTTTTTGCGAGAGCTCTAACCAGTAAACTAGTCGAAACGACACTGATATACATAGGGGGGGAGCAATTGCACCAATTTAGTGTACTTTTATGGCTGTTTTTGTGCAATTCATGCGTTATCTATACGTTTGTATGATCTAAGCCTACTAACAATCTACGAGGCGTTATACGAAACATGGACATATAGATTTGTTGTCTTTGCTTACCGTTATGGGAAACAAGCCTGATAATATTTATGTATGTATTTAGTACAAAAGAATCTTCACTTACTTTAGAATGGGTGTATTCATATTCATTGCAACAATCCTGTTTGTAATGTGTGTCAAAAACAATGTGTGCAAAAATTATGAGCAAAATTAAAATGATATTAGTGTTACATATCTTCATAAAGATATACAGAATTATAAGTTAAACTATAGTATATTACAATTAAAAATAAACTAAATTATAAATAAATTAAACTAAAAATAAACTATATATACAAACTAAAATTAAACCATAAAATCTAGTTCCAGACCGCTGTCAGTCGGAAACGTGCCCAAAAGACTGGCCACATTGCCTCGCTGAATGGCAATGCTGATGCGTTGTCCAAGGTATAAACCAGTCTTTTGGTCACGTAAGCATCCACCAGACGTTTGGCTATGTCTCGATAAAGTCTGTGAGCCTCAGGCCCCCATGGTCCCAGGGTCTCGACCCCCAAAAGCCGCAAATATGTAGCCATTTCCGATGGCTGAGTATTTGCGACGTTTTAGGGCCTCCTGTTGTGCAGTAGCTGTACCGGCAGACATGTTAGTAGCTGGAAGATGGGACGCTGCCAAAGTATCAACCCAAGACGCGTCCCATACTAAGGGGCGACCCATCTTCCATATGGTTTTGCCATATAGGAGAGCATCTCAAAATATATATAAAATTTGGTGTAAAAACACAGTGCCGAATAATATAATATGCGCTATGTAAACTTATACTTTTTAAGTTTTCTATCTTTGACTGAAAATTTTGAATTTTGTTACTAACGAAAGTAGAAAAAGACTCCTCAAAAACGGGGCACTCAAGGAGGCTGAGGCTATTTTTGTCAACAATTTTAAAATTTAGTCCCAAACTATGAAAATCTGATATAATATTAAAGATATTTGGCACATTGTCACTGAAATATATCTCACATTTTGAATAATTTAGCTCTAAACCATTTTAACAAACTCGTAAATTAAATATTGTATATCTTTTTTAAGAGTATCAATGTCTCCTCCAAGGGTGCCGTCGTCGAGGTACATACATTGAATTTAGAATTTAATTTTTCTATAATGGGATGAATGGCGAGTGAAAATATGGCCGGCCCAAGGGGGTCCCCCTGCAGGCAACCGGTTTCTGAAAAAACTTTTTGATTTTGGTACATTAAAATTGATTTATCAGAGTAGCATTGGTGGATAAAATTGAAAATTCTTGGGGACTTATCGCGTATTTGAGCCAGCAAGGTGGCCCTGTTGACCGAATTAAAAGCGTTCTTTACATCCACCTTCAGAAGAGCTTCGCAACAGGCTCTGGACGTAAAAGTTCGAAGTGAATGTACCGCCGCCTCGCAGCCGCCCTTTATGCCAAAACCTAATTGGCGTGTTGCAAAATAGGAAGAGCCTAAATCCGTTATCTCCCGGCAGCATATCTTGGCGGCAAGGCGGCGGTATGTAGTACCGACTGCTATAGGGCATATGCCTCCATCTTTCTTATTAAGAGCACATAAATTTGCATCGTATAAAGATGAAATAACGTCGTTATTTACTCCACCTGAAAGCATTAGGTTAATTAAGTCTGTTATGTCTTTCAGAAGAGTCTCACCAGCTGTGCCAGTACCTCCTCCCAACAAATCCTTTAGGTGTTGGGGGGTCAAGGCATCAAGCCCACCGGCTGAACCACTTCTGAAAGACATAACAGATGTAAAAATTGATTTTGGTGCTGCAACTAGGCTTTCTTCAGGACATACTAAACTGGAGCTCGGAGGTGCCTCTGAATGTGGATGTTTTTCTTCTAAAGCCCGCAGAGTGGTCTCGTTATTGGGAGCAATGGTGTCGTTGGAAAACAGAATTCTAGCCGCCCCCTTGATGTCTCCATCAGAAAGTTTTGCTTCTACAGTTTTATTAAGTCTGTATGTAGACTCCTTGTCAGTTTTTGTAATATTTCTATTTGTACGAAATTCATGTAATTCTGGGAGATTTTGGTAGCGTTTTTTAATTTTAGCTGTAAGATTTCCAGATTCGTTAGGCGTGATGTTTAAAATTTTATAAGGGAGCTGTAATAAATCCTCCCAGGCTCGTAAAGAATTTAAAGTTACTGTATTTCATATAAATTTAGAAAAAAATTGGCATACCGAAATTCTAGCTCCTTGTGGGATTCTTTTTCTAATTTGGACCGAATTTTTTGTTTACTTAGTTTTTCCGAAAGAGTAAAAATATTAGTATCACTAGAAAGAGGTTGTTGGAGCGTGGCTGAGGTTGATAATGCATCTTGGTCCCTGTGGGCTTTGCCGAGATGTATTTTCAAGCCTAACACTGAACTAGGTTTTCCAACGACGCCACATCAGGTTGGGGCTGTGTCATAAAATTCAATACAATTAAATTAAAGATAAAAAGAACTTACAAATAATCTATAAAACATGTTGCTAATTTTATAATAAAATTTAATTAACCTTTTTCTCGCGTATTTCGTACATTTATTAAGTATTATTTGATTTGTTATTTATTTCGTAGCTATGCACATTCATTATCTAAGCGATATCTTATTGCTTACACTAAGTTTCCAAAAGTAATTTATTAAAAGTCTAAATAAGTATTTTTAATTTATTTTTATTTTTTTGTTACAGGTAAGCACCGATTCAGACAATGTATCGCGGTAAGATATAACTAATGCATCTGATGAAACAATGTCTTCTTTTCTTTCGATACAAAAACTACAAAGAAATCTATATTAAACTAAAAGTGTATTTTAGTTAAATAATTGCTTTCCAACAAAAAATCGAACGAAACAAGATTTTACCCCTTAATGACAATGTAATTCACGCAAAAATTTATAAAAGATTTATTAGGCTGTAGGCCTAATAATATAATGTATTATCAACTCTTCACCAGTAAATTGTTTGTAAATCGCTCACAGCATACTCAACGCGTTTAATTATGTACTCAATTATACTTTAATATGCCCACATACGTGAGCTACCTGATTAATGAAAGCTAGTGCTTTATCCACGAAGCTTTGATAACGTCTAATACGATAGGTAGTGGTGGGATCAGGCAGCGTAATCAGACTTCATTCTACGTAATGAGGCGGTTACGTGCCGAGTATAATGAGCTGAATATAATGAGACAGATTTTCATCGTGTAGCAGTGAGTTTTAGTGGATTTAAATTCCACTACTATACTATATCGAATTATCAATAGGGAATTTGACAGACAGAGCAACTGAGAAACTGTTGTGACGTCACAACTGTAACGAGTCAAGTACCTTCTTGATTTTAACATTAATAAAAATGTATTCATGTTAAATTTATTTATTTATATTATGACATTTTGAAAGGAAGGTGATCTTAAAGTAAATTTAAAAAAGTGTGTTTTTGTTTCTTTTTTATTTTCTACTTTATTGTATAACGTGTCAGATCTCCAATTACGCGTTGTTCGGATGTATATAAGATATATTTTTTCAATGGCCGAAAATAACTGTTCTATGTTTAATTTCATTAGCGTTACACATTCGTTATTGTTCTTATTGGTGTCTTTAGCTTTTGTAAATATATCCATTAAAATGCATACACACATACATAACTTCACGCCAGGTCCCTTGCGGGATAGGCACGAACAACAGAGCGCCACTCAGGCTTATTCTTACACACCTCACTTGCTTCTTTGACATTCATAGCTCTTGTCATGCACGCTTATTTGTTCTTAAGGCTCCTGACATCACCTTCTCCTAATACACGATCAATTTGATCATGGAAGGTGTGTCGTGGCCTTTCGCGACTTCTGCATCCATCCACTTTTGCATTGTATATCTGTTTAGTGATTCTTCCATCATTCATTCTTTCCACATGCCCGAACCACCGGACTATCAATAAAATGTAGTTGATAACAATTTATTTAATCACGTTTATTACTCCATAACTCTTCTTTATGTTACTCTACTAATATT
The DNA here is from genome assembly GCA_949752895.1 of Dendrolimus pini. NCBI lineage: Eukaryota > Metazoa > Arthropoda > Insecta > Lepidoptera > Lasiocampidae > Dendrolimus > Dendrolimus pini. The sequence goes on along the minus strand of OX457147.1, from coordinate 11,339,541 downwards.
TCACAAAAAAAATATAGATAGATATATATCACCTCAAAAATTCTGATTGTATTCACTTTATCTTGATTTTTTTATGCAACGCACTCTATTGAAGATTAGTTTATCTGCTCTCGATATTTTTAAAGCTTCATAGCGCTTTAAACAAAGGCACATTTCCCTGAATTTGCCAGCAAATTAAAAAATAACTGACAATTTGCGTCCACAGAGTCCACACAAAGCTGAAACGAAGTTTTTATTTATTTATTACGGAGTGGCATGCATTTTTCCGGTATAGAATTTCGGCCAATTTCAACAAACAATGAACAGTACAGCGACGGAAGCCATCGGTGCTTGTTACCGCATTGTGGCTTTGTGTAGCGCTCGAGGACTGACTAACTTTGCTTTGACTTCTTTTTGTTGGAACCGTTCCGGTTGCACAGGCATTTATAAGAGAACTAGCTGTTAATAGAAAAAAGTTTTATAATCCAAAAAGCGGATGATGTCAATCGAGTTTGAAATGTAGCACTTTTTGTTATTAGATATCTATCATTTTTTACAATTCTACCTATAAAAGGACCTGCCCAAAATAGGATTGTTGACAGTTAAATTAATTGAGACCGACAAAGACCAATTCACATCTGCAGTTTATTACCTTCCCGCATTTGGACTTCTTTAGTTTACTTTGTGTTTAATTTGTAATTAGAAAAACAGCCCATTGTATATTGTAATTTTTATGACAGCCATTAGTTAGGTGTGATTCTTGGGAATTCCGTCCAAGCGGTCGAGTATTGTACTTGTACTGTATAAAGCAATTCCCGAACTGAGGGGTGAGGGAGTCAAGTGACGATTACGATACGAGCAAGACGTGTACATTCGATAATCTATATAGTGACGGACTTTGCGCGTGTTATTGAATCATTCATTACGTTTATACTAGTTGTGTATTATTATTTATTATTAGTATTTGTACCTGTGTTATGCGTGTTAGTATAGTTAAATAAATAAAAATAAATTCTATAGTAAGTCCAACGGCATTTTAATTCGAGTCTTCGTAATATTAATATATGGTTTTAACGAGTCAAAAAGCGTATTAATTATTATTTTTTAAACAATTGAAATAATTTCTATCATGTTGTTTAAAAAGTATAAGAATAAGGTGTTCTAATGTCTGTTCTTTTACATCGACATTATTTTAGATTGTTACATTCTAATTTTTGCTTACTCTAGATACATATTATGTCATCAAGTGTGACATATAACAACAATAATCATTATTGTACACCAACATAAAAACAGCAAGAAATCTTCGTGTCTTAAAATTAGAAGGTAGTAAGTAGTACAGGGTGCGCCAGAGAAACTTACTTATTTGAAAAAATTCCCGCGCGGTGAGTTGGGCGGGTAGAGGGGCAAGAGGGGGCGCATCTGGAGGGGGAAGTTCCCAAGTTTGTTTCTCCCTCCAGTCAGTTGCCATCATGCTCTGGTCTAGAGAGCAGCGGGCCTTCGCAGTTGAGAGCTTCTTTTCTAACGGTCGCTCACTTGTTGCTACGCAACGTGCCTTCCGCGCTCGCTTTGAAATTCCTCCTCACAGACTCGTTCCTGGCCGTAATTCGATTCTGTCGTGGGTTAACTCATTTCGGGAGTGTGGAAGTGTCGCTAAACCCAGAAATGGACTTCAACGGACCATCAGAACTCCGGAAAATATCGAAAGAGTGAGGCAGTCAGTTGTGCGTTCTCCCCGGCGTTCGGCTCGCAAACACGCAGCTGCTATGGGAATTTCTGATACCACTGTTCGACGAATTCTCCATGAAGACCTTCAATTTCATCCCTATAAATTGGCTGTTGTGCAAGAATTAACTGAACGCGATTTTGTTGCCCGTCAAAATGCATGTGAAATGCTGATTGACAACCTGCCTGAAGACGCAGTCGTTTTTTTCAGTGACGAGGCTCACTTCCACATTTCCGGCTGCGTCAACAAGCAAAACATGCGTTATTGGTGTGATGTAAATCCGCGTGAGCTTCACCAGAAGCCACTTAATTGTGAGCGAGTTACTGTCTGGTGTGCGGTGTGTCGGTAATGGGAATAATTGGTCCTTATTTTTTTGAAGAAAACGAACGCGCAGTTACCGTGAATGGAGCTCGTTACAGGAACATGATCGAGGAATTTTTTCTTCCAAGACTCGAAGAAATGAACGTTAGGAACGTGTGGTTTCAGCAAGATGGAGCCACAGCACACACAGCACGAGACTCAATGAATTTGTTGCGACAACATTTCCCCGACCGCCTCATCTCTCTCAGAGGCGATCTCCAATGGCCGGCACGCTCTCCAGATTTGACTCCATGCGATTTCTTTTTATGGGATTATTTGAAATCCCTGGTTTATGTCGATCGACCACGGACCATAGCACACCTCAAGAACAACATTCGCGACGCCATTGCCAACATACCGATTGATATGCTGCGAAGAGTGGATACGAATTTCAAAAATCGACTTCATCAGTGTATGCGCAATGGGGGTCGCCATTTATCCGATGTCATTTTTAAGACTGCATAAAAAAAATTGGGATATTGTATTCTCAAATAAAAAATTTTTTAAAACAATAACTGAAGTACTTTTTTTTTATTGACCTTTCAAATAAGTAAGTTTCTCTGGCGCACCCGTTACAAAACAATGGTGCAATAGTAGTAGTAAATACATTTTTTTTCCAAGCTTTTATTTAACTTGCAATGGATGTATGTATGTATGTAAGTTCGTGTGGAATCTTGCAAGATAAATTTGACCAACTTCTCGGTTTCCGATTGAGCTGAAATTTTGCACGCATATGTATATTGCGTGACAATTCAATAATATGCTACCATGGAGCTTATCTGATGATGGAGTCGGAAGGTGGCCATAGGAACTCCTATACTAAACAAGATAGACCCGTCGGATTTGGGCTCGTTTTACTTGTCTTGGCTAGCACTCTGCTGCTACGTGATATCCAGGATCTCAAAAGCTTGTATTTAAAAACATAAAAAATCAACTGATTTATTGATACAGCACAGCAGACGTTTACGACCGACTCGATGGAAAGTAGTTCCCGTTACCTATGGACATTGCAGCCACCAAAGGTGCTATTAATGTGCTATCCGGTCTCTAAGGAATTTTATGACTATTAATAGTGCGGGACTTATATAACTAAACAACGTCAAACGGTTTTATTTGAATTTTTTACAGTATTATTTATACGGTTTTGACAGTCTTTATTTACTAAAAACACATTTGATTCTTACAATGTAGGTCTTAAATTATGTCAAAACATTAATAATGATTGCATACTACATTTCGAATCACTTCGACAAGAATTCCACAAATGACTACTGGAAATAACATGACTTTAGTTCTAATATTCGCTTTTAAGCGGCGCCACCCCATAAACTCAACAGATGGTTGCAAAAGTACCTTCATTATTTCAAAATATACATAACAGTCGTGTTAGTTACACTATTTATAACTCAATAACAGCTGTACCGATTTGGCTGAAAATTGGTGGAGAGGTAGCTTAGAACCAGTAGGCGGACGTAGGATACTTTTTATCCTGTCGGAACCGGTAGTTGACGCTGAGATCGGGTTCTAGAATCCTCCTTATCACCTGGAGCGGTTTTGGTGATTTTGTTTTTGTGTGTTTGAGTGGGTCCTCGGATGGTTTAAATCCACAATTGGAACCGGTAGGTGGCGCAGGGATCGGGTCCTTGATTTTATTTTTTTAGAGCAGGACAACGTTTAACGCCGCTAGTTTAATAATAAATGGAGCCACTAATACCAAACTGTTTAAGTGGCGTTGCTAGTCACAAATGCTAGTATCACTATTACTGTTAATAGGAACTATTTATCTATAAAATAGTTCCTATTAACGATTTGGATGCTTTTGCATAAGAATTATTATATTTCGGCATAGAAACGTCGGGGAAGTATAAAGTGTAACAAGATGTTCCATTCAGAGTTGTAAATGCAAAGCGAGTCGAGTTTCTAGCAGTGTTGTTCCAGCGCTGAACTCCGCTAAAGGAAAACTTTCACGATCGATCTCGAAATTGGCGGCCGGTGCGAATCGTAGCACGTGCACCCAACGCCCTATTTACTTGCCGACTCCAACGTCTAACCGTCGACTTTTGAATGAAATAAGTTTCCGAGGTATTATTGAGTTTAGTATTAGCATTCGACTCCAAAGGCCGCCTTGAACAAGTCTAAAGGCTAGGTCACGATTTCATCAGGAAACTTTTCAAATTAAGCTTGTTGTTTTGTTGTTATTGGAAGTTATTTAATCTTAAACTATATTCACTTGGTAAAGTTATTGAATAATAATGTTACGAGTTGCAGGACTCGAACAAAATGCCGTTGGAATTACTAAAGAATATATTAGAACTATACAAACTCGTATAACATAGGTACAAATATAACTGAACACAACCAGTACAAACGTTTAGCACGTTTCAATAACACGCGCAAAGTCCGTCACTATATAGATTATCGAATGTACACACGTCTTGCCACGCTTATGGTTATCGCTTGACTTCCTAACCCCTCCGTTCGGGTATTGCTTTATATCGTACAAATACAATATGTCTCGACACAATACTCGACCGCGTAATAATAATTTCCAAGAATCACACTTGGCTAATGAAATAAAAATATTACAATACACAATAGGCTGTTTTTCTAATTACAAACAAAGTAAACAAAAGAAGTCCAAATGCCGAAAATGTAATAAACTGCAGGTGTGAATTGGTCTTTGTCGGTCGTAACAATACGTTGAATTGAAATTATGAATATGTATTGTTGTAAATATATTGAATTATGTATTTTTTATTGAAAAAAAAATACTACCTGTCGTTGGAATATGATATTTAAATTCACTTATAAAAATTTATATATTTTGTAGATATGTATTTGTATGGTATGTATATTAAGTATATATCTATGTAATATATAAAATTTATCCATATATTTATATATATATAATTTATGTATTTATTGTTAAAATGTAAGTAGTTTGTACTATATGTTACGTATACCACCATCGCCATTATCATCTAAATTTATTTCTGGGGTTGTCTGGAAGAGATCGCTTTTTAGCGATAAGACCGCCCTTTGTACATAACTAGATATAATTTTAGTCTTAAGTTCATGTTTGTATTGGTGTACAATAAAGAGTTATCTATCTATCTATCTATCTATGGTTTAATGTTTTTATGTGTGTCAGTAGCGAAAACGAAACAGATACCTATTAAGTATTTTTATATTTATACAATTAAAATAGTTATTATTTAACATTTTAATACCTATCTTCTTCTTCAGAAAATTATTGTCCAATGCTGGAAGTAGGGCTCCCCAAGTCGGCGTCATATATCCCGGTCTCTCGCCTTTTTCATCAATCTCTTACCGGTGACCTTATGCAAGTCGTCGGTCCACTAGTATTTACGGCTTTAATACCTATGAACCGTGCGCAGGTTTGACTATTTACTATTATTGTATATTATATACAATAATTTTATTGCAACACCTATTTATGTCTAACCTTTTTTGTCAGCCCTACTGACTATCGACGCGTGACTTCGTGAGGCTATCGGCAAACCTTCTGCGCACGGGTAGTACCTAGGAATTAAAAATTACTGTTTACCTACGCCTATGTGCTTCAATTTATTGTTTTTTGTCTTTTTGTTATGTATCGTATGCTACTCTTGAGTTTTAAAAATTATACTCCACTTTTTGTATCCATAGTTCATACATAGTTCCTTCCAAAATTGATCTCTATTAGTGCTGATAGTCTACAAATAAAATATAAGGATGACTTATATTAACGTTATTGTCAAAAAATAGCCGTACAAAAAGTTGCATTTACTATGTTAGGCTAAGTAATCATTAAAGTATAATTATATTAGTATCTGAAACTGAATCTAAGAATGACTCTGGTTTCTTCGGCTTGCAGTACATCTCCTAATTATTTCCGAATACTTTGCTTATTTTATTGACTTTTTGACTATTTATTACACAAAGATATGCGGACGGACAAGGTGAAATTGTAAAGATATCTGGTTTTGATATTAATCTGAGAGACTTTATACACTACATAACGCAATAGGTTTGATTAAATTTAGATATGTCTTTTTTTTTTAATGGTAGTTTAACAACCGAGGAAATAGCTAATCTCACCACGGTAAACTCAAATGATAAAATCTAGCGTTACGTATGTCAGAAAGTATGTGCAAACGTTAATGTAGCAACTGGGCTAAGTAAACACGATGATTGCGTTTTCGCAATGGAAAATGACTCAAACGAATCAACGTCCTCGGCGAAAGCTCGAAAACAAGTTAATTGTCTGCTTTATAGATGGACTTTGTTCAAAATGTTAAATTGATACATCGAATCATTTTCGATTGACGAATAAATATTATTATGTATGTGCACTAGAGGTTACCCCGCGGCTGGGTCGCGGGTTAAACTCTAGTGACTCTAGTGCGACTCTATTGCTATTGTTTAAAGACCAGGCGGTAATACGGGTCATATTGTATTAAAGTTTTAATCTTAACACTATATACCACCGGAAGATTAACTACATTTTATAACGCAAACTATCCCATCTCATCATCATGAAAGTATTTATGTCCAGTTTCTGTACTAAAACTATATATTTAAACAAAATTACAGTGAAACCGATCTAGTACTCCTATCAGTTTGTCCGTGAAAGCTAGTAAATGACAAATCGAGTAACTATTGCATTTATTTATAGATTATGAATTTTTATATCTATAAACTTGAGAAATGGTTGGTCTCCCATACAATCTTTCATCCCCTATTACAACCCGCTCTAGTTTTATTTATCTATCCCCCCGTCTATCTATCTGTAAACCAAATCGGTCCAGTAGTTTTTCCGTGAAAGCGTAACACAAGGAATTACTTTCGCATACACCACTTAAGTTTGTTCACGAAATATGTTGCATAAGTAAGTCTTTACAAAAAAATCTTCGATAGATTTTTGTTTGTCTTTATTATGATAACTACCCACGTTGGAGTCGAATATGGACCAAACTTTTCACCTTTTACTTGTTAGTTAATAAATCGAATTACTTTCAGGATTTTCCTTATAATTCTGAACTCTTTTTTTTCTCTTAGTGTCAACAAGACTAATTCATATGTATAATGTTTGAATGTTTTACACTTGTATGCTCTTATTGGTTTCTCATTACAGACTTAGATTTCCGATTTTCATGGAATTCTACGCTGCTTAATTGACATAACGGAGATGAACATATGTACTTCAATTTATATGTTTAGTCACATAAACAACATCAAAATACAAGTAATATTCAAATGAATAAATATATTATTTCATTATTTTAATTGAATGTCAAATTTATTTATACAAAAAAGGTTTATTCAGATAAAGCTCCAATACCCATCTGTTTTTCTACTACACGGATTGTCTGGAAGAATTCGCTCTTTCTGATCATACGGGCTAGTACTTTTCTTACTAGCCCGTATGTTCTGTCTTATGATATACAGTAAAGAATTCTCTATCTACCGGTCCTTATTTTCTCATTCAAATAAATAATCTCGCTTTGATGTAGTGTATTATGTCGTTAATTGTAACATGGAGGTTTCATTCCTCAGCACCAACCTCTACCAAAGTTTACGAAATTATGAAGTGTTAACGTTCAATAAGACACTTCGCTATGTCCACTTTATAAGAAGTTTCTTGATATTCAATGTAAAATATACAATTATCTCGAACATCCGTTATTTCTTATAGTACCTTATATATCTAAACCACTAAAGTGGCGCCCAACGTGGAGCAATCTGTCATTGCGTATTTTTTATTTGGAAAATTCCCTAGTCATACCAATTATATACGAGCAAACATTTCAGCGAGACTATTGAGCACTGAGGGCCCGGCGTTGTACATTGATTGGCTATTACCCGTACGCGGCGCGTGATGTGGTCTCTCGTACAGACGTGATGAATGTTGCGCTCGAACGATCAATCATGGCGGCTTCATTTGGTCTCCGAGAGAACGTTCATGGTTAATGGTGACCTTTTAACAAGTGAATATTAGAATCACAATACGCTACATACACATACATTACATATGTATGTACAAGAACAATGTGCGAAGGAAGCGAAATTATTTGAATATAGCTCGTCTGAAAGCAGTGTTAGCGACTAACGCCTTTGAAATGACATCGGTTTTGAAGCCTGGCCTGTTAGAATGTACTATTTAGGTAATTTTCTGATGTTACGCTGTTGTTGTTAGTACTACATGCTGACAGCACAGGTAAATATTTTCTTGAAGCGTACATTTGAAATAGCGTTATTAGTATACTGTAATTTAATTCTGCTCTGATTCGGGTTAAAATAACTGAAACCCGACTCAGAGCAGAATTATTGGGAAGTTTGTGGGTTATATTATTATTTATAATATGTATGAAGAAAGCAAAATATATATTTTAATATGCAAATAGTACGTATACATTGTATGTCGTGTTTTGATTTCCATATTACGTAATTGAACCAAAATTAAAAAAAAATAAGTTGGGAAGTGGAAAAAGTGCGCGCCCCATTGAGTTGCGGAAACCACCCGTCACAAGAATAAGAAAACAACATTGAAATACGACATGCTGAGGATTAATATTTAGCATCATTTTGTTAGCAAATTAATAAACAAATACAAGCAAATTCGTATTAGGTCGTTGACAGAAACACGATTCAACAGGGGGGGAATTATTGATCTATTCACATCATGCGGAGTTCATTGAAATCAAGCAGAAACGTGTGTCATGATAATGATATATGTTAATTTTTATATTTCACTTTACTTACATACAAACCGAAACGATGGGAGAAAAATGTAATTTAGTTGCTTGGTATATAATAACTGTATTCTGTATTTACCACATTATTTATACGCTAATTTCTTTGAACTCGACAAACTATAATATATTCACCAGATTTGTGTTGTTTGCCTGTTTACCTTCTAACAACCAAACTACAATAACAGAGCGGAACTGATACAATTCGTCATCAATATTTTCTAAAGAACACTCTGAACAAAAAGTTTTCAACTGATATTCAAAATAACATCGTTTTTTAAAGCATAACAAAACCTGTTATAACTTTATCTGTTAAGCAAACAAACGTATCTCGAAGCTTAATTAAAAGAAAAAGGTGTACTAAGATTCTTAAAGTTGTAATAATAATTGATTTCTAAAGCGTTCGCTGTTCTCGGTATAACTGCCATAAAATTGTGAAGTATCATTATTTCCAATACATCACTTGTGAAACTATTCGTCAGCCGTTTCTCGGTAATAAAATGCAATGTGTTGGGTCCAAAGCTAGCAAGCACCGTCCGTTGTGTACGCCGGGTGAACGACCCAAACGCGTCTCGGCGATCGAACGCTCGCTTGGCGTTCTCCGCTCGCCACCAGCTATCGCCCTGTCCCACTTACATAGGGCTGGCGCTTGTAGTTAGTCTTTTTCTTTAGCAAATAAGTTATTGATATTGTTCAAATGTTAGCAGATTTAGCAGTTCTGGATTTTAGTTAGTTTAATTTACTAATGTTCACGCTTTCATCAATTCTAGAAAGAGCTTTAGAAATTACGTATGAAAAAGTCTGCTTTGTTTTAGATCTGTAAAATATTAATGTTTTCTATTTCAAAAATTACTGAACACTAGTTCATTAATATTCTGATGTCATTGAAAGTAAGTAGGCATGAGTTTTAGAAAGGTAAAAGATATTACTTTTATTGTATGTTAAACACAAATTTCATATACACAAAATTAACCCGTTTTGCGGGCTGTATTGTGGACGGTCACATCGCTAACGATGTATGATGCCAATTTTTAATAACGCAAATCAAACGTTATCTCTATTAATCGATCGAATTGTAGATCATGGTGTTGCATAATGACTGAGGTCAAAGAAAAATTCACCTTATCGACGATTTGGCATGCATAGCACTGTTTCCCGTAGAGGCTAGATGAAATCGTTGTCCCCAGTATAGTATTCCTTGAATACTGGGGACTGGATTGTATTTGATCAGATGATTCGACACGACACGATCGACACGTTACGCGGAATATACACATAATGTGACTATATAATCAAGAAAGAAGAAAGAAAAATATTTATTTCCAAAAGGGTCAGACAACACAAAATAGTAGCATAACAAAGTATAGATATAATTAATAATAATTATTACAGAAATTGTTTGCCGCAATTTGGAAATGAGGTCGGCACACAGCATTTTGCTGTGCCGAGACATACTCCGACGCAGCGCTGAATTTCAGTGCCCACCTCCTCCTAACTAAATCACATATGGCATGCGACCTGTGCTAAACATAGAAAAAGACAAATCATTATAAAGACTTATAAGTACTAAGATTAAAATATAACGTACAAGAAACAGAAAATCGAAATGTGTGCTGGGACACATATTAGAAGTGAAACTTCAACGGACAAGTGGAAAAACGAATCGCAACGGACAAGTGGAAAAACGAATGGCAACGGACAAGTGGAAAAACGAATGGCAACGGATAAGTTGAAAAACAAATCGCAACGGACAAGTGGAAAAACGAATCGCAACGTACAAGTGGAAAAACGAATCGCAACGGACAAGTGGAAAATCTTCAACTGACAAGTGATAAAATGAATCGCACCAAAATTTTACCTTGAAGTTTTACGGGCAGGTTTTCAAATTGGACAAGTACATTAACAATCTGCCCGTAAAACTTCAAGTTAAAATTTTGGTGCGATTCATTTTATCACTTGTCAGTTGAAGATTTTCCACTTGTCCGTTGCGATTCGTTTTTCCACTTGTACGTTGCGATTCGTTTTTCCACTTGTCCGTTGCGATTTGTTTTTCAACTTATCCGTTGCCATTCGTTTTTCCACTTGTCCGTTGCCATTCGTTTTTCCACTTGTCCGTTGCGATTCGTTTTTCCACTTGTCCGTTGAAGTTTCACTTCTAATATGTGTCCCAGCACACATTTCGATTTTTCGCAGGTTTACTGAAAATTATGATTTGGTTAGGTTAGTTACATTTTAATGGTGTAAGTAATACGCTACACACTCACCGACCATTTTTTACGTCAACACTTTTGCCGTTCGTTGTCGTTCACTTTTGTTGTGACTTTCGAAAACTTGAACGGTTGGCAAAGTTTTCTTGTTGTTAATTTGTTTCCTTAACAAACTCTCTATTTATTTATTTATATTTTTTACATAGACCACAAATAGAGGCAGTGATGCCCAGCTACGTGGAGATCAGACGTATACATAATAAAACTAAGTTTTAACGGTTTTAAGCGCGGTAATAAACACAATTTTATCATGTATACAAGGCGCGAAAACTTAAGAAAATATTTGCAGCGGTATAGTTCGATGCAAACTTAAGTTTGCCTCCATTAATTGCGGCTCGGAACATCGTACTTTCCGATGCGCTGAACGCGATTTTAGGTATTAGAGGGACAAGGTCGTCGGAGGACGAGGTATATCCTCACTCGCTCTCTCGCTCGCTTTCTCGTTAACGGGACTTCTCCGGCGCTCGGCTCACCAGGGCTTCCAATTTAGCGCTTTCGGAGCTAGGTATAGCGCTTTTTAGGGCAACCCAGCTCCCAATTTTATTAAACAACTTCCAGCGCAAAGTCAAAAGCAAAAATTAACTTTAACCGACTTCCAAAAGGAGGAGGTTCTCAATTTGATCGGTATGTTTTTTTTATGTATGTACACCGATTACTCCGAGATGTATGATCCGATTTACGTGATTCTTTTTTGTTCGACGCAAAATAGCTGCCATTTGGTCTCCTAAAAATATAATATACTTTGGCCCAGTAGTTTTCATTTTATGAACATTTTTAACCGACTTGGAAAAAAGGAGGAGGTTCTCAATACGTCGGGATCTTTTTTTGTTGTTGTTGCTTTTTTTTATGTATGTTCGCCGATTACTCCGTCATTTATGATCCGATTTACGTGATTCTTGTTTAGTTTCATGCGGAATAGTTGCCATTTGGTCCCTAAAAATTTAATATAGTTTGGCCCCTTAGTTTTCATTTTACGAAAAAAAATTGTTCCCATTTCTTGGACCTATATTTTTTAAGGAGCGCGTCAATTTTCGTTGGTCTACCCATACATAGCTAGACACTAAAAAGTAACAAACAAAAAAAAACTTCGTTTAAAAAACTGACTTCAAAAACTAAAACACTAAAAAGTATAAAATAATTTATTACTAAAGCTATTATTATTATTAATATACCTAGTCTTGCTATAAATATTGTAACAAAGATTTATTTTTTCTATTTCAAATAAAATTTATAAGTTTTACAGTGTGTTAGTTTAATACATAAATATAAAACAATTTAAAATATAAAAAGCTTATTCGAAGTGGTCTCCATTGGCTGCAAAACAGTCCTTTAAACTTTGAGGCCAGTTATCAATAGAAGCACGCACTCTTTCCATGCGAAAATTCTTCACTGCCAATCGTATGGATTGTTATAGGGACTCCTATTATCATGGCGTTTAGAGCAAGCTGTATTCTCTAAAACTGACCATAAATCATAATCTAGCGGATTAAGATCGGGACTAGACGACGGCCAGTCTTCAGCTCTGATTAAGTCCAAAATGTTCGTTTCCAACCAAGACTGCGTGGACTGAGCTTTATGACCTGGCGCCTAGTCGTGCTGGAAGGACCATTCTTGATTATTGAACATGGTATTGTTAAGGGACGTAACAACCATCTCAAGCATGGTATCTTGAGACACTTCTGCCGATATTTTGATACCTTTTTCACAAAAAAAAGGCTCAGACTCTTGAATAGCTAACACCCCACCAAGACATCACTGAAGACGGATAATGCCCACTTTGCACTCTGTCGACTAATTGGGAAACTTCCTTAGAGCTTTGAGCATAAATACAGTCATATTGTTTGTTAAAATGATGCTCATTGAAAAAAAATCTCATCCGTAAACAAATTTTTTCTATGCGTACCGCTTCAGTAATTGTTTCGGTTTAACCACCCTATTCTTTTTTAAATTATGAGTTAGAAAGGACCAGTGCATCTCTTATAGGCTGCAAGTCCTAAGTCATCTTTTAAAATACGCGACATGGTTCTAGGTGATATCTTCATCTCCCGAGATAAAATCTTTTGCTTTCGGACAGGATTTCTTCGAATTCTTTCCCTTACTGCTTTAACCGACTTTTTCATATGAACACTACGTGTACGGCCAGATTTTTTTCTGTCACAAACAGAGGAGGTCTCATTGTACCTATTAATAATTAATATAGCCCGGTACACAAACATTTGACTAATACCAAGCGTATGGAGAGTTTTCAAAATTGCATTTGACTCAATACCTACTTTGTGTAATGCAATCACAGCGATTCGGTTCTCTTTATCACCCCAGTCCATTTTAATATCGCAAAATGTTGTTCAACGTATTGACGCCAAAATGAGAAAACACAATGAGCAATCATATAAAAATGACAGATTCCAAATTCAAATGTAATAATTTTTTTTTAAACTGTAACAGTATTTATGGCCAGACTAAGTATATTATCTAAAACATCTTGAAGTCGGTGCAAAGTAAAACATAAAAATTACTAAGCACCGACTTTAAGATGTTTTAGATAATATATATTAATAATAATATCTTTAGAAATAAGTTATTTTATACTTTTTAGTTTTTTAGTGTTTTAGTTTTTGAAGTCGGTTTTTTTAAACGAATTTTTATATATAATAAATATATATGAATATCTGTACTAATAATTATTATAAAGAGGAAAGATTAGATTGTTTGTTTGCATTGAAGAGGCTCTGAAACTACTGAACCGATTTGAAAAATTCTTTCACTGTTGGAAAGCTACACTATCCCCGGGTGATATAGCCTATATTATATTTACAAAAATGTTAGGGATCCTTACTAAAACTCCAATAATGTAACCCAAGGTGTAAAAAAATACCCAAAATCGCGTGCGCTGCGAAAACTATTGATGATAGAATAAAATAATGTACTACGACTTTGTAGAACACATCATTATTTACAAAAAGTTTCGCGACACTATATATCTAACTATTATAGTTATGCCGCAATAAGCGTTCTTTTATTTAAATTTTTTAATTAAAATGCCGCCGCTAGAAAACGCTCTTTATTAGTATCTTGGTATTATATCCTTATCAAAATAAATTACTTCATATTCAAGACTGCTTCAATACCTTTATATGACTTTTTGAATTATTCAATTCGGACATTCCATTCGAAAGATATCACGAGTTTAAAAATGTAAGAATTAGTGACGGTGGTCACGTGACTGTGACATCTTTTCGTGAGTCAAAAATTCATAAGACCCCCTCTATATAGAAGTTTCACTTCAAAAATGTAGAATGTAATAATAAAGCCGAAATAATGAGTATAATGAAAAATACCTATAGTATAGAATTATTTTGTGCGTGCATTTTCGGTCATAAATCAAACTCGGCCTCAGCCCGATTAGGGCGGTGAGCATGTTGCCCGGGCGCAACGCCATTATCGATAAAATCTCATTCTTATCAAAGAAAGATTATCATTCTTATAAAAATCATTATTATCTTTTTTGCTGTTAATTTTAAACTTAGATATAAATATTTATATTAATTTATTTTTAATATAACTTGTTACATTCTTAACTTTTGTACTTAAAGTGTTTTAATACATAGATACCTAATTAATAATTTATTTTAAATCATTATTATTCTTATTTTAATACATACATTGTTTTATCTATTTTTTTACGTTCATTTTTATCACTAACCCACAAAATGACAAAACCAAATACACTATCGATAACGCTTATCGACAACAATAATGCGCGATCACTATGCCCGCCCATAAAGCCCGTGAATGGAAGAGAGAGCGAAATACTCCGATTATTTATGACTCAAACTGCACGGACAAAATAATTCTACTATAGGTATCCTAAAAAAATATAATATATAATCACACTAAATATTTACAGTTTCTTTAAACCTAATACCGATACGATATTTATAAAAACATATACATATTAAAGAGCTGTATGAATTTAGCATCTTTGCCTCGATGCAATAAATGTATTGACGTGGCCACATCACTCAAAATTTGTCGTCCTTAACCTACAAATTAGAAAGATTGAGTAGTAGATGTGACTACTTTTGCCTGTTATGTATATCAATGTCAATCAATATAATTTTATAAATAATTTGATAATTAGCATAAACAGGTAAATAAAATATTTTAGACAAGCATTCGTTATATTTTATTATTTAAATCAAAGTTAAAAAAATTGTTATTGTTTATTTAAGTGTATATTATCCTTTACCTACTAATTAAATAGTTTTAAAATTAGATTTACAAACGAATCGGGTCGTTTTGGTATCACGCCAGAAGGAAGGTTTGCACTGAAAATCGGCAGCATTTTTTTTCTATAGTGAATTAGAAGATATATAGCTGCATTAATTTATTGATCTGTGACAGCCCTACATTGCTTACACGACAAATTACTCGCAACAGCACTTGCCAGTACTCCGATACTTATCTTGGTACCGTTCCTGGTACCTCTGCCTTGGTTTTTATCTCCTAATTTATTGTACTAATTAATAGAACTCTTGTAGTTTTGTTACCTGTATCCTCTTCAACCAGCTATCAATGGTATAACTGTGGGAGTTTTATTGTTCCGCGTTTCATAGAATTGAAGTTGTTATCTATCATTTAGAAATAAATTTTATCGAACTAGTCTATAAATATAAAAAATAAAAACACGGTTTAATACAATTGTTTTTGAACATTATTAACGACCGGTCCCCAAGAAATAATGGAAGGATGATCTCAAAGAGCTATTAAATTTATTATTACAGCCATAGTCATAAAGAAATTCTTTTTTGTTTGCTCTAAGAAATTGGAAGTAAAATTAAACATTTGAACGCAAAATATAGATTGTTAAGTATATAATAAATTATAAAGAGTTTTGATTTTATCTGCACATTTCACTTTAAGTACAGCTTTAAGCTAATTTATAGACATAGGAGGACTCTTAGGATAGATCTTGTAATCATACAATTGATAAGTTTACTTGATTACCTTTGTAGTTGAGTGGACTAAGCCTTTGCCCGCCTAGCTCGTCGGAACGCAGAATCCCTGGCTCGATTACTAGCATGATAAATTGCATAAATAAACTTTTCGTTGATGTTACTACTGTACTACACCTTGGTCTTGTATGAGCCCCAGTGTAGTAGTCCGTTATTATATTTACCAATGACATAAACGTAACATGAATTGGTGATATACAATATGTGTGTTTGACTGCCTGCCTATTTATTATAATTAACTACAGTTTAATTGTGATTGTGTGTATAATAAAGAATAAATGTTGATATGTGGTGTGACAGAGGACGTGGGTCAGAATTGACTAATATGGAAAAAGGTGAAGGAAAAAATAGAGAAGATGCTATTTCAAAAATACTACAAAAATATATCACTAAGGTATGGCTTCATATTTGGATTGCAACTGGTATAAAGGCATACTCATAATGACTGTTTGTAAGTAGTTTACATTGTCTAAACGCTCGGTAGGTGGCCCCCCTGTTTGTTGTTCGGAAGTTATGCTTCTATGGTGCGAGGCTTTGTTGGCGAACACCGGGCGTTATTGTTATGTTATGATAATCACAGCTAGACAGTTGGACGATGCCTGTTTGTACGTTTACCGTGTAATAGTCAGCGTACAGCGCGAAATGTGAATATCTGACGTTCCTCTTGCTAATAATATCTCTATGTAAACAATATTTCGTGTTCAATAACTTGAAACTTGTCACCTGAATCAAGAGTGGCAGGTAGGTATACTGTGCTTTCACATAACTATATGAATTGAAATAGACGTTTATTTGTTGATGATTACTAAGTTATGTAAGCATAACTGATAAACTTGATGAAATATATCCTTATTTAGTAAATTTCAAGATGTTACTGCCTCTTTACTGCAAACAATTTTAAAAATATTATTTTATACAACATAACCATCAGCAGATGAAAGAACCAAATAGTTTTTCTGATGTATATTTTAATGTGGCAATGATAAACTAATTTATAAACCTGGGATACCCTCTAACGATCGTACTCTAACTCAATATGAATAATACCGACAGTTTTTATATTAGGTAGCTCGTCTGATGAACCTAAATACGCTTAGGAGTCTGTTTCTAAATAAATATCTATCTATATCTAAATTTATATGACTAAATAAAATTTCTGATAGGTTATATAAAGTTGCACGTGATTAATATCGATGTTAACAATAACTATCCGTATTAAATATTTTTATTTTTTAATTTTAATAGTTTATGTAGCTCTTATCAATTCCATAGATTAACAAAGTTGAGTGTTTGTCCGTGAGGGTTTCCGTGACATGGTAAGCTTGACAAGAAAGGAACTGGAAAGGTTTTTCATGGGGTTGTTTTTAGCTGGGGAGTGCATGGCGTAAACTCGTGACCACCACAGTTGTAGCGAGTCTTCACACTCCTTCAACGGGTCCCGCAGTGTGAAATCCAATAACTGGATTTTTCCCCACAATGCAGTAACAGGCAATAATAAACGTGTCCTTAAACCAAGTATTCGTATATATAATGGATTTTATTATTCAAAGATAGTTTTAGACTTAGGATTCTGTGAAAGGAGACATTGTACGAATTTTAACGAGTTACAATTTGACACGTGCCGCTTTATTCAGCTTTTGTATTCAAATTTTATTTATATGTATATATATATATATATATATATATATCTTATATATTGAAAAGTAAAATATATACAATTTATTTATTCCTCAAGTTTCTTTTCAATTAATTTGCAAACAATTTAAAGCTCATCTGTGGAATTTTATAATACAGGTGTTAAAGTAGACAGTGGACATATTCATATAAAATAATCCGGTGACGTAGAAGAATAACCCAGCCATTCAAGCAAGCAAGACATTTTTAGTCTTTTGTTAATCAATGAACTTTGTAATTCGCTGAAATGTCAATTTAGTATGGTGACACTAAACAATAACCGGAAATGTTATTTTTATGTATATATATAATACTTTAACGTTTTTAACGCTGACAATGTTACTTTTGTTTGTTACACTAAATGCGGTATTGAGGCAATAATTTATAAGAATTGCGTTCTTAGAATAATTATAAATAGAGTCTTAGTCAGAACTCTGAGTTTAGTTTAGTTTATGCGAATGTTAGTGTGCATGTGTTATGATCCTAGTTTAGTTACACAAATCATAGAATGGTAATTGAACGGAACAAAAGCACTAGGAATTACGATTACGACACATAATATGCAGATAGTTGTTTGTCAGGATCGTCATAAGTGGAAATCCATCCTTTCCGCCTATTCCCATGGTAACGGGCTTGATAATATGTATGTATATAGATAGCTGCGTTTTATTGTAAAACTGACATTTTTTTATTTAGAAATATATTAAAGTGACATATTTAACAGTTCGAGCTATTCGAGGTTTTTATACATATTATATTAAAAGCGTCACCACAAAGTCAAAGGGTTGCCAACCATATTTTATAATAACGTATCCTACTTTATTTTTGGTAAATATAATTTATACTTTTGTAATAAAGTATTTGAAAATACTCTATTTCCAATATTTATTCTGATGCGTAAATATTGGAAATGAAATACTTATGTGGATAATTACTGAACTACTATCGATCCAGCGTTCACTGAAAGAGTTTATTCAGTAATGAATCTAAAATGGCGAGAAGAAAGGAACAGGACATCTATAAATTGAATAAAAAATGAATTGTTTGTTTATTTAAATTAAAATTGGTATTTAAAGATAGCTTCCAAAAATTTAAGTACAATGAAAAGTTGTTTGTGTGTACTAAAAGCACACAAAAATAGTATGTCCAAGAGAAGAAATGAATAAAATTTTGTAAAATACTTATTTTTTTCTTCCAAATACTTTATTTTTTCCCTACTTAAAAAATGTAATACGTTAATTTTCTCAAAAATAGTTATCTCTATGTTCCTATTCTTTGCTTTGCAACGACTTATAGCTGTTTAAAGATCTTGTCTTAAGAAGAAGCGGCAAAAAACTCCCCAGTAGCATTTTAGCTAAATTTAATTTTTCTTTGTATTTGTCTATCTTAGGGATTTTTTGAAATAAATATAGAAGTATGTTATACAATCACTTTTCGAAGAAAACATGGAGTTGTACTGTATGCATACTCAATAAGACAAAGATAAGAGGAATTTACCGAAAGTGTAATATTAAGTACAGAAATGGTTTTTGCAAAAGTAAAACTCATACTTGTGATCGATACCGTAACATGTAGGTATTTGATCCTTCATAAACACGTTAAACTGGCCACCTCGCCTTTAGTTAAACTTGAAATACTTTGGTTTGTTAACTCCGCACTAAGTCTCCTGCGCCCTTCGTTTATACCAACATGTACATACATGTTTATAGATGTTTAACTTCTGTGCATATACACCCGCTTACTGTTTAAATTAATGTTTATCTTACAACTTGAACCTCATTAATAAATCCCTTGCAAACATCCTGTGACCTGGGTACAGAGTGTAACACGATTGGCTTGTTGGCAATTAATGTAGTATTAATTTATTTCTAAACAATTAAGAAAATATGTTATTACTAAAAACGCATTAATTGCAATGCTATATTCCTGGACTGGTTTAGATGTGTTTCATTGGATTATTTTATTATATTAGTGGTGTATAAAAATTAAGAAAGTATCCCAAGTTTATTGAAGCACGTACGAGTCGCCCTTATTCTTCTGTTCACATTCGGTCCTAGAGTGAAACCTCTTTCTTGTACGCTTCAAAGAGCGACGGCGGTTGAACGTATCATGAAACAGGATACATGAAGCAACGGATTTAAAATAGACGAAGTTGAAGACGGTGTAAATTAAGTTTTAACTCTGTAGGTAGACCTGTTCCTGTGCTCGCGCTCTTTAAAACATCAAAGAGGGCAAAGGGGGATCCTTTGCCCTCTTTGATGGTTTTAAGATGATTTGTAATATTCCATCGTTACATTACACGGGAATGCTCCCTAACCGTTACAATAACTCCTTATGTTTTAGGTTAAATAATTAATATTTTACTTAAAACATAAAGACGGCAGAAAAATATCTATTTTCATTTAATATGCATGACACAGCTTTTTCCGTATCAATAGTGCATTTCGTAACGCGTCGATAACCTATATATTTTGCGGCAATCTACCCCACCCTAGATAATTAATACCCGCATAATAATAAAACCAGTTATGTGCAACTAATGTGATTCTCGTGTGCTAACGTTGTATTATGTTTGATTGATTGCCTCGCGTTCAAACAAGTTGCCCGATTGAGTGTAGAATGTGTGTGTGTAGAGTGTATGTCGGTTAATGTCGACGGACTTAGCATTCAACAAAAACTAAGTTATTCAATTTACATTAGATATTTCTATGAAATCGTTCCCTTTTATAGTACTGTTATTAAGTCCACACATTGTATAAGAAATAATTTTATTGACACCTAATTATGTATACGTTTTTATTTTAAGATTAAATTATTAGATTAAGATTAGTTCACTTTCGGGCCTGGAAACCAAAAACTGTAACCGATTATAGCCTAAATATATGCTAGTTTAGCTTCTCTGTTTTGTTCTACTTTTACCCTCTGTGAAATGGTTTTTAACAAAAACAGTTGGTAAATATATTTCGTTAAATAAATCGGTTTTTGCCGCAAACCTTCAAAGCGCAATTGACAGAAAGTTTTCAGTCGCCTACAAACATATTATTTGTTTATATTGAAACGGTTGTTTTATTTAGGATAGCAATTCGCGCTGAATAAATCGGTTAATGGTAATTGAAATAACATTCTTTGTTACTTTGAATTAAAAATACCACTGTTTGTCTATGCTTTGGTGTACAATAAATAGTTATCTACCTACCTACTCTTTTTAATTTTGCGTTTACTCCGACGCCCAGGGTCCGCTGCATCCCCCGTTTTGAGGCCATTGGTACGCCTGTCATGTCATCCTTCACAACGGCAAGCCAACATTTCTTGGGCCTTCCCCTTCGACCGGGAACCTGGCGGAGGCAGTAAGGCTAGATATTTATTCCCCACATAATTAGCCGGTCTCTGAAAAACGTGGCCGTACCAGCGTAAGCGACACACTTGCAGTTTGTCTGCTATATCACGGACATGAAACTACCGCGGATGCGGGAGTTCCTGACACGGTCTTTCCGCGTCACTCCACACATCCATCGCAGCATATTCACCTCCGTGACATGCAGTTCTTGCTTGTGTCGCTCAAGTACAGGCCACGCTTCAGTGCCATACAAAAGGACAACTCTAATCATGGATTTATAGACCTGTCCTTTTAATTTAACCGGCATTTTGGGGTCAAATGACACCTGTCACCTCACGCTAAGTGTCAGTCCAGCTCATTTCCTGCGTCCAAAGCAGGTAAAAAAGAACAAACAAACTCTCAGTATGAATATAATTTCCCAATTCCTTTGTTTATATTGAAATAGCGTATTATGTATTAATGTTACGTTCTCTTACTTAGTGTGCATTGTGCAATTAGAAAGTGCATTCAATGAATGTTTCGTTTTGTTATCTTATCCACCTCATAATCTGAAATGAAATTCCAGATGCAGAGTTGCAAAACAGAACACGTCTGCAGATGGAATTTATTTTATCCGAGTAAACAAGCAAATTGCACGAACACCATTTTTAACTTCATAAAAATGTTGCGGAATATTTTTCTTACTTAAAGTTTATGTATCAAATTTGTTTTCATTAAAGCCTAGAGGAAAATAAATACTTAAAAATAAATAAATGTACTTTTTTATTACATCTATATTGTTATTTATTAAAAAAATGTTTAAATGTTTGCATGCCAGTCTATTAGTACATTATTATGTCCATTCCTTATGGTCTTGGGGTGGAAACACTTGCGTTGAAATTTGGTATACATCGACATTTTCGATGAACAAAGGATGCCTTTGTCCCGGGAAATACGAAAGTTCCTACAGGTTATGGATTAAACTTTATTTGGAAATACTAGTTGTTGATGTAGCTTATCTTGTACTAGTGAATGGTTACTGTGAATAAAATACTTTTTAGCAATATACGTCGCCCATGATTTCCAGGAGGATATAGTTTCTCTTGCATTCAGAAACAAGATACGCAAGTATCTCACGCAAACGTAAGAATCATCTCGGGGACCGGAGAACTTTGTTGCGAAAGATTTAATGGAAGTTAGACTCTTTGTTTAAGTTTGAAGCTTGTCTGGCCGACGCTACGCTCCCGTCTCATAATTTGACACAAACGCAGGGCTGTCCTGTCGCCATATGTCATATCTACAGTGCCGGAAACATTGTGATGGTGTTCCTACGAGTTAAGGATATTTTACGTATACCAATAGACTTAATCTTTCTTTGAATTGTGAAAAGAAAATAACTTAAGAGTATTTCTTCATTACAGAATCAATATTCTGTAATTATATTTTAAAGAGTTTATTTTAAAATACGTTAATAAAATGTGTCATTCCGAGATCCCACAAGAGGTCTGGTTGTTTGACATTAGTCAAATAACGATAACTTAGCTTACCAGGAGTCTGAGACCAGAGTTGTATTATTTTATTTATTCTAGTTCTTGCAATGCACCAGCGGACTTCAGTTGTAGTAAATATTTTTCTGCAAAAGCAGTTATGATTGTACGGCACACTCGGAACTGATCATTCTTTTAAACACATATACATACATACATACATTAAGATAGTGCCTACTTGCACACCAGTGAAACTGGTAAAATGTACTGAACCATGTATTTCTAAGAATGACATCTGTATACAACTACATTTATGCATTTCATTTCATACTATTCCAATATGCATGTACACATTTAACCACGAGAAAAGTCTTATTTGAATTCCTAAATTGCAATAGCTATCCCTACTTATAAGTTAAAGTGATTTAGTGTACAAATTGGCACGAATGCATCTAAAATAACATTGATCGATAAAAAACTAAAGTAATGAAATGGGTTATCTTAAATGTATCTACCTAGCATGCATAGCATACTTGTAATGCATATTTACTTTTCAAATTGCAATTTATAATCGTCGGCGAACCATCCCTGCGCGGCAAATGTATATCTGGGGGTTAGTCAAAAGGGAAGTTTTATTGCTCGTGAATTTCATTATAAGTTTGCGAGGCTCTCTCTCCCACTCTTAATGCCTTTAAACGAGGATTGTTGTCTAATTTGTACGAATTATGTCGAAATTCGCTCTCGGGCCTATGGGGGGAACCTTAATCCAACATAAATGTTATGAGGAAACCCCCATAGTGTAGTTCTTAATGTAGTTATGATTTAATTATACAATGTATGTGTGTACCCCTATCGTAAGAAATTTATGAATTAGTGTTTTCTCATATAGTCTTATTTCAATACAATACGTATTGAAGGCATTTTACACTAGTGATCAGTAAGTAGATAAAGGAGTTTTAGGGGGTATGCTCCTTCAACGCCAAAGGAACATCTTCCGGTCAGATGAGGTATGGTACGCCTGGTAAACCTTAGCCCGACAATTGTAATTGGGAACTTGTATGTACACTGTACTGTAGTACGCTGAACTTCGATGTAGGTTTATGTAGATTTTGCCTGTGTATTCTGTGTCCCTGGTCGCTTACGGGGATAATGTTGCACATCGAAAAGGTTTCCATAGTAGGACACCATATGAATCAGGCCTTATTTCTTGGAAGTGCGTAGAACAAGCATTTTTCGTATTGTGATTATAAACATGTGCTTTTGTATAACGTAATCTGTTGCCTGTAAAAGTCTTGCTACAATATAATGTTGCCTGTTCAGCCTTGTACTTCGGTGAACTTATCCTCACTGAGTGAATTCTCTAATTCGGTAGTTGACAGTATGAAAAATATACACTGATTTTAATATATATCGTAGATTACGATCTAAATATGACAAAAATAAATTGTTTTAACTAAAATATTAAATATTAATTGATATTTTTGAGAAATAAATTTGTTATATTGCAGCCATTAGCCACGTGACAATGAACGCCGATCAGAGCGCGTGACGTCATAGTGTGCAAAACAACAAGAAGTTATCAATGACTTCTCAGATAACATTTCAATGAAACAGATGTTTATTTTGCAGTGACGTCATGCGAGACGCCATGACAGCTTGACGCGTTTTTGTGACGAAATGTCAAAATATTTATAAAATTGCTAAATTAAATATGTTAATGTTGTTTTTTTATTGAAATATTAATATTTTGGCTAAAATAGACCATAAGGCTCAAAATAAACCTGTTTCTCAAAAATTGTCAACTACCGTATTCAACTTGTCGCTTTGGTACTGGAGTGGCCAATTTAGCAGGAGATCGAAAATCAATAATGTAAATGATATATGGATAGCGTGTCTTAACAATTGTCATATCTTTAATCTTGGCATTCAATAATTAATACGTCTGACGTATACAAATAGACTATGGTAGGAAACGACAATTTGGGTCGTTACCAATTGATTAGCATATGGAGAAACAAAAGAGAAAGTTATGTATGTTACTGGGCGATTTATACCATTCCTAATATTCTTCCACAGTTTGTTCCTTAATTATATTAATAAGCTATAAAATCTTACAAGTTTTCTAGAGGCATAAAAGAAATCACGATGTTCACGAAGCTGTTGTCGCAAAGCTCACCTTGTATTCTGCCTGTCTAAAAGTCATTATTTCCCCCGTTTTACATTCACCCCATTCGTCCGGATATGTTGAGGTCGGTAGTTTGATAGTTACACAGAATCCGTGTCGCGCGAAACTAGCTCATACCTTTACTGGAAGAGTCTAGAACAGATATTTTATATTTCATAAAGTTACGTCATTGGCTAATTTATATAGATTACAGTACTAGGTAGTAGTTTGTCTTTTGAAGCTTTACATGCCGTATTTGTTACATAAATAAACTGGAGACTGAAGCCGTGAGGGAATCTCGCGGCTTCAGTTAAGCATATAATTATTAGACGATTCATTTCTCCGTGATCTACGTGATCCATTCGGTGAATATCATTGAATATTGGCTTATCATTTTAGTTATGTACCTTTTAACCAAATTGATTTCATATGTTTGACCCGGCTGAAATCAGCATTACGTAATCGAGTCTACTATGGCTCCCGGAAACTTTTGTATTATTTGGTATAAAATAAATCCCATGATCACACTCTATATCGCAAGTATAAAACTATACGTGATTAGTAGGTAATTAATTCAAAACAATCGAATAATACATAATTGTTTGTGTAAATATAAAATCCTTTATCGCGGAGCCTATCGCATAATAATTATTCTATTGTTCATCCCAGTTACCGAAAGCACAAAAATTTCGTGGAAACCGGTTTATTCTAACTCACGGCCGTGAAATGAGAACAAACATTCAAACTGAAATTAGAAGGATACAAATGTGGTTTAAAAATATTACCTACCGAATCTACTCATCCAAAACATTTTGCTAAATGAACAATAAGAATACTTATAATAAACGATGTATTATTTATGTACAGGCGTTCACATATCTGTGTTTGTAAGTAAATCTACTATGTGGTACATATTTGAAAATTCTTTTTTCATTTCTGATCTCTTGAAAGTACACTTGGAGTTGCCTAATCGCAGGTATGAAGACAGAGCTTTTCGTCAGCTGTAAACGATTCTCCCTGAAACAAAAATTTTGAGATACGCTCATGTATAGCAATGACTACGATTTATTCTTTAATTTTACCTATTACTATAAGACATGTTCATATAACCTTGTCTAATTAGTGATTGGCTTAGTAGTTATTTGCGTGTGCTACGATTTAGATTTTTATATTTCATTTATTTACAATTCACTTTAGAAGCATATAATGATTTAAACTCATTTCATGCTAATTTCCTTAATCTTACAACCGCATTGAGCTAGAGACCGATTTAGCATAAAGACCAATTTAAATTTACATTGGAGACATCTTTACAATTTATGTTGCTAATAACTAAAGCCAAATACAGTTCTCAATAAATTTGTAAAAGGAAATTCTCAAGCGCGCCGATATTTATTGCTAATGAATGGCATTATTCGATTTCGTTAGGTCAAAGTTAAGTTTATAACTTAAAACATTATTTGATAATGAAAAATTGCTGCATTCAGTTTCTTCATGACTTTCGGTGTTAGTCTTTTATCTTGAATCCAGATTCTTCTTCTTTTAAATAGTTATTGCTTTGCATCATTGTGTATCTAGCCATTGTTAGTTATTAAAGAATAGTCAAGTTTTAAAGCAATCTTCAGAGAATTCGGCTTAAATTCGAATTAAAGGTTTTTTGAGTCAAGTCCAACAAATGCGTTTCTGTGGCAGCTCGAAGTTACATTTCGCTAATGTTTATATTTTCGCCATAAAGCTTACAGTTTTTATTCGTATATTATTGTATGTCATGATATATCCAAATACTATCAATATCTTAATAATAGAAAAAAACTATACCCCATTCCGCTCTACTTTAGTTCCGTTGAACCGATAGTTTCACGGGGTAGTTACTAGGTACACGCCGCGCGCGGACGAACTTGCGAACTGTGCAGACTGCCGCTGTGGAAGGGGCGTGAGAGGGAAGAACAAACTCGTCTCGAGTGAACTTTCCCTTCGGGGCCAACGCGTAACTTTTGACATGTCATCATAATCTATATGCTACTTTTCTGCAAAAGGAAAGATGTTAAATTGTGTACCGCGCATGTAGTGTATTGAAGAAAAAAACGCTTTTCCTACAGTCTTAAACATTTTTTAAAATGCTTTTTGTAGAGCAGACAGGCTGAAGATCCACCGGATAGAGAGTGGTTACCGTCGGCTATGGACGTTTGCAACACGTAAAATGTTAACTAATGTGCTGCCGGTCTAGAAGAAAGGAACTGGAATTTGTCCCCTAATGCCGGAACACAAACTAAGCTTGTTATGGAGACATACACTATCTAGAAGAGCAAATAACCTACCACCTGGTTGTGGATTGTGTTGTCGCCTCTTACACCGTTCGCCCGGCCAAATGAGTTAGTATTCTTTCTCCGTTCCTGTACGGATAAAAGTATACAAACAGAAAAGTCACTAAGCCAAGGGTGTTATTTTTTCTTTCGAAGATTTACGACAGCTACAAGCTCAATTACTTGTATTTGTGCTTCACTTTGCTTGTAACAATCGGTTCACTTAATGAACAGGAAGTATTTGCATCATCGGGAGTTTCTGACATTTGGCGGTTTATTGTGTAGAAGAAAATATGACCTTTAATTAAATGTATAAATAATTAAATGTGGTCTCGCGTGATCACGTGTAGACCAGATTTATTATCCAAAACAACATTAATATAGTGGACATGTAACTTGACCAAAAAGATGCAAGTAGGATCTAACCTCACTTGTATCAACGGCTATTCGCATCAGCCATTTTTGTAGCTTGATAATTTGCCGCGTTCCAAAATGTTTTTTTTTCTCTTTCACTTGTGTCCACTTTCATGTTCATTCACACCGTCGAAAATATCCAAGAATCTATTACTGCTCAAGTCAACTGCTATGTATGTACACTTCTATTTCTCGGCAAACTCTATTTTCTCCTTTAGTTTCCGCCATGCGTAATCTAAACAAAGTTTGCTAGTTTCGTAATGACAAGTCATGTGCGAAGGACACGCCGGCTTACTTGATTGGATCGGCATAGGAGTCCTTGTACCGTACAATATGATTACGGACGAATGATTTTCCTGCCGAGTGTATCGACCGATTGGGGACATTATATATGTGAGATTTAGGGATTCGTGTATCAGGTACGTATTTGGGTCGAATGGAAAATGTATTGGACAGCATATGTAGACGCCACATAAAATGTATTAGTATCTTTATGAAAATAGCAATTGAATTTGAACCGACACATAAAATGGATGAGATAGACTTTAGCAGCATCATGAAACGCGAAGTTGGTAAAATTTTACTGTAGTTCAAACTTACCTGGTCAAGTATCTTACGCGTAGATCGCTGTACTTGTTTCTTGTTATTGTTTCCTCCTTAATTTTTTACTGTTTTTTTTTCTCGTCTGTGGAGAATTATTAATAGCTTCAATCGAATGAATCATAAAATTACATTATAATCTAGTTATTATTATAGTTAGTTAGCCCTCCAAATATGATAAATAAATAAATATTTTTCAATATACTTATTCTTCAAAAATTTTAATTAAATATTTACGTTTGTGTGTTTCTCATAATCGCATTATGAATGCTCTTATGAAACCTACTTTTATTGCTTAATTTAAACGCACCAATAAAGGTTGTATAACTGTTATGAATAAGGCGTTTACGTACACAAAATCGATGATAGTAAAAGAAATATAAAAGGATTTTGATGTAAGGTTAGTTCAAGATTTGCTTGAAGATTATTCTGTATCTTGAATATTCGTGAATACTCATCACTGTCTAACTACACGCAAGTGTGCATACCCACATTGGAAAGTATAAGAAATTGAACTCTATTCTAAAGTGAACCTAATTCCATTTAACTTTAGTTGTTACAAAAAAGTTTTCTTGATAATTACTTTGACAACTTTAGACTTTGGATTCCAAAAAAATAATTGAAAATGGTTTTTATTATCTTGGTTTTTAACATTGTCTGGGTTTAATTTTGACGGGGCCTCACGAGAGATAGTCGGTTAATAAATTAAGTTTGATACAATGTAATCTTATTCAACACAATCTGAAAGTTGGCCGTTAATCACTTGGAATGCAAGCCACAAACTGGTAAACTTCAGAGCGAAATTGGCCTGCCCATCTTACTCAAGTCTTAACAAGTTTTGGACTAACTTTGCGATCTATCTACGCTGTATCCACTTCTGAGTTGAACGCTGAAGGCTATTAAACTATATAGCTAATGTATTAGAAGTATATATGTACTCCACATGGATAATACTGGTCTCATCCTATGTGATTTGGATAATTGGATTACTTGAGCAATGTTGGTTGAATTTGTTTTTGTTTCATTGAGCCAAAATTATAATATCTATGTTTTAATATTTATGTTTGTTTGTTGTAATATGCATTTATTCCCATAATTTTAAGCAGTGTTCTTTTTCCTTTTCTGTGTTGGGGTTGTTTTTAATAAAAATGCAGAATCGCGGGGGAATTTTTCTAGATTTTTTTATTTTATTTTTTTATTGCTTGAGTTGAGCAGACAGGTAGACGGCCCACTTGATGGACAGCGGTCACCATCGCCTATGGACATAATATGCAACAAACATCAAAGGTGCTACAAATGCGCTGCTGCTCTCTTAAGGGAGACTGGAACCTGGTCACTAATGTCGGAACACAACTCAAGGAAAATAGAATTTAGAATGGATTTAAATAAATCGAATTCCAATGTTTTTTTTTTATTTAAAAGTTCTTTGACAAAGGTTGATCTATACATATCTGAATGTCATCTCAGATACCCTTATCCAGTATCGACCGATGCCCATATACAATATCGATAGCAGTTAAATTAGTCTAATGGCGATTGTCTATCGCCTATCTGAGATCTACGCAGCCTTTGGGGATTGCGAGTCAAACTATACCCCTCGCAGAGGGATGGGTTGTCAGTCAAAGATTATCGGTTGCCCATAAATTATCGCGCTGTGACACATTGAGCCGTTTGTGTCGGTGTAGATGGCGTATATACGGATGGAAATTGAATGGTGAAGAAGTATACGGATTTAATACCCTCTTTTGAACGAAATGTATTTGTAACTCAGTCATGTCTGCCTTCGTTTTACAGCATTTGGACTTTTTAAACCCTACAAGATATCGTAATAGCAGGCACATGAAAACTTAACAAAAAAATCCGTGTTAATTCCTACAATTTACAGAGTCAATTCAAGAAAAAATTTCAAACAAATCCCGCTTATATTATAATAATAAAACCTGTCCTCTCTTTTGTACCATATCTCTCTGTCTCGGTCCCAAGATTGACTAGAAGAGATCGATTGATAAGGCCGTTATCTTTTTCTTCATTATAAGCTTTTTTGCGTAGTGTTTCATCAATTTTATTGTACAATAAAGTATGTTCTGTTTTATTCTTCAACAGATGACACACGTTTGTGTATAGTTGATATGAAATTTATACATAAATATTAGACTTAATAATATGGCAACCGAAATTACAACCAACGCCTCATGCTGTTTAATAGGTGTTTATTAATCATATAAAACACGAAATGTAAGCCTAATAAGTCCAGCTTTACCAAATGAAAAGTCTGGTCTAAAGCTTAATTAAGAAGCATAAAAACTTTAAGGCTATCAAACTACATTATTCTATACCCGTGTCTATGCAAATTAGTACGTTCTCTGGTACGTTGCACTGTTACATTCACGTATTAACAAAAGGCACAGTGTTGTGTGTGTTAGTGGTACAGGCGAAGGCAAAATTATATTAACCCTGATATGCAAAGTTATTTTAAAAATGGTAAACGTTTCTAATAAGCTTTCTAACAAGTCCTAAACGCTTACAACTATTAATGTACTATTACTGATTGATATATAAGAATTAATCCATTGTGATGGCTTCTTCTCTTCAGGCGATAACATGTTGCGAAGCGGTGGTAAATTAGATTAGGCTCCCATAGAGTAAATAATAGCCATAAACAAAATTAAAACTAAAGAATTAAAATGAGCAAGTTGGCGGTAGGCTAAATAAAACTTTAAAATTTCGTTGACACTTGACATCTTTGTTTTCCGTGATCACGGCCACTGAAAAGTGGCCGAAACGTCGGAATAACTAAAATCAAATAAATTACCGCGCTTAAAACCGGTAATAAGATAAATAATAAGTAAAAAGTTTCTCCGAAAACAATTTTTATGTTTGTTTTGTAATTCCACAATTTGTTTTTATACTATGAAGTTTACCTACTAAAAACGCGATAGCATTTGTGATAATATTTTATATTTTCTGAATAGATTTTACATATCCTCGGCGTCAGAGCAGGACCTTATAACTGCATTTGTATCCGGCATATAAGCTACCATTCATCCCGGCAAAAATGGGATTCCCGTGGGATAATATTAACGCAAGCGAAGCTGCGGGCGTAGGCTAGTACCGTACCCTACCATGTACCCTATAAAAAATCGAGATGTATTCGCATTTTTCCCAGTGACTGTACATTAAAAAGCTGCCTTTGTGATCACAGTCATCTGATATTATCGGAGCGGAGACTAGAGTGTTTTGCGGTTAGACAATGCGGCTCCCTGTCTGTTTATGTGTATGAGTATTGAGTATATCTGTACAGTGAAGGGGGCCTTTTTGTTTTTGTTTCGCTACTGGACTGCCTTCTATGGGTTAACTATCTCTAGTTTGCTTGTTTTGTTAGACTTTTTTTGTTTAGTATGGTTTGTTTTCGCGGCGCCGGTAGCAAAGATAAGATCTGTAATTTATGTGTATATACAGTGGTACCTCGACATACGAATTTAATTCGTTCCGCAACCTTGCTCGTATCTTAAATTACTCGTATCTCGAAGCAAATTTCCCCATACAAAACAATTGAACTACCATTAATCCGTTCTAACCTCCAAAATGTCACCCCAGTTATTTTTGTTACGTGGTTTTGAATAATAAAAACGTATTTATAAATATCAAATATTTATTGCACAAAAACAAAAAAGAGAATGTAAAGAAATAAATTAAATATCCTCACTGGTGTTGGCTTTTTTTTCTACATTTTTCTCGCTTTCACCTGTAGGCCGTTTAGAAAAAAACATGTCCAAGGAGGTTTGTTTCTTCCTCCCTCTCAGAATGTTCCGGAAATGAGTTAGGTAAGTGTCATTAAAAAGGTCAGATGCACGACCAGTTGCAACTTTTTCTGGGTGTTTTTTTTCCACGAACTGTGAAACTCTATTCCACATTCCTAAGATCTCCTTTATCTCACTTGTAGAAATAACCTCCTCCTCTGACTCCTCAAAACCAACCAACAACCAACACAACTACACAACTTATCACAGCGGAAGCACGCTGCTAACTGATCGTGATGGCGCGACTGCGTGTTACTTGGTAAACCAAACCGAACTCGTATGTCGAATTTCGCTCGTAACTTAAAGTAAAAAATCACTTGCTCGTCGGCTCGTATCTCGAAAAACTCGTATGTTGGGGCACTCGTATGTCGAGGTACCACTGTATTTATTTTTGCTTCTAAGCAAACGGTTAGACCCCCAATCTAATTGTGTCGGGCATGCAAGACTTAGGCAGTTTTTTAGATCTTATCTGGCCTTAAAATCACCTTTTGTTGATGAGGAAGATAATTATGGTGGAAATTGATAATAATGCTGTACAAAATTTTGAAATTACCTAAACTCGCCTATCCGTCTTACGGTCTGATTCTATATCATACTAACCGTTCATTTGCCTTCTCTTTGTTAAAATTTGACATTAACTCCACACAAGTAATGTTAAAATTGAAGCGATGGTAAGACAAGGGGGTATAAATAGTAAGATATACGAACCGGTCATTAAACGAGCGTGGAGGGTGTTGTACCACGTTCATCTAAAATGAGAATGCCTGTGTCCAGCAGTCGAAGTCCGGGCTGATATTATTAAAAAACACACAATATAAGTAAAATCGAATCAAAATTACTGGAAGCGTATATAAGTCACTACATTAAATATCTTCATCGTCAGTGCAGGACCTTGTATCTAAATTTTTGGTGATTTATTTTTTCTATTTATTCGTTTTACCAAAAATATAGTTACAAAGTCTTCCACTGACCGTCGATATTATGTATTGTACATTCAAGTTTTTTGCGAACGAAATTCCTGCGTATTTGATATTTTAATTTACTATTATCTATATACAAAAACGTGCTTCCAACACTATTCCAATATGTAAGTGGGACACAACCTGTCCTCTCCAAGTGAAAGAGAAGGGGCTACAGCCAACAACCATCGCATTGTCTTTTAAGAATAGCACCTAACAGTCCTTCAATCGATAGTACGACGACCTTAGCTTGCAGTAGCAGTTTGTACAGTTTGTTAACGGTGTTATATATATACATTTATAGCCTTGTTACTTTTTCATATTGAAAATATCGAGAGAAAAATAAAACGGGCCTTTGAGATTAATTTAAAGGCAGTATCCACATAAGTTCCTTTGACATCTGAATCAGTATTGTTAAGTTATAATTTTGAAGCTTGAATGGTTAATAATAAGTAAACTAGATACAAATATAAAAATGTAATAATTGTATTATTTTTTCAATCAATTACATTAATTAATGTTTACTTAATTTAGGAAGACATTAAAGAAGAAAATTTACTCGTAAGAAAAAGCAGGTAACAAGGTTTTAATATGAGATCTGGAGGCCTAAAGCAGCCGCTTTCGCAGATTTGTATTCCGTATACGGTACCAGTATGTCTAGGCACGTGTCAATTTCACTAAACGGTTCTCTGAAAGCGGCCGCTTTAGACCTGATAAACTTTCAAATGACGATCTTAATTTTCGATAACCGGAATTGGTAGATGTACTGGAATTTAATATGGCGCATAAAATGTGTATAGTAAATATTGTTTAAGAGCAATTAGGTTATGATCAAGGAAAAACATTTATAATTTTTACAAATAATTTCTAAATACTACGAATAGAACGGTAAAATTAAACCCCTCCAACGCTTGGCTATCTATGATCGGAAGATCAGCACAAAGTATCGTATCATCAAAAACCATCATGGAAACAAAAAAGTTATCAGTAGTAATTTATCAATCTGACAAGTCGTCGTAATTATCAATTACATTTATCATGCAATTGTACAAAACGGTTTTACAGTTATATTTTACAACTAGCCGTTTACGCGCGTCGGCTGTATTAACGGGACAATAAAATAATTGCCGATTGCTGGCAGTGGACGCAGTGGGTTGACGTGAGACCGCTATTTTGACATCTTTGTATAGTACAAGACATGTATCTATCAACAACAGTTCAATTACTCAAAGTGAAGGCAATAAAAATTTAGCTCTCTTCATTTATTATCAAGCCAATCAATTTACGCTTGTGATGGTGGCTTATATACAATAAACGACATTGAGGCCAATTCCTGATACTGTAAAGTAAACAATGGAATATTCATTTACAAAAATCCTGCTGGAAATCAAACCCGGGGGGACCTATGCATTTCAGTGAACTAAGGATTACGCCTCACGGCCGTCGTATATACAGTACATTCCACTGAACGAGAGTATTTTACTTCTGATTGAAATAGTTTGTTACATCGGGAATCAAACAAAATTCACGCCAGAACAGACGAATAAAACACATAATTTCAGTAGTTCAATCGTCGGCAAACGTTGTACACTCTGCAGAGTATCTGTAGAAGGCCGCGCAGTGCTTCATTTTGTATGCAAAACGTCGTATTTCGTTGTTGCCGACTAAAACCGACCATAAAGGTGGGCGCGCACTATACCCCGATTTATATCATAGGGTAACAACTAAAGTGAAATAGGCCATTAAAATCTCGCGGAAAGCCGCTCCTTTCTAACATTAAGTCAGGTCCCGATCGAATCTATGACAGTTTGGGCTATCATTTTATATGCTCCACACTATCACCGTTTCTATCTGTATCAGTTGGCAGGAGTGATGTAATACTTGCAAGAACTCAGAAGGGTTTATGGTAATAAAAGAACAGCAACTGGTCACATAGTTATTTATAATCAGAGAACTTTACGGTTTTAACACATTTATTACACTGATTTTAACAATCGTCGAGCATTTGTAGAACACTTCTCCATGCCTCCAACAATTTAACAGTTGAAACTTAGCATATCGGCACAACCGATAGCGAATTGAAGTCATTGAAAAATTATTTTTATTAAAGTGTTATGAATGAAAAGAATTTAATACATTACTGTTTGGAAATTCCAGATAATATTTTATACAAGCTATTATATAAAACATTATTCTTAAAGTTTTACATGTAATAAAACAAACCGAACACAGTACAAATCTATCGCGTCTACCAACATGAAAACAAAATGTAGTGAATACCGTATATATACAATTGAGATATTCTGAATTATAATCTGTACACAATCACTACATTATAAAGGACGAATATTGTATCAAAATTATTGTAAATTATAGACAACTACTTTAAACAAAACAGCTAACCACAGAATAAAAATATAGCATTATTATTCAATTAAGGAAATGGTCGATTGTATCGTTTAGAAATAAGAAGGTACATAACAAAATTAATTGTTAACTTTCAACGGAAACATGACAAGAACAACTATGCTACTAAATAATTGTAACAGTAATGTAAGTATTAATATTGACCTCTCGAACTGTGTCTGAATTTATGCATAACGATTTTGGAATAATCTCAAAATTCAAAACATATTTAAATATTTGTGCGTGCTGTATCGAATACTAATTGTAAAGTGTAAGCGTAGTTTTGGAATGTGCTTTCGGCGGGTCCTGCCGCCGGGTGCGATCAATGGCCCTTTCAATTAAAAGTTTCACCCGCGGCACAGTTTTGTGGGCTACGGGTCCTCATTGTTCGGCCGGGCTGTCCTCGAATCTCCCCTCTATCATCGGCAAACGCTTTTTATCAAAATTATTACGGCACACGTTACTATATGCTTTAATACAGGATTGAGAAATGTAGTCTGGAGTAAATCGATTTTTCTGTATCTTACTATCTATTATACCAATCCCTTGCTTTTATTGGTTATTATAGACTCCATACAACTTTCTATCACTGATAAGGTAGAAGAGTTTATAAGAGTAATGTAATTTATTTCCGCCACTGATTGTCTGGAAGAGTTCGTTTTTGCATTTGTACACAAATTGTAAATATTTGAATACAAATTTCCTGCGGCCGGGCGGCCTGTCTTAAGAGGCGACAAAACAACCCACAGCCAGGTGGTAGGTCATTTGCCCGACAGGATGGCTACCACCCCTGTTCTAAAGTATGTCGCCATAACAACCTTGAGTTGTGTTCCGGCATTGGTGACCACGTTCCAGTCTCCCTTAAGAGAGCAGCAGCGCATTTGTAGTAGCCTTTGGTGTTGCAAATGACCATAGGCGATGGTAACCGCTTTCCATCAAGTGGGCCGTCTGCCTGTCTGCTGAACTCGTGCAATAAAAAAAATATCACTACCAGTATTTAAGTTTTTTTGGGTAATGGTGTACAATAAAGAGTTAGCCATGTAATAGTGTTAGTAGTAGTAAGATATAGAAACCGATAGGTACTAATTAGTGCATCAATGACGATTTTCAGTGCTATTTAGCTATTTATTTAACTAAAAACTTGCACATGGAATAGGTGTAAGTTTTAGTTCCGAATGGCCTAATTTAATCAATATAGCAATTATTCAATATACAAAAATATTCAAATGTAAGTTTTGAAGATCAACTATATATTCTTGTATAAAAAGTAGGCGGTTTCGGGATTTCGTAAGATATTATTAAAATGTGTCTCTTATGTCGTAATTGTCAAGTATAAATATGTTAGTATAATTAGATATACACGATACATATATGCCTAAACATGAATATAAATCTATAGATATCTATTCAGAATGGGGGAAAACCGACCATCTAACATAAAAGCTTTTCACTGCGAGGCTTGCCGAGTAAGCAAATATTTTTTGTGGCGCACGATGTATGTGTATGGAATGGTTTTTACATCATTCATAATTTGATGGACGCGTTCATATTTGTATTGTTTATTGTTTGGAGGTCAACCGAAATGTGAGGGTATGCGGTGGCCATAAATCCTGAAAACCTAGGCTTTTTGCCCAGACATGTTTTATGACTGGTATCTATTCATCTGTATGTATGGTTTTGATCTCGTTTCCTTCATATAGTACATTCGAATTTGAGAAATATTTTCTTTTTAAATATCTGAGACTGAAGATGTTAGTGCTGTTTTGTGCGGCGTTGTGTTATGAGCAGCTATATGAGTTATTTGGAAATAGTTATTTTCTTATATGCCTGATACAGCTGGGACAATGTCACGCAGATGTAGCCAAGAAATGACTGCGTTACTTAAGATGCGACACTATTAGTGACGTTAAATATTGAGAGATAACTCATATACATACTAATGTACCTAATTTTTAACGCGTTATTTTTTAAAGGTATAAGTAAGTCCCATTTGGTCATAGCCATTAACACAAGGCAGGTGGAGGAGGGGCATCATAAATAGTTAAAGGACTGTATCGTGGTTTAGTTCACAAAATTCTCATTGTGAGTTTTCGGCTGGAACTCTACAGTGCCCTGTTTATTTTCAAGATGTATTATTTTTGTCGAAAATGAGTAGTGTTGGAAGATATTTATTTGTTTTGATTATGCAAGTCTTTTCTTGGTATAGAAAATATCAACTGTTTAGCGAAATGTGCCTTTTCGATCCACCAAAGAAACTCCCTTACTCGGACATTACAATTTGACTGAGGCTGGCATGGCGGGTTATAATATGGGTCTATAAACTGAAACATACGTAAATACTGTTCAGTATGCGTAAATGGTAAGAAAACATATTTAAAAAAGAAAAATATTAGTTTGCTTCTTCTGTTGTGAAATGCTGTTTTGTAAAATAATTTTTGTCATCACAATATGATGGATGTCTTTCCGAAACCTTTTGATAAAACACAAATCTGTAATTAAACTTAACACTTTATTTTCTTTTTTCTCTAATATAGTCTTCAAGAAAATTCCTTGAAATACCCCGTAGTCGTAGTCATTTTTAAGTAATGTTGACTAGCTCTAGAATTTCGACAAGATTACTATTTACCAATCGTGAGCTGAATCTAGAATATTTGTTATTTCAGCACCGCCTGCTCTCCTGTTACGAAACTATCCAGCCAGCCATTTTCAAGAAAAATAGCCTCCGTATCCCCATACTGGATGAGCTATAAAATACAAAAGCAGCAATTTCACATTTGTACTAAAATGTTTTATAGACAATGCCATATGTTTTATTACGTCTAGGCTTTATCACGAAGAAACTATTGGAATTCTGAACATATAATTTGTATGATATACGTCTTGTGTTACGCATAATATGAGATTTATTCTTCTCGATATAAAATATTGAATGTAATTTAATGCGAAGCAATCATATGAGCATAAGGGTTGTTTGTATAATTTCTGAAAGATCCCTGTCAGCAGTCTTAAATTCTGCCTATTCGACGTAGTCGTGTAGAAAATCTTATGCTTCATAATTACCCTTCTTGCACAAACGTTGTTTTGCTAATTGCTTATAATAATTGATAAAATACTAAATGCTCTTGAATGCTTTTTGGGATTTTGCACACTTTAATTGTATTTACAAAGGCCGATTCTTGTGACTGATACGGCATTGAAATCTTTAACGTGATCCTTATCTGCTAAAACATTAATTCCATTAGAATCAATATGTATTTTGTTTAGTTAGTAATTCTATAAATGGTTCGAGTTGGTACAGTACATTTAAAATGTGAAAAAAATCACGGGGAATAATTCGGAACCAGGACATAATGAAAATGATTTTTTTAGATTTTTTTGTCTGTCTGTCTGTTTGTTAGCATCACGTAAAAACTACTGAATAGATTTGAATCAAATTCGAAACGGAACTAACTTATATCACGGGGCGTAACTTAGGATACTTTTTATCCCGATAAACTACCTCGTTTAAAAAAGGATCTCCTTTTCATGGTATAGATGAAAATAGCGAAAACGATGGCGCTGCGACCGCATGTATTTTGGAAAATACGGAACGTATATGAATGAAACTCGACATAGTGCTGGCTAATAACCTGAGTTAATACGGATATATTTTATTCCGATAAATAACGTTGTTTCCTTAAAATGGACGGATTAGCAAAATGGCGCTGCAGTCGCGATGTAGACAACCATCGCTGTAATTCAGAAACAAATACGTTGTCAAGTTGCTCACATGTCATTCATTACGTTCTTCAAATCAGGCGACTTTTCTTTATGTTTTGTTGTACAGTTGTTTACACAATATTGACTTAGTTTCTCTGTAATTGGAGTGAATTGAAAGAAACTAATGTATTGAAGGTTTATGTATATATATTAAACACCTAATTAAATTGTATGTACGTAACATTAGCTCTATGTCCTAAGGCTTTCCACGCGGCGTAACCGCGAGGAAAAGTCTAGTAACCTAAATATCTATTTAATATATAAAACGTCTGCATATATAACATTTATGTATGTGTTATTAAAATTTAAGTAGTAATATATCTTATGTAAATTACAATAGCCAATTATCATCTCAATTCTTTTCTGGAGTTGTTTGGAAGACATCGCTGTTTAGCGATAAGACGACGTGAGTTTATTTTTGTATAAAGAGTTATCTATTTATCAACATTACTATAACAATGAAAGTCCGTTTACGCTCACAAGAGAGAACACATTATATTACACGCCTGGCAGACGCATCGGCGCTGTTAACTTTGTATCGGCGTCGTAATATCGTATGGAAACAGCTCAACAGCCGTGTTCGTAAGCTGTAAAGCGACATTGTAGGCTGGTTTATGGCCCGTAAAATATTACGTACTCGTACCAGCCGAGAGTAACGTGCCGTCGCGATAAGATTCCAGTGAGAAAATGTTGCTTGACTTACTCGATTCCTATTCTCTGTCGTTCTCGATCGAGTACTTTTATATTTTAGCTAGTGTTAGTGCGGAATTTGTATAACGAAACATCTAATGCTTTGAGAAATATTTTATTTGACTTTGAACTTAGAATGCAGATCAAAGTACAATTCGAGAGGGCTTCATAACAAATGGGCGTACAGACAAAAGTGCAGTTTTAGATAAGGGACAAAATTGTGAATAAAAATAAATTAGTTAATTGTATAAGGCTGAAATTTGGAATACCCTTCTATTACGTATACCACCATCGCCATTATCATCTAAATTCATTCCTGGGGTTGTCTGGAAGAGATCGCTTTTTAGCGATACGACCGCCCTTTGTATATAATTAGATATAATTTTTAGTCTTAAGTTCATGTTTGTATTGGTGTACAATAAAGAGTTATCTATCTATCCTTCAATTTAAGTAGGTGGACTTGCATACCGGTAAGACTTTCTAAATTGTAACATGCATAGATTTTAGTAAACAAAAAACCAATGGCATTTTTGCGTATACGCCCATTTGTTATGAAGCCCTCGAATTAATTATAAGTCATGATTCTCGCACAATAATTAGCTACCCTAGAGAGCTACTATGACATGTGCACTCGACCAAAGTCGAAGTGAGAATGATCTTTCGCTACTCGCTACGCAAGTTGGCTTTTGTATCCGATTAGTAATCGCAACTACCCCCTAATATTACAATAATACATGGCGCTACTAGGAACAAATATTATTAACACTAGCGAAATCCGTTCTGTTAACCGTTCATTTGCCCCACTATCGGTTAAAAGTAAACATAAGCTCCATACGGGGAATGTCAAAATTTAACCGATGGCAAGTAAGATATAGGAACCGGCCATTAGTCTGATATTAATTACTAGTGAATTCCATCAATGGACTATTTTTCGAGTATTTTCAATATACATACATACTAAAGCTGATTTTTTATATTAGTTACAATGGCAATGTAGTAATTTAGTCTAGGATATTGAATAAATGCTTTTTTGGAATTATAAAAATATTTGAAGACCTTGATAAATGACAAGAGCTATGAATGTCAAAGAAGCAAGTGAGGTGTGTAAGAATAAGCCTAAATGGCGCTCTGTTGTTCGTGCCTACCCCGCAAGGGACCTGGCGTGAATTTATGTATGTATGTATGATAAATGTGCCTTAAAATTAAATAGAAACAATGATTTTACATTTTTTTTACTCGATTTTTTATTAAGTCGCATCACTAACACCGTGAAAATAAATAATAACCACTTTTATGTATTACGTGCTACAAACTCATCACACCTCGTTATGTAATATACATTTTGTAATTGATTTTAGAAGTATTTTTTTTATTTACTAGTAATAATAAACATTAAATAATAACAGCCCATATAACGTCTTACTACTGGGTCCGGAACCTCCCATTTTTTTATTTTTTTTGGAAAACTGATAGTATACCCGCCACGCTTGTCCAAGACGGTTAGGCGGGTTTGACACATTGGTCCTTCACTGTCAGCATGTGATAATTTAACAATGTGCACGTTAGGTGAAAAATTAAATGTTTAAAGAAACATTTAATTTTAAACTCGCGTTTAAAAAGTTAAACGCGAGTTTGGGACTTGAGAGCTTTACCCGCTCTACCGCGGCTTGGTATTATTAGTGCCTTTTGAAAATTTAATTTAATATAATTAATTAATATGTAATTATGTTTTTTTTGTCAAACTATAAATATAAATTGTTTTATATATGGCTATTTAATTTATACAAAAAAGTTTTCTTTTACTTTAAGCAGTAATTATACACTGTCTGACTCATGTAAGTAGCAATGTCACAATTTAATCTTTCGTTCAACATTTAGGCGGTTTCGGCGTTTTGTTAGTAAATAGTGTCTTAAATGATTGGAGTGTTAATTACCCTATTTTGTTAATGTAATTAATTCGGAATTATATGTCTAACCAGTCCTCTCTTTTGTTGCAGGTGTGCAGTGAATGCTGTATTGGTGACCAACAGTGTAGTGTACTACCGGACGGCAGCGGCCGCTCGTTTGTGATTGTGGGTGTTAGTTGTCGTGCAAATCGTGATACAAAGTGATTGACGTGTGTGTTGTTTGTGCGTGCTCGTGTGAGTGTCGGTTGTGCGTGTGCGCGTCCGAAGTGGCGCCGACGCAGACGTCAAGTCAATGCCGGTGTGCCGATGGATCGGTGATCGCGGACTGACTACGTCTCAAGAGCAGCGCTGGTGAGTAATCAGTTGATCACTCTATCGTAAAGCACGTGTATAATAAATGCTGATTGTTACATTAATCCAGCTACTGACTTCAAATTCGAAGGGCGTCGGTGCTGGCTTCATACTAGCATAGTGTAAATGTCTACTAGCTTTATAGAAACGGCAGAAGTCGGCTCTCGGCGCCTACACTGGCGCCGTTTGAAATGTAAATTAGCCTTTCCACACGTCTATTATTATACTTGGGGAGGCCTACGACCAGCAGTGGACTGAGATTGGCTGAAGAATAATAAGACACGTGTATTATGCTCGGTGATAACACAATGTTGCAATCGCACAAGGCTATGAGATTCACCAGCGTCCACCGTCCGTACGGAATACACACGTGCCCATGACGTCCCAAAGTAGTCCAGTTAAGTTTCTGTTGTAAGATTTATATATAAAACAGGCAATCCGGACGATCAAACCCCCAGACTAGAATATAGGTAAATCTATAGATGTTTGATACACGAATTTTAAGTAGCAGGGTGGTGTAATGGGGAAGGGCGAGGCATACCGACCCCTACTACAACTCCTATGGTCCGGAGATCTTAATTTTTTTTTTAATAAACATAACCTCCCTTATTTTTCACTAATATTGCACTTATAAAAGTTGAACAATCCTTTTAAAGTCAAAAAGAAAGTCATTAATCCACAGAAAAAGAACGAAAAGACAGCGTATGTCGTCAAAAAATTAAGAAAAACACAACAGACCACATTCACATACACTACAACAGTAACCATGAAAATATTCAAAATGGTGACCAATAAAGACGAAATTAAAAATCGTGTATATAAAATAAGTATTTAATGGTCATCAATCGGTTCTGGCACTCGCCGGACGCTGTCGGGCAAGCTCTCTTCGCTTGCTCATTTCGTGCACTTTGGTCTGAAGCTAACCTAACCTAAATAACTCTTCTACTTACTGGTCGCGAGCGTTCACCACCCATCACAATAATGTTATTGAAATAATAGGTGAGGTTACGTTTACTAAAACGAAATATTTTAAGAACTCTGAACCCTAGGAATTGCAGAAGGGTAAGTATACTCTCGCCCTACCCACTAGTTATTTTTTTTTGCACCGGATAGCTAAGTAGCTGCCAGGATAAATAATAAAAAGTTTCAAGAAATGTTTGCCCTGCCGGGGTTGAATAGGCGACCTCTGCGCTCTAGGGACCTAAAATGTTAGTAAATATCACAGGAAATTTGATGTTAATAATCAAAACCAACTCATGGTAGCGTAATGGCATGCAAAACTTAGGCAGATATCTGACCTAACGTGCATATTCTTACAATTACCATGGGTTAACAACGACCCTGAAGAAAACATCGCGATGAAACCTGCACATCGAAATAACTAATGTGTCAAACTTGGCAAGCCGTCTTGGATAAGCGTGGCCGTTCCCACATAATGGGAGGCCCAAGCCCAGTAGTGGGGCGTTTATGGGCTGTGATTATTTAGTCAAACGATATATGGCCGGTTCTTATATCTTACTCTTCATTCCCTTGCCTTATCATTGATAGAAATTTCATATTTCGTACATGTATGGAACTTATGTTTAATTTTATCCAGTTGTAAGCCAATGTACGGTCGGCAACATGTACGAAGCGGCCAATAATTTTACGAATTAGACGTTGACCGTTCATTTCGTTATTATATATGTCTGAATAGTAGATTGTTACACAAGAGATGAAAGTGACCTATTTAGGCACGAGGTGGTTTGGCGCATAAGCGTAGTGAGGGCGCCACTAAACTTTAGTGTTAACCTAAGGTGAAAGCCTTGATTAAGCACTGGAACTATTAGCGCTCTCGCTACGCTCGTGTGCTAAACTACCTCTCGTCTAACAATCCACTATTTCTGTGGCATTCTACCTGTCAGTATTTTTTGTCATTAATGATAGTAAACATTTAGCTCAAATTCTCTCAGGCTCAAAGGGCTTTAATATGTGTTACAAGAATTTTACCTTAACTTTTCGTTGTTTCATTTCGATGTGTTGCAGGGTTGGTTCAGATTTTGTATAATAAAAACGAAGTTGCGGACGCAGCTTGCTGTGTAATATATTTGGAATATGAACAGAATAAATTATTTTCATAAAGGCTGATTTTTCAATTATCAAATAAAAGTTATCCGCCGGATAAATTATACCTTGAGTAATTATAATTTGAAACAGCTCGACTGTTTTATTCGATGAATAACTTTCATCTGGCGATTGAGCAATTGGCCCTTATATTCATACATACGTTAAGCTAATTCCTGGAATGTGTCTAATACCGACTTCCAATATATCACGCACCACAATAACCATGATAATATAATTATGTTGTGTAGGTATATCATTTGGATATTTTTATATTTCTCCTTTCATTTCTTATGCTTTCGGCCTGCGCCTTCGAAAAGAAATGTAATCAATATTATAAATATATGGATATAATCAAACATGATAAGGTTTTTGGTTTATAATTCAAATACGAATCACCTAATCTCTCTTCTTTCACCATATCCCAATCACTTGGGGTGGGCACAATATG
Organism: Dendrolimus pini; assembly: GCA_949752895.1. Taxonomy (NCBI): domain Eukaryota; kingdom Metazoa; phylum Arthropoda; class Insecta; order Lepidoptera; family Lasiocampidae; genus Dendrolimus; species Dendrolimus pini. The sequence continues at coordinate 11,295,055 of OX457147.1, read as the reverse complement.
TCTTTTCTTTCCACACTCCTCTACTCTGACATACATCTTCTGTCACACCACATATCAACATCCTTCACACAATCCATCTATCTTTTTTTTGGTCTACCTATACATTTGTACCCAGCTATCTTGTAGTTTAACATACTTTTGATCACGTAACTTTCATCCCTTCTCATTATATGCCCATACCAACTTGATTTGCTTCCCCTAAATCTTTCAGTCACGGGTGCAAGTTTCATGGATCCCTTTTCTCCCCCCTCATTTCTCACCTTATCCATTCTTGTAGCACCACACATCCATCTCAACATTCTCATCTCAGCTGAATGGAGACGTTTGTGATTTAACACTTTAGTGGCCCAACATTCCGACCCATATGGCATGACCTTATATTATTAGCACTTATAGTTATTTTCATCGAATTTGTTTAGTTGAGCATATTATCAAAATTGAAAACTTAAAGGAGACATGTTTTTAACCGACTTCGAAAAAAGGAGGAGGTTCTCAATTCGTCGGGATCTTTTTTTTATTTATGTTCACCGATTACTCCGAGATTTATGATCCGATTTACGTGATTCTTTTTTTGTTCGACGCGGAATAGCTTCCAATTGGTCCCCTAAAAAATTTACATAGTTTGGCCCAGTAGTTTTCATTTTATGAACACTTTTCATGGAAATATTTTTCACTCCGTTCCATATGTACACCGATTACTCTGAGATTTATGATTCGATTTACGTGATTCTTTTTTTGTTCGACGCGGAATAGCTGCCATGTGGTCCCCTAAAAATTTGACATAGTTTGGCCCAGTAGTTTTCATTTTACGAACATTTTTTTGTTCCCGGTTCTTGGGACCTATATTTTTTAAGAAGCGCGGCACCATTCGTAGGTCCACCCATACATAGCTAGACACTAAAAAGTAACAAATAAAAAATAAAAACTTCGTTTAAAAAAACCGACTTCAAAAACGAAAATGTATAAAATAACTTATTTCTAAAGCTATTATTATTAATATATATAAAGTAAAACATAAAAATTACTATATTTTGAAAATTACTAAGCACCAACTTTAAGATGTTTTAGATAATATATATTAATAATAATAGCTTAAGAAATAAGTTATTTTATACATTTTAGTTTTTTCGTTTTTGAAGTCGGTTTTTTTAAACGAAGTTTTTAATTTTTTTATTCTAGCCTGTACTAGCTATCAATTTCTTTATTGGCTGAAGATTTTGGTAGAATAACTAACAGGCATTTAGAAGTAGGTAGGATAACCATCTCACCATTAGTTTTCGTAACAATCGCAGTAAAAAAACTATTTAAATATGTGCCTAACAAACGTGGTTACTTACTGTAGGTAAGGTACAATGTGTACTAGGTTGTGTGGTTGCTTGAAGGTCGTCTGATCGACACGTGCTATGCGAGATGCCGAGACCATTCCGGGGTTAGCTGTCATTGTTTGTCGCGCGGCTTGATTATTACTGAGAACTGAATAAATTACTGTCTTATGAATCTGAACAGGAAAATGTAAAAATACCTTGTTTTTTCTTACAAGACAAATTTTTGGATAAAATTGTAGCTAAATTCAATCTATATGATTAATATAAATAATGTTTACTATAATATCTAACTTTAAATGTGGCTTAAGTTGTCCAAGACATTTAAACATCATTAAACATTGTATGTAATTCATTGCATAATCAATGCAAGATCATTTTTGGACATTACGTATGGTGTATGTAATGTATAGTTGTCAGTTTCGTTATATAGAATATAATAATGTTTTTGACGGGTATAATAATATTGACAGGTAAAAATCGTATTGAACGTTTTTATATCGTGTGTTTTGAAGTCGACGCTATTAAACAATTGTTTATTTTAAATCAGGTTTAGATAAATAGTTTCGAGTAATGATTTTACAGAATTTATATTTTATATATAATCACATATCTCGTTTCTTTTTATAACTTTATATCCTATACTTCGAATGTTGGGATACATAATTCAGTCTTCCGGCTGTAATATTTATAAGTATGGCTATAATAGATACATTTTAACAACCTTTTAAATTTTGTTTCGTTATTAATTCACTAAATAATAATGAGATTAATAACAGTGATTTCTGTGCTTAATTTTGTCTTCGTTATCAGTTAATTGCAATTTGCTGCTGAACAAAGATTCCTCATTGTTGATACATCGAAATAAACAGACAGAAGTATATTACCTACATAATAATTTAAGACAAGAAGCCCAGAGTAGTGGCCAGACCGTTAGATCCTACTAATTTTGAAATATGCATACTTAAATTAAAATAATATATAATAATTCACTTTGGCCAAAAACTTTACACATATAAAATACTAACTGTGCCCACGATGTCGTCTGCGTGTAATTTGTTTTTAAAACATTCTTGATTGGTGCTCTGCTCCTATTGGTCTTAGCGTAATGATATATAGCCTATAGCCTTCCTCGATTAATGGGCTATCTAACACTGAAAAAACCAGTACAGATAGTGCCTGAGATTAGCGCCTTCAATCAAACAAACAAACTCTTTAGCTTTATATGTAGTATAAGATATAACTTACACAACTCCGGCTACGCACTGCTGTAGCTCGATTTTATATTAATTAGGCAGTAGGCAGGAAAAAAAGGAACAAACTCACAGCTAATATATAAAAACACTATTCTATTAAAATGCAATATTGTGGAATTATTTCAGGTCATTTCATCGACCATTTTCCAGTTTTGCTGCCGCAAACATACGGTTACTGAGTATTTACTTATAAGGATGTGCCCTTATTAGAATAACAAATATTTTAGTTATCAGAATAGTATAAAAAAACTCAAGTATTGTTTTTGCCGTAGGTAAAACTATGCGACACAAGACCCCCGACAGCAGTGTGACGTCAACATCACTAATGACATTAAAATTGTGAGTAGACATTGAACATACACCTCGCCCCGTTGTTGACAGTCCTTCATAATGTTCATTAAACGTAAGCTAACATCTCATCTTGTCTCGGCTGTCAGTAGGTTTAATAGAATTATAACCATTATCATAATTATTACAATGTATGTCTTTCAAGACCACGGGCCATAAAAATGGCCCGGACTTTTGGAGGGCTTGCGCGGGGCCATGGAAAGGCCAACACATAGAGGCCTTTTGACAAATTTAATGTAAATGTGGCGTGACACTGACCGGCGATTATCCCTGTCTACACCATATAATTATGCACCCAGGGACAAGCCCCGGCCAGTGTAGGACTATTGTGGAAAATTAGGACAAAAAGTACCGGGCTATTGGGGTGAACTGCTAGTGGTACTGGGGTTCTGGGAATATGGGGACTATGGCGTCTGCCCGTCGCAATGTTCGGGGAATATGGAAAAATGGGCAGACGGTGACTCGCCACTCCCTGCATGAGCCCCAAAAAATGCCATAAAAGGCAGGGGCAATATGGGTATGAGTGGCTAAGGGGTGTAGAGAGTTGGGCTGCAGGTTCACCAAAGCTACTTCTGACGTTAGGCCACTTATCACTTCCACCCCTGGAGCTTGAGTCTTAGCTCTAGCGATCTCCACTCCGTGCCGGCTGGTTAAGACAAGCACGGAGGCGGAGGCTTGGCCTTGGCCTCCGGAGTCGGGTACTAGGTGTCGCTACTCACCTAAGGCTTCGCCACAAAGCCCCCCTGCGGGATAATAATTATTATTATTAATATTATAATAATAATAATTATTATTAATCTATAATATTATAAAATTCTAAACACCCGTGTCTGCACATAGAAGCTATTTAAAAAAACTACAATAGACTAGACTATATAAACAGCGATGGAGAATACGATGTTTTTTTTTTAGATTTCTTATCTGTTTGTTCGGGATTCACGTAAAAACTACTGGACCGATTTCGATGCCGTTTTCGCTAATCAACAGCTACTTCTTAGACTTAAGTTTATAAAATTATTTACATTCTGATGTTTAAAACAAAGACAAGCATGGTATTTTATCGTCTGCTCTTTTATATAACATATTTTTATAATTCATTGTAACATGTGTCATCTACTCAATTATACCTATCATCTGAACCCACATTAGATAGATGTGTTTCGGCATCGTTGTAGATAAATTACAAGTTGTTATCATAATTCTACGTTTCTACGCATAATATTACGTAATAATACGTATTATTTCGCAAATTTTAATTCAAAAGTTATAAACGGAACCAAAGTTGGCAAATACTTTGAACGTCGATTGGAATTAGAAAACAAGTCCGGCGATCCCACACTTTTGGAAACTTGTAAATTGAGTTTAATTTAAAGACATTTTATAAAACATTCCGACCTTCTTGGATTCTTTTGAACATGTGCTTGGATTATTATTATTTTGATTAATAAATAGAACAGGTGTCATTGCATATTTGTAAATTATGAAATTGTTTTAATTAAGAAAAGTATCATGAATGGAGTATTTAGGTTTTTGTGAGTGTGGGTCGCCGTTGCCAATTTGGTCGTGTTTCAGTCCACTGTGAGGAAAAACAAAAATCTGTAGGATTCTACTCACAGTGGTGAGTTGTTGTTCACAACTTATGTATGAATCACAAAAAGGTCGACCGCAGAATTCATTTTAGTCCAGGCAATAAAGAATCAGAGTACATAAATATAACTACACACACATATATAATATATATTTTAAAATTACCACCCGCTAACGGTGAAGGATAACGTGATGAGACTTCGAGGTATAATAATAGCCTGAAACGTCCCACTGCTGGCCTTAGGCCTCCCACTATAGGGAACGGACAATAGTCACGCTTCTCCAAGGCGGATTGGCAGGTTTGACACATCGGTTATCTCGATGTACAGGTTTCAACACGACGTTTTCTTTCACCGGTGTTGGCACATGGTAATTGTAACAATGCGCCGCATGGGCGCCGCAGCGTTTCGAACTCGAGACACGTAGGAGCGGTCGACTCGCTCTTCAATTTGGTAAAAACCATGTTGCATAGCAGCGACACCTGGGGGGCAGAGGTTACTTTTTGTGAGGCAGTAATGTCTCTCAAGGAGGCCGCAGAGCAAGACAGGGAGAGAAGTCCTACTGCGCGTGCGTATGCGTCTACACGAGGTCGCCGGCCTTCAGCTGGCACCCGGAGAGGCAGGTACGCGCATTACTTCCCTCCCTGAAATAATACCATTGCGGGGGCCTTTAGCTTGCTAGGGAGCAAAGGACCATCGTCCCCCGTATGACGAAGTGGGTGTGTTCTCCCGGGGCACATCCAGGCACTTTTTGCGCTGGATCGGCTGGGCGTGGGCTCTGTTCTAAGTCTCAGCCTTTCCTACACAACAAAGCGCGGGGTTACAGGGAGGAAGGGTTTTTAGTGGGTATTGGGATTGCTGCCCGTGCAGCTTCTCTTGAGTCTTTCCACACTGGCTGAGTCGATCGCGGATGGATTACTGCTTAAAGCATACTATTGCATGCAGTGATGCCGCCCCCGACCGACGTAGGTCTGTTCCCTTGCAAGGACCCAGTTTGTGCGTAAATCAGTTAGCATTTTCCCTCGCCTCAAAAAAAAAGGTAAATGTAACAATATGCACATTGGGTCAGAAAACTGCCTAAAAGGTGCATGTGTTCCGGCCAGAAATCGAACCCGCGCCCTTTCAATGTGGAACGCGTGTGCTAGCCAATACACTAACACGACTTATGCACATCGCGATAACCGATGCTTAAATTCGCCAATTCACGTTTGACAAGTGTGGTGCGGTCTACCTGTACCTTTCCCCCTTAAAAGTAGTGTGGTACAAACCCAGTAGAGAGCAGTTTACAGACTGATCTTACAGTTTAACTCTTTATTAATTTAAAAAAAAATTAAAAACATTTGCTTATAAGCAAACTGGCAAACAGTCCACTTGTTGATAAGTGAATACCGTTGCCCATGGACATCTGCAACACTAAGGAAGTCGATGCGGTTTCTACCTCGTTGACAATTTAAATATTTTTTTACGCTCTTTTGAACAGCCCCATATTGTATCGCTCTGGAAAAACCCCGGAAGGGGAGAGAGGGGGGGAGTTAATTTCACAACTTATACACAGATGTGACATGAAGGAGCGTATTTTGCTTTAGAAATATACGCGGTTACGCCGCGTGTCAAACCCTGGTGCAGTAGCTCTATTTTACTTACATAAAAACTTAATTAGGTTTTATATATCGCGAGCAAAGCCGTGGGCCAAAGTTAGCATACCGAGTGGAAACTTTCAGCGGGGAAGTAACTTAACCATTGCCGCTACTCGAAAATTCTCTGACGATATTTTTTCAAGAAATTTTGATCCCCATCACTGATTTTCAAAACAATGCAGTTTGCAAGAAGTTAATAACATTTTAAACAAAAAAATCGATGCCAGTCGATCCTATTTCATTAAAAAAATATATATATAATTTTCATACAAAATGTACAAGAAAAGTTTTTTTTGCAATGTCTGACTTTTTAGTACTCCAACCTGGGTTGGTCCCATAGAAGTTTTCGATCAGAACAGGATAGATTAGTTTAAAAAAAATTACTGCCCCACTGAAAGTTTCCACCCCTATTATATATAAACTTTAATTGAAAAGTTATCTAACTGATGGAGAAAACCGTTTAAAAATCTGTTGCTTGGTTTAGGAGACTTTGGCGGATATACAGACAGACGCGGAAAGCAACTTTATTTTATAGTATGTAAAGAAGATGGTAGAAAGATTAATGACGTAAATAAAAGGCGGTTGTGTGTATTGTTACAGGTGACGCGCTGCGGAGCGTGATTAAAGCGGCTCTGCCGCTTTAAATGGACAAACGCAAGATGCTGCCAAAGAGAGCACGTATGGAAGGCATGCGGGGTCCAATTGCGAATGGACCCCTGCAATCAAGGTTAGTATCAAACCAATCGAGGTTATCATAATTACATTAGTCAAGATTGCGTGAGTGGATGAAGAGGGCATGTTGCAAATGACAAACATTATAACATTAAAACGGACAACAAAGTTTTTTTGTTATCATTTTGACTTTGTGATTCGGCAATTGGTGAGGAAGGATCTATCTCCTTCATCATCAAGTGTATTTTACTATTCATTCGTTTGTGTTACCATCGGTTAAATTTTGACACCACTACTATGAAGCTTATTCTAATTTTAGTAAGGCAAATTAACGGTTGGTAAAATATACAAATGGGCAATTCATATATTACCCGTACCTATATTACTATATTTTCATTCCACAAAATAAATAAATAAATATAGTGTATAATAAATAAATATAAAATAAATAAAGTGTATTTGAAGTGTCACACAACTCATTAATCCACTCTTGTCTGTAGTTATAAATAAAAAAGCAGTAAGATGCGACATCTTAAAATTTGTGAAAATATATTTGGTAGGAGAGTGATTTAATATATAGTTTGTAGCGGTTGAAGCGGAAACGTCCTCTGAGCCCAAAGCCAAACAGGTTCGGCATGTTAATAAAGCGGCGTCCGCCCATTCAGCTCGCTCAACTTATTCTTTTCTCGCCCTAATCCTATTTGGTTTCCATCAAAACTTGCCCAAAGGCGTTACAACACCTCCGGCCCCTCCACCTCTCAACAATTTCACCCTTTACCGGCCTCTTTGTTTGCCTACAAATCTGTTTTCGTCTATCCCCGCCCCGGGGAAAGTTCCGAAAATTTCAACACCCCCCCCCCCCCATCCCACCGACGAGTCTCCGCCAGGAATTACTTTCCCGTTTCGCCGCTCTCCCAGAAAACTTTCGCCCGACAATAATAATAATTCCGCTCTGCTATGACGGAAAGTTCAAGTTTAGTTTAATCGCACTGGCTTACTTTAATTATTTGGGGGAGACTCAGAGCTACGTGGTGGTTAGTGGCGGGTTGTCCGGGCACCACGTCCACGACCCTTGATTAGCTAACTTCGGCCAACTTGTAGTCTAAAACGCGACAAGCTTGCAATACTTGCCTCTGATTCGATTCCGGCCATCGATTAAATGTTCTCTTTTGTTGTGAGAGTGCTTTGTGGTTAATTAGTAGCATTGTTATGTTCGTTGTTAGTGTTTGTTTCGGAGGCTGGTATGTTGTTTAGATGAAACATGATTTCGCTGTTGTTGTTAGTGGAATATACGTTTTATCTCTTTATATACATCTGTTATTAAGAGAGTCGCTGATTAGCTGATTGTGATTGTAGTTTATTACGTGTCGCCTTTGTGCTGGCAAGGCTGAAGCTAGCTAGCAAACAGGCAGACGGGGCCCAAGCTCATGAAAAGTGATAACCATTGCCATACGTTTGCTACCGCAAAGGGGAAACCAACGCGTTGCCAGGCTTTAGGGTGAGGTAGAGGGATCAAACAGGAGGAGTGGTATAGAAAAGATGGGATGTGGGTTTGGAATAGGGGGATGGGATAGGGAAGATTGGATAGGCGGAGGGGGAAGTGTGCCATAGGAACTACGATTCGCTTAAGGGTAATCGTTTCACGCTGATATTCTGTGAGAGCGGGGTATCACACCGATCGACCCGTTTCTACCACGTCAGGTGAAGTCAAAGAGTTGGTTACAATTAAAAAAGTATCTAATGATTTAAAAAAAAGTGGTTATATTTGCTTTTCTGAAAAATTATGGTAGAATAATTATGAAAATGTTTTTGTGCGTGGACGATAAAACTATGTATATGCATTATAAATATTTGTGTGTTTTGAGGACAGGCACGATGCTTTCCTTTTCACCCTCGAGACCATAATATACTTCACATCCATCGTCACTAACAAACAATCTTCACTGTAATAATCCTAATATACACTTACAATATCGTTAAGTTTATACAGTTTTCAAAATATAAATGTCTATTAATGTAAATTAAAATTATCGTAAACACTCGGTGAGTTAATATAGTTGTAAATGCATTATTCACATTGTAAGTCGGTTGTGTTTAGATAAACGCAACCTTGGCTCGCATACGCGGTCGTCGACATCGTTATATGCTACACGTACTACACTGGTGAGCTTCTAATTTAAAAGGTTTTCATTCTCTTGAGTTTTATGCGATTCATTTGTTGGAAATGAATTGCTAGATTTATAGGGATGGCGATTTGAAAATAAATTAGTTAATGCTCGACTTTGTACTTGTAAGCTTTAAATGATGTGGGTTCGAATCCTTATCGAGAAGCATGCATGATGCGCATAACAGCACATTGAGATAACTGATTTGATAAATTTGCGTTAGACAAACGTGACCGGTGGATACGCTATACGTTTCCTTTAACACGGCGAGGCCCTAGCTGAGCTGTGTGTTCTTATAATTTTGTTGTTGTCAGGATAGATAACCAAATCACGCATCGAAAACTGACGTATCACAGGAGGCAGTGTACGTGGTATTCGTATTGAGAGAATACAGATTTTTGATTATATGTATTTGATAAAAAAATTAAAACCACAAGTGCTTCTCGCATTGAATCAAAAAATACATAAAGCATGTCGGTATGTAATGTCGAAATTGAAATTGTTTTATGTATAAAAAATTAAAACTTCGTTTAAAAAAACCGACTTCAAAAACTAAAATGTATAAAATAACTTATTTCTAAAGCTATTATTATTAATATATATTATCTAAAACATCTTAAAGTCGGTGCTTAGTAATTTTCAAAATATAGTAATTTTTATGTTTTACTTTGCACCGACTTCAAGATGTTTTAGATAATATATATTAATAATAATAGCTTTAGAAATAAGTTATTTTATACATTTTAGTTTTTTAGTTTTTGAAGTCGGTTTTTTTAAACGAAGTTTTTATTTTTTGTTTGTTACTTTTTAGTGTCTATCTATGTATGGGTGGACCTACAAATGGTGCCGCGCTTCTTAAAAAATATAGGTCCCAAGAACCGGGAACAAAAAAAGTTCGTAAAATGAAAACTACTGGGCCAAACTATGTCAAATTTTTAGGGGACCACATGACAGCTATTCCGCGTCGAACAAAAAAAGAATCACGTAAATCGAATCATAAATCTCAGAGTAATCGGTGTACATATGGAACGGAGTGAAAATTATTTCCATGAAAAATGTTCATAAAATGAAAACTACTGGGCCAAAGAATGTAAAAATTTTAGGGGACCAATTGGAAGCTGTTCCGCGTCGAACAAAAAAAGAATCACGTAAATCGGATCATAAATCACGGAGTAATCGGCGAACATACATAAAAAAAGCAACAAAAAAAAGATCCCGACTAATTGAGAACCTCCTCCTTTTTTCGAAGTCGGTTAAAAACAGGCTATATTATACATAATGACTTTGCTTGCATAACTTTCGTTTATAATTTTTCGTTTCGTTTTTCATTTTTCCGGTTTACACTAAATTCATGTCCTCTAGTCTAATTTCATTTACTTACAATTTTGTGACACAAATAGAAACAAACAAACATGCTGATGTTTAAATTAAATTTTACGTTTTGTATAAATACGATAATTTATATGATATGAATAAGCGTCAATCATCTGGAACATGTCACAATAAATTGCCCACAAAACCGATAAAATAAAGTGGGTTTTATCGCTTCTGTGTAATAATAGTGTTGTTGTCGAGTCACACTAGAATTTTTATTACACCAGCGCATGTTTACGTCAATGAGGGCGATCGAGTGATAGGCGAGTTAAATTATACATCACAATTCTACAAAATAATGGAAGAATGTACAGTTCAGCAATTCAGACAGCTTTTAAACTCCAGTCAAATTGAGATAAATTTCGCTCGGGGCGCTTCATTTTGATCAAGGCTTTACTTTTCATTGCTTCCTTGCGTTTTTTACCGTATGTATAATGGAGAGTAATAAGAAGGAACGGTTTGGAATGGAGCGTTTATTTTCTTTCCATCATCGTACCGCACATCCGTGCTTTCATACTTTTTAAATAATATGACATGGAACAATTTTGAGGCGTGTAGATCGTTGAGATATCAACAGAACCCACTTGCTATCAGATAGACAGTTATACTGCTATTATACTCGAGCAATAATAAACATAAAAATAAATTATATTTTGTTATTATGGTAATGCGTTGCCCCCCCCCCCCTCATTAGGATTGCCTTGTTTCGCGAATTACGGATATTATATTATACGATATAAATATAAACTTACTAGAGGGCCCGGCAAACGTTGTTGTATTAATAATGTGTAAAGAATGTAACTACGTCGCTATTTTTTTCAAATAAAATTTTTCTTTCTTTCTTTGTTCTTCTTTCTTTTTGTCATGAAAAAAATAAAAACTTGCATCGCCATTTACCGCCTCCAATTGTAAATTTAAAACCATCCAGGGACCCCACTCAAACACACAAACAAAATTTTATCAAATAGGTCAAGCCGTTTTCGAGTTTTATCCAGACTCACGAACAGTTATTGAATTTCATATATACTCGTATAAGACAAAAATCAAAAATGTTTGTATGTGTGTGTGTGTGTGTACAACCAGTACTAATGTTGATTTTTTCTCTTTAATTTCAGGCCACTGGTGGCCCTACTGGACGGTCGCGATTGCACTGTCGAGATGCCCATTCTCAAAGACGTTGCGACAGTCGCGTTCTGCGACGCGCAATCCACATCGGAGATACACGAGAAAGTGTTGAACGAGGCGGTCGGTGCGCTAATGTGGCACACGATCATACTGACAAAAGAAGACTTGGAAAAGTTTAAGGCGTTACGGATCATTGTGCGCATTGGGTCCGGCGTCGACAATATAGATGTGAAAGCCGCTGGCGAATTAGGTGAGTTTGGACACTCTTTGTCTTTCTTGCCTTTGTCTATATCTACATCCGAAACTAGAGCCATTTCTCTTAGTTTTGAGACTGACATTCCTTCACAGAAATTGATCCCTACAAACTTATGCTATAGTATGTGTTTCTTTTCAAAATCAACCGGTTCGTATTCTGACTAGAGTAATTAATTACATACATACATACATAACTTCCCGCCAGGACCCTTGCGGAGTGGGCACGAACAACAGAGCGCCATTCAGGCTTATTCTTACACACCTCACTTGCTTCTTTGACATTCATAGCTCTTGTCATGCACGCTGTTCTTAAGGCTCCTGACATCACCTTCTGCTAATACACGATCTATTTGATCATGGAAGGTGTGTCGTGGCCTTCCGCGACTTCTGCATCCGTCCACTTTTGCATTGTATATCTGTTTAGTCATTCTTTCATTATACATTCGTTCCACATGCCCGAACCACCGGAGCATTCCTCTCCTTACCTTCCCCGACACTCTCTTTCATACTTCGGTATTACGAACGCGGTCCGCGAGCGTCACTCCGCAGATTTTGCGCAGTGCTTGCATCTCGACCGCGTTTACTCTACTTTCATGCTCTCTGTTCCATACCCAACTCTCGCTTCCATACGTGAGCGTAGGTACCAGCACCGCGTTGTGTATGGCAAGCTGGGCCTTCTGGCTGAGGTTCTTAGCGCCTAGAAGTTTACCTAAAGCTCCATTCACACTATTCCCCGAATTCACTCTTCTTTCTATGTCAGCGGTGTACCTTCCATCCCTGATAAAAGCACATCCAAGATATACAAACTCATTCACTTGTTCCAGCATAACATAATCGACCATTATCCTTGCATTCGTTCTGGTTTCTTCTCTTTCTCTTAATTAATAATTCAAAAATCTAATAGCCACTTTAGTTTCATTAAAATCGGCCACATGACTTCTTTGAGTTGTTTTCGCTATTTCTTAAGGTTTCGGAATTGGCAATAGAGAATTACTTGAAACCTTGAAAGAATTAGGGAATATTTTAAAATTTTGACATTGAGGACATAGACATAGCTTATTCTATTGTATTAAAAAAACCAGTGTCAGTATGTAATATCCGAGGAGGAACGGTGAAAGAATACTAATTCCTGCGGCGGGGCGGCCTGTCGTAAGAGGCGACAAAACAACCCACAGGTAGTATTAGCCCGGCTGGATGGCTAACATCCCTGGTCTAGAGTATGCAGCCATAACAACCTCGAGTTATGTTCCGGCATTAGTGGCCAGGTTCCAGACTACCTCAAGAGAGCAGCAGCGCATTTGTAACGCCTTTGGTGGTTGTAAATGTCCATAGGCGATGGTAACCGCTTACCTTTAGGTGGGCCGTCTGCCTGTCAGCTGAACTCATGCAATAAAAAAAGCCCGATTTACAGTGTCATTACTTAGTTGCGAATAACTTCTTGTCATCGTTTGGACATATAATTACTATGGAAAACTTATTACTTAAATGGAAAATGTATCTGCAAACGATTATAAGGATATAACACGCCAGTTTTGCTACTAACTACTTAACTAATGCTACATGTAAGTAAATCAGGGTTAAATAAATGATTTTAATATTATTAATTTGCATTAATTTGTAAGCATGCCCTGCGGTCACGCCCCACGAGTCAAATCCTAGAAAGGGGCCAGTCACAAATTACTTCACATGAATATTAGGATTTTTTTTACCCCTCCCCCGTCCTTGTCATAGCTGGTCACATTCGTGATACTTCTCCATCCCTAGTGTGACATCCCATATTTTGCAACTTTACATCAAGGAAATATTACAGTAAAACAGCAGTTCCGTAATTAGTTTAATTTGCCTTTAAATATTTTTTTTCAACTTCACAACAATTTTTAATTTATTTTTAAATAATTTAAACACTGCTTGAATCGGTAATTCAGTCTACAGATACAGTACAGTAAATTGCGTGTGTTAAATAAATTAAAAAAAACCAATTTGTTATAATTATATATAATATAAATTAATATAATTATTATAAATTATATTCTATATAATAATTTATAATGCTTAAATATATTAGATTTTGAAATGTGACGTCACGAAATTTAGGACTCCTACCACCCTATGTCATACTTCGTCGACCCCCTCTCCCCTTACGTGTGATCTATTTTACTTACATAAAACCTTAACTTTGGGGACGATCAAGCGGACATACGCGAGGAGACGCGGAAAGCGACTGTTTTATACTATGTAACGAAGATAATCTCCATCCTAGACCATATCTACGCTCCACATCGCGTGAGATAATGGTCAAAAGCGAACCTTATACTATACTATAAAAAAAAAACTAAAGTGACGAAGAAGGAAATAAAAGAAATTAAAAATTTTCCTTGAAAATGAGGCCACAATATATAGATGAAAATAATTCTTTGAAAGAAATATATAGATGAAAATAATTCTTTGTCATATTTCTAGCTTTATTATTTTTGTCGCGTGTGCCTCGCACAGTATCAAATATGTAAAATTTTTGTGTTGCGTATTCCAGGCATAGCTGTGTGCAACGTGCCCGGTTACGGGGTAGAAGAGGTGGCCGACACGACGATGTGTCTCATATTGAATTTATATCGACGGACGTACTGGCTCGCAAATATGGTGCGGGAAGGGAAAAAATTCACAGGTACACATTCAAATATTTTTATTCATATTGCCGAAAATAGAAGGTTCGTTTCTGGTTTTCAATTTTGAGTAGAGATAGTCAGTCACCTTCAAAAATAAATTTAAAAATAAGATTTCATATTTAACCTTTTTAACTAATCATTTATTTGATATGGTGTTTCTTAAATTATGGAATATTTCCACGGACAAATTTGTGTTTAAAGTATAAAATATTGTGTATAAACAACTAATAGAAATACAAATAACACAATTTAGAAATATTTATAATACAAAAAGGTAAAAAGACGAAAACGAAAAATCGCTTAAAAAGTCACTCGAGTAACTTTTTTAGGTCACACTTCTTTTTTAAATTTTGATTTCTTTAAAGAATTAACACATCATCTCATTGTGTCTTAATAGCTACTAACTGTGCTTGACACTTTTTTTTTGCAGTATTTATATTTATAATCTTCTGAACCCTGTAAGATATTCAAATTAAACATAAAAGAATATATTTGTATTATTTCAAGTTCAATTTGATAGAACTGCTGTTTCAATTCCTAAAAGTCTCAACGGAATGTCCTTTGTAGTCCTATTTAAAATATACTTTCCGATATTATTGCAGGATATTTTTTAAATAGATTGTTTGTGTTGTTTATGATTAGGCGTCATTAAAATAGTTATCCGAAATTATAATTTAAATTTTTAGAATATATTTGAAATCAAAGGCAAATACTCCAAATTTATTTATTGGTATAGATCTTTTTGTTTCTTTTACTATCTGCTGTCAATATCAGGCCTAAAAGAAATAAAGCTGACAGTAAAGCCGATAAAAACATATTGCCTAAAAAAAGGTGTTGTTATAAAGTCTATTTTATTGTGTTCCCAATTATGGTTTTCCCAGAGGTGTAAGGTTTCCTATTCTTGTACTGTACTTTTCACATTCTTGGAATACAAGTAATATTCTTTCGGATCTCGAAACAATTAATTAATACTAACTTTGACTACTGACTACAATCTGTGCATGGGTTTTTAGATATGAAAAGGTAACATACATAAGTTGTTTTTGCATTTAAATATTTATTACTTTGTTTGTGCATTTGTTCCTTTGTCCTCCTTTGATGTGAACAGATTTTCATGTAAATTATTACAAGCGTTTTCTGTAAATATAGAAATACCTTCTATCTCCAAAAATGGAAAAGATCTTGTAGGACACAACTTCGCGAAAACAATGTGATCTGCAAAAACCTAGTAATACTTTTTGTTCAAACTTGATGGTGACCATATTTTCTATCTATATATCGACACCAGCAATTTATACTACGCTAACTCATAAAAGTGTACTTTACAGTAGAGGCTTATAAAGGGAAAAACGTGATAACTTTTATATTAATTAAGATACTTATTTGAAATTTGGTAACGTTAATAATTAATTTATTCATTGTAATTTGCCATATTTATTTTTCTTTAATTATTTATATTTTTTGATTTAGTGCAAGTTAGCCGTATATGCACTTAATTCATCACAAAAAATTACAGACTACACTCGTCTAACTAATGTTAGCGTAGTGTATTACGGGAGATCAGTGTTATTTTTGTTGGATTGCAATAATATTTTTAAATTTTATTATGCATTATGCCTTAGGTTTTTTATAAATAGTCATAAGATATATTATTCATCAACAGTCCTCAATAAATATTTCGCTTTTTTGGTTAATTTCACTAAATATTTAGCTCTTATTCTTGACATTTTCGTAATAACAAAAATCGATTTGCCTGGGATCCAATCAGCGTGTCCTGATTTGGTGAGAGTGGGACCACAATAGGTGTATACTCTTTCAAATAGAGAAAAAATTGGAAAATCAGTCCACAGTTGATGGAGAAATCACATAACAAACATATAAATAAAAAAATACATGTATTGATTGAGAACCTTTTGGAAGTCGGTTAACAATGAAATTGTGTATTAGTAATTGTTTAAAAATACTAGTGTTAAATTAAACATTATTTTCATGCTGATATTATAAAAGTAAGAAGATGATATGGTATTTTTTCTCCCACTCTTTCTATGGAAATAATGTTATGCTTTTTTGTACGATGTGTGGTGTGTGGCCGTTTCCAGGTCCAGAGCAGGTCCGCGAGGCGGCGACGGGTTGCGCCCGCATCCGCGGCGACACGCTCGGCATCGTGGGCCTCGGCCGCATCGGGTCCGCGGTGGCGCTGCGCGCGAAGGCGTTCGGCTTTAACGTCATCTTCTACGACCCCTACCTGCCCGACGGCATCGAGAAGTCGCTAGGGCTGACCAGGGTTTACACGTTGCAGGTGAGCCCCATTCAATTGTTTATGAAAACTCATTACTTATAAACCAGATAGAAAACTCTTTATTACAAGCTTTTATTTAACTTGCAATGGATGAAGTGGAATCTTGCAAGTTAAATTTGATCAACTTCCCGGTTTCCGATTGAGCTGAAATTTTGCACGCATATGTATATCGCGTGACAATGCAATAATACGGTACCATGGAGCCGATCTGATGATGGAGTCTGAAGGTGGCCATAGGAACTCCTGTACTAAACAATATAAATCCGTAGTGTTGAGGTTCGTTTTACTTGTCTTGGCTAGCATTCAGCTGCTACATGATATCTAGGATCTCAAAAAAAACTTATTGTTTTCCATTTACACATTTATTTACGATGATTTTATGTAAAGTCAGAAATGGGAGGTCTTACTGCTTTTTAATCACCTCTTCTAGGCACCCCTAGAATTCATATAATAAAATTAATATAAAACATGCAAAATATCAACAAAATTAATAATAGACTTCTATACAAACACAATAGAATATAATAAATAATACAAAATTAGTGGCCACTATTGGATCTCAGGAGACCAAAACCACAATAATGAGTTTAAAGAACAGTATAAATTTGGCGCTGAACTAATGATCAATAATTGAGTTTCTTAAATGGCCAGCCTGCAATAATAAACCAATAATTGTCAACAATAGAAGATATTTATATGAATGTCATTAAGGAGACATTTTTAGTAGAGTGTGAAAGGTGCAGGAAATACAAATGGTCTTTTAGGTATAGATAAATACAAGTTTTTTATGCTTGAGAATGTTTCACTAATCCTCCGACCCAATGAACTGATGATGTAAGGTCGCTTGTAGAGGCTGGATGGAGAAAGTTGAGGTTTAGGATAACTTGCGCAAAAGTGAGGAAGTCTTTATCTAGCTGTGGACTAGGCTTGATAAAGAAAAAGAAGCTTAAAAGGCCCACCTGTGTTGAGACAATGATCTAAGTGTAATAAATAATTCTTTCGAAGTTCAATGGTTATTGCTGTCATAGTATTGTTTCCAAATATTTTAAACCTTTACTGAGTTTACTTGAAGGTATAATGCAAGCGTTTTTGCTTTGTTACATGGTATATATGTTGATTTATGGGGCACTAGGCACAGAGGGATAAAGTTCAATGTTTTCTTGGATATACTTGCATGTGAGGAATCACGTCAGGATAATTTTTGCAAAAATAGCAGACTAAATACCAAATGTCTTGATTTCACATTTTAATTTCAGTTAATAATATATGTGGTTATATATCTTTACAGGACCTCCTATTTCAAAGTGACTGTGTGTCATTACACTGCAGCTTAAACGAGCACAATCATCACCTAATTAATGAGTTCACTATCAAACAGATGCGTCCAGGTGTGTATCACAATTATTGTTGTTATTTAAAAATAATGTACCTACTAGAGTTGTCCTCTTTTATTTAGGGCATGACAACCCTGACCACATATTCTAGTTCACAGAGGATGCCGAGATCTCCAAGGCCAATCATCAAAATAATCCTTCATTAACAATTATTTGCATTGAGATTATGCACATTTGTAATCTGCTATGAGCAAGCTGGTACTCCCAGTTCGGTTCTCCAAAAATTTTCCTTTTCTTTATCTACAGTCACAAAAAATCGACTATGGATGGTTTAATTGGTTGGCATGAAGTTCTCTAGTATTATTATAATTTATAAGTACCTAACTTAGTTTTATTTAGTTATTGTATTGAATGTGGACAATATTCACATTAAAGAGTAAGGCCACTACAAATATTGAAAAAATGGTTTTAATTGTAGGTTCTATCTTTTAATGGGGACTATTCAAAGAAATAAAACCTACAATAAAATTATATATATAATCTAAGGGCCAAAATAATGTCAATGGATAATTGTATGGTGCAGACATTGCAGATTAATTATTTCTATTATTATAGTTATATCTCAAACTGCATATATCAAGTTGGCCGGAAACTTAACTCAACAATTTTCAACTGATCTACTTGATGTTTGTGAAAGCATGTATGTTTTTTTTGTTACATTGTTCATTTGTTATTGACAATTATCTGGTAATTTTAAGGTAAAATTTTGACATTCAACTTTAGAAGTGTGCCATTTGGGCAAGCAAATATATCGTAAAAATCTTTTATAGCATTAATATATACAATTGAAAATAAATTCATTGGCTCATTATTATTCAAAAATCACATAAGATGTATGTCCAGCCCTGGACCCTAGAAAAACGGAAATAGAGATGTTGCAAAAAACACTGCACAGCCACCATTTTGACATTAATTGCTTCATAATAAAAAATCGTATACAGTCACTGATATGTATGATAAGCAAGCAACCTTTTATGTAATCTGTATATGTGTGTGTATTTTGAAAATAATCCCCAAATTCCTATTTTCCAACTTCTAAGAGTGGCCTAACTCCTTAACACATATAACACTATAATGTATGTCTAATAATAATAAATAAATAATAATGTCTAAGTATTAATGTATGTCTTTGATGACCACGGGCCATGAAAATGGCCTTAGATAATGTACACTCTAGATGGAGCGTAGGCGGCGCGGATCCGTCGAAAAAAATATCAGCCAACTGTTGGCCTCGAAGTCGCTACCCGTCTATCAGTGTCTAATTTGACAACACGCTATATGCACGTCCGAGCGCTTGAATAACAAATTTTAAAAAGTGATCTTAAATCACGAGATGCGTGATAAAAGTTTGCAGAAATTACAAGGGACGCTTAAAAACAACTAACGAAGTGTCCTACCATCGGTAAGTAATCCAGATTTCATAATTTACGTAATAAATTTCGTAAAAAAAATTACTATTTTTTAGGTTCTTATTTACAACTGTCACTCGACATTATTATCAGTGTTGCCACTTTTTCAATACAAAACTTCCACCATATTTTTATGAGCTGGAGGAATTGATATGGGTAAGGCTTACCCAACTCACATTTAGACTAAATGTTACTCGCGACTTTGTTCGCGTGATTTATGCTTTATGACGCACATTAAAACTACGATAAAATAGTTTCTGTTTTTATAAGTGTAACGCATTTTAGTCAATAAAGGATTTTTTTTATTTTATTATTATACTATTTACACAGCTGCTCTAAAAAGTAGTGTAATGTTTTCATGGTCAATGTATATGTTAAGCCTGTGAGTTTCTATTTTGCGTGATAACTAGTATATACCTTAACTGAATTTGATGACTGAGGTATCGTTAAAATCCTTACGCTACGACATCCTCTATATGATCTTATAATAAACATAATAGTGTAGAGTAGGTATAGAAGTTTTAAAAGTGATCACAAAAGTACATACAACAAAGATTTTACTAGCGACAGTCGTGTTTATTTTTTTAAATTTTAATATTAATTTGTTTCAGAATACCTAAAGATCCTGTGATTGAAAATCGGTGGGTAGGCATAATACGACGAAGCCGTGAAGAAGATCTATGGAAACCTGCAAAAACGACTGTCATTGTTTTGATCATTTTCGACAAAAAGACATGAATTTTGTGAATAATAAAAAACGTCGAAGATTAAATATTTATGCATAAGGTGTCGCCTTATGCCTAAATTACAAAATTTAAACAGAGATGCAACATCAAAACGAAAGTTGTTCAACAAACAAATTCAAAGATAGGGTAATTAATATAAATAAAATCGTAGTTGTGTGCCAAATTGTTTTATTTCTGATAGGACGTATTAATAAATAAATAAAACTAATAATGGGGTAAATCTCACAATATAAATATTTCATACCTTATTTCATTTTTTGCAACACTTCAGAACCACATTTTAATATGATTAGTTTTACTAATAAAATAAGGAAAACATTTAACTGGTATCATTAAGTACACTCACACATAGATAACAATATGACGCGAGGTGAGTGTAAGACAGTATGCTCACGCATACCAGCATGCGTAAGCTGGCCTGTTTCTGTTGTTGTGATTTCAGGGCGACGCGCTATCTAGAGTGTACATTATCTAAGAAAATGGCATTTCACTGTTGTCTGTAACTGTGTCAGCTTACATTAATTGTAACAAAATGAACATTTGGTCAAAAAACTGCTTTTGTTGTGTATAATTTTCTAGGCAAGGTTTGAACTTCGTCATGATTTGTTTTCAGGCGCGTTCCTAGTGAACACCGCCCGCGGCGGCCTCGTCGACGACGAGGGCCTGGCGGCGGCGCTGAAGCAGGGCCGGATCCGCGCGGCCGCGCTCGACGTGCACGAGAACGAGCCGTTCAACGTTTTCCAGGGGCCGCTCAAGGACGCGCCGAACGTGCTGTGCACGCCGCACGCCGCCTTCTACTCGGACGCGTCCGCGCAGGAGCTGCGCGAGATGGCCGCGTCCGAGATCCGGCGCGCGATCGTCGGCCGCATCCCCGAGTGCCTGCGCAACTGCGTGAACAAGGACTACTTCCTCGGCGGGGCGCCGATGGGCGGCGGCGGCGGCGGGGGCGCGGTGCCGCCGCCCGCGCCCTACGACACGCTCAACGGCGGCTACTACGGCGGCGCGCACTCGACCACGCCGGCGCACTCGACGACGCCGACGCACGCGCACGAGCCGGCGCCCCTCAACCCGCTCAACACCATCAACCCCATCAACCCGATCAACCCGCTCAACCCGCCCGCGCAGCAGGTGCCGCAGCCGCCGCAGCCGCCCATCACCCTGGTGAGTCACCCCCTATCCTCTATGATCCTTCCATCTGATACCCTTTATCCCATCTTAAATAAAGGGTGGCAATGCCTTGGCTTAGCCATTGCTGTTGCAACCACCTATAGGCAATGGTCACCATTTTCTAAGAGCACAATCAGTGGAAATGTGCAACATAAACTCACAATGCTTTGTTAAAATAATCAATATCCTACAACTTATTGTTCAGTTTTAACTATCCATTATTTAATTAGCCTGCCCATTGTACTCAACCTTACGTTTGTATGTATGAATTGTTTTTCATTGTTTGCCACAAAGAATATTCTATTCTATTAATCATGTTCCCACTAAAAACTATATTTATCTCTATTAAAAATTTTCAAAGTAAGCTAATATCAAGACACTTAAAACAAAC
This sequence comes from Dendrolimus pini, assembly GCA_949752895.1. Lineage (NCBI taxonomy): Eukaryota > Metazoa > Arthropoda > Insecta > Lepidoptera > Lasiocampidae > Dendrolimus > Dendrolimus pini. Next base: position 11,273,246 of record OX457147.1, on the reverse strand, counting down.
TGCATTAGGTAGTCACACTATGAAAAGGTTTGTCAGTTTTCAAATTGATTCATTTAACGTTCCCCGAACACATATTACCTTTTCAAAATAAGTCACAGAACAGACTATTCCACAAAAAATATGTTTAACAACTGTTGGACAATATTTTTTTTTAGACAAGTTCAAAGTTGATTTTGTCTAAAAACATTGTTTAGAGATGTAAAAGCTTTTCATTGGTTTTAATATTTATGATAAGCATAGTGATTATATCTTCTTTATTTCTGATGGTTATAGCTATTGTTATTCTCAGTCTGTTTTTCTATATTTTACAAATATAACATACATACATACATAACTTCACGCCAGGTCCCTTGCGGGGTAGGCACGAACAACAGAGCGCCATACAGGCTTATTTTTACACACCTCACTTGCTTCTTTGACATTCATAGCTCTTGTCATGCACGCTCGTCTGTTCTTAAGGCTCCTGACATCACCTTCTGCTAATACACGATCAATTTGATCATGGAAGGTGTGTCGTGGCCTTCCGCGACTTCTGCATCCATCCACTTTTGCATTGTATATCTGTTTAATCATTCTTTCATCAAACATTCTTTCCACATGCCCGAACCACCGGAGCATTCCTTTCCTTACCTTCACCCCGACACTCTCTTTCAGACCAACTCTCTTTCTTACTTCGGTATTACGAACGCGGTCCGCGAGCGTCACTCCGCAGATTTTGCGCAGTGCTCGCATCTCGACCGCGTTTACTCTACTTTCATGCTCTCTGTTCCATACCCAACTCTCGCTTCCATACGTGAGCGTAGGTACCAGCACCGCGTTGTGTATAACAAGCTGGGCTTTCTGGCTGAGGTTCTTAGCGCCTAAAAGTTTACCTAACGCTCCATTCACACTATTCCCCAAATTTACTCTTCTTTCTATGTCAGCGGTGTACCTTCCATCCCTGCTAAAAGCACATCCAAGATATACAAACTCATTCACTTGTTCCAGCATAACATCATCGACCATTATCCTTGCATTCGTTCTGGTTTCTTCTCTTTCAAACACCATAACCTTTGTTTTCTTCGCATTCAAGTGTAAGCCTCTCGCCTGACAGTCATCTTTCATCATTGTGACTAGTGTTTGCAGTTCTGATGGCGATTCGGCTAAAAGCACGGCATCATCCGCATAAAGCAAAGTGCTAACAACTAGATCACCCATCCGCACCCCTACATCCATCAATCTTAATCTCTGGAGACAGTTGTCCAGATATAGGATGAACAGCAAAGCCGACAGCACGCAGCCCTGCCGGACGCCAATATTGACGTCAAACCAGGGCGACAGGCTGCCGTCCACCCGCACGCATGCCATACAGTCCTCGTAAGTGGACTGCACAGCACGCAGCAATTGGCCATTGATCCCATATCCGGGCAATATGTCCCAGAGGTCCTTCTGCACAACCCTGTCAAATGCTTTCTCTAGATCCACAAAACCGCAGAAAACCTTCCGGCCCAATGCCAGCTGCTTCTCCACGATATTGCGGAGCGAGAAAACTTGATCCATACATCCCCTTCCATTTCTGAAGCCCCCTTGTGCATCCCACAGTAATCCATCGGATACCACTCTCATTCTCCTTTCAATAATCTTCGCATATACTTTAGATGCTGCGCTGATCAAACTGATGGCCCTGTAGCTGGCGCACTCCATACGTGACCCCTTGCCTTTATACAAGGGCACGATAACAGCGCGCCTCCAGTCCTTGGGAACCTTTCCCGTCCTCCAGCACAAGTTGCATAAGGACAGGAAAGCGTCCCGGACGCAGGTTCCACCATATTTGATCATCTCAGCAGACACACTATCGATTCCTGCTGCCTTTCCATTTTTCCAATTCTTGGTTTTACTGTTTCTTGTACTCATGTAAGCAAAAGTCGACTTTAAGGTGACAAATCTTTCCATACTGTGACTGTACATTATTTTAGAATTGTAAAATACTAAGGGCCGCTTGCATAAGGTTGCTTAAATTTATTTAAGAAACACAAAACGTAACCAATACCCTTAAATACAATTAGCATCTTGCACAATGCAAAATTTGCCAATAAATATGTTTAAAGAACTGTCAATGTTTTGTGTAAAACATATTTAGGTAGTTTAATATGATAAACTAATTTTATTTAAAGGCGATCATTATGCAAGCGGCCTTTAGTTATTGTGTAGCATGAAATGTAAACCTCTGATAGTTTAGTGGTTTACGTACATGCATCCTAAATTGAAAAAGCGTGTATTCTTATCCTGGCTGAAAAGTATGCACTATTTAGACAGTTTTTTGATCTAATGTGCATGTTGTTACAATTACCAAGTGCTAATGGTGAAGGAAAACATTAATAAAATCGGCACATAAGAGATAACCTATAATCCTACTCTTAATTATTATTATTAGTGCTGAACTTTACCAACCAGAACTGGCTGAAACTGAGACATTACGTCTAAACCTATGAACAAATTAGAACATAGTAAACTGTTAAGTTTCCATTCTTGATTAATGTAATTGAGGAGCCTATTGTTATTGTAAGGGATGATCTACAAATTAGCCATAGGAATTCCATGATATTAATAAGATTCTCCCTCTCTAGTGTGACATCACATAGGTATTTTGGAATTTTACATCAACAAATTATTCCATTTAAATAATTTTTTCATAATTTAAACAAATTCACAATTTCTCGGCAAATATTCTGCTCTGCAAATATTCTCTATAAACAGATTCTAATGCCAGTATGGACCTATGGTATACAACTATGGGGCTGCACCAAGCCAACCAATTTAAACATTATACAAAGGTTCCAAAATAAAGGACTCAAGGACATGGTTAATGCACCTTGATACATAAGATCAGACGTTCTCCATCAAGATTTAAAAGCGGACCTCGACATTAACGTAATAAAAAAATACGCTGAAGCCCATCAGAAACGGCTCCATCACCATGTAAATGTGTAGGCCATCCAGCTCCTTGATAATACAGATTTATTAAGAAGACTCAAGAGGACAAAACCGTTTGAGTTAGTGTTATAATACTCTTATAATAATAAAGTGTAGTGCTATGTGCTAAATATTAACAAAGAACACATGAACAAAGTGTCTTCTCCTTAATAAAGACAATAGGAAACGGTGTCATTGGACACATTCTTAGTTTAAGTTATATCTAGTTATTTTAGGTCAGATTTAAATTACTCATTAGTCTTATTTCCTAGATTAGATTGTAATTTTAATGTTGTATCACTAAGATGCATCATTTATGAAAAAATAATAATTTAAACACTATACTCGTACAGATAGCTGAAATTATTTTGAAGATTTTGGATAGTAGTTAAAATTTCGTGTTTTAAAGTTTAAATATGATTTCAAATATTTTTTTATGATATTGAAATGTGACGTCACGAAATTTATGACCCCCTCACACACCCTGTCACACTTGGTCGTCAAACCACAACCCCCTCCTCCCTTTACGTGTGACCCTAATGAATGATAGCCCCAAAGTAATTGTATAGCATACTTCTTTTATTATTCTTTATTTTCTTCTTAAATAGCGAGATAACATGTTGAGAAGTGGTATACTACAGAATAGGAAGTAGGTTTAAATATTAAGTTATATGTATGTATGTAGGCAAAATTGGATACCAATTAGTCGATTAAATAAAGTACTAACTTAAATGTAATGGTTCTTTCAACAATAAAGCTATTTTATTTATAATGTATGGTATTCCTTCCTTCACAAAATGTTTTCCAGTGAAACTTATTATGAATAAAATCTTGAATATATGTCAAATCAGCTGATCTGCCTTAGACAGGTGTGGTGGGTATAGGTACAGTCCGTTCCCCTATAAAATGAGACCCGAGCCCAGCAGTGGGACATTTATGAGCTACTATTATTATAATTATTATATCAAAATGCAATACTCAAATGTGACTCGATGTTGTTTTTTTTTTGTTTGCAGCCAATCAACACGTCCGACCCTGCCAACCACCAGATGAACAAGCAAGAGAGCTCGGACGTCCACTAGGCGTCGGACGCGAGTACTATATACGTTACGTTGCAGTACCGTACGACACACAAACAAAATAAACAATAGTTTTATTGATTCCATCGCAAATATGTCATAAGTACCTATGTCGTAAGTCAACGAGTGATATATATATTATTAGCGTTCACTTGGGATTTGCATAGAGATTTGCTTCTGGATATTCAATGAACTATATAAAAAAAGGTTTTTTTTTCAAATAGATTGTTAGAGTACTTATTAGGTTTTCAGGACTGTTGGGTTAAAAACACATTTTAGTCTGATTGAGATTTTCATCACTTTTCGGATTTTCAACTATTTACTCTGATGTCAATGGTTAATGAGTAATGTTAAAATTTATTCAACCACCCTTAATGTTATATTTTAATTATTTAATCTTGTTTATAGTCGCTATAACTCCCATGGAGTATGTACAGACCATAAATATAATCAAATTAATTTCATTATAACAAGTTGGGGGTAGTAGATGAAGAATAATTTTAATATTATTACTGTTGATAGAGTATTTGATAATAGGCCGTCGAAAGTGGTTGAAACATCAGACTACAACTTAAATCAATTTTAAACACTTATTTTTTTATAATTAACTGCTTTTTCATGATTTTCAGTGGGTTTTCTTTAGGTTAATGTACACACGGCTTTAGAAATTATGGTGAAAGTCAGTATTATAAAGTTCTAACATGTTGTTTCTATGAAATACATATAAATTAAAATAGAAAGTAAATTATAGATAGCACCTTATTTAACTAACCAAATTACAAAAAATATACACATTTACAAATACTTCTTGAATAGGTGGGCTTATCAAATAGCGATCTCTTCCAGACAACTAACTAATTTAATATTATTTTGTGTAATGAACTATTACATATTACAAAATAGGTGTTTAATATTGTTTGCCATACCTATATAGAGGGTTATGGTCTTTTTTATTGATATAATAAAAATAAATACATTTGACAAATACAAATTACTTGAAAATGATTGATATAGTATCCAAATTGATCTAAATGTAATGTTTACAAATTTTAATAAATAATTTTATGATATTTATGAATGCAAGTCTCTTTGCAAGTCACAGGTGAAACAATAAAGAAAAAATGAGCGAAAATAGTTGATTCTGTGTTTGTATTTGGTAAGTTGGGACAGCTATATATAAATACTGTTACTGTAATATGCGTGTGAATATGCCAAGCGGACCGACGCGATCGTGTAGAGTATAATATGGACAAGTGGAGTGTATGGGCGTTTTAACATGTTTCAAGGGCTTTTTGTAGGATATGTGGTGGTTTTGATTGTATTGGAAATTTGTAGTTTCCAGGTCTTTTCAAGGTTCTAGGTAGGTACTTGTAAAGTCTCTGGGTCTTTATAAAGAGTCTGGATACAGTTTTCAGTTTTTTGTAAAGTTTCCGGGCCTGTGTAAGCTTTCCGGTTTCTTGTAAAGTCTCTGGATATTTGTAGTTTTCTTTTTGTATCACATTTGTAACACGGGCTCTTTGGAAATAACTGGGGGTGATAATATTATTGCAATATTTTCGGTACATATTAATTTTCAAATAATGTTCTGTTTTGATAAAAGTAAGAATAGTTTTAAAGGTGTTGCCTGTTTTTGAGTAAATTTTATTATTTAGTGAAATTTGACTTTGGCTTGTTACAAGTGGTCTGTTGTTAGCACATTGCTAGCAAAAGACCTACAATTTAACTAAGGCTGGGATGGGCGGTTATGTTGAAATTACTCAAAAACAATAACTACTTAGGATTCAAATGCTTTTTTTACATATAAGACGTAAAGAACTTTAAGGCATATTAATTTTATACCTTGTTTTGTGTAGTAAAATGCCTGTGCACACCACTGGTAGTGAGTGTTTGTTGGCGTACGTAAGGTCTCGACCATAGAGTGCAATATAAATTACCTCAATTCAGAGTGAATTTACAGAAACACTTGTATAAAAAATTGTCTGTTTAGTAATTTACATGCTATGTGGGTAGGAGGATATAAAAATGAATTTTATATTTATAGCTGAATTTACTGTTTAAACTGTTTGTGGAGGGATATATTGAAAGTCATATAATAATGTTAGTGCCTTTAATTTGCAAGCATTGTCCAATAAATGACTAAATGCAGGGAAAAGACTGTCTCTGCCTGTTGGTTATGAAAATTATATTTTTGCTTGATTGGTGTGAAATATTAGGTCAATGAGGAATTTTTGAAAATACTTAGTATTACCATCTAGTAATAATGCAGCCAAACTTGGGGATGTATTTTCCACTCACAATTAGATAAATTAAAGAAATTTATATTATGACTTAATTAAAACTAAAGTTTAATAGTTATAAGAAAGACATTTTATTTGATTTTTCTTTGGATGTTTCAGTCACTTTTTATTAGGCGTGATCATTGAAAATGAAAAGGGGCTGAAATGTTGAAATTAAATTCAAATAAAATGCCTCGCTTAAAACCGTTAATACTCTTAAATATTCGTCGCGTACTAGTAGCGGGAACTGAAAAAAACACCACCGTGATTTTGATAAAAGTGAGGTTTGAAATATTAATTTAGTTTTCACTGAACTTATAATTGAGATACTTAGGCTGGTGTGCACCGACTTTTAACCGATGGTTAAAATAAAATAATCGTCAGAAATGTATGGAAAAACATTATTTTTGGTTAACCATCGGTTCAATTTTGGTGCACACCAGCCCTAGATGCACCGTGTCGTGACCTTACGCATTCCGCAGAGTGTGTGCGTAGCGAATATAAAAATTAAATAAACGCCGGAGTATACTATATATAATTGTACATTAGGATACGTTTAAACGCAAGACAGGACGCATCGTTCCAGCAAGAGATTTTTTATAATGGCATTTGGTCGCATTTGCATGTGCGGTGGCGCCGGCGGTCCGCGCGAACTAAAAACCAACGCATGCGTAATAGTACTGTTTTATTTTTTAAGTAATCGACAAAGGACTGTAGAATTTTATCATCACACTATATTCAAAGAGAACTGGAGGTCTTCATGTTTCTTTTTTTTATTTTTTTGAAATGTACAAAATCATGCTTTCATTTGATTATATATTTTTTTTTCTAAATAGAGCTTAAGTGATAAATTTGTACATGGACGGACGCCACTCCTATGTGAGGATAGGGTTGAAAGATTTTTTAGGCCGAAACGCAATAGCGGGGCGATGGCCCCGATCATCCGATCGTTTGGAAAGCGTGAGAATTGGTATTTAAAATTAGTATTTACTTACGGTTTAGTTTAATGACAAAAACAATGTGTATATTTTATGAGAAAGTGAAAAGTTCTTAAATAAAACTATTGTTTTCGGATTAATTACTCTGGTGTTTTATTTATTCATTGTCGAAATGATCTGGAATAAATTTGATGGGGTTTTTTAAATGGAAACATGTAGTTGTGTGTCATGTCTCTCTAGCTCAGGTTCATTGGTTATATTTTCAGATGTTAGGCTGATACTATATTGATTCTTGAAAGTTGGAGAACAAAGGTTACGACGACTTGAATTACTCAGTTTTGTGTTGCAATGCTATATTGAGTATATTTTTGAGATAGAAGTAGCTTTCAACTACCCAAGTGAGACTGATGACTTAAAATGTATATGTATATATACCTCATATAGACAGTAACCATATAAAAGAAGTCGTCCATAGATGGGTATATAAAACTGATAATTATCTATTATTTTAATCTTTAAATTGCTGTGCTGTAGCACCCGTATTTAAAAATGATACGATATTTAATGTTCTTATGTTATTTCAAAATGTATACATACACCATACAAAATTTTACCGATTATAATCATCCTAAATGTTGGTTAAAGATTTTATTTCTTTTAGGATTACTAGCTTTAGAATGGCAGGAATTTAGACTTTTTGTACAGCAGATATCTTATAATTAAAAATATTTGGCACATTTATACTTTAGAGCATTGAATAAACAGACCGTGCCTATCTTTATGACCGCTTTCAACTTAGCTGCACAATAGGAACCTCCCAAAAAAAAAGTATGGCGCAGCCTTCTGCAGCTAATACGAAGTCTATGTCAGATTTTAATCAGTAGTAAGGCAAGTGAAAGTATAATATAGAAACCGGCTATAAAAGCGTTCAATCTCGTGGGGTGTTAGGCGCCGGCGGCGTTGGCACTTTCAACCTTCTCGCTTCGTCGGCGTCCAGCGCCCTTTTCATCTCGTAGTACTTCTGCTTGAACGAGTGCAAGTCCCCGTTCACCCTGTCCAGTTCGAGACGCAAGTCTGACACTTGCTTCTCTCGCATGCTAAGTTCTGTAATAAAACCATAACAATATTAGCCTATAGACGCCCTACTGGGCCTGCTATAATAATAATAATAACTAGTCAGAAATACGTGTCCTTTCCATATGCACACATTTAAAACATATATATTCAAATTAAAAAATTAAGTAAGCTTAGGTTAAGACCCCATCCGCAGAAAGCGGCCAAGGGGCCGTAGGCACCGCTACGCGCAACTCCTCCCGTAACCCACCACAGGGGGCCACGTGGACCAGCGGGGGACCCCGTGGACTCCCCCCCCCGTTGGTGAAGAGGGTATTCTTCCCCGGGGATGCCCTAAGTGAGAGCCAAGTGTAGGGGTGCCACAGATGTAATACCTATGGTTCAGTTCCTGTGGCACCCCATAAAAGCGCACAAGAGGAGAGGGGCGCAGGTTAGGTTTAGTTATCCCCCCACGGTGGGCATCCGGCCGATCAGGAGTCCCACACATCCCTCGGTGTAAAGCCTTTCCCCCCAGACCCGAGGATGGTGTCCCAAGAAAAGACACTCCCCTTGCGTCATAAAAAAGGGGTTCCCAAAGTGTGCGCCGCGGCGCCCTGGTGTGCCGTACAGAGCAAAGATGGGCGCCCTGAGGCGCTCATGTTTACCGTTCTGTGGAAGTTAAACTAGCATTCGCGGTAACAGAATCACCAAGTCACATTGACTAAGTTGCATTATGTTTCCTAATTTTCTTAAATAATAAATATTTTCTTGTGCATAAATATAAAAACTCCATTTCATATCGCGAATGTTTTAATTTTAGTTTTTATCTAGTTAGTATTATTGCACCTTATTTTATATGGGGGATATGTGTACATTGGCCACACCTGTCCAAGAATTTACGGGTTTGACATACCGGTTAGGTATCTCGATGTGCAGTGTTCATCGTGATGTTTTCCTTCAATATCAGCATATTGTAATTGAAATAGTATGTCAATAGGCATGTTGAATTTTGAAAGTCAGAAAACTAAGTGGTGCGTGCTTCCCGGATTCAAACGATAGGAATCTTAAATATGCTTTGAAAAAAAATATTGCACGGGGTTTTCCTACATAGGATGTTAATGATAGAAGTTTGTATATGTACATTATTTATTGTTAAATGATGATGCTTATGATTGATCTAAGATTAATGTCTGTTTTGCCGACTGACCGAGTGCGGTGTCAAACGAGCACCGATGAATGTTGCATGTTAAAATGCACGTCTTTTGCTAGCCCGTACAATAATTTTTCGAAGTAAAATGTTTCTTTTTTGTGAAAAGCTAGCTAACGGCCCACCTGGTAGAAAGTGCTAACCTATGGACGTTCGTAACACCAGAGGCGCTGCTAAGGCGTTGCCGGCCCCGGAAAATGTTTATTACGTCCTTTTTAAATAACTACATGTTATAGAGAAAACCTACAAAACTAAGCGCATAGAGAAAACCTAGAAGGGAACTTCTCTCCATCTTTTAAAATTACCCAGGTTCACGTAAATATATGCGTAGGGTGTCAGACTATGATTTTCTTGTGTGTTTTTCCCCTTGAACACGAATTTGAAGTCAGAATTGAGGGTCAATGAGTAAATAATCGAGCAAAACCTATAAATATCAAGATCTTTTTTTCTACGATTGGTTTTGGTCTTTTCTCGATTATTTGCTCATTGACCCCCAATTCTGGCTTCAGATTCGTGGTCAACGGGAAAAAACTATCACTGATTTAGTATTGTTATAATTTGGGCCACCTGCATATCTGTAAACAAAGCACGTTTATTACCCGTCGGTGTTTGAGCTAATAACATTGAAACTCTTTGATCACCTTATTTTGTTTACTTGTGTTTAAAATTTGTGATTGGAAAAACAGCCCATAGTGTATTGTAATCTTTATGGTAGTCATAAGCAAGGTGTGATTTTTAGAAGTCCAGTCCACGCGGTCGAGCAGACATATTGTAATTGTACAGTATAAAGCAATGCCGCGACGGAGGGGTGAGGCACTCGAGCGATAACCACAAGGCGAGTCAAGACGTGTGTACATTCGATAATCTATATAGTGACGGACTTTGCGCGTGTTATTGAATCGTGCATTACGTTTGTACTGGTTGTGTTCAGTTATATTTGTGTTATACGTGTTTCTGTTCTAATAAATTCTATAATAATTCCAACGGCATTTTAATTCGAGTCCTGCAACTCGTAACAGTATTTATGGGGAAATTATTACTATTATTTATTTATAGGAGGAACCCTATTTGCGCGAGACAGACACAGTCACTTATATATTGATATTTTTTTTAAGAAATATAAATCAGTTAATATTATATAAAAACAACATTTAAGAGACGCAAGTGCTGAAACACAAAAACAACACTAACCAGCTATGAGGCATTTCATCTTCATCGTCCTCTGTGTCAAAGCTCGCTGCGTCTTATTTAGGGTTACCTGCAAATATATCACGCACTTATATTGTCTAACAATCGGCCTGTAAAAAATGTAACCTTGAAAAAGCCGTTACGGCCTAAATTGATAGAGGAAGATCGAATAGCCAAAAATTGTGGACGTTTATCGTCTCTACGGAACTCATAGTTTGTCAACTTGCCGATTTTTATAATTACCACCAAACATCTTTACCAACGTAATGTAGAAAACATTAAGTTGGTAAAGATGTTTTTCATTTCTTATATTCTGAAAGTATTTAGCTTCGCTTGGAGTTGCTTTATCACATGGATGTAAACGGAATTTTCATTCATACGATCCAACGATTCAGCCTGCTGTCAAAAAAATAGAAAAACATGCGAACCATAGGTTCTAGTTTTACAGCCACTTTTCAATCGCTGCATACAATTTGTAATAAAAAAATATCAACAATTTTGTACCATTATTTTATAATTATAAATTACTTTTCACTAAATTATTATTTAATTTACATAAAGAGTTAAATGTTTACTACCATCAGTGACAAAAAAGATACTGGCTGGTAGAATGCCACAAAAAAAATATTTTCTTGACGTTCCATATGTGATGTACATGATGATATAGATTTAACTCCCATAGATATGGATATATGGAGATATAGATATAGATTTAACGCCCGATTTTATTAGAGAAGTAGTTTGTTTAACTAATCAGTTTTTATTTACTCTTCTCATATACGAAATGAAAAGCAGAGTGTTAACCTCGGGTGAAAGGTCTATATAGGCACTCGAATTACTCGCGCCTTCGCTACGCCCGTTCGCCAAACCGTGCCTGAATAGGTCACTTTCATTTCTCGTGTAACAATCTACTCTTACTCCAAAAACGTAAATCTTAAAAAGCTCCAAATGTTAAGGTAGTAGATACAGCAACCCGACATACAACAACTGTCAGTGGGTGGTAACGTACCTTACCGAGTCTGGTTCTGAAACCCACACCATTGAAACGGTACGCATACCTGTATTTCAGGACTGGGCTGAAGCGCCAGCATGTCCTTCACAGCGTTGTACAAATTTTTCGTCTCTTTCAACTCGCGATCTTTGAGAACCAATACTTCACTTTGCGCGAGGACTTTTCTGCAAGGGAAAAAATTATAATGTAACTATAATACTGAAAACTAGCTTTGTCTCGGCTATAACTGCTGCACAGGAATAAGCCGAGTGCATACGTGATTTGTTGAAAATGCGGCGTACAAATTTTCAAAATATGCTATTTTTTATATATTATAATATGTAAGTACATCGTGCGCGTACTTCTGGGGCTCTAGGCGCTAAGGACCTCAGCCAGAAGGCCCAACTTGCCATACACAACGCGGTGCTGGTACCTACGCTCACGTATGGAGCGAGAGTTGGGTATGGAAGAGAGAGCATGAAAGTAGAGATGCGAGCACTGCGCAAAATCTGCGGAGTGACGCTCGCGGACCGCGTTCGTAATACCGAAGTAAGAAAGAGAGTTGGTTTGAAAGAGAGTGTCGGGGTGAAGGTAAGAAAAGGAATGCTCCGGTGGTTCGGGCATGTGGAAAGAATGTATGATGGAAGAATGACTAAACAGATATACAATGCAAAAGTGGATGGATGCCGAAGTCGCGGAAGGCCACGACACGACACACCTTCCATGATCGAATTGATCATGTACTAGCAGAAGGTGATGTCAGGAGCCTTAAGAACAGACGAGCGTGCATGACAAGAGCTATGAATGTCAAAGAAGCAAGTGAGGTGTGTAAGAATAAGCCTGAATGGCGCTCTGTTGTTCGTGCCTACCCTGCAAGGGATCTGGCGTGAAGTTATGTATGTATGTAAGTACATCGGTATTTCTTCAAATAAAATCTTTTTCTTTCTATATATTGTTTTTCCTTAAAAGCTATATAGAAAATTCTTTATCGTTCACTACATACATATGAAGAAGATAGTTCACAGTCATATCATGTAAAGACAGAAACAAAAGGTGACCTGACCTTATATCGCTTTAGATTACAACAATCTCTTCCAGACAACCCGGACTGTGGATTGTGTAAAAGAAAACATGAGTGATGGTGGTGTGCAAAACTAAATACATGTAAATCTATCTATCCTATAATAAATCTGTTAAGTGGTTCGAGTTTAAAAATGAGAAAAAAATCAGGGCTATTTCGGACCACCAGATTCCTAAAATACATTTTTTCAAGTTTTGTCTGTTTTTATGTTAGAGTATCACGTCGAACGTGGACACGTGGACGTGAACATAAAAATAAAATGTAAATTATATGATACTGTTATTCTCCCATGCCTCACATACGGAAGCTAGACCTGGGCTTTAAAAAAAAGGATGAAAAAAATTGTGAGCACACCAAAGGAAAATGGAAAGAAGTATGTTAGGGATAAAATTACAAAACAAAGTTCACAACAAAATCATAAGAAAAAAGACTAGAATAACAGACGTCATCAAGAGAGTAAGGACTTTAAAATGGAAATAGGCAGGACACACAAGTAGGCAAGAAGACAATAGATGGGCAAAGAAAATCCATGATTAGCTACCCAGAGATGGGAAAAGAGAAAGAGGAGGACCTAGAAAGAGATGGGAAGATGTTTTCGTAAAAATGTGTGGAATGAAACGGAGAAGAATAGCTGGAGATAGAAAAAACTGGAAAGAGTTGGGGGATGCCTTAGCCGCAGAGGTGACTTCCATTGTTTAATGTGTACACATATACTTATATATTAAAAAAAAAACTTAATGGTAGAAATAATGGCTTTTTTATTATTTTATCACGTCGAAACTACTGAACGCATTTAAATGAAACTCGATACAGATCTAGCTTATATCTCTGGGAGTAACTTAGGATACTTTATATCCCGATGAATGATGTCGTTGCCATGGGATAGACGAAAATAGCGAAAACGATGGCGCTGCGATCGCATCTGTTTTTGGAAAGTACTGAACGTGTTTAAATGTAACTCGACGTAATGCTGGCTTACATCCCGAGTCAACATTGAGGACACTTTTTATCCCGATAAATGATATCATTTCCATGGAATAGCCGGAGTAGTAAAATAGATGGCGCTGCAATCGCGGTTCTTCCATCCACTAACAAATATCTACGTTTTCATAAACAACATATCATTCATTGTATCACTTCAAATCAGGTTGGTTTCGACTCACCTCTATGTTTTGCTGGGCAGTTGTCTTAACTATCTGGACTTAGTTTATTTGTTATTAATATACGTTTTTTAGGGATGGGCCCAATGTGCTTTGAACAAAATTAAACAAAAATTCGGCCGAACTTCGGTTTATTTTATTTTATTGCAGGAGTTCAGCAGACAGACAGATGGCCCATTTGTTGGAAAGCGGTTACCATCGCCTATTAACATTTGCAACACCACAGGTGCTACAAATGCGCTGCTGCTCTCTTAAAAGAGACCGGAGCCTGGTCACTAATGTGGGAATACAACTCAAGGTTGTTATGGCGACATACTTTAGACCAGGAGTGGTAGCCATCCAGGGCAAATGGCCCACCACCTGGCTGTGGGTTTTTTTGCCACGCGTTCTCGAAAGCGACACGTCGTTACTTGTTGATGTCGTGACTTGATAACGCCAAATGTTTGGCGTTTTTCCACCATATCTGCCTCTGGTAAATTTTAGGTACGAGTAGGTGGGTAAAAATATAGATTTTTAGACCTTTGAATAAAACATCGTTTTATAATTCTAGATTGTTAATGTTGAGTTCGTAAAAACGTGATTTCAATCAAAACTAAATTTGTAAAAACTGATATGATGACTCTAAGAAGCGTATTTTTTTAAAATTCAAGTTACGCATTATAATGAAGCAGTTACACCACTTACTTAATATTCCTCTATATTAAGTTTATTTCATTTTTATTTTTATTAGATGTCTATTTAATTTGGCAAAGACTCTTCAATTAAGAAAAACTAATTTTATTTAATTTTTATCACATTGCAAGCTAAGGTTTATTTGTTGGAACTAAAATAAATGACTGGGTGTATAAAGGCCTAATTATATTTTACGATGATGATAGGATAGGATGATTTCTATTAATTTCCGTCAAAATAGTGCATATAGGTATTTTACTACCTACTGTAGGTTTTCTTGCACCGAATGTACGGCATTTAAACCGAATTTCAGCCGAACGCCGAAGTGCGGCTCAAGCTGCCGAAATTCGGTCAAACTGAATATAAAACGAATTTCGGCCCATCCCTAATGTGTTTATATTAAGTATATATAAAAAACGGAATTAAGTTTTGATATAAGCAAAATAAACCTACTGCTCTGCGCGACGTAGCCGCGGGGCAAACTCTAGTAGGATATATTGTTACATACCGACAAAGAAATGCGCACACCTGGCTGTCGTAAAACGCAGTTTAATATTACCTTTCCTGCATTCGGAGTTCTTTTGGTTACTTCGTGGTTAAAATTTGCAATTAAGGAAAACATCCTATTTTTATCGTACTTGTTTCATGGCCGTCATTAGTGTCGAACTAATCCTTGTTGTTATTGCGTTGCGTCGAAGCTTGCCAGATGTGCGGATTAACTCAGTAAACGCGGCCCCTTTGTCAGTATTATACAGTTTAGTATAAAACTTTGCCTGAACGGAGGGGTGGGGCAGTTAAGCGATGACTACAATACGAGTAAGAGGTACATTCGATTAGCGTTATAGTGATGGACTTTGCGCTTGTTATTGAATCGTGCAATTTATACTAGTTACATTTGTACCTATGTTATACGTGTTTGTACAGTTCTAATAAACTCTATTGTAATTCCAACGCCATTTTAATTCGAGTCCTGTGTAGCTCGTAACAATATTAACATCGTTTTGGAATAACTGAATAACATACATTATTTAATTAGGTTTTATCATCTTAGGAACATTTGAAGTAAGATAATAAAGTAGAAACTATTTTAAATTGACCTTCAGCTCTAAGCACACAGTATAACTAAAAATGTATTCAAAAATTTATCGCGTGAGAAAAACCAGATTAACATATTCTTGTTGCAAAAAAATCTTATTTCACAGATACGGGTACATCCTTCTACGACTGTTTATAAATTCAAAACACGATACATTTCGTTGGTATTCGGCTCGTTAAAAAAAATCGAAACGGTTGCTCCTTTACAACCATTTTTCGTTTTATATTCTAATAACACATGTACTAATATTGTAGTCGTGGTCAGCCTATCACCATCCACTGCTGAACGTAGGCATCCCCAAGTCGGCGCCACTCATCACGGTCCTCCGCCTTCCTCATCCAGCGCCTACCGGCGACCTTGCGCAGGTCGTCACTCCAAGACTCGTTTGCTCCATCGGCCATCGGTCCTGCGGCAGACGTGACCGGCCCACTGCCACTTCAACTTGCTAATTTTGCGAGCTATGTCGGTTACCTTGGTTCTCTTACGAATATCCTCATTTATAACACTATCTTTTTAGTTAGCTCCATAGCCCGTTGAGCGACATGAAATTTGTGAACCAGTTCTACAGTCAGTGTCCACGCCTCGGCCCCGCAGGTCAAGACGGGACAATGACGCACTGATTAAAGACTTTCGTCTTCAGACATTGTGGAATGGTTGACGAAAAGACTTGAGGACGCTTACCGAATGCTGCCCAGCCCATCTGGATCCTCCTATTGCCTTATTGGATTCCTCTTCGAAGTTGTAACTGCCTACCTGTATTTTCCGTCCAAGGTAGACATATTCCTGCACAACTTCAAGAGGGGTGCCATCGACGTTTACTGATCTCGGTATGACGTATTCATTGAACATGACTTTCGTCTTGTCCAAATTCAAATTATAGTATTGTATATAAATACAATTTTATAGTGTTGTATAATAATTGGGTATTTGACAGTAAATTAACTGACGCTTTTTATCATCGCACAAAACATCACAGCCCCCTTGATTTTGTATGCGAATACTGGCTTATGTCGTCACAATTTTAACGAGTCAAATAGCGTATTTATTATTGTTTGAACTATGATCAAAATTATTTCTATACGGAATTATTTAACAGTAAGATGTTAACAAGATATTTTGACGCCAGCTCTTTTATATGAATACTATCTAAGAATTTGTTGTGTCAAATATCCAATTTTAACTGGTAAAATAAAAATAAAATTCATCCATACTAACACTGAACATGCGAAAGTAATAGGTAGTGTCTTGGGCAAGAACACAGGCTAACAATTTGACAAACGATATTGAAGGAGGCGAAAAAGGGCATGAAAATATAATTCCTCAAGATATGAAAATTAATATCTAGGATTACAATAAAATATAATACAATAGAATAGTCTCTCCATAAGAAATCAACGTACCTAAATATAAAAACATATAAAGTTGAAGAGCCCAACTCTTTTATTTCATTCAGAAAGTTCAAATAAAAACGAACAAAGCCGCGACGAAAACAAAGACAAATATCTAGTTACAGAACACATGTGTTGCGTGCACAGACAGTAGAAGCGTCTTCAATCTATCTTTGCTGCTTTCATTGCTTTGGAAGCGGTGGTAGCAGGACAGTCTTAAGCATATTTGACGCCGGGATTCAAAATATCAGCATGCGCCCCTCTTGCCGGCTGCCTATCTTGGCCATTTTGACAAACACAAAACCTTATAAACTTGATATTTATGTGCGTCTATCTGTCTTTGTTTCTGTGTAATTCATTTTTCTGAGAAACTACTGATTGTATAGGTAAAAAAAATTGACAGGAAGGCGTGGTCTATACGTCTCTTAACCTTCTACCGACTGTATAACGGGGAGTGTTCCGAAGAACTGTTTCTAATCGTGCCTTCGTCCCATTCTACCATCGTACTGCTCGCTATCGGTTGGGAGTTCATCCCCACTTTCTCGAACTGTTTCGCTCATGTACGCAACGGTTCTGTAAAACGTTTCTCTTGCGTACCGTGGGGATTTGGAATAAGCTCCCAGCGGAGGTTTTCCCACAGCGCGCTATGATAAAATTTCTTCAAGGCCGGCAGCGCGTTGGTAACATCTCTGGTGTTGCAAACGTCCATAGGCGACGGTAACCGCTTTCCATCAGGTGGGCCGTCAGCCTGTCTGCTGTACTCCAGCTTTAAAAAAAAAACCTTCATGTAATTGTTACATATTAAAAAGAGATTACCAAGTCTGCAAAGAGTAGATTGTTACATCAAAATAAGTTACCTTTAATGTTATATTTTCATACATTCAAATTTATAAGTTTTTATTAAAAATGAGTTCCAATGGAGAACAGTTTTTGAAGGTCATACATATAAGTTAAAATTTAATTTTACTGCCTAGTATGTACCGACACAGCTTCGTAACGTGTTATTGTTGTTAAAGAGAAGAAGCGGCAAGAAACTCCCCGGAAACGCGTCTAGCTAAATATTTATTAATTCAAACTTTTTTTTTAAACAAATTATACGCAAAAATACAGGTGGCGCAATAGAACGTGCATATTTAAAATATTGATTAAAAAATAAATACAAAAGGTATAGTTAAAATAAAACTGAGGTATTATTAAGAAATAACTGAAGTTTATTTTTTAAAAATAACATCGTCTAAATGATGACCCTCTCTACGACGACACTCCTCTAATCGCAAACGAAAGTTATTGAAAACTTTCTTCAGTAATGCTGGTGTAATTGCTGCCATTTCACCACGGATATTCTCCTTGAGCTGATCGATGTTTTTCGGATTATTGCTGTAGACTTTGTTCTTGAGGTATCCCCACAAAAAAAAGTCAGGAGGCGTCACGTCTGAACTACGTGGGGGCCATGGGATATCACCTCTTTTCGAAGTCAGTCTGCCAGGGAACATCTGTTTCACAACCGCCATGGAGTCATTTGTTGTGTGACAGGTAGCTCCGTCTTGTTGAAACCAAGTCCTAGAATTCACTATTCTTGAATTTTCAAGCTCTGGAGCCAAAAAACCTTCCAACATCGCAACATAGCGTTCGGTATTAACAGTGACGTTTTGCCCCCGCGCATTTTCAAAGAAAAACGGTCCAATTATTCCTCTACCAGAGATTCCTGCCTATACTGTCACTTTCGGACTATGCAGTGGTTTCTGGTGCTTGAGTTTGGGATTCTCACTGTTCCAGTAACGACAATTTTGACGGTTTACGAACCCATTGATATGGAAGTGGGCCTCATCTGAGAAAAGGATATTGTCAAAATTGGAAAATCGATTAAGCATTTCATTAGCAAATGCGAGCCTTGCTCCGAAGTCACTCTTTCAATTCTCGTGTTAACTGCAGCTTGTAAGGATGCAGTTTAAGATCCAAGTTTAAAATTCGTTGCAAACTTCGTCGCGATAAGTGTAAGACAGACGATCTCTTGCGAGTAGACATTTGTGGATCTCCTCGTACAGACTGCATAACTCTCTCAATATTGTCGCCGGTCCTAGATGTTCTTGGACGACCTTTTGCTTGTGGTTTAAACGTTGAACCAGTCTCTTCAAAACGCTGTACCCATATTTTAATTAAATTAGCACTCGGAGCTTCACTAATTTGCCGTAGTCCATATTCAGAACAATATAAACGCCTAGTAACGATGTATGAACGAGAGTTCTCGTAAAATGCGCGCACGCAAAATGCGCGACGCTTCCCGTCGAAGTGACTCATAGTGACTAAAACTCCATGAGCCCGCCTACCCAACGATGCAGGCTCCCCCCGCCCGCGCACTTTCTACCCCGCGAAAAAAGATGATGCAATATGCACGTTCTATTGCGCCACCCTGTACTATACTATACTAATACATAGAGTTCTTCCAGTTGGATTTACGTTTTGGGTCGTGGGAAGCTAAGGCTAATTCAGACGAAGAAGGTTGTCACGAAGAAACCACAAGATTGGTTAGGCCAAAGTCATTCAGAGTAAAATGCAATAAGGTATACCTTAGATCTTATTAAGGTCTTATATCTCAATGGGTATAACTAAAAGATGATTAAATTTGACTAAACCGAAGAGGGTGGTCTTCAACAGCTATCCTGGTAGCAGATGGCGAGGGCTTATGGTGGCAACGAAGGTGGGCTTACGGTCTACCTGTGCCGGGCTTGGAGCACACAGGCAGCGTCAGCGCTTTTTCAAGAATTATTCTCAACGAAAAAATGCAATGAAATAATCGAAAAACTATGGTAAGCCCGGGGTAAACGTGGCCGGTTCGCGGTGGTTACTCACTAACTTTCTGAAAGGCCTTTTTCTACAGTACTTATATACCAATTATGATCCAACAGGCGGGAAGTGAATCGACTCGTCTAAGGTAAACCAGTGATACATAGTATTTGCTAAACTATATTTTATTTTCCGGAACTACCTTGGTTCGAATCAATAAGAATAACCGAATTGAAACTATCCACTGGTATCTTTGATACGTGCCGCGTCCCGAGGAATATAACAGTGCTAATATTGGCTGGTATATAGAAGCCAATGGCGTAGCACAATATAACATTATTACTTAACACGCTGGTTGAAAATAGCTTAACCTTCTTTAACACGCTTAATCCATAAGGGTTGGACGTTGGTATTAATTATAGGCCTGCCTTGTCGGCCAACGGCTCTTATGTCGGTGGGCTCAAAATAAATCGTTCATCTTCATCGTTACTGTAAAAATACATGAGACGATTCAAAGAAAAGATAAAGAGTTTATACGACGCTTATTTAAGAATAGTATCAAGTTTTTTTTATTGCATGAGTTCAGCAGACAGGCAGGCTGCTCTCAGGGAGACTGGAGCCTGGTCACTAATGCGGGAACACAACTCAAGATTGTTATGGCGGCATACTCTAGACCTGGGGTGGTAGCTATCCAGTTGGACAAATACCCTATCACCTGGCTGTGGGTTGTTCTGTCGCCTCTTACGACAGGCCGCCCGGCCGCAGGAAATTGTATTCTTTCTCTGTTATTCCGTTGTATGTGTGATCTTACGAATTCCTATATGAGTTATGGACAAGACGACCAATTCGGGGTCGTTTACAAGGTGAGTAGTTGAAATTTTAAAATGGACGAAATGCGCGACTGTTTAAATTTTGACAAAGTCAAAATGCGAGAAAAATTCAAAAGTGTCCACTGAAAGCAATGAAAAAGTTGTTAGTAATTGATAAGTAGACTGGTCTTCTATACACCATAAACAAACAAACACAAACAAAAGAAATGTAGAAGTGGCTGCCATACATATAACTAAGGGTTGAAATTCTTTTTCAATTGACTGTTCTGGGGGGTGTCTTTAGTGAAATCTAGAAAGATCATGACGATGTTCTTTAATGACTTTTTATTTCAAATCAATCGGCTTGCGCCTCCTAGGTCCCAGCGGCCCTCGCACTTCGAAACGGCCCTGGGTGCTAGATTCATGATGTTCAATAAGTGATCTGTAAGAGTCCACATTGAAATTAATACATTAATTTTCTTCTATGTTCCACTCAAACGAAATGGCGGACAAAGCTAGTTCATAGTAGAATTGAATTTGTTTTACTACTTCTTACAAGTGCAAATTCAAATTTGAATAAATAATAGATAAATATCCGATAAGAATATTTTTTGAAGGTTACAATTATTTGATTTTAACAACACCTTTATATCGTTTGTAATTTACATGAAATTATTCTAAATATATTAATTAGCTTGCAAAAGTGATGGTTCCGATTTATTTAAAGCACTCTTAAAGAGATTGCAGACTTCCTTTTGTGGCTATTTTATAAAAAATTTCATTCCCGTTTATGGAAAAACATTATACTAGAAGACAAAGGTCAAAAAAAATAGTTTTTCGCGATTTTCAGCAAAACAGTAAGTTTTATCATGAATGAACTACCCCAAATAAAAATTGTAGATCATAAAATTATCTATAAAAAATTCAACAATACTTTTTTTCCCACGAGCCACAGTTTCTGAGAGATAATGATTCACAATTCACATTTGACCTTTGAACTCGAGTAACTTTTTTCCATTCAATGATATGGGAATGATGGGAACTTAATTTTTTTAATTCATAATTCGGTAGTTTACAGTATGAAAAATATAGACTGAATTTAATATATATCGTAGATTACGATCTAAATATGACAAAATAAATTGTTTTAACTAAAATATTAAATATTAATTGATATTTTTGAGAAATAAAATTGTTATATTGCAGCCATTAGCCACGTGACAATGAACACCGATCAGAGCGCGTGACGTCATAGTGTGCAAAACACAAGAAGTTATCAATGACTTCTCAGATAACACTTCAATGAAACAGATGTTTGTTTGCACACTGTGACGTCATGCGAGACGCCATGACAGCTTGACGCGTTTTTGTGACGAAATGTCAAAATATTTATAAAATTGCTAAATTAAATATGTTAATGTTGTTTTTTTGCTGAAATATTAATATTTTGGCTATACCATAAGGCTCAAAATAAACCTGTTTCGCAAAAATTGTCAACAACCGTATTATGTTTTGAACAATTTTACCGATTTTCAGCTTGTTGTGATTTTATGCACCTTCGAATGTCTAGATTGGCCGGACTATGTAGTTGTAACTTTTGCTCACGTAAGCTGCTAAGGTTCAGCGCATTTAATTGGGGCTCCCTGTCCCTCCCTCCTCACACCCACAGGAATGTGGCTATTGAAGAAGGAAGAGAAGAAGGAGAAGAATAATAGGCTTATGCAAACATCTAGTTCCACATTTCGTAGACACTGTAGCACTTCGGAGTGGAGGGACTGGAACCCGGCCTCTAATCCCGGAACACAACCATGGTTGTTATGCTGGCATATTCCAGAATAGGGGTGCTAGCCATACAGGCGGGCAAAGCCCTTTTTTTATAACGCAGGGGGAATATTTTTGGACACCATCCTCGGACCCTTCGGGGAAAGGGTCTAAATGCAGGCATAAGGCCTGCATCGAGGGTGTGTGGGATTCTCAGCGACCGGTTCTCCACGCTTGCTTCTAAAGCGAAGTTGTCGCAAGAATCGGCCGCCAAACTACCCGTTAAACCTAAACCTGCGCCCCATTTATAGTGCTTTTACGAGGCGTCACGGGATCTCGAACAGAGTAACTACACCGTGACGCCCCTACGCTCTGTAACTAGGCCACTCCGGGGAGCAGAGTAACCCACTTCGTACAGCAGGGGCGGGGGTGGAGAAGTCCGCTGTCACCCCCGTGACAGCGGCCCCCTGTGACGGCAACTAAGGGAGGAGAAGATGCGCGTAGCGGCGCCTACCACCTCCGGCCCCTCTCCTGCGGACGGGGTCCGCGTATGCGTCCTCCTCGCTCGCTCTTTCAGCGGCCTCCTTCTACGACATGACGGATTCACAGAAGGAGGAAACCGCAAGCCATGAATGTTGACCCTGGAGCATTGCTTCGAGCGTGCTATGAAGCGAGTCCAAGCCCTAACTAAGCCCGCCTAGCTGTGGGTTGTTCAGTCTTCTGTTACAACAGGTCGTCCGGCCGTAGGAAGTTGTATTCTTCGTCCGTTCCTGCACGGATAAGTCTTAATTTTGACTAAAATGTCGTTTAGAACACTTAGTATTCAAAGAACCGAGGCTAACAATATAGTTAACATTAATTTACGACAAAAAAATAGTCCGATTCAATCTGATATCAATATACTTGATTATCTGTTTATATTAGACCAAGGAAATATTTAAACTAAATTATAATATGCACATACATTCATAAAATTAACGATAGAAACTTACATGCATATTCATCAGTAAACGGTTAAAGCAACTGATGGTTAAATATGTTTAGATAAGATTTCAGTTAGATACACCTAAAGATCAAGGTAATATTAAAAATGCATAAAAGATTAATTCTTGAACTCTAGTAAGAATCGTTCATTAGCCTTAGATTTGATTATAATTTATTGACTAGGTATCGCCCCGCGGTCGCGCCGTCTGTCCAACAGGTAGCTTTATTTTACTTACATAATAACTTAATTTAGTTTATGACATATAATAATAACAAAAAAACTAAGTCCATTCGTATAAATTCAGTAGTTTCCAAAAAAATGCGTTCGCAGCGCCACCTTTTTCGCTATTTTCGGATATCCCGTTGAAACGGCGTCCTTTATATAGGCTAAAGCCAACTTGTTCATTTTAACTATTTACTTTTAATTTTTGTTTATGGTTATTATTATTACTACGAGAGCATAATCTAATTTACGCATATCGTAGCAATAAAAATGAAATAAAAAATACCGCGTTTAGATCCGTTAAAACGTAGTTTTATTATATTGTTACAACCTAGGCGCCGACAGAGACAAATTCCACGTACAGATTTGTAGAAGCACATTTATTACCTGTTGGCATTTGAACTAATTGTAATTCTTTTATGATCGTCTTCTTTTGTTTACTTATTAATTGGCATACGTTTCTTGAGAACAGCCTATTGGTCTATTATACTCGTTATGGCCGCTTGCGGCTGAATCATTAGCCAGGTGTTGCGGATTAAGTCGACTACGATACGGGCACATTTGTATCTGTGAGCTATAAAACGACGGCCTGATGGAGAGAGACGGCAGTCGAGCGAGAACCACGATCAAGGTGAGACGTGTGTACATTTGGGAATCTTGTAGTGACGGGCTTCGCGCGTTTTATTGAATTACGACCTTCTGCATTACGTTTGGATTTGTTGTGTTCGGTTATATTTGTACCTGTGTTATACGTGTTTGCATAGTTCTAATAAACTATAATAATTCTAACGGCATTTTAATTCGAGTCCCGTAACTCGTAACAATATCCTTGCGTTTTCTATTGTTTGTATAATGGAGAGTGTTACAGAAGCAGAAAGCGGTCGGTTTGGAGAATCACGTATTGAAATTGACACGTCTCTAGTTATGCTGGTAGATGATCTATGCATGATGACATAGCATAAACCTTCACCTTATATTGACACTTGACATGTTCATCATACCAGCCCCCTGTTTTAAATAGGTCTTCGTTTTCTTTCCACAACCCTTTAGCTCGCCATCTTCTGCTCACTGTTTATCCTCACTGCCTTATGCTTTTATACGCAAGGGTTTTATAAGAACGTTCACCTTGCACATCTTAGAGATTTGATTAATGAGTACTCAACCAAGGTCGGTCATAGTATTTTTGCTGCTGTTGGCGCCACCTGTTTTCTAGTTAGCAATTATTGTGCCTTGCGTTTATACTGTCTTACAACACCCGCATGTTGCCGCTGCTCATACAGCGCGTGAGTCAGTACGTTGCCAAACGCCACGCTACCGCGAAGCACGTGGAGTAGTATCACACCCGCCTTTATTTATTTATAATACACATAATAAACTATCGAAGATTTCCGCGTTCAGTTAGGTGCTAGGACAGTCTCCGCGCCCCGGGGCTCGTGAGGACCTTGCCACCTTTGTGTGTCGCCACGTCACGCAGCGGCAGACCTCAGAACCAGCGCTCTCGTTGGCTGGCTGCGAGGTAAGTGCAAAATTCTATATTCTCCAGGCACCAGTTCTTAATTGGGGAATAAGGGATATAATAATAATAATTTATTATAAAAAAAGCCAGATGATAAAGAATTTTTAAGTTAATTTAAATCTATGTATAGTATGTTGACATGTCATTTCCCTAGCCCCCAAACTAGGTTTGCACCTGTGTCGTGGGAGTTGGTTGTAGGTTCTCATGGGTGTATATTACAAAATATTATTAGGCAAACTTGTGAGCAAACAAATGAACAATTAAGATCCAATTTTAATCAGCAAATATTCAGTTTCATTCTGTGTTAATTTTTGTAAATTCTTAGCAAGTTTCTTTTTAATTTTGAGTAAAGTAAGGGAGTAAATAGATTAATATTTATTTGTTTTATTTTATAAAAAAAATAAAAACTTCGTTTAAAAAAACCGACTTCAAAAACTAAAATGTATAAAATAACTTATTTCTAAAGATATTATTATTAATATATGTAGTGTCATTTATTTGGTATAATTTATCTATGTAGGTAGTTACTAAAAATCAGTTGCAATCTGACAAACAATGGTTTCATTTCATTCATTTATTATCTAAAACATCTTAAAGTCGGTGCTTAGTAATTTTCAAAATATAGTAATTTTTATGTTTTATTTTGCACCGACTTTAAGATGTTTTAGATAATATGTATTAAGAATAATAGCTTTAGAAATAAGTTATTTTATACATTTTAGTTTTTTAGTTTTTGAAGTCGGTTTTTTTAAACGAAGTTTTTAAATTTTATTTGTTACTTTTTAGTGTCAAGCTATGTATAGGTGAACCTACGAATGGTGCCGCGCTTCTTAAAAAATATAGGTCCTAAGAACCGGAAACAAAAAAATGATCGTAAAATGAAAACTTCTGGGCCAAACGATGTCAAATTTTTAGGGGACCACATAGCAGCTATTCCGTCGAACAAAAAAAGAATCACGTAAATCGAATCATAAATCTCAGAGTAATCGGTGTACATATGGAACGGAGTGAAAATTATTTCCATGAAAAATGTTCATAAAATGAAAACTACTGGGCCAAACTATGTAAAATTTTTAGGGGACCAATTGGAAGCTATTCCGCGTCGAACAAAAAAAGAATCACGTAAATCGGATCATCTCAGGGAGACATAATGTCGGCTGGCAAAGGTTGTACGTACATACGTCGCATACTGAGTGACCTTGGCGCAAAAAAATTCCTTTGAGTCTAGGGGGAGGCCTGAGTCATGTCGCAAAAACACACGAAGTATGTACAATTGCTGCACTGTTAATACATTACAGTCAATATAGAGTTGGGTGGTAGGATAGTTCATTCATTAAAACTGCATTATCTTCAGTACTGCTCTCCGGGCCCGTTCTAACTGTATAAGAGTAGTTTTGCAAGCACCACCCCAGACAGGAATACAGTAAGTAATTATAAATTCTGCTAGACTTCAATATGCAAGAAATATACTTTCCCTATCAGCAGAGTGTTGTAAAGATTTACAAATATGAATTAGACGTCTCACTCGACCACACATGTTTTCAATATGTGGTCTCCAATTCAGCCTATCGTCAATGTGTACTCCAAGGTACTTCGTTTTAGACAGAATTGTTAATTTTTGACAATTTTGTTCGAAGTTTGCACATGGATGAGCTTTAATTGGGTGATAGTAATTAGCTGGAATATGCGAATTTGGAAGACTAAATCGAATGACGCCTGTCTTTTTTATATAAAGTGTATGGCCATATATTGAGCACATAATCCCCTAATCGCGTAGATTGTCTGATTGTGTCTCTAGCCGCCGTAGGCAAACTCAAGACCGCCGCCGCCCCCACCGATGCTTAAGAAAACTTCTATAAATAGATATAGTTGAGTTAAGACATTAATATTAATACAGATTTTATAATAAAACCGGTATTAAAATTAATGTCTTAACTCATTATATCTAATTAACGAAAAATTGTTTTGTTGAAAAACAAAGTACATTTATTTCTTTTTCCGCCGTACATGGTTGCCTACCGTCTCGAAACACTTACCCAACAGGTTTAAGCTACTTAGCTTGAGGATATAGAATGTGAGTGTTTGTCTGCCGATTGTTTATGTATGATTGTACAGTGAAACTTGGTTAAGTGGGAGGTCCTAACACTTTGGCACTGAATTACCCCTGTTAGTGGGACGAAGCAAACCTCTATATCTGGGATTCGTTCTTTCGATTTATCATCATAGTTACCTCCATAACTCAGACAGCGAGTGAATTTTATATGCCTAGACCTCTGTAACTGAGATAAAATCGTTTTTTTGTTACCTTACTTATTCTTATTCTACCCGCAAATTCCGCACTTAACTACGTAAGTAATTATGAGCATCAATGATGTCCAGTTTTAGTTTCGCTTTACTATCATACGGATGTTTATTTGATAAATTTCAAAACGAAAGCTACAGTCTTTATCCGTACGTGAAAAACTGAAGTTAATAGTAAAAGGCACAAGATTTCGTGCGAAGACTCGATATTCATAATTTTTGTAGCAGTAATGGTTGGATGGAAGGGTTTAAAAAAAGAAACGGTATAGTTTTGAAAGCAATTTGTGGAGGAAGTAACGCTGTTGATGTTAACAAATGTAACCAATGGATTGAAGACCTGCCAGTTCTTTTACGCAATTATTCTGTTGATGATGTTTTATTTAATAATCGCACCTCTATAACTGAAATAACCTGTATTCTGACCTCTATTATTGGAACCCTCTGTAAATGAGACAGATATTTATTTATACCTGGATATCTGAGACACTGGGTAAGTGGAATACCTCTATAAGTCAAACCACATTGCAGGCCCCTTGATGTCTCACCTAACCAGGTTTCACTGTATTTACTCATTATATAGACCAAAGCTGGTCAGTTATATAGGGAGCATTTAAGCCATACCACCTCCGCAAGTCCCGGTAGAAGGGGAGGCCCAAGAAAAGTTGTCTAACGTCGTGAGGTTTCGCGTGGAACTTTTTTTATTGCACGAGTTCAGTACATAGGCAGACGGCTCACCTGATGAAAAGCGGTTACCATCGCCTATGAACTTTTATAACACTAAAGGTGCTACCAATGTTCTACCGCTCTCTAAAGGGATAGTGGAACCTGGCCACTAATGCCGGAACCCAAATCAAGGTTGCAGGGTACGGGTACAGTATAAACCAAAAGTATTAAAAGAATGAGTTGTAAAAAATAGTAATAAAATAAACAAAACATAAAAAAAAGAGCAACAGTTTCCCAAAAATGAAAAACGAAACAAAAAAGCCATATAACATTTAAACGAAAAGAAAACCTCTGCCTTACCCTGTGTCAGAGGAGGACGGCGATAACCTAACCCCTGGCTGTGGGTTGATTTGTCGCCCTTTACAACAGGCCGTCCGGCCAGAGGATATTGTATTCTTTATCCGGAGAAGAAACGTAGTACTTTTTCGTTTAAAGTGGAAGCCCAAACTCGTCTACAAGCGAATGTTCCAAAAGCAACTAGGATTAAATCCAAAATTCGAACAAGATGTTTTGTACATACATTATATCACGCCTGTTTCCCATGGGGCTAGGCAGAAACTATGCATCTCTATTTGCGCCGATCCTGACAAACAAATTTCGCTTCATCTACTTTCATTAACCTCTTCATACGTGCACGTTTATTTGAAATGCTGTTTACCGGACCTCTCTTCAACACTTCTGATATTTGGTCATGGTGTTTTGGTTTCAGTCTACCGGCAGCAACTCTACCATTCACAATGCTGTCATAAACCTGTTTTGTGATTCTACTTTTATCCATTCTCTCTACATGTCCAAAAACCTTAACATTTCTTTTTGAACTCTTCTTATTACATCTTCTTCCAATTCACAACGTTCCCTTATCACACTGTACCTTATCATATTGTTACGAGTTGCGAGACTCGAATTAAAATGCCGTTGGAATTATTATTGAGTTTATTAGAACTATACAAACACGTATAACACAGGTACAAATATAACCGAACACAACAAATCCAAACGTAATGCAGAAAGAAGGTCGTAATTCAATAAAACGTGCAAAGTCTGTCACCAATAGATTACCGATTTTAGTACACACGTCTCGCTTTGATCATGGTTCGCTCGACTGCCCCCCTCCCTCAGTCAGGCCATCGTTTTATACTGCACAAATAGTACGTGCCCGCCCTGCAACGTGGACCGAACTTCCTAGAATCAGCTTGTACTTAAAAATCCGTAACACTTGGCTAATGACCACAGCCGCAAAACACAATAAATAAGTAAACAAAAGAAGACGATCAAAAAAGAATTACAGAGTTTCAATGTTATTAGCTATTAGTTCAAATGCCGACGGGTAATAAATGCGCTTCTACAAATCGTCTTTGTCGGCGCTTAGGTTATAACAATATCATTCAATCTAACCGCACATATACTTCTCAAATCTCTCTTTCATGCTTCTTCTGCCCTACCCAACTTTCACTGCCATGCATTAGGGTTGGCACCAACACCCCTTTATGGACAGCCAAGAGTGCCTTTGCAGACAGTTTCTGGCTGTTCATAAAAAGTTTAGATATTTTGTTAAACCGATATTAGCCGTTTCATTTCTGTCTTTTAATTTGAATGAATTAACCAAAGTGATTCGAATAAACATAACTTTGAATAGTTTGTAGCCGCTGACGTCCAATCACCACGGCGGCCTTACGCAAATGATCGGCATTCGGCAAGCGCGGACTCCTCGATCCTCGTCGGCCCCCCGTGTTTCCCTCCGCGCACACCTCGCCCTACCTCACCTCAGCAGATGTAATCGCGCGAGTGCCCTTATTATTAAACCTGATATTTCGTTTAGCAGCTAAATGTCTGCTGTTGCACAACAGTATTTCATTTCTACCTGAAGACCTCTAAAAGTTCCATGTCATCAGTCTAATATCAGATTTACGCGAAATTGAGGGCGTGCGTCATTGGAAAAACAAACCACGTCTAACAAAATATATTTGGGTGAAATCCCAAAGTTTAAAAAATAACATAATCTATTATTTATTGGCATAACAAATAAGCGTCATCTGAATATTAATTGCTTATCGAATAATAATAGCTCTAAGAAGATTCCTACGAAGTGTGATTCAAGTGTAATGACTTGACAAATATTAATTAGCTCGATATCACTTGCGAAATACGTCAGTCTTACTTCACTCGAGTCATTGGTGCTTGAAATACCGAGAAATGTTATCAACGGTGAGTGGTTTAGACGGTAGTGACCAGGAAACAGGTATTCCCCGCCTTTCCGTTAGAATGGCTACACGTGCCCCTTATATTTCACACTATGAATCAATCAATTATTATTCATTCATATTCGACACGTGTGCATATTTATTTTATTATAATATTCATCTACGCTTTTGCCCGTTTAATAAAAAAAGCAGATTTTTCGGGAGAGCAAATGGATATAACATTATTATTTTCATTTTTTTTTTAAGTGAAACTTCTTTATCGGCGTTGGAAAGAAATTTACCGTCACATTTTTCGGTTACGCGTCACATTATTTTGCAGCATGGCCGAGTGTATAGGATAAAAGGAGCATAAAACACAATGGCCACGGTTTATACACTTTTAATTTAGATTTTATCAACATTATGACATAGTTTAGACCGAGCAGCGGGTTCAGGGCACCGCTCATACTTCCAACTTCAATACTTTCTTTAAAATTCTCAAAGGTCCAACTCGACCTGTTGTCACCAACCAAAAGTGCCACAAAAACTGCTCCGTCTACCGAAGTAGATACTACTAAAGTATAGAGGGCGTCTGACCCCGCTCTGAGCCTATGCTCTGCTCTGATTGGTCGTTTATTAAATTACAATATTCATAACTTTTATTAGGTTAGAACGATCTTTAAGTTATAGAAACATTTAACAAATCAAATAAAATTGAATTAAGAATTTTAAAAGTAGTTAAAATGTAAACAAATAATATTGTGCGTTATAAATCGAAACAACAATCAATCCGATTCATAGCTTCCCTCCGACATATATATATATATATATATATATATATATATTATAGTGATCAGCAAAATCAAAGGATTTATTTTAATTGTAATTTCAGTGAATTTCTAAAAAAGAAAGTAATTATATCTCTTTTTCTAATACTTGGGTGTGATTGTGATATTTATTTTTCTAATGCTCGTGTGCACATTTAACCGACGGTTACAATAAAAGAATAGCTGTTTATGCATAAATTTTCATCGATTATTTTATTTTAATCACTGGTTAAATGTCGGTGCGCACCAGCCTAAGTTATTTAAAGTTAACCTCAGTTTTTGATTGTATTTTTCAATACGGTCGGTTAAATAAATAAAGCCCCTACCACGGTCGAATCGACCAATTTAAACAAGTTTCACTTCTTAGGTGTGTACACTAGTACACGCACACATTTTTTTATAGCTTGAGTACACAGCAGTCAGGAAGACTGCCCACATGATGGAAAGCGGTTACCGTCACCTATGGACGTTTGCAACACTAAAGATGTCACCAACGCCCTGCCGGCCTCGAAGAAATTTTATACCTTGTTTAAAGAACCTCATATTGCGCTGCGGGAAAACCACGGCTCGGAGGGAGCTCATTCCAAATCCCCACGGTGCGCAAGAGAAACGTTCTAAACAAAAGTTGCGTACAAGAGCGAAGCGGCTCTAGGAAGTGGGGATGAACGCCCAGCCGATGGCCTGCGGTGCGGTGGTAAACGGAAGACGAAGGCACCAATCTGAACAGTTCCTCGGAACACTCCCCATTGTACAGTCGGTAGAATACGCAGGGAGACCGAAGAAGAAGATCATCGATAATGCGAACGGCTCGACGTTGACTAATGTCCAGGGGATTTAGCTGGTAGGCGGGTGTCCCGGCCCACAAGTGTGAGGAGTACTTCATATGCGGCCTTTGTAAAGCACAAGGCTGGGAGGGGCCAAGGGGAGTGAAATACTGCTTGGACCGGTTTAGCATTCCCAGCTTCTTGGGGACAAGTTTTGTATTGAAACTTTTTAGAATGCATATTTAAATTTATACGTAATATTTTTTCTTTGTTTTTTGGATGTCACTTGTAAGAGAAAATTTGTAAAGGCAAGTCAATATAATATATTACGGAGCGAATTATTTTATTTATAATTTAGATTTCGCTATATATACGAGAATCATTATAATTCGTAAAATTTTGCCTTGTCTTCAAGGTGGCCACTGAACTGTACATCGTTTGCAATGTCGACACCAAGGATCCCAATACTCTTAGAGCTGGTAAGGGATGTTCCTTGAAACTGAAGCGCATTTACGTATGGGGTTTTCCTTCTCTTTTCTTTTTTTAATACTAATTGTAATAAACTAATATTATTGAATTAGTATCCCTAAAGACAAAATTGGACGTATTCGTTTCTTTCTTTCAATTTATATAGAAAAGAGACTTAAAAAAACTATCTTAACTTTAAAAAAGGTTTCAAAAGTGAATAGTGACTGAC
Source organism: Dendrolimus pini (assembly GCA_949752895.1). Classification (NCBI taxonomy): domain Eukaryota; kingdom Metazoa; phylum Arthropoda; class Insecta; order Lepidoptera; family Lasiocampidae; genus Dendrolimus; species Dendrolimus pini. The sequence goes on along the minus strand of OX457147.1, from coordinate 11,240,596 downwards.
TTTTGTTTTTATACGTTTTTATATTGTGGCGACCAAGGGTAGAACTGCCCAACAGCGTAAATCAGTTCTAGAACTTTTAGAAAATACTAGACATTTCTGGAAGGAAAAGACAAGGACGGATAGATGTTAGAAAGGGATAGACGATAAATGAAAGAAAGAGATAGATAGATGTTAGAAAGAGATAGACGACAAAAGAGAGAAAGAGATAGATAGATGTTAGAAAGGGATAGATGTATAAACGAAAGTTCCCGAACAGAAGGTTCGGGAAAGAAAAGACAGAGATAGATATATGGTTTCTAGAAAATTCTTCCGGGTATATAAACAGCGTAAGGCGCGCCTACCGGGCAGTTTTAGAGTTGAAAGTTTAGAGTTTAAAGTTGAGTTCAGTCCAAGACGGTGAAACGACAAGTGCGATACTAAAGGGTTATCAGAGAAGGTTAATAGAGTACAGAGACGGATTAAGTGGTGAATTTAGTGACAAGTTTGGTGGATAGATACGTGAAGGAAGTGTGTAGCGTAGTTCGAGAGAGGAACCAGAGGCGAGCTATACGCGATAATATCGGAGGTGGTCTACGCAATATCGGCGACGGTATTGAGGGTGTGACAACTTATCGTCGGGACTGTGCATCGTTGGTCGTGTGTTTAAGGACAGCAACCCTACAGGGAGGTACTACGCGCGGCTTTGTAAGTCAATAAAAGCTTTTAAATTAAAAACTGGTGTTTTCTTCCAATCCACAAGTGCGTACCCCCGCTCGTACGTAACAATATTATTGCAAAAAATAATAATTTTGTTATTTGTATTTCTATTGTACTGTCATTTGGACTAAAGTGACAGAGCTGCGAACCACTTGTGGAATGTTTTTCACAACATAAAAAAGTCTTCGCAATAGTCGATTCAACTTACTTATAAATGAGCTATGGCTGTCGCTTGGAGCACAGTGCTGTAGTATGCTACAACATTATTCTTCAAGCTTGCAACATAAGGAAAGGTCGACCGCAGCTGTAAATTCAGCGCACGTAATTAGAAATCAGTGTAGTTATTTATGCACAGTATTTAATATTTTACACACAAATTTGTCTCTGAAAATACTCCATCATCTGAGAAAAACAACTAAGGAGATATTCAGTTAAAAAGTCACCCACGAAAACTTTTTTAACAATTTCGTTCCTTTGTTTTTTAAAGCTGACAATGCCATATTTCTATTAAAATTAAAACACACAAATAAACCGTCCATTTTCGGCATAATAGGCAAAAGAACATGCGAAGTGTTGTGTCTTTAATGTGTACTACGTTTATGGAAGGTAGGGCTATAAAGCATTATATTTTATACTAGCTGTCCCGGCAGACGTCCTGCCCTGAAGAAATAAAATTTAGAACCCGACTGCAGCGCCATCTGCCGGGCTTATTTGTGAATCTAAACCATCCTCGAATCCACTTGAACACACACAAAAAAATTCATTCAAATCGGTCCACCCGTTTAGGAGGGGAGTTCACTGTCAACACACGTATAGAAGAATTATATATATAAAGATGAAGACGAAGTTGAAAAGTGTCCTGCAGTACGCTGAAAATAGAGTTTGAACTACCTACCACAATTGCGTTGGCGTACGAAAAACTACAGATACAAGTTAAAAATTGTTTAACTGCCATAAAAGGAATAAAATGCCAGTATAAAAAACCTCAACTATTTACGCAGTCTAAAATAATGTAGTAAATATAATGCTCTGAGAAAACGTACAGAGTGATTTAATTATTGTGAATTTTAATAACAAAAAACAAAGCGAAAATCTTTTGGTCCTTGTTTATTTTTCTATCTCACCCTAAATACTTTTGTCGCTTTTTATCTTGTGCTACCTTAGCACCATCCTCATTACCCACGTTTTGACGGACGCTTTTTCAACAAAGAGATGGCATTCCGTACCTTTTTCTTATTTTTTACTGCTGGAGTGTGGCCTAACTGTGATAGAAAGTGGTTACCCTCGCCTATGAACATTTGCAACACTAAAGGTGCTACCAAAGTACTGAGAGACTCGTAGATGAGGCTGGAACCTGGCCGCTAATGCCGAAACACAAGGTTGTTATGGCGGCATGCCCTAGGCCAGGGGTGGTAGCCATTCAGTCGGGCAACACCAAACACCTCCCTACCACCTGGCTGTGGGTTGTTTTGTCGCCTCTTGCAACAGGCCTCCTGGCCGCAGGAATTCGTATTCTTTAAATTGCTTAAGCAAATTGATAAATTGTATTGTATACGTGAACATAGAGTAGGAAGTAGACTTTGCAGTACTTTCACAAAACGAATTTCAGTTGAATTTAGTTGCAATAAAAACTTTCGATTTAGAATTAAAGATAATAGATAAAAAATGCAGGTAAACGTGTTAACTATACAAAGCGATAAAATGTTTAAAAGCAGTATTAGATCAGGAAATGCTTTATTTTTAACTTCTAACCTTCATATAATGAGTGATCTTTATCTAAACTATGTTTTAATAATGAATTTGTGAATCGTAATAAATCGGCAAACATTGAGAAGTTATCATTTTATATTAATGTATAACTAACTCCTTCATCACTTGCTTATATTTACTTAAACGACTATAATTTTAACTAATATGCGACATGCATTCACATCGGACTCGGAATAGAGATAGGATTGCACCGTTGCCGAGGCGATTGGAAAAATCTAACACGCTAACCCATATTATGGGTCCGACTATACGAGTATATAATAAACTACCGGACAAAATCACACTTTCCGGCAGTTTAGTTTAATCGAGCACACCATATATATATAATAACCCTGACGTGTAACATAGTTACGAATAAATGAGTTTATGAAAAATCATTATTTTTTAATTTTAAAAGCAGCATGGTCAAATGGGCTTGTTTCGAGTTCTAACATAATTTACACGCACAACAGACCTTGATTGGATTTAAAAAAAATTTTTTTTAATGTAACATGATGCTTTCATCTCACGCGTGTATTCAAATCTGACTATACTTACTTCTGTGTGAGCCTCAGTTTCTGTGTTAGCCTCACGCTCTCAGGATCCGTGCCCTGAAGCTTCCTCCATCTGTGCACGTTCAGGGGAGTTTCAAGGGCTTCCTCCAACGCCCTGACTCTTAGCCTTTCTCGTCCCAGTTCACGTTCTAAATTGAACACCTGATTTGAAACAGAAATATGTTTTATTTCATAATAGCACTTATACGTATTGTTACGGCCTAGACGCCGACAAAGGCAAGTTCACACCTGCATACCTGTAGCAACACATTTTATTACCTTTCAGCATTTGGACATCTTTTGTTTACTTTGTGATTAAAAAAACAGCCCATTGTGTATTGTGATCACTGCCAGGTGTCTAGAATTTAGCCAAGCAAGACTTGTGTGCATTTAATTGGTACTCTATTTAGTGACGGACTTTGCGCGTGTTATTGAATTACGACCTTCTGCATTACGTTTGGACTGCTTGTGTTCGGTTATATTTGTACCTGTATTATACGTGTTTGTATAGTTCAAATAAACTCTATAGTAATTCTAACGGCATTTTTCAATTCCAGTCTCGCACTTATAACAGTATGTATAAAAATATATTTAAATATTTTTTTTAATGCTTCAGCACAGCAGAAAGACAGTCGACGTGGATAGCGGCTGAAATAGCCTATGGACAATTGTAACACTAAAGGTGCTAGTAATGTGCTGCCGCTCTCTAAAGGAGGATTGGAACCTACTGGAAGCTACTGATGCTCGAACACAACTCAACGTTGTTATGGCGGCATACTCTAGGTAGGCAAATATGCAACCACCTATACTCCATTGAAATCTTACAATTTAAGGGCCGAATATTGCATTTGTTAGAGGACGCAATTTTATTTTTGGGACATGTGTGGGGGGTCAATAGAAGCTTAACCTCAAGTTTGTGTGGTCGCCACCCTTGTCCCCCGGCCGCCATCTTGGAAAAAGGGTTGAAAACACTTTTTTCGCGATATCTCGGAAACTATGCGTCTTACAAAAACATTGTAAAGTCATAATTTGTAGCAAATTGTTTTGCCTACAAATATGTTTATATAACTTTTTGCCCTAAATTAAAAATTAAAGAAGTTATAAGCAAAAAAGTGAGATTTTTTTTATTCATTCCCAACTCTTTTCTTTACCATAGAACTTACCAAATTTAACTTATCGAATGTTAAGCAGGTAGAAAAGGTCCCCCGTTTTCACCGCCACCTATGAGGTAGAGTCCGTAGGCGCGCTTTTTTTAATGTATGTTCTGGCGAAACATGCAACAACATTATGGAGATATCAAAGTTAATGGAAGAAAATGAATTTGAAGATGAACTTCCAACTATGCCCCAATTTTAACTCCTGTCATTCCTCAAACTTTCACATTTGACGTCGGTTTAGATTCTGAGCCACAGCTTGGACCATCGAAGAAAAGTCGAGTAGCTAGCTAATAAGTGATTAAAAATATTATGATGTCGAGGATTACCTTATAAGCAAGATGTCCGTGGAGTAGGCCTACTGGGGATACCACGTAAAAAAAACGCGCCTACGGACTCTACCTCATAGGTGGCGGGGAAAACGGGGGACCTTTTCTACTTGCTTAACATTCGATAAGTTAAATTTGGTAAGTTCTATGCTAAAGAAAAGAGTTAGGAATGAAAAAATAATTTCTCAATTTTTGCTTATAACTTCTTTAACTTTTATTTTAGGGCAAAAATTTATATAAACATATTTGTAGGCAAAACAATTTGCTACAAATTATGACTTTACAAATTTTTTGTAAGACGCATATTTTCCGAGATATCGCGAAAAAAGTGTTTTCGCCCCTTTTTCGAAGATGGCGGCCGGGGGACAAGGGTGGCGACCCCACAAACTTGAGGTTAAGCTTCTATTGACCCCCCACACATATTCGGGTGCAACTTTCAAAGATTCCCTTATGTACTGACTTCTCACCTTATCCATTATTGTAACATCACAAATCCATCTCAATTATTTAATTTTACATAATAATATTAATATATAAAATATGTAACATTTTTGAAAATATTGTGCAGCAAACCCTGCCCTAGCTTTTGTCCCATTTTTCTCTCTCCATCCCAAAGATGTCTGAAAGAGATCGCTGTCAGCGATAAGACCGCCATTTGTACCTAATTCTAAACCATTTTTGTGTATTATTTCTTTAATTTTATTGTACAATAAAGTATATTCTATTCTAATATCTTGTACAGAAATAATTATATTATAATTAATGACTTGCATAATTATATTAGTATTATTTTGAAATTGATTGACTGACGTTAAAAAATAATTTATACTATCGTGTCACGATGTAATGGTATAATTTTATATTAATTTGATTGGATAATTTATTGACTAATTAATTAATGTAATAATGGCCAAATACCATTACAATTACCTGTATTTTACGTCCGAAAGGACAAACTGTCGTTCCAACAAAGAACTCAACACCAATTAAAAAAATAATATATATAATTAAACAAAAATTTAAAAAAAAGAAAATTATATTTAATTTGCTCTACAAAAAACTTAGAGATTAAATACTATTATAAAAATATTTACAAGTAAAAGATGTCAATACCAATTAAAAAAATAATATATATAATTAAACAAAAATTAAAAAAAAAAGAAAATTATATTTAATTTGCTCTACAAAAAACTTAGAGATTAAATACTATTATAAAAATATTTATAAGTAAAAGATGTAGTCCTTGTTCTGGCCGCATTCCCAAGGTGTATGGCAACGCTAATCCGTTGCCCTAAATATAGGTCAGCCCTTTGGTCACGCGAGAGTTCTTTCAATCGCCTTGAAAGGTCTCGATAAAGTTGATAAGCCTCATGCGCCCCAAAGTCTCAACCCCGAAAGCCACAAACACGTATCCGTCACCGATGGATGAATATTTGGCATTGTTGGACCGAGCACATATCAAGATCTAAAATATTATATACTTATTTTAAAAGAATATTTTATGAACATCGATTCACGTCGGAAGTTGAGTATAAAGCGAATTATAATACAACAAAACATTTCAACACAATATCATAGTTATGAATATTCATTATGTTTATATGGATATAATATGCATTATGCATGTTCTTTTTAATTAATCAGACATTATCTTATAAGTTACCGCTAAGTACGTAGTATGTTAATTGATATAAATATTTAAATATGAAAGGGCATTAGCGTATTTTGTAGGTTGAGCGCAAACCGGTCACGGGTCATACGTGTGCGGTGGTTCCCTAAAAATGTACGTAAAAGCGTTTAGCGTAAATATTAAGGAAAGCCGCCAGTGGCGTGGACTGCATAAAACTCGATTCCCATAACCTTTCTTAAGAAACTAGCGCCTAGCGACACAAAGGGTCGAAATACATACATTAATATGTAGGTTTTACTTACTAGCCTATCTAGTAAAAAAACTACGGGACCGATTTGGCTCTCAAATCAAACTCTATATCTTCTATAGATATAATAAAATTGTAGAGGTCAAATTTCTGTACAATGAAAAAAAAATGCTAAAAAACCAATTCAAGAGGATGTAAGAAGTGAAATAGAACTAATTTAGATTTTTTTAAAATTTTTTGTTTCTCTGTTTGTCTGTTTGTACCGGCTAATCTCCGAAACGACTGGACCGATTTACATGAAATTTTGTAGCTTAAGTCACTGTCATCATGACAGTAGGGCCTAATTTGTACAACAACGGTGCAGCCGGCGCTTGCATCACACCATATGCTTTTCAACCGGCTTACCTTAGCCGAATTTCCACCGTGCTCCACTGCCGCCTACATTATATTAATCGGATGTTGAAAACTCATAACGATTTTACGCAATGATTTTCTTATTGAAATTAATAAGGTGGTCTTCCAAAGTCGCTAAAGTTCAACCCTCCAAATCTTTAAACTACGAAACAGCAAACTATGAAAACAATCGAAATGGTATATAAACCAAAAAAATAAAAAGAAAGTTTTAGAAAATCATAACCCGTTAAGTAATTTTTAAGATAGTGAGCCAAATATCCAAAATAATTCAAAAAATATTTTTTTAATTGTACTAGTCGTACAGGTTCGCGTTTGACCACGATCTCGTCTGACGTTGAGCAGAAATATGATATAAGTTTGAGCACGCTTCAAAGAAAATTAGTTTCCACAAGATCAGCTGAGTCGTTTTAACAGAATATAATAGTAATCAAATTAAATATTTTCAATAAAAATGTAGGTTCGATAGGCTTTTTTTTATTGCAAGAGGTCAGCAGATAGGCAAACGGCCCACGATGGAAAGCGGCTACCATCGCCAATGGACATTTGCAACACTAAAGTCGTTACAAATGCGCTGGTGCTCTCTTAAAAGAGACTGGAACCTGGTTACTAATGCCGGAACACAACATAAGGTTGTTATGGCGGTATACTCTAGACCAGGGGTGGTCGCCATCCAGTCGAGTATACTGAAAAATAAGTAGTTATTGTAGTGTTACGAGTAGCGGGACTCGAATTAAAATGCCGTTAGAATTATTTATTAGAACTATACAAACACGTATAACACAGGTACAAATATAACCGAACACAACAAATCCAAACGTAATGCAGAAGGTCGTAATTAAATAAAACGCGCAAAGTCCGTCACTATTAGATTCCTGATTGTAGTACACACGTCTCGCTTTGATCGTGGTTCTTGCTCGACTGCCACCTCCCACAACCAGGCCCGGCAACGTGGACCGAATTTCCTAGGATCAGCTTGTAACACCTGGCTAATGATGCTAATGAGCGAGTACAATACGTATGCCAATAAATAAGAGAACAAAAAAGATGATCATAAAGGGATTACAATTAGTTCAAATGCCAACGTGTAATAAATGTGCTTCTACAAATCCGTACGTGGAATTAGTCTTTGTCGCCACCGTGGTTGTAACAATACATAATTATGTATGTCGGAGGGAGCTATGAATTGGATTGATTGTTATTTGGATGTATAACGCACAATATTATTTGTTAACATTTTAATTACTTTTAAAATTCTTAATTTAATTTTATTTCATTTGTTAAATCTTTCTATAACTTAATGATCGTCCTAATCTAATAAAAGTAATGAATTTTGTAATTTAATAAACGACCAATCAGAGCCTCGGAGCGGGGTCAAGACATCATCTTTTCTTGAGTAGTAGTAGTAGACGGAGGAGTTTTTGTGGCACATTTGAGTGATGGCAACGGGTCGAGTTGGACCGTTGAGAATTTTAAAGAAAGTGTTGAAGTTAGAAGTATGATCGGTGCCCTGAATCCGCTGCTCGGTCTAAACTGTGTCAAAATATTGTTTAAATCTAAATTAAAAGTGTATAAACCGTGGCCATTGTGTTTTATGCTAGCATTTACCTGATTACCTGATGACGCCCACTAAACCTGCAGCCACTAAAGAAGATGTCACGAGAACGATGCCTTCTCAGAGATATATAAAATATTTACCTCTAATCTCAAGTCTGTCATATTCTCGATGCCTTTGGACAGGAGGTTCTTCTCCTTCCGCAGACGAATGATTTCTAACCTCAAAAGTCTTATGTCCTCTACTCTTTGCTCATATTGTTTTTCACCTGTTAAACAGAAGTTTTTAATTTAGCTCTAAATGTAACTGCACTTTTTCACTTTCTTTGCTCCGTTCCCAATTTGTTGACGGTTTACAATTTGACTAGTGGGATTGTAAACTCTTGACTCTTCGCGATTCTAACGATAACTCGCTGACTTATACACTACTACCCCTGCGATATTAGGTCATCTATAACCACAATCCCTTCAAAAAATCGCCTCTTATGAGAGGCCGTCTAGCTGCAGGAAATTGTATTCCTTTTCCGTACCTCCACAGATAAAATTATAAAAAATAATAAAATATTGTAAACAACCTGAGAACGCTTATAATAATCTATTCTTTACTAATTCAAAAACTAACCTCTGTGCAAAGTAACTTCGAGTATTCGTATCTTCTCGTACAAAAGGGAGATCTCGTCATTCCTTCTCACCAGCTGAGCCCCGACCACGTCGCGCTCGTTCATCAGACCTTCCAGCTCCTTCATCAGCTTGGCGCGAGCTGCGTCACCTTCCTGCACACAGGTATTTCACATATAAGGCATATAAGATTACCTGTAGAATTGTATGGTATCATGGAAGAGGAACACTAAGAATTACTCTTTTGAGGCACAATCGTTGTGTTAAAACAATTGAAAAAATCTGCCTTTTACAAGCGTGGAGGGTGTAATATTATTTAAAATTAGGAGCCATTATTATTTCACTAGGATATGCCCGCGAATTCTTCCACGCTTGACTTGAAATTCCCCCGGGACACAAAGTATCACAGCATTTAAAAAATAATACAAGTTTCAGTGACAACTGTACTGGAATAAGCTAGGTTTTATGCACCTGAATGTACCTGCCTTTGTAAGCATTTTTTCCCGACATAATTATACTACTATTTTACCACTGTGATCCGCAAGAGTTAACTGGAGACCTGAGCGGAATGTGCGCTCCCCTCCCGACCCCTGCCTTCTTACCGCTCTCGCCATCGACGCGCCTCGCTACCTCGCGCTTACATCATCCGAGCGAAGGCTCAAGCTAACTCTTGCGGGTTGTACACATCGCAATCTCCCTGCACCACTCTCTCTCTCTTTTCATTCACCATGTCCCAATTAATTGGGGTCGGCACAATATATCTTTTCCTTCCACACTCTTCTATTCTGACATACATCTTCTGTCACACCACAAATCATCATATTCATCCTAAACGCAGTCCATCCATCTTTTTTTTTGGCTACCTTTACATCTGTACCCATCCATCTTGTTGTTTAACATTCTTTTTGTCACGTGACTTTGATCCCTCCTCATTATATGCCCATACCAACTTAGTCTTCTTCCTCTCAATTTTTCAGTGCACTATGTGGTGCTATATAGAATACACATTCCTATCACTTTACAATATCAAATCAAATACTTTCTAGAAATAATGATTAGTGTATGAGTTCCGTTTTAGCCTTGGCTACGAGACCCTAAAAGCAAGAAACTCACTTGAACGATCCTGTTGAGCCTGGCCTCTTCTTGCCTGAGTGCTGCGATGTCGGCCCTAGCTTCGGACAGCTTGGTGATACCAGCTTGGACTTCCGTTCGCAATTGCTCGTTCCTCTTGTTACACTTCGCCAACACACCCTCGCAGGACTTCAGGCCAACTTCTTTCCCGCTTATGTCTTCTTTCAGTTGTTCTATTTGGTATGCTAACATCTGCGAGAGGAGTGCTATAATCATCATTCTAATCAATACGTCCAAGCTATGCAATGCAAGTTAATTTGTTTTATATGTAATACAGTGTAAATTCTATATAACAACACTGAGGAGACTTGGACACAGAGGAGTGCATTTTATGGCGTTATAGAGAGTTGTCATTTAATGTAGTAAGTCTGTTATTTTTGTCTGACATCTTTTGCTGCACCAGTTTTGTTGTATTTTTCACTTATTTCATTATCTTATCTTGCGATATTGAGGCATCTTGGCCACAAAGGAAGAACTTAGAAATTATAGTATTTCGTAATTTCTTCAAAATTTCGGTATGTATGATGCCGACAGTCGGATAGTCGGACAGCTAGGATAGTAAGCGATAAAAGAAGGTAGACAGCTGCGCAGCTTTTACTAATTTTGGTAACTTAAAAGTTAATTTTTGTTACTTAATTGTTGTCTTTATTGAGAGTGGGTGTAACGCTATATAGAAAACAAGCTTAATCAACCAAAGCCAAGTGATTTTGATGATTAAGGGAGTTTGTCGTTAAATCGAGTGACGTTACATGGAGTTTACGCTGTATTTGCCCTAATAGCCCCTAGTTACCTTCAGCTTTTGTTTTAGGTCTTGTATCTCGTCCAACGATTCCGTATAGTTTTTGTGTAACATGTTCCTTTCCGATCTCGTGGCGTCCAAAGCGACCGCCAACTTGCGTGCTTTTATCGTCTCTTCTCTTAAAGATTTCGTCAGCTCCAAAATGTCCGCCGTTCGCAACCTCACCTCCTCTGTTAATAACCGTACATTTTTCAAGCAAAAATAACTTTGCAATATATATTGCCGTTAGTTATCTTTAGCCGACAGCAGGTCCATTACAACCAGCATTTTTTGTTTAATATGTAAATTACAAACTGACAGATTAAAAAAATGTGTTCTGGGACACATAGTAGAAGTGAAACTTCAACGGCAAAACGAATCGCAACAAAATTTTAACTTAAAGTTTTACGGGCAGGTTTTCCAATTGGAAAGTACATTACCCATTTGCCCGTAAAACTTCGAGTTAAAATTTTGTTGCGATACGTTTTCGATTTGTCACAGGTTTACTGCAAACTATGATTTGGTTAAATTAGGTACATTTTAATTAATGCATTTTTTATTTAAACATATTTTATCAAACAAAAACACTCAATTCGATCCGGAATTAAAAAAGATTGAACCCTAAAATTATGCCGGCCCTACAAACGGCCGTAACACAATTTCGTGACAGCAAAATCCTAGTACCCGTCTATATAGAAGTTTCACTTCAATATTGTAAGGACTTATACATTTTGAACAATATTTATGTATATTTTACATATTATGTATGATTGGCTTATAATACATGTTTTTATTTGTGCCCACGTCAAAACGCCAAAATAAAAATTTATATTAACACAGACATAAAAGGAGAATTTGATAAAATATCAAATTCTTTTTTAAATGTATGTATTAATATAAAATTTAAATTAACATATTAATACAAAGATGACTGTAATGTAAATAAATTTGAAATGTTTACCTGATATATCATCAATTTTCTCATTCAAAGCTATTGCCTCTTCAAGCATCCTGTAAACGATGCAGAAAATATCAAATAAGAACATTTATCTATGTATAAATGGTGATAAATTTATATAATACTAGATTCTGTCCGAGACTTCGTCCTAGTGGTGCGGTTTTTTTAACTATCCCACGGGAACTCTTTAATTATTCGGTATCAAAAGTATCCTATATGTTGACGGGGGATATAAGCTACCACCATACAAAATTTCATTTAAATCGGTCCAGTCGTTTCGGAGACTAGGCCGTACAAGCAGACAAACAGAGAAACAAACAATTAGAAAAAAATCTAAATTAGTTCTATTTCACTTCTTACATCCCCCTGACTCGGTTTTTAGCATTTTTTTTCATTGTACAGAAGTTCGACTTCTACAGTTTTATTATATGTATAGATTAGAAAGATTTTTGACATACGAAAATGTCTATTATAGATCTATTTTACGGTGTTTCACTCAATTCGGGAGTTCGTATAAAAGACGTGGAGACGAAGTGCTACGTTTATGAGAGTCGATAGTCTAACAATTAAGAGAGTGTCAAATTGAAAGATTAAAGAATATAATTATAAAAATAAGCCTAAAAAGATATGGATACGTTGCATAAAGAACCTAACGAAGATTTGTGGTGTAAAAAATTATGAAATATGACGCAAAAGACAATTCATTCAATTCGCTGAAATAGTGATTTAATTAGTCTACAGTTTTATAGTGATGTTTCACATCTCACCTATCCTTGTCTTTCTCCATCTGGCGTATGATCAGCCTCTGTTTGGTGATCTGCGTCGCGTTCACCTCCAGCTCGTGTTCCAGCTGCTTACGGCGTTGCTCCTGTAGGTTCAGCATCTGGAGATTCTCTATTGCATCATCTGGAAACATTACAATACGAATAATTGATTCATCCACTAGGGTCCATCTTAAAATAGATACAATATTATCGATAAACAGACGGCAATTTATTTACAAAATAAATTGGCAGATTTGATATGCCAATAATACCTACATCGCGATGGTGTTCTATATTCAAGGAACATCTATCGTTCGTATCGTATTGTTCTCCGATGGGTAGACCATACCCATCAGAGAGTACTATTGTTTGCTGGATATGGAATATCATCGAACAAGTCACGATATTTTGCCAGCCTCCACTGTACTGTGCACGAATATGAATCACTTCGTCACTTCATCGTTCACTCATTTATAATCTTTTATTTGTTTCATTTAAAAAATTAAATGCTGTCACCCTCCTTAAGCATCGTGTTTTTATTAATACCATGGCGCCCGAAAGAACAGGTTCTGGTTATTTATACTTTGACGTACGTGGTAGTCGTATTGACATGTTTTAAATTAGATGATAGATACTTAATAAGTGGCCCAAAGATTTGGTTGCGCTATTTTCTTTCACCTTATCGCAGTTCTTTGGTGTCGGAAAAATATGTGTTTTCTTTTCATACTCCTCCATTCTGGCATACGTCTGCTGTCACACGACGAATCATCATGCCATCCTTAAACAACAACAACACAACCCATCCATTTTTTGTTGGTCTACCTATTAGTATCGAATAATGAATAATGCAAACGCATACTTACTCTGTAATTTCTGCATAGTTTTATTAAGTATATCCTTCTCTCGATTGAGGTTTTCGATGTCCCGTTTGTCGGACTCCGCCTGCTTCTTCCCAAGCATCAGGTCTCGTTCCATTACGCTCACTTGCTGGCGCAACCGATCACTAAAGAAGACAAAAGGTTTTAAAAGGAAATTATTTTCAAGCGTATTTAGCCAAACATTACAAACCCAAAGTGCACTCATATCGGAGAGAAACAACATATTTGTAAACCCTCAAACACATTAATATTTACGGCAATAATGTCAGCATTATTGCCGTAACCGTGCTCGGGCACGGTGTTAGTTCCTAATTTTTAGCCGACTTTCAAAAGGAGAAGGTTCTCAACTTGGTCGGTATTTTTTTTAAATGTATGTACACCGATTACTCTGAGATTTATGATCCGATTTACGTGATTCTTCTTTGGTGTGATGCATAATAGTTGCCATTTGGTCCCCTAAAAATTTCACATAGTTTGGCCCAGTAGTTTTCATTTTATGATTTTTTTTCCGTTCCCGTTTCTTGGGACCAATATTTTTTAAGGTGCGCGGCACCTTTCGTAAGCTTACCCATAGCTAGATACTAAAAAGTAACAAATAAAAAAAACTTCGTTTAAAAAAACTGACTTCAAAAACTAAGAAGTATAAAATAACTTATTACTAAATCTTATTTCTAATTATAATATCTTATTTTTAATATATATTATCATCTTGAAGTCGGTGCAAAGTAAAACATAAAAAAAATACCGACGAAGTTGAGAACCTCCTCCTTTTGGAAGTCGGTTAAAAATTACTATATTTTGAAAATTACTAAGCACCGACTTTAAGATGTTTTAGATAATATGTATTAAAAATAAGATATTAATATTAAAAATAGCTTTAGAAATAAGTTATTATATACTTTTTAGTTTTTGAAGTCGGTTTTTTACTCCTAGCTTACAGGAGGCAGATTCGGTCTTGGGTCTGTAACTTTGCTTCTGTTACAACTTTTATCCATAAGAGACACTGCTATGATGTCTCGCTCCATAGTCTATTGAGCGACTTGTAATTTGTAGACCAGTCCCAATATGACTATCCACTTCTTGTTATCTGTGTTTATACAGGTGTATGCTCTTTTATAAACTTAAAGATTCACCATAAATGGAGGATTTTGTGTAAACCATACCTAACCTAAAATGACAGCACAACTGAGTTAGGTCTTTAGACGGGTCCCGTATCGCACGTTTTAATGTGCCGGGACACATTTTAAGAAGACAGGTCACCATGGCGGTTCTACATAGCTTAATATTATGAACATCGTAAATACCTCTGAACTATCATCCTGTTGTACAACTACGTCAAAATTTTAATTCCTCCTCCATTTCAGTTGTATTATTTATTCTTGGGGATGTTAATTGTACCTCCAACTTATTATTGTACAACTTTTGAAATTATAACTGTTACGAGCTACACGGGACTCGAATTAAAATGCCGTTGGAATTACTACAGAGTTTATTAGAACTGTACAAACACGTACAAAACAGGCACAATTATGACTGGATACAACCAGTAACACTGCAAGATTCAATAACACGCGCAAAGTCCGTCACTATATCGCTCTTCGAATGTACTATACACGTCTTGTTAGTATCGTAATCGTCGCTTGACTGCCTGGCCCCTCCGTTCAGGCATTGTTTTATATCGACATACCGACTGTATAATACCGACAAAGGGCCGCGTTTACTGAGTTAATCCGCACATCTGGCAAGTTTCGACGCAATGCAACAACAAGGATTAGTTCGACACTAATGACGGCCATGAAACAAGTACGATAAAAATAGGATGTTTTCCTTAATTGCAAATTTTAACCACGAAGTAACCAAAAGAACTCCGAATGCAGGAAAGGTAATAAATACATATGTGTCGTTCGCGAACGAACGAATCAAACGACCCGGGTCTCAAGACCCGCGCGAACGATAGGGTCACTTCGAAAAATATGAGTCGTTCACTAGATCGATTCGTTCAGATTCGTTTAACAAAACCTACGAATCAGAAGAAGAGAACCATACGACAGTGAATCGGGTCATTTCGGATTGCCGCGTCTCGGTTAGTCGTTCGTTGTCCCATGACGCATTTGAATTGTTTTGATTTCAAATAATATAATAATAATTATCTTTTAACTTTTCTAGGAACTTTTATTAACACAAGTTTCAACTTTTTTGTGATGTTTTTTTTTCTCTATTACCCGCATTATATATTATACGCATAATATATATATATATATATATATATATATATATATATATATATATATATATATATGTCGCAGAACGGCCTCGTTCTCACGACATCATCTTTAGTTATTGCAGGTTTAGTGGGCGTCATCAGGATAAAATGCGAGCATAAAACACAATAGCTACGGTTTATACACTTTTAATTTAGATTTGATCAACATTATGACATAGTTTAGACCGAGCAGCGGGTTCAGGGCACCCGCTCATACTTTCAGCTTCAATACTTTCTTTAAAACTCTCAAAGGTCCAACTCGACCTGTAGCCACCAACCAAATGCGCCACAAAAACTCCTCACTCTACCGAAGTAGATACTACTCAAAGTATAGAGGGCGTCTGACCCCGCTCCGCCATAAGCTCTGCTCTGATTGGTCGTTTATTAAATTACAATATTCATAACTTTTATTAGGTTAGAACGATCTTTAAGTTATAGAAACGTTTAACAAATCAAATTAAATTAAATTAAGAATTTTAGAAGTAATTAAAATGTAAACAAATGATATTGTGCGGTATACATCCAGTCAACAATACATTGTCATATCGTCATAGTCATAGCTTCCCTCCGACACGGCCTTCCTGACGTATTACACGCCCTCGTGTAATAGGCCGCCCATTATGGAGTATCTGCAAAAAGAAAGAGATATTATAGTTCGGCCACTCCTGACCAAGGACATCGTGTACATTTTATCTTCTGCGCAAAAACTTCATTCTGGATTTTTTTCTGAGATCCGAGTCCTAACAGACTCCAGACTACACACCAAATCAAGTCAGCAGTATCGAAACTGCCACCTCGTCGCCCATCGAGCTACGCATTTTGGGTCAAATATCAAAACACAAATCAAAACATCAAACAAAAATATCTCCAAATAACACCAAGCTTCTCATTCAATCGATACCACTTTTCAATCGCTACCTCGCCTCTCGTTCCACTGATTTTACTTTTCAATGGCCACCCCGCTTTTTATTCCACTAATTCTATTTTGCAACGGCCACGGCACCCATTAAAAACCTAAAACAACCCAGATGGCCACCTCGCATTTTATTTCACTGGCCACCTCGCCTTTATTTCACTGGCCACCTCGCCTCTATTTCACTGGCCACCTCGCCTCTATTTCACTGGCCACATCGCCTCTATTTCACTGGCCACTAATGATTATTTTAACATCAAACTCACAATAAACTTTCAAAATTTTCAACGGCTGTTATTTCTAGAATCACAAATTCATAATCTTTGACTATCAGACTAAAATCTTTCACTCTATATGTACCTCTAAATTTAAAAACTACCCATTATAGTAGTCAACTGCATTTACCACGTTTAATAATTATTGAAATTCCATTATTTTAACTTCAAACAAAAACCGTGTGAACGCATCAGTCATCCAACCCGCTAACAACACTTCTCAATCAGTCAATCAACCAACACATCTAGACTAAACGAGTGTGTTCTCGTAACCAACCCCCGCTGGGCGTGGCTCGGATGACACTATTTTGACCAAAATATACAATCAGAGTAACCAAGGTTATCACTCTACGGGCTCCAGGGTCGACAACTTATGAAAACTCATAATAGAGGAACAAACATTTGAATCTAAAATGTCTTTCATATAACGCCTGCAAACTTACTTTTACAGGAAAGAAAATCTTAATCATAAAACCAGCGGAATACATTGCATAGGAATAATGTGTCAAAACAAACTGTTCACCATACATAATCTAAAATAACTCAAAAACTAGATCCGATTTTCACATAAAAATTATTGGAAGGTAAACTGGAAAAGACAATGAATTTCATGCACATCGTTTATAACATACAGAAGTTTTCTTATCTTAATCAGAAAACCAAGGAAAACATCGCATAGGAATAATATGTCTAAGTCAACTTTCTACCATACATAATCTAAGTAAAATAATTTAAAAAAACTAGATCCGATTTTTCCATTATAAAAACTCTTGGAAGGTAGACTTGAAAAGACAATTAACACACGCACATCGTTTATAACGAACACAAGTTTTCTTACCTTAATCAGAAAACCAAGGAAAAAGTCGCATAGGAATAATGTGTCAAAGGCAACTTTCTACCATACATAATCCAAGTAAAATAATTTAAAAAAACTAGACCCGATTTTCACATTATAAAAACTCTTGGAAGGTAGACTTGAAAAGACAATGAATACACGCACATCGTTTATAACGAACACAAATTTCTTGTAAGTAACCAACTCCCAAAAATAATGATGAAAAAGTAAACTACCTACGTAATTTGTTCGTTTTCTATTTTTTGGCAACCATATCGTAATTTTTCGTACACGAAAAAATCACTTAAATATGAGGGTAGTAAAATTGTCTACCACAAACGATGAACTATAATTTTTTTTAAATCTCGCTTTCTTCATTTTCAGAATTCGCACTAAAATAATAATTAAAAATTACCATACCTCCTGTGCCAAGTAGAATAGGCACGTAATTTTTACCTTAGATTAGACTTCACGATCCATAAAACTGCCTTTCTACTCGCTGTACTAACGTGAATTTGAACCATTGCTGGCACACAGTAGGCCCAACGGTGACCAAACCATGCATAGGCCGACACACCGCCGCTCCACAGGCACATTCAGGACGTCACCACTACGTCGCCGCTATTGCCGCCGATGGCCCCGACATGTCAATTGTCCTCAAATGCTTTTGCTTCCACTGTGGGCATCCTTCAATCCATCAGCACGCCTTCTTATACTGGCAAGGCTTTCGCAGTCATTGCTTTCATTGTGGGCACAGGCTGAGATCCCACTTCTGATGTCGCAGAACGGCCTCGTTCTCACGACATCTTCTTTAGTTATTGCAGGTTTAGTGGGCGTCATCAGGATAAAATGCGAGCATAAAACACAATAGCCACGGTTTATACACCTGTGTTATTCTTATGGGAATTAAAAAAATGTGATGAGGACAATCTTAATATTAATGGCTCATCTTTTCACAGTTTTTTTTTTACACCCAAAATAAACATTTGAGCCTGTTTGGAAAAAAATTAAAAAATTTTTTTTTTTGGATTTTCGCTTGGTTGTATGGACAATTTGGAAGGTACGCAACTTGCTCCTTTAGTGAACCAATCGTTCGATTGAACGGGTCGCAAGATCCGGTTCATATTGTCAACAGGTCAGTATTGATCCGAATCTCTAAAATTGAACGAATGACACATATCTAGTAATAAACTGCGTTTTACGACAGCCAGGTGTGCGCATTTCTTTGTCAGTATGTATTTAGGAACGTCCCGGCTAGGTGGAGGGGCGAGATGGAATGTTTTCCCGTTCCGTATCAAAGGAAGATCTTTCAGCGAAGATCCATCTGTTTTTGTTGGAAATTTGTATATATTTTTGTACGGGTTGGGAATCGTTTGCGCCCTCAATTATTGCATAGCGCCATCTATTGGCTTGTAAGTGTTCCACTACAACTATGTTCTTACTTTACACACTTGAATCTATAGATAATTTTTTTGAAATATATAGATAATTTTTTTTTATCAGAAATGACTTATACTAGTATTATATATTATGCGAAAGTATAATATTTGGACAATAGGAGATGTTTGTTTGTTGTTAGTATTTAAGCAAAATTGTTTTAAATTTACTTGAAAAGGGCAATAAGAAGTTATTTGTTTGGGTCACTTGTGATTTGATGGAGGCTGGTACTGAAAATCAGCGCTGTGTCAGTTGTTGACACAGCATAATGCTGAGCTACCAGCCTTATTACCGTGACTGTTGTACACACACTATTTGTCCATAAATAGCTATGTCTGATTAACACAATATAATCATGCTAATACATTTATTATAATAACATATGTATTTTGTAATATATTATTGTCTACGTACATTATTGTATATTATATCCACGACTATGTATATATGTATGTATTTGCATATTTATTTGTGAAATTAGTTTGAGTATTTATGTGTCCATTGCCTTTTTCCTGCACCACCTACATCGCTTGATTCAAATTTGTTTTTAATTTAGGTTGCCTGGAAGAGATCGCTTTGAGCGATAAGGCCGCCTATTGTATCGCCTGGAAAATATGGTCTGTTTTTGTAATTGTTTTTGGTGTGCAATAAAGAGTTATCTCTCTCTCCCCCTCTCTCTTTCTCCCAACCTCTCTTTCTCTCTCTCTCTCTCTCTCACACACACACACACACACACACACATTTATATTTTAAAGTTGTATATTTTATAAAATTCAAATGGCTTTATCTTTTATGAGTATACGTATATTCTGTTAATTTAGTATATTTTTAGTTTTATGTGCATACATTTGCGACATTAAATATTTTTCTTTCTTTCTTTCTTTATATTTTGATTATGATAGTTACATAATATAATAATAGATAAGTATATGATGAATATTATCTTTTTTACATATTTCTTGTATGTTATATAATATGTCTGGAGAATAAGTCTGAAAATTTAATAATCTAATGATTTACGACAACATAAATATTAATATGATTATTTAAGATTATTTAATTTGTATTTAAGGTCAAAGGATTATAAAACGATATATCATACATTAATTTCTATAATCACTGTTTTTTGATTTACTAACCGTTCAGATTCCACGTTGGCTTTGTTCTGCTCGAGGAGTTGGTATTTCTTCGTCTGCTGAACAGCCTGCTTCGTCAGCTTGGCCACTTCGCTGCGAAGCTTGTTGCCGTCGTCTATCATGTTCTAATGAATGAATGAATGAATGAATAATAATGTTATTACCAGAGCCTTCTTTGGAGTGCAGGGGTGCGTGGTACCCGGCCGCAGGAATCTAGGCAGCGCAAGCAGACGATCTTATACCTATACATACTTATTATACGAAAGCTGCTAGGTTTTTTTTAATAGACAGACAAACACACAAACAAAATTCAGCAAGTCACGCTTGTAATAAAACTACGTTTTAACGATTTTCAGCGCGGTAATTTATTTGATTTTTATTATTCCGACGTTTCGGCCACTTTTCAGTAGCCGTGATCATGGAAGACAGAGATGTCAAATGTCAATGAGTATTGTTAAAGTTTTATTTAACCTACCGCCAACTTGTTCCTTTTAATGATTTAGTTTTAATTTTGTTTATGGTTATTATTTACTCTATGGGAGCCTAATCTAATTTAACCCCGCTTCGCAACATGTTGTGGCTTGAAGAGAAGCGGCGCAAGAAACTCTTTAGCAAACATGCTAATAATTTCAGCTCTAATAATTTTATATAATACTAGCTGTACCTACCCGGCAGACGTTGTCTTGCACTTTTAAAATAAAAATCTAGAAACCGATTGCAGAGCCATCAACCGGGACCAATTGTTAATCTAACTAAACCATTCTCGAATCTACTTGAAAAAACACAATAAATTTCATCAAAATTGGTCCCACCGTTAAAGAGGTGTTCAGCGGCGCCATTCATCGGGTTCAAATTTGAATCTAAACCATCAACTGATTTATTCATGCAAATAACTTGTTAACTTTCCATGTTATACTTTATTCCGGGGAATAATTTTTATCTGGTGATTGAAAAAGCTGCCCTAAAAGGGACGTCTGCGAAAACTTATTGATTTGTTTATTAAAAGTTGGTAAATCTTAATAGACCGGTAGACCGAGACGTACATACCATGATCAAATATCAGAAGTGAAAGAGCATGTATGAAGAGGTTAATGAAGGTAGATGAAGCGAAAGTTGTTTGTCAGGATGGTCGCAAGCGGAGATTTATAGTCTCTGCCTACCCCCACGGGAAACAGGCATGATAATATGTATGTAAGTTGATAAATAGACGGTCACACCCAATCAGTCACGTTCTAAAAATATCTGAATAAATTTCTGCTGACATTTGCAATCATAATCCTTTGACATAATGCAAAAATATTAAACCCAATATTACGTCAATAAATCATATTATTTAATGTTTAATATCTAAACAGTATATATTGCAAAACGTATGTAATATATACTTATGTTAAAATTCGAAAATAATTCTGTTGGTTTCTAACCGCTTGTAGCCCTAAGGCCCTAAGCGGTTAGAAACAAACAGGAAAAGAAATAAAGAGAAATACTTTATTTGAAGAAATAGCGACGTAATTACATTCCTTATACTCGTACATTATTATGTACATAGTATATTTTGAGAATTTGTAGGCTGCATTTTCAGCAAGCAATGTTTGCACTCAGCATATTGCTATGCCGAAATTATATCCAACACAACGCTGACCTTCAGTGCAAAACATCCTTTTGTCGTAAGACCAAAACAGGCCCATCTAGTTAAACAAATTTTACTTATGAAATATTTAATTAGTAAACTAACTAAATAAATTACTGAATAGACCTCGGGGTTCGGTTTCATTGATACGGCTGATACAGACATAGATGTGCCACTGGGAAATAGGGGTAGTCATTCTCCGGCACATGCCGCCGAGATGGAGACGCGACGTGTTCCCCGCGCGCTCACTTCTCCTCCCGTGGGTGAGTTACACAGACCACCCCACGCTTTGAAAGCTTGAAGATGCCGGGAGATAAAAGTAGTCCCCCCGGCAGGCTAGATCATATACCCGTAATCCTGGCATAAGGCAAAGGACGGAACACCTAGGGGTTTTAGTTGGTATTCTTAACTGGGAAGTGGCAATAGCATGGCACCAGTTCTGACTGGGCATGCTGTTGCCACTCCCGATCTAGCGAATCCCACACACGGGTCGCGAATGGCGAATAAATCCCCCTCCAGGCTTCTGTGCCTGTCGCGGCCTCAATCGGATTTCCCCTGGTTGAAAAAAAAAGACAGATGTGCCCTAGTCTTGCAAATATTTCTTATGTTTGCTTGTAAACTTATGAGCTGACTGTAAGTGGCTACTCTCGCATGGACAATCTACAGTATTAAGTGGCACTTTCATACAATCCATAAATCTGTTTTTTGGTCTAACATTTGACAATCTAGACGACCGCACCGAATGGGAACAATAACATATGCAATCATAATCCTTGGACATAATGCAAAAATAATGAACATAGTACGTCATATAAATCATATTATTTAATGTTTAATAATTATAGAGTATATGGTGTAGAACGTATTTAATATATGAAAAAAACTGAATTACAATTAATAACAACTTAATAGACTTTTTTACTTAATAGATTATACTATAGCGTAGACGAATATATTAATGACAATACAATAAAATAAGATAATAATGTTGACATTTTTAAATTTCATATTTTAACTTGATTTTAAAATGTTTAACAATTAATTTTTTTTTTTTGACATGTATATTTAATTAAATTGATTTGGAAACATTAGTGTAGGGTTGTGTGAGTCTTAAGTATTTGCACGTCATGTAAATGACAAAACATACTGGAAACTTTATATTATGTAACACCTATTCATGTACCTATGTTTTTGCAAATAAAGACTGATTGATTGATTGATTGAACTTTATGAGTTACATGCAGTTCGAACGCACCTTTAACTCCTTGCTAGTATTGACAAGAGCCGTTTTGGTCTTCTCGAAATTTATATTGGTCACGTCCAAGGTTTCTCTCAATGACGCCGCTTTGGTCAAAGCTGCTTCTTCTTCAGCCTTCGCCTTTTCGAGCTTCGTCGTCATATCTCGGAGTTGGCGGTCCCGTCGTTCTATAGTCTTTTCCGTTTTTGTTAACTGTTAAAAGAAGAAAAGGAATTATTTGATAAAGAAAAAACAACTAAATTTAATCCTCGCCCCAAAAGCCTGCCTTACATTGGTATTATTTAAGAAGCCAGTTTACTTATGAAAGTGACGAGTTAAGCCTTTATAAGCGTTTGGGCAGATATCTACTTATAGACAACTTATTACTCAACTTGAGTAATAAGTTTTCTATAAGTAGTAGTTGAGTAACTCAACTGATGAATTTCACTCAAACGATAGGAAGAGCTTTAAGTGGTAAATTTTAAGCAGTCTTAAGGCTCTTTCTCTCTTTCAGGTGGTTTGCGTTTAAATTCTGGTAAAAAATATACATCAAGCCGTTCTGTCCACTATTGCCCGGTTTCAATATTACAAAAATGATTCCTTTTTAATACCGACGGTGATAATATTACCGCCTGGTAACTCTACTGGTGTTTCTATAATGAACTGTCCGTAGCTAGTTACTCATGAAAGTACCAACTACCGATGGGAGGGATTTACTAACCGATCGGTAGACTTTTTGTATGGAAAAGACATATGAAGTTTCTATATTATAACCGATGGTTATCAACACTGCTATTCGTAGGAATTTTGTTACCACCCGATTTCGGCCAGTATTGTTTTTTTGGCGAGGTTGCCAGTTTATTTGTCATTATAAATAGGTGATTTTAAATTAAATTAAACTCTATTTTTTTACTTCTTTTAACTTTGATTTAATTCTTATTTATATCTTTCAAATTTGTTATTTCTGCTTTTAACAGTTATAATTCTAATTCCAGTATTGCTTCACTATTCATCCCTATTAATATTATAAATGCGAAAGTAACTTTGTCTGTCTGTAACCCTTTCACGGAAAAACTACTGGACCGATTTAGCGGAAACTCAGTATATATACTTTTTTGCTGCCGAGGATGAACATAGAATACTCTTTATCCCGAAAAATGTGATAGTTTCGGGGACAAACGTATATTTTTCTGTTTGCCTGTAATGTTTTCACGAAAAACTATTGGACCGATTTGGCTGAAACTTGGTATATAAGTAAGTTTAATATCTAGGAGAGACATAGGATAGTTTTCATTCCGGAAAAGAGATAGAGTTTGGGATATATTTATGTAGTTTATCCCAGAATGTAGGATAGGTTTTGTTTTTTGCGATGTCGTTTTCGTAATTTTCGTCGAACAATGTTTATAGTAACAAAGTTCTCAGTTGTTGCCAACACAGATAAAACTTATATGGTTAATGCCACCTTTCTAATAATAAGGTAAAAGGTTCCAAAGTCATTAATTAGACTACAGTTTTTTGTTGTTCTTGGGCTTCACATGCGATAACGTTATAATTATTGATTGTGACCTAATGCGTATACGTATATGGTATGATGGTGGTATATGGACATATAATGTATGTACTACATATATTTTATTTGGGGGCTAACAGCTATAGTAATATTAAGTAGAATACACACTCGGTAAAGAGAAGCTATTAATAAGCCTTCACAGATGCTAGAAAAATAGTAAAAAAAGATTAAAAGTTGAACAAAGAAACAATAACAAAATTAAACTACGGACATGTAAGATACTTAGTTTTTCAATCCTATCTTACTAGTATTATAAACACAAAAGTTTGTAAGAATGTATGGATTTATGTATGTTTGTTACTCTTTCACGCAAAAACTACTGAATGGATTATGAGAAAACCTTACAATAGTATAGTTTACAGATCAGAATAACACACAGGCTATTTTAATTTTTTTTTTGGAGCTGACTCAGCTGAATAGCCGCAGATGGCTGTTTCAGCGATACCGGGCTTTGGGGGCTTCCCGCCTCCGTGGGAGCGGAGGCGTTCAGCCCGGAAGCAGCACGCTCGAGGAGGCACCTCCTGTGAGGTTCGACCTCGGCTCGACCGCTGCGGGGGATTGACTCTATATTGGGAACAAGCCGTAAAAGGCTGAAAGAGCTAAGCCAACAGGCTGAAGTGATTATTTGGGGACTCTTCATCGACTCCGCCGGCGGAGTCGATCCTAGTCTATCATTACTACCGCTTCGCAACGTGTTATAGCTGGAGGAGAAGAAGCGGTGGAAGAAACTCTCCAGCAACACGCCTAGGCTAATCTTGTATGGCTACTTGTGTCTGTAATGAGTATGGATTGGTGGGTCTTACGATTGTGTAAGAGGATTCGAGCCGGGGGCTCTCCGGCGTCTGTTGTGTCTGCGTCTGTTATGCCAGGCTGATGTTCTGAGCCTCGGGGGGTTCATGATCGCGATTTGACGTGCGATTTTGTCAGGCTCGTCAATGAGTACATTGCGAGGTCTGCGTTTACTCGTGGGAGCGTTTGGAGTGGGTTTGTAGTTGACCGTTTCCGTCACCAGAGGGTTCGGGTGATGGGGGGCGAGGTCAAAGAATCTGCGCGATAGTAAAGTTATATAGTCCTTGATGGAGGGAAGCTCCAGGTCGCGATGCAAGTCGGCGAGCC
The DNA here is from genome assembly GCA_949752895.1 of Dendrolimus pini. Classification (NCBI taxonomy): domain Eukaryota; kingdom Metazoa; phylum Arthropoda; class Insecta; order Lepidoptera; family Lasiocampidae; genus Dendrolimus; species Dendrolimus pini. The sequence goes on along the minus strand of OX457147.1, from coordinate 11,214,733 downwards.
GCATATAGCGCGGGCCGTCGACTGCAGCACGTAGAAAGTGGTTCTGGATTCTTTGCAGTCTCCAGATGTTAACGTCGCTGGCGTGGCCGAAGACCACACTCGCATAGGTCAAGATGGGGCGGATGCAAGTTTTGTAAAGAGTCACCTTATTTCTAAGGCTCATCTTACTCCTCTTGCCTATCATCGGATAGAGTCGGCCGAGGATCCAGTATGCTCTGTTCCCGACCGCTCTGGTATGCTTGTGGAAGTACAAGCCTCTGTCTAGGGTTACCCCAAGATATTTGACTTCGTTAGCCCAAGGGATAACTTGGTCGAATAGCTTGATGGGCATAAGTTGGTTGGAGGGGCGGGTATTGGGTGAGAGGCATTTGCGGGAGAACATGATGGCTGCACTCTTCTCGGGGTTCACCTCAATCCGCCATCTACGGAACCAGTCACCTAGTTCTTTGATGGCGGTGTTGAGCTGCTTGCAGATTCTGTATCTGCTGGGGTCGCTACTGAATATGGCGGTGTCATCCGCATATAGGGCTAGCTGGGTATGGGGGTGCCGTGGCATGTCGCTGGTGAACAGCGTGAAAAGTAGGGGGGAGAGCGCGGAGCCCTGGGGGACTCCCGCTGAGATGGTATGAGGGGAGGAGCGGGTGCCCTCCACTCGGAATCTGAATTTACGGTCTTTGAGGAAGTCCCGTAGAATGAGTACGAGTCGGTCTGGCACACCGAGCTGATACAGCTTGTATATAAGCCCGTTGTGCCAAACTTTATCGAAGGCTTTCGCGACGTCGAAGAATACTGCGCCTGTCGGCCAGGGTCTTCGTCCGACGCGTTGAAAATGGGAGAGGACGTGCTCCGTGATGCGGAGCACTTGTTGCGGGCAAGAGTGTCTAGCTCTAAAGCCGAACTGCTCGTGGGGGATGAGATTATTGCTGAAGGCAAAATCACTCAGTCTAGTGAGGAGGACTCGCTCATACAGTTTACCCAGTGAGCTGAGTAGACTGATGGGGCGGTAGCTGGCGGGCTTTGAGGCCGGTTTGCCTGGTTTGCGGATGCCAATGACCTCCGCTTCTTTCCAGGCCTTGGGAAATTGGCAGTTATTTATGGCAGCATTGAAGATGCTTACCATAATTAAGATAAGATGGGCGGGGAGGATTTTCAGAAGCTTATGGCTGATTCCGTCATTGCCTGGGGCCTTGCGGGGCTTTAGGGCTTTGATGAAATCCTGTACTTCTTCAACCGTGACCGGTTCGAGTGTGGTTTCCGCCGGGAGGGAGGACCTATGTTCGACCTCGGCGTCTACCTCCGATAGGTGAGACGGGTCGTTGTCGGCAGTATTGGGGGAGCATTGGAGCTCGAGACTTTCGGCGAGGCATTCCGCCTTTTCATCGTCATCAAACGCTTTGGTATTATCGGGTCTCTCGAGAGGTGGCATACTCGAGAGGGTTTCTGCTTTCAGAGATCTCGCCAGCTGCCAGTAAGCCTGGTGAGTTGGGGAGATCTCCTCTAGCAGTCGGTCCCAACGTTGGTTCCTGACCTCCTGGACACGGAGTCTAACTTGGCGTTGGAGTGCCCTGTAGTGGGCTTTATTCTCCAAGGAGGGGAAGCTACCGCAGGCCCTGAATGCTGCCCTCTTTTCCCTCAACAGGTCTCTGACGTCGTCCGGGAGTGGCAGTCGGTGGTCCTCGAGAGGTACCTGCCGAGTGGACTCCCGTACCACGCTTTGGAGGTGGCTGGTGAGGGCTTCGATGGCAACATCGTTGTCCTGGTCGCAAGCAATCGGGTCCGGAATTCGGTCCAAGTCCGGGGAACTTGTTGTTGCCAGCAAGTCCCGAACTTTGGCCCAGTCTATGACGGGTTTCGTCTGTGGTGTCGAGTCAGTCGGGGGGCCTAACTGGAGTACGACCGGCAAGTGGTCGGAGTCGATGTCGTCCCGTGTTTCGATTGAGCGAAACTGAAGAGAGACTCCCTTCAGTAGCACTATATCGAGAACGCTCGGGCTATGTAAGTCTGGTCTGTCCGGGTATCTAGTCGGGGTCAAGGGGGCGAGAATGCCAAAGAGGAGCCTGTCCGAGAGGCGGAGAAGCTCCCTGCCATTGGTGTTTTCGTTGGTGCAATTCCAACAGGGATGTTTGCAGTTTAGGTCCCCGGCTATTATAACCGCTGAACCTAGATTAAATAGGGCGTTTAGGTCGTCCTCTAAGATGGGCTTTTGACATTTTAAGTATGTTGAAACTATGACGATGGGCTGATGGCCTGTCATCGATAGTTTGCAGGCGGAGACTTCTAGTTCCTCTAGAGGGGGGGTATCGATGGGGATGCAGTGCAAGGACCGCTTGTAGTAGATAAGTGTCCCTCCGCCGTGGGAGGTTAACCTATCGTGCCTGATCAGGTTGTAGTTAGCGATACGGGGATCTCTAATACTCGGCTTTAAGAAAGTCTCTTGCACTAAGAGAATGTCTATATTATCGGTGACCAGGAAGTCGTGAACCAAGTCGCGTTGATTTCTAAGTCCGTTGGCGTTATATGTAGCCAAAGTCAATGAGCGGGGTTTTTCCCTACTTGTGGTAGCCATTGAAAATGTTATTTAGGGCATGTTGAGCAGGATTTTCACCAGCGGGCCATGGTCCATGGCGATCCGCAGATGGTCCTGCAGGGTGGTGGCGGTTTTATATTTTTCCGCGAGGACAGATACCTCATTCAAGTCGAAGGGAAACGACTTGGCAAACTGTGTTGCCAAGGCGAGATCCTCCGACAAGGAAGAGGGAGCGCCCGAGCGGGGTGGGGCGGCGGCGGGTTGCGGCTGGGGTCTTGGTTGGGGCATCGCCGCTCTAGCCTGAGTAGGCAGAGCGGGGAAGCCTGTCCAAGCGTTGAACGCCGGGAGAGGTGCAGGCACGAATGCCGGACGTTTAGGGGCGGCCTTAGAGGCTGGGGGAGAACGCTTAGCGTTCTTTTTGAATTTGGGGGCGGCCGGGCACCCGCGGTAGTTAGCGGGGTGTCCGGTTTTCCCGCAGAGAATGCAGGCTGGAGGGTCGGGGGAGTCCCGAGTCCGCGTGCAGTCGCTGGTCCCGTGGTCCCCGAGGCATTTGACGCATCTCGGGCGGGAGTGGCAGTGGTTGGCAGAGTGCCCATAAAGTTGGCAGCGGTGGCATTGCCGGGGGGTCTGATTATTATAAGGTCGCTCGAAGCGGAGATTAGTAAGGCCACAGACGCTCTTCAGATTGAAGATTGCCTTGCCTTGTTCAGTTCGGTCTAAGATAGCGAGCACCATGTTATATGGCGTCCTTTCGGAATTTCCTTTGTGCATGCGGTGAACCTCATGCACAGGGAGGTTTTGGGATTGGAGATCTTCCAGAATATAGGAGGTCTCAAGCTCCTGAGAAAGGCCGCGTATGACGACGCGGAGGCGCTTCTCTTCTTCGAGAGCGTATGTGTAATAATTGACATTTTTGTCAATCAGAATACGGGTAAGGGCCCGATGGTCGGCCGGAGTCTGCACGGTAACTTTGATACCGTGTTGGATATCACGTGCCTCTTTCAGCACGATGTTGAGGGCGGGAAGGGAGGACAAGACATCTCTCCAGAGGTGCTTGTCTCTGATTATGAGAGGGGGCGGAAGTCGCTCGCGGCGGGGTTGGCTGTCGGCCTTGGTCTTGGCCTGTTTGGGCTCTTTATCAGTATGCCCTTGAGGCGAGCTGTTAAGCAGCCGCTTCTTGGACTTGCGGTTGGTGACGACTTTGAAACCATCGTCGTCACCAGTTTGGGCGGTGAGGTCGATCTCCATGTCGCTTTCAGACGTGGCTGAAGCGACAGCGGGAGATTCGGTAATGGCGGGGGCTGGGGCGGGTGCGGGCGCGGCCGCGGTAGGAGTGGCCGAAGTGGCCGATGGGGTGGTAGCCTTAGTGGCTACTGGGGTCGCGGGGGCCTTAGGGGCCACGGGGGCAGCGGCTTTAGGAGCCTTCGGTGGTGGTGCGGCCTTAGGGGCCTTTGGGGGCGGCGCGGAAGACGCGGCTTTCGCGGGGGTCGCGGTGGCAGCCGGAGATGAGGGAATTATTTCCATCATGGGGAGTAGTCCCCTCATCTCCTGGCAGTACCATGACTTGAGAGCCGGGTCGCGACTCTCAAGAAGGCGGAGGGTTTGAACCCACCAATCCTGGGGTGTGGCCATCCCTCAGGCGGGAGCAGCCCGAGGGATAAGTGTATGTATGTAACCTAGTCCCCCTGCCGGGTGTAGGCAGGGGGGTGCGCCCTATGGTGAGCCCTAAGCTTGTAGCCCCTTTGCCGATCTTATTGTGCAAAGGGGTCCCTAACTGCTTTGTGGGTAGCCAGAACCACAAAGGATGGGAAAAAAGGAGGAGGTAACCTAGGACGGAATTGGAGATGCCTGGGGTCGGCAAGGGTACTCCCCCTGTGCCGGTGGTTCCACGCCACGTCCGGGTTCACCGTTTCCCTGAAGGGGAACCGGCGGGCGCCCGGGTCACGCCCCAACTAGGTTCGTTAACACCGTTAGGTATCCCCTAGCTGACCTAGTGACAATTAAAATTGAGTAAACAATTAAAATTGCCACGAGGGTTCGCGCAAACGAACTACGCGGGTGTGGGGTGGAAACGTCCCCGCGTCAGAGCGCAATGAAAATTGCGATGACGCAACCTGGTGTGTGTACACTAGACCGACCTACGTGTGTGTGCAATACTCGACCGACCAAAGCGTGTATATACTTCGACCGTATCTAAATACCGAATATCGGGTGGGCGAGCCAGAGTGACGTCACGAGGTGCGGACACGTCCGCACGGTGCGAGCGCCGAGAGCGAACTGACTGCACACAGGCTATATATAATTTATAAAGATATACCCCGCGGGTGAGACCGCGGGACGCAGCTAGTATTCAGATAAAAGTTATCAGTCGAATAAATTATAACCTGACAAAATTTAAAAGTGAAACGACAATTCAACTGTTTCATTCATACAATAGTCATTTCTAATTTGCCCATGTTGTGTTTTATTCTATGTCTGGAGATTGAAAAATCGGCTCTTAAACAAATTGTCCGAGTTTAATTAAATTTTGACCAACTTTGCTCTTGTCATTGCTACTCTGTTAGAAAATAGGTCTAAGTTCGAGGAAGAAAGAAGTTATGTCTTCCAACTTACTTAATTGTGCTGGCGGTGAAGGTTAAGTAATGTGCACTTTGATTATTACCGATGTTTGAAATCCACTAATCCGATATCGAGGATAAGATCAATATCATCCATGAATCCAAGGATAAGCGTGGCAGGTATATCTTTGTTGCGGACAAAGAGCACCTCCCTGACTCGCCCGCCGGAGACAGCTCCTCTCTCCATTCACCGCATACCGCCGACGCCCATAGCTCGCACAGTTGGCAGCTAGGCGTCGGACGGAACGGGGGTAAAAGCGGCCTTGGAAGTCGAAAATCCTTCACATTACTCACATATTACATATGGCACCAATACGCACTACGTTACCCTCTGCCATTCATCATTCTCTTTGTAACTTGTCATGTATAGCTTTAATGTAATTGTAAATAACGCCAGTAATAAGTCATACAGTCCACATAGAATTTTATTTGGAAGAAACAACTGCCACCAATAATCATAATTTGGAGATGGCGAGGCCCAAAAAACGTTGATAACTTTCAAAATGTACCTTCTCATTCAAACTGCCAATTGTCCCTCCGCGGTGTTCCACTTCCGACTTCAGAGTTGCGCTTTCGCCCTTCAGATGATCGACCAGGCGGTTTTGTCTCACAGCGTTATTGTCGGCTTCCTGAAACAATTATATGCGAGCATTTTTGTTACTTGTTTATCAGAACAAAGAAACATAAAATCGGGCAAATACGTGACAGTCGACGATCGAGGAAGTGTTTTGTGGACTTGACAGACGTCCACTGTTTTGGTCATTTGGCTATGGTGCCATAAAGAGCATGTAACAGAAGCTACTCGACCGTTATTGGTCAAACCTTTATTTTTTAAAGTATGTTTGAAGCTATTTTGTAACGTGGTAAAATTATGCTGAAATTACCTTGTTGGAATCTCCAACAAAAAGTATTTATTACTTTGGTGTGGCATAGTACTGGCCACCAATACTAAATATTTGAATTTAGAACGTAGGTTTTTTGTTTTATCTGCATATTTTTTTCCCTCCATTGCTATTAAAATCGTCATATATTACGCACGTGCCGTTTTCTTTTATAATTAAAATATATACAGTCCACAAACAAATTAACATTAAAAGAAGTGTTTAACATACCTTGATTACAGCTCACAAAGCCTCAGAGTATCTCAAAATTTCTGCTTCAAAGTTAGGAGGCCCTCGCACACATACACACATTTTTTAACAGTGGAAGATAATATGTGTGTGTAAGAAAAGAGATTTCAAAAGATAAACTATAGACGGCGGTTGCATTAAAACTAGTGACGATTGAACGGTAGCGTGGGCTGAGTGCTGGACGAAGGACGATGGTATTACAAGATTATAAATAAAAAGATGTTTTATTTCAGGATGTTTTAAGAAGATGTTGTTTGTTGATGTTGAGGTTGTATTCCTTAGAGAGAGTCTTTGAATGGGGGAGAATTGAATTGAATTGAGAATTGTCCATTTTAAACTCAAAAAGACTCAGGCATGTGTATTCTCTGCCAAAAAACTCCAATTGAGCAAGCGCTTCAGTTCCAAGGGAGGTCCTTACCACCTCCAAGAGTATTGGGATCCTTGGTGTTGACATCGCGAACGATATGCAGTTCAGAGGCCATCTTGAAGGCAAGGCAAAACTTGCCTCCAAGAAGCTGGGAGTGATAAACCAGTCCAAGCTGTACTTCACACCGCGGCAAAGCCTTGTGCTTTATAAAGCACAGGTGAGGCCGTATATGGAGTACTACCCACACCTTTGGGCTGGAGCACCTGCCTATCAGCTTAATCACTTGAACTGTAGTCAATGTCGAGCTGTTCGCTTTATTAATGATCCCATACTTACAGACAGTCTATATACGCTCGGTCTTAGAAGAGACAGGTCTCTTCTAAGTCGGTAGAATACACAGAGAGCTGTGTATTCTACCGACTGTACAACGGGGAGTGTTCCGAGGAACAGTTTAGAATGGTGCCTTCGTCCTCTTTCTCCCATAGCACCGCTCGCTATCGGTTGGGAGTTCATCCCCACTTCCTCGAGCCACTTCGCTCATGTCCACGTTTTTCTTGCGTGCCGTGGGGATTTAGAATGAGCTCCCAGCCGAGGTTTTCCCACAGCGCTACGATATGCAATTTTTCAAAGAGGTTGCCATAAAATTTATTCGAGGCGCGTTGGTATCATCTCTGGTGTTGCAAACGTCCATAGGGGATGGTAACTGCTTTCCATCAGGTGGGCCGTCAGCCTGTCTTCTGTATTCCTGCTATAAAAATAACCCATTGAATATTTATTTATGAAAATAAAAAGTTCTAATAATTTTACCTCCACCTATCTTTTCACCTATTGACCTAAAGGAAATTCTCTAAGAACATCGTCAAAAATTTTCAAAACTGGGTCGTTGAGTCAACGGAGTAAGTATCTGATCGAAATTACCTCTAACTGTTCTTCCAACTTGGCGATACTCTCATCTGCCGCTGTGTTCCTCTGCTCCAACTCTTCTTGGTAGTTTAGTGCGTTCGTCAATCTAAGTCTAAGGGCGTCCAACTCTCCCTGCAGTCTCGCTTTCTCCTTTTCAAACTTCTCTTTCTCTTTAACTGCCGAAGTTGCACCACTGATGTAAAAAAAAATGAGCATAGAAAATTTAAACTTGTTTACTGAAAGCTGTTGAACGTTAATTAGAATTTTGTTGAAGCGCCATTACACTTTGCCCCATGAAACTATTGTACGAGTAAACTACTACTACTACTAGTATTACTACTACGACATGTGCATCGGACCAAAACCGAAGTGAGAATCTGCACCCGACCGAAGTCGGAGTGAGACTGTTTCGTCGCTTTTATATTCGATTAAGGAACGTGCCGAGTAGTAGAGTAATTGCTACAAACTACCATCTAATATTACTGATTCCGTAATCAAATTCGTTACAATAGGGCAATAATATTTTTATATAATATCATTGGGCAATAAATAATCTAACATTTATTTATCACTTAAAATTCAGTCATGTGAAAGCGACAAGATACTGGATTATTGCCAAATATCGATTGAATCGATTTATCAGCGAGGCCATGACGTCATGACAAACAAACAAAGTATTTCACACTAACAATTTTATTAGTAAGGAAGTCATGAATAAAGGCAATAGAATGGCTTTACTAATTAATGCAATTTAATTGTATAAGGCCGCATACACACAAACCCGACGAAGGTCAACAAACGGACTTCGTTGCTCTTTGTTGGCTCTATGTGTACGTATCGTTAAACAGTTGAATGCTTAGATTCCTTTAATAATAATCAAGTGTAGGTGGAGCAGAAAAAAGATAGGACTGTACAATTTAAATATACATACTTACACTATATTATAAATTTAATATATATAGTATATATATAGTAATATATATACGTATATACAAAACAATCTAGATAAATATATTTGTTAACATTATATGTGACAAGCATTTTATATTAAGATACATAATAATAGAATTGTAAAATTATAGATTATGCTCCCATCTGGCAGCGATTTGTTACTAAGTCTATAATCCCTTGTACTTTATAACTTAGTTTATTTTAGTTTTTAACAATAAATAATAAAGTAGAGATACGCACCAACAATACTTATAGTGGAAGTTGTAATTTCTAAGCAAGATTACAAAAAATCTATAATTTTACAATTGTAACAATAGATAAATAAGTAAATGTGTTATATATTAGACATATTTATTTAAAGATAGTACTTTCTAAGGGAGTTCCGAAATTTAGGTAATGTTAAACTAATTTTTAGTAGTTTTAAGGTTTCTACTTCGATCTCTTTTCAGTAGCCGTTATCATGGAAAACTAAGATGTTAAGTGATACGAAATGATAGCAAAAATGTAATATGACATTTTTTATCCCGGGAATCCCGCGGGAATTCTCCCGGGAGCGGTTCCAAGTTGTTCGGATGGAAAAAATTAGCTTACTCCGACACACTTTCCACTAAAACGATATCTTACATTCTTTTTTAACCGACTTCGAAAAAAGGAGGAGGTTCTCAATTCGTCGGCTTTTTTTTTTTTTTTTGCTTTTTTTATGTATGTTCGCCGATTACTCCATGATTCTTTTTTTGTTCGACGCGGAATAGCTGCCATGTGGTCCCCTAAAAATTTGACATAGTTTGGCCCAGTACTTTTCATTTTACGAACATTCTTTTGTTCCCGGTTCTTGGGACCTATATTTTTTAAGAAGCGCGGCACCATTCGTAGGTCCCCCATACATAGCTAGACACTAAAAAGTAACAAATAAAAAATAAAAACTTCGTTTAAAAAAACCGACTTCAAAAACTAAAAAACTAATTATGTATAAAATAACTTGTTTCTATACTATTATTATTAATATATACTATCTAAAACATCTTGAAGTCGGTGCAAAGCAAAACATAAAAATTACATAAGTCCCGTCAAAATCGGTTCAGCCATTTTAGAGATTAGCCGGAACAAACAGACAGACAAACATTGTAAAAAATGTTATTTTGGTGTATGTACCGTATATATATATTCATGTGTATGTAGTAAAAAGCGGTTACTTCAATATTACAAACAGACACTCCAATTTTATTTATATGTAGATATAGATAAAGTTATTCATTAATTTTTTTCTTAGAAACAAAAAAAAAGATTTCTTTAAAACTACAAGAATATAGGTCGTATAGCACAAAAAAAAACATATACTGGGAAATGCACTTAAATAAAAAAAAAAAAACAAACAAAGAGTTCTAAATGAAAAAGGAACTACGAAAGACGTTTGAGAGTAAGCCTTCACTGTTATCGCCTTTCAGTCAAATAAATCATTTCGTTCTATTTTCATTTATAAAACAGTTTGCAAATTTTAAATATTTTTATTTAACGCCATAAAAAATATTAGAGCATAAAGTTTACATCGAATCAGATATATTATTTTTAAAATGATAAATATCTAATTACTACTATTAAGGTATTAAATTGAAGCAAAATATACAATTATCGAAGTTAAAATCACATAATTATGCAAAAAAATTATTGTTTCCTTACCAAACATATGTTATTTATGTAGCGGTTTATTTCTTAGATTTAACATGATTAGATAAATAAGTAGGTTTTTCCTTTCCACTGTATATTACTGCAATCTTTATATTACTACGAGTTGCAGGACTCGAATTAAAGTAAATGCCGTTGGACTTACTATAGAGTTTATTATAACTGTACAAACACATATAAAACAAGTACAAAATAAAACTGGATGCAACCAGTTCACACTGCACGATACAATGCAATTCAACACGCACAAAGTGTGACGGACTTTGCGCGTTTATGTCGATAATCGAAAGTATTACACAGGTCTTGCCAGTATCGTAAGCGTCGCTTGACTGCCCCACTCCTACGTCCGGGCATTGTTTTATACTAACTATACAGTACAAAAAATCGACCACGTGCTAGTGCACCCGCTCGGCACTCCGAAACCCACCGGTGTTTACTGTAATTTGCACACCTGACTGATTTTTCCTGCGAACGGCCAACAAAGTCGAAAACAATAACAATAGGCTATTGTCTAATTGCAAATTTTTAAATACGAAGAAAACAAAAGAACTCCGAATTCGGGGACGGGCAATAAACCAGGTGCGCGGCATTTCTTTGTCGGTATGTAACAATAGGTATGCAGGTGGCCCAACTTGTAGCAATTTATATAGTTCTAATGTTAGTGTCTAAATATTACAACTATTAATAAAAACTAAAATATCCTATAAATAAACCTAACTTAAAAATATATATACAATAGTAAAAATATTAAAATTAAAATTAAAAACCTATATTAAAGCCCGTCCAACCCCACCAGACCACTGTTGCTGGGCATTGTACCTAGAAGGCTGGCAACATTACCTCGCTGAATACAGAGGCTAATCCTTTGAGCGAGATAAGCTCCAGCCTTCCGGTCTCCTGTTGCGTGGACTGGGCGTTTTTTAATTTTTTGAAATAATTTGTGTCTAAATATTGAGTAAATAATAACTATAAACAAAATTAAAACTAAATAATTAAAATGAACAAGTTGGCGGTAGGCTAAATAAAACTTTAACAATACTCATTGACACTTGACATCTTTGTCCTCCGTGATCATGGCCACTGAAAAGTGGCCGAAACGTCGGCATAACAAAAATAAAATAAATTACCACGCTTAAAACCGTTAAAAGTAGTTTTATTATGTGTACAAGTCGCGAAAACTTAAGAAAATATTATGTTAGAGTATTTGGGTATATCACTAGACTCCTAAAAGGTTGGACCGATCTTGATGACATGTTTTGTGTGTTGGAGTCCCCGGATGGTTTAGATTCCCAATTGAAGCCCATAGAAAAAGACGAACTTGTCAAGAAATATTGATAATATTTTTAAGATATCGCATATTTCAGTTTGAAACCATGTGCTCCCGAAATCCAAAGTTTCACAATAAAACAAATATCTAACTTGAATCACTTAAAAATCTTTTGATTTTTAAGTGATTATCAAGCATAGGGCCGTTATAGATAGATAGATAACACCTTATTCTACACCAATGGAGAAATGAACTTAAAGACTAAAATTATATCTAGTTATGTACAAAGGGCTGTCTTATCGCTAAAAAGCGATCTGTTCCAGACAACCCCAGGAATTAATTGAGATGATAATGGCGATGGTGGTATACGAAACATATAGTACGAACTACTTACATTTTAATAATAAATACATAAATTATATATATGGAGAAATTTTATATATTACATAGATATATATACTTAATATACATACCATACAAATATAAATCTACAAAATAAGATAGAAGAAGTTATGTGCTGTCGCCGCTCCTATGGAATCTTTCACTGTCCGCGGAGGCATGAATTTGCTCCGTTTAAAAAATAAATAAATTCCGGTTACTGAACAATGTACGCACAATGTCTATAAAAACTCTAGATTCGTTATCACTATAATCTACCACATCGCTTAATGCATTTTACATTCCATTTCCGCATATAAAAATCACAACCGTTATTTCATACACGTCATACATAATGGTCATTATAATATAAGGTTGGGAAAAAGTTTCTTCGCATTTTATATAAAAATTCAAAAGGTTTTTTTATAAAGTTTATTTACATTTGACTAAAGTATGTAGGTGCCATTTTGTTGGATAACTTTTTGCCATCTTGTAGGTAGGGACGTGATCCCATTGCTATAAAAATTTTCGTGCTTCTGATCAAAAAACTGCGTCAAGTGGTTTTGACAGTCCTCTCGTGATGTTAACCTGACACTGCCTAAGGAATTCTGCAGAGACCGAAACAGGTGAAAATCTGAAGGTGCAAGGTCAGGACTATACGGCGGATGCATTAACAGCTCCCAGCCAAACTCTCGTAATTTTTGCTGAGTGGCTAAAGATGTGTGAAGTCTAGCGTTATCATGGTGAAAAACCACACCCCTTCTGTTGATTAATTCTGGCAGCTTTCTCTCAACTTTTTGCTTTAATCTCATCAGTTAATCGCAGTACAGTTCAGAATCGATGGTCCTGTCTGGCGGTAACAGCTCATAATGAATAATGCCCTTCCAATCCCACCATACCCACAGCATCACCTTGTTGCGAGTTAACCCGGGTTTCGCCACAGTCTGTGAAGCCTGACCGGCCTTTGACCACGATCTTTTTCGCACGTTCTTGTCGTACGTGATCCACTTTTCATCACCAGTTATCAGCTTCTTCAAAAATGGTTCGGTTTCATTACGTCGTAATAAAGAATCACAAATGAGTACACGGTTCATTAGGTTTCTTTCAGTGAGCTCATGAGGCAACCCAATTATCGAGCTTTTGTGTACCCAGCTTTTTTGAAATGCGCCAAAGCCGTTTTGTGGTTAATTCCCAGTTCTCCAGCTACATTGTAACTACTAATATACCGATCTTGCTCCACTTTTTCAAAAATGGCATTAATTTTGTCCCTAACAGGGCGACCAGACGTGCATCTTTGATATCAAAATTTTCGGATTGAAAACGCTTAAACCAAATTTGCGCTACTCTCACAGATACTGCGATAAGGCCGCCAGTTGATTTACCACAAAGTTGTAAATATGTGTAATTGTGTATTTACGTGAGCAATAAAGTGATATCTATCTATCTAATTTTTAACTTTATGACCTTACTTACATGACCTTAAAAAATGCTTTCCACTGGAACTTAGGCAAGGTAACTCTTTATTGTACACCAAAGCATAGACAACTAAGTTTGAATTAAATATAAAAACGTTTGAATTTGAATTAAACATACATACATAACTTCACGCCAGGTCCCTTGCGGGGTAGGCACGAACAACAGAGCGCCATTCAGGCTTATTCATACACACCTCACTTGCTTCTTTGACATTCATAGCTCTTGTCATGCACGCTCGTCTGTTCTTAATGCTCTTGATCACCTTCTGCTAGTACACGATCAATTTGATCATGGAAGGTGTGTCGTGACCTTCCGCGACTTCTGCATCCATCCACTTTTGCATTGTATATCTGTTTAGTCATTGAATTTTATTTATGCGAAAATCGCCACGTAACCTTAAAGAGGTTAAACCTTAAAGCGCCAGGTGGTAGGGCATTTGCCCGACTGGATGCCTACCACCCCTGGTCTAAAGTATGTCGCCATAACAGCTTTGTGTTGTGTTCCGACATTAATGACCAGGTTCCAGTCTTTCTTAAGATACCAGCAGCTCATTTGTAGCACTTTTGGTGTTGCAAATGTCCATAGGCGATGGTAATCGCTTTCCATTAAGTGGCCCGTCTGCCTGTCTGCTGAACTCCTGCATTAAAAAAAAAGAAGAACTTACGCGTCGTCATCTCCAGCTCTCTTCCTCGCATCCAATTCTTTCTCCAGTTTTGTTACGGTCTTCTTTATAGTCTCTAAGCTTTCCACTGCAGCAAGCTCCCGAGCATGCATCGCATCGGCCAGGGCTCGAGCCTCCACTGAGCAAGATAAAATGCTATTGCCGTGAAACCTGTACTGAGATTTAGATAACTAACACCTCCGCACCCACCTCTCGGGTGTCCTGAGTACGGGTGAAGGCTTATGCCCGGTTCCAATGTCTTACTATAGATTCACTTGCCTTACCATCGATTGAATTTTGACATTACTTGTATGGAGCTGTCGAATTTCCAATAGTAATGTTACGAGCTACAGGACTCGAATTAAAATAAATGTACAAACACGTATCAAACGGGTACAAATAAAACTGGATGCAACCAGTTCACGCTGTATAAACTGCACGATTCAATTACACGCGAAAAGTCCGTCACTATATCGTTAATCGAAAGTACCACACACGTCTTGCTAGTATCGTAATCTTCGCTTGACTGCCTCACCCCTCCGTTCGGGCATTGTTCTATACTAAACTGTATAATAGAACAAAGGACCGAGTTAATCCGCACATCTGGCAAGCTTCAACGCAATGCAATAAAAACAAGGATTAGCTCGACACTAATGACGGCCATAAAATAAGTACGATAACAATAGGATGTTTTTAGATTTTAAACACGAAGTAAACAAAAGAACTCCGAATGCAGAAAAGGCAATAAACTGCGTTTAACGACAGCCAGGTGTGCGTTCTTTGACGGTATGTAACAGTAAGGTAAATAAACGGTTGGTAAGATTTAAGAACGCGCCATTTATTTCCTTGAACCATCATCCCCAGCCATGCGCCATTCTGAAGTACTATAACAACCAGCCTCTGTGGTCATTGTGGTTTTAGAGAAAATAATATTTCACTATTTAGTACGGAAGACATCTGTCTGTGGCCTGCTGGCTACGTAGTAAAAGAAAATAAAAAAATTATAATAATTAAAGACTAAACATTTTGTCAATTTCCCGACCCAGTCGTTATAGTACCTACGGAAGTCAGACCGAGCAACAGCGAAGCTTGGCCAGGACAGCCTCTGTGGTTGAGCGGGCTAAGCCTTTGCCGGCCTACCTCACTGCAATGCAGAGGCCCCGGGTTCAATTCCTGGTATAGTAAATTTCGGAAAAGTATTTTCTCCGTTATTTACTATGGTCTGGGATCGGCCCCAGTGTAGTGCGTTGTACCCATAACACAAGCGTTACTTGCTTAATTTGGGGATATACAATATGTGTGTTTGTCTGCCCGATGATTATTATTATTATTATATGGAACCAGGAACTAATGGTCTGATTTGAAAAATTCGTTCAGTTTTAGATGGCCTATTAATCGAGGAAGGTTATATAGGAGTGGAGCACCAATGAAGAATGTTTCAATATCTTGGGGGTTAACTTACTTTTTTAGACTATTCCACGCGGACGAAGTCGCGGGCAGAAGCTAGTATTCTTATAAAATTGTTTTGGTTTGTTCGGGGTTCACGTAAAAACTATTGAGCCGATTTTAATGCGGTTTTCGCTGATCGATAGTAAATTTGCGGACTTAAAATCTGCGGTAACTTATATCCCGAGAATCCTATAGTTTTTTTTTGGAAAGGTTTAAAGATGATTTCAAAATTTTCATTGATCGATGAAATATTTAGTTTAAAAAAATTGTATACGTTTAGTAAGATTACTTATCCCTAGCCTTTAGTGGAATTTCCGGGATTCATGTGTTTTCATACTAAAAAATCCATTACTCTGCTGAAAGTAACCTTTGATTTTATATTTAGCAAAATGAATGTAATGTGCGGTCAACAGTTATAGGGTGCATTTATTTATTATTAATTCATTATTTATTATATGTGATTTAATTCATTACAGTATGTTTCCCAAAAAATTAAATAAACAAACCCCAGGACCTACAAAAACTAGGTAATATACGGTAAAACAGGACGGTTGGCAACACTTAAGATCAAGTTCTGCGAGACTGTGATGTCTCAAAAGGAGGCCGCAGAACGAGAAAGGGAGAGAGGTGAGCAGGCGTTTCGCGGGTACCGACGTCAGTCAGGGTCCCGGAGGCGCAGATATACGCAAGATCTCTTCCCATAATACCGCTGCAGGGTCCCTCCAGCCTCTAGGGAGTGGAGGAGTCTTCACCCCTGTTGACGAAGTGAGCTTGCTCTGCTTTCCGGGGCACTCTCAAGCACTGATGCCCTACGACCAGCGTGGGCGTAACTACGTTCTAAGTCTCACGCTCTTCCTGCCATAAACGCGGGGCATATGGGAGGAGGGTGGTTTTAGTGGAGTATTAAGTAGTCGAGTCTCCACAGAATCCGGCGATTGATTCTGACGGCCATTGGTGTGGCTTAATTCCTCTCTTCGCTTTGGTCAAATCCCTAGCAAATGACCCGGTAGTGTGCGAAAGGCATTTGCTCCGCCTCAAAAAAATAAGGAGCCGGCAAACACATACCGATGTCAGCTCGAAGTTTTTCAATCGTTTTGTGGTCATCGGCGATCTCCGCTATATAGTCTGTAATCGTGTCATCAAAACGACTTATTTTTGCCTGAAAAAAATATATACAGGTGAAAAAGTTATAAAATACAGTTCAGGAGTTTAAAGACCATCGCTTTTATTACTTTTGCTTCCTATGAATAAATAATTATAAATCTATAAAACTATAACATTATCAACATGCCGTGTCTATACATTGAAGTTATTTAAAAAGAAACAACTGAAATATACTATATAAACAACGCAGAACATTTTTTTTAGGATTTTTATGATGTTTATTATTTCAAAATCAACGGATTCGATTTCTGACCGAGGAAATAGATATTTCAATGAAAATTTAATGAAATCTAGCGATATTGTTTTAGTGATTCCTTTGAGTATTTTCTATTATTTTGTCTAGTTTAGAACTTACTTGAGACCTTCGCCCTTATATAAAACGTCGACCAAGCCGCGGGCGAATATTAGTCTTAAAAAATTAACAAATATTTTGCCAAAGACATAACAGAAAATATATTCTTTTATAGTGTTTAATTTGTCTTTAATTTTAAATTATATTTTTTTTATATGCAAGGCCTAATTAACGTAATAACAGGAAGAATAAGTCAAATCTAGTTCATATTTTGTTTTACTTCATTTCGTAAAACTTGATTTATAGTAATATTTTCTTAAGTTTTCGCGACTTGTATACATAATAAAACTACGTTTTAACGCTTTTAAGCGCGGTAATTTTTTAGGTTTTGGTTTGTCCGACGTTTCGGCCGCTTGGCTTGGCAGTGGCCGTGGTCACAGACGACAAAGGTGACATTTGTCCAACAAGTATAGTTCATTTTAATTATTTAGTTTTAATTTTGTTTATGGTTATTATTTACTCTATGGTAGCCTAATCTAATTTACCACCACTAAAGTTAACAATACTTGTTGGACAAATGTCACCTTTGTCGTTCGTGGCTACGGCCACTGAAAAGCGGCCGAAACGTCGGACAAACCAAAACTTAATAAATTACCGCGCTTAAAACCGTTAAAACGTAGTTTTATTATTTATTGATATTGATTTATAGTAATTGGTCTTACAAATAAATACTTTTGCTTATTACAATTTAACATGTACGAAGACTTGGCTGTTATTTTTTTATTTTTTACGGTTTGTATACCTAACGCTGCTATTAGACGGATCACATAAATTGCATCAATTCGGTTGCAAGGCACAGGAACTGAAAGGGATCATAATAGTGTTCAATGACGTTGAATGATTCATGTTTATGTTTATATAGTTCACTTTGGTTGATTCATCCGAATTGAAAGACAGAAATGAAACTTCAAATTAGTGATGATTAGTACACGTGTGAGCTAGTATATTTGTCGCGTACAATACAATAAATTCAAATTCAAAAGTTTTTATTCTAAATAAGTTCCACTGGAGAACACTTTTTGAAGGTCATACACATAGGTTAAAATTTAATTTTACTTCCTAGTCTATGTACACCGCTTCGCAACGTGTTATTGCTGTTAAGGAGAAGAAGCGGCAAGAAACTCCCCAGCAACACGTCTAGATATATTTTTTTTTGCCTAAGATTTGTACTGATACGGCTCAAAATTAAATTTGTACCTCGAACCTCTGTATCTCGGACATAGCAATATTATGAGTTTACAACATTTACAACTCGACTATTTGAATAAATCTTTACCTCTACAAGTCGAATGTTTCATACGAAGTCGAAATCCTGTTACTCGTTTTTTCCCCTTCAAGTTCGACTTAAAGATGTTCTACTGTATATCTAAATAAACTGCAAAGCCAGCGTAAGAAAAACATATTCACCTTCAAATTGTTTATTTCCTCCACGTGCCCGAAGTTTTCACCTTTTAAATTGTAGTAACAGTCGTATAGTTTCGTATAAACATCAGAGTAAAGCTTGAGTCCTTCTGATTCGCGAAGTTGTTCTAGCACCTGCGAAACAAATATAAAATATACAAATTGGCTAAGAGTGTGCGTGTGAGTCCGAGAATAGTAAAGCGTTGCGTGGCGGTAATAAAATACCATCGCTTCCAAAAGGAGGAGGTTCTCAACTTAGTCGGTTTTTTATGTATGTACACCGATTACTCTGAGATTTATGATCCGATTTACGTGATTATTTTTTTGTTCGACGCGGAATAGCTACCTTTTGGTTCCTTAAAAAATAGTTTGGCCCAGTAGTTTTCATTTTATGAATATTTTTTGTTTTTTTATTATTCCGTTCCATATGTACACCGATTACTTTGAGATTTGTGTTATAAACATTTTTTATGAAAAAATTTTTCATTCCATTCCATATGTACACCGATTACTTTGAGATTTATGATCCGATTTAAGCAAAGTAAAACATAAAAATTACTGTATTTTGAAAATTACTAAGCATCGACTTTAAGATGTTTAAGATAATATATATTAAAAATAAGAGATTATAATTAATAATAGCTTTAGAAATACGTTATTTTATACTTTTTAGTTTTTGAAGTCTGTTTTTTTAAACGAAGTTTTTTTATTATTATTTATTTTAAGGAAACGTTCTCGGGCAGGTATTCAAATTAGATAAGTACATTAACAAGCTGTCCGAAAAAAAATCCATAGTCCACTCTAAAATTATTCCGCCTCTCACCATGCGATATATGTTCTACCCCTCCACGCAGCCGGTAACGCTTTCGCTATCGTGGCAGAAAAATCCTAATAACCCCCGTCTATGTAGAAGTATCACTTCAAAAGAAGTAAAAAGACTTTATATGAAGAAATAGCGACGTACACAATTTTTTTTATTGCATGATTTCAGCAGACCGGCAGACGGCCCACACCTATGGACATTTGTAACACCAAAGCCGCTGCCAATGTGTTGTTATTGTCTAAAGGGAGACTGGCACCTGGGCCCTGATGATGGCGCTGCGATCGCATCCTTTATGAAAACTACTGAATGTATATGAACGAAACTCGACAGAGACATGGCTTATATCCCGAATTAACACTTAGGATACGTTATATCACAGTAAAAGAAGTCTTTACTTGAAATCGACGGATTAGCAAAAAAGATGGCGCTGCAATTGCGATATAGACAATCATCGCTGTAATTCAATAACAAATAAGTTTGCAGGTTGCCCATATGTCGTCATTTACTACATATTACTTCAAATCAGGTTGGCTGCGACTTTATGTTTGGCTGTGCAGTTGTCTACATTATATTGAATAAGTTTCTTTGTAATGGTAGTAAAATTAACAAGAAAATTAAGTATTGAAGGTTTATGTATATATAAAACATCTAATTAAATGTTTATGTACGTAACAAAGAGCTAAGTACCTATGGATCTACACCCTCTAGTAATAAATAAAGGGGAAACCTCTAGTAATATTAATTATATGTAAGAAAAGCGCGCGGGGGGGGGGGGCGGCGGCATTGTGGTAAAGACTTAGGCAGCCATTACACGTTCAATCCAGATCACGATCCAAGCAAGGTGACGGATTGTAGTAGATTGACGAATCTTGGTGTGGCTGGTCGCGACATTAGACGGTCAATTCAGATCATATCAGTCCACTGTTCGATACCGTCAAATGCACACGCATTCACAACTACTAAATGGATCTGAATAAGAAAAAAGCTTGTGCAGCAATAATTATTGCTGTTTTCTGAAGAAACGCGTGAAGAGGAAACGTTGGGTTAAACCATGGCTACTAAAGAGATAGTACTGAAGAGAGGAGGAATACGCAAATTACTACAGGATGAAGGATCGGCATTTTCGACGTTGGTGGCACTGGCGGCCGGGCCGGCATATCGTCGTTGTTGTCGTCCGACTCCATCGTGGTGCGAATGCAGACTGACGATTTCAAAAATCTAGATATTTTCTGATCAGAATTCACGATCCGTCAATCACATAACTTACACAGTCAATCTGGATTGAGATCAATGATCACGCTCAAGGATCTAGATTGTGTGTGTAATGGCTGCCATAGGTGATTAGCGACACCTCGGACCCAACTCCGGGGGGCCAAGGCAAGCCCCCCCCCCGGACTCTGTGCTTGCCTCAGCCAGCCGGTCAAGCTCCAGAAGTGGAATGCTCCAGATTGCATAACTTCGGAAGTAGTTACGGTGAACTTGTAGCCCACCTCTCGACATCCCTTAGCCACTCACACCATGTTGCCCTTTGCCGTTGCCCGGTCCGTAGTTCCACTAGCATTTTATCCCAGTAGCTCGGTACCTTTTGTTCTCATTCCTTACAATGGTCCTACACTGACCGGGGCTTGTCCTTGGCTGCATTTTTATATGGTGCAGACAGGCATAATCGCCGGTCAGTGTCACGGCACATTTTGATTAAATGTGTCAAGGGGCCTCTACGTGTTGGCCTTCTCATGGCCCCTCGCAAGCCCTCCAAAAGTCTGGGTCATTTTTTATGGCCCGTGGTCTTCAGAGTCATACATATTTTATAATAAATAACAAATGGCACTAAATGGTGTACATAGATTACTTTGTTTCATCCAACAATATAAATAGCGGTAAATGTATAGCTTCTTTATACAGGAATTTCAAGTAGCGGGGTGGTGAAGTGGGGAGGGGGGAGGAATACTTACCTTTACTACAACCCTTGAGGTCCGGCGATCTTGAAATAAACTTTTTTTAATTAACATAACCTCACTTATTTTCACTGATTTTTTCGCTATTGTTGCACTTCTATCATAGGTCCGAAATCGAAAAATCCTTTCAAAATTCAAAAAAAGCCAGTAATCAACATAAAAACAGCCAAAATAACCCAAAAACCAGCTTAATTGGATAAAAATGAAGAAAAAACACAATAGAGCACATTTGTATACAATAATACAAGAGTAACCATTCAAAATGGCGACCAAAAAATACGATTTTTTTTACGTAATCGCATTAATTTTTATTTAACCAATATTTAAAAAAAAACAGCAGTGTATTGAAATTGAAATAAAATTGATATAATTAATAAATATATTAATTCATTGTCATATTAAAAGCCAACTTGCTAGTCGTCCACTAAATTGATAAATAAAACAAATGTTTCATATGAAACTTTCAAGGTGTTGTAACTGTCTGTGTGTACAAAAAAATAGTAAATGGTTACAGTCGGTTCTGGCGCTTTGGTCTGAATATCACCTAACATAACCGACTGTTTGTGTATAAAATAAATAGTAAATGGTTAATGTTTTTTCATAGAAATATATCTTGACCTACAAGATTTCGAATTTCTTAATTACAAATCGATAAGTATTAATGATATATTGATTAATTTATTTTTATAATCACACCTTGTTAGCCAAGCCATTAAAAACAAAAGTGACACTAAAAAATGCCACTTTTTAATCAATCAAGGGAGTTTTTGGCGGGAACTGAAAGGGGACGTTGTGCTGTGCAGTTTTATTTTCTAAAAATGTGTAAAAATACTCTAAAATGAACAATAGTTGTAGGATATTGATAGTTTTTGAGTAATAATTATGTGTTTTTGTGAGAAATGTGAACTGTATAGTCAAATGTGGCCTTTCGAGTTTTCACAAGAACTCCGTTGAATGGCGTCGGTTGTAGCCTACAATACAACTGCGCTACTATACGAAGATTTAATACATCAGACTTGGCTGTATGGACTAAGATTCCTTTGTGGCGAATTCTACTACTACTTAATCAATCGATTATATGTCTAGCATGAATTTGTATTTATGCGTCAATTAAATTTGAAACTTTATTTCTACATTAAAAACAGTTTTAGTGTTACAAAAAGTTCTAGTGGATATACATAATTCATGAGTACATTCATAAACAATTCGTGAGTACATTCATAACTCAATTCACGGTTTTTTATTATCAAAAGTGGCACAATTTTACCACAAAAATAAGTGAGTTTATGATTATAAACTAAAAAAAATTTAAACCCTCCGGACCTTAGGGGTTGTTGTAGGGGTAAGTATACCTCCCCCCTATTCACTACGCCCACCCACAACTTAACATTTGTGTATAAGATTCTTAAGTAGCAGCCTAAATCGCTTAATATCTTTAATACAACACAAGTATTTATTGCAAAATATCTACGGTCAGAAAGAAGGTTGGTAGTTATAGTGTGAATTTAGCGTTAAATTGAACAGAGGAACAAACCTATTAAAATAATTACCTTTTCAAATTCCCTCTCGGCCTCAGTTGTTTCCGACCCAATGTTCAAGGCACCCCCAAAATTCTCTACCTCGTCTTCCATTTTGTATATTTAATTATTACTACAGAGTTATAAATATTAATTATAAATTAATTCAGTAACTAAAAAAACCATAAAACAGTTTTAAAAAATAAATAGAAAGGATTTGTTTTATCGGTGCACAAAATATTTATCTGTTGTCATGGAAACGTCACGCTACTAAGTTTTATCTATGTTTCACGCCATAGATAGGCTACGTCCACAAGAGACTCACAACGACCATGTACACGAACGCGATTTTTTCCATTTGACTTGCTTGCGGGCCATACAAACATAAAGGTTGGAACGGATTATGGAGCGTAGATGTCATATACCTCTTTTAGAATGTATTAAAAGGCCTTGCTGCTGGTCCATAAATTTAAAAGAAATACTTGTATTAATTTTCAGTAGGTTAATAAAATTGTAGGTCTTCAACAACGCTAAATAACGGAGTTCGCAACTAACTTACAAACAATAAATATGCTATACATGCTATAAATATTATAAACGCAAAAGTTTTTAAGAATTGTATATGTATGTGTATATTCTCGAAAACTACTGGTGTTATATGAATTAAACTTAGCAGGCAAATATTAATATATAAAATTGAGGAGCGTCGGAACAAAAACCGGTAAGTCACATTTTGTCATTTTTTTTATGATGCCAATTGGTTGTTCTCGTACATATCTTGCTCTATGGTTAATGTAACCCGGTCAAAAACTGATAAATCCGCTCTAAATTCGTCCGCAAAATACACGGATCTGAAAATAAATACATCAATCGTACTAAACAACGATGGCGATCGGAACAAATACCGATAAATCCCTAACATTTTTCATTGTTGAATCTTTCGATTCTGTCAAAAACCGATATATCGAATTTCTCATGACAAAACCATAAACAATTGTAGGATATATTAGTGTTAAGTGGCCTTATTTAATACCGATATATCCTACAGTGTTTTTATCAAAAACCGATATATCCATTTGGTTTGGTCAATAACCGATATATCCATTTTCTTTTTTTTATAACTCAACAGGTACCACAGTCAAGAATGCAGTATTTCGGTTTCCAAACAGTGATGCTAACACCAATAAATTGATAGATTTTGTTTAACTCTAAATTAGAAAACCATGAACTTGGCCCTATTTTTACACTTTTCCAAAAACAACAACAATATGATTTATCGGTTTTTGTTCCGACGCTCCTATCTTTTATTTAATAGAATACATTCTAAGAAATCGCAGTGTTTCGCGTTACGCGTTGCATAACCATATTTGATTTGCAAAAATATGACCATGTATTAGAATTTCGTATGAAGCTCAAGTGGCTTCCTATTCGTTTTCGCCTTAATATTCACATTCTAAATCTCCCTTATAACATACTATTTAATCCTAATACTACTTACCGTATGGAAATATTTTGAATTCCTTCGCCTCCCCATTTCTCACAATTTTCGGTCAGATACATATCGTAGACTCCTGACACCTGCACACACTTCATTCTTAGATAATTATTTTACAGTGCTGGCTGTCAAACTCTGAGATGCGTTACCAGTTAGGAGAGGTTCCTATTATATTTAAGTATTCTGTGGCGTTCTCTTATGTCAGAGAGGCCAAGACATTAGCTACTTTTCGGAACTCACATAGGCTATGTTCCACAAGAGGCTCACCGTTATAATAATAATTAAAATAATAAGGATAAGTAGTACCTACTAGTCTTCGCTAAAAAGGAAGACAAAAAGTCTAAAGGCCACAGTTGACTACATAGTTCACATTCGTCGCAAAGACACAGAATTACTACTTAAAAACTATCAATATCCTACAGATATTGTTTATATTAAAGTAATTTTACACCATTTTTAATAATAAAACTGTATAGTACATCCCTTTCAGTTCCCGCCAAAAACTCGTAGCAGGGATAAATGAGATTTGTTTATCATAAACTGACCTTGACTACAGATAAAATAGAATATTGCCAGAAGGCAAAAAAAAGCTTTCATAATTATTATATATATTATTATCATAATTTAGTTTATTTTTAGTATCTAATTTTTTAAGTTAATTTATATCACTTTTCTTTGAAAGACTTACCATATAACTAAGGAATAAATAAACTAAAACACACTTTAAAAAAAAATAGAAACTAAGAATAAACAAGTTATAAATAGTACAATCACTTGTACATACTGTGTGACAAAGCTCTGACAGATGGGAGCAAATTAAGTTTTTATATTCAACTTATATGTATGTTTATACCGTATTGCATAATAAAACTACGTTTTAACGGTTTTAAGAGCGGTAATTAATTGATTTATGTTATTCCGACGATTGCGAAAATATTATACCGTATTGCATTTGTATTAGTATGATTTTCCCGTATTATTTATTTGCTTGCGTCTTAATACGTGTAAACCAGCCATTAGTACACATATATTGTCATATTATATCGACAACAGTAACGAATTCATTCTAGGGGCCTTACTCATAATAATCTCGTTAAGAAAGAATTAGCTATCTCTTAAATAAGAGACTATTAAGCCCCTAATCAATGGCTGTTTCAAATAAAACTTCCCATTATTGCCTCTTAGCAGTCACTTAAACTACCTCTCGATGTTGGTTATTTTTGTAGGTTATTTATGAGTTACTTTATCACGTCCTCTTATCCTTAAGAGGAGTTTATGAGTAAGATTTTCGTTAATCAGTTGCTGAGCAGTTTCATAAAATTTAACAAACGATTATAAGTAAGGACATAGGTGTTTAAACACTGAGCGGTCCAAAGTTTTAAATCAAATGCCCACTTGATACATTATGTTTTGATTGCGGCCAATCGTCGAGTTCCTCATTACGGGCTTCAATTATAGGCCCTCCCTCTCCAACAGTTTATCTTCTGAAGAGACTTTATCCGCATGGGAGTAAACTTATCTATTAAGGTTAGGAAACAACAGACAAACAAAAACACAAAAACAATTTTGGAAAATGCAGTAATTTTTATGGTTTACTTTGCAGTGCAAAGTTTGCACCGACTTCAAGATGTAGAAATCATTTATTTTTTGCTTTTTTGTTACTCTTAAGTAGATCTCTTCTTTGTTACAATATTTTTAATTTACGTAATATGGTATTTTATACTAATATATAAAGCTGAGGAGTTTGTTGTTGAACGCGCTAATCTCAGGAACTACAGGTCAGATTTGAATGTTTTAAAATGTGGGTTTTTTTAAGTATTCGAAGCGGGCGAAGTTGCGGGCAGGAGCTAGTCAATAATAAAACTACGTTTTACCGGTTATAAGTGCGGTATTTTATTTGATGTATGATGTGTTTGTGCACTAGTCGTGAAAACTTAAGAAAATGCCATGGTATCCCTAGTAAGACGCTTCTCGAATGCAGAAACAATAGCTAGATGAAAATTCATAACTCAGTTTACACATTCGCGCTGTTTGTCCTTAATAACGTATATCACTGCTCCGCTCTCGCCAAAGGAAGACGCGTCGGTGTCGGAGGGCCAGCCAGGACCTTCGGCCTCGGGCCACTTGGGGTATAGAGGACCTCACTCACCTGCAAATGCCGTCGAGATCGCGCGCGCTCACCTCTCCTCCCGTGGGGCGAGTGACAGACCGCCCCACGTCTAGAGAGCATGATGATGCCGGGGGATAAAGTAGTCCCCCGGCAGTGGAAGAGGTCCCACGAGGCCGACGCCTGCCAGGGCTGCGGAGAGGCTAGGTCATATACCCGTAGCCGTGGCAAAAGGCGAAGGGCGGACCACCCAGGGGTTATAGTGGGTATCCCTAACCGGGGAGTGGCAATAGCATGGCACGAGTTCTGACTGGGCATGCTAGTGCCACCCCCGATCTGGCGAATCCCACACTAGGTCGCGAATTATCCCCCCAAGGTTCTGCCCTTGTCGCGGCTTAGTCCTCAAACGGATTTCCCCTGGCAAAAAAAGGCGTGTTAGCTGATATCAAATTGAACATTCCAGCCAATTTTGTGATGAGACGTAGGCAGCCACCAATGTTCGTAGTATCATACGGCAGGACCAACTTACTTAATAAGGCGTCGATGACTCGGGTCTTACAGACATTGAACAAGATATGTCAACAAATTAACATGTTTATTTGTACTGTGAAAGAAAGAAATAATTTATTTGCTAGGAAAGCGATACAATGATACAGAAATATTTATACATACATTTTTTATGACATTATATATATATATATATTTTTTTCCACCGCATTTCCTACAAATGAGGTCGGCAACTCAGCTTCATGCTGTGTTGGAGTTTCCTCCAGCAGCGCTGATTTTCACTGCCAACCCCGCCTCATTTATTTAAAAAATATTTGACCCATCACCACAGTATATGAAACAAAAAAAAACATAAGACAAACACGCGCACACAGAATAAAAGAATCATTATCCTATATAGTAATAAAAAATAAAATTAAAAAGGAATTAAAATAAAAAGAATAGAAAATATATACGTCAACAGAGCTACAATAATAAAATACCAACTAGTACGGTAAACAATAATAATCTTATTACTATTAATTGAAACAAATAAATTAAATAAAAACAGAAAGAAACAAACAATTCAATGTGACTGAATTCACAACAACTAAAATATGGTATATAATATAAATAATATAATATAATATGATTATGAAGCCTGAACCACGCTATCGTATTGGTGACTACTGTAACGATAGCGATGCATGTAAGTTAATAAATAAATATCTGAAAATATGCTATTTTCTATTGGATCTGGTTAGTCGTCTGCTAAACGGACGACTAGACTCTTCGGTTTGATATTGCTACTAGTTGGGCCACCTGCATACCTATTGTTACATACCGACAAAGAAATACCGCGCACCTAGTTTATTGCCCTTCCCCGCATTCGGATATCTTTTGTTCTCTTCGTATTTAAAATTTGCAATTAGACAAGCCTATTGTAATTGTTTTCGACTTTGTTGGTCGTTCGCAGGAATAATCAGCCAGGTGTGCAAATTACTATTTCTCGGAAACCCACTGGTATTTCCGAGTGCCGAGCGGTGCACTGGCACGCGGTCGATTTTTTTGTTGTTCTGTATAGTTAGTATAAAACAATGCTCGAATGGAGGGGTGGGGCAGTCAAGCGACGATTACGATACTGGCAAAACCTGTGTAGTACTTTCGATTAGCGATATAGTGACGGACTTTGCGCGTGTTGAATTGCATTGAATCATGCAGTGTGAACTGGTTGCATCAAGTTTTATGTGTACTTGTTTTATACGTGTTTGTACAGTTTTAATAAACTCTATAGTAATTCCAACGGCATTTATTATAATTCGACTCCTGTAGCTAATATTAGACTCCGCGTAGTAAATAAATAAATGCATGAAAACTTAGTTTATAACTTCGTTTTAAAAGCAGGATAAAAACTCCTGGAAATCATGATTCGCACCACTTCTGTTCATTTATGATTAAAAAACATTTTTGTTTTGTTTACTACTAAATTAATACATTTTATAAGCATCATGTACATAACATAATATAAAATTTGAAGCATTTTTAGGCTAATTATATTACACATACGCTAATTAAATACAAAAGTGATTAATATCAGTGAATAATTTAATATAGATAAGGATAGTAAAATTATTTGTATTCGACTAAACGGATTATTATTGCGTGAACAATTGCAATTAAAAAAGTATTTAACAAAATATAATTATTATCAGTGTCGGTAGTTTTATTTATATTTTTTACTAGCGGCCTCGGCAGTCGTTGTCCTGCTATGAAAAAATAAAAATCTAGGACCCGATCCCAGCGCCACCTACCGGTTCCAATTGTGGATTTAAACCATACGGGGACCCACTCAAATACACAGAAATAAAATCACCAAAATCGGTCCGGGTGATTAGGAAGATTCTAGTACCCGATCTCAGCGCCACCTACCGTTTCCAACGGGATAAAAAGTATCCTATGTCCGTCTCCTGGTATCGCCCCTCATGACCGCCCACCACATCATACATGCGCGCGCAATACTTAATACTTATTTGGCTACGACACTAATATTTACTTTTTAAATATCGCGATATATTTTGAATGAAACGTCTGAATTGAATAATTCAAAAAGTTCTAAAAAGGTATTGAATTCATCTTGAATATGGAGTAATTTATTTTAATAAGGATTAATACCAAGGTACAAAGTAAAGAATTTTTGAAGCGACGGCAGCACAACTCAAGGTTGCTCTGGCGGCGTACTGTAGAAACATTCTTCAATGTTGTTTTGAGCGTAATGATATATAGCCTATAGCCTTCCTCGATAAATAGGCTATCTAACACTGAAAGAATTTTTCAAATCTAACAAGTAGTTCCTGATATTAGCACGTTCAAGCAAACAAACAAACTCTTCAGCTTTATATATTGGTATAAGTTAAGATATAACGTTTTAATTTAACGGTAGATTGCTCCACAAGAGGTGAGAGTGACCTAATCAGGCATGAGCCAGTTTGCTAGCTTACCCAATGAGTTGACACCGAGGGAAAGAGGTCTTGCCATGGATAGAGATCACCGAGAGAGTATTCCCTCAGGGAATAGAATAGAAAATGTATGGAAATTACATATCGTTCCGCTCACATTGTCTATTCTATTGATTTCGAATAGAAAAAGTAAATAGTCTCTTCGTTTCTGGATTCAAATGGTGGACCCATGTTTTATCCATTGTGACAAGGCGACTGTTGCACATATGGTCATGGTTAGTTCCACCTTCGCTAGACGACTTATCATAGCTCATAACTCATTTCTTCGTAACTATGTTACACGTCAGAATTTTGAATGAGAAATTAAGGTTGACATTTCTAAGAACTCAGGGCGTGTGGGCCTCCTAAGAGCAGGCCTCCACTCCGCTTACTGCTAAAACTTTTTGGAACATAGAGTACTTTGAATTTTGATATTATTATGTTTTTAAATGTTACAATTGAAGCAAACTTTATTCATCCACTGATTTTGCTATAATAAATATATTGTTACAACCTAGACGCCGACAAAAACAATTTCACACCTGCATACATGTAAAAACACATTTTATTACCTTTCGGTATTTTGACTTTTAGCCCGGTGTTACGGATTTAAATACAAACTGGTTCTAGTAAATTCAGTCCACGCGGCCAGACGGACATATTGCATCTGTGCAGTATAAAGCAATGACCCGAGGGAGGGACATGATAGTCGAGCGAAGCAACACATGTGTACTACAATCGGGAATCTTTTAGTGACGGACTTTGCGCGTGTTATTGAATCGTGCTTTACGTTTGCACTGGTTGTATTCAGTTATATTTGTACCTGTATTATACGTGTTTGTATTGTGCTAATAAACTTTATAGTAATTCTAACGGCATTTGAATTCGAGTCTCGCGACTCGTAACAATATTAAAGAATTAATATTGTTACGAGTCACATAACATTTAAAAAAATTAATTAACGCGAGCGTAGCCGCGGGCAGAAGCTAGTGAAATTGTAAACGTGAATTCTGTAAGCATAAAACTCAGTCGTTTCGAAATAGCCTAAAAATATAAAAAATGAACAGACCTATAATTTCACGTTCTGTTAAGCACTTTACTCGTGTATAAACTAGACAGGATTGCTAACGTAACAACTGTTCGAAACCGCGGTGTGCCTCCACGAGATAGAAGGTACTTTGTAAAACGACCATTATGTTCTATTCTTATGCCCGCTACATTTGTAACTATAAATGGTAGCGATTTCAGACTGCAGTTGAATCAAACGTCCCTTGGAGTCACTAGGGATGACAACTTGATTGTCAGTTCTCCGCATATTGGCTCAAGAAACATTTGATTTGATTCACATATGAATAAACTCTAGTTAATTCATAAACGCAGAAAGCACTCGCAGTGCCTCGTACGAGGATGTGCACAATTCTTGCGTGGAACGTTAATGCTTTAACATTTTTGACGGGTGTTTCCGTGTCCACTTCGTCGGGCGTAAAACATTTTTATTTTTGATTTATTAATAATCACAATCACATATATTAGTCTATGTCACTCGGGAATAAAGTACATACATACATAACTTCACGCCAGGTCCCTTGCGAGGTAGGCACGAACAACAGAGCGCCATTCAGGCTTATCCTTACACACCTCACTTGCTTCTTTGATATTCATAGCTATTGTCATGCACGCTCGTCTGTTCTTAAGGCTCCTGGAATAAAGTAGCTTTCCACTAATGAAAGAATTTTCAAACTCGGATGAGTAGTACCGGAGATTACCTCATACATCCAAACTCATAACTTACCTCTTTATAATGTTAGTATAGATGTAATTTTTAAGCAAATTCTCGTCATCAACTAAACTTGCTAGTTGGCGTTCGGGTAATGACGTCTGACGCTGTCATTCGCATCCAATATTCGACAAGAATCTGAAATGCTATTCACATACTCCTACGTAGCTTTTATGCAGGTAGCATGGCGTGGATGCAGTGCCGTAAATAGCCTTTTGTAGCCTGCTCAAGGGCGCAGTTATAGATGCTTTTTTTTGATATTATAGGTACCGTGCAGGAACGGAGAAAGAATACAATTTGCTGCGGCCGGGCGGCCTGTCGTAAGAGGCGACAAAACAACCCACAGCCAGGTGGTATTTGCCCGACGGGATGGCTACCACCCCTGGTCTAAAGTATTTGGCCATAATAACCTTGAGTTGTGTTCCGGCATTAGTGACCAGGTTCCAGTCTCCCTTAAGAGAGCAGCATCGTATTTGTAGCACCTTTGGTGTTGCAAATGTCCATAGGCGATGGTAACCGCTTTCCATCAAGTGGGCCGTCTGCCTGTCTGCTGAACTCCTGCAATAAAAAAACCCTTACTAGAGCAATGCTATGTATAGGCCTACTTTATTTCATTCAGGACGACAAAATTATGCACAAGGAATTTGGTGTTGTTGGACAAATTATCTAATATTTTGGAAAAAAATATATTTTTGTAAAGAACTAGAACACAACGCTCTTATGCTGCCAAAAAAATGAGCGCGATGTTTTGTCTAATTTAACAGACGTCTTTGATGATACTGACATATAGTATATAGGTACGTGTGTGTTGCAATCGAGCACTAGGGGCGCAGCGGGAACTTATCAGGAGCAAACAGGAAAAATAATAGCCCTGCCTGGTCTGGCCATTCTAGCGCCCCCCAGAGACTACGCCCTGTGCTTTGGCACCGGTGGCACTGCGTGGATGTAAGGCCGGGTATCCACTACGTTCGCGAACCTCTTGCGCACCGCGCTCCTGCAACTGCTCCACATAGTGGATACGTTCGCGCTCCTGGAGCCTGCAACGGTGCGCGCTCCGCCCACAGCGCTACAATCGGTGGCGGTTTTTAGGCGAACACAAAGGGGAGCTCAGTGTGTTCGTGAACGCGAGCAAAACGCCACGTTTAGTGCGTACGTATCGCATATTACGCTCCACGCTCGGTTAAATGGAGTGGTCGGAAGAAAAATGTTTAACTTTAATCGGGTTGTATCGAAACTATACTGTGCTGTGGGATCCCCAGGATGAGAATTTTATAGATTCCCAAAAGCGAGGAGGGCTTCTATAGTCTTCGAGAAGATAATGAAATAAAATATATGCTGCGCTAGCCACTAATGGTAACGACATGTTCGCAAGAGGACTGTGACTGTGGAGCATGCGTGTTTCTATGGAGATGCGCGTACCGTCTCCATCAGAGCGGGTGCAGGAGCGCGGAGCGCAAATAATTCGCGAACATAGTGGATACCCAGCTTAATGTTGCTCTAAGCAACTAGCCGCTATACATAATGTAAGGGCTCCGACGTGCCCTAGGGCCCAAGTCTGCTATTACTATCTCGTTAATATCGCCGGACACTCCTCTCAAATCGTAGGTTTGCCTGATTTCGATATACTGTAAATCCCAATGGATTCACTATCTATTAGTTATAGGTTGATTAATGAATAATTCCACTACATTTAAGTTCTTGAAATAAAATTGTGTGCCGCGATACAGACCTACCAGTCTAGTGTAGCAACCGCCGCCAAAAAGTTTTTAGCCTTAATTTTAACTAAACTATTTACTTAATTTACTACTATTTTATTAAACTATTATAATTTCAAATATGTTATAACCATAAGTTTTAGATATAATTTAAATATAAGGCCTAGAATTAAAGTTTATGCAAAGAAATGATTTTGAATTTATTATTATTCGTTTATAAATATGTATAATATTTATTAGCGAAAACACGCAAAAAAATTGTTTAAAATGCTCATAAATATTCATTGTTTCTAACGACATTTCTGTTAATGGTAATACCATTTTTTTATATTAATCTGCCGCGACGATATCCAGAAGATATTGTGGATTTAATATATTACGAATTTTTGACACTATCGCAATAAAATTGTACTTTAAATGTCTTCGCTACGCTAACCTTTTTATCCTTGCAGGAACGGTGAAAGAATACAATTTCCTGCGTTGGGGTGGCCTGTCGTCAGAGGCGACAAAACAACCCACAGTCAGGTGGTAGGGTATTTCCCCGACTGGATGGCTACCACCCCTGCTCTAATGTATGTCGCCATAACAACCTTGAGTTGTGTGCCGGCATTAGTGTTCAGGTTCCAGTGTCCTTTAAAAGAGCGGCAGCGCATTCAGTACACCTTTGGTGTTGCAAATATCCATAGGCGATGGTAACCGCTTTCCATGAAGTGGGCCGTATGTCTGTCTGCTTAGCTCCTGCAGTAAAAAAATAACGAAGTTTTACGGGCAGGTTTTCAAATTGGACAAGTACATTAACAATCTGCCCGTAAAACTTTGAGTTAAAATTTTGTTGCGATTCGTTTTTCCACTTGTCCATTGAAGTTTTACTTCTAATATGTGTCCCAGCACACATTTCGATTTTTCGCAGGTTTACTGCACATTATGATTTGGTTAGGTAAGGTACATTTTAATGAATGCATTCTTTATTTAAACATAATTTATTTTATCAAACAAAAATACTGAATTCGATCCGGAACCAAAAAACGCATCCATAGTCTAATATTAACTTATGCCGCCTCTCACCACGTCTCGTCTAAATTTATGCCGCTTTTCCACGCGGCCGTCACGCTTTTCCGTGACAGAAAAATCCTAAGACCCCGTCTATATATCAGTTTCACTTTAATAAAGATTGAAATATCATAATTGGCCCCAGATCGGTGTACATCGCCGACTGTTTACGCCATTTACTCAGATATTATTTACAAACTAAATTAATATTAAATGTAAAGTCCACAATCAATACATTCGATGTGCAATTGTGGTATTATAATAAATAAGCCTTCGCCTCATTATTTTATTAAAATAGCGTCGCTTGAGTGCTGACGTGTAATTGTCCATCCCTTTCCTTCTTACATAATTCCCTATATTTGAGCCAAATATACCTTGCTCACTGGGTGAGACGAAATCGACGTAAGAAAGGAGGTAGTCCAATTGTGCTCTGTGCGTAAGCCAAAATTAAGTGAAATTAATATTAAAAAAATTACTTTAAGGAAAATTGTGTAGTGCTGCAAATATTTTAAATATTTATTAGACTTAATAATAGTGGCCAGACGATATAATAACATAGAAGAACTGTCGTAATCATTTGAAGGAGATACGGTGAGTTCCTTTTGTGTCCTTCCCATTGATATACTGATTGTGCTCAAAATTTTGTGGTTTAATAAAATTGAACCAAAGCGTAAACACCGACGTGTGCCTAATGTAGCTCTAGTTTAAAAATCTTGCCGATAACCTTTTAAGAATTAGTCAAGTTATCAAGTATAATTAACGACCTATCCTATCCGTGCAGGAACGGAGAAAGAATACAATTTCCTGCGTTGGGGCGGCCTGTCGTAAGAGGCGACAAAACAACCCACAGCCAGGTGGTAGGGCATTTGCCCGACTGGATGGCTACCACCTCTGGTCTAAAGTATGTCGCCATAACAGCCTTGAGTTGTGTTCAATTAAATGAAATACATTTAAAATTTGTAATTAGAAAAACACCCATTGTGTATTGTAATCTTTTATGGTAGTCATTAGCCAGGTGTGATTCTAAGAAATCCAGCCCAAGCGGTCGAGCAGACATATTGCATCCGTGCAGTATAAAGCAATATCTCAATTGATGGACGAGGCAGTCGAGCGATTGCAAAAATGGCTACGCAACGCTAAAAACGTTTTTCTACTGAATAGTGTTTAATGATAATAAAATATATACACACTATCATACAATATGATATATTAAACATGATAAATGTGCAAATGTTAATTAAGTATAAATATGTGGCGAACGATGGCGGAACGTTCTGATTTACGGAGTTGAATAATGATAATGAACAAAAGAATAACGAAATGAAGATCGCAATTCTAGAATAGACGGTTCAGGAAGAAAAAGACACAGATAGATAGGTGCTTAGAAGATACATAAGCAATACAGTAAATAATCTAGGTATTTATTAAGACAAATCACTTTCCTGGGGCCCTCAGGTACAAAAAATAAGCCAGAAAATATTTGCGTGAGCTGCTTCCTTACGTCGTCTGCAATATTTTCTACCGTACAGCACTAAAGTAGCGCTTGCGCAATCCCTCCTTCTCCCAATACTTGATTATGGTGACGTCAGCTATCTCGACCTTAACCAAAGCCAATTAGATAAACTTGAGCGACTCCAAAATTTCTGTATACGATTCATATTTGGATTACGAAAATATGATCACATATCCGAATATCGTAAAAAGCTCAAGTGGCTACCAATTCGACTTCGCCGTAATGCGCATGTTCTGTCTCTTCTTTATAACGTATTGTTTGATCCTCGTACTCCGTCCTATCTTAAAGATCGCTTCCAGTTCTTCCACAGTGATTCAAGATCCCTGAGATCATCAAAGAAGTTGGGGCTGAGGACTCCTTTACATTGTCGGCAGACGTGCGCTCTGCTAAATCGATCCATAGTTTCAACAGACTTGTGAGGGAGCACTATCTCACTGCATAATATGTATTATTTGTTGTGTATGTCTATGTATATGTATCTATGTGTATAATTATGTTTATATGTATATATTTTGTATAGTTATATGGTAAATATATATATATATATATATATATATATATATATATATATAAGCAGCATAAGGCCTACGGGGTAGTTCAGTTGAAAACAGCGAAACGACAAGCGCGATACGAGAGAGTCGGAAGAAGAGTTTATTAGAAGACTGACGAGTTTAGTGAGGGAGTTTAGTAAAGGAGAAGTTTAGCGAAGCTTAGGAGGAGATCTAGAAGCGAGCTACGCGCGATAATTTTGCAGGTGAGCAATGCAGTAGCAGGAGGTGGTCTACGCAATATCGGCGACGGTATCGGTATTGCGAGTGACACACTTCCTCGTCGGGGCCGAGCGTCGTTAGTGGTGTGTGTAAATCAAAATTATTTGGTAAAATACTGGTTTTCTTCCAAACCCAAGTGCGTACCGCCGCTCGCATATGACATTTGGTTATTTGTTAACAGAAAGCTAGTAGCTACAGTTTGCAAAAATGGCTGCGCAACGATGATAATGAAACATGTACATTATCTTACAATATTTTATATTAAATATGATATGCAAATTGATGTTAATTTAGTATAATATACTGATAATAATTAGAACTATTTGGCCGAAAGATAATTTTATTCGTAATAAAGTAAAGCTATTTTTATTTACCAACATTTTAATTTTTGCTTAATATTTAATTGCTTTTTTTATCTATTTCATATTATATAATCATATTAATATTATAAGACTACAATAAATATAGACTTAAAAATACACTACAAAATATACTATATTAAAACTAAAAGCTAAATAAAATGGGAAAAATACCTAAAGATAAGTTCTTGGTCCCGAACCACTGTCATTTACCGGGAACGTTCCCAATAGGCTAGCGGCGTTGCCACGTTGTATAGCAACGCTTAATCTTTGAACAAAGTAATTTATTTTATTAAGAATACAATTTTCTTCCAGTATTTCAGCTGTGCGATCTTAAATTTAGCAAGTGCATTTATCATTTTATTAATATTGAAATAAGTGTTTCATTCTTTTTGGATATACATTGATAAAATGAGTTTTTAAAAACTACATTGGTCGCGAACTTAAAAATAGAAACGGCCAAGTGTAAGTCACTTGGCCGTTTCTATTTTTAATACGCTTTTATTAGCTTCATACGTATGTTAGTAAGTAACGGAATCTTTCAAGTTAAATTTGATCGTCTTCCCGGTTTCCGATTGAGCTGAAATTTCGCACGTATGTGTATATCGCGTGACAATGCAATAATATGGTACCATGAAGCTGATCTGATGATGGAGCCGGAAGGTGGCCATAGGAACTCCTGTACTAAACAAGATAGACCCGTTAAATAAAACTTATTTTTACATAACGTACCATTTTATCATAGGAATGTATTTAATTCTTTTTTTCAAAGTTTCCACGTAGAAGGGAATTAAATCGCTAAATAATCACTAAAAAATGAAAATATATAATAGTTTAAAAAAACTAAAAATTACGCTTTTATAGAAAATTCAACTAAATAATGAAAAATAAATAATAATTTAAAAAAAACCTAAAAAATACGCTTTTATAGATTATCCAACTAAAAAATAGAAAATAAATTTGAATTAAAAATAGTGTAATAAATGATTTTATTGTAAAAAAAAAGCGTGGGATGCATGGTATCAATAGTTATAAATATTTTATGAACAGATATGAGTTCGTTATTTTGATAATATCCTGAAAAGCACCCCACGCTTTTTTTTACAATAAAATCATTTTTTCTTACACTATTTTTAATTCAAATTTATTAATATTTATTTTCTATTTTTTAGTTGGATTTTCTATAAAAGCGTATTTTTTTTTAGTTTTTTTAACTATTATTTTTAATTACACGTTCAAAGATTACGCGAATGTAACCGAGCGAGATATATCAATAAAACGTTCCGCTTTAAAAAAATATCATAAACAGTGTATTATTGTCTCATAAATAATGCATGCCCAAATTTTATATGCTAACTACACGATCTCGATACTTGCAATAGATATAATGTTGTAGCACTGCAATTAGCTCAATGCGCAACGTGACCTTGGAGCGACGCTGGATGAATTTTGTATATTTGTTAAATTTAATAATTTTGTTCTGATATGATCGAGGATTCTACATTAATTTTAGACATAAATACTCAGACAAATAAAAACGGGTGCGTCTCGTCTCGTCTTAAACTAGTCTTAGTTGAACTATCAATATTGCAATTGTTTAACTTGAGAAAAGCTCAGGTTATTACTTGAATTCTATGATAATATGAGGAAAGGTTTTTTTTATTGCAGGAGTTCAAGAGACAGGCAGACGGCCCACTTGATGGACAGTGGTTACCATCGCCTATGGACATTTGCAACACCAAAGGTGCTACGAATGCGCTGCTGCTCTCGTTAGGGAGCCTAGAACCTGGTCACTAATGCCGGAACACAACACAAGGTTGTTATGGCGGCATACTCTAGACCAGGGGTGGTAGCCATCCAGTCGGGCAAATGCCCTACCACCTGGCTGTGGGCTGTTTTGTCGCCTGTTACGACAGGCCGCCGGGCTGCAGGAAATTGTACTCTTTCTCCGTTCCTGCACGGATGAAAAAGGTTATGTATTGTACTGATTATAAATATATTTTGTTCTTAAGTACAATTCTTGAAACATTAGAATGTTATGAATGTACATTATTAGTACAATTTAATCTAATTACTGAAATACGGCTAGCGCTGTGGGTTAGAGTGCGAGTGGAGGAGCATGCCTACCGCTATACCGTATGCGCGAGAGAAAGGGAAGCCAGACAGACTGGCGCCGTAACGCGTTACGTAACGAAGCGGTTTACCCTTCCATAAGAAGTTATCACTTCAAACAGGCCGTTAGACATAGAATAAGAACTACTTTCAGTATTGTGACTGAGACAAGTTGGACTTTTGACCGTGACACAATCACTTTGTATGCAATTGTATACAAAACTAAACAAAAATTGTGTGTGTGTGTGTGCTGTTCACACGCAGTAGAAATGGAACTTCAGAGAGATATACTCACAGGCAATTAATTCTTATCTAACTTTTATTAATATAGCCATAATTTCTTTAGTATACTTTTGTCAACATATTATAATTTAAAAAATTCAATCTAAATTACACTTTAAATCACCAGAATAAAGTTCAAAATGGAATGCACAGTTAAGCAAAATATCCTTTGATCTGCATATAAAATAATAACTGCCTTAAGTATATATAGATAGAGCAAAAATTAATGTTTTATTTAAACAATTAATACTAACGAGTAAAGAGGAATGTGTTTTATTTTTAATTAAATAAGGTTGAATTTTATGTATTATTTTTTTTAATTTATCTCTTTGTAGTGTCACTTTTTCGTTTCATCGATTTTCAAGTCACAACGATTTCAAAGACGTTTCACTTCATTAACAGTACTGTTATCCAACGAGGCAACACGACCAGTTTTTTTAGGAAAGTTCTCAATTAACTACTGTCTGGGAGTGATTTTCTAATTGACATACGGTCTTATTCAGATTGAGTAAGAGTAAGTTTGAAGATTTCTTTAAGAACCATAAAAAACGATACAAACTTACTCGAATTCAATATGAATAAGACCTTTAATCGTTATTTAAACTTTAAATATTCTAAAGTTTATATATTTACTTAAGTTGATTTATGTACACCTGTCGTTTGTTTTTTTTATTGCTTGATGCACGCAAACACTCAGACGGCCCACCTGAAAGTGTTTAGCGTTGCCAATAGAGATGTTTGCAACACCAGAGGCGCTGCCAACGCGTTGCCGGCCTTGAAGATAACTTTTTAACTTTCTGACTAAAATATAATACTCGATTTCACGATCTTGGATTAAGATCAGTACTGTTCGTATGACAATTCAATTTTATTTATTTGTATATAAATACGCTGAGTTGTAAATATCTTGGTCGAGTGAAGAACAATAAATAATAGTTTAAAAAAACTAAAAAAAACACGCTTTTATAAAAAATCCAACTAAAAAAACAAAAAATAAAATTTAATATAATATAAAAAAGCGTGGGGTGTATTCAAAGCGCTTTTTAAGATATTATATTATTAATTGAATACACCCCACGCTTTTTTATATTATATTAAATTTTATTTTTTGTTTTTTTAGTTGGATTTTTTATAAAAGCGTGTTTTTTTTAGTTTTTTTAAACTATTATTTATTTTTCATTTTTTAGTTGATTTTTGTTTAAATGTTTTTAAATACAAGCTTTTAAGATCCTGCATATCATGTAGCAGCAGAGTGCTAGCCAAGACAAGTAAAACGAGCCCAAACACGACGGGTCTATCTTGTTTAGTACAGGAGTTCCTATGGCCACCTTCCGACTCCATCATCAGATCAGCTCCATGGTACCATATTATTGCATTGTCACGCGATATAAACATACGAGCCCAAACACGAAGGGTCTATCTTGTTTAGTACAGGAGTTCCTATGGCCACCTTCCGACTCCATCATCAGATCAGCTCCATTGTACCATATTATTGCATTTTGACGCGATATAAACATACGAGCCCAAACACGACGGGTCTATCTTGTTTAGTACAGGAGTTCCTATGGCCACCTTCCGACTCCATCATCAGATCAGGTCCATGGTACCATATTATTGCATTGTCACGCGATATAAACATACGGGCCCAAACACGAAGGGTCTATCTTGTTTAGTACAGGAGTTCCTATGGCCACCTTCCGTCTCCATCATGAGATCAGCTCCATGGTACCATATTATTGCACTGTCACGCGATATAAACATACGGGCCCAAACACGAAGGGTCTATCTTGTTTAGTACAGGAGTTCCTATGGCCACCTTCCCACTCCATCATCAGATCAGCTCCATGATACTATATTATTGCATTGTCATCGACCTTTGACAGGTGTGCAAAGTATGAATTAAATCTGATCGTTCAAAGTAGGACAAAATCGAGCTCAAGTTACATACTGACATAC
Source organism: Dendrolimus pini (assembly GCA_949752895.1). NCBI lineage: Eukaryota > Metazoa > Arthropoda > Insecta > Lepidoptera > Lasiocampidae > Dendrolimus > Dendrolimus pini. Next base: position 11,173,994 of record OX457147.1, on the reverse strand, counting down.
TGACATACAAGTGAAGCTAATATAAAGCGTGTAAAAAAGGTGGTAATGCTGGAATTAGAAGGATCAATTCAATGAAATCAACTTGGTTGAAAGGCACACAGCTAAAACGACATGACATTTTCAATGTCATTGAATGATTCAAGGTTTTTTTTTAATTTGACTGACATTGCACCTGATGTCAGGCGGAAATGCAGTCTAAGGCGGAGCACGCTTACCTAGAAGATACATGTTCACGCGAGACTTAAACACACCTAGATTATATTCTTCAAGAAAAACAAACGATGGTATAGAGTTCCACTCTTCAGCGGTGCGTATGATGAAAGTTGAAGCTTGGCGTTTCGTCCGCCTCGTTGGTATTTCCACCATATATCGGTGGCGTTATGTTTATATGAATCACTTTGGTTGACTGATCCAGATTGAAAGGCAGAAATGTATAGTCTAAAGTCGGCTTAATTATGAGGAGTGACATTAAAAAAAACAACTTGCGCAGAACGCAAGTATTAATTTGTATTTATGCAAATTAATTATTTGAACGGCTTAAGATCAAGACCTGTCTGTTCGTATGACAAATTTTATTAATTATAGATAGAAATACACAGAGTTGTAAATCTATATCCTTGATCGATTTATCGACAAAAAGTTAGTAACGGCATGATTGTGTAAAAAATGTTCGCGTCGAAAATAAATAGCTGCATTACAAATCCAATGTTAGTAGTCATAAAAAACGTGTTTTAACGCTTATTAAGCGCGATCTTAATTAGATATTATATTATTCTGATTTGATTTATATATCGTTTTTTCGGATTTTGCTATTTTGGAGAAAACGAATCTGTGTAGGTGGTAAACAGGACCTGAAATATATTATGATCTTAGTTATATTATAAACTAGCTGCGCCCCGCGGTCTCTCCCGCGTGGAGATTGAAAATCGTCAAAATTCCAAAAAAAAAACTAAAATAAAAGTAGCCTAAGTTACTCCTTATTACATCAGCTACCTGCCAATAAAAGTCACGTCAAAATCGTTTCAGCCTTTTCAGAGATTAGCCGGAACAAACAGACAGACAGACAAAAATTGTAAATAATGTTATTTTGGTGTATGTACCGTATATATATTCATATGCATATAGTAAAAAGCGGTTATTTCAATATTACAAACAGACACTCCAATTTTATTTATATGTATAGATACGAAAGTTGGTATGGATGTATGTTTGTTACTCTTTTACGCAAAAACGACTGAATGGATTTTTATGGGAGTTACAATAATATAGCTTACACATCAGAATAACACATATAACACACATAATTTATAAATATATACGGCCTTACTTATAATAAGATTTACTCTTTAAGAAACGATTAGGCATCTCTTAAGTAAGAGAATCAGAATCACACCCTAATCTATTAATATTTTTTTTTTTTTTTGGGACTAACTAACCTGTTGTTTACCTAAGGAGTACAGATAAACGAAATTTGAATGATTAACGTAGGTTGTACCCAAAATATTCGGCTAAAGAGGAGTTTATGGGTGAGATTTTCACTAATCAGTTGCTGAGCAATTTCTTTAAATTTAAGAAACGATTATAATAAGTAAGGCCCATAGTGTGAATTATCCAAAATATAACGAATGCCCATCACTACGCGAGTAAAACCGCGGGGCGCAGCGAGTTAAAAATAAATTGATATATAAAATAAATTGATATATTAAATAGATATGATATAAAAAATAAATTGATATATTAAATAGATATGATATAAAAAAATAAATTGATATATTAAATAGCAAAACTGCCACTTTTACGAGGAGTTCCATTATTTTTAGTAGAACTTCTTTTGTGGCGCAGACTCTAAAAGATACCACGGTATTTGTTTCAATACAGTAATTTTTTGAAAGTTAAACAAATGTATATTAAAACTACGTTTTAACGCTTTTAAGAGCGGTAATTTATTTGATTATTGTTATTTCGATGTTTCGGTCAGTTTTCAGTAGCCGTGATCACGGAAGACAAAGATGTCAAGTGACAACGAGTATTGTGAAAGTTTTATTTAGCCTACCGCCAACTTCTTCACTTTAATTATTTAGTTTTAATTTTGTTTATGGTTATTGTTTACTTTATGGGAGCTTATTTAATTAACCACACCGCTTCACGACATGTTATGGCTTGAAGAGAAGAAGCGGCGCAAGAAACTCTTCAGCTCTTCATCAAGAAGCCACAACATGTTGCGCACCAGCAGTACATTTTATTTTATTTATTTAGGTTTATGGCTTGGCAGCTATGCCTTTAAGCCAGATCTTAGTTTACAATATAATTTCTTCATTTTCTTAAGCCTATGTGTAGCAAAGCTGAACTGTAGGTAATCAGCTAGTGCCATTCAACGGAGTACTTGTGTTAACTCAAAAGGCCACATTTGACAATACAGTTCACCTTTCTCACAAAACACATAATTACTACTCAAAAACTATCAATATTCTACTATTATTCATTTTAAAGTAATATTACACATTTTTAGAAAATAAAACTGCACAGCACAACATCTCCTTTCTATTCCCGACAAAAACTCCGCGGTAGTAAATTAGATTAGGCTGCCATAGAGTAATTAATAACCATAAATAAAACTTTACCAATGCTCATTGATACTTGGCATCTTTGTCTTCCGTGATTACGGCTACTGAAAAGGTGCCAGGTACTGGTTTGCCAGGTGGTAGGGTATTTGCTCGACTGGATGGCGATCACCCCTGGTCTAGAGTATGCCGCCATAACAAGCTTGTGTTGTGTTTCAGCATTAGTGACCACTTTCCAGTCTCCCTTAAGAGAGCAGGAGCGCATTTGTAGCACCTTTCCGTAACCGCTTTCCATGACGTGGGCAGTCTGCCTGTCTGCTGAAATCTTGCATTAAAAAAAGTGGACGAAACGTCGGAATAATAAAAATCAAATAAATTACCGCGTTTAACACCGTTACAACGTAGTTTTATTATGTATTAATTTTATTTCTACATACGAATTATGAGCACTAACGTTTACTGTTTACGTCATTTTGCAAAAGAAGTATCTGGTCAGGGCTTACTACATACGTCGCATGCATTCCACACACTCGACTATCCCATTAATATCAAATGCTATTGTATAGGCAATTAACCGGTATTACACACGTCATGATATCGTATTAATTACACTTCCCTATACAGCACCGAGATTAGTTTGATCAATTAATTATTATATATGTGTAATAACTATTTAGTCATATTTTAAACTAGGTTATTCCCGCAACCTCATCCACCCTTGACTTGAATTCCCGCGGGATTCCCGGGACACAGCATTTAAAAAAGAATGTAATTTTCTTAAGTAATATTTGTGTAAGAAAGAAAAAAAACTTTATTTGAAAAAAATGTGTGTCGGAATAAGTAATTTTGTATGCACCGAACTACTTCAAACCGCTCCCGGGAATATTCTCGCAGGATAACCGGGACAAAACAACCCTCAGTCAGGTGGCAGGGCATTTATCCGACTGGATGGCTATCACCCCTGGTCTAAAATATGTCGTCATAACAATCTTGAGTTGTATTTCGGAATTAGTGACCAGGTTCCAGTTCCCCCTAAGAGAGCGGTAGCGCATTTGTAGCACCTTTGGTATTGCAAATGTCCATAGGCGATGGATAACCGCATTCCATAAACTGCGCCGTCTGCCTTTTGACAATCTCAATGCGGTCCTCCACTGGTAAGCTGGTTAAATAAGGACTGGATATCAAAACTGACTAGTACTTCATCATCAGCTAACGTCAATTGCGCTGATGAAGTCGAAGGAATCCTTGACATGGTAGGTTGTGTTGCCGTGGAGATTGTTGAGTGTCTTCGCTAGATGTTGTGCCAGTCTGTATGTTGGTGACAGGGCCGCCATAAGCGGGCGTGCAAGGCGCGCACCGCACACGGGCGGCACACCCAGAGGCCGGCAAATCGAGCGATTCATCACGTAATTTAAATAATTTTCATAACACCTACCATAAGTGTAATGTTAATACCACCGTCAATTGGCATCCGTTAAAATTAAAATGCAAGTAGTGAATCAGACATGGACGGTATTGATTTATTTAATGAAATCATTGCATTAAAGTTACATTTTGCAGAAAATTAATAAAGTGAAGTAAAAATCCATTGTATGCAGTGTTCGGTTTCACCGTACAGTCTAATGAGCCACAAACCCTACTGCAATATCTTTTTACCAATTATTTAATTTCAACATTTCCGAACATAGCGATAGATAGCGCTTAGAATATTACACTGCAGGTTTCAGTTCCATATGGTGAAAGAACCTGTTCAAAATTAAAATTTGTCAAAAACTATTTAAGATCAACAATGCTTCAGCAAAGACAAAGTTATTTAGCTATATAGTTTATAACCGCGATTGTTTGTTTGGTTACTGTTATCAGTGGGGTCAGTTTTGACCTTTTTATAAGTTTCGTCCGATAAAAGATCTTGTATTTTAGTATTGTAGTCAGACGTAGTCGCGTTACGTTAATCTAGATTATCTTTAGATTAGGCTCTCATAGAGTAAATAATACCATAACATAATGCCATAAACAAAATTAAAACTAAATAATTAAAATGAACAAGTTGGCGGTAGGCTAAATAAAACTTTAACAATACTCGTTGACGTTTGTCATCTTTGTCTTCCGTGATCACGGTAATTGAAAAGTGGCCGAAACGTCGGAATAACCAAAATCAAATAAATTACCGCGCTTAAAACCGTTAAAACGTAGTTTTATTATGTATACAAGTCCGCGAAAACTTAAGAAAATACTACATTTGTAATTGTTTTTATTTTAATATTTAATTTTGTGTAATACGTATTTATTAGTCGTAAGAACGAAGAGAACGAAGAGCGAGATTTGGGTACTCCATTTAGGTACATCCTGGGCGTTCCATTTGTAGCTCACAACTCCCAAAATGCTCAGTTAGCCGTTCCACGTGGCGACCACGGTCGTTGTGGTCGTGGCGAATACGTCACTAATCACGTCATCATTTTCGATCACAACGCTCAGAACGACCCATGTCAAGAGGTGGGTCGAATAACCGTTCCACTTGGGTTTACGATTGCCACGCCGGCAAGCAAGTTAAACGCGAAAAATCGCGGTCGTAAATGTGGTCGTTGTGAGTCCATAATGCAATGTAGCCATCGAGTATTTGTTTGGAAGACATAAAATGGCATTCACAACATATTGTCAAGTAATACGTGTCTTTAAAATAATATTGGAATATTTGAGCACATTCGTTTGTGCAAATGATGTTTTGCCCATTACTCCACTATTTAATTATTGTAATATAACTAATTTTCAACGCTTAAACGAAGCAAGGGACACCAGTCCATCGCCACACTGCACTCGTCCTCCGGTGGTTATACACTTTACTAGGTTTTGATTAGGCGAATTAAAGCGGTTTTCTTTATTTAGAAAGAAGAAAGAAAGAAAATATTTATTTCAAATTGCGACTCACACAATACAAACTCATAAAGGAAATAACAATAAAAGAAGGCCGCAATATATGAAATGAGGTTGGCACTCGGCATTTTGCTGTGCCGAAACATGTTCCGACACAGCACTGGTTTTCAGTGCCCACCTCGAATCACTTCACTGATCGATAGCAAATTTTATATAATAAAATGTGTGATAATTTTTTATCTCGGGAATCTCGCGGAATTTTTCCCGGGAGTGGTTTGTAATAATTCGGGTGCATAAAAATGTTGCTTATTCCGACACAGTTTCCACTAAAACGATGCTTGCATTCTTTTTTAAGTGCTGTGTCCCGGGAATCCCGCGGGATTCTCAAGTCAATCATGGACGACGTCACGGGCATATCGTACTCATGTTATGATAATAAGTGCTTTCTTCCATCGACGTTAGGGTCAGTATAGAATCGTCTAGCCATCATATAATAAGGATTATGTATCCAAATTCTTATCCTAGCATCTGTACAACATCGTGTTCATGTGAGTAAAGTCAAGTCGCTAGAATCTAGTGTATTAAAATGGTGGCACTATTTGTTATGCTCCTGCTCCACCTGCGTTGATGTTAGTATTAGTGACTGCGTCCAATTGCATCTTAAGCCTTAATAAAATAACGCGTTAACGATTATCTAGTGTAGTTCAATACCACCACCTGAGTTACCTGTTAATGTTTATCGTCATTAATAATGTCGCGACATTTCAAATAAAGCATTAAAATCTTGGCTACGTCTGTGTTATGTTTTTATTAGTGCGTTAGTTAAAGCGTTGGACACAGGTGTAGCAACGGCATTACAGTAAAGCAGGCCTTTAAGTAAAAATAAACATTAATAACCTAACCTATTGTATTTCTTATCGAATTTCATCTACCTTTACCATATGGCCAGAACCATTGCATTTGATTTCGGACTTCTATTTTATTTGGTTACGATAAATATATTCTCTCTCTCTCTCTCTCTCTTACCATGATCAAATTGAAGATATTTTGAAGAAAGTTCAGATAAAAAGGAGTTCAAATAAGCGTGTATGTATCAAAGGATTACTGAAAGTTGATGAAGCGAAAAGTGTTTGTCAGGATCGTAGCAAGTGGAGATCTATCGTCTCTGCCTACCCCAACATGGTAATTTCCCCAATGGGAAACAGGCGTTACAAAATGAACGTATGTTAAAGTGTCGTCATATTTTACATGTACACAACCTCATATGTCCCAAGACCCCAAGTACTATGTAGAAAAGTTAAAATCATTACATTCATAAACAATATACCTATATAAGAATTATACAATAATATACCCTAACAAAACAACGAAATACTAAATTTAATAAAATACCTATGTTAGTGAAATTATTCTAGAAACTGTAAGCAACTATATTTCCTGATCCAACTTATTTACGATTGCGGTAACAGCACTGGCATGATATCTGTGTTTTCTCATGTTTGCGCATTCTTCACTTAAAGTTTATTATTTATCCGTGCAGGAACCGAGAAAGAATTTAATTTTTCTGCGGCCGGACGGCCTGTCGTAAAAGGCGACAAGACAACCCACAGCTAGGTGGTAGGGCATTTGCCCGACTGGATGGCTACCACCCCTGGTCTAAAGTATGTCGCCATAACAATCTTGAGTTCTGTTCCGCCATTAGTGATCAGGTTCCAGTCTCCCTTAAGAGAGCAGCAGCGCATTTGTAGCGCCATTTGGTGTTGCAAATGTCAATAGGCGATGGTAACCGCGTTTCATCAAGTGGGCCGTCTGCCTGTCTGCTGAATTCCTGCAATAAAAAAAAAGAAATATTTTTCTTGATGCCGAGGTTGGGGAGGGAGAATTTACAAGGAGGTGTTTGTTCCTCGGCGGAACCAGGAAGGAGGGATAAAGAGTATGAGCTAGGGAATGGAATAACGAGACGGGATTGGGAGAAGTGGGCTATCGGAACATTCGCTCATCGTGCGAAACATGACTAGCTCAAAGCTAACCGTTTCACGCCAATATTCTGTGAGAGCGTGGTATTACACCGATCGAGCCGGCCCTAAGAGCGCAAATTAAGATGACGTTTTTAAAATGACTCTATCACATCTTGAATATGTAGTATTTTCTTAAGTTTTCGCGATTAGTACACATAATTAAAGTTATATTTCAATAGACAATGATTCTCCGTGATCACGGCTATTGAAAAGTAGCCGAAACTGCGAAATATCAAATATAAAGCCACACTTAAAACCGTTAAACCATAGTAAATATTTGTCCATGGCAAAACTATACATACTGGTGGTCGCCCGTGGTCAAAATTCGACCATAATAATTAATGTCAAAGACTACACTTCTATAATCGAAGATTTCGCCAAGGCTACACTGTTAATTTCACTTTAACAATAAACAAAAGAGTAAATATGCGTGTGTGTTTTAAATGGTGGTAAGTGTAATGTTTTTTTATTGATTTAGGGCCGCTTGCATGACGATAACTGCCTAGTTAAATACCCATTTTTGGATGATTAACTTTGACAGTTCTTTAAACATATTTACCGGTAAATTTTGCGTTGTGCAAGACGCTAATCGTATTTAAGGGTGTTAATTGCGTTTAGTGTTTCTTAAATAAATTTAAGAGGAAGCCACACCAGTGGTCACCAGAGTCAAAAAGTTGAAATCGGTGCCGAGCAAACCATAAAAATGACCACATACACTGTTATAACAACAAAATGTTGCAAAATATTGTAATTTTTATGGTTAACTTGGCACCGACTCCAAGATGTAGAAAATGATTATATTATTTACTTTATCTCTTAATAAAGTAAATAAATTCTTAGTCAAAGATCTTTATAAAGTTACTTTATACTTTTTAGTTTTTTAAGCCGGTTATTTTAACGAAGTTTTTTTAAAAAGATAAACATTTTCTTCAGCAAGATGTCAGTTGTATCATGGTTCAGTGTTAGAATAAAACAATTCTTTTTCAATATGTCATAGCATTATAATCGATTCAGTTAGTCGACTGACGAAAGAGCTGAATGCGGGCTCACTGGCGAGGGCGCTCAGTCCGCTACTATTACCGATTATGGTTTTTCCTTATGACTTTGGAATAGAAGCCGCGGTATTCCCACGGTGCAACAACATGGGTATTTTTTAATATATGTGTCAGCGCATTGGTACTGGGAATGCAAACGTCCACAGACGACGGTAACCACTTTCCATCAGGTGAGTAGATTGCCTATTGCAACTATAAATACAATTTAATATTTATTACAAAATAAATTAGATTTTGCATATAACAAAAAGCGCAAGATTTTGCGCTGGAAGTTGTTTAATAAAATTGGGAGCTGGATTGCCCTTAAAAGCGCTATATCTTGCTCCGAAAGCGCTAAATTGGCAGCCCTGGTGAACCGAGCGCTGGGAAAGTCTCGTAAACGAGAAAGCGAGCGAGAGAATGAGCGAGGATATACCTCGTCCTCCGACGACCTCATCCCTCTAATGCCTAAAATCGCGTTCTGCGCATCGGAAAGTGCGATGTTCCGAGCGGCTATTAATGGAGGCAAACTTAAGTTTGCATCGAACTATACTTCTGCTCTCCACGTGGCCCTGCCTCTATTTGTGGTCTTTGTAAAAAAATATATTAATAAATAAATAAAGTTTGTTAAGGAAACAAATTAACAACAAGAAAACTTTGCCAACGCTTCAGTTTTTCGAAAGTCACAACAAAAGTAAACGACAACGAACGACAAAAGTGTTGACGTAAAAAAATGCTCAGTGTGTGTGTAGCATATTACACTATTAAAATGTACCTAACCTAACCAATCATAATTTGCAGTAAACCTGCGAAAAACGGACAAGTTGAAAAACTTGTCGGTTGCGATTCGTTTTTCCACTTGTCCGTTGAAGTTTCACTTCTAATATGTGTCCCAGCACACATTTCGTTTTTTTTTTCAATTAACTCTAACACCTATCAGTATTTGGGTGAGCCGGCCCAAGGATGAGAACGGTACTCTATGCATGACCGAACTTGTGCTTGGTATGTGTTCAGCAGTTTTTCCGATGGTTTTTGGCCGCTATTGGCCCTAAAGAATCTGTCTGCGACAAGGTGTTGTGATGCCATAAAACTAATATTTAAGTGGCAGCACTAAATAAGGTTGCGGAAATTAGTCCTTTGAGTGGTAACACAAAAAACAGGTCTCGCAAATTGTATTTTAAGAGTGGCAACACGAAATAAAGTCTTCTTGAATACGCATCCGTGTAGGCAATTTCTCTGACAACCTAAGCCACATATATTTATCTGTACAATCGCAAAATCAAGCTTCCAAATAATTGAAGCAAACAGAATCTATGTACGAACGAAATGTTAAGTATTTGAGTAAAAAAAACTGCCAGGAAATTGGAGTCGATCGGTCAACGTAACGGAGAAGCACCGAAGAATCAGAGTTAGTTTGAGAACATCTCTTTTAGCGGAGAAAAAACATGCCTGGGTTTTCGAGGCGTTGAACGTAAGTTAGAAATAACAATGTATACCTATATAATATGGTACGAGAGCGAGCAACGTCGGAAAAACAATAATTTCAGGAAGGACAGTTTTTAGATATGCTATTCCTCTCACTCTCCCGGACGTCATACGGGACGTCTGGCTGGCGGTAGTGGTTGTGTTCATCAGTGCGCATCGTATCTATACAGGGAAAATACCAATTTTTCAAATCATTTTAAGAAGGTTTCTTTTTTGCTTATTATTTTAATTGGAATTTTTGATACATGAATCTATTATTGCCAGACATTTTTATTGTTTAAGCTGTGCCAGACGCCAATTCTTAATTGAAAAATATTTTTTTTTCAAATTATTTTAGTAGGGCTGAAATTTTTATATGATGTTATTTAACTATCTACAAACCCAAAATTAATTTGCCAAACAGTAATTCAATTGTTAACCTTCAGCTAACAATGTACTAAGACACACGTATTAACATCACCAACACGTGCGGCACTTGTGCACTGCAAGTTGTGCGTCTCAGGTCATCAAACGACCTTCATAAGCAACACACAACTCAATGTGATTTGGCTTGGCAACATCCTTCAAACGGGGTCCATCGTTAACGGCGATTAAGCCCAGCATCTTTGAAAGTGTACAAACCGTACAGTATGTATATCTATTTCTGTACCTCAATTATATAAGCCTTGTGACTTGAAAGATGCCGCCATTTTGTTGTCGGATTCGTTTGCTGTGTTAAATAGACAGACGTGTAAGAAATAATAAGATTTTTGAGCAAGTACAGTGAGTTGTTGAAACAAACTAAACAGCGGCCGCCATGACAAGTGATTGCTAAATTGCTTGAATGATTGGTGAACTGAAGGCAACAAAATTGTACTATTATCTTCAGCGGCTAAGAATTTACGGAACATCTGGGGTTTTTTCCTTCGGATTCTGCACACTCAGCGTGCAGAACTAGAAGGAATTGAAAGTGTGCTTGTATTCGATATATAGGAAATGACCCAGTAATCTAGCAATTCATATCTTGATCTTTACAATAAGAAAAACATAACTGGCTTGAAATTAAAAAGCAAAATAACGCTTCTTAGAGGTCTCGCGTGATCGAAAGGCTGGCCTGCACCTAGGGCAACGCATCAGCTTTGCCGTCCAACGTGGAAATGAGGCCAGTATTTTGGGCACGCTCCTCGCCAACAGCGACCTGGAGTCAATTTTTTTAACTTATAGATTGTTATTTTGTAAGTATAGTTATATTTATATATAGCTAGTTGGAACGCATGCACCACTCAGTCAGTTTTCTGATCTAATGTGCATATTGTTACAATTACCACGTGCTAACAACGGTGAAGGAAAACGTCGGGATGCAACCTGCACATCGCGACAGCCGGTGTGTCAAACGTCACAAGCCACCTTGGACAAGCGTGGCGGGTATATTGTCGTTCCCCCCTACAATGGAAGGCCCGAGCCCAGCAGTGGGACATTTACGGGCTGATATTATTATACACAGGGTAAATGTTTCAAGTGAGCGAGCATTCAGGGCCAAATCATAAACTATGCTGAATAGTGAAAAACACTCAAAGGCCGATTATGGTGAAAAATAAAAGTGGTATCATTAGTTTATTGAAAAATCAATTAACCTTACCAGGAATCCAATTTGCTGATTTTGAAGAAATAAATACAGGTGTATGTTAGACTAAATCATAGTGTAGCCTCTGAGGATCAATTTCTGTGAAGGAATGTTAATCGGCAAACCAAGAGAAACGGTTGTTTTTCAACAAAATGATATATATTCCATACATTAATGAAACTTAAAATTGCGTTGGTCATTTGACCGCACACCGAAACAACATCATTAAAAGAAATTTTAAATTGACTCATCTTTTCACAGATGTATAAATATCCGTTTCCTTTATTTATTAACTAGATTCTGCCCGCGACTTTTAAAAAAAACCCCGATTTTGAATAAAATTCTTCATTGGTGCTCCGCTCCTGTTGGTCTTAGAGTGATAATTATATAGCCTTTCTCGAATAATGGGCTATCTAACACTGTAAGATTTTTTCAAATCAGACCAGTAGTTCCTGAGATTAGCGCGTCCAAGCAAACAAGCAAATAAACTCTTCAGCTTTATATATTAGTATTAGATTTAACATGAACGCACCTAAAAATAATTGCCGGCCATATTTCTTCCATATCTGGCATTTATTTGCAGTAGGTACATAAATTTATTTTTTTATATGTAATTGTACTACATACACAAATTAGATAATAGGTTATACGGTATTATTTATTATTATATATTATAATTGCTTGTAGATAATTGTAGATAGTGTTAATTTAATTTAAAGTCTTGTTGCATTTGTGATTTATTTATCTGGTTATTACAAGGTGTGTTTTTTATTAATAAAAATGGAACTATGGTTTCCTGTTCCGTCCCATTTTTTTAAATTATTTTTTTATGAATATTTATAATATAATATATGTATTTATTTATGTATATATATCATTATATATATTACTATTTATTAATTAATAAACTTAATTATTGTACGAGTGCTGGTTTAGAAACTACTGACTTTTGTTGTCATTCCTATACTCCATCCAAAGGTTGTCTGGAAGAAATCGCCATGGGCGATAAGACCGCCGATTGTACTCGATATTAATGTTCTTGATTTTATGTAGCATTTTTGTACAATAAATTATATTCTATTCTATTCTAAATATACACGCTTTGTTATTTTTTATTTTTGTTGTGTTATAATTGGACATTTGTTTGTTATTTGAAATAATATATTTATGTCTACATTGGACATAGGCTATGTTAGTGTTCACTTCTTATGCTTTAACATTTTGATAAAGATTTACGGATTTATTCATATTGAGTTTTTTCTGTGTGCAGGAACGGAGAAAGAATACGATTTCACAGCCAGGTGGTAGGATATTTGCCCGGCCGGATGGCTACCACCCCTGATCTAGAGCATGCCGCAATAACAACACATTAGTGGCCAGGGTCCTGAACTCCCCACCCCCCCCCACCCCTATAGAACAGAAGTGCATTTGTAGCATCTTTATTGTTACAAATGTCCATAGACGATGTCCGTTTGTCTGTCTGCTGAACTCATGCAATAAAGAAATTTGACCGCTTCTTTAAGATCCTTTTCTTAAATTTTCGCGACTAGTATACATAATAAAAACTACTTTTTAACGGGTTTAAGCGCGGTAATGATCACGGCTACTGAAAACTGGCTGAAACATCAGAATAATAAAAATCGAAAAATGTTATAGCTGTTCAAAGAAACTCTAGCAACACGTCTAGTTAATAACATATAACTTAAACTAACTACACTAAAGATACATGTTATTAAGTGATATAAATTTACATAAAGTATATACATGGTTTTTGTCAGCCAGGGTGAGAAGGAAGTTCAAATTGATATGGCGAGGAAACTCTTTATGTAAAACTTCATACATTAATAATTTTGGGACAGTCCTTCTGCTGAGCCGCATTCATATCAACATGTCATGTATCCCCGTTTCATTCAAATTCTTAAAAATCACACAAATTATACCATCGTTTCTATGGTAATACCATCGTTTCTATGGTAACCACTTTTTATTTTTTTTATTTGAAACCTCATAACCTCTTACATAGTTCAAGAAAGAAGGAACGATAGATCTAAAACTTTCTACTTTACTTTCTATAATTTCAAAAGTATTATTAAGCTTATTGGGAAAGATAAGTTTTTGGAATATACTCCTTAAGGATTGATATAGGTAAATCAATCCTTAAGGATATCTAGTAACTAAAACTAGTATCCTATCAGATTTTGAACAAGATTACTCACCGTCTAATTCTATGGCTATGCTAGCAACAACAGAAGAAGAAATAAAATCTACTATAACTAATATAAAAACTGATTGCGCAGTGGGTTGGGATGGAAAATCTACTAAAATACTCAAATTATTAAAAGACAAGATTACACCACCTCTTACGCATATTATCGTATGCATAGAGACTGGTGTATTCCCAAATATTTTCAAAACATCTCTCATTCATCTAATCTACAAATATGGCAATAAAAACTGTAAACAACTACCGTCCAATTTCAGTATTACCAGCTTTGTCGAAGGTCCTGGAAAAAATCTTAAACAAAAAACTTTTGTCTTACTTGGTAACTAAGGAACTCCTCTCTGAAAATCAATATGGTTTTAGAACAGGGAGATCGACATCAATAGCAGTATCACAACTTACAGAATTTGTAGCTCAGAAAATTGATAAAAAAGAAAAATGTATAGGCGTTTTTCTGGACCTTGCAAAAGCGTTTGATACCGTCTCGATCCCTATTCTATTAAATAAAATGAATTGGTATTAGGGGAGTTCAAAAAGTTATTATAGATGGCAACGTTAGTTCCGATGCCCGAATAACACACGGAGTCCCTCAAGGAAGCATTCCTGGTCCTACCATATGTCTAATATATATAAATAGCCTTTGTAACCTTAAATTCTCTAATTGTCAACTGTTTACTTTTGCTGACGACACAGCGTTGATATTTCATGGGAGTACATGGGATGAGGCGAAAGAAATCGCTGAAATAGGTCTAAGAAAAGCAGCAAACTGGTTTATCCAAAACCAGCTCACTCTAATTAATGCCAAGACCGAATATATTCTCTTTGCAAATACAGAAAAGTCCTTGCCATGAGATCATAATTTAAAAATTAAAATACATACGTGTGACAACACAAGTCAAAATACATGTGATTGTGAGTATCTAAATGTTATTGAGACAATAGAATATCTAGGTATTCTACTAGATAGCAAACTAACATGGCAAACGCATATTAATCATTTCACAGGTAAAACTAGAAAACTAATATATATTTTTTAAAGATTGCGCAGCGTCGCTGATTGGAAATTCCTTAAAACCGTGTATTTTGCCGTAGCTCAGTCTATCTTGTCTTATTGTATTACGTCATCGGGAGGTGCCCGTAAAAGTCATTTAATCAAACTTGAACTTCCACAGCGGGTTTTATAAAAAACCCGACCTTGACATATTGACAGTTAGACAGTTATTTGTACTAAATGCTGTATTGTGCCAACATAAAAAATCGCTTTCAACGACTCAATGAAACGCTCGGCGTACATATAATGTCTGTCCAATTATCATATCCAAAACTTCTTTTATTAACAAGTTTCTTATTTATCTTGGTCCTAACCTATACAATAAACTCAATAAACTTCTACACATATATCTTCTACACTTAACATAAACAGATGTAAAATAATGTATTCGAAATTGTCACCTAAATCATAATCAATTTTAAATGTATGTAAATTTATACATGTATTATATATATATATATATATATATATATATATATATATATGTGTGTGTGTGTGTGTGTGTGTGTGTGTGTGTGTGTGTGTGTGTGTGTGCGATATCTCGGAAACTATGCGTCTTAAAAAAAAATTGTTAAGTCATAATTTGTTGCAAATTTTTGTTAAATTCGTACAACTTTACTTATTCATTCCTAACTCTTTTCCCCGCCACCTATGAGGTAGATTCCGTAGGCGCGTTTTTTTTACGTGGTATCCCCAGTAGGCCTACTCCACGGACATCTTGCTTATAAGGTAATCCTCGACATCATAATATTTTTAATCACTTATTAGCTAGCTACTCTAATCGACTTTTCTTCGATGGTCCAGGCTGTGGCTCAGAAACTAAATCAACGTCAAATGTGAAAGTTTGAGGAATTACAGGAGTTAAAATTGGAATACTGGAAGCAACTACCAGTCTAAAGTTTTAATTTTAAGGCAAAATTTGTTATATTTTTGGTGTCAATACAAATTCTTTTATTTATTTATCTATCAATCTATAAGTAATGGTATGAAAATTTGATGAATGAAATAATACAAGCGTAATGTTTTTGGTAATTCTACTTACTGAGGTACGTACACTAAGATGACTAAGATTTAGAAGGTCTTGTAACCGCCTTTATAATCATACAATTTCACACTTTAATACAATGAGATAAGATCTAAAATAATATTCATTAATCCATATTCCAAGATAATCCCACTTAAGGAGTAAGCTCTAGTCGTGCGTCGGAGTTGACACACAATAAATATTAATAGTCTATATGTTTTTTCACAAATACATTTGGACCTACTTATGCAAAATGGAACTAAACCACATACTGACAGTCTTGAGAAAAAGCCGTTTTTATTAAAATTTTGTATACAAATAATGTTATAGACACATTTTGGAAAAAAAATAGAATATGTACATTAGAATATACAATATTCTAAATATTTTTTTTGCAAAATGTTAATAAAAACAGTTTTTTCTCAAAACTATCAGTATGTGGGTTGGTTCCATTATGCATAAGTAGGTCCATTTCATCAGTCTATTCTAATTGCAAAATAATAGGCCTGATTTGACAGTTCTCATTAAGTGCAAAATATTTAGAGATTGAAACCTCCAAATCGTTAACCAAGTTCACCAATTATCATAAGAAATCGATTAAAAATTATACGTCTTTCTGATCGTTTGGTTTATTTTAGTTAAATTAAATTTTGTGTCAAAATAATATTTGACAAAATTGAGATGGAGTGTGAAAGATTTAAATCATATCGAAATGTACGTATTGCATGTATTTATCACGCGTCACAATGTCTACCCAATGGGAGATTACTGAATATATTATTATTTAACCAGTATAATATTAATTAAATGGTTTTGGATTTTATTATTTATTCAAATTCAAAAGGTTTTATTCAAAATAAGTTCAAATAACTTAATTATCATTGGGTTTCAGTTATGTTAATGTAATTTAAAATTAAATTTTCGATTAAATCGGGATTTTTATTTTGTGATTATTATAGTAAGACAATAAATGCATAAATATTCCTTAAGAACATAATGTCAGTTGCTAGGGTTTGAAATATTCGAATTGTTCACTCTCTAGTACAACAATACATGTCCCTATTGAACGTACAATAAATCCCAAAGAGCGAAGACGCGCTAGATACTCAATATGTTTAGATTGGACGATTCACAGAGCATTACTGGGACAATTCATAAAGCAAGCGTATAGTTGCACAAGGACTATATAAATGTGCTATGCTCGCTTGCGCGGGCAGTATGGTCAATCAACTCGGTAGTGCATAGGCTTGCATTTAAAAAAGAATTGCGATTTAAAAAGTAGTGACACGAAACGCGCGGCGCGGGAATATTGACATTTGTGCAGTGTTCGTGTTTTTTTTGTTTTCGTGGCTTATTTTCATGTAAGTGTTTTAAATATATTTATTAATAATCGAAAAATTGTTTAATATTCGTCCTGTAATTAAAAGTTTAAAACTATATTCGAAACTTGAATTTATTTTTAAAATTTTACTTTTCTGTTTTAATTTGGGATTTAGTTTTTATAATATATATTGTCGGCTTCAATGCAGGACTTTATAATACATTTTTTGGTGACATTATTTTTTCGTTAAATTTGTTACATATTTCACAACTTTGACGAAAAAGTAATATCACCATTTTTTTTTGCAAGGCCATGGACTGACGCCGGCGATATCTTCTACTAATATATAAAGCTGAAGAGTTCGTTTGTTTGTTTGTTTGATTGATTGAACGCGCTAATCTCAGGAACTAGTGGTCCGATTTGAAAAATTCTTAGTGTAAATTAGTGTTTGATAGCCCATTTATCGAGGAAGGATGTTTATAGACTATATATAATCACGCTAAGACCAATAGGAGCGGAGCATTAACGAAAAATGTTTCAAAATCAGAGGGGTTTTTAAACTCACTTCTTTAAAACTTTTGTGTGTGTGCTCCAGCCTCGTACTATGAGGAGAACGGATATACCCACCACGCTTGTCCAAGGCGACTTGGCAGGTTTGCTATTTCGGCTATCTCGATGTGCAGATTTCATCATGGTGTTTTCCTTCACCGTTGTTAGGACGTGGTAATTGTAACAATATGCACATTACGCCTGAAAACTGCCTAAGTAGTGCATGCGTTCCCGCCAGGATTTAAACCCGCGCCCTATGAGTTTGGGACGCACGCGGTAACCATTACGTTAATATATGTTTACGAGTCATTTGCATTAGTCCCATTTAGTGCGGTCATGTGGAAAATCTTACGTGTTTCATATTCAAATACAAAAGTTTTTATTCAAAATAAATTCCACTGGAGACATAATAAGCGTTCGCACACAAACGTTGCATTATTTTTTTAAGTTCGTCTACTGAATGCTCTTGAACGTTTTCTGGGATTTCGTTAAAGAGCATTATGCTTTGCGCAACGAAACTATTATAAACTTTATGGAGACCACACGTGGGAGTGTCTGATTTATTTTGTTGCTAGTGTGCTGATGTGTGCAATACTGGCGTGGAGCTTTATTACTATAACAGGCGTTACCGTGCCCACTTCGCTAAGCGTAAAACATTTTTACTTTTTATTTATGAATCACAATCAAATATAGCCTATATCACTCGGGAATAATGTAGCTTTCTACTGGTGAAAAAAATTTTAAAATCGGATCTGTAGTAACGGATATTACCCCGAACATCCAAACTTACAAACTTTTCCTCTGTATATAATATTAGTATAGATAATGCACTAAATATTAATCCTTGAATAAAATAGTTTATTTTAGATAAATGAATTTTGTCAACAAAATATATTTAGAAAGAACAAATTTACACTTCTGCCAGCGACTTCGTCCGCGTGAAATAGTTTAAAAAAAGTAAGTTAAAAAAACCCTCCCGATTTTAAAACATTCTTCATTGGTACTCCGCTCCTATTGATCTTAGCGTAATGATATATAGGCTTTATTGTTTTATTGTATGATGATGATACCGGCAATGTCAATACTTAATTAGGTGCATAAGTTGTACAATAAGCTGTTAAAGTAATTAAAGTATTTTTTATTATCCCACGGGAACTCTTCAATTCTTCGGGATCAAAAGTATCCTATATGTTGACCAGGGATATAAGCTACCATCATACAACATTTCATTTAAGTCGGTCCAGACGTTTCGGAGATTAGCCGGCACAGACAGACAAACAGAGAACCAAAAATAAAAAAAATAAAAATTTGTTCTATTTCACTTCTTACGTCCGCCTGACTCGGTTTGTAGCATTTTTTTTCATTGTACCGAAATTTGACCTCTACAATTTTATTATATGTATAGATAATACATTATTAATATTGTGAATACAAATACATTATTCAATGTATTTATAATTTGTAATACAAATTAATTAAATATATACTACTTTTATTATCTATTATAATAATTTATTGGACTGGAATGTAAATCACGTCTCCGCCAATGAATCGTAAAAGCGTAAAGCGGCAGTATTTTAATATACTGCTTTTTGTAAGAAAGATATAGAATTAAAAAGTATAATGTTTGTAAGGAAGTCCTTTTACACAGATTAAACTAGTAAACGGGCAGAAATTCTCACGTAAGGAAAACGTGTTATGCCCCATCTGGTTGAGCTTTTTTCTACAATTTCAAACTTTAAAATAGGATGTAATAGTAGACAGGTACACGAAAAGTGAAAGTGAACTATTTAGGCATGAGATAATTTGGCGCTCGAGCGTAACGAGGGCGCCAATAGTTCATGTGCCTATATAGGCCTTTCATTTCGAATATGAAGAAAGTAAATTTATTTATTTAACTTAATTTATTAACAAAAAACATTTGTGTCTGAAATACGTAGTCATATAATATATAATTATATTATATTAATATATATGTAATTACCGTTATATAAAAAAAACTAATTTACAATAAACATTATTAATTTTACAAATATGTCGATAGGAAGGCATTTTTATGTAATCATATTATTATTTAAGCACAAAAATAATCGTTAACTGAGTAATATGCTTGTTTAAGAAGGAAAACTTTAACATTACGCTTAAAAGATTGCATTTTGTATATATTTAACTTTAGGTAAGGCAGGTAGTTTGTTGAAAATTTCAACAGCTTGAAATTAGATTTATCCGTGCAGGAACGGAGAAAGAATACAATTTCCTGCGGCCGGGCGGCCTGTCGTAAGAGGCACCAAAGAACCCACAGCCAGGTGGTAGGGCACTTGCCCGACTGGATGGCTACCACCCCTGGTCTAAAATATGTCGCCATAACAACCTTGAGTTGTGTTCCGGCATTAGTAACCAGGTTCCAGTCTCCCTTAAGAGAGCAGCAGCGCATTTGTAGCACCTTTGGTGTTACAAATGCCCATAGGCGATGGTAACCGATTTCCATCAAGTGGGCCGTCTGCCTGTCTGTTGAACTCCTGCAATAAAAAAAACGGGGTGCTAATAGTTTGAGTGCCTAAATAGGCCTTTCAACCGAGGCCAAAACACTGATTTTCATTTCGAATATGAAGAAAGTAAATAAAAACTTATTACTTAAACTCATGACTGTAATGAAATATCAGGCATTAAATCTTATCTAAATCTGATGAACTTATTTAAAACGTTATGTATAAAAACTCAAGTAATTTATTCTTGTCTGTGGCATTTTACTAGCCAGTATTTTTTGTCATCGATTATAGTAAATATTTAGATGAAGGTTATTTAAATTAAATATTAATTTAGTGAAAAGTAATTTGTAAGTAGGTATATATATATTTTATTTTGTAACAAATGTTTTTTTTAAAGATTTATGTTCGGTTTTAACCAGTGGCTGTAAAAAAGTTGGGACATGAGCATTCTACCTGTGGCTTGGATAGATTTTTAAATAGTTTGAAAGCAGGGAAAGTCGTTTGCCAGGGACGAAAAGTACTGTTTTCATCCCCGTCATCAGGCACCTACAAGCGTACTTTCAGAATATGAGAAATCTATAATATTATAACATTCTAAACATGACGTGACTGTACATTGAAGCCATTAAAAAACCACAATTGGAATAGACTATATAAACGATAGAGAACACGATGCATTTTTTTAGATTTCTTGTCTGTTTGTCGTTTTGTTCGGGATTCACGTAAAAACTACTTGGTTTTTCTCGCTTTCTTCAACAACGTCACTTGTGGTGTGACGTGTTGGTGAGGGGGCTTCGAGCTGATGCTCTTTGCCCCGGCTGCAGCTCGGAGGGCCACTACCCTCCGGTATCTGTGTAATGGAGCCGCCGTGGTGTCGGCGGCTCGCGCGGGCCAACCCGCGGCTGCGATGGCCTTCACGGCTTTGCGTTGGCTACATCTGCGACGTTTGTTGGCCTCTCATGGCTTACGATGGCCTTCCCGGGCTTCGGTTGGCCATCATTGGCGTCTGGTGGCCTATCTGTGGCGTTAGGGGCATGAATCGCGACCTCTTAACATCACCCTAATCCCGGCGAATGAGGTCACGAACTACTTGGCAATCGACGGCAAATTCTTATATTTAATATCTGCGCTACTTTTTCCCCGGGAAACCCGCGGGAATTTTCTCCGGAGCGGTTTAAAGTTGTTCGGGTGCATAAAAATTTGAAAGAAAGAAGAAGAAAGAAAAATGTTTTATTAAGGACAAAAATTAAGTTAATATAAATAGAAAAAGAAATAAAATAAGTTCTAAATTGGACCCAGTCTCAGCATAATGCTAGCCAAATATTGTCTTCTTCCGACACAGTTTTCACTAAAAAGAGCTTATATTCCTTTTTAAATGCTACGACACTGTGTTTCGGGAATCCAGAAACAATTTTTGGTCTGAAAAACGATCTTAGGAAACAAATTGTGTTGATTGTCTCATCTGCCAATTGACTTCTAATAGAGCTACAAATACAGCCTGTGGCCGAAAAGGCCCTCTTAGCATCTATACTTATCGGCTTAGTTGTCAGGAAATATTCTCCTCGAACTCCTTCATTTCGAATGCCGTCATTTCTTTCTTTATTATTTTATCAAAAAACTTCTTTTTAACCGACTTCGAAAAAAGGAGGAGGTTCTCAATTCGTCGGGATCTTTTTTTTTTTTTTTTGCTTTTATTTTATGTATGTTCGCCGATTACTCCGTCATTTATGATCCGATTTACGTGATTCTTTTTTTGTTCGACGCGGAATAGCTTCTAATTGGTTCCCTAAAAATTTTACATAGTTTGGCCCAGTAGTTTTCATTTTATGAATATTTTTCATGAAAATAATTTTCACTCCGTTCCATATGTACACCAATTACTCTGAGATTTATGATTCGATTTACGTGATTCTTTTTTGTTCGACGCGGAATAGCTGCCATGTGGTCCCCTAAAAATTTGACATAGTTTGGCCCAGTAGTTTTCATTTTACGATCATTTATTTTTCCCGGTTCTTGGGACCTATATTTTTTAAGAAGCGCGACACTATTCGTAGGTCCACCCATACATAGCTAGACACTAAAAAGTAACAAATAAAAAATAAAAACTTCTTTTAAAAAAACCGACTTCAAAAACTAAAAAACTAAAATGTATAAAATAACTTATTTCTAAAGCTATTATTATTAATATATATTATCTAAAATTTAAAAACTTCGTTTAAAAAAACCGACTTCAAAAACTAAAAAACTAAAATGTATAAAATAACTTATTTCTAAAGCTATTATTATTAATATATATTATCTAAAACATCTTAAAGTCGGTGCTTAGTAATTTTCAAAATATAGTAATTTTTATGTTTTGCTTTGCACCGACTTCAAGATGTGTTAGATAATAATTATATATTAATAATAATAGCTTTAGAAATAAGTTATTTTATACATTTTAGTTTTTTAGTTTTTGAAGTCGGTTTTTTTAAACGAAGTTTTTAAATTTTATTTGTTACTTTTTAGTGTCTAGCTATGTATGGGTGGACCTACAAATGGTGCCGCGCTTCTTAAAAAATATAGGTCCTAAGAACCCGGAACAAAAATTTTTTCGTAAAATGAAAACTACTGGGCCAAACTATGTCAAATTTTTAGGGGACCACATGGCAGCTATTCCGCGTCGAACAAAAAAGAATCACGTAAATCGAATCATAAATCTCAGAGTAATTGGTGTACATATGGAACGGAGTGAAAATTATTTTCATGAAAAATGTTCATAAAATGAAAACTACTGGGCCAAACTATGTCAAATTTTTAGGGGACCACATGGCAGCTATTCTGCGTCGAACAAAAAAAGAATCACGTAAATCGGATCATAAATGACGGAGTAATCGGCGAACATATGGAACGGAGTGAAAATTATTTCCATGAAAAATGTCCATAAAATGAAAACTACTGGGCCAAACTATGTAAAATTTTTAGGGGACCAATTGGAAGCTATTCAGCGTCGAACAAAAAAAGAATCACGTAAATCGAATCATAAATGACGGAGTAATCGGCGAACATACATAAAAAAAAGGAACAAAAAAAAAAAAAAAGATTCCGACGAATTGAGAACCTCCTCCTTTTTTCGAAGTCGGTTAAAAACATCTTGAAGGCGGTGCAAAGCAAAACATAAAAATTACTATATTTTGAAAATTACTAAGCACCGACTTTAAGATGTTTTAGATAATATATATTAATAATAATAGCTTTAGAAATAAGTTATTTTATACATTTTAGTTTTTTAGTTTTTGAAGTCGGTTTTTTTAAACGAAGTTTTTATGTTTTTCTTCTTCTCTACTATTTCTTCCACGAGTTCCACAGTATTGTAAAAGCCATTATCTTGCTTAATTTTTTCCAAGATCTTTTTCATTTCTGGTCCCATGTTTTTTTTTCTTTGGCATAGTAAATGCATTATCAGCCTCAAACGACTCGCACGCACAATCACCACGCGTTTAAATTCGTGTAACGTCGGATTATTTTGCCAACTTAATCGCGCGTTGCCGATTGTCACCGGATCGGGCTACCGGATCCGTTATGTTTGTACCGGATCCGGTAGGTGCATATTGATGCCGGATCCGCCGGATTACCGGATCCGGTTTTCCGGATTGCAATCCCTAACTGAAAGGTCTTGACCATTACCTCGACTTAATAAACGATAAACTAAAATATTTAATCTTTAAATCTAAACTGAGGATACAAACGTACCTATTAATACTGATTAAAATTCATTGCATTATATTATTTGATAATTTATAAACATTTACGCCGTGAACTTTAAAAGTTAAATATTTAACTGCTCATTAAGAAAAAACCAATTTCCTTGTTTGTAGTTATTTATCTGGTTTATTTTAATCTCAATTACTGAATAAAAATGGTCTTGAAATTGATCTTCCATACACACCCTCTCACACTCACTCACATACACTCTTGCCAATACATAGAGAGGACACTTAAAACACTTTTCTTTATTTATTATTTTCTTTATAATTTACACTTAGTTTTTGATTTGTTAGATCTTTTTTCCTTTTGTTTATTTTTTTTCCTTTACTTTCTTTATCTTTGTCTAAGAGTTATTCATTTATGTGTTACAATATGGTCAAATATAATGGGAAGGTGCGGAGGCCGAAGATATCAGATTATTCTTAGTTTCAGTCTTAGTCACAAATATATTTATAAAAAACAAAAACTTTATTGTTCACCATAAAGTTAAACTAACGCAATCAATATGAATACATTTGCATTGTAACAATGGGTAACTTTATCGCTTATAGCGATCTCTTCCAGATAATTCGGTGGGTTCTCAATGAGTTTTTTTTTTATTGCAGGAGTTCAGCAGACAGGCAGACGGCCCACTAGATGGAAAGCGGTTACCATCGCCTATGGACATATGCCACACCAAAGGTGCTACAAATGCACTGCTGCTCTCTTAAAGGAGACTGGAACCTGGACACTAATGCCGGAACACAACTCAACGTTGTTATGGCGACATACTTTAGACCAGGGGTGGTAGCCATCCAGTCGGGCAAATGCACTACCACCTGGCTGTGGGTTGTTTTGTCGCCTCTTACGACAGGCCGCCCGGCCGCAGGAAATTTTGTTCTTTCTCCGTTCCTGCACGGATATTTTTATTTATTTCGTATTAAAGTTTTATCTGTGCAGGAACGGAGAAAGGATACAATATCCTGCGGCCTGGTGGCCTGTCATTAGAGGCAATAAAATAATTCACAGCCAGGTGGTAGGGTATTTAGTGGCCAGGTTCCAGTCTCCGCTTAAAGAGTGGCAGCACTTTGGTGTTAAAAATGTCCAGCGACGGCACCGCTCTCCATCGGGTGGGCAGCTTGTGTGTACGGAAAATTACTATGAATATTGGATCGGTTTCGCTGTAATTTTGTTTAAATGTAGTTTTAATACTAAAAATGGACATACTTTTCATGCCAGGGGATGGGATAGTTTGTGATATAACTTATTCTTAAATGTTGTATTTAAAAATACCACAATAATATTACAATCTAATCTAAAAAGACTAATAAGTAATTTAAATATAACCTAAATTGATTAAAAGTATTTAACTAAGAAAATGTCCATTAGCACTTTTCTTATTGTCTCTATTAAGGGGAAGACACTTTGTTGATGTGTTCTTTAATAAGTTAGGACAGTATACCACATTTTAGTTTTGTTTAAAGTACTATAGTAGAATTATTTTCTCCGTGCAGTTTGGGTCATAAATAATCGGAGCAGGGAAGCGAGTATTTCGCTCTCTCTTCCACTCACGAGCCTTATGGGCAGGCATAGTGATACGCATTATTGTTGTCGATAAGCGTTATCGATAGTGTATTTAGTTTTGTCATTTTGTGGGTTAGTGATATAAATGAAAGAAAAAAATAGATAAAACAACATAATTGATTAAAATAAGAATAATAATGATTTAAAATAAATTATTAATTAGGTATCTATGTATTAAAAAACTATAAGTACAAAAGTTTAGAATGTAACAAGTTATATTAAAAATAAATATAAATACTTATATCTAAGTTTAAAATTAACAGCAAAAAAGATAATAATGATTTTTATAAGAATGATAATCTTTCTTTGATAAGAATGAGTTTTTATCAGGCCAGGCTCAGGCCGAGTTTGATTTATGACCCAAACTGCACGGAGAAAATAATTCTACTATAGTTCAAACGGGTTTGTCCTTTTGAGTCTTCTCATTAAATCCGTGTTGTCGAGGAGCTGGATCGCCTCAACATTCAAGGGATGTTGAAGCCGATGCTCGTGAGCTTCCGCGTACGTTCTGATAATTCTAGTAACATTGATATAAAATGAAGTGAATCTTCGTGGTGCAAATAACACTCTCTAAACAAGAGGCACGTATAGAGATTGAACCGCGGAGCCGCCGCGGGGTAAACTCTACTTGAATCATAAATTATTATTAATAGAATAATCCGCCTAAAATCTGTAGACGTAATTTTTTAATGAAATTGACCTTTTAGTGTTATATAGTGATATTTTGGCATTCTAATTTATACAATAACAAGTATTGGGAAAAACCATCACCATAGATATCTGTAGCAGTTTATTTTTGTTTTTTAATAGTATTCGATTACCTACAATTGTTATTATACAATTATTATTACTATAATTATAAAATATACAATTGTTTTAATTTGGCGACACCACCAAATAATGTTAAAATTTTCTTTTAAAGTCTTCTTGGCTACTGGGTTGCCTGGAAGAGATCTTTATAAGTGATGAGGCCAACCATTGTTCCAATGTAAATATATCCATAATAATTGTCTAGCTTGAACTTTATGGTAGACAACAAAGCGTTTGTACTCATTCATTCAGCAATATTTTATACATTAAACTTCTTTGAAAACTACTTCATGATCTAAGAATCACCATCTATACATATAATAAAACTGTAGAGATCGAATTTCTGTACATTGAAAATAAAATGCTTAAAACCGAGTCAGGGGGATGTAAGAAGTGAAATAGAACAAATTTAGATTATTTTCAATTTTTTTTTGTTTCTCTGTTTGTCTGTTTGTACGGGCTAATCTCCGTAACGACTCGACTGATTTAAATGAAATTTTGTATGGTGGTAGCTTATATCCCTGGTCAATATATAGGATACTTTTGATCCCGAAAAATTAAAGAGTTCCCGTGGGATAGTTAAAAAAACTTTAATTACTTAAACAGCTTATTATACAGCTTATGCACCTAATTAAGTATTGATATTGCCGGTATCATCATACATTTACGTTAAATGTCGTCTATAAAGAAGCATTATAAGGTATTGTATTGTTACATATCGACAATTAAATGCGGACCTGGTTTATTACCCTTCCCGCATTTGGAACTCTTTTGTTTACTTTGTGTTTAAAAAAATTCAATTAGACAATAGCCTATTGTTATTGTTTTCGACTTTGTTGGCCGTTCACAGGAATATTTAACCAGGTGTGCAGATTACGTTTTCTTGGAAAAACTCAGTCGACGCAGTCGATTGTTGTATTATAGTATACATAGTATAGTTTACTATAAAACAATGCCCGAATGGAGGGGTGGGGCAGTCAAGCGAGGATTATGATACGAGCAAGACGTAGATTCGATGAGCGATGTAGTGACGTACTTTGCGCGTGTTATTGAATCGTGCAGTTTGTACTAGAAGTGTCTAGTTATATTTGTACTTATGTTATACGTGTTTGTATAGTTCAAATAAATTCTATAGTAATTCCAACGGCATTTTAATTCGAGTCCTGTAGCTCGTAACAGTATTATTAATTGATAGAATAATAAAGACCACGCGGACGAACGCATCAGCTAGTTAAATAATAATTAAATAGATGATCAGTTAAACGTGTCACCTATGAAACTATTTGTAATAGTCAAGTTCGTTTACGAGTACTTTTTAACGTTGACAATGTCTCATTCTCATAATTGAAACACTTGAGCTGTCTATTTCCGACATTAGAATGTTTCCAAACGGTTATTCAAATTATAATCTAAAATATCTAGGGCGCCTTGCATGACGTTCCTTAATTTTATTTAAGAAACACTAAACGCTTTTAACACCCTTAAATACGACAAGCGTCTTGCACAACGCTAAATTTACCGGTAAATACGTTTACAGAACTGTCAAGTTAATCATCCAAAAATGGGTATTTAACTGCCTTATACGCGTTTAAACATTGTCACTCGTATGTCTGTATGAAATTGTCACTTATAAAAAGTCAATAACACATTGTCACTCGTATATTATTTGCTTTAATTATTTATCTCAATTCTAAATACCCATTATTCGTACAAACTAACATGGTAGCAGAGTAATAAAGTTAAGGAATTGGATCCAGTAAAGATATTTTAACTAGGAAATAATAAATACAATATTCTAGCATTGTACTCGACCTGACGTTCACAATAGATAAGGCGATCGCAGAGGCTTCAAGGTAAAAATAATGCACCTAGATGGTAAAAATTATAAGCCTTGGCGGTATCGTATTGAGACAGCGTGCAGGGCATTACCCGGCGCTGAAGAAATTTTGCAAGGAAAACTTCAAAAGCCCGATAAGCCTGCAGCATCTGATGGTGCAGATGGTAAAGCCAAATATGAAATAAATTTACAACAATTTCTAAAAACTGACTATGCCGTTTTAACTCTGATGACGACAAACATGACGGATGAGATTCTAAAACAAGTTACGCGATATAAAAGCGCTAAAAAAGTATGGGATGAGCTAGAACGCCTATATAATGGAAGCAGCGAAGACAAACTTATGATCTTTGTCTACAATTCTTTGTCTAATATCTTCTGCATTAAAGAACATTTCAACAAATCTTTTCATAAATTAATATTTATTATTCTTTATGAAATTGTAAGTTATTAAAAAGTCAATTACATATCGTCACTCTTGTTTTATTTGCTTTTTTTATCTCAATGCTAAATACCCATAAAAACGAAAATAAATCCGCACAGCAAAAGATCATTCTTCAGGTTGCCGCCAAAAATTCCGTAAACTTAACCAAACGAACAAAATTTCAATAGTCAATTTGAGATTGGCCAACTAAAATCCTTTTTACCCAGGAAATAACTAACATTAAAGCTAAATTTCGTGTGTTTGTTCGATAAAATGTACCGCAACGTGAAACGGAACACATCTGGCTGTTTTACCGATGGCATAAATACATTTTACTAAATGACATGGGAGAGTGCCTCGTGCAAGACAACATAAATGTATTTAGTATTAAATGCGTTTAGAGAGTAAAATAAAATTAACTAATTTTATTTAAAGACAATCGTTATGCAAGCGGGCCTAATCTTTGAATCTAAACGGTTGAGATAAAACTTATTAAATCAGTGTAAAATTTATTGCATTGCATTATTTAATGATTTATATATGCGCTATGTTTCCAGTTATCTTTTTTGATTTATTTTAATCTATCAGTTAAAAATACGATGCATAAACATCTTATAAAAAAAATGAGAATTCAAACATAAATTATGAAGATTAAAATACTGTTATTGTTCAGGGTCCATTATTATATTGTATTTATTTGAATTTAAATACTATTTATATTTTCAGTTATTAATAATATGTTTATTATATTTTCGTCAAGCTCACTACATCACTGCATATTCATAACTTATCCTTTTATAATTTATTTATATATACCAACAGCGCGTTCCACAAGGCGACCGCGGCAACCAATGCAGACACATTATACAATAAATTCTATTATTTACTAGTATACATAATAAAACTACGTTTTAAAGGTATTACAGACATACATATCTTCACGCCAGGTCCCTTGCGGGGTAGGCACGAACAACAGAACGCCATTCAGGCTTATTCTTACACACCTCACTTGCTTCTTTGACATTCATAGCTCTTGTCATGCACGCTCGTCTGTTCTTAAGGCTCCTGACATCACCTTCTGCTAATACACGATCAATTTGATCATGGAAGGTGTGTCGTGGCCTTCCACGACTTCTGCATCCATCCACTTTTGCATTGTATATCTGTTTAGTCATTCTTCCATCATTCATTCTTTCCACATGCCCGAACCACCGGAGCATTCCTTTTTTTACCTTCACCCCGATACTCTCTTTCAGACCAACTCTCTTTCTTACTTCGGTACTAAGAACGCGGTCCGCGAGCGTTACACGGTTTTAAGCGCGGTAATTTGTGACCACGGCCACTGAAAAGCGGCTGAAACGTCGGAATAACCAAAATCAAATAAATTACCGCGCTTAAAACCGTTAAAACGTAGTTTTATTATGTATCGCGAAAACTTAAGAAAATATTATCTACTAGTATAATAATATAAAATTCGAAACATGCCGTGTCTATATATTGAAGCTATAAAAAAAACAACTGGAATATACTACAGAAACGACGAAGGACAAGATGCATTTTTTTTTACACGCTTTATATTAGCTTCACTTGTATGTCAGTCAGTATGTCAGTATGTCAGTATGTCAGTAACCGACCCCTTTGAGCTCGATTTTGTCCTACTTTGAACGATCAGATTTAATTCATACTTTGCACACCTGTCAAAGGTCGATGACAATGCAATAATATAGTATCATGGAGCTGATCTGATGATGGAGTGGGAAGGTGGCCATAGGAACTCCTGTACTAAACAAGATAGACCCTTCGTGTTTGGGCCCGTATGTTTATATCGCGTGACAATGCAATAATATGGTACCATGGAGCTGATCTGATGATGGAGACGGAAGGTGGCCATAGGAACTCCTGTACTAAACAAGATAGACCCTTCGTGTTTGGGCCCGTATGTTTATATCGCGTGACAATGCAATAATATGGTACCATGGAGCTGATCTGATGATGGAGTCGGAAGGTGGCCATAGGAACTCCTGTACTAAACAAGATAGACCCTTCGTGTTTGGGCCCGTATGTTTATATCGCGTCACAATGCAATAATATGGTACCATGGAGCTGATCTGATGATGGAGTCGGAAGGTGGCCATAGGAACTCCTGTACTAAACAAGATAGACCCTTCGTGTTTGGGCCCGTATGTTTATATCGCGTGACAATGCAATAATATGGTACCATGGAGCTGACCTGATGATGGAGTCGGAAGGTGGCCATAGGAACTCCTGTACTAAACAAGATAGACCCTTCGTGTTTGGGCCCGTATGTTTATATCGCGTGACAATGCAATAATATGGTACCATGGACCTGATCTGATGATGGAGTCGGAAGGTGGCCATAGGAACTCCTGTACTAAACAAGATAGACCCGTCGTGTTTGGGCTCGTATGTTTATATCGCGTCAAAATGCAATAATATGGTACAATGGAGCTGATCTGATGATGGAGTCGGAAGGTGGCCATAGGAACTCCTGTACTAAACAAGATAGACCCTTCGTGTTTGGGCTCGTATGTTTATATCGCGTGACAATGCAATAATATGGTACCATGGAGCTGATCTGATGATGGAGTCGGAAGGTGGCCATAGGAACTCCTGTACTAAACAAGATAGACCCGTCGTGTTTGGGCTCGTTTTACTTGTCTTGGCTAGCACTCTGCTGCTACATGATATGCAGGATCTCAAAAGCTTGTATTTAAAAACATTTAAACAAAAATCAACTAAAAAAACAAAAAATAAAATTTAATATAATATAAAAAAGCGTGGGGTGTATTCAAAGCGCTTTTTAAGATATTATATTATTAATTGAATACACCCCACGCTTTTTTATATTATATTAAATTTTATTTTTTGTTTTTTTAGTTGGATTTTTTATAAAAGCGTGTTTTTTTAGTTTTTTTAAACTATTATTTTTAATTTCTTGTCTGTTTTTTCGGGATTTACGTAAAAACTACTGAGCCGATTTTGATGTGGTATTGGCTGAACGACAACAAATTCTTAGACATAAAATCTATTATACTTTTTATCCTGGGAATCCCATGAGAATTTTTTTGGGAATGATCTAAAATGGCCATATTAAAAAAAAATCGAATTCCAATGTGATTTTTTTACTGATCGATCTCGATTTTTTCCCGGAGCGGTTTGTAGTCGTTCGGGTGCATAAAAATGAGCTTATTCTGACATCGTTTTCTATAAATGAATGGTGATATATATCCAGGCACTAGCTTGCTATATACTGATATTTCATAAAGGATTCACTGATACGTCATAAAACGGACCGTTCGCAGACGTATTTATTGCCAAACTAAAATATTCGTAACTACCTTATATAGTATAAAAAGTGACACATACATTACAAATACCTAACATCCTTCTTTAAAAGCTGTGGGACTTTGTGTCCCGGGAACCCCGCGGGATTTTCAAGCCAAGCGTGACGAAATCGCGAGCATCGAAAATCAAACGACTGGTGACTTTTGAACATGATCGAAATAAGCATACTTTTTTCTCTTTATTTTGAAGGGACTTTTATTTACAAAAATATGTCAGTCTCATTGTACCTTATGGTTGAGAAAATCAAATAATTTCACTTAAATCTATTACCATTTGTTTGGTTTTGGTGGACTCAATTTTATATCTGACAGAATAACATTATATATTCCTATATCAAACCTACAAAAATTAGTGCTCTTCATTACTTTACTCCTCATGTGTTCAGTCCTGACACATTCTGCTCATAACTGCGGCACATCCTCGACAAGGTCGCAAACTTCACAGTTTGGGGTAATACTTCTGCGCATAAGGTATTTAAACTTATTAGGTAAGTGGAATGTGTCCGGATCTTAATCTAAGTACTGTAACCAAAAGATGTCTATTTAACTTCATAGAACGGAACCAAGGTATATGAGGAGGCTCATTCACAATCCTAATATACCAAATACCTTTGTCCAAAGATCTTCTATCAAAATACTCCGTCCAAAGATGATGTATACGTGTCTTATATTTTGGGTATTTACTAAAAAAAAACAGGTTCATACATAAACTCACTGCCTATGATAGCACTTTCTTTGGTAAGAGAGTCAGCCATTACTAGCAATTCATTGACACACATTCTATTAAGTAGCAATTGTTTAACAATGGCATGCTTTAGGGCTAGTAATGAGCATGTGTATACTGTAATGAAAAGTGCTTGCCGTCGCCTATGGATGTTAGCAACACTAGTGGCGAAGTTAGCGAGCTGCCAGCCTTTAGGATCAGATAAAGGATAATATGAGGGATAGAGAAGAGAGTTAGGTGGTATGAGATAGAATAATCACGTAACGTCATTGTTCTATCTATCTAAAATAAACTGCCACTTGTCCGTTGAAGTTTCACTTCTACTGTGTGTCTCAGCACACATTTCGATTTTTCGCAGGTTTCCTGCAAATTATGATTTCGATAGGTTAGGTACGTTTTACCGAATGCATTTTTTATTTGAATGAAACATATTTCATTTTATCAAACAAAAAAACCGAATTCGATCCGGAACCAAAAAAACCATCCATAGTTTACTCTAAAATATGCCGCCTCTCACTACGTCTACTCTAAAATTATGCTGCCCCTCTACGCGGCCGTAACGTGAACTTTTCCGTGACAGAAAAAATCCTAATACTCCCGTGTATATGGAAGTTTCACTTCAATTTCCTTATTAACTAACAAAGAATCAGATTTAAAAAAAAAACTGCATTGCGATTTAATTACCATATTGCACGCGACCCTTGTAATCGGCGTTATATCCGAATGTATTTCAGGAAATATCTTATTATTCACTATATTGTTCTAAATTTTATGTGTTTGGTAAGTTAATTCTAATTTATAAATATTATACGTGGTAAAATCATGCTATAAGCTACAATATCAAACTAAAACTAACTTAATAATTAAATCCTATCCTACTAATATTATAAACGCGAAAGTTTGTATGGATGTATGTATGTTTGTTACTCTTTCACGCAAAAACTACTGAATGGATTTTGATGAAACTTTATAATAATATAGCTTAGTTTATGTTAAACTACCGATCCTAAAAATTTCACCTAGGATCTCACTCTACTAGCATGTAACTAAAGTAAGAAAGTGTACCACTACTGGTTACTCGACGACAAGATTTTTTTACAATAACAGCGAGGATACAGGTAATGTAGAATATTTGACATATATAAATAAATGACTTTTGTAAATATAATTTAATGATACCCGCAGATGAATAGTGACACCTTGGACCCGACTCCGGGGGCTAAGGTAAGGCCCCCACCTCCGTGCTTGCCTTTGCCAGCCGGCACGGAGTGGAGATCGCTAGAGCTAAGCCTCAAGCTCCAGGGGTGGAAGTGATTGATGGCATCAAAATAGCTTCGGTGAACCTGCAGCCCAAATCTCTACACCCCTTAGCCACTCACACCCATGTTGCCCCTGTCTTCTATGGCATTTTTTGGGACCCATGCAGGGAGTGGCGAGTCACCGTTTGCCCATTTTTCCATGTTCCCCGAACATTGCGATGGGCAGACGCCATAGTTCCCATATTCCCAGACCCCTAATGCCACTAGCAGTTCACCCCAATAGCCCGGTACTTTTTGTTCTCATTTCCCACAATAGTCCTACACTGGCCGGGGCTTGTCCTTGGGTTCATTATTATATGGTGTACGCTGGTTAATGTCACGCCACATTTACATTAAATTTGTCAAGGGGCCTCCAAATGTTGGCCTTTCTATGACGCCACGCAAGCCCCCCAAAAATCTGGGACATTTTTATAGCCCGTGGTCTTCAAAGACATACATTAATTACTATAATTTTGTAAGCAAAAGCTTTAACATCTTATGATAATTAATAGAGCAATTATTCTAATTATATTGCAAATCTGTCATGTCGGCGGTTCTTTGGTAATTAATACAATCAAATTATGTCGAAATGATTTTTGCTTTAAATTCGGCTAGGTATCCTTGGTACGCTTTAAAAATTACTGCTCGTGTGATACTTAGTGTTATTATATCCGCATTTAGTTATTTTTTGTGGATTTAGGCTTGGATTAATGTTAAATTTAAAATTATTATTATTTGGGTTCACGGCTTGGCACCTAGGCCTTTAAGCCAGATCTCAGATTACATAGTTTCTTAATTTTTTAAGTCTACGTATAGATCAGCTGAATTGTAGATTGTCAACTGACGCCATTTAAAGGAGTTTTTGTGACTACACAGTTCACAAAAAGACATA
Organism: Dendrolimus pini; assembly: GCA_949752895.1. Lineage (NCBI taxonomy): Eukaryota > Metazoa > Arthropoda > Insecta > Lepidoptera > Lasiocampidae > Dendrolimus > Dendrolimus pini. The sequence goes on along the minus strand of OX457147.1, from coordinate 11,139,107 downwards.
ATTACTACTCAAAAATATCAGTATCCTACAACTATTCTTATTTTAGTTTTAGTTATTTACACATTTTTAGAAAATAAAACTACATATCACAACGTCCCTTTCAGTTCCCGCCAAATATTCAAAATAATAAATCCTCTTTATATATAATACACCGTATATCTAATTATATATGTATGTATAATAGTGTATTTATATTTTATTCTAGTTTAGTATACCACCAAAATTCGTTTATTGTAATTTTCTTTAAAATCACCTTAGACACGGGGTTGCCTGGAAGAGATCTATAAGCGATAAGGCCGCCCATTGCTCTAATACAAATGTATCCATGTCAACCACAAACTACTATGGATACTACGTATATGTCAACTGTCTAGATTTAAGATGGTGAACAATAAAGAGTTTTCATTCATTCATTCACTGACATTGGCTACAGATAGAGTTGCCATATGACCGGTTTTTTATGTTTGTCCGGCCAACAAAATCTTGGTAAACCGGACAAAAGGTTATCCGGTTTTTAAAGTAAATTCGTTAATTATCTGGCCAACTTTCGTGTCTCGCCGTAAGTACTGTAAAAAGTGAATCGTGCGTTTTCTTTAACATAACTGATAGTTTTCCTGTATTCAAATATGCTACCTCAGGAAATAACATGTAATAATAATAATAATTTATTTGTAACAAAAACCAGATACAGTGACATAGAATTACAAGTTAAATCTAACTAGTTCACGTGTCAATTCCCTAACCCCCAAACTAGGTTTGCACCTGTGTCTTGGGGGTTAATAAAAGCTTTGACATCGAGTACTACCTATACGAAAAGTAAATTGCCTCTTAATTTAGCATTCGATTTAGTAAGTAAATAAAAAGATAGTTATCAGTAAATTTATGTGTTAATAAAAATAAAAAAAACTTGTCCGGTTTGTTTTCGAACACATCTGGCAACCCTTTTATACAATTGATGAATATTTTAATTTTAAACCGACGGATAATACGAATAAATTGATATTATATTAAATAGCCTAAATTACAAAAAAAATGTTAACGACATTATCTTGATTTGTTTTATGAGTAATATGAAACTGAATAAATATTTAATATACAATTTATTATGTCTCTACATAATAAATTGTATATAGTAAAAGCTCTTTATTCGCGGGGTATATGTTCCATAAATATGCCGCGAATACAGAAACCGTGAATACGGAATGGAAATTTGTATGGGGACGTTCATAGGTGACAAAAAAAGAACAAATATTAAAAAAAAATTGAATTTTTTAAACATTTTGATTAATTATCTTAAGGCTTAGGCAATAGTTTGAAGAATTTTGTAATTTTCTCTTGCTTGGCAGTTTTTAAAGCAGCTTTCATTTTGTTTATTCACATTCTCAAAAACACCGATCGCGGCGAAGGCGGCTATGTTGAAGTCCTCGGTGATATCATTTAACAACATACTTTAGGCAAAGTTGTAATAAGATCTATTTTACTTTTTTTAATAGTCCATATAACGGCATTTACAAAGGATATTGGGTTGGATACCTATTGGAATCCTTTTATTATTAATTATGTACTTATTAGATCCGCGAATGAAGAAACTTTCAGTCGCGAATAAAGAAATTGGATTGCATTTTTTAATCCGCGAATAGCGAAAACGTCAATGAAGGAAGCGCGAATAAGGAGCTTTAACTGTATTAAATATATGTTGGAATTCTAATAGCATCATAATCGGTAATATAATCAAAAATATAACCAATAATATAATCATATTATCTATATGTACCTAGTCATAAGGACTGCCAATGGCTTGTAATTAAAACTACCTACAAAAAAATTTGTGTTCCTGTCAAGGCGAAACATGTAACTTGACACTTAGCATAACATCTGCAAAAATGCCCATGTTTCAAACAAATAATTCACTATTATTTATTTATTAAGGTTTATGGCTTGGCAGCTAGGCCTTAAAGCCAGGTCTTAGATTACAATATAGTTTCTTCATTTTCTTAAGCCTATGTATTGCTCAGCTGAACTGTAGGTTATCAACTGAAACCATAGAACGGGGTTCTTGTGACAATACATATTCTTTGACTATACAGTTCACATTTCTCACAAAAACACATAATTACTACTCAAAAACTATCAATATCCCACAACTATTGTTCATTTTAGAGTAATTTTACACATTTTTAAAAAATAAAACTGCACAGCACAACCTCTCCTTTCAGTTCCTGCCAAAAACCCCCAAAGAAATTACTTTGAGCCCTAACCACAGATAATATAGAATATTGTCAAAAGGCATACAAAATTAGTTCGTCTTCTAGACGTTACGGCCAAGTTATGAATTTCATTGAAATTTACCCTATATTTCAGATTGAATGTACCCTGGAAAAGATACTTGGAAAAATCTTTTACAGTAACATTTTTTATCACATGATAATCATTAAAAGAATCAAATTAAAAATTATGATTATTATAATTATTTTAGTTATGTCCCCTCGTAATTTTATGTTAATTGATATTTAATTACGTTTCTCAATTTGCGTGAGTTAAGAGAAAAGTCTATGAATTTTATCAACCCTGAACATATTGTTCATTTAATCTAAATCAATTAATAGTTTGTTTTTTATACCTTTCGTTATAATAAGAAAACAATAGCGTATTGATTGAATAATTGACGTCAGTAGTGATTAGTCAGTAGTTGGAATATCGAGACATAATGTTAATAATTGATTTAATAGATGATTGATTGATTTAATTGCCAGGTATTTAAGTGAACGTTGTCTATCATGCTATTTTCTAATATTATTATTATACTAGCAAATGCTCGGGTAGCAAAGATCACAGTTGTTTAACCAATATTTAAAAATTAAGGTTCTATATATAGAAAGAAAATTATGTTTATTTAAAGTTATTTAACATGGAAATTATGCATAAACAGTTTAACAAAAACCAAAGGTTAACTAACTCTAAACAGGCCCTAATTCAGCAAATGCTGGTTGTTAACAACCAATGCTGGTCTTCCGTTCGTGCCAGGCAGTGTATCCAGCAGGCGAATGGGTTATTTACAGTGAGAATAGCTAAATCCCGGAAATTCTCATAAATCCCAGAACATGAAATGTTACATACACAGCTACAACTGTTCTATTAAAGTTTTTTGTAGTTACAGAAAGCAAGTCATAAATCATTTAGCAACGTGAGAAAACCGCTTCCAAATCGGTCTACTCTAAATCCCGCTGGATTACAGGGATATAAAGTACCGTAAATTTAAAGTCAGGGAATTTACTATCGACCGTATCAAAATCGGCTCAGTGGGTGTTATGTGAGTCCCGAACAAATAGACGAACGGGCAAACAGACAAGATATCTAAAAGGATCATCATTTTCTCCATCGTTTATATAGTGTAATCCAGTTGTTTTATTTTTAAATAGCTTCAATGTATAGAGACGGCATTTTTATAATTTCATGATAATACCAGGAGGTCCCGGCAGACGTCGTCCTGCGCTAAAAAAATAAAAATCTATCCGATCCGATCCCGGCGTCACCTACCGGTTCCAATTTTAAATCTAAATAATCCGCGGACTCACTCAAACACACACATAAAATTTCATCATAATCGGTAAAGTCGTTCTTAAGTTACGCGCGTACATACATTTGTAAGATTCATTTTGCGGCTGGGCCTCGGGTCAAACACTAGTCGTGCCTCTTGTTTGAAGAGCAGGCGTTAATAAAAGTTACATTGTATACATTTTTTGTTAGCGCTATATATATATATATATATATATATATATATATATATATATATATATATATGTCGGAGGGAAGCTATGAATCGGATTGATTGTTGTTTGGATGTATAACACACAATATTATTTGTTTACATTTTAACTACTTTTAAAATTCTTAATTTTATTTTATTTGATTTATCTTCTTTAAGTTATAGAAACATTTAAGTTTCTATAACTTAAAGATCGTTCTAACCTAATAAAAGTTTTGAATATTGTTATTTAATAAACGACCAATCGGAGCAGAGCATATGGCCCGGAGCGGGGTCAGACGCCCTCTATACTTTAGTAGTATCTACTTCGGTAGATGGAGGAGTTTTTGGTGGCATATTCGAGTGATGGCAACGGGTCGAGTTGGACCTTTCAGAATTTTAAAGAAAGTATTGCAGTTGGAAGTATGAGCGGTGCCCTGAACCCGCTGCTCGGTCTAAACTATGTCAAAATGCTGTTCAAATCTTAATTAAAAGTGTATAAACCGTGGCCATTGTGTTTTATGCTCGCATTTTACTCTGATGACGCCCACTAAACCTGCAACCAACAAAGAAGATATCACGAGAACGAGGCCTTCTCCGACATATATATAACTATATATAAAAAATATTAATTTCTGTAAATACAGTGATAAAGTAAATCGCAAGTAAATTATATTGATATAAAACCAGCGAACGGAAAACATATACATCTGACCGGGTAGTAGCTAAGATTTTATTGATGATGAATGGATAATAAAATATTTTTTTAGCATTTTCAAATTGTCTGCCACAAAGTAAAACGCGCGATAATGGTCTGCCATTCTTATTTTCCGATAATAACAATCATATATTTTCAAATTTCAAAAAGACAGACGTGGTCAAATGGATTTAAGATTCGTCAAAAATCGATACCTGTCTTGCCTGAGCGCTCGTCACGTCCACCACTTTGAGCTTAGCGAGTCCCCACCTATATGGACCTCAATGTACAAAAACTCAGTTCTGGTCAAATACATACAGGTAGCCGTTCACGGGCTCTTAAACTATACGAGTATATACCAAATTCAGCCAAATCGGTCCAATAGTTTTCCCTTGGGGATAACAAAAAGACGGACAAAGATATTTTTATCCCAGAAACTATACCATTTTTCGGGATTAAAAGTATTCTACGTTCATCCTTGGCATCGAAAAAATATATATATCATGAGTTTCATCCAAATCAGCCCCGTAGTTTTTCCGAGAAAACGGAACAGACAGACAGAGTTACTTTCGCATTTATAATATCAATAATTATATTTTAACGTGGTAGAGGTAATGCTAAATTCATTATCATAATTTCAGCTCTTAGGCATTAGCGATCAGTGTGATACCACGCTCTCACAGAATATCGGCGTGAAACCGTTAGCCTCGAGCTAATTGTGTTTCGTGCGATTGAAAGTTCCTATGGCCAACTTCCCCCTTAATCCATCCCAATCTATTTAATATCCCACTCTCCCTGTTTGATCTTCCCTTATCATCCCTTTTATCCGTTCTTAAAGTGTAGCAACAAGTTTAGCTTCACACCTGGTATTGCAAGTGCATAGGCGACTGTAACCAGTTTCCAGTAAGATAAACAAACGGGCTCACAGCCAACATGACCAGTTTTGCAGTAAAAATATATATATAACAAGATAAAAGTAAATTGCCTTCGAGACTTTTTGGGTCTGTAGTGGTGTACTGTCAGCACATAAATACATAAACAAATACTTTTTATATATTTTAATAGGCAGGTGCTTAATAGGAAAGTTATATTTTTTTTTTATTGCATGTTCACCCCCGATACAGTTCGACCATCTGAAATACATAAATCTTATACTAATATATAAAGCTGAAGAGTTTGTGTTTGCTTGAACGCGCTAATCTCAGGAATTACTGGTCTGATTTGATAATTTTTTCAGTATTAGATAGCCCGTTTATTGAGGAAGGCTATAGGCTATATATCATCACGCTAAGACCAATAGGAGCGGAACACTAATGAAGAATGTTTCAAAATCGGGAGGTTTTTTAACTCATTTTTTTTAACTATTCCACGTGGACAGCTAGTGTACAAATAAGACTTATCTTTTACTACTTAACATTATTTAAAACCTAGTTTAAAATAATTAATTGGATTTTTATTATTCCGTGATCGCGCCTACTGAAAAGTGGCCGTAAAGTCGGAATAATAAAAATCAAATAAATTACCGCGATTAAAACCGTTAAAACGTAGTCTTATTATGTGTACGTATCACGAAAACTTAAGAAAATAAAAATTTTTATACAACATTTCAAGGAAATTTAAATTTCTAGATTAGAAGTCCTGTAAATATACTACTGTAGTAGTATATTTTTATATTATTAACGCAGAAAGGTCTCGAAGCGGACTTACCTGTACATGATTCTTTGTTCTAGAAACTCAACATAAAATACAAAATGAAGATTTCCTTGAATGCTGGTTTTATCTCTTAAATGACTTGAACCAGACTATTACTGGTTTTATTATTGGGACCAATAACCCTTGCTATGTCAAGGTTGTTCCAATTTTTTTAACTTATTTCCTTGAACTACATTCATATATATATTAATATTATAAATAAGAAGAATTGTATTTTTGTATGTCGGTAATGAATAAACTCAAAAACTACTAGATCTCTTTCAAATATTATTTCACCATTCGAATACTACATTATCCCTGATTAATATGGGCTATATTTTTATATAGCCTATATTAATTAGGGATGTGTATGTGTGCATATGTAGGGATCCCTCTAAAACTTGAATAATGTAACACATTAATATAAAGAAAGTACTAAGTACGTAATAATTACGGTCTGTTGTTAGAGACGACAAAAGAACCCACAGTTAGGTGGTAGGGCATTTGCTCGACTGGACGGCTACCACTCTTGGTCTTGGTATATCACTATAACAACCTTGAGTTGTGTTCCAGCATTAGTGAAAAGTTTCCTATCCCTTAAGAGACCACCAGTACATTTGTAGCACCTTTGGTGTTGTAAATGTCCATAGGCGATGGTAACTGCTTTCCATCAAAAGGGCCGTCTGCCTGTCTGCTGAAATCATGCAATAAAAAAAATCGGGTTCTATGATATTGATAAAATTTTATGTCTGTTTGAGTAGGTCCCGAGGTGGTTTAGATTCACAAGTAGACCCGGTAGGTGGCGCTGTAATCATAGTCTAGATTTTTTTTTTCAGGGCAGTACATAAAAGTTGATCGTCTTTCCTTGCCTTGATTCAGAATGCCTGAATGAAGACGGGTATGGATGATACAAATGGGACGCTAATTTATGAATATGATGGCTAAATGGAATAGATGTGAGGTCAGCTGATTGCAATGCATAGAATATGTCTATGCAAATGCAGACATATAATATAATATAATAAGCTTCCATTTTTGACCCACTGCTGGACACGGGCCTCCCACTATTGAGGAACGGACAGTATACACTCCACGCTTGTCCAAGGCGGCTTGGCAGATTTGACACATTATTTGATGTGCAGTTTTCATCACGATTTCTTGACCATTGTTAGCACGTCGTATTTGTAACAATATGCACATTAGGTCAGAAAACTACCCAAGTGGCGCTTGCGATCTGGCCAGGATTCGAACCCGCACCCTCTGAGCTTGGGACGCGTTTTCACTCACACATTTTTTTATGCACGAGTTCAGCAGAGAGCCAGCCCGCCCACCTGATGGACCACGGTTACCATCGCCTACGGACGTTTGCAACACCAGCGGCGTCGCCAACGCGTTGCCGACCTCTAAGAAATTTTATAACGCCCTTTTTAAAGAACCCCATGTCATAGGGCAAAGGGAAAAGCTTACACTTCTCGCAGTTCTCTCCAGATCATTGTTGTACGCAGAATAAATGTTCTAAAGAACCGTTGCGCAGTTGAGCGTGGGAGCTCAAAGACATCAGCGTGAATATCCCGTCGCTGGCGAGCGGTGCGGTTGTAAAAGTAAGGCGCTGCCATCAGATCAAACAGTTCTTCAGAACACTCCCCGACAAACAGGCGGTAAAATACACAGAGGGACGCAAAGTCGCTTCGAAGGCTAGGCGATTCTAAACCGTCTGTTAGTATGGGATCGTCGACGATACTAACGGCGCGACGCTGGATGGAGTCGAGGGTGTCAGTCTGGTAAGCGGGTGCTTCGGCCCATAGATGTGAGCAGTACTCCATATGCGGTTTGATTTGCGCTTTGTGCAGCGCAAGTCTTTGCCGCGGAGTGAAGACCGGTTTATGTTAAGGCAAGTTTAGCTTTGCATTCCTGATGACCCCGAAACTACACGTTGTTATTATGCCGATGCCAAGGATCCCAATACTATTGGAGATAGTAAGTTGTGTTCGTTAGAACTGTAGCGCAGGGACAAATGGTCTTTTTGGCAGAAAACGCGCAGACTTATTTCTTTGTGGGGTTAAACTGGACAAGATTTTGTCGTCCCCATTCAGAAACTCTCTTCTACAAGCGACCGAGGAGCTTTGGTGCGACTGGTATATTTGGCGTCACCGGTACTATTATCTGCATAGCAATGAATGGTCTCTATAGACAAGTTATTGATATGCAGGATGAACAGTATCGAAGCCTGGCGACTAATGCCGGACCACAGCTCAAGATTGTTATGTCGGCATAGTCTTGACCAGAGGTGGTAGCCATCCATCTTACGTTTAACACAAGAAGACTATGATAAGCAATCGTAAGAGCATCGATTTTAAACTACTGGTATATTATCTAAGTATAAAGCATAATTTAGTTTTTTTTTTACTAAAGATGTATTTTTCCAATTTTTTTAACTATGATCAATCCTAAATAATTAATGTATTTTACTTCTTCAATTGTACTTTCATTCATTATATTTCATGTCAAAATTAACTATGGCAGCATATTCGCGTTGTCTAAAATTCATTAATTTAGTTATATTAATATTGATTTTTAGATTATTATTATTTAACCACGAAACTATACAGTGTAATGTCGAATTTATGTCAGACTAGCTGTGCCCGTGACTTCATCAGGACTTTTTTCGCGGAACCCTAAAAAATTAGGCTAAGCTACTTGTTATAACATTAGTTATTTACTAGCGAAAGTCCTGTTAAAATCGGTTCAGCCGTTTCAGAGATTAACCGGAACATACAGACAGACAGACAATTTTTTTTTATATATAAGTGCCGTATATACTTTCATATGCATTTAGTAAAAAGCTGTTATTTAGATATTACAAACAGACACTTCAATATTATTAATTTTCTTAAAGAAGCTTTTTCTATCGTATAACATGGAAGAAGTATTCTTTTTCTATGATATAGATTAGAATTCTATCCGTGCAGGAACGGAGAAAGAATACAATTTCCTGCGGCCACGCGGCCTGTCGTAAGAGGAGACAAAACAACTCACAGCGAGGTGGTAGGGCATTTGCCCGACTGGATGGCTACCACCCCTGATCTAAAGCATGTCGCCATAACAACCTTGAGTTGTGTTCCGGCATTAGTGACCAGGTTCCCGTCTCCCTTAAGAGAGCAGCAGCGCCTTTGGAGCACCTCTGGTGTTGCAAATGTCCATAGGCGATGGAAATCGCTTTCCATCAAGTGGGCTGTCTACCTGTCTGCTGAACTCCTGCTATAAAAAAGTAAAAAAAAGAATTTGTTGTCATATGTATTCGCACCCCTATTATATGAGGACATGACCGCTCTACTAAAGCAGCCGAAGTTGCGTGTAACAAATCTTTATAATAAAATATACATTAGGTATGTTTAAATAATAGTAGACTGATGAATACCAATTATCAAAGACTCGCTTAACCTTGTGCTGAGCATAGATCGTTCGTGATAAAACACAAAAAGCAATTGCGCGATATAAAGTTTGAGTAAACAACCAAGAGTATGTAGGACCTCGAAGCAAAAGGTTCTGTAGAGACGGCTTATGGCCGGTTCCTATATCTTACTGATCGTGAATGAATTTGCCTTATGATAGAGAGAGAGAGAGAGATAACACTTTATTGCACACCAAAATATACAATTACAAAAACAGACCATATTTACAATATTTTCTACGCAAAATATTAGGCGGCCTTATCGCTCAAAGCGATCTATTTCAGGCAACCTGAATCAAAGAAATTTGAATCAGAAGTCATTCAAAGAAGTTTGAATAAGTGTTGCATGATTATTGAGTTAAATAGACATAGATATTCATGTACAAATAGTGTTTTCTGATTAAATTTCTACGTTTGAACGTTGGTAATGATTTGGCCTCTCTGTCAGTAACACAATAGACAAGCATATTCCAAAGTTTGACAGCCTGCTAGTGCAGGTTATAGTTAAAAGGATTATCATAAGATAATAAAAAATAACTCAAAAACGTCCCACTGCTGGGCTTTTGGGCCTGCCATTATAGATGCACGGACAATATACCCGCCCCTGTGCACAAGAGCGTCACAGTGCAGTAACCATGTACCCCATGTGTAGTAGAACCCATGATGTGTAACTAAAGTGCGAGGATGGGGCGCAGGTTAGATTTGGTGGGTAGTTTGGTCGAATCCCCCCTCCCCTCTCTGAGGTCGTCAGTTCTGCTTCCCCTGAGAGTCACAACAATTCTAAATTCCACGCTTGTCCAAGGCGGGCTGGCAGGTTAACGTTGTTTTCTTCACCGTTAGCACGTGGTAATTATAACAATATGCATATTAGGTTAGCAACCTGCCTAAGTGGTGCATGCTTTCCGGCCAGGATTCGAAGCCGCGCCCTTTTAATTAAGGACGCATGCGCTAACTACTAAACTACCACGGCTATCATTGCCTTGTAATTGTCATTTGCCTTACTATCAATTAAAATTTGACACAAGCTCTATACAAGTAAAGTAAAATTCAATCGATAGTATGGCAAGTGGATGAATAATAATATTGTTACATGCCGACAAAAAGTGAATGCACATCTGCCTGCCATAATCCTGGTTTATATTACCTTTCCCGCATTTGGACTTCTTTTGTTTACTTTGTGTTTGAAATTTGTAATTAAGAAAAACATCCTATTGTTATTGTACTTGTTTTATAGCAGTCATTAGGCAGGTGTGTCGAACTAATTCTAGGAAATTATTGTTTTGCGTTAAGGCATATTGTATTTGTACAGGATAAAAGGAATGCCCGGAGGGAGGGGTGAGGCAGTCAAGAGAGGTTTACGATACGAGCAAGTCGTACATTCGACAAGCGATATAGTGAGGGGTTTTGCGCGTGTTATTGAATCGTGCAGTTTATACAGGATGCATCCAGTTATACGTGTTTTATACGTGTTTGTATAGTTCTAATAAACTCTATAGTAATTCCAATGGCATTTTAATTCGAGTCCTGTAACTGGTTACAATATATAACAAACGCGCAAAGGTGTTTTTCTCGTTTCTTTACTAAGAAAACATCTAAACAAAAATATACTCCCCGGCACGGCTCTTAAGCGGTCACCTTGACCTACACACATTCATATTGCGATTCTTTTTTGCAGTACAATGTCTTTATTATATATAAATTTTTGTTTACTTATTTATTGGCATGCATTTACTAATTATTTAAAAAAAAACAGCCCATTGTTTTATTGTAATCTTTTATGGCAGTCGTTAGCCAGGTGTGTCGGATTTAAGTCGACTTAGATACGGGGACATTGCAATTGCGTAGTATAAAACTATAACCTGATGTAGGGGGGAGGCAGTCGAGCGATAACCACGAGCGAAGCAAGACGCATGTACTATAATCGGTAATCTAATAAGTTACGGACTTTGCGCGTGTTATTGAATTATGACCTTCTGCATTACGTTTGAACTTGTTATATTTGGTTATATTTGTACCTGTGTTATACGTGTTTATATAGTTCTAATAAACTTTATAATAATTCCAACGGAATTTTAATTCGAGTTTCGCGGCTCGTTACACTACTATTCCGCCGAACGCTCAATATCCATACCTGGCACCGGCACTTATACCCATGTCTTAAAAATGGACGCATGTACAATATACAAAAATCATTTTATAGAATTTTATTTTATCCTTACAATTGTAATTGTTTATTATTAATTCTTCCTATTGTGTAAATACTACAAACTAAATTATATTTATTATGAATGTACGGGTTGTTTATTTCCCCCAAGGAACTGCCAGTCTCTACGTAAAACATTTATTTTGTGCCACATAGGGGAATGTGGGGGAATTCGGAACACAACTTTCAACGCTTAAAATAATAGACAAATTTAAAAAACAACCACATTTTATTGCACTGTTTATCTATCTATTATTAATGACTGTAAAACTTAAAAATTTACATATCAACGAAAAAAACCATTAACATTCCATTTTACCCGAAAACTTATGGAGCAATTGACATAATCGCGTAGGAAAAATTTATAGGTAATTAGGAATGATATAAATAAATCTTTATAATAAACTACATTTTCTGTGTTTGATATCACACACGTTATTTTTATTATTCTCGCAGGTAGTATACACATTTGGTACATACGCGGGTAGTGTGGGGGGAAGTATAATTATCTAGCTGTTCCCAATAGCCCTGCGATCTCAATTAGCCCACTCTCCCGCACTGATTGACAGATTGGATGTCTGGATGGTTATTACCCCTGCTCTAGAGTATGCCGCTATAACAACCTTTAGTTGTGTTCTAGCATTAGTGGCCAGGTTCCAATCTCCCTTTGGAAACCGGCAGCATATGGGTAGCATCTTTGGTGTTACAAATGTCCATAGGCGATGGTAGACGCTTTTCATCAAGTGGGCCGTCTACATGTCTGCTCAATTCATGCAATACAAACAGGTTAATGGATTTAAACCGTAATTTTTTAAACAGGGAACTCCAAAAGGCATCTATTTATAAAATAAACTCATTACGGTTGACCTTAACAATAGTGACAAATCTCTCACTATATTTTAAAATTTACTGTATATAATTGCAACAATATCATTATTTTTGAAAATAATATAAACACAACGTGTTTCCGGCGTAGACAACCTTGAATGGACGTTGGTATATACTTAATTACCCAGTGGACAGACGGTCTGGTTTTTGGAGACTTTTTGGTTTTATCTACACTTTAAAACTGTTTGGTCACTAGTTTTGTTTTCATTAACTTTCGCAACATTTTTCTCAAAAAACACATTCCTAATTCCCCCATCAGTAATTCAAGTCTGGCTTTTACATCGAGTATATAGCACAAACTGTGGTAAAAAATCTAGGCATACTCTCGAAGGTGCGTACGATATACAAAAATCATTTTATAGAATCTCTTTACACCAGAACAGCTGCTGATATTGTACAAAGCACAATTACGACTATGTATGGAGTACTGCTATCACCTTTATTTTGTCTCAGGCAAATAATCAACTCGAAGCACTAGCATCGATTGAGCGGAAGACTAGGAGAATGGTTGGCAACGACCAGCTTTTCGGGTACACCTTGTAGAGTGTGCAGCTGAACTCTTCTATCTGATCCCGCCATCTTCTCAGTAGAATTGAGAACCTCCCTTATTTGGAAGTCGGTTAAAAATAAATTGATACGTAATGAATACATAATAAGATCATCGACCCTATTTATTGCAACGACTGATTAGTGTTCATCGAGCATAACTTTGTTTTTTATCTGTAGTGTTAATAGTGTCATGGTTCATTGTGACTAATAAAAAAACTTAAGGCCTGTTTCACACACAATACACAAGTAAGGCCTATTGTCCACTTAATACTGGGGCTGCATCTGCTTTATTGTTACAGTTATAGGCCGTTTCACGCAGATGTAGCGATGTGTGTACGCTAAATTCTTTTTAATTATAAATGAGGATACATTTACCACATAATGTATACATTGTTGTCATTCCTTAGAAGATCATTTTGATACATAACAATCAAGAATTTTGCAATGAATTATATACACTATTTAGTCACCTTTAAATGTCTTAGAGGACTTAAACCACATCTACGATATTACAGTAGAAAATGTTTTATATTAATCATCTGAAGACAATTTAACTAAAAATTTATCTAGTAAGAAAAAACAAGGTATACAATATAATATGTAAATTTTCGATGACGATTATCATTAAAAAAAATACATTCATACACCTTGATTCCAATGTTCAAACCTGTACCTTTTTTCTAAGTTTGATAAAAAGAAGACAGATACGAGGATACATTCTTGGACCCAGATTGTAAAAAGACGAGTAATTTTAAGATTTATTTTTATTTTGTTCATATTTTTTATAATTGTAGTGGATTTGGTTTTTAGTGGATACACTTACCACGTCCATAGATGTAGATATTTTTATATTCTTTGTTTAATATACCACGATCCAGGTTACCACGCGCTCGAGTTTCCAACTCAATGTCTAAGCTCACGTCTATTAGAAACTTATCTTATATATACAATTCTCGTGTCACAGTGTTAGTTACCAAACTCCTCCGAAATGGCTTGACCGATTCTCATGAAATTTTGTATGCATATTGGGTAGGTCTGAGAATCGGACAACATCTATTTTTCAACCCCCTAAATGTTAAGGGTAATCCACCCCTAAATATATTTTTTTAGTTTTTTGACAAAAAAAATATATTTATTTTTTTATGATACATAATTAAAAAATACATAAAACCCTAAATTTTCAACCCTCTACCATCAACCCCTGTTTTTTAATAGCGATATTAGTATATTTATAATTTTCTACTGGGATAATTTAGATTTAAATTTGAACCAGGTAAAGGTTTGGCTGCAATCGGGTAACAGAATTTAGGTGTTCTTTTTTTTGTTGTATGTGTTGAAGTTTGCCCCGGAATGGTTTAAATAAAAAATTGGACCCAGTAGGTAGCGCCGCGACACTACTCCTAAACGCTGGGCCGATTTTGATGAATTTTTTTGTTTGTTCAAGTGGATTTGAGAATAGTTTAGATTAACATTTGGTCCCGGTAGATGACGCTGGAATCGGGTTCTAGATTTTTATATATATTTTTATTTTTTAAAGGCAGGACAACGTCTGCCGGGTACAGCTAGTATTTAAATATAATTGTCTCATAAGCAAAAGTAGATCAAGTTCAAGGTCAATCTTTTGGCATTTGGCTTTTGACAAGTGCACCTTAAAAAAAACATAGTAACAATGTCTTTTGATCTACGCTATGTTTATTATCAAATTCATTTTCATTTATTTATATAAACGTATGTCTAGGCCTTATATAATTATATCCTATATTAGTATATTATAAATACTTTATCCGTGCAGGAACGGAGAAAGAATACAATTTCCTGCGGCCGGGCGGCCTGTCGTAAGAGACGACAAAACAACCCACAGCCAGGTGGTAGGGTGTTATATATATGCTCGACTGGATGGCGACCACCCCTGGTCTAGAGTATGCCGCCATAACAACCTTGTGTTGTGTTCCGGCATTAGTGACCAGAATCCAGTCCCTCTTAAGAGAGCAGTAGCGCATTTGTAGCACCTTTGGTGTCGCAAATGTCCATAGGCGATGGTAACCGCTTTCCATCAAGTGGGCCGTCTGCCTGTCTGCTGATCTCCTGCAATAAAAATAAATAAAATAAAATCTAAAACTTATAGTAATAACACATTTTGAATTAAAATTTAAGGCTACAATTTTTAATAAAATTTTTTGGCGACTGTTGCTGCATTAGACTCGTGGTCTGTATCGCGGCATCCAACACAATTTTATTATAGATACTTAAATATAATGGAATTATTAATTAATTAAACTAAAACTATGAGTGTGTGCGTGCGTGTTTGTGTGTGTGTATGTGTGTTCGTTTTATGTGCCCCTAGTGTTACAGTCGGCTTGGTAGAATACATTCTGTGTCGCTGTAATTTAAAGTTTTTAACCATTTACTAACTTGGTGTTTATTTTTTGATGCTGACCTTTTTTGGCAGAGGGTGTGTTTTGGCATACTTTATTATAAATAAAAAGTAAGGGTATATTATAAATTCTACGGGAGGTGAGGTATTGGAAGTTAGGGGAATTTCGATTTTCTTTATGGATTGCTGTGGCTACCTTGCATATATAGAGTTGTCGGACTGTCAAAACGTCACTTTCTATGTATAGTGTATGGACGGGATATATGTACGGTTTTTGTGCATAACTTTAAGTAGGTACTGCTCGCTTTGCTCGTTCTACCTCTATAATGTTTGTTTTTGGGATTCCTCCCCAAGCAGCAAGACAGTATAGAAGCAAGGACTGGCACAGCGCATAATAAACCATTTTTAAAGTTTTTGGTGTCGCACAGCTAGAAAGGGATTTCATTATGTAAATGGTTTTTCTGACTCTTTTAGATAGGAATGTGATTTTTGAAATTTAAATGTTCATCTAGTTGGATACCAAGGTACGTAATGGATGTGGTGTGTTCGATCAACGGGGGATGATCAGAGGCCTGTGTACAAGAGTTTAGACTGTGCGGCAGGTATAATTTAGGACGTACGAGATTGGGAAGCACGGGTTTTACGAAACGTTATATATTTAGTTTCATGTTATTATTCATGTATGATCATAATTTCTAATCATAAAACAAATTATATATAACTATCCACTTCAAATTTCTTATTTAAATTTAATATATCAATTACTCAATGATCTACTTTTCTTATTGTTAATATATAGCCTATATAGCTGTGTTAACCAGGACGTAGGGATACGACTAACTAATGAGAGTTGTGTATAAAACTCGCACTCATTGGTGGGAATTCAAAAAACTTCGTTTAAAAAAACCGACTTCAAAAACTAAAAAACTAAAATGTATAAAACAACTTATTTCTAAAGCTATTATTATTAATATATATTATCTAAAACATCTTAAAGTCGGTGCTTAGTAATTTGCAAAATATAGTAATTTTTTTTATGTTTTACTTTGCACCGACTTCAAGATGTTTTAGATAATATATATTAATAAGAATAGCTTTAAAAATAAGTTATTTTATACATTTTAGTTTTTGAAGTCGGTTTTTTTAAACGAAGTTTTTATTTTTTATTTGTTACTTTTTAATTTCTAGCTATGTATGGGTGGACTTACGAATGGTACCGCGCTTCTTAAAAAATATAGCTCCCAAGAAACGAGAACAAAAAAATGTTTGTAAAATGAAAACTACTGGGCCAAACTATGTCAAATTTTTAGACTACATGGCAGCTATTGCGCGTCGAACAAAAAAAAATCACGTAAATCGAATCATAAATCTCAGAGTAATCGGTGTACATATGGAACGAAAAGGATTTTTTTTTCATAAAAAATGACCATAAAATGAAAAGTACTGGATCAAACTATGTAAAATTTTTAGGGGACCAATTGGAAGCTATTCCGCGTCGAAAAAAAAAGAATCACGTAAATCGGATCATAAATCACGGAGTAATCGGTGAACATACATTAAAAGAACAAAAACAAAAAGATCCCGATGAATTGAGAACTTCCCTCCTCCTTTTTCGAAGTCGGTTAAAAAGAGACTATTATAGTGTGAAAATAAAAGCCAATTAAGATCGAAGTTATATTTATTCAAGAGCCTTACATCACGTCCAATATCATAGCACTCTCTTCAAGTTATTTGGAGTGAATTAATCGTGTGATGTTACTGTTTTCATAATTATTAAATGTAATCAATGACTCATTTTATTTGTAACCTAATTTTTAAGATTTCTGGTCTTTAAATATAATTTACGGCTGATGTTTTCCATTTTGCAATAGAAAAATATAACGCTTTTTTCCCCAGCCATATTTAAACTAATTGCATTTCTTTAGCCCAAAAGTCCCAGTCTCCTTTAATTTTTATTTATGAAATATTTATTCTTGCATAAATGTATCTCTCATACAGGTTTTATTCCTAGAAATACATGGTTTAGTACATACATTTCATCATTTTTAATGATGTGCAAGTAAGTTTTATTTTTTTATATATACTTTTTATTTTTTTGTTGATATGGCTTTGAGCTATTTTTGCACCCTGGCACCCAATACACCTAAAACGGTCCTTATCTATATGAGCAAGTTTTGCATGAACTTAATTGAATAATACACGTGTAATATTACGCAGGGTGAGCCTTGTTTTTGCGCCACTCACTGTCTCGTTGCACCCAATAATTGCACTTTCAAGGTATCCATATTATGACTTTTTGTACCTTTTGTTAAGCAAAAGTTAACGCCTCCAAGTGATTCTTTATTAATTGATAAGATTACAATGTTTTAAAGTTTTTTCCTGCGTGCAGGAACTTAGAAAGAATATAATTCCTAAGGCCGGGCGGCCTTTTGTTAGAGGCGACAAAACAACCCACAGCCAGGCCTTTGCCCGACTGGATGGCCTCCACTCCTTGTTTAGAGTACCTATGCCGCCATAACAACTTTCAGTTGTGTTCCAACATTAGTGAGCAGGTTCCAATCTCCCTTAAGAGAGCAGCAGCGCATTTGAGGCACCTTTGATGTTCCAAATCTCCATAGGCGGTGGTACCCGCTTTCCATCAAGTGGGCCGTCTGCCTGTTGAACTCAATAAACTGGTCAATATAGGATACTTTTGATCCCGAAAAATTAAAGAGTTCCCGTGCGATAGTTAAAAGACCGCACCACGCGGATGAAGTCGCAGGCAGAAGCTAGCTTATACATATTTAAGCATGTACTGAGGATGAAAATTATTTATTGAGTAAATGAATTGTGCACGAAGGTCTTGCAGTGGTAAATACTCACGACCGCTACAAGTTTCGGTGATTTATCTTAATTATTCATTTAAATAGCAGTAATTTATTATCATCTTCGACAAATAAATTGCCAGACCGAGTCCCGAGTTCTCAGAGTGAAGCCGGTTAAAGAAAGCCGATATTGGAATAGGACGCCAATCGCCCTGCAGTGCGTAACGTATTTCTTACACAATAATATTTGCTAATCGAATTAGTACGGGATAGTTTCTATTCGACACATTATTGGTAACCACGCAGACGCAAGTTTAAACGGTTTACTTCAATTAACGCCTTTATATACGTGGGCTCCGTCTAAGCTTTTATATCGTCTGAGATTATCATAGATATACTTATCATCACGCCTGTTTCCCATAGGTAGGCAGAGACGATAGTCCTCCACTCGCTCCAGTCTTGACATGTTGAGGTACATTGCGCTTCATCTCCTTTCATTAACCTCTTCATACAAGCACTTTTATTCAAAGTGCTTTATACCTGACCTTTCTCTAATACTTTTTCGATAAGAGTACCTAACACGGCCGCTTTTTATTGACACCTGTCCAGATTTACTAATAGGAGTAAGTAAAACATAGCATAAAGTTGCACTTTATTTTAATAATTGTCACGTTCGTGATACGATTTCTGCGAAAGCGGATGCTTTAGGCCCCTAATCGCGGTACACAAATTATAATTCCGCTCGGGTTGTTTCGTTTACGCAAGTAAGGCGGTCAGGTTTCAACCTGTAAATGATCTATATTGAACTTTATTGGCAAGCACAAAAGGCAAAGTGTTGCTTCCTATGCATTCTTAGTTTTGTCCCGCGTACACGATTTCTACAATGTGGTTGTGTATTATAATTAGTCAACTGCGCAGGTACATACATCGGGAGGAATCATTAGTTTTGTAGACCTGGATGTCGCGTACCTCAAATCAAATCAAAATCAATTTATTGACAAAAAATTATACATAAAATTTTGCAAAAAAAATATTTAGCATTTTGTATATTCTAATGTACAATATTCTAAATATTTTTTTCAAAATATCGACACAATATTTGTATGCAAAATTTTAATTAAAACGGCTTCTTCTCAAAACTGTCAGTGGTTGGTTCCATTTTGCATAAGTAGGTCCAATTAGTTACTGATGATTATTTACATGATAATTTAGTGGGCTTATAAAATCGAGTCACTCGTAGAATACAAATTAAATTAAAAATCGAATTATCTTATAAATAAATTGACTAAAAATATTATTATCAATGACGATTGTCTATGATGTGATATTAATATACCCTATGGTTCTCATGACTACTGTGGTGGACATCGTGTAACATTAGGTAGTGGCTTAAAGGCCTAGTTGCCAAGCCATAAATATTAAAAAAATAACATTAGGTAGATAACTCTTTATTACAATAAACACGCATAAAATTTCATCAAAATCGTGGAATCCGATTTCAGCGCCAATTTTGTTTAGATTGATGGGTTACATTATTGAAGTTTTAATAGGGATCCCTAATTTCTGTATAGTCTATATTAATCAGGGATAATGTAGCATTCGAATGGTAAAATATTTTTTGAATCGGTTCAGTAGTTTATCCGTTACAAACATACAAAAATACAATTCTTTCATCTTTATAATATTAGTATCGATTAGCGCTGAACTCGTTTCTAGAATCAAATTTCTTAGCAAGCAAACGTCAGTTTTGACAATGATATATTGTTTCAAGGGCCTGTTGGTTCGCCTTCGCATTTCAAATTTAATGCATGTTTGATTTGATTAAAATCATTCGATATCCGCGTTATTAAATCCGATTTATGTTATTAAAGCTCATACTATAATTTTAACTAAATTTTGTGGTAGCTGCAACAACGTCCTCGTATAATATTTTTATAAATGTACCACTGCTGGGCTCGGGCCTGCCATTATAGGGGAACGGACAGTATACCCGTCACCCTTGCCCAACGCGGATTGGCAGACTTGATACATTGGTTATCTCGATGTGCAGCGTCGCATCAAGATGTTTTCCTTCACCGTTGTTAGCACGTGGTAATTGTAACATGCATATTAGGTCAGAAAACTGCCTAAGTGGTGCATGCGTTCCGGCCAGCGTCGAACCCGCGCCTTTCGAGTTTCGGACGCGTGCGCTAGCCATTACGCTGCTACCATGACGACGATATTTTGTATATTAACCATAAACCAAAAAGTTAAAACTAAATAATTAAAATGAAAATCAAATAAAATACCTCGTTAAAAACCGTTAAAACGTAGTTTTACTGTTTGTACTGGTCGCGAAAAATGAGGTTTTAATTTATACTATTTGAAAGGTTAACCACAACATTGTTAGCTAGCTAGCGAAATGGGGGTTTTTGGCGGGAACTGAAAGGTGATGTTGTGCTGTGCAGTTTTATTTTATAAAAATGTGTAAAATTACTCTAAAATGAACAATAGTTGTAGGATATTGATAGTTTTTGAGTAGTGATTGTGTGTTTTGTGAGAAAAGTGAACTGTATAGTCAAATGTGGCCTTTTGAGTTGTCACAAGAACTCCATTGAATGGCACTAGCTGATTACCTACAGTTCAGCTGTGCTACACATAGGCTTAAGAAAGTGAAGAAACTAAATGTATATTATAAACTAAGATCTGGCTTAAAGGCCTAGTTGCCAAGCCATAAATATAATAAAAAAAAATAGCTAGCGAAATATCGATGGCGCCGAACAGTACAGTCTGAGCATGTTTAGAATATGAACACATTATTTTGCCCTCTGGCAACATTCTATCTTATCTGTAACCAATATTAGTCAATTGTAAACAAAGTGAATTTGTCCACGCTATTTCAATTTTAATGTTGTACTAACAGTCAAAAATCCACTAAAAATAACTAAAATACAGATCAAATCATGCAGTGATTTTAAAGTTTCTCAAAGATGTTTATTTGAAATAAAAACCTTTTTTCACAATTCAAAATTATTAACCAAAGAAGTGCGGACATAACATGTCTGTAATGGTGTCGCTTTTTTTAAATTGAATAAATGGTTTGGAAATTATCAGGTGTTATATAGCTCTGCCTTACAAAATTATAGCCGTATTATCATATAGGTATCATAGGTTATGTTGACAAAATGCATATATTGTAAATAAACCATTTTGATACTTGTTTTATGTTCGAAGTAATAATGACCTACACTTGTCATAATGTTGGTTTGGGTTACCATGAGGGCGGGGCACATGGGAGGAAGGGAGTTTAAGTGGAGTATTAGCACATGGGTTACCTCTTTAATAGGGGTCTTTAATACTGAGTCTCAACACAAGCCAGCAATTGACTCTGCTATCTGCGCCATCTTGTGTGGATAACTCTCATTGCTTTGGTCTAATCCGACTAAAGGACCCGGTAGTGTACGAAATTAATTGCCTCCTGCCTCAAAAAAAATGTTGGTTAGGGTTGCTAGAGTTCAGAAAAATGTGCGCCGTGACGCCCTTATTATTTTATATTTTATTTGGCCAACCTGTAAGTTGATAAAGTATGTTATGGATTTTTTATTGTTATACAAAATTCGGTCTGAGTCGGAATATAAAATCGCATGTTTATTATAAATTTTCCTAATGCAAGTAACGAAAATATGAAGAATAACATTTATATTGTACTAGTTTCTGCCCGCGACGTCGTCCGCGTGAATAGTTAAAAAAAAGCAAGTTAAAAAACTCCCCGATTTTGAAACATTCTTCATTGGTGCTCCGCTCCTATTGGTCTTATCGTGAGTATATGTAGTCTATGGCCTTCCTTTATATATTAGTACAAGATGATAACGAGAAAAGTGTAATACGAAACACTAAAAACGTGGCCCTAAAGCGTGGTCAAAAAGTAACGTTCCCATAATATTGGACGTATTGCCTTGAATGGCAACAGTAATAGCTATGTTGCTAAACGTATAATAGACCACCAGTCTTTTGATGACCATTTTGAAATTCAATTAAAGTGTTATAAAAGACTAATTATATTTATGGCATAATTAAACTATATACATAAATAAAATTGAAGTGTCTTTTTGTAATGTCATAACGTTATACCATCTAGAATCTAGATTATCTTCTCCAACTAAACATTTACACTCTAAAACTAACCTACTAAATATTTCTCAAATATACACATACTTATAATACCTGCATATTAATAAAAAAGATAATCAATAAAAATATACACTCCAAGCTATCCTTTCCTGCTAAAACATATAAATATAATATCCGGAAGAAAAAACAATTTCAATCAAGTGTACAACGAACAAATTACGGGAAAAAAAACATTATGTTTGAAGGTGTGCAATTATTTAATAAATTGCCAGACGACCTACAAAAATATAAAAATATAAGATTTTTTTAAATGAAACTAAAAAACCTTTTATTAAAATAAATATAAAATAATAAGCCGCAACATAATTATATCGAAGACTGCATAGGACCACATTAGTGTTAAGAATTATATTGTATTACTTGCTAATTATTTTTAATCTCATTGAAATGAACTACGTGTTCTTATGGAAAATAAAGTTCTTTAAACCTAAAATAAAATTGTGAAAAAGAATCAGGGGGGATAATTCGAATCGAAAATGCAATTTTTAGAATTTTCGTCTGACGCTCTGGATGTTCCGGCTAATCTCAGCTGGATCGATTTTGACGGGACTTTCACTGGCCGACAGCTGGTGTTATAAGAAGTAACTTGTGCTACTGTTTTAGGGTTCCGCTAAAAAATTCCACGTGGACGAAGCCACGAGCACAGCTAGTCTTTCATAACATTCTAGGCATACAAATGTATAATTAGCTGACTTTAATTAACTTAATTAACATGAACTTCTTACATGTATTCATTAACCTTACGCATAACTCGAGAATTAGGTGTAAAATAATTGTTAGTTATTTTAATTGATATTATAATAAGCAGAAAATTGGCTAATTATAACATATTTGTGCAAGATAAGGCAGCGATGGACTGATTAGACCTGAAAATAGGCCTGTAGACATTAGAATATTTTTTTCCTTAACTTACGTAACTGTATTGTTTCCTTTTTTAAAGTACTTAGTACGTATATATACATACATACATATTGTATGTATGTATATATACGTTACGTTTTTTTACTATATATCATGCCGGCTTTCCATAAGAGTAGGCAGAAGCTGGATCACCACTTGCTACGATCTTGTATACAGGCTGGCCAAATAAAGATGTAAATAATGGCAGGGTGGCACTCTTGAAAATTTGTCTAAAATCTAGCAACTCTAATATTATGTCAAAAGTTATTTTGATATTTACTAGTAATTTTTAGTATTATGTCAAACATCGTGCAAGTATCAAGTTGCTTTAATTACGACATACTCATTCTGTCAACATAACCTACGATGCTTATATTAATAACTAGCTGTCCCGGCAGACGTCGTCCTGCCAGGAAAAGCTTCAATCGATATGCCGACAGCAGCGCCACCTACCCGGTCCAATTGTGAACTAACCCAGAAAACTTCTTTGGCTCATGCACAACAACTTTGCTAAAGGTCATCACATGATCAAACGTATTGTTTACGATTCTATAAAGGCTATAGACTAGACAAACTATAGACTATAGGCTAGACAAACATTCATTTTTATAAATATATAATAATAAAATCTTTTTTTATTTATGTATGTACACCGATTACTCTTGAGATTTATGATCCGTGTTAACGATGCCGAATTAGTTTGTAGATAGTTTTTAGAAAGTTGTTTCCCACGAAGGCAATGCAGATGTTGGGATATGGAATAACTTATAATGACCCCCGTAATGCCTTTTATTGTTTTATGTTTCGAGAATTTCGGTAATAGTTCAAACGCCCTTTGTAAAGACCATTTGCGTCAAAGAAAGATGATCCCGACATCTGCCATTGCCATTGTACATATTTTAGGAAATAGTTATAATTGCATGCATTGTTTAAGTTCAGTGAGGAAACAATTTATTAGTTTATAGACAAGGGTTGCATCTTCCGAGAAGGGTTTGGGTCCAGGCCAGAGAAATCGGGGGA
The DNA here is from genome assembly GCA_949752895.1 of Dendrolimus pini. Classification (NCBI taxonomy): domain Eukaryota; kingdom Metazoa; phylum Arthropoda; class Insecta; order Lepidoptera; family Lasiocampidae; genus Dendrolimus; species Dendrolimus pini. The sequence goes on along the minus strand of OX457147.1, from coordinate 11,114,614 downwards.
AGCTTCCGCAAGATGTTAGTTTTTTTGTGAATTTGTTACTATAAGTAGACGTGATCTGCCGAAACAGAGTCAGTGTTGTATTAAGAGTGTTGTGTAGTGTATCGAGCGAGAGTATCGAAAGTAGGCAGCAGTCAAAGTGTATATATATATATATATATATATATAGTCTTAGTTAGCGTACGTATACCGATTACGGCGTTATTATAGCCAATGGTTATTTGACTCATTTGTAACTTAGTTATTAAAAATAAACGACAAAAAACCGTAAGAGTGACTGGTGTATTATTTCCACCGGCATATCCCGCCAGCACCTCCTACAGGCTTCCACCGAGAGCCCTGTCGGAGATCCGCTACAGTTCTTAATAATCCGATTTACGTGATTCTTCTTTAGTCTCCTAAAAAAAATTACATAGTTTGGACGGGTAGTATTCATTTTACGAACTTTTTTGTTCCCGTTTCTTGGGACCTATATTTTTGAAGACGCGCGGCACCTTTCGTTGGCGTACCCATAGCTAGACACTAAAAAGTAACAAATAATAAAAAAAACTTGGTTTAAAAAAACCGACTTCAAAAACTAAAAAGTATAAAATAACTTATTTCTAAAGCTATTATCTATTAATTATAATATCTTATTATTAATATATATTATCTAAAACATCTTGAAGTCGGTGCAAAGTAAAAGATAAAAATTACTATATTTTGAATATTACTAAGCACCGGCTTTAAGATGTTTTAGATAATATATATTAAAAATAAGATATTATAATTAATTATACTTTTTATTATATAAGAAGAAGAAGATACATAAAAAAGAAATACTTTGTCGACCCAATAGATTGGAACATGGTGATATAAGAGGTTTACTTAACGGTAAGCACGTGGTGATTGTAATAATATGCACATTAGGCTAGACATACTGACTATGCGGTGCATGTCCGCTTACCTTCGAACTTACCTCGTTAGAATAACAATGAGACACGCGTTGCGCACTAAACGAAAGCAGCCATGTTAAAAAAATGCGACGCCTGGATGCTGTCGTTAAACTTTTTATTTTATTTTTTATTGCAGGAGTTCAGCAGACAGACAGACGGCCCACTTGATGGAAAGCGGTTACCATGGACACATTTGTAACACCAAAGGTGCTACAAATGCGCTGCTGCTCTGTTAAGGGAGACTGGAATCCGGTCACTTATACCGGAACACAACTCAAGGTTGTTATGGCGACATACTCTAGACCTGGGGTGGTAGCCATCCAGTCGGGCAAATGCCCTATCACCTGGTTGTGGGTTGTTTTGTCGCCTCTTACGACAGGCCGCCGGCTGCAGGAAATCGTATTTTTTCCCCGTTCCTGCACGGATAGACTGCAAACTGGCCTCTGGGGACGCAGATATGCGCTAAATCTCTCATGATTCCATTGCAGGGATCCACTGCAGCTTGTCATTCAACATCTGGGTAACGAAGGATCAAACCCCTGTTGACGAAGTGAGTTTGCCTCTCCCGGGGCATTCTCAAGCGCAGCGCTGATGCGCAGGATCAGCGTGGGCGCAACTACGTTCTAAGTCTCACTCTTTTCCTAACATGAGCCCGGGTCACATGGAAGAAGAGGGTTTTAGTGAAGTATTGGTCCATGGGTTCCCTCTTTAGTAGGGGTATGCAGAGTCTCCACACAAGCCAGCAATTGACTCTGTTATCTGCGCCACCTTTAGTGGATACCTCTCATTACTTTGGTCTAATCCTTGTAAAGGACCCGGTAAACTACGAAATGTATTTCCCCCTGCCTCAAAAAAAAGGAGTCTGCTGCAGCTTGGGCATGTTTCGGGTCTTACCTCTGTCGATGAAGTCCCCGCAGCCCAGGGTGACCCAAGCTTAATGCACGGATTGACATGAAAGTGACTATGTTTTTGACTTCATTTCCTGCCATATGGGACCCCAAGCTTAGGTATAGCGAGGTAGTTGGGAATGCCTGTGCCAGAGTCCACGCACACGTAAGAGCGGGGGCACACGATGCGTTGCGGCGCCGTACCGCAAAGATTTCGCCGTATCGGCGGGCACACGATCGGTTCGGCGCCGCAACGTTATCATGTCGCAGCGGCGCCGCCGGCGCCCCAGCAGCGTTGGACAGTCGCTTAATAAAATGGATCGTAAAAGACGTCTGTTGTTAGCCCTACTATGTGGCAGTGTGACGCATAAACAACTGAGCGGTGCCGCTCCGACGTCGCAACGCATTCACCCCTCCCCGCCTCGTCTCGGTGGTTGCGAATCCGGTGCGGTGCCGCAGCGCATCGTGTGACATGCCACAGATATTTCTATGTAAAATGACGCAGCGACACCGCTCCGGCGCCGCACCGCCGCCGCAACGCATCGTGTGCCCCGCTCTTTACGCGGTGCTTCCCGTCGCATTTGGTCCTCTCCTCATTAACCGGACCCAGTATTTCTCAGATTTCTTTTTACTAGTGGTCGAAATTTGTCCATAATTAATTTGAATTATAAGTTTGAACATTATTAAGGTTCTGTTGTCGAAGTATAATATACTTCTAAAATCACAGATTTCGCCAAGGTAACACTGTTAATTTGAATTTAACAATAAACAAAAGGCGTATAATACAGTAGAACCTCGATAACTCAAACCTCGGTAACTTACAAACCTCTATAACTTCAAAAAATAATATGTTCCCTTCCCATCAGAGCCTAAAACCTCTATAACTTAAAATACGCAACCTCTATAACTTAAATAAGTAATCTCTGTATTGGCCCTCAGTAACTTAAAGAAATGTTTCCACAACCTTTACAACACAAAATTTAATTTCATGTTTCGGTATTTATTGCTTGCACGTGTTCACTAGTTAAATTGTGTTAATGTAAACAATACATATGTCACCTATTGTTTGCTTCTTCGAAATTCTTTAAAGCTTTACGGCGGTTAGCCTTAAGACAACGGCTTACTTGGATCATAAGTTTTTGATCATTGTCCTGGAAACATCGCTTTACCTACTGTGTGATAAAACTGGCTTAAAAGGAGTTCAAAAAGAAAACTAACAACAATCACATACGCTGATAAATTAAAGCAGTGAATGAAAGTGGATTGAAAAGGAAAGAAGTTGCGGCTCAGTTTGGGATACATGAGAGTAAATTATCAATCATCATTAAAAAAGAAGCTGAAATCTGGGAGAAACAAGAATCAGGAGAACGTCTTCAATGTAACAGACGAAAATTTCCGAATTAACTAATTTAGAACCATGTTTGTTTACGTGGTTCAAACAGTGTCGAACATACATACATATGTACTTATCTTCCTCTATATTAACCTATCCCTAACATAGACCCTTGATAACTTAAAACCTCTATAACTTAAAATATTTTGTGTTTCCCTTGGACTTTAACTTATCGAGGTTCTACTGTATATATGCGTGTGTGTCTCAAATTACATTTTAATGTCTATAGTGTTTTTTTTATCGATTCAATGGATTTTATGCATAATTTATAAAAAAATAGTTTTCTGCACTGCTTCTCTATATAAACTATAAGTGTGCGAAATTTCATACTCCTCCGTCGGCGCAAGTTTCGTAAAAAGGAGTACAAAGTTTTTCCTTCACGTATAAATTATGTTAATATATTTTATAATTGTAGTGTATTAAGTTATTTTGAATGTATTAATCGTATGATGTAAGAAGTATTTACATATTATTAATTGTTAAAATTACATTACAAGTCATAAGCGTTATATTTCTCTGTTACAAAATGGAAAACAACAACTCATTGTATATATTACATAGATAATACTAAATATTAAGTATTATCTATCTATAAAATATATACAATTTATGTGTGTGTGTGTATATATATATTATATATATATGCACATATATATATATGTAATATATCTATCTATCTATCTTAATCAAACTAAAATAATGTCAAAAATAAAATAATTCGATTTATATGAATGAATTCCAGTAATTAATAATATGGAAACACTTATATCACACGATTAATTCATTCAAAATAAATATACCCAATACAATTCTAAAAATATCAACATAATAAAATAAGTCTTAAAATTACTCTCATGTTTTTACAATCCGGGGCCAAGAACGTATGAAAGTGTATCCATATCCTTTCTACCGATAGTAAAACATGTGAATGAATAGTAGGATATAGGAATCGCTCATAAATAACAACCTACATATCTAATTATAAATTTTGTATCTGACCCTGTGTTATGGGCTTTTTAATAAACAATGACAGCTCTTATATAATATTTCCTGTTGTTGTTTTTAAGACGTCAGGTTTGCATATTGTTTATTACTTATTTCTTATCTATGGTAGGTATATATATATCTAACCTTTTTGATGACAGTTTGATTATAAAGTAACAAAAACATTTCCTTATTTTCGGATATTTTTGCGACTGGTAACAATATTGTGAACTAGTGTAACAGCCTTGCAGAGCTTTGGGTAAAAAAGTACCATATATACCAAATATTAACTATTTGGGCAGGGTTTTCCCTTTATTGTTCAGCCTTCGGTGCGATTATTCACACTGCACAGTAAGCAATGAACACCGTCTACACGCCACACCGCCTTTTTATACGAAAATACTACGAAAACTACCCTACAAAACAATAATATTACATCATTGCTAAAAATAGCAATTACTTCATAGTGTTGCCAGGATCATAAAAACAATTATAATAATTAGTTACGGACGCACTAAAATATCTAGACGATAATTTAGTGGGCTTATAAAATTAACTAGCCGGTAGAAATAGTAATTTCATAATAAATTGAACTATCTGATAATTCGACTAAAAATATTATTATGTATGACGATTGTCTATGTGATATTAATATACTCTATGGTTCTCACGACTGCTGTGATGGACATCGCGTAACACTAGACTGACGAATGAAATTCTTGCAGACGGGTCAAGCTATGTCGTGCAACGGAATGTTAGAAAAATAAAACAATGTTAGAAAGATTCCGATTTGATAACATTAGTAAATAGAATAATAATTTAATGTAACATTGACATTTAAACATTTGATAAGCTTTTTCAAAAAGGTTTTTAAGTACAAGCTTTTGAAGTCCTGGATATCATTTAGCAGTAGAGTTCTAGCTAAAACAAGTAATAAATAAATCTTCCAACTCAATCATCAGATCTGCTTCATGGTACCATATTATTGCATTGTCACGCGATATACCTATACATATGCTTGCAAAATTACAGCTCAATCGGAAACCAGGAAGTTGGTCAAATTTAACTTGCAAGATTCCATCCGAACTTACATATATACATAGGTACATTCATTGCAAGTTAAATAATCGCTTATGAAAAAAGAACATAACAAGTGGCTTGGTTAATCTGTATACAGCCCGCAAGAGTTAACTTAAGACTTCGCTCGGATGACGTAAGCGCGAGGTACTGACGCGTCGATGGCGAGAGCGTAAGGAAGGCGGGTGTCGGGAGGGTAGCGCGCATTCCGCTCAGGTCTCAAGTTAAGTCTTGCGGATAGTAATTAGTTCAATTTTTTACCGCGAGATTTTTTTCGTGAGACGCACACTCTATGAGGGTTTTGTAGAGATGACAATCTTTGATTATGTTTGTCAGTTTCACTGCGCTGACAATGACGGTCATATGTCCTCCTATTTTTGTTAAAGCTGCGGAATGCATTTGCTCATACCCTCGGGACTTGGGGGAAGTCACTGAGGGGATATGTAGGACTCCAGATGGCCGCCGCTACATACAAATTTCTGATGATAGAAGTTGCAAGCGCCGACCGCCAGACTACCCACTAAACCTTCCAGCGACCCTCTGCATCGTTATTAGGCGCCACTGCACCTGACCGTAATCGAAGGTATGATCTGCCGTGATGCCTCGATACAAGTCGACAAGGAAGGGTTTTCATGGGGCCAGGACATTTTGCGGCACTGGGTGTGACGGGCCAGGAGGGACGAGATGTTCAAATCTGCGCCTGCGAATCCCTCTTCGCCGTTCTGCTAGAGGAGTCCGCCTCCTCATCCTCCTCCCTTATTCTTTCGGCGGCCTCCATTTGCGACATAATGTCCTCGCATAGGTAGGCTATCTCTAGCCAATCCTACTCGCTGCGCAGCGAGGTCCACGTTCACGGTTTCCAATACTTTCGACTGATGACCCCTCTCGACCTTATATATTCACCTTACCAGGGTGAATGTCATGAGGTCGCGAAACCCTCAATGCCCCAGTTAGCCATAAACAACAGCGGTTCCAAGCCCAGTTAGCGGTGGGTCGTTACCCACCAAGTTAAAGCCAGGGCAAAGAAATGCCTCAACCTCCTGGATACAGCGGAAGAAGACCCTGGTAACTCATATCTAAAAACTTCTTAACGGATACTGTCCAAACCACGAGATAAGCTTGTATGTCAATAATTTAAATCATGGTCAGTAGGTGACTGTTAAGTAACTTGCGGTTACTGACCTACGACAATAGGACAACAAAAAGATATGGAGTTGTTTTAAATGTATGCATCATAGTTCGTTTGTTGATGATTGATGATATAACCATATTGATTTCTTGTTCAATTCGTAGTTTTGTTTAGCCTTCAACAACTAACTAATACTTATATGTATTTTATTAATAACTAGCCGTGCCCGCGACTCCGCGAAATTCCGCGTGGAATTTATTTTCGAGGAACCCTAAAAAAACTGAAAAATACTATCCCAAGTTACTCGTTATAACATCAGCTATCAATTAAGGTCCCGTTAAAATAGGTCCAGCCGTTTTAGACATTAGCCGGAACAGAACAGACCGACAGAAAAAATTAAAAACTGATTTTTTTATATAAGTACCGTATATAAATACTTTCATATGAGTTTATTAAAAAGCTGTTATTTTGACATTACAAACAGGCACTTCAATTTTATTTACCTGAAATGACAACTGAAAATATTACGCCGCAATAGGTATTCACCTTAAAGTAGTTTTTATATTACAATGCTTAACCTATAGGCTTACAATTAACGTTTACTTGAATTGTTATAAAAAATTGTTTTGATCCTTAATAAATAAATAAAAACAATTAAACCGGATTGAAAATGTATCCGCTTTTTAGAATCATGTTTACGCTTTTTATTGCCTAATACAATTGAATTTGTATGAACAAATACGTTTTTTGTCTCCATCTCAGGTTTGCCCTTAATTTACTTAATACATAAAAACAGCATGACTGTTGACTTGAGCTTCTTTTACATATTTATATAATATATTTACATTTTAGTCTTAAATTGCACAAACACTATTTAAGTACGAGAGACAGATAAATGGGAACCAACAAAAACAAGAAAAACAGTTTTTTATTTGTTGGTTTCCATTTATCCGTGCAGGAACGGAGAATGAATTTTTTTTTTATTTTTTTGAGGCGAGGGAAAATGCTAACCGATTTACGCACTCTCAGGGCCGTCACTAGGAAACGGCGCGCATCCACCGGGGGCGATAACGCTAGCAATAGTATGCTTTGTTTGCGCTTCGTCCGCGATGGCTTGACACTGAGGAGTGTGGAAGACTCAGAGCGATGCCGCACGGGCGAGCAACCTCAATACCCACTAAAAACCCCCTCCTCCCGTCGACCCTGCGCTTTTGTTGTGAAGGAAAGACTGAGATATAGAACATAGTTACGCAACAGTCGATCCAGCGCAAAAAAGTGCCTGGAGTGTGCCCTGGGAGAACACACCCCACTTCGAAACGGGGGCAGATGGTATCCCTTGCGTTGCCTAGTAGCAAGGGGCCCCTCGTACCAGAACCTAACTCAGGGAGGGAAGTAATGCGCGTACCTGCCTCTCCGGGTGCCAGCTGAAGGCCGGCGACCTCGGGTGGAGACATTAGCACGCGCTGCAGGACTTCGCTCCCTGTCCCTTTCTGCGGCCTCTTTGAGAGACATTACTGCCTCACAGAAAGTAACCGCAGACTCCCAGCGGTCGTCGCTGTGCAACATGGCCGTTACCAAGTCGCCAAGCGATCGGACGGCTCCTACGTGTGTCTCGAGCTCGAAACGCTGAGGCGTCCATGCAGCGCACTCAACAAGCGTGTGTAACGCCGTATCGGGTGCGCCGCATTGGCGGCAGTCCGGGGAAGGCAAGCAGCCCACAATGCGAAACAGATACTGATCGAAACAACCGTGTCCGGTCAGTATCTGAGTCGTCCTGAAGGTCAGGGTTCCGCTGGTGCGGGTCACCCATCTCTCCAGCTGCGGCCTGATTGCATCCACCGTATAGCCGCCGGCCACAGGGTGTTCGAGGTCACGAGACCAGGCGACGAGGCAGCAAGCGGTTTCCCGTTTCCTGACCGTCTCTAATTCGACTTGACAGAAGGTCAGTCCTCTAGCTAGGGCATCCTGCCGGGTGCGACGAACTCTGGACAGGACGTCTGCCTGGAGATGCCAGGGCAGCTCGCCTGCCAAGAGAGTCGCCGCCGACCACGACACTGTGCGGTACCCCCGTATGGTCCTCACGGCCAGAACCCGCTGCGCGCGGTGCAGCAGGGTTCGGTTGTGGCGGTGAAGCGAATCGGACCAGACGGGCGCACCGTAGAGTGCCATACTCCTCAGGATGCCGGAATAAAGCTTCCGCGTCGCACCCCCCGGCCCCCCCACGTTAGGAAGAAGCCTGGAGAGTGCGCCCGCGGAATTCACAAGTTTGGGAACTAGCTGCTCAAAGTGCGCTTTGAAAAGCCATTTCCCGTCCAGAACTAGCCCAAGATATTTCATCGTGGGCCCTACTCTAATCGCCACCCCCTGAACTGTAACGGACAAGTCCGGGGGAGGATTCCGGAATTTCCTATGGAACATGACGGCCTCCGTTTTCGCGGGGGACACCTTCAAGCCCAGCCTAGCTATTCGATCTATGACGATCGCCAACCCGTCGTTGGCGACGTCCACGGATTCCGCAAAGGACGCGGCGCGTGCCGTGAAGGAACGGAGAATGAATACAATTACCTGCGGCAGGGCGGCCTGTCTTAAGAAGAGAAAAAACAACCCACAACCATTTGGAAGGATATTTACCCAACTGGATGGCTACCACTCCTGGTCTAAAGTATGCCACCATAACAACCTAGAGTTGTGTTCCAGCATTAGTGACCAGGTTCCAGTCTTCATTAAGAGAGCAGCAGCGCATTTGTAGCACATTTTGGTGTCGCAAATGTCCATAGGGCCGTCTGGGCCGTCTGCTGAACTTAGGCAATAAAGAAATTTAAAAAACCATATCCAATTTTCAATACCAACCTATTTCGAATAACCCTTAACATTGATTGCAAGGTGCAACATTTAAGGTAATCATAAAAGTATTTTATCCAACTTATGTTGATTTAAATACGTCTCTTATCTTTTCAGTGTTCGATAGCCTGTCACACAGTTCCATTCATTTCGGACAGCCTCCAAGACAAGTGTATCGCAACTATAGTCTATAATATTTCACAATCGTGTCAGGTACAGGCGTCTGTATACTGTGTTGTTTACCTTTGTTACAGTTATTCTAAGGCCTTTGAAATTTAACGGTACAAACCACCAAGGACGTTACGCATTCAATACTAGTTATAATACAATAAACTAAAATTATACTAGTTGATTTACTCGTAACTGTTATTTTCGTCTTGTTTCGTTTCAAAGGCCTAGTTATTTCACTGAAATTTGTTAAGTATAAACTCTGTTAAGATATATTAATAATATTATGATAATCGGCAGACAAACACACGCATTATATATCCCCAAGTAATGGGTGATATACAACGGACCACTCTGGGGCCGATCCCAGGTATATATATATATATATATATATATATATATATATATACCTGGGATCGATAAAATTTATAGACTGCTTAAATTTTATGTACCTACCTTAGGCTATGAATATTGACAACGAAAGTTACTTTTTTTAATTGTCGCTCATCTAAACACAAGCTCATGTTTTATTTCCAAAGATATTATGTATTTAAAGAATAACAAAATAATTTACTTTGAAATTCCCCCAAAATACAGTGGCAGGGGTACAGGGGGCGACGGTGGAGGGGCAAAAATTAAGGATTTACAACTTTCGAGAATTATCGTGCCCTCAAAAAAGAAGTGACAATAAAGGCCTGCATATGTATATAACGTGTATTTTATTAACTCTAGAATTAATGTAATTATCTATGCAAATAAATAAAGTTGAAGTGTCTGTTTGTATTGTCAAAATAACAGCTTTTCACTAAATGCATATGAAAGTATATATGGTACTTAGTTATATCAAAAAATCAATTTTTAAAATGTTTGTCTGTCTGGATATTCCGGAAAAAGAATACAATTTCCTGAGTCGAGACGGTCTGTCCTAAGAGGTGACAAAACAACCCACAGCCAGGTGGTAGGGTATTTGCCCGATTGGATGGCTAGGCAACGCATCGGCTCCCCTAGTGTTGCAGATGTCCATATAAGCAAACATAAATATATATATATATGAAAGTAATATTGATATTATGTCAAGAACTATTACGACGCTGAAAAAGCATGCTTTTTGTTACAACAACGGTTAATCAAGGTTGTGCTAATTTAAGGTAACTTTTTGCTATATCGAGGTGAAGGCAGTTACCACGGTTGTTGTATGAACACGTAATTATAATTCATTGTCATCTGTAATTACGTGAATAGCGTCGATTAAATGCGTGAGGTGTTTTGTGGCTGCTATAGGTCAGTCAGTCTGCGGGAGTTTGAGCGGGCTGCCGCCAAAGGAGGCGGCGCGAGTGGGGCCCCTTGGGGTATAGAGGTTCTCACTCACCAGCACATGCCGTTGAGATGAGAGCGCGAGTGTTCCGCGCGCGCTTACCTCTCCTACGTTACATACCGCCCCACGCCCAGACTAGACATAGACCGGGGGATAAGAGAAGTCCCTCGGCAATGGAAGAGGCCTGTGCGTGAGGCCCACGCCTGCCAGGGCACGCAGAGCCGGGAATCCCATTTACCCCTAGCCCTGGCATAAGATGCAGGACGGTATACTCAGAGGCTTTAGTGTGTATCCTTAACTGGGGAGTGGCAATAGCATGGCACCACTTCTGACTGGGCATGCTAGTGCCACCCCCGATCTGGCGAGTTCCACACACGGGTCGTGAACTATATATACCTCCAGGCTTCTATGCCTGTCGCGGCTTAGTCCTCAAACGGATTTCCCCCGGGTTAAAAAAAAGGGCAGTTAGACTGTCTCACGAAGAAAATCTCGCAGATGGAATGCTACGGTCGTATGCAACGGAATGTTAGAAATATAAAATAATTTAAGAAAATTTTGATTTAATGGAATAGTAAATAGACCTTTTTTTTTGGCCAGGGGAAATCCGTTTGAGGACTAAGCCGCGACTGGCACAGAAGCCTGGGGGGATGTTGGCAACCCGTGTGAGTGTGGGGTTCGCCAGATCGGGGGTGGCACTAGCGTGCCCGGTCAGAACCGGTGCCACGCTATTGCCACTCCCCAGTTAGGGATACCCACTAAAACCCCTGGGTGTTCCGTCCCGCGCCATATATCAGGGCTACGGGTATTGGGCTGCCCATCTCCGTGTGCCCTGGCAGGCGTGGGCCCCCCTCACGAGGCCTCTTTCAATGCCGCCTTCGCAATCATGACGTGCTCGCAGAAGGAGGAGACGGCGTCCCATCCGGGATAGTAAATAGACCTAATCTAACCTTTTGAAAATATCCGTGCAGGAACGGAGAAAGAATACAATTTCCTGCGGCCGGGCGGCTTGTCGTAAGAGGCGACAAAACAACTGGCAGCCAGGTGTTAGAGCATTTGCCCGACTGGATGGCTACCACCCCTGGTCTAGAGTATGGCGCCATAACAACCTTGAGTTGTGTTCCGCCATTAGTGACTAGGTTCCAGTCTCCCTTAAGAGAGCAGCAGCGCATTTTTAGCACCTTCGGTGTTGCAAATGCTCATAGGCAATGGTAACCGCTTTCTATCAAGTGGGCCGCCTGCCTGTCTGCTGAACTCCTGCAATAAACAAAAGCAAAGAGTATTCTCCTTTTTAGATACAATAATAAAAGTCTTATTTGACACATATATCTCAACGACGCAGCATTTAAAACAAAAAATACATTAAAACACTCGATAAAAACAACATAAGGGGGCATGCATCCACGAATTACGTAATGTTCGGGTGCGTAAAAATTAGCTTTTTCCGACACAGTTAACACTAAAACGATAGCTTATATCCTTTTTTAAATTCTGCGATAGTTTGTGTCCCAAGAATCCCGCGGGAATTTCTAGTCAAGCGATTACGAAATCGCGGACATATCGTAAAATTTTATATACGTACATAATTGTCAGCATTCTTAGTACAAAATACATATGACCTTAAGTCTTATATTTTTACATATTTTTCATATACAACCTGAAAGTTACAGACAATACGATACCAACAGTGGACAATACTTACTTAAAATCAAAAATATATAACTAGTTTTTTTTTACAATCAAACCTCGTAATTCAAATAAAAACAGCGGAAGCAAATTTAAATAAGCATGTAACAAAATTATACGCTACGTTTATTAAGTTATTAATGTAGTTTTAGGGTACCGTAAATCAGTTTGGCTAAAACACACCATCGAAACAACGCATCTATAATAAAAAAAATGTTCAAAATATATTTAATAAAGACCACAAACGTACCTATATAAATCATAATTAGGAAGTAAAGATGTTGCTGTTCATTTAATAGTGACTAAAATTATTTTCCAAATAGTGGTAGACTTATGATTTTAAGTAACTTTGAAGTAACCTGTAAGATTTCATTGTGACAGGATTTCACTTTTCAAAAATAACATCGAGCAACTCTCATCTCACCTATCTGCTTTGGCAGTTCTTGGAGTTTTGTTACGTTTGCTTGTAGGCAACTGGCAAACGGGTCCCCTTGATAGCAAGGTTTGAGACACATCAACAACAACAGTCAACACATCATGGACATCTGAGACACATCTACAACGACATACCATCGACATCTGAGGTATATTAACAACAACACACCATGGACATTTGAGACACATCAACAACAAGTCAACTCATCATGGACATCTGAAATACCAAGCAACCCGATGCGTTGAGACTTTATATATCTGTTTACGCCCTTTTTGAGGAGTAAGAGGGAGTTCATTCCACAGTTTGCTCATGTATAGCACGAGTGTGGGCCACGTACAGAAGATGGCTTCCAAGTGTCGAAGAAGTGGCAATTGCCGGCGCGTGGTGCGATGCCAAAATGGCGACCTAGGTGTCAAATCAGAACACTCCCAATTGTGCAGATGGTAGAGCACACTTAAAGATAAGACAAAATCTATAATCTTACTTATCTAATACTGCTATAAATGTAAAAAACGTGTATTTATGAATGAAGAGATTAATGAAAGTTGATGAAGCGAAAAGTGTTTTTCAGGAACATACTAGGTCAGAGATCCAGCGTCTCTGCGTACCCCTACTCCAATAGGAAACGGGCGTGTCAATATGAATGTGTGTATAAATGAGAAAGTTTGTATGGATGTTTGTTGCTTGATCGCGCCAGAACGACTTAAAGGAAGGCACAGAGATAGCTTATAGCAAATCTGGAATAGCAAATTGGTTACTTTTGTCTCGGAATTTAATTTAACGCTGCCGAAACCGCGGGCAGAAACTAGTATTAATTATATATGTATAGATACCTATGAATGATATTAATTGATACATAGAACAATGTAGGCATTAATTAGCACACATTATACAGGTAATTAACATGATGTAGTTTAACTGGATTGTTGCGTCAGATAACGGACAAAAGGATAACACCGAGGGAAAGTGCAATGTACGAGTACAGTCCCCCCCCCCCCCCGCCGTGCTGCCCTTAATCTAATACAGTGCTTTTCAATCTTTTAGAAATTCGCGACCCCTTTATACGTTGAAAAATTTTGGCAACCCCTTTGGGATATAGACAGACAAAAAGTTAGTCATTTATAAGATTTCGTTCATGTTTTTCTCTATATTGTCACCTATATTCATTATTGGAACCTATACTCTACAAAAAGCTACTGAGCGTAGAGCGTAGCGTCCCTAAGTATGAGGTAATAAATTTTAATTGCCTTTTCCAGCTCTGTGAAGTTGGCACCTCGAGTTGCGAATTTTTAAAAGAACAATATCTCATTCGTTTGTCCATCGTTAGTCCACGTTTGCCCAGGAAACATTTTCGTTTGCCCACCCTTGGTTCAAAAGTTATTGAACAAAAACTTTTTTGAAAAAAGAAATTCCGGTTCTTCCCATATTTTCGCAAGGTTTAATGTTTTTTGCACTTGAATGGACTTTATCGTTAGCTGATTCAATGAACTCGATTGTCCAGGCAAAAGTTTCGTTTGTCCACCCCCAGATCAAAAGTTATTGAACAAAAACTTTGTTCTGGAAAAAGTAATTTCGGTTCTTTCCATATTTTCGCGAGGTTTATTGTTTATTACACTCGAATGGACTGTATCGATAGCTGATCCAGTGAACTCGATTGTCCAGGCAAAAGTTTCGTTAACCAAAATTACTTTTTCCAAATCAAGGTTTTGTTCAATAATAACTTTTGATCTGAGGGTGGACAAACGAAACTTTTGCCTGGACAATCGAGTTCATTGGATCGGCTAACGATAAAGCCCATTCGAGTGTCATGAACTTTAAACCTCACGAGAATATGGAAAGAACAAAATTTACTTTTTCCAAAACAAAGTGTTTGTTCAATAATAACTTTCGATCTGAGGGTGGACAAACGAAACTTTTGCCTGGACAATCGAGTTCACTGGATCAACTAACGAAAAAGTCCATTCATGTGTCATAAACATCAAACCTCGCGAAAATATGGAAAGAACCAAAATTACTTTTTCCAGAACAAAGTTTTTGTTCAATAACTTTCGATCTGAGGGTGGACAAACGAAACTTTTTCCTGGACAATCGAGTTCACTGGATCAACTAACGATAAAGCCCATTCGAGTGTCATGAACTTTAAACCTCACGAAAATATGGAAAGAACAAAATTTACTTTTTCCAAAACAAAGTGTTTGTTCAATAATAACTTTCGATCTGAGGGTGGACAAACGAAACTTTTGCCTGGACAATCGAGATCATTAGATCAGCTAACGAAAAAGGCCATTCATGTGTCATAAACATTAAACTTCGCGGAAATATGGAAAGAACAAAAATTACTTTTTCCAAAACAAAGTGTTTGTTCAATAATAACTTTTGATCTGAGGGTGGACAAACGAAACTTTTGCCTGGACAATCGAGTTCATTGGATCGGCTAACGATAAAGTCCATTCATGTGTCATAAACATTAAACTTCGCGATGATATGGAAAGAACAAAAATTACTTTTTCCAAAACAAAGTGTTTGTTCAATAATAACTTTCGATCTGAGGGTGGACAAACGAAACTTTTGCCTGGACAATCGAGTTCACTGGATCAGCTAACGATAAAGCCCATTCGAGTGTCATGAATTTTAAACCTTACGAAAATATGGAAAGAACAAAAATTACTTTTTCCAAAACAAAGTGTTTGTTCAATAATAACTTTCGATCTGAGGGTGGAAAAACGAAACTTTTGCCTGGACAATCGAGTTCACTGGATCAGCTATCGATAGAGTCCATTCATGTGTCTTAAACATTAAACCTCGCGAAAATATGGAAAGAACAAAAATTACTTTTTCCAAAACAAAGTGTTTGTTCAATAATAACTTTTGATCTGAGGGTGGACAAACGAAACTTTTGCCTGGACAATCGAGTTAATTGGATCAGCTAACGATAAAGTCCATTCATGTGTCTTAAACGTTAAACCTCGCGAAAATATGGAAAGAACCGGAATTTCTTTTTTCAAAAAAAGTTTTTGTTCAATAACTTTTGAACCAAGGGTGGGCAAACGTGGACTAACGATGGACAAACGAATGAGATATTGTTCTTTTAAAAATTCGCAACTCGAGGTGCCAACTTCACAGAGCTGCCTTTTCCCTTTTGCCGGCGACCCCCCGAGTAAGGCTCTGCGACCCCCATAGAGGTCGCGAAACACAGGTTGAAAAATACTGATCTAATATATACTTATCTAATAATACTTGAAGCATAACCACAGCAAAAACGTTGTATTCCTTTTTACGAAAATTGCGCCGACGGAGGACTATGAAATTTCGCACACTTATAGTTTAGTAACCAACTTCGAAAAAAGGAGGAGGTTCTCAATTCGTCGAGATCTTTTTTTTTGTTTTTTTTTATGTATGTTCGCAGATTACTCCGTGATTTATGATCCGATTTACGTGATTTTTTTTTGTTCGACGCGGAATAGCTTCCAATTGGTCCCCTAAAAATTTTACATAGTTTGGCCCAGTAGTTTTCATTTTATGAACATTTTTCATGGAAATAATTTTCACTCCGTTCCATATGTAAACCGATTAGTCTGAGATTTATGATTCGATTTACGTGATTCTTTTTTTGTTCGATGCGGAATAGCTTCCAATTGGTCCCCTAAAAATTTTACATAGTTTGGCCCAGTAGTTTTCATTTTATGAACATTTTTCATGGAAAATTTAACCCATACATAGCTACACACTAAAAAGTAACAAATAAAAAATAAAAACTTCGTTTAAAAAAACCGACTTCAAAAACTAAAATGTATAAAATAACTTATTTCTAAAGCTATTATTATTAATATATATTATCTAAAACATCTTGAAGTCGGTGCAAAATAAAACATAAAAATTACTATATTTTGAAAATTACTAAGCACCGACTTTAAGATGTTTTAGATAATACATATTAATAATAATAGCTTTAGAAATAAGTTATTTTATACATTTTAGTTTTTTAGTTTTTGAAGTCGGTTTTTTTAAACGAAGTTTTTATTTTTTTATATAAAGAAGTGCAGAATGATAATATTTTTGTAAAATTATGCATAAAAAATACATTAAATCAATTAAAAAAAACATTACACACACTATCATGTATTTGGTACACACACGCATATTATATACTCTTTTGTTTATTGTTAAAGTCAAAACAGTGTAGCTTTGTCTTAGAGGTCTAAGAGCTTTGTAGACTCGTAAACAAGTGCCTTTTGGACCAACTTTTTTCAGCAGTCTCCGAAAAATATAAATGAGGTGTCATTCGATTCGGAATGGCATCTAGATGATTTTTGAAAAAAATGAAGTTCCGCTTCCAAAAATTGTAAAGTTATTAACAATTAACTAAAAAAAAGAAGGGGGGTTTAGTTTTTTGCAAATATCTCAAAAAGTGATAAAGATATTTCAAATTTGAAAAAAGATTCGAAAAGAGGAGGAAATTTCCTAAAAAAAGTCTTAACTCCCAAAACTTTTAATTTTGTAACAACGAAAATTATTAATAAAAAAATGAAAAATAAACATTTTCTAATTTTTCCAACGGGGTTCTATTCTAAAGCCTTTCAAGAATTGCTCCAAGAAAGGAAAAAAATCTTAAATTTATAGTTTAATAATTATCACACTTGCAATGTTCATGTTCAAGCAAAAAAAAATTATTAATTAACTATTGAATAACTAAATGAAAAATTGTTATAAAAAAATTGTTCAAGCAGATTATTGTTCATTCATCTATTCAGTTAGTGCCTGAATTTTTTCAATTTTTTATTTTCATATTTATTATGTTTAAATAATATTTATTCATTAATGGGCCGATGTGGGTGTGGCTTGCGTAAGCCAGAGTACCCGTTTTCGGCCGTATTTTCATCCCTCTGGGAAAATTATAAAAATTGATCTTACAGTTTCGGGAGTCAAGACTTTTTTTAGGAAATTTCCTCCTCTTTAATGAACTTTTTTCAAAATTGAAATTTTATTATTACTTTTTGAGATATTTGCAAAAAACTAAATCCCCCTTCTTTTTTTTAGTTAATTGTTAATAACTTTTACAATTTTTGCAAGCGGAACTTCATTTTTTTCAAAAATCATCTAGGTGCCATTCCGAATCGAATGAAACCTCATTTATAATTTTCGGAGACTGCTGAAAAAAGTTGGTCCAAAAGGCACTTGTACTAGTCTATTGGTGAAATCTGTAATTTTAGAAGTATATCTTTGACAACAGAACCTTAATAATGTTAAAACTTATAAGTTAAATTAATTATGGTCGAATTTCGACCACTGGGCGACCACTAGTTTTAATAATTTCTTGATGTAAAATTGCAAAATGTGTAATGTCACATTAGGGAGGGAGGAGTCCCACGAATGTGACCAGCTATAACAAGGACGGGGAAGGATTAAAAAGTCATGAAATTCATGTGACGTAATTTGTGGTTGACCCCAGGGATCTAACTGTGGGGTGGCAATCATCTTTAGTTCTGTCTAGAGGTGCTAATACCAACCCGATTTGACGAATCTAACACGGGGGCGACTGTTGCCCATAGCGATTGCGCTTTCGCGGCATAGACCGTCTTCAATAGGATTTCCCCGGGTTAAAAAAATATACCCATACTACGTCACCCGTTGATGGGGGCACAATTCCGTACAATTTACTTTAGGAAAAAGTAGAAATTACACACGCTTATTGGAACGAAGTTCCTTATCGCGCGTTGGGAAAGGGGGCTAGACGGAAAAAATTAAGACCAAAAGTTGTAATGACACTTTTTGCTATAGTTATAAGCCGTGCGGCGTTATCAATGTGCATGTATTTAACAAGCCGTGCTTGTTCTAACCTATACGCTGTTGTGTTTACGAAGTCGAGAGAGTATATATATATATATATATATATATATATATATATATATATATATATATATATATATATGTGTGTGTGTGTATATATATACATGTGTGTGTGTGTGTGTGTGTGTGTGTGTGTGTGTGTGTGTGTGTATGTGACTTCGTTCCATCCGGGTATTTTTTTTTATTGAGTGTGACATTTATTACATGTATGTTTGTGTTGTGGTGTACCTTAAGAATAACTTATTATATTAATTTATACTAATTTTAATACTAAACTTATACTAATGTAGAGTGTATCATGTGTTACATGTCGGTGTTGTAAGGAAAAGCATGTACAGTGTGCGCCTTATGTCTATACCTATATATATTAATGTAACTCTTAGCATATATACTATATATAGCATATATGGTCATCGATGGAGAAAGGGAATAGTATTGATATAGAATAGATAGATAGATAACACTTTATTGCTCACCAAATATACAATTTCAGAAATAGACAATTACAATATTGTCATGGTAGAAACCATAGGCGGTTATCGCTTAAAGCAATCTCTTCCAGGCAACCTAACTTAAGGAATAATTTAACCTAATCTGGCGATGTAGGTGTAGATCATTGAATATATCATAAATAAACACAATTATACTACATAATTTATTAATTAAGTACTTACACACATATACATAAGTATAGGTACATATATATTTATTAAATAGTCTATAATATAAGAATTAGGAATAATTATTTAAGGAAAAGTAGTGTTTTCTGGGTACGTTCTTAAATGTAGGCGATGTTTTGGCCTCTCTGACAGTAAGAGGCAGCGCATTCCAAACTTTGACTGCCTGCACTGTAAAAGAGTTATCATGTTGAGTTAGAGTAGGTATGTTCTCTTAAACATGAATCATGTCATTGCTAAAGTATTCCATGTAACAGTCTATTCAAATACACAAGTAAAATTGCATCGAAATACATGCAGAGCAATTGATTTAAATCGACTCGTCCCCTCACAAGATTGATTGGAGGATGGGTACAGGCCAGACCTTGTGTGACGTCCGTTGCATCCTTCTACGTTGCAACATGTCCCTTCACTACCAACGTATTATTTGTTCAAGTGATTGAATGAAGTAATTGCTGCTATCATGGCCGTTTGATCTAAGTTTATTTAGCAAGCTGCAATTACTTCGCAATTTAGATAGAGCTCTTATAAAGTCTTACAATTTTTAATGAAAATATCGTGTAGGTCTGTGGTAGGGTTCCCAACCGTACTATATAATATATCGAAAAATAAGCGTATAGTACCTAACACTTCTATCGCTAATACAATTTTTGCGTTTTCTGTTCTGATTCTTATGATTATTTTAAAAATAATAGATCTCTGCTGGCCAAAGCAAAAAGTAGTAATAAATAATGAAAAAATAATTTGTGCTATTTTCCCCTTTCCCAAAAATACTGTATTTTTACGGTTAAAATAACAAGAAAACTATATTTCCTTCAGAATAAGATGGCAACCCTAGTCTGTGGTGCCTGCCTATTGCATTCGCACTTATGTATGAAATCAGATATGAGGATAGAGTGGAAACTCGGTTATCCTGACCAGTTATATGGATTGGCAGTCATATCATGATAAAGATTGTAACCTATACAATACTAATATTATAGAATGAAATACTTATAAGTATCGGTAGATTCGATATTACCTCTTTGAAATATTTTAAATTTGTATATTACGACTACATCCTGCTACACAATAATCTAGTGAAAAAAAAAACAAAGACATTGAAACTAAAATACATTACATAGCAGCTCCCCACGGGGAGCGGGCCCAGAAGGCTGGCTGCATTCATAATAATCATTTTATTTCGAATCAATTCATATGTTGGTTAGTAGCATCACATAAAACAGAAATACCTTCTTAAAATTAGTGTTAGTAGAACTTATAGCCTAGAGTTTTGTTACAATCATAGTATATTTGGTAGGACAAAAATTAAGGGTGCATTAAAAAAAGCATCGCCACGCTGTATAGCAATACTTAAAGCATGATTCAATAACACGTGCAAAGTCCGTCGCTATATAGCTTATCGAATATACACACGTCTTGCCTTGCTTGCGATTATCGCTTGACTGCCCATCTCTCCATTGGGGCATTGCTTTATACTGCACAAAACAATATGCCTCTCGGCGACGTCGATTGATATTCTAAGAATCACACCTGGCTACCATAAACGATTACAATAGATAGATAGATGATAACTCTTTATTGTACACCAATACAAACATGGACTTAAGACTAAAATTATATCTAGTTATGTACAAAGGGCACAGAATACACCATGGGCTGTTTTTTCTAATTACTAATTTTAAACACAAAGCAAACAAAAGAAGTCCAAAAGCCGAAAAGGGTAATAAAATGTGTTTCTACAGACGCAGGTGTGAATTTGTCTTTTGTCGGCATTCGGTCGTAACAATATATTAACAGTTGTTATGTTCAGAAGCTCATCTGGTAGACGGTTGTACAGTTTTGATACCATACAAAATATACTTTTATGTAGATAAGCAGTCTTGTTTAGCGGACAACATATTCTATTATTTTGTCGTAAGCTTACAGCAAACAAAAAACATTTAATTACCTGTCGACATTTGTATTAATTGTATTTTTTTTATGATCGTCTTCTTTTGTTTACTTATTTATTGACATACGTTTCTAGCGCCAGCCCATCGTTTTATTGTACTCTTTTATGACCGAGTCATTAGCCAGGTGTGACGGATTAAGTCGGCTACGATACGGGCACATTGCATTTGTGCAGTATAAAACGATGGCCTGATTGAAGGATGGGGGCAGTCGAGCGAGAACCTCGATCAAAGCGAGACGTATGTACAATCAGGAATCTAATAGTGACGGACTTTGCGCGTTTTATTGAATTACGACCTTCTGCATTACGTTTGGATTTGTTGTGTTTGGTTACGGTTTGTACCTGTGTTATACGTGTTTGTATAGTTCTAATAAATAATTCCAACGGCATTTTAATTCGAGTCCCGCTAAACTCGTAACAAATTTTTTTCTAAAATGATATTGATCACAACAGTGACTAATAGCTTTAATTTGAATAAAATAAATAATAAAACTAGTATCACACATTAAAATCATTTACTTGAAATGAAAAATAAATGTATTAAACGTTTTATTTCATTTTAACCGTTGCATTGCAGAAGTTACCTATTGAATTTAAATGTTTGCATTAGCGTTAAGTCTGGTTCACATCTGTATCACGGAAGGTTCCCAAAAAGGTGGAGGACAGGAAAACTTGTCCTCCTAAGGAAGGAGGGGCGCCCAGCGGACTCACCGTCCGCCTACCGGCCCATTGTATTGCTGGACGAGGTTGGTAAACTCCTCGAAATGATCATCGCGGACCGCCTCGTCCAGCATCTGACGACGACTGGGCCGGATCTGGCGGACAATCAGTTCGGTTTCCGCTCAGGGCGCTCCACATTAGATGCCATCATGCGTTTGAGAAGTCTGGCGTAGGACGCAGTTTCCCGGGGCGAGGTCCTGTTGGCGGTGTCACTCGACATCGCCAACGCATTTAATACTTTGCCCTGGGAGTGTGTCAGGGAGGCACTTCGGTACTTCCGGGTGCCGACCTACCTCCGTCAAATAGTCGGGGCATATTTAGAGGACAGAGCCGTCATCTACCCGGTCCACGCAGGGTGGAGTCGACGAGCCATGGTATGCGGTGTTCCACAGGGATCGGTATTAGGCCCTCTGCTGTGGAACATCGCATACGACTGGACATTGCGATGTAGGGTCCCCCCGGGCGTCAGCGCGTCATCTGCCATGCAGATGATACGTTGATCGCCGCCAACGGGAGGACCCATAGGCAGGCGTGCATCCTGGGCACGGCAGGGGTGTCACAAATTGTAGGCAGGATCCGGCGACTTGGTCTGGAGGTGGCTCTGCAGAAGACCCAGGCCGTGATGTTTCACGGCCCTAGAAAACGACCACCTCCAGACTCAAATATCGTTGTAGGAGGCGTCCGCATCGGCATCGGGGGAACTATGAAGTATTTGGGATTGGTCCTCGATAGCCGATGGGACTTTTCGGCACATTTTAAGCAATTGGCCCCCAAGCTCAAAAGGACAGCGGGAGCGCTTTCACGCCTGCTGCCCAACATTGGGGGCCCGAAGCCACGTGCCGAAAACTCTTCGAAGGCATCGTACGGTCTATGGCCCTATACGGGGCCCCCGTATGGGCAGACCGCCTGGCGGCCAGAAATATAGTCTTGCTGCGGCAAGCGCAGCGAGTACTGGCCGTCAGGGCGATAAGGGGATACCGTACGGTGTCCTTCGAAGCGGCCTCGCTACTCGCCGGATCCCCACCATGGGACCTCGAAGCCAGGATCCTCGCGTCACTTTACCAATGGCGCAAGGAGGCCCTGGCGAGGGGCATGAGACCGGCTCCTCAGGAGACTGAGGCCTGTCGGTCGGAGCTCCGCGACGTCGCCATGGTGGTCTGGGAAGAACGCCTCAGACATCCCAGCGCGCGCCTCGCCACCATCGAAGCGGTGAGGCCCGTCCTGCAAGACTGGACAAGACGTAGACACGGCACCCTGACGTTTCGGCTGATACAGGTCCTTTCGGGGCATGGCTGCTTCGGGAGGTACCTGTGTCGCATAGGCCGTGAGCCGACGTCAGGGTGCCATTATTGCGACACCGGCGACGAGGAAACGGCGCTGCACACACTCCACGAATGTCCTGCCTGGACAGAGCAGCGCCGAGACCTCGTCGCCGTCACCGGACCTGACCTCTCGCTTCCCGGCCGTGGTACGCACCAAGGTCGGGAGCTCAACCGGATGGGACGCCGTCTCCTCCTTCTGCGAGCGCGTTATGCTTGCGAAGGAGGAGGCGGAGTGGGAGCGTGAGCGGACGTCCTTGCTCCGCTCCCACCAAAGGAGGACGCGCCGACGCCGGAGGGTGGATTTCGACCTTCGGCCACCGTAAGCGGGCGGCGCGGGTGGGGCCCCTCGGGGTATAGGGGTTCTCACTCACCCGCATATGCCGTCGAGATGAGAGCGCGAGTGTTCCGCGCGCGCTCATCTCTCCTTCCGTGGGGCGCGTTACAAACCGCCCCACGCCAAAGGGAGCATGACGATGCCGGGGGATGAGTCCCCCGGCAATGGAAGAGGCCTCGTGAGGGGGGCCCACGCCTGCCAGGGCTGCGGAGAGGCTAGGTCATATATCCGTACCCCTGGCATAAGGCGAAGGACGGAACACCCAGGGGTTTTAGTGGGTATCCCTAACTGGGGAGTGGCAATAGCATGGCACCAGTTCTGACTGGGCATGCTAGTGCCACCCCCGATCTGGCGAATCCCACACTAGGTCGCGAACTATCCCCCCAAGGTTCTGACCTTGTCGCGGTTTAGTCCTCAATCGGATTTCCCTGATAAAAAAAAACAAAAAAAAAATGGTTCACATCTGCATTAATTAAGTAGTTAATTTAACTTGCAAATAAATCTTTATCACTGTAAAAACTCTTTGCAAGATTTTATGGTCGTTTGATTTAACATCGAAAAACATTGTGAACTAATGTAATGTCAATTGGAGAAAATTATATTGGGGTCATTTAATGATTTTATGTTGGAGCTCTATTAGAATATATCGATCACATGATATAACCATTGTCCCTAAGTCCACAATCACCATGGATGAGGAATACTAACGATTGACAATCGCCTAGAAATCGTAACTCGTAACACGTGAATAAAGTAACCGATATAAACATAAAAATCATACAATGTCACTACATTGTATTGATTCAGTGGAATACCATTGTCCTTTCTGTACTTATGCCTTTTAAACGATTTATGCAATTTCGATGATTCGTATTATATCAGTATTACGTTACTAATTTAGGCATAGAATTCCCTTTGTTATATTTTATTTTGAATGAATGAATATATGTTTAATAATAAATACATAATATAATTTATGTTTTTATTATTAAAATGTAAGTAGTTTGTACTATATGTTATGTACACCACCATCGCCATTATCATATAAATTCATTCCTTGGGTTGTCTTAGCGACAAGACCGCCCTTTGTACATAACTAGATATAATTTTAATCTTAAGTTCATGTTTGTATTGGTATACAATAAAGAGTTATCTATCTATGCTTTATTGTGTTTTATAACATATAGTTAACAGAAATAAAATTTTACAATACAATAGGCGGT
This sequence comes from Dendrolimus pini, assembly GCA_949752895.1. Taxonomy (NCBI): domain Eukaryota; kingdom Metazoa; phylum Arthropoda; class Insecta; order Lepidoptera; family Lasiocampidae; genus Dendrolimus; species Dendrolimus pini. The sequence continues at coordinate 11,089,692 of OX457147.1, read as the reverse complement.
GTTATCGCTATTAGCGATTTCTTCCATACCACCTTTGGATGGACAAAAATTTGTTAAGAACAGAGGTATGGTAGATTTTTCTCACTAGCGAATCAGTATCTTATAAATACTCGTATATACTTACGTAATATATATACATACATTAATAAAAATACAAATTATATTAATATGACATATGTAACTAAAAAATTATAAAATACACTTACATAAATAAATATAAAATATAATTTATAAATTATGTAGTTTAAGTATGTTTATTTATGATATACTTAATGATTTGCACCTATATCCACCTATATCGCCAGATTAGGTTAAATTATTCCTTAAATTAGGTTGCCTGGAAGATATTGCTTTAAGCGATAAGGCCGCCTATTGTTTCTACCATGACAATATTGTATTTGAGCTATAATAATCCATCACAAGTCTATTAAAAATAGGCAGTGCCTTGGGTAGCTTGATATTAATAGGCAGTGCGTTCTAAAGACGAACTGCGAAGTTATATGCACTGGACTTTTAAGTAACATATTTTCCGAGGATCTGTGAGACTTTTAAGTTACCGGAATATAGGTAATGAAATTGTTTATTTTGTGCTTCAACATTTAAAAAATACATGACCAACCATAATATTTAAAAATACATAACCAAAATTTCAAAAATAACAACCAATTTGTCACCTCTATTAAAACCTTCAACATGCGTGGTCCAAGATGCATTTGGCCGATTTTACTATTTTTATTTGATACCTAAAAAGAAGTAGCACTTTTTATCCTGTCAGGAATATATTACGGGATAAAAGATTAACTATTTACCTACCGCGAAGAACGTGTTAAGCCAGGAAACGATTTGTCAATATTAACTTCTATTTTATTTATACAATTTATTATTAATTTATTACACAATATTAGCATTTCAAATCAGGTCTGCTCGTAACTGCGTCATGAGTAATAGACGATTTTCATAATTACTATAATTGCGTAAAGCTTGCACATCGGGATACGGTCTACTTGATGGAAAATGGTTATCGCCGTTTATGTATGTTTGCAACACCAGGGGCGATGCCAATGCATATCCAACCTTCAAGATGAGATAGAGGGAATGATATCTCTTCAGAGAAGATACCCTCTCACCTCAAGATGAGACCCCGAGATAACCGGAGAGACCAGGATTTTCGGCTAACAAGTACTGGGGCCAGCCAGTAGAGGGCTGGCCGTCATCCGTCCGGCCTGAATGCGCGAGCGAACCCACAGCCCGGTTAAAGAACGTTGGAGGATCGGAAAGGAGTTTTAGTGGGTATCCCTAACTGCGGCGTGGTTCACGCGTGAGATGCTAGTAAACATGGACCTGTCGAGTCCTACATACGGGTAGCGACCTTTCTCCCTTATATTCCTCAATCGGATGTCCTATCAATGAGATTATCTCTAACCCATTGCCCTATTCTCATCTTCTATCCCTTCCCAATCTATTTTGTTCCTCCTGTCTAATTCATCTACCCCATGCCATTTATCACATTTCTCCTATTCTAGATGAGATTTGATTTGGTTTGACCACGATCACCTCCAGTGCCGGACGATATATCGGATGCGGAATTCTTGACACGGACTGTCCGCGTCACTCTGCACATCCATCGCAACATATTCATCTCCGTGAAACGCAAATCTTGCTTGTATTGCTCAAGTACAGGACACGAAGGAAGGTTAAGAAGGTGAACAAGAAGGAAGAAGGAATATATAAAAGGGAAATTGAAAATTGTCCAGTAGTATGCTGATAATAGAAGTTCAAAACCTACCACAATTAAAAATTGTTGAAGTACCATAAAATGAATAAAATGCCAGTATAGAAATCCTCAACTATTTACGTAGTCTGAAATATTTTAGTAAATATAATGCTCTGAGAAAACATGTAGTGTGATTTAATTATTTCTAATTTTTAATAATAAGAAACAAAGCAGAAATCTTACGGTCTTTGTTTATTATTCTATCTTGCTCTAACTTCTACTTTTGGCGCTTCCTATAAAATTTATCCTATGCCACCGTAGCGCCACCCTTATTATCCGCGTTTTGAGGAGCACTTTTTCAACACAGGGATACAGTACTCCGTTTTTTTTCTACAACGGGAAACCCCCCGGGCCACCCGCCGGGGAGACTTCGGTGGGCGAGTGTGGGACTTGCCGGCTAGAAGAGCCAGAATACCAACTAAAACCCCATGGGGCCACGTAACGCCATGTGCCGGGGCCACGGGATAGGCGTGAGCTTTTCTTCCGCGACGCCGGCTGACGTGCCCCCCCCCCCCCCCGTCGGGCAGGCCTCTCCGGACAGGGATAGTACTCGTTACCTCTACCCGCCATAACTAGTATTTAAATATCAACTTAAGGAACACGAAAATTAGGCTGAAGATAACCTTACACATTTTTTTGTCTAAATAAAATTAATTCCTCAAAATAAATATACATAAGCGAACTAAATATATTGAATTATGTTAATTTGCTTATAATTATGAATGTCAAGTTTATATATCGCTGCTTCAATTAGATTCAATAAACGAACATCATAAATCAATCATTTTTATATAGTAGCGCCCATAAAAGTTTTGAAATTTATATTTTGTTGATTGCTCTGCCATCAATAATATTAACACGTTAATTGCAAAAGAATAAATGAATTTCGCATGGTGACCAAGGAAAAGGATACAGACTGGCAACTGATAGTAAAAAATAATAGGAGTGCCACTTTCACAAATTTGTCTAAAGTAGCAAAAAAAATATCAGGATCTATAAAACCGTCATACGGCCCATTCTGATGTATGGGTGCGAAGCTTGGACGCTTACCCTCAAAGAGGAGAACCAGCTTTTAGTAGCGGAAAGGAAGGTTCTCCGTAAGATTCTGGCTCCAACAAAGAGAGAGGATGGTAGCTGGAGGGTCCGAAGCAACCTATAAAATGAGAATCTCGTGGCCGAGCCTAACATAATAGGAGAAATAAAATCTCACCGCCTCCGCTGGCTCGGCCACGTAGAACGGATGGGAGAGGATCGCAGCGTGAGGAAAGCATATTTGGGACGGCCGGTAGGTCGGCCGTCCTTAATATCGCTGGAAGGACAGAGAAGAGGCTGACCTGTCGGAGCTAGGAGCCAATAATTGGCAAGAAACCGCACTTTCATTTTCTTTTAGGCAGTTTTTAATATGCTCGTAATAAATTAATATAATATAATCTATACTTTACTACTATACTATATTCAGGTGATCAGAAGGCTGGTGCCTACCTCGGCCAACGGCTCAGTATGGCGATCCAGTGAGGAAACGTAGCCAGCCTTCTGGGCACCTTACCCATAGAAGACGGTGATCTGGGCTCAGTATTCTACTTATAGTCTTGAGGGACTATGGGTAGAATACAATACAAATTAGTTAAGTTTTCTTACATTGTATTCAATAGTATGTAATGTTATAATTAGTTTAAGATTGAACAAAAAAAATTGTAAGAAATAAAAATCATATTATCTATACTTATATCTTAATCTATAAGTATAGTATATATAAAAATAAATACTATACTTGTATTGTAACAATTTTTTTCACAATAATCATATATAATAATAATAATATCAGCCCATAAATGCTCGGGTCTCCCATTATAGGAGGAACGGATAGTATACCCGCCACGCTTGCCCAAGGCGACTTGGCAGGTTTGACACACCGGTTATCTCGATATGCAGGTTGCATCACGATGTTTTCCTTCACCGTTGTTAGCACGTGGTAATTGTAAGAATATGCACATTAGGTCAGAAAACTGACTAAGTGGTACATGCGTTCCGGCCAGGATCGATCTCCCTCCCTTAGAGAATGGGACGCGTCCGCTAGCCATTACGCTACCACGACTGTTTTAAACAAAAATCATAACCTACTACAATAATTTGTAGTAGGTAATGATTTGGTTTGGTATTTAATAATACCAAAAAATAATTATTGTCTGCCTATTGAAGTCGGTGCGAGTAAAACATAGAAATTACTATATTTTGCAAAAGTTGTTGTTCTTTTTATGTTAATGGCGGGTAAACTGTCCGTTCTCCAATACTGAACCACTGTATTTATACTTCGTTTATAAGTTTCATAGATGTATTTCAAGAATAGTAAAAAATCACTAAAATAATTACCAGAAGACACTAAGTGGTAACAAGTGCTCCAGTGCTCAAAAACTAACAACGCTATAGCCACTTTCTATCGGAGAGACATCCGGCGAACCTTAAAAAGGCAGGAAGCGGAAGTGCTTCTCTGAATGGACTCCAAATATCGACACGGAACAAATAATATTATATTTTAACGTTTTTACAATTTGCGGCGTATAAACCACGCAAATTGGTAATGCGTTGGAACCTTGTCAAATTAACGCCCTTGTGACGTCGCCAGCAAAGAAAAACATCAGTTAACAAAACGTAATATTCTCAATTTATTAATAAAAGCTTGTAAAGGAAATTTTATAAGTGTTTTTTTAATTAAAACAAAATGTTTGAATAATGTTTAACTTTTAATCAGCATTCATCACATTTTTGAAAATCTTAACTTAATTCTTCAACTCCACTCATATAATCAATAATTGAAGTCCATGTAACGTCACTCGATTTAACGACAAACTCCCTTAAGCGTCGAAGTCACTTGGCTTTGGTTGGTTTGGCTTGTCTTTCATACAATGATACATATATCTATATAGCATTACACCTACTCTCAATAACAACAACAATTAGGCCGAAAATTCGAAACGGCGGGGCGTGCAGCGTCGCGTTCAGCGTGTACGCAACTAGTTTTCGCTACAGCGTGCGTGCGAGCGGGGCGTCCAAGTACGTTGACCAATCGGAAGCCGCTATTCAAGGACAAGTGCCATCACGCCAAAGGAACGATATTACGAGACATTCGTGTATAATTGTTGTTGTTTGTTTTGTTTAATCTACGAATGTGATCCTTCCGGGATAGTATTAATGTCAACATAATGTCATTCGACATGATAATTAGCGAAGTGCAATTTCGGCCGGAGTTATGGCTTTCAAGTCATCAATTGTTTAAAAATAGGATTGTGTCAAAGAAGAAATTGAATGAAATAGCTACGAACACACCACTTCTTGTACTGGCAACTCTTGATACACTTAACAAAATATCACTTGTGAACGCTCGTTAAAACGCCAAAACACTGATCACGCCGCTTAACTACACGCTAAAAACGCTGTTACGAATACACCAAGAGAGAAATCCATACGTTCAGTAGTCGAGCGTGCACGCTCAAAACAGCGCGCCGCTGCACACGCCGCCGTTCCGAGCTTGCGGCCTTAAGTAATAAATAGTATAAGTTGCCAACATTAGTAAAAACTGCACAGCTGTGTACGTTCTTTTATCGGTTTATTATCCTAGCCCGTAATAAACTCGGCTGTCGGCATCATGCATACCAAAATTTCTAAGAAATTTCCAAGTACTTTATTTATCACCAAGGTCCTTCAATATCGCAAAATATGAATAAAATAAGTAAAAAAATACAACAAAAGACATTTAACGATAACTCTCTATAAAGCCATAAAATAGACCGTCCATTCAGTATCGTTATATAGAGTTTACACCGTATTTTATACCTTAATTAAAAAGAGCTTTATATCACGTTTACACTCCATGCGGAGTTACATAACGGACCCAAAAGTCGTTTAGGACCTGTATGTATTTTCAATAATATTTTAAATAAAACAATAGGCGGCTTTATCACTAAAAGCGATCTCTTCCAGGCGATATGAATATAATAACAATTTACATACAGTATTGTAATAAACCAAAAAATAAGTGACTAAGATACCTATTACAATTTAGTGTGTAATAAAGGTTAATTGTTTGTGTCGTTTTCTGGTGAAACGCTTCGACCGTGGGATCCTGTGGCCTTCAGGCTTTAAAGAGTTTCATAATTTTAATACTCTTGATTACAATCCGTGGACAGCGTTGCGGATTGCGTTAAGGTTAAGAAATATATATCTTTCGAATAAAGTTGATATAATAATATAATATAGTTCTTTCAAATTCTGAACATGCCGTGTTTGTACATTGTTTTGTTTTTTATAATTTATATTTTAACACATACAACATACAAAAAGAAGTGTTAAACATATTATCCGTTCCTCCATTGATAAAGTACTATACCACTTTCTGACATATTGTACATATAGGATATGACAAATTCACTGACAACCCTAAATCACTCGACCGGACTGGACAGTGGGGTAATTGGTAAGCAATTTGGACAATTACTCAATAAATGCGCACAGACGACATGGCCGTACAAAATCATAAACTGGAGCCGGCTGCAATTTTAGAGCATATAAGACTTATGCTTTCAACAGTATTTCAAACGTTATTATTTACTCAGATAGGCCGTTCCATTAGTAGCTCTCAATGCCCAAAATGTAGCGTTAGATGTTCCACAAGGCGAATGCGGTCATTATGATCATGGCGAAAATGTCATAACGACCCATGTCAACTTGATTCCACTTGGATTTACGATTATAACGCCGGCAAGCAAGTGGAAAGGAAAAAATCGCGGTCGTGAACGTGGTCGTTGTGAGTCGCTTAAGGAACGTAGCCTGGTGGTTGTTTGAAACAAACGCTGTAGGCTGCGTCCGGCGTGACGCTATACGCGACCGACGAATGATTATTATGAAAATGCACTATAATGGTCACTCTGACGTATGATAGCCGCGCACATCGTATGTACGCCGCGTAAGGCATCCGACAGACACGTCGGTCGGAGCCTACGGTGTTTTAAACAGACCAGACAGACTTTTAGTATTAGTAGGGCGGGACCTGAAAATTTGCAATATGGGTACAACTGTCAACGACGTCTACCCTCACGTAGTTGACTACCTTCGGGTCACGCACACAGCGATGACTCGTACAAAATCTATAAGGCTGCAACGCATTGGTCTAGATGTTCGGGCTATTCTCTGGAAGGGCTGGACCAATTTTGACGGGACTTTCAATGGCAGATAACTGTTTTTTATATTTTCAATTTAAACTCTTTCATGGTTTAAGAAAGAGGGAACAATGGATCTAGAATATTTTTAAATTAAATTACGCTTGTGTTATGGGTAATATACAATGGACCACTCTGGACTCTACCCTAGGCACCCAAACCAAAAATAAACAACAAAAAGTTTGATTCCGAAATTTACCATGCCAGGAATCGAACCCGGAGCCTCTACGTTGCAACGAGCTCAGTCGATTATAAAAAGTACTTACAGTAGAAACTCAAAAATCCGGTCCTCAGTTATAGAGGGATTCGCGATTTTCCGGACTACCAACCGCAATCAAATAACTTATGCCTTCAAATCGCATTCATATATGCACGAATATGTCCGAGCTAGCATATTACTAGAATAACCTTTTTTATCAAAAATAGTTTTCGCACCAGGCATAAATATTTTCTAGCAAAATACTGTTGCAAGTCGATACTAATCCTTTGCAGGTGTCTTATTTCCCCTTGGAATTTGAGTGATCTATTGTTCGCGCTGATCTCTTTGTTCACGCCGCCATAAGACGTCATAAAACCTTCTTTCCTCTGTTGGTATTCCCTGCGAATTCTTTAACGATTTCGAGAACCGAATGGGCGGCATGTTGCTAAGAGGCCATGTCTAATTTACAAATGGATGAGGGTTGGTCAGTCAGGAAATGCTCCAGTCGTGTTCTAACTACAAAAGAGGCATTACCTAGTGCACTTTTGGAGCGAGTGTCTTATAACGACAAGCGCAATTTATATTGTTATGTTATTATTATACAAAATCGACTTCAAAACTAACTAATAAGAAAAAATAATCTGCAACCTTAAAGTTGTTTTACTTATATTTGTAGGTCGGTTGGTTTTATTTATTTTATTCTTTCTCTCTTTCAAATATTGCGATTTACCTCGGTATTAGGAGCCCTTACCTTACTAGTACGTGTTCATTATTTTTCATGCTATTTTTTATTCTTCTTTACAGTGTGAGAAATGGGCTCGCTGCCTCGGGTCTCAGTGGCCACTGGCCCCAGGGCACACGTGCCCTCGGCGCCACTTCCCCAACATCTAGCCAAGTGGAACTCCAGTGAAAGGACTGCTTTGATATTCAACGGTATGTAATCTCTTTGCTCTGCTATTCAACGGCTGCGGCGTACATAGGCAGAAGGTTGGACGTGACGATTTGTTAGAGTTCTGTTTTGAACCGACTTCAAAAAGGAGGAGGTTTTCGATTCGGCTGTATGTTTGTTACGCACTCATCATCATTATCCGAGCGTTAAATCCCGGTTGCGTTTGGAGCGTTCACTCCGACGCTCAGGGTACGCTTTCCTACTTTTTCTACCCCACTTCGCGCGTTCTTCAGCATCGGCACACATGTCACCCTTCACAACGTCAAGCCAACATTTCTTGGGCCTTCCCCTTCGACCGGGACCTGGCGGAGGCGGCATGGCTAGACATTTGTTCCCCACATAATTAGCCGGTCTCCGTAAAACGTGGCCGTACCAGCGTAAGCGACGCTCTTGCAGTTTGTCTGCTATATCACGGACATGAAGACTGTCACGGATGCGGGAGTTCCTGACCCGGTCTTTCCGCGTCACTCCACACATCCATCGCAGAATATTCATCTCCGTGACACGTAGTTCTTGCTTGTGTCGCTCAAGTACAGGTTAACGTACTATCTCCATCAATTGTCGGCCGATTGTCATTTTTTTTATCCGTAAGATGTAGTACCTTGTCACCAAGTCAAGATCTAATGAGTGGAATAGCGAGAGCAACCATCGAATATTATAGGCACGTATAACGTGTTTTATCTAAAGCTATTTATTATTTGCCTAACTAAAAAGTGGAAACCGACTAAAAGATTTTTTTTACTGCAGGATATCAGCAGACAGGCAGACGGCCCACTTGACGGAAAGCGGTAACAATCGCCTATGGACAATAAATTTGCAATATATATATAAATTTTATTTTTTATTTCGCACCAACTTCATGATCTATAAAGATATATTCTTTGCTGTTTAATTTTAAGTAAGTTTTTGTTTTCGTTAAAATACATTTTTTGTCTGTAATAGCTAAGGGGTCATAAATAGGTATAAAGGATACACTAGCAAAAATATAAGAGTTGCGAAACCTTTACAATATAATTTATTTGTTAATGTAAATAGCGTTAACTAGTATATCAATTAATAGTGTGAATAAATAAAAGAGCTGTTAGTTCACACGAAATATAATGACCATATAAAATTGTATGGTGCCTATAATTGAGCTATTAACTGTTTCAACAAACGTAAATATGCGCAGAGAGGATATTATATGGAGACGGCATAATCGTGTTTCTTACGGCGACTGAGTTCTATAGCTAACTTTCCCCTCCCTTGCTATCCCATTACTATCTTACTAACGCACCATACTGTTACGTGCGAGCGGGGGTACGCACTGGGGATTGAAAGTAAACACCAGTTTTTTGAAATAAATGCTTTTATTAACTTACACACCGTACGTGATTCTTCTCCGCAGGGTTGATGGAAAGCGGTTACCATCGCCTATGGACATTTGCAACACCAAAGTTGCTACAAATTCGCTACTGCTTTCTTAAGGGAGACTGAAATCAGATCACTAATGCTAGAACACAACTCAAGGTTGTTATGGCGACATAATTTAGACGAGGAGTGGTAGCTTTCCAATCGGGCAAATGCCCTACCACCTGGCTGTGGGTTGTTTTGTCGCCTCTTACGATAGACCTCCCGGCCGCAGAAATTGTATTCATTCTCTGTTCTTTTTCCTCTCTCGAGTGTCAATTTGTGAACTGCTTAATATTTCCGACTATATCAGTATGATAATAGTGTTTAAATTATCAAATTCAAGGCCTCACGCTTTTTCGTTCCCATCGAAAGAATTCACTACCGTGACTATAAAAAAGGTTCACTGCAAACAATGTTTCTCACTACCAAGAAAAATGTAACAATACATAACGATTGTCTTAACCGAAATCAGTTAAGACAAACGACTAAAGCGGCAATTAATTATTTTTCAGATGAGACCTGCAATGTTCGCGTCAGCTATTCAGAACTGGCGGCACGTACCAACGCGCTGTCAAAGGTGATATCCTCAAAAGCCTTGCATTCCGACACTAACAGGGATGGTGATTACGTCATCGCTGTCTGTATGCAACCAACCCATAAGTGAGTATATAATCACAAATCTATACTAATATTATAAAGCTGAAGAGTTTGTTTGTTTGTTTAAACGCGCTAATCTCAGGAACCGCTGGTCCGATTTGAAAAATTCTTTTAGTGTTGGATAGTTCATTTATCGAGGAAGGCTATAGGATATATTACACGGCGTGCGCTGCGAAAACTATTGATTATAGAACAAAACAATGTACTACCACTTTGCAGAACATATAATTGTCTACAAAAAATATCGCGTAACCATAATATGTCTAACTATTGTAGTTATCTCACAATAAGTGTTTTCTTTTATTTTTTTAAATAATTATATTAAAATGCCGTCGCTTCAAAAACTCTTTATTTTGTACCTTGGTATTAATCCAAAATAAATTACTTGATATTCAAGACGAATTCAATACCTTTCTAGAACTTTTTGAATTATTCAATTCGGACGTTTCATTCAAAAGATATCGCGATATTTAAAATGTAAGTATTAGTATTGTAGCCATCGATGAATATTAGTGATCGATGGTTGTAACCAAATAAGTATTAAGTATTACGCGCGCATGTATGATGTGGTGGGCGGTCATGAGGGGCGATACCAGGAGACGGACATAGGATACTTTTATCCCGTTGGAAACGGTAGGTGGCGCTGAGATCGGGTACTAGAATATTCCTAATCACCCGGACCGATTTTGGTGATTTTGTTTTTTTGTGTTTGAGTGGATCCCCAAATGGTTTAAATCCACAATTGGAACCGGTAGGTGGCGCTGGGATCGGGTTCTAGATTTTTATTTTTTCATAGCAGGACAACGTCTGCCGGGGCCGCTAGTTACATTAATATAATGGATCTTGCTAGTCGTCCGTTAAACGGACGATTAATAATTGTCCGCTAACCGGTCGTCCGGTTAGCGGACGACTAGACATTTCGTAATATGATAGAAGATTTATAAAATACTGTTTAAATTTAGAAAATTTAGAAAATTTAGTTACTGAGTAAAGTAAATGTTACATATAAAGACAGACAATATGTAATTTTATACTATAGTAATGTTATTATGTTATTAAGCAAAATATTTATGAAGAAATAAAGAAAGAAAGAATTGTTTTATTTTGGACAAATACTGGGAAAAATTAAATAAAGACATCAATACGTCCTAAAATTGGACCCAGACTCAGCGTAATGTTAGTCGCTAACACCAGCGCTATTCTTCCGCCTGGGACCAGCAAGTGGAGTCACGGAGGACAATACAACACAAATAATATAATATAGTATATAGTAATAATTCAGTTAAATAATTATAACAATAAAACGGGTACATTAAACAAATAAAACGACAAGTTTTGGTGTTCACAAAAGAATGTATTTAGTGTGACCCTAAAGAGTGACACTGCTGAGACGTTTCTTATAGGTGGAGAAATTTACCTTTTGAAGTGAAACTTCTTTAGGCGCATGAGGGTAAAAATTTTACGGATGAAACGCAATAATAATTATATTGGCGTCACGAAGATGTGCAGCGTTTTTGTCTTTTGTCTTACATTTTTAAACTCGTGATATCTTTCGAATGGAATATCTGAATCAAATAATTCAAAAAGTTATATAAAGGTATTGAAGCAGTCTTGAATATGAAGTAATTTATTTTGATAAGGATGAATACTAAGATACAAATAAGGAGCTTTTACTAGCGGCGAAATTTTAATTACATTTTTGAAATAAAAGAACACTTATTGTGGCTTAACTATAATAGTCAGACATATGCTGTCGCGACACTTTTTGTAAATAATGATGTGTTCTGCAAAGTCGTAGTACATTATTTTATTCTATCATCAATAGTTTTCGCAGCGCATGCGATTTTAGGTATTTCTGAAGTGAAACTTCTTTAGGCGCATGAGGGTAAATTTTTTACGGTAAAGTTTTAGATTTGTATAAATATAAACAAGACTTAAAAATTACTTTGCCACAGAAGTTTGTTTTTATAGTGAAACCGCGATAAGTGGGTTTTTGACATGTGAGAAACTTCTGTAATCGATAATTACAATGAGTTCCCGACCCTTTTGCATGCAAATACGTTATTTCCTGGGAATTTTCAAACTTTTTAACTGAGACTTGAATTCTTAAAGTTTTTCGATCTTTATCTCTACCTATAATTGGGACTTTGTAGCTCAGTAGCCCGTATAAGCGAGACATTTTATCAGGTTTAGAGCGTGAGCGATTCCTCCCCTGGGTTTCGCATTCGCAGAAATTTAAAATGATTAAAGATTTTTCGACGTAAACTAATTTTTACCCAAACTGCAGATAGTCCTCACATTTTTCCTTATATATATTATTTCCTTAAACAAATTAATAAAATTTGTATACTTACTAAGTAAGGCTTGTAATTAGCAATGTTTTATATTTATATTATGTACTTAATTTATATGAGTGTTTGTCTATAAGTATTACTAAAATAAATTTATGTTGCGAATGTCCATAGGCAAAATAACCACTTTCCATCACGTGGGTTGTTATCGTCAGTCTGTCTGCTGTAACTACTCTAGAAGTAAAACATATGTTTTACGTTCCAGTACACTGATATCCCTCCTTGCAATATGGAAGGCTGGAGCAGCGTACGTCCCGATGGAGCCAAGCTTCCCTCAAGCCAGGATCGAGCATATCCTAAAGGACGCTGAACCTTCTCTCGTTATTTATGATGATAGTGGTAAGATTTATCCATATCAATACATCGATACTTTATTTTTATACTAATCAATTGCCAATCATTGGTCTGGCTAAAACTTAAAAACAGCTTGACCGATTTTGATAAAATTTTGTGTATGTGTTTGAGTTGGTCCCGGGATGTTTTTGATTCACAATTGGACCCGGTAAGTGGCGCTGCAATCGTGTTCCAGATCTTTATTTTTTCAGAATAGGGCAAAGTCTATGGGATCTACTAGTTATTTGCTAATATTGTAGTTCTTTGATTATATGGTGGTTTGCGTCGTAATTGATTAATTTGATATGGGCCTAGGCCAAAATTTGAATTTACATCGAGGATGACACTTTCAAACTGCCAACGCAAGCGGTTCCTCGAACCTGTTCATTTATTTAATAGACCCAAAATACACTGGTTCATCTGTGTCTACAGTCAATATTTTTTCTATACAATCCTGACAGTCTCACTTTGGTGGTTGTTACGCTTTCGCGAACAAACTACACGACCGTATTAGTTAAAATTTGATATTTATATAGTCTCAATACCGAAAATGAACATATTTCACCTCGCAAAATGGAAAAATATCCGTAGTAAAATTAAGAAAAATCAATGCAGGCGAATAGCACCTGCAAAATTGAATGCAATGTGATCTATGTTAATGTAATAAAAGCCCATGAACGTCTCACTACTGAGCTCGGGCCTCCCACTATAGGGGAATGGACAGTATACCCGCCACGCTTGTCCAAGACGACTTGGCAGGTTTGACGCTTCGGTTATCTCGATGTGCAGGTTACATCACGATGTTTTCCTTCACCGTTATTAGCACGTGGTAATTGTAACAATATGCACATTAGGTCAGAAAACTGCATGCGTTCCAGCCAGGATCGAACCCACGCTCTTTGAATTTGGGACGTTTGCGCTAGCTATTACGCTACCACGACAATGTACAATAGATATCGATCAATCCTTATATTTGTGTGCAAAAATGTAGTTTGTCTATAATATTAAATCTATCTTTTCAGCAAATCCCTCGATGTTCGATAACAGCGGTATACTAGCAGTTTCTTTTGAAGAATTGGCCATGGAAGCCAGTGGACTATCAGATGAAGAGCCGCAAGAACATGAAACGTTAGCCGCCCACACTTGCCAAAGCATCGCAATTGTGCTTTACACTTCTGGAAGCACCGGAATACCTAAAGGTAAATGATTTTAATCATTTGCTGGTCCTTTAGGACCAGTGCCGTAGGTACTAGTTACTGTGAATACTAGGAATCCCGCGGGATATTTCCCAAAAGTGGTTAGGGTGCATAAAAATTAGCTGAGTCTGATAGAATTTACACGAACGATAACTTCATTGTTTGTGAATACTCTGTTATTTTGCCTAAGAAAATTCAGAGATTTTTCTTGAGATTCGATATTAAAAGTCATAGTCTTGTTTATTATTACGACATGTATTTAGTCTATTTGGAATTTCCTACGATTTCCTAACTTCAAAACCATTAGATCGATTCTGATGCGGTTTTTTCAAGTTGCTACGTAATTATACGACTTGTTTGCTGCAACAGTTGCTGTATCAAGTAGAAATCTTTAGTGGAACACTGGAAGTTGCGTTTATTTTTATTAACATTAAATACCTTCTTATCTCGGGGTTTATAAGGATGTTGTTTGGGTTTTGAACGTCTTTGACCTTTGACATCAACCGACGGGTTTATAGAATAATTCCTTATGTTTTCGAAATGAAAAAATGTCATAATCCAATTATAATCTTAATTACAGGAGTTCGCCTTTCATATTCAGCGATATGCAACCGTCTTTGGTGGCAATTCCATAAATTCCCATACACGGAGACGGAAGAAATTTGTGTATGGAAAACTGCTTTTACATTCGTCGATTCAGTTTGCGAGATGTGGGGCCCTTTGTTGTATGGAAGATCTCTTTTAATCTTATCCAAGGAAACCACCAGAGACCCTCAGAAGTTGGTCACGGTTTTAGCCGAGAATAAGGTAAGGAAATTGTAAAAAAGTATACCAATCAGTCGAGAGTTATTATGATGTTCTACTTTGTAAACAAGCGAGAGAGAGAGAGAGAGGAGTCGGTGAGGCGGCGCCTTCTGCTGCATCTGGTGTATTAAGCTATTTCGTTACCCCTCCAGTACACTTGGCGGTTGGGCCTGTGAGGGCAACCCTCGGCATTGCCGCATCGCACGTTACTGACATCAGCAACCATAACTGCTGCTGCTGTACGATCAAAGCCTCCCAATCTAGACGATTGAAAGCCCAGCGTGGGTAGTCCTTGGTTGGGGGAGGTTCCAGGTCTTGAGAGCTCGAGCTCCAGTTGGAGGTGTTACATCGTATGTACCAGTGGTCGGATAGCACCACCACTCCGGTCTATACCTTCCAGTCTTGGAGACGGCTTGCCAACCAAACCCATCTTGCTGGCGTATACACATGTAAGCGGACCCTGGTTGAGGACCACGAGACTGAACTTGATCTCCCATTCCGCGAGCACCTGGACACGCATTCAACTGCGGCGCAATGGTTCAGGTTCGACAGGAGGAAGCGTAGAGCGCGGTCCACTATTTGATGCACTTTTTTGCCTCCTCCACTCGCTGCGACTGCGGCTGAATTTCCTACTCGATCGCGGCTTTGTTCTTTCTTATACCTTTGTCTTGTTTTTTATAATTAAATGTTTATCGTACAATAAATATATCCCTTTTTTGCTGAGTTCTGCCTCTACGTAGCGACTTTTCTCTTTTGGGGGTATGATATTGAAACCTCATCGAAGAAAAACGAGTGATAACATTTTTGAAGAACGACGAAGAAGATCTCAATTAAAACCTTAAAAATATAATATTTTGTCCCATTTGCGCGATCTATTCATAATTCTCTTAATACCTAAACTAAGTTCAATAAAATTGGGATTTCTTTCAAAAAGTATCTTTTATCTATAAAAAATATTTAGAAGATACGTATTTTGTATCTACTATTTCAAATACCATTTTCATAAGTATCTCGTATCTGGTATCTCAAATACTTATTTTAATAGTAACTTGTATTTTGTATTCAGATACTCTGTATAGGATATCATGTACATCTCGGGGTAACTGTAACAATACGACACTTAAGTCAAAAAATCTTTTCAAGCGGTGCATGCTTCCTAACCAAGATTCGAAATAACTGCATTTGAACCAAGTCCCAAAACGTTCCATACTAAGTTATCTCATGTCATCAGTGTCGTAAAATTTTAATTCTATGATTTTTGCAAATCCAATTGAGAAATTTTGTTTCAGGTCGAACGCCTTGTATTAGTTCCAACTCTTCTTAGATCAATCCTTATGTATCTTTCTTTAACACCCGCCGAAAGACCTCTCCAACACCTCAAACTCTGGGTCTGTTCTGGAGAAACCCTCAGCAAAGATCTGGCGTCTCAGTTCTTTAGATACTTTGGAGATCACAATGGATATAAATTGGCCAACTTCTATGGAAGTACTGAAGTTATGGGTGATGTTACCTTCTATGTAATGCAGAGGAATAGTCAGTTGGATCTTTTCCCTACTATTCCTATCGGTAAGTAACACAGATTCTTCTTCAATAAAATTACGAAATTTAACGTACCTAATCCTATCTTGCATCTTGCATTGCGGGGACTATAGGTATAGTCCTTCGAGAAATAAATACGAAATACGAAAAATAATTTAATCTATAAAATATAATTTGCAGGTGCACCTCTAGACAACTGTGCAGTCTACCTGCTAGATGAAGAAATGAACCCATCGACTGAGAGTGAACCTGGCGAGGTTTGGGTAGCTGGTCATAATTTGGCCTCTGGATACGTTGGGGGACAGGGCGCTGATAAATTCCTTGACAATCCACATGCAGCACACCCTGGTAAGTTCTAAGACATTTCTAGATAAAAATTATTGTTTTAATATAATATGTTCATAATATATGGGTTTTTAAAACAAAAGCTATGTCCTTTTCAATAACTACTTAATATTTGTATTTGTTTGTAGTGAATATTTTTGTTTCATTATAGGATACTTTTAAAAGTATCAGATTCATGTTTATTACGTTTCATTTGAAATTTTAATTGATCACGTGTTGGCATCGTCATCATTCGCAATCTACTGTTAGACGCAGTATTCTTGAAGTTTGTGTCAGACATCGTCTTCTTGTTTCCTCATCCAGTCCTTACACATGCACCACCACCTTTCATCCACCTTGAGCAGATTCCGTGTGTTCTGAATCTGTCCGGATGGCTATCAACCCTGGTCTAGAGTATACCGCATTAACAACATTGATTTGTCTTCCGACATTAGTGGCCAGGTTCCAAGGCCATCTTCGAGGGCGGCAGCATATTGGTAATAAATAATTCTGGAGTTGCAATGGTCCTTAGGCGACGGTTAACATTTTTCATCAGATGGGCCTGTTTTCTGTACTCCAACAATTAAAAAGAATACCAATGCATCAGTCAGAAAAGTGTGTCAAAATACGATTATTTAGAAATAGTGTATATATCTCTAGTCTATCGTCGGTCTAATGAATAATGTGACAAGCTCAGTCCCACTTTAACTTCCTAATTTAGCCTCATATATACTAAATTAATTATATCCAAAAGAGAAACACCTAAAATAATTCGCTCTGTAGTCCGTTGAGAGACCTTTACAACAAGGAACAGTTCCATTGTCGGTGTAGTACATTTCTCGGAAATGTATGTTATTACAAGTATGACGCACGGTTCGGAGACTTTTGTCTTCACCTATTGCGGAATGGATGACAATAAGACTTGGTAACACATATACAACTAATTACTGATTTATGTTCAATATTTCGTCGGTGTATACATTAATTGTCGTTGTAGACTTCTGTCGCCTATACCGCACCGGTGACTTCGGGATACTGGAGAAAGGCGTGATCCTTTACGCGGGAAGAACTGACTCTCAAGTCAAGATCAGAGGCCACCGAGTTGATTTGCAGGAGGTGGACAAGGCTGTGTCTGCTGTTGATGGAGTTGATAAATGTAAGTATTTAATTGAATGGAACACTGTGCTACACAGCTTCTATTTTTTTTAATATTTCACATTGACAAGACTGGGTATCTTGAGTGTCAGGGCTTTTCTTATGCTTTTCTTTTTGTTTTATTATTCCCTTCCCTTTTAGACTTCTGGTTTCTTTATTGTTTTATATTATACTTTCATTTTAAATATCTTAATCCCTTCTATAGTTGACATATATGTTTTGATTAAAGGTCTTCTACGATTTCTCTAGTAAAACTCAGATCATATAATTAAAAAAAAACGGGTACAAAATTTAATACTATTTTTATACTTTCATAATATTAATACTGTCATGACATAGTAATTGGATAAAAGAAATAAATCAGTCACAATCCAGTCTACTGCAGCTTATTCTAGGGAGACCTATTGATTCAGTTGATTCAGTGTGGACTTACACAACAGTATTTTAAAATATGTTTTCCTTTTTAGGTGTTATCCTCTGCTATGGTGTAGATCGCGGGAACCCTGAAATTTTGGCCTTTGTCACAATTCAACCTGATGCCAGGATCTCCCCTTGCAAGATTGAAGCCAGCCTGAAAAATTCTTTAACGCATTACATGATTCCTCAGGTATTTATTTATTACTAGTGGTCGCCTGTGGTCGAAATTCGGCTAACATAATTAATTTAAATCAACCAATAGTCACTTTGTTAGTATTTATAATTTAAGTACTGATTCTGCGATTGAATTAAAAAAATTACCTTATATATTAATATTTCAGGTTATCGAAGTGGATACTGTACCTCTGCTCGTAAACGGAAAAGTCGACAGACAAGCTTTACTCAAGATGTACGAAAATACAAATAATAATGGTATGTATCAGAGATCAGATCTTCGCCTTCATCAGCAGTTAATATTATTAGTTCAGTTGTTTGTATTCTTATTACCCAAAATATTCCTACTATGATCGGAACTTGTCTTTGATCTTTCTATCAGCCGGTTCTTATTTCTTATTATCAAGTCACTTTAAAAAAATAATCAGCAGTCCAACACACACATTGCATATTTCCAAACTAAGAATACCTTATAGAATGTGCCATGCTGGGGCCGATACCAGACACCCAGACCATAGTAAATAACGGAAAGTTCTATAACTAAATTTACGATACCAGAGTTGAACCCGGAGCCTCTGTGCTTTAGTGCTTTAGTGGGGTAGGCCGGCAAAGTCTTAATACACTCAACACGGAAACCTTAGTTACTTCAAACTTAAACAAAATAACAAAGAAGTAGGTATTAAGTTAAACTAAATATTAAGAAAATTTCTTTAATATTTCAGACGACTCCGAAATTCCACTAGATATAGATTTTGTTGGTGTACAACCCGAAGAAATGGAAGCAGCTAAAGTACTGTTTGAAACTGTAGGCGAAGTGCTAGGCAGAGCTGCAAGGGGAGCTCTCTCGGTCAGGGCAGGCTTTTATGAACTGGGGGGCAATTCACTAAATTCTATTTACACTATAACCAGGCTACGGGATAAGGGATATCATATTGGTAAGTATTTATTTATTATTATTCACTTATATCTAATTCTAAATCATACCGATTTTTAGTTTTATTTGTAATATGACTTGTTCTACACTGGAGTTTTTGTACCACACCTTGAGGGATGAAAGATGTTTAAATGCAGTGAAATATAAGCTAGTAATTAATTAGATAATATCTATTATATAAAATTAATTAATATCTATTATATAAAATTCTAAATATGCTGAGTTTGTACATTGAAGCTATTTAAAAAAATCTGGAATAGTCTATATAAAGGATGAAGAATACGATGCAAAGGTTTTTAGATTTCTTGTCAGGTTGTCTGTTTGTTTCAAGTCAAGCGTGGACATATCCTAGTATGAGATATAATTGTTGCAGTTGAAGCACAAATTATGTTTGTATGAATAATCTCATCGATTTCAAATCCGTCATGTTATATAAGACACTTACCTACAATTTGGTCGAAGCTAGATTTTGACAGTCGACAGGGTTCGACAAATGAAATGTTCAATGAATCAAAGAATATTTTGCTTTTAAACATGTTTGTTATCAGGCCATAAAATCAATCAAATGTAAACAAACATTTTACAGAAATAAGTGACTTCCTTGGAGCAGCGAATCTGGGCGAAGTACTAACTTACATGACGACTAACTCTGAATGCAACGGTGAAAGGAAAGAACCAAGATTTAGTGCAGAGTCTATGAAGCATGAACATAAACAACGAGTTATTGAGTAAGTATTGCGAGATAGGAAGTGGCGTGGGTGTATTTACTTTATTTACATTTACACCAGTAAAGAAGCGAGTCAACTTGCGGAACTAGCTAGTTCCGCAGAACAGATGTGTTTCCACACTACTATGAGGGCTTAATATCATAGTGTGGAAACGCATCTGCCTAATCGAGAACCTAACAACTGGAAAATTGCCGTCCAAATGTTGACAAGAGCTTATAAGAATTATTTATTTCAGACACACAGATCCATAAAAACAACTAGAACAATTAAATTAAATAAATATTCGTAATACCGAAGTAAGAAAGAGAGTTGGTCTGAAAGAGAGTGTCGGGGTGAAGGTAAGGAAAGGAATGCTCCGGTGGTTCGGGCATGTGGAAAGAATGTATGATGAAAGAATGACTAAACAGATATACAATGCAAAAGTGGATGGATGCAGAAGTCGCGGAAGGCCACGACACACCTTCCATGATCAAATTGATCGTGTATTAGCAGAAGGTGATGTCAGGAGCCTTAAGAACAGACGAGCGTGCATGAAAAGAGCTATGAATGTCAAAGAAGCAAGTGAGGTGTGTAAGAATAAGCCTGTATGGCGCTCTGTTGTTCGTGCCTACCCCGCAAGGGACCTGGCGTGAAGTTATGTATGTATGTATGTAAAATTAAAAATAAATGTCAATCAATCAGTCAGTTGTTAATTTAAAAACGCAATTTACATACATATACATATTTTATATAAATTAATTAATTGAGGCAGGAATCCGTAGCCAATGCTAATATATTTTTATTGCATGTTACTAGATAGCAATGGCCGCAATTATACTGTTTCTATGCCTCTCAACCCTGGACAAGAAATTTGCAATGCGATTTCTCCGTATAGCATAAAACGTGTTCAATCTGACCTCGAGAAACACTCGAGGCACTACAGTATATTTTAAATCAATTAGGTGCCGAAATATATTATTATGTTGAACATGTGTGCTTATACAGAGAAGGCCTTATGCATTTTATCCAGAATCGACAGGTGTAAAATATCTGGCAAAACGTCCTGGACAGATATATTTTAGTGTCATTACCAGCTTTGAAAAATCTTTTAGCCAATATGTTACCTCACACAGAGGGACACCTTTGTTACTTTTCTATATCGTAGTCATCCCTTTTATCAGAAGAAATAATATGTCCAAGTATTGTAACGTACTGACAATTTTTTCGAATTGCGCACCGATATAAATACACATCACTATCCAACCCAAAAAATTAGAATTTCTGTCTTTTTAGAATTATACACCAAGTCATGATCATTGACATATCACTCGCGTACAGATAACAAAACAACTTAAATAGGTCTGTTACAGTTAATCGCAACACGCGGATAGCGTCTTATTTTCAAATAATTAATTTCCCTATCCAATTATTATTGGTCTGTCTTTCATACCAACATGCAAACAGACCAACTGGCGAACTAGCGGCTTAACTAGCCATTTCCGCCAGTTAACTATGCAATTCAAGATTTGAAATACTAAGGGAATAATTTGTAGTCTTACCGTGGTATATATATCATTCACTTCAAGCCATTTAATTTTGCGAGTTTGGAAAGCAAATAAACACAATGGTCCAAATGTCTGTGCGTTAAGTAATGTTATAGGATAGGGGGAGCTTGCTATAGAAATGTTCTTTGGGTTCAACAGTCTTTATAGTGTGTAAAGGTTTTGAAGCGAAGCGACTGGAAAATGCAGATATTAATGATCAAATTCATAACAAGAAACCCAAGACCTGTTATGAGTGCTCGTTCAAATAGCGTCGTTGGTTAATTACATATTGTAAATTGTAACCGAGTATGTAAAAGAAAATTTACTTTGATTAGGCAGATAAGACACAAAGAAGACCAAGTAACCACATGTGAGAGGTAACCATTACCGAGCTCAAAAGTTTTAAGGGAGAACTTTTTACTACTTTAGAAGCATATATATCACTTACTATTAAATAAGGATCGCTTGGCATGGTCCAAGTATGAGTCTTCAAGTAAAATATCTGAGAAACACATAGACAGACAAAGTAACATGACAAGTTCACAACGGTTTGGTTTTCAGCATTAAATTCTGGAATCCTGAAATGAAATTAGGCACGCGTTTTCCTTTTTTTCTTATATTTTTAAACGGGCCCCATGCTATCCTTTCTTAATTAACTGTACCTTACATTACATTACATTACCTGATGGTACTGTTTGATCTATTATAATATGACGGTGAAAAAGTATGTGATGAGTGTCCCGGTAGATAAGGAGCTCATCCCAGACGTGTAGATTGTCTAGCTTCTTGAGAAGTGGGAGAGGCCAAAATACTAAATATTGCACATAAAGCTAATCTTTCCAAACGTAGCTCCACGCGTAACTTAGTTCTAGCTGTTTCGTTCCGAACACATTCCATGAAAAGGTGGTTTAAGTCATCGAAAATATTGAAATGGAAATAATTTGCGGAATTGGTCTTTTTCATTAAGAAACCAAACTTTTTCAATGGTATGTGTCCGGAACGTGTGCAACTTTAATTTGGAACGCATTTTCTTTCTCCTGCTAGCGGAAGGTTTCCGCATATTGAATTTTGTAGGTGTATGGTTGGCAAAAACTTAATTGTCTTTTATATTTCAGTATGATAGTATCGTCGTTTTACGAAAAGGCAGAATTGGAACAGTTTTTGAAACACGAGATCGAAACACGAGACTATGCACATTGCATCGACGCATGTTGGCCAGCGTTATTAAATGCTAACTTAAGCGTCGTTCTCAAGGATGGTAAGTTTAAATTATTATTTTATTTACTTTATTTTGCAACTTTATAGGTGCTGGGTTCTTCCGATCGTATTATTAGCATGATACATAGGTACATACATATCGACGGCTTCATAACAAATGGGCGTACAGACAAAAGTGCAGTTTTACACAAGAAACAAACTTGTGAATAAAACAAAACTAGTTGATTTTATAAGGCTGAAATTTGGATTACACTTCTATTTAGGCACACTTGCATACTGAAAGACTTTCTAAATTGTAACATGCATAGATTTTAGTAAACAACAAAAAAAATGCATTTTTGCGTATACGCCCATTTGTTATGAAGCCCTGGATATCATCATTACCTTTGTTTCCCATAGAGTTGGATAGTGACGATAATTTCCACTTGAAACGGACTTGCACTCTTTTGATTCATCTACTTTTATTAATCTCTTCATACATGTATGTACGTTTACTTGAAGCGCTTATTACCTGACCTTTCTTTAAAACCATTGTGATTTGACCATGGGACTACATTGCAATCTCGCTGCCTCGAATTTGATCAAGATGATGATAAGTTTATTTTATGAGGTTTGATGTTTCTTTAAGTTGTTTCTTTTTTTCTCTTTGTTCTTTGTAAAAATAATTGCTAAAAGTGCTTAGAACAGTGAGAATGTACGTTACACAACTTTAAATTAAAAAAATTGGAAACAAACACTTTGAAAGTTAATTACTGCAATATTTCATTTAGTTTATTATTGAGTCTATTTAAATAATATGTTAAATAAATCTATGTCGCTGAAGTTTATTTTTCATTTATTTATAGAATCTGGAGAACCAGTAGCTGTGGCATTGAATTTCGATGCGAGAGATGAACCTGAAATCGAATTATCAGGAGGATTAGCAAAAATTATGGCGTTCTTGGAATTCGTGGAAGGATCAGTCAGGGACACCATGTTGCCGGGAGGAAAAGGTAAGAATTCTCTTTGTTATATACAAATACATTCAGGCAAATCTTCTTAGATTACGATAATAAAAAAAAATATCCATACTAATGTCATCATCATCATCCGAGCGTTAAATCCCGGTTGCATTCACTCCGACGCCCAGGGTCCGCTTTCCTACTTTTCCTACTCCAGTTCGCGCGGTCTTCAGCATCTCCCGTTTTGAGATCATTGGCACGCATGTCACCCTTCACAACGTCAAGTCAACATTTCTTGGGCCTTCCCCATTTGTTCCGCACATAATTAGCCGGTCTCCGAAAAAGGTGGCCGTACCAGCGTAAGCGACAGACTTGCAGTTTGTCTGCTATATCACGGACATGAAACTACCGCGGATGCGGGAGTTTCTGACACGGTCTTTCCGCGTCACTCCACACATCCAACGCAGCATATTCATCTCCGTGACACGCACTTCTTGCTTGTGTCGCTCAAGTACAGGCCACGCTTCACTGCCATACAAAAGGACAACTCTAATGATGGATTTATAGACCTGTCCTTTTAATTTAACCGGCTTTTTAGGGTCACAAATGACTTATAAATCTGTCCATAAATGATACGGAGAATTATGGTTGTAAGTGCAGCGGCTGCCGCCTAAACAACCTGTATAGGTAAACCAGGAATGGATAGTCGTATGTGGGAAGGAGTAAAGATTAAGGATACGAGGATGAGGAGAGGGGGGACACCACTGTCACGGAGCAAAGGGAAGTAACAGTGGCCGCGTGGAGGACCTCGGGCTTGCGTACCCGTGTGCACTGTAAAATGCCGGACAGGCATTTAACAAGAGGCACCCTCTGAGGGAACTAATGTTTTCATGTGAAAGTAAATCTGTTTGATACCTTTTTATCATTATTTAATTGCATTTTACATTATGTATTATTACGTGTGTTGTATTGTCCTTCGTGACTTCACTTGCTGGTCCCAGGCGAAAGAACAGCGCTGAGCTAATTGGTCAGCATACGCTGAGACTGGGTCCAATTCTACGACTTATTCTGTTTCTATTATTTTACTGTTTGATAATACTCTGTATTGTTTTTTGTCCTAAATAAAATATGTCTTTCTTTCTTTTATTGAAAAACATGTAGGAGTTTTGGTCCTAAAAAGAATAATGAATGGGATAGAAATAGAGGATGGGAAATTTATATAGATATCCAATAATTCCTTGACTTATTGGAACGAAGTTCCTTATCGCGCGTTGCGAAAGGGGGTTAGACGGAAAAAATTAAGACCAAAAGTTGTAACGACACTTTTTTCTATAGTTGTAAGCCGTGCGGCGTGCGCGTGTTTCTCTGTCTGTCTCTCTCTCTCTCTCATAGAAAGCAAGTCAGTTATTTTCGTTTCGTCTTTCTATTTCGCATTGAACAGTGTGGTGTCGCGGCGATTATTTTTGTTGAGTGTATACTGGTTTTTTTGTACATAATAAATAATAAAAATTAAAATAAATAAAATTTTATTACAATTCCTTCACTAATTAATCGAAAGGAACTTCGTTCCATCCGGGTGTCCCTTGACACCTCTCAAGTTTTTATTGAGCTTTTTTTCCCTCAGTCGGTACAACATTGCTTTTTCTTCCATACTCCTCTAACTTGGCATACCTCATCTGTTACACAAACTTAAATTATTTTTGGGGAATTTTGAACAAGATCGGAATGGAAAAAATTAAAAAATATCTTCAACGGAAATCAGTTTGAACAAGAGCCAACTAATGACGTTTTCCATTTCAGGCACAATCCTCCACTCATTTATGATGGCAACAGCGGAAACTTTGTCCCCCCGTGATAATGTCGCCGCTATAAGGGCGTTGGAGAACGCTACTATGAAAGTTGCAAGAGAGAGGCGGTTCTTGGGCATATTCACAACTAATACCAGTCCATTGACCCAAGTAAGTTCAATTATACCATCAAAGCTTTCATTGCTCATGAACTGGATGTGATGGTCGTGGACCATTGAATGTTAAGTTTTATATACATACTAGATGACCGGGCAAACGTTGTTTTGCCATATAAATTATTTCTAGTGAATATTTTGGTAGTTAAATAAAAAAATAACTAACTTATTGTTCTCATCCCTACTCCGTGCTGTGAGAAGTGACACCGGTAGACGCCTGGCGGGGATAACTGATCGATTGATAATCGATTAGTAACCGAACTGAGAGTTGAACATTATTACAGTACTAGTATCGTTTTTAAAAAAATGGGGGTTGGTGGTAAAAGTGTGAAAATTAAGGATTATTATGTATTTTTAATGCCTCATAAAAATAAAAAAGTTTATAATAAAACTACGTTTTAATGGCCGTAATCACGGAAGACAGCCTCCCGTGATCACGGTCACTGAAAAGTGGCCGAAACGTCGGAATAACAAAAATCAAATAAATTACTGCGCTTAAAAACCGTTAAAACGTAGTTTTATTATGTATACAGGTCGCGAAAACTTAAGAAAATATTAAAAAGTTTATCATAATAAAACGGCTTATCCAAAAAATAAAAATAAACAGTTTGTGGATGGGCCACCCTAATCACTAAGGGGTATAAAAAATAGATTACAACCTATTCTCAGACCTACAGAATATACACAAATAATTTCATAAAAATCCGTGAAGTCGTTTCGGAGGAGTTTGGTCACAAAAACTGTGACACGAGAATATATATATATTTAGATAGATAGATGTATAACTTAATAAGTCTACCTACACAAATATGCATGCACGCACATTCACCCACTTTCATTGAGTCACTCATCCTTAATCGCTCACTCTTACTCACTGACTCATTCACCTTTACTAACTCATTAATTTTCAGTCACTCTCATTCACTCACTTATGCACACATACATGCTGTTTTATATTAGATTTTTTTTCTTTAGTCGTGCCTGAGTCTTAGTCTGCTATTGCTACATACATAAAATCACGCCTGTTTCCCATGGGGGTAGGCAGAGACTATGGATCTCCACTTGCGACGATCCTGACAAACAACTTTCGCTTCACCTACTTTCATTAACCTCTTCATACATGCGCGTTTATTTGAAAGGCTTTTTACTTGACCTTTTTTTAACAATTCTGATAATTGTTCACGGTATGTTCGTCTCGGTCTACCGGCAACAGCTCTACCATTGACACTACTGTCATATACCTGTTTTGTGATTCTATTTTCATCCATCCTCTCTACATGCCCAAACCACCTTAACATTCCTTTTTCAACTCTTGTTATTACATCTTCTTTCAAACCACAACGTTCCCTTAGCACACTGTTTCTTATCCTATCATTCAAGCTAACCGCACATATACTTCTCAAAGCTCTCATTTCAACTGCGTTTATCCTACTTGCATGTTTCTTCTGCCATACCCAACTTTCACTACCATACATCAGGGTCGGCACCAACACTCCTTTATGGACAGCCAAGCGTGCCTTTACAGACACTTTCTGGCTATTCATAAAAGAATTTAGCGCTCCATTCACCCTATTACCTGCCATAACTCTCCTTTCAATATCCCTTTCATGCTTTCCGTCTCTGGTAAACATGCAGCCTAAGTAAACAAATTCACTAACTTGCTCTAACTTTTGATTTCCTATCTGTATATTACAACTTGTCATTCTTTCATCTCTTTCAAACACCAGAACTTTCGTCTTATTCACATTAATTTCATACCCTTTCTCTCAAAAGACTCATTCATAATTGTTACCATCTCCTGTAACTCCGTTTCCGATGACGCAAGTATAACTTGATCATCGGCGTAGATAAGTAACCCATTCATTCTTGAACCACTTTCACTTTCTTTCAAATCGTCCAAGCAACTGTCTAAGAATAGGTTGAACAACCACGGCGACGCTACACAGCCCTGTCTAACACCTTTATTTAACACTAACACCTTTATTGCTATTACAATTATATCAAATGGTAGACTATAAGACCAGAAGTTTGTTGATTATGCCAATAATTTTCTCTACCGTAAAGAAGGAGAATACTAGATATAAACATCTAAAAACAAAATCACTTTCATATTAGTTTGTATGTATAGTAAATATCTTATTATTTGTTTTGCAGCAACTCGGCACAGATATTTTAGGATTCAAAACGCTTCTAGATTACCAAATAAACCAATACGTGGACTCGAATGGAGAAATGCCATTTGGCAAAGCCGCTGATGATATGAGGGCAATTGTTTGCTGGAAACCAGTCGAGTAAATTAATACTATTTTATTTATATTAAATTTATATTAATGCTAATTTAGTATAAGAAACTAGCTAGATGGTTTTTAGGGTTCCGTAAGCATTTCACACCTTTAAAGAAAATCAGTTACTAAACAAATAGATCGGCTGGTACATACATGTTTGGCACGAAGGACCATGAGTGGACTGTAATAGCTGGCCTGTGGTGTGTGCTGGCCTGTCCAATAAAAAAATAAAAGAAAATTCTCTTCTCTCACTCATTAAAATAATATAGACTAAGACAGAAGTGTTTTGAGGCTGGCAACGCGTTAGTATAGATATAGATATAGGCTGCGACCATTTTCCATCAAGTTCGTTATACTCTATTCCAATTATGAGGTCCCATTTGACAGATGTCAATAATCAAGTACTGGTAAAGTACCGCTATAGTCGATACTCGACGATATTCGTCTTCGATTACTATAACGAATAAATTAAAATCGTATTGACAGAAAAAGGATTAGCATCAAATTAGAATTTATAAAAATTTGTTTGTTAAACAAACAAACCAAATCAAATAACAGTCAAAACTTATAACAACGAAAAAATTAACAAACAGTTATAAAACTACAATAACAAGAATGAAATAAAAACACAACACAAAATCAACTAAACTGAATACGCGTACCGCATACAAGGCTTCTGCACTCGTAATGAAGAGACAAACAAAATGGCGGGTCGTGATCACGAGGTGGACGCAGTAGACGCAGTGTTGACAGATTTTCACTCGCGAAAAGAATCTGTCTATAATCGATTTTATACGATTCTTTTAGTCACATCACTATGTAAAAAAGTAAAAATAAAACTATAGAACGTAAACGCAAAACCGTAGTAAAATATTATTATCTTTTTAAAGTTTTAATTATTTTAAGCACGATGTCTAAAAACAATATGTTGATTGTGTGTGTGGATTAAATGTATAATGATTTAGATTGATTGTGTATTTTTTAAATAATGATTTACGACCATGAACAAAAAAATATTATTATTTCAAATTATGCGAAACGTGAAGAGTTACGTTCTAAGGAAGTGCCAGAAGGGACTTCGTAATTGGAATAGAGTTATAGTTTACCAGCTTTTGGCGTTTAAAATATATATTGAAAATCTTATTTTCATAATTAATCATACTGTAATAATCATTTATTATTACTTTGAACTTTCATCAGAACTGTTGTACAAAGACGTTCAAACCGGTATAGACACAATATTATGTAATTAGTAAAATATTAACACCATATGGCATTTACTATTCGAAATGTAAAAATGTGAAGTTCATCTTCTTGTTTACGTAATTTTAAGATAGATGTCGTTAATAACACAATTCTCGAATAGTTTCGTCTTGTTAACAGTTTGTTTAAAGCGACGATATAGTAAATAAGGAACTCTTATTAAATATGTCGCATTTTTAGAATAACAAAGCTATTAAAAACCGTACGAAAATAGCTACTAAATATATCCAAACGATTTTCATTTGTGTCATTGTAAGCGTGTTAGAAAGAGATGCGTATACAGTTGTACATTCATTATTGACTTATTGACAAAGAAATACTCGTATCAAAATATAAGATAGAAATTATTGAATTATTTCAAAGATTTCTTAAAACTTGTCATCTTAATTTGGTTTTATTTATTAGAATGTTAATTTGAAAACATACGTGATGTAACGCTGATTTTTAGATAAAAACAACAGACAAATTGAATCAATTTGGTTGAAAGGCAAACGAGTTAATAGCCATGATGGTATTCAATGACATTGAATGATTCAACTTTGTTTATATGGATTACTTTGGGTGATATCTACGAGTACAAATTTTATGTCAGAAATGTATCGGCTTGAAACAATCATAACCTCGGACACTGACGTGGTCATTTTAAAATTGTCATAGTACTATAGTAGAATTATTTTCTCCGTGCAGTTTGGGTCATAAATAATCGGATAGGATGTACGATGTATGATTATAGGATGTACTTCTCAATAAACATAGATTGTTTACTTTTGAGGAAAATATACTGAAATAAAACATAGTTGGTTAATTTAATTAATTAGCACAAAAGTTATTGTATAGAAATTATTGTCTTAGTTTTAGGTTAACAATAGATCTCTCTAATTGTTGTAATCTTGTTAAAAGTTATCCGTTCAATATAATGGTTATGTAAAATAAATAAAAACCAAATTACCGATTTCTTGTCGTTTTATTTTAATTTTATAGTATTATATGTACTACGTACTAGAGAAGCTATTCAAAACAAAGCAGTTCGAATTTGGCGAAAGCAGGTTCGCACCTGCGCAGTGCGAACCTGCCGAGGACTGTTTGTTATAAATATAGTGTACTAGCTGACTCGGCGAACTTCGTACCGCCTTATTCAAATAAATTAATAAACAAACAAATCGAGAAAACATGGCAAAGGGCTCATAGAATTTGAAAAATATATATAGCTATAACCATCTACGATTAATTCCACGTCGAATGGTTGTGGTTTCATGCTGATCGGTCCAGTAGTTTTCGAGTTTACCTCGGACAAAGAAAACAAACTTTGCTTATATATATATATATATATATGCTTATATATATATAGATAGATAGATAGCCATAAACCATCTAGGAAAAATTTCGCATCGAATGGTGGTAGTTTCATGTCGATACGATCAGTGGTTTAAGCGTGATTGAGCCTCAAACGAACACCATTTTCATATATATAGATAAATAAAGAAGATAGATAGCCATAAACCATCTAGGAAAAATTTCGCATCGAATGGTGGTAGTTTCATGTCGATACGATCAGTGGTTTAAGCGTGATTGAGCCTCAAACGAACACCATTTTCATATATATAGATAAATAAAGAAGATAGATAGCCATAAACCATCTAGGAAAAATTTCGCATCGAATGGTGGTAGTTTCATGTCGATACGATCAGTGGTTTAAGCGTGATTGAGCCTCAAACGAACACCATTTTCATATATATAGATAAATAAAGAAGATAGATAGCCATAAACCATCTAGGAAAAATTTCGCATCGAATGGTGGTAGTTTCATGTCGATACGATCAGTGGTTTAAGCGTGATTGAGCCTCAAACGAACACCATTTTCATATATATAGATAAATAAAGAAGATAGATAGCCATAAACCATCTAGGAAAAATTTCGCATCGAATGGTGGTAGTTTCATGTCGATACGATCAGTGGTTTAAGCGTGATTGAGCCTCAAACGAACACCATTTTCATATATATAGATAAATAAAGAAGATAGATAGCCATAAACCATCTAGGAAAAATTTCGCATCGAATGGTGGTAGTTTCATGTCGATACGATCAGTGGTTTAAGCGTGATTGAGCCTCAAACGAACACCATTTTCATTATATATATCGAACGATACCTCCCACGTAAGTTGTTGTATCCCCAAAACTGCAATTTTACAGTAGAGCGTTTTAAAGATTCCAATTGGACTAAACACTGCATTTATTATTGTATTATTGTAAAATTTGGTACATTAATGTAATTTTGAATATTATTTACTATGTTGAAAGGTAAATAATAAATTATGTATATTTTCTGAGATATTGTTCATTCAACATTTTACTACGGAGTACAGGCTGCGACAGTTGTCGTATCTCATACTTACAACATTATACCGCGGAGTTTAGGTTTCGTCAGTTGTTGTTTATAGTAGTTACAACTGTATACATTGAAAAATATAAGTTTCATTCCACTGTTAGTGGCAATATCAATTACATCGGTGAAAAAATTTGGTTTGCATTATCTTAAGAAAACAAATGCTAGGTTAGAAAATAAAAAGACATACTATCAAGATAAATTTCTTAAATTTTTAATAGGAACAACACATATTCAGTATAATATTTTTAGGAACATTATAATACTAGTATCTAATATAATAAATTAGCATTATAATTTTAAAAACATCTTTAAACAATATGATTTAAACTTTTAAAAAAAGCTGATAATAATTATTATCAAACAAAAAGTTATTTAGAAACAAAATAAAAGGACATAAATGAAAACATGCCCACTCATTCTACGATATGTTAATAACATAACAAAGTCTTCTTAAGATTGTTAAAATAGAATCATAAAAAATCAACATTATGGAACATTAAATAACGAAAATAATGATTCACTTAGTAATTTTTACAGGATCAAGTTCAAATCAAGATAACTAAAAATCAGGTAATTTTATAGTTATTAGCATGGTTTTATAGGAATGAAAAGATTTCCAATTTGCGAAATGATACATATTTAAAACGGTTGAGTTACTTTCAATTATATATACCTAGTTTTTAGTTTCGTTGGAGCCTTAAATCAATGAAAACTATCATTATTTTTGAACCACAATAATGAAAACAACAAAGATGAAATTGAAAGAAATTTAAATGATTTTAAAAAAGAAAATACTTTTTTACGTTCTATTCTAAATCAGAAAATCCCACATTATGAGAGCCTGTAACAAAATATAGACTCTTGAAAAAGTCATGATATGTGGCTGGAATAATTCCATTGTGACAAAGACTCATCAAGTCATCATATTTTGCCTTTGTTAAAGGGAGATGGTTGGAATAGAGAGGGAATAGCTCAGCCATACTATTTCATTGACGTCTTCGGGTATTGGTATTAATGGCAATCGTCATAGCATTACTGTTTGCCAAATCTGCAACCTGCACATATCCGCACTTCTTTTATTTTGGTCCATTTAACTACGTCTCCACTTATATTTTTTGAACAATTACGCCCGTCCAAAAGATGTTTCAAGTTATCAAAATCGGTATGCTTTATTTCTATGACTTTATATGGTTTTCCATCTTGTTTAGCCCACCTAACCAAGCTAAACCATTCCAGAGGTGTAAGTATATAAGTTTATTTTTAGATGCACGTTCTATTAAAGCGTGAACGCTATCACTGTAACACTATCATCATATATAACACTATCTTGCTAACCTTTTTCGAGAAAGATATGTTTTATAGTAATGTTAAGTTTATGAGCAATATACACATAAAACGCAAAAACAATGCGATTACGGTTCTGGCCGGCACAATTGTCAGACCTGGAATCTGAATTCTTTATCACTCTTTATCAATGTTTATGCATTTCTTTGTATAAAATAAGAAAGACAGCTTGATACCTTATTAGAACCACGCTCTTTATTTGCTAGATCAAACAAAGTAAAATTAAAAACCGACAACTTCCGCTTGTAATATAAAATACTCTATTGGCCATGAGGTGCATAAAGAATCTTCTGGGAATCAAAAGTAGTTGCGACGATTTTACCTTGTGAAGATTTACTGTCATTTTTGGCAGACTTCTTGATTTGTTGGGTCAACTTCTTGTTTGTGACATGAATTTCATGATCTGTTATTTGTTGTTCAGTAGGACTGTCAATATTTCTAAAAATGTGACATTGATCGCATTGATCTTTCTTAGGCACGTAAAAACTGAGCTTAAAATTTTCATTGTATCGCTTTCCTAGCAAATAAATAATTTATTTCTTTCTTCTTCATTTACAATATCGGTTTCAGATTTCTCTTCATATGGGTTAGCCTTAAGCCGCTCATGTTACCTTTCAAATAATTTAAGAAAATTTAAATCTCCATCTAAATATAATTTGTTTGACCTTTGCCTCGTACAATGTGACTCAACCGGCTGAAAGCTCTTAATATGAGTACACACACTGGTTATAACAGAAACTGATTTTTTTACAGGATGGTTTGAATGGCTTTCTCTTTGATCTGGGACTAGTACTCCCGTTGTCATATCCATCTTTTCTAGAGCCTTATAAATTACCTGATCACTGACAGACAAAGTGCTGAAAAAGTATTTTTTGCACACATCCATATAATTAATATGATCTTTGCTATGCCCTACTGGTATTGAGTATTTTAACGTGTACTTACTTACGCCTTGAAACTGTATCTGTATAAACTCTACGTTTATTTTGCTTCTTTACTAAGTTAGCCACATACAATCATTGCTTTTCTTAATCACCTAAGCTCCAAAAACTCTGAAACATACGAGCTCCTCGTGGTGAGAACAGCATAGCTGGACCAGCTGTTTAGGCTCTGCAACCTGCTTTGGTAGATCATTAAGGCCCGTATTACAAAACATCACTCAATACTCAAGCATTACTTAGAAGTAGACTCATGCTATTTGATTGCTTGAAACTAGTTTTAAGTTATACTTGAGTATTGAGTGACGTTCTGTAATACGGGACTAAGTCAGTCAGCCAGGGCAAAGCATTTCATATGTAGCAAGATCCAATTTTAGAAAAGACCTTTGACATACATCATCGAATTTAAGTAAAAAACAAACGGAGTAGCAAAGTAAAATATAGCATGTCACCATACAACAAAGTTTTTTATAACTAATCCCGAAGTAGAATGTTGTATCTATTACGTACAATAATATTTTCATTTTAATGTAAGCGTAAAATGTTTTATGTATTACATACAACATTTTTAATGAACGCTCAACGACGAATACTTTTGTAAGTAATCTATACAACATTTTAAAATAGTATCACCACAAAAGAGTAACAGTAACCGTATTAAGGCTAATAAAATATCACATGCTGCAAATTGCATGCTGTTCTTACATGCGTGCGGCCGGTTGAAAGTCCGGCGTAGTTTGTTGTATGTGACCAATACGAGACGCAGGCGCGTCATTCTTCCCTACCCTCACCCCGCGTAAACTATTGCAAAGGTCCATACAATGCTGTAGTCCGTTCTCGTTCGAAAGTTACAACATTATACGACTGGCAAATCCTTGAAAAAATCGTATTTTGGTTATTTTTTCACTTTGAATGCAAAGAATAATGCAAATTAGGTTAGTTTTTAGTAAAAACGCCAAACGTCATTTTTGTGGCATACAACAACTTACGTGGGAGGTATCGATATATAGAAGATTTATTATCTGTGGTGGACTGAATAATGTATTTGCTGCAGCGCTAAACACTAGTTATGCCGTCTAATCAAACTATTAAAACATCCGGCGCTAGATCGCCTAGAGAATAGTTTAAATTCGCCTGATGATGATCAGCCATGACGTGTCAGGACGAATTAAAGTTTTATCGAGAATACACCAAAGTTACCGGTGAAAAGCCCCTCTTTGACTTTTGAGTTTCTCGAGTGGTTTGAACAGTACTTTAGTACACATGAAGGCATTTTTTTAATAGTTACTTTTCACTCAAACACGTGAAGCATCGACAACGGTCCGGCGCAAACTAAGTGAGTTCTTGTCCATGGACCATAACGAGTATTCAATTAAGCTATCTACGGACATCTCTAGTACGTAGTACATTAAACCTTATTGGGTGTTACAGACATTTTGGTGATGACGAAACCATTAATTTCCCTTAAGTTCCTTATACAATCATCACATATTGCAATTTAAACTACAATTAATGAGTTATCTGACTCCGTACTTTTCTTGTACAAATCTATGACGTAACTGCCACGTTTTGTAAGATAAAAGGTATCTCAGTTTATTTGATTGTGTGCTCCCCTATTTGCTATGGACAATAGGGTAGTTGACACATATCATAACAAATTCTGAAACAATGTTCATGTTAAAGTGCGGGAGTCCAAATACCATGTCACTTCTTATTTTATTTCATGAGTTCAGCAGACAGACAGAAGAGCCATCTGATAGGAAGCGGTTATCATCGCGTATGGAAATGGACACTGACGGCAGGATTGGTCCACAAGTTCCAAGTTGATCAACGGACTATGGAGCGACCTATGTTGGGTGTTTCTCTTGAGGATAATATTAGGAATGAGGATATCCATAAGAGAACCAAGGTAACCGACATAGCACGCAAAATTAGCAAATTGAAGTGGCAGTGGGTAGGTCACGTCTGCCGCAGGACCGATGGCCGGTGGCGCAGATGAGTTGTGTTGTGGAGATTGCGTCTCGGTAAACTTAGTGACGGACGACCTGTGCAAGTTGGATGAGGAAGTCAGAGTACAGGGATGAGAGGCTCCGACTTGGGGAGGTCTACGTCCAGCAGCGGGCTGCGAATCGCTGGCGTCGCTCGTACAAATTCTAACTGGCCTTGGCTTTTTGGTAAGACGATAAAAAGCACCGATTTTACTTTCAACTACCCTATTTTAGCGGGTTTACCACCTCGATTCTCACTGGGAGATACCGTAAACCAACCCAGCAGTGGAACATTTACAGGCTAATATTATGTATAAATCGAAACAAGAACTAAATTTAAAAAAATGTTTTATTTGCTCATTAAACTACTGACATATATAGTGTATCATCTATGCTACTGACCAGAATAAGTTACGCATTGATATGTGATATAAACACAGATTAATTGAAAACTTTGAGTTATAAGTGAGTCCTTTAGAGATAATAATATAAATAAATTACTGTTGTAATAATAATAAAAAATGAGTATTATAAAGTCCGGACCATTTTTATGGCCCGTGGTCTTTAAAGACATACAACAATAAATGCCTATTGTAATAATAATAACTTTAATATACTGTTGTACACATACAATAGTACATACATTGCAACTCAAAAATTAACGTTTATTTACTATAAACCTCTATAATACTCAACATCAATGATTTTTTACACGTCAAAATACTCTAAAAAATCACATCAGTAATGATGATTGTGTGATTGTGAGTAATCACAAGACATTTCCAGTAGAAAATACTCAGTACTTCTTAACTAAGCAATGATCTACAATACTGAATTTCAACAGACTCATGTCTTCACAAGCGATTTACCATGCGTCGTAACCTGATGTCAACTAAGTCCAGCCAACCCAACAATACTAAAGTTTGAACAGAACATTTCATCTGGACCATTGTTATGATCGATTATTGGGTATTTTAGAGGTAAGATATCAAATTCTGTTATGATTTTTGCATCATCTAATACTTTTAGATATTTTTTAAGGTTTACTATTTAACTCTATAATACAACATTCATGATTTTTACGAGTTAAAATGCTATTAACCGTATTGTATTATTACTCCCAAAAAACTTTTCAGTGGATGATGCTGTATTTTTTTAACTAAGCATCGATTTAGCATATTGAATTTTAACAGAACCATGTCTTCACAGGCGGTTCACCATCCGCCGTGACCTCATGTCAAATAGGTCCTGCCATCCCAGCAATGCCAAACTTAGCCAAATCCGGTACATCTATATCATCCAGCTCCGCTTTAATCGGTATATAGCCTGCTTGATCCGGTTTAAGTTGATCATAACCATTTTCATCAGGTTTCAATGGAACATAATCATCTGAACCATCGTTAAGATCGATTATTGGGTCTTTTGGAGGTAAGTCATCAAATGCTGCTGTGATTTTCGCATCGTTTAATAGTTTTAGAGATTCTTCGAGCACTAAATGTCTGTGTTCGGGATGTTCGCTGGTTGATGGAGTGATTCTCTCTAATGTACCGGATTTTCGATTGTGTAGGGTGTTGGTCGCT
Organism: Dendrolimus pini; assembly: GCA_949752895.1. Classification (NCBI taxonomy): domain Eukaryota; kingdom Metazoa; phylum Arthropoda; class Insecta; order Lepidoptera; family Lasiocampidae; genus Dendrolimus; species Dendrolimus pini. The sequence continues at coordinate 11,052,123 of OX457147.1, read as the reverse complement.
GATCCATATGGCGGTGGTTGGGGTCTGTTGTAGTTACTTGCTAAGTTAGGGGTTGATTTTGGACTATAAGGGCGGACGAGACTGTTGTTCGGACTGTAAAAAAGACATATTAAAAATAAACTTATGCCTACTGACTTAAAATATCGGTATTAGAACGTATAACTTTTCAAGATTTGAATTTGTTACGTCTTGACCTCATTAGCTACGTTCCACTAGGGACTAACAACGTCCTCGTTCACAAACGCGATTTTTTAACCGACTTCGAAAAAAGGAGGTTCTCAATTCGTCGGGATCTTTTTTTTTATTTATGTTCACCGATTACTCCGAGATTTATGATCCGATTTACGTGATTCTTTTTTTGTTCGACGCGGAATAGCTTCCAACTGGTCCCCTAAAAATTTGACAGAGTTTGGCTCAGTAGTTTTCATTTTACGAACATTTTTTGTTCCTGTTTCTTGGGACCTATATTTTTTAAGGAGCGCGGCACCTTTCGTAGGCCTACCCATACATAGCTAGACATTAAAAAGTAAGAAATAAAATAAAATAAAACTTCGTTTAAAAAAACCGACTTCAAAAACTAAAAAGTATAAAATAACTTATTTCTAAAGATATTATTATTAATATAATATCTAAAACATCTTGAAGGCGGTGCAAAGTAAAACATAAAAATTACTATATTTTGAAAATTACTAAGCACCGACTTTAAGATGTTTTAGATATTATATATTAATAATAATAGCTTTAGAAATAAGTTATTTTATACTTTTTAGTTTTTCAAGTCGGTTTTTTTAAACCAAGTTTTTTTTATTTTTCCCGTTCCACTTGCTTGCCGGCATTGTATTTTTTATATATCAATTCCGGCATTACAATCGTAAACTCAAGTGGAACCCACCTCTTGACATGGGTCGTTGTGAGCGTTGTGTGATCGAAAATGATGACATCATTAGTGCCGTTTTCGCCACGACCACAACGACCGCGGTCGCCTTGTGGAACGGCTAACGGAGCATTTTGGGTGTTGTGAACTACTAGTGGAACGCTCTGTTAGCTTTTAATGTCACTTGGAAAAAAATGTGATGTCCTTGCTCCATCTGGGATTACGTTATAGTTATTGACTGCGGACAAAGGCGTCTTGTTAATAGCGTTACAAATAAGGTCCTTAATTGTTTTTTTTATCGCCTACTCCTCCGTCATATGCCAAGACAGAGCCTTTTCTTTTTCTTGTCTTGTTTTAATAATCTTAGTCTAGTATACCTATGTTTCCTAATACATATTTCTTATTTACTAATAAACAATTATTAAACAGTTATTTATCTATCTATCTAATTAATTCTATTTACTTGTATTACAACTATTTTTACGATTACGCTGATATGGTTGCTCTGTCAGTTTGGGCACCTGCGCGTCACTATTCCGCACAGTTTGGTGTATCGCATTCGTGTAAGTCGAGAAAAATCTATTTTTTCCGAATTAATTTCTTCGGAGGCCTGAGTAAATGGACTTGTCTCGAGTGCGGTTCGAGCGGAATTCGGTTCTTAATTATTAGCTAATAGTCATTAACAGTTAGTAACAATGTGTCATCACAAATAACGCATTAAGCCCATCGCTACATCTGCGTGAAAAGGTCATTAACTTTAACATAATCCCAGATGTATCAGAGGTATTAAGGAAAAACAATATATACATTACATTTACCTGACTCCCATACTTTTCATGCTGGAATTATCGGCAACTTGGGTCTGCTCCGTATTGTCCGTTTCATATCGACATAGCTCCACTTTTTCGGACTTATGTGCTCTGTAAGAAATCAAATTGAAAATTAAACTTGCATTGTTAGGTATGAAACGAAAAAAAAATGTACATCAAAATATGCATAAACTAGCTTCTGCCTGCGGCTTTGGTTATGAAGTGGGTATATTATAGTTTTTAGAAATGTCGAACTTGATTTTTACTTAAAACTACGTAATGATAAATACACGTTACGCCATCTAGCAAGGCGAAGCCGGAACCAACCTCATGGTATAACGTGTTGCTCTCATGAGTTACAAGTTTACAATTTACAAACACAACCAACCATGGCGTTAAAATTGTCGCTGTCATTTCAAATTTTTATTTATTTATTTAATTCTAGTATATTGAATGCCAACCTCCTTTCGCTAATTGCGGCACACAATATCGTTTCTTTTTTAAGTTTGGATATGAATAAATACAGTCATATTATAATAATGATAATCGGCAGACAAACACATATATTGTATATTCCCAAATTACGCTTGTGTTATCGATAATATACAATTATTCGGGTCGATCCCAGACATCCAGACCAAAATAAACGCAGAAACATCGTTTCCGAAATGTACCGTGCCAGGAATCGAACCCGGAGCCTCCGCGTGGCAGTGATGTAGACCAGCAAAGGCTTACCCCGCTCAACCACAGAAACCATCAAATTAATTATTATGTATTTGTTATTAAGTGTCGCATTTTTAAAAATCAATATTTCTTTTTTTTCTGGATTAAAGATACCCTATCATACTTGTTAACGTGTACCAAAAAAATCAGACTATCTGTTGCTTAATCAAGGCGCGAAAGCATCACAAACAAACAAACATTCGCATTTATAATATCAGTTGACGTTGATGAAGAAAACTTAACCTAATTAATTGATGAAGAAAACTTAACCTAATTAATTGATGAAGAAAACTTAACCTAATTGATGAATAAATCTAAACCTAATCAATTATTATTATTATACCCTTTCTTTATTTATTTTACTTTTGACAGCTCGATGACGGATCAATTAGTAATGTCAAAATACGTTACCGAGTCGATTTGCTGTACAAATCGATTTCATATTTTATACAAGTTTTAATCTATTTAACTTATGTATATATTTATGCTAAAATACTATATCGTGTAATAAATATACCCATATTTCAATGAACATATTTTAAAATCTATTAAATAAGTAAAATAAAAATGCACTTGTAATAATTGCAGTATTATTTTTCTTTAAAGTAGATACTTTTTAGTATCAAATTGATTACATAATTACAGGACTCTTAGAACATCACTATTACGTCACCCACAACAATAAAGTACGACAATTATGCCATTTGTTTCATGTGGGCTGTACTGTCAAGAAACATGTAACTTGACGGATGTGCAAACGTCAAAACTAAAAAAAACTGTTGGAATCAGTTTAATTATATATTGTGGCGACCGAGGGTAGAACTTTCTGGCCGCGTAAGCCGGTCTCAAGACTTTTAGAAAAAAGTAGAAGATTCTGGAAGGAAGGGATAGATAATAAATAAAAGAATAACGAATAGAAAACGAAATTATGGGTTCTAGAAGATTCTTCCGGGTATATAAGCAGCGTAAAGCGCACCTAACCGGGAGTTCAGTTCGGTTCAAGACAGCGAAGCGACAAATGCGATACGAAAGAGTTGGAAAAGAAGTTTAATAAAAGACAGTGATGGGTTTAGTGGTGAATTAAGTGAAAAGTTTAGTGGGCAGTTAAGTGAAGGAGGAATTTAGCATAGTTTAAAAGGAGGTCCAGAAGCAAGCTACGAGCGGTAAATTCAGAGGTGAACACTACAGCAGCAGGAAGTGGTTTACGTAATATCGGCGACGGGACGGTATTGTGAGTCGGGACATTGCGTCGTTAGTTGTGCGTGTAGGGGCAACCCTGCGGAGAAGAATCACGTACGGCTGTGTAAGTCAATAAAAGAGTTTAGTTAAGAGAACTAGCGTCTCCTTCAATCCTAAGTACGTAAGTGCTCGCACGTAACAATATTATTGTATTCTGCATATAATCCCTTAAGCCTTCTGGGAACCTTACTCATAGAAGACGAGCTTCTATGCGTAAAGTGCAGAAGGCTGGCTACGTTTCTTCAATGGATCGCCATACTGATCCTTTGTCCGAGGTAGGCACCAGCTCTCTGATCACCTGAAGAGTCAATGAGTCGTTTTGATAAAAGTAAGTTAAAAAGGATTTTGAAATGGTTGATTTCAAATACAAAAAAATGCGTTTTAAATATTAACACGTTGATTGAAAATTTGAGTTGAGATTTCTTGTGAAACCAAGAACGGACGCCAGGAGGCTAGTGGCGCCACTTGCATTGAAAGACTGTTACGAGTTAAGTTTTTCAGGCGATAGGTATTCCTTAGTACATTATATTATTAAAGTTATTGAATATGTATATATGAATGTTATAGAAGATTCTTAGTACTTAAAACTTTTTAGTAAAACACCCATTTCACAACTTCCCAAACCTTTTCCGCTGTCTATATTCAATACAAAGATGAAAAATATTGTGAAGGAAATATTCTGAATCTGGGTCTCTCCTGAAATAAAAATAATAATAAAAACTTTATCATTAATATATAAAAAAACGAGAATTTATGATGATGGATGTTTTTTACTCTATTACACAAAAACTTCTAAACATATTTTTATGAAACGATACTATAAAATAGCTTATATATCAGAATAACACATAGACTGACACATGATTAAAAAGGATGTTGATTATCTGAAGAAATTAATAAGAGTTACTGTATTGTCATTATCCCGTTTAACAGAATACTAATTCGTGCGGTCGGGTGGCCTGTCCTAAGAGGCGACAAAACAACACACAGCCAGGTGGTAGGGTATTTTCCCGACTGCATGGCTACCACCCCTGGTCTAGAGTATGCCGCCATAATAACTTTGAGTTGTGTTCCGGCCATCAGTGACCAGGTTCCAGCTTCTCCTTCAAGGCCGGCAGTGCGTTGGCCGCACCACTGGTATTGCTAATTATAGTACATCACTGCCAGAGGGAAGTGCGTCCAGAAGGCTGGCTGATGATGTGTAAATTATCACACAATAATTCGCTACCCTAGTATCAGGGCCGGATTAACCGCCCTGACCTAAAAATACCGCCCTATATATCTATGCACTGTAACTAGACTTCAAAACGTATATATCCAATGAGAACTCGATTTTTAAGATTTGGCATGAAACGAATAACTTTCTTATTTTTGAAAATCATTGTTTTTTTATATCAGAAAGTTAAAACTGACTTGAATTTTTGCTGACACTCCAAATTTTGCCGCCCTCGAAAATTTCGCCGACCTGGGCGCTAGCCCCTAGTGCCTTTAGTGTAAATCCATTACTGCACAGTATGGTGTTTACATAATACGAGTATCGTCCGAGATCGAGTTCACTCGGATGTCTATCCGAGTGAACTCGATCCGAGTCAACTCTTATTGTGAAAATGCGGCTTTAGCTACGTCTACGTACAGTGCCACTGTTCGTATAATGCGACGATCGTTCGTCGCTTCACCTGCTTGTTTTTATATCCGAGCAATAACGAACCGGAGCCGCGTACTATTAACAATTACCAGCAAATATTGCAACAGTATAACAATCGACAAGAAGTCGTGGTAGCGTAATGGCTAGCGCACGCGTCCCAGACTCAAAGGGCGCGGGTTCGATCCTGGCCGAAACGCATGCACCAATTAGTCAGGTTTCTGACCTAATGTGCATATTGTAACAATTACCACGTGCTAACAACGGTGCAGGAAAACTTCGTTATGCAACCTGCACATCAAGATAACCGATGTGTCAAACCTGCCAAGCCGCCTTGGACAAGAGTTTTTGGCGGGAACTGACAGGAGATGTTATGCTGTGCAGTTTTATTTTCTAAAAATGTGTAAAATTACTCTTAAATGAACACTAGTTGTAGGATATTGATAGTTTTTGAATAGTAATTATGTGTTTTATGAGAAATGTGAACTGTATAGTCAAATGTGGCCTTTTGAGTTGTCACAAGAATTCCGTTGAATGGCACTGGCTAATTATCTACAGTTCAGCTGTGCTACACATGGGCTTAAGAAAATGAAGAAACTATATTGTAAACTAAGATCTGGCTTAAAGGCCTAGCTGCCAAGCCATAACCCTAAATATTAATTAATTACCGCCTTCAACAAGTGTGGCGGGTATACTGTCCGTTTCCCCTATAATGAGAGGCCCGAGCCCAGCAGTGCGACATTTATGGGCTGATATTATTATATAAATATCACGATATCACTATTTGCAACAAATTCTAGTAACAATACTCACACAGCAGCATAATGGAAGCAGACGACAGCAGTCAAAGTGGCCATTAGCAGCATCAAGAACAGTAAAGGTACAACCACAGCTGCAGTCATTTGTTTCCCATAATTTGCTAACGGCAGCGAATGAAGACTTGGCACCATCCATATTTGCCTTGCATTTAACTCTAACAAAGATTTTGAAGATTTGCTAGTGTTTGGAAGTTCTGTTAAGTATTCTAGATGAACCGTCGAACGTTCTTTGTATATTGTATTGTACTGGAAAAATTGTTTAAAATTTTAGTCACTTTATTAAATTTAACAGCAATGGCGGGGCTGCAGCTACCGCCGTATCAACCGTATCAATGATACAGGGCCCCCAGGCTACAGGGGCCCCGAAAGTGGGTAAGCAAAAATTCCTAAAATTTTATTCACAATTTATACACATAATAAAACTGCAGAGGTCAAATTTCTGTATAATGAAAAAAAATGCTCTAAAAACCGAGTTAGGGGAATGTAAGAAGTGAAATAGAACTAATTAAGATTTTTTTTCAATTTTTTTCTTTCTCTGTTTGTCTGTTTGTACGGGCTAATCTCCGAAAGGACTGGAGCGATTTAAATGATTTTTTGTACGGTGGTAGCTTATATCCCTGGTATATATAGGATACTTTTGATCCCGAAAAATTAAAGAGTTTCCGTGCGATACATTAAACTTAATAAACTTGAGCGCCTCCAAAATTTTTGCATAAGGTTCATATTTGGACTACGCAAATATGACCATGTATCTGAATTCCGAAAAAAACTCAAGTGGTTGCCAATTCGATTTCGCCGGAATACTCACATCCTTGCTTTTCTCTATAGTATTTTATTTGTCCCTAGTACTCCTGATTACCTTAAAGAAAATTTTGAATTTCTTCCGTGCTCTCATAATTTACGCCCTTCTACTAAACTTAAATTGAACACTCCTGCGCATAACTCAACTTTTTATAACAATTCTTTTACTGTTAAGGCTATACAGCTCTGGAACGCGCTTCCTGTTACAATCAGACAAGCAAAATCGCTAGCGATATTTAAAACTATGATCAAAAAATACTACCTGTCGTTGGAATATGATATTTAAATTCATTTATATATTTTGTAGATATGTATTTGTATGGTATGTATATTAAGTATATATCTATGTAATATATAAAATTTCTTTATATATGTATATATATCATTTATGTATTTATTATTAAAATGTAAGTAGTTCGTACTATATGTTACGTATACCACCATCGCCATTATCATCTCAATTCATTCCTGGGGTTGTCTGGAAGATATCGCTTTTTAGCGATAAGACCGCCCTTTGTACATAAGTAGATATAATTTTAGTCTTTAAGTTCATGATTGTATTGGTGTACAATAAAGTGTTATCTATCTATCTATCTATCTACATTTTGATACAGGGCCCGTCTAAGGTAAGCTACGCTACTGATCGATGGAAAAAGAATACCTATTGTAAATGGATAACACAGTTGTTGGTCATAATTATTACTTTTTGTGACTCTTATTTTATTTGGGGGACCATTTGGAGGATGAGATGAAAAGGAAGGGATAATAAAAAAGGACAAGAGGGTATGAGA